>OY293830.1:1053982-2341565 GCA_958507055.1 Crioceris asparagi
GACATCGGACGGTTCCGTGTCGCTCTATCTAGAGCCGGTATTTATTATTTAGATAATTCTTCACTTGTACAACATTGTTGACCGGGGCGCCATTTTGATGCCATATTAAATTAATATACCTTTCAACAGGGATATGTTCTAATAATGGTTCAATTTCCGTCTCCAAAAATTTTGATATCGTTCACCAGTGAAGGATCGTTCATAATTGGTCATAATTTCTGTCTGTATTTGGTGAGGATTTTCCGTTCCCTAAAATTCTTATTTTTTCATTTAATTACCTCCGCTGTTGTGAAGACGCCTAAACATTTCAGCACAATATGCAAGCCCTTGTCTTCTATATTCGTCGTTTAAATTTTGAACACACATGAAATCTATAGATATTTATGACGATTTAGCCTTCGCTGAATTTACTATATAACTTTCCAGACATCTTTTCTACATCAAGAACTGAATATTCTGGATTTTCTAAAGAATAATTGGTAGGTATCTATAAACTCTATAAAGGGATATTCCATCATATTCATATCTTACTCTTGCAATGTTGTTATTTGAAAACAATAACTATTTAATAATTTTCAATTTCATCAAATCATCAAATGACGTTGCTTCGTTGCCATGATTATGATAATTGCACACGTTTTCGAGCCAACGATTATTTTCATAGCAATAATCAGAACATGAGGACTTTCAATCTAACCAATAATATACAGGGTGCTCCATTTAAAAATATAACTATGAATTTTTACAATGTTGTAAAGTAATTTTCCTATTTCTTGAGCACTTCTGGCAGACAGCGCAGTCATCGGACTTCTTCAACCTTCTCCACCCCTGCGTCAATCCCGATAATAATCTTACCCCTCCTTGCCAGCCAACCCCCCTTCGACCCTGTCTTTCCGGCACCCCGCGGCTCTGTTGTTTAATTAAGTGTTTTAATTGGTTCCAATTTCATGGAAGCCAACGTAATTATAAGTACCTGACTAATAGTGTGAAGCAGGTTTATTATTAAAATTATAATTAAAATCGTTTCCTAAAGTGATACTTTATCAAATAGAAACGTCACTTTACTACCAGTAATGTCATCTATATAAATAAAAATGAATCGCCAAATGCGTTGCTAAGCGCAAACTCGAGAACGGCTTGATCAAATTCGGATAATTTTATCTTAATATTTTTGTTAAGGTATAAGGAAGGTTCTTATGGAGAAAAAAATTATAAAAATTGCGAGAAAAATACTGAAAACACCACTTTTTCCATAAGCTTTCTTAGTGTGGTGTCAGATATATCGTACAACGTCAAGAACCATTATCCAAAGAACACCTATATTATCTCTGGAACAATGAGCCTTTTTCCTGAGAAGAGTGTGGCCTTTCGCTACGAGAGGGCAGCACTGCAGGTAGGGACAGGGACAATATTAAACCTACTCCATCTAACACTGTGGAAATATAGGTGATAAAAATTGAATTATTTAAAATAATCAAGCAAGTAAAATTTTATCGTGTACCATAAAGCATTACAATAAAAATAATTATATTATTACTGAAGTGTACAAAAGTTGTACTTTTTGGAAGACATTTTCAAAGGGTCATGTTGAATGTCAATTTTTTTTTTCAATAGGATCAACGCTCAATAGTCCTCTATCAAATGAGAATAGAATCATGAAAATCGGAGCACATTTATTTATAAATATTTTTTACAAAAAATTGGACTCAAGTTATTAGTTATTAGAAAAGTGAGGAAAAAATATTCATTTTAAATGTTGCTACAAATAATTACGTCCTTCATGTAGTACGCACAGATTTTCAATTTTCGAAAGAAATCGCCCTCTCCACATAGCAAAAATACACTTATTTGAGAATTTAACATGCCTCTATCTCGAAAACCGCAACTCTTCTGAAAAAATGTTCAATTTAAAAGTTTCCGGATATTGTGCTATCTTCAATTATACCATCTCAGATTTTCGATTTTCGAGAAAATTTTCCCAATCCACGCCCCTTCAGGGGCAGTTTTCGGCGGGAACGACATTTCGATTTGCGTTTTTATGAATATGCACTATCTCTCAAACCTCCTCTTTCAAATGAATCAAAAATTATCAAAATCGTAGTATGATTACTATATAATACGCCCGAACGAAGCAAAAAAAAGCAGACAGTCGAATTGTATATATACCTCCACCGTTTAGTTCATCGGTCAAAAACATATTACATCGCCAATATAAATGAAATATTATAAATATATATAGCCAGTAACGCGTAGTAAACACTGGTCTCGGAATCTATAAATATTAACTACAATGCATATGGTTGTAATCAAATGCGTCCTTGCATTTGTTTTGATGAACATAATATGGATATAATGAAATCGCACATTTAGGAACACAAACTCTTAAAATAGAGCAACGACGTAAAATTAAACACACATAGAAGAAAATAAAGTGTTGCCAATAAAAAAATTAAATTTTGTTTTATATCAGTTTCAATAGTACAATAGTTATACAGTGTTGACTCTCGTCATATTTGAAGGTTATGTTTCGTAATTAACATTGATATTAATTTTGTAATTATTAATAATTTCCTGTTGTATAAACTTCATGAACTTAGCATTTGATGATTTCATCATTGAATATTTCGAAGTAGGTACGTATATTTATGCAGTTTTTTAGTTGGTCGCTACTGTTCAATACGCAATTGTCTAATTATATCAAAGATATAACCTATGGCAGATACTTTCGAATTATCTGATCGATGAAGAACTCTTGTACCTACCTCTTTGTTTATGTTCCATGTTGATGTATGCAACTGTTGACGAATAAAAGTGATAGTCCTGTTAGATGAAAGACGCTGAATTGTTTTTCTTATTGATTCATTACCAAGTTTACTGCTAGGTTATGGTAAATTGGGCTGTACAATTCGTCGAAAGCAAATCTGGAGAATTATCAATAGACTATCCAGAATATCATAAGTACCTCTACCAAAATACCCCACTGTAATGTGATTCCATAAGCCGTTTGCAGCAAACATAAGCTGTCACCGCAATTAACAGCCACCGCCTACATTACCGCCATTGATAAATGCTCCAGCAAAGAAGGGAAATAGTAGAGAACCGCCGATAAGTTACCCGTCACTCTCTTTTCAAACACCTATAACGAGCGCTTGTAGGTACTTCTAGGTATATATATATATATATATATATATATATATATATATATATATATATATATATATATATATATATATATATATATATATATATGTTTATATATCGCCTGTAGAATACGACTAGACGTCAACGACGGTTGATTATATTATTCATTTTGGTCGGATAGTCAAAGCCTCTCCTACAAAAGCGCATTGTACTGAAGAGGTTCATTATGGATTCTTCTGCCGATGTGGATTTATTATCGCACTCTGGTCAGTGACAGGGACAGAATCCCACACACATATTGGGCTGCATATCGGTGTTGCAGCTACCTATACTTCGTCTAAATTATCGAAACAGGATTACCTACCGTTGTACTAGACACTTGTTGATGTGTTGTGATTGATTGTGAATGTAAATCTTACATCCAAAAAACAGCACCTGTCCAAACCCTTTTAAATTTTGGGTGGGAGAGATGTTGACTGTTGGTTTCAATGGGAAGTCAATGTGCTGACATTGCCGGTGAAATTGATTCCGCACTTCTGACATATACCTGGACAGGAGACAGTGGTTGGTTATAATCATAGAATATTTAGTAGATAGTAGTGTATAGTATATATACAGGGTGGCTAATGGAAAACGAAACAGAGAATTTTTCAGGAAGTGTTTCATTATTTTAGGAGAAAACAGGGACCCATCGCTTTTTTATTGAAGGGGGAACAATCTTTTGCGGTATTTTTGGCTCCACCACCACCTAGTAATGGTAGGAATCAACCCAAAAATATTTAGATAGCATTGGGGGTCCTGTAAGATGTATTTTAACAGCTCGTGTAATTCCCTATAGAGTATTTGTAAATTCCGCCTAAACATTGATGAAAATTATATTATAAAATTTGAATTTCTCTGCAAACATTCAGTTACTACGCCACTGGTGTAAATTTTTAGTTTTAGTAGTTTGTTATCACTTGAGGAAAGAACAGGAATGGATAAAATACAAACACACAAAGAAATTTAGTTTGTTATCGTATTTCGAAGTCTTGGTTGTTAGTTTATCTACTTGTACATTCTTTTCGGAAAATTGAATAGCATTCGACTGCGGAAAGGGTAGATATCATATCGCTTCATTTCATGAACAATAAATGTGCAAATAGAACAGCTCAGCTATTTAATAAACAACATCAAGAGAAACATGTCAGCAGGAAATTTATTCTAGAGTTAGTACAAAAATTTCATCAGATAGGGAATGTAGCTAATAAGAAACGAGAAAATGAGCCTCTAGTTAATGAAGCTAGTGAAGTTTTGGGACAAGTTCATCTTGATCCTACCTCAAGTACGAGGCAACTAGCATCTATGTCTGGGATCAATCGAACCTGCGTAAAAACCATTTTAAAAAAGAACAAATTTTATCCATATAAAATTCATTTACTGCAGGAACTTCATGAATATGATTTCGACCGCCGTTTACAATTTTGCGAAATGATGCAGGAGCGAGCAATGAACGATCCACAGTTCCTTTCTCATTACTGCTTTTCCGATGAATGCAGCTTTTTTCTGAACGGGACGATATATTTTCACAATTGCCGCTATTGGTCTGATTCAAATCCAAAACTTTTCCACGAGGTGCTTACAGTGACCGACTGGTGAGTCGTTTTATTCTACCTGGTAATTTAACTAGCGAAATGTATTTGCAATTACTGGAAGACGCTATAGATCCTGCCTGGATAAGGTGTCCCCCTTGAATCAAAAAGTGAAAGGTCCCTGCTTTTTCCTGAAATAATGACACACTTGCTGAAAATGGCTCTGCTTCGTTTTCGATTGGCCATCCTGCATAATTGATATAACGATTTTAGATTATGTAGAATTTCAACGACTCATCTCTTGGGTAAATACCCTCATACCCAAGAAAAATAGCTAAAAATACGTTAAAAAGTGTCAAAGAAAAAGCGGCTTCATTGTTAAATAATTTCCTTTAGTCTAATACGTAATTATATTTATTTAACTGTGTAGAGGTGAAGTATTTATACAAATTGTTTATATATATTATTTTTAGATAGTCAAAACATGTCATAGTTCTATAATTCTGTTTTATGTATTTAATATTATTCTACTTAACACTTCAGTTAAACAGTTTTCTATGGAGGAAAGTTTGGAGTATATTTTCTGACCAAAACAATAGACATATAAAGAAAATAAACGACTAGTACTTGACAAAAAGAAGGCCGACGACTGATAAAAGTTTCTCTTTATCCAAGCTGTGGGAAAACGTAGCACAACAAGTGGCTAATCAACTTTTCTTTTCCTGTCCATAATAAAGAGAATTAACTAGGGACGATTATCTTCCCAGATATAAGTAGACCTTTGGCTTCTGAATAATGCAAACAGAAGGGAAAGATTAACTGAAAATTTCAAGAATATTCATCAAAATCTATTGTTCCGTAGCTTACTGAGAACAAATGTTATTTTTGAATCAACTACAATTGGGTACTTGACTAATTTTTTGAACAATCTTTAATTTGTAGTTAGACATTCAATTTAATCAAAAAATAATAATACGAGTCTATTTTGAAAATAAAAAAAATATTCAAAAATTGTTTTTAAATTTCCCGCTTGAATTCTAAAAACGACTGCAACGTCACAATCTCCCTTAGTTAGTGTCCCAAGGTATTAAGGGAATAGAGGAATAGAGCAGAGAACACTATCTGACCAGAGAGAAGATACAATATTGTGTGTTCTGTCTGAGGAGGATATGTTCATCGACTTGATTACTACGTCACTATCTTGGTCGAGTTTGATAGGCGTTCGCAGTCACGTGATAATGGGTTTGAAATTACAACTATTTAAATTGATTATATTTTAAATTCTAAGAGAAATTTAACCTGCATAATGTGGTTTTTGGTATGTTAAGACTACCTTATATCGTCCGAACATCACTTTATATTGAATTTCAGTTATTGCCAATTCAAAAGTTTTATCAAATATTAACGTTTTATGACAACAGATTTTACTAAAGAAATAATTTTGACAAAAAGTAAGTGTAAACCGACGGGAATATGAGCAGCCCTATTTATGGTTTAGTTTGTTTTTAGTTAGTATAGTAATGATATGATATATATATATATATATATATATATATATATATGTACAGAGTATGCCAATTAAAACTTTCCAATCCCATTTTATCTCGCGATGGGATAGGTTTTGTAAAAATCACGGCAATTTTATTACCGAGAGGGACACATAGTGGCGTAAGTTTCAGTGCCTTGGAACCTTCCCCATAGGCAGGGGCGTCATTCGCAGCATTCGGATAAATCGGATGTTTGGGCTGGCATACTGGAAGACCACATCGTAAAACCTCTCTTCCTGTCAAGTAATCTGGCTGGAGACGTGTAAATGGATCTGCTGGAAACGCATTGGTACCTACCCGACGATTGTGGAAACACTGGAAAATGATAACGCCTTAACAGAAGACAATGTGTGGTTTCAGCAAGACGGTGCCCCACCACATAATACTGCATCTGTACATAATTTTCTTAATCAGAATTTTCCAAATCATTGGATAGGGCGCAGAGCTTCAATCGGGTGGCCTCCCAGATCGCCAGATTTAACGCCGTTAGACTTTTTTCTATAGGGACACTTGGAGTCAAAAATGTATTCAACACCACCAAAATTTCGTCGGCAAATAGTTGAAGAATTTCGCCATTTTACACTCTGAATTCTTCGTAATGTTTGTTCAGAAGAAGAGCAAGAGCAATGATATTCTGTCTTATTTTTGAATTGGTGATTTTTTGGCCGAAGCCCAAGGAAAATACAAAAAACCCGTGTGATGTCGTAATCAGAATCAAAACATAGCTTTAAAATGAGGTGTCACTCAACATAGGGTGCCATTTAAAATGTAACCTAACCTAACTAAGGGGTAGGTTCCAAGACTATGTGCCCCCCTCGATAAACAGAATTGACGTGTCTTGGCGATTTTATTAAAGCCTATTCCTTTGCGAGGTAAAAGGAGTGGGAAGTTTTAATTGGTACACCCTGTATATATATAACTAAAAAACATACTATGACTAGAGCTGCTCATGTTCCCGTCATTTTACACTTAGCTTTTATCAAAATTTTTTTTTTATAAAATTTGTTATGATAAAACGTTGAAACAATAAATTATAGCGATGAGCAAAAAAAACAACAACTCGGCACAAGGCTTACCGGAAATTTTTCATCTCGTGAACAACAAAAAAATATAAGTGAGATGGTGGAAAAAAAGAGAGGACGAGTAGAGAGATACATGGCACGAAATCGTAAAAGCATCCAATTTCATGGCGGCAGAGATCACATTCCTCCGAAAATTTCATTCATTTTTATTTTTTGCTCCGCTCTGCCTTTTTCCTCTACCCCCCCAACCAGAAGGTAGATACGTACACCACATAAACATGGTGTCCGGAGAATGCCGCAGGATCACGGATTTTTTCTCTGCCTATTTCCCAACGTTAGTAAAGGTAAGATGGGAATAGTATTACCTATAGCCTAAGGCCGCCCCAGCAACGTTTGTGGGTGATTTTATTATTAGATTTCGTCAATTTTAATACTTTTTTTTATTGAAATATTTGCTGACTATTTTCTTTAGACAACAACTACTTGCGAAATAAGTCGATCAGTTATCGGTTTTAAATAATTTCATTGAAGTTTTCTTCCAAGTTTGCTCTCAACATTTTCTGAATTGGATTACTTTTACAATGATAATTCATTGATATTACTATCCAGTATTCACACTTCAATCTTTTTCTTTTACAATAATATGAACCTGGATCAGATTCTGGGTGACGAATCCAAATGAAAACTTCCTGAGAAACTATCTACAAACTGTTTCACTAATAATAAGGAATATTTTAAGCAAATAATGTTGGCTCAAAATATGAAAATTTAACCTCAATCACAAAAAAATATTAGTGCGTTCAATTTGGATAAAAAAATTGTTGTCTGTTATTTTAAAATTATTTTTCGTAATATTATCTTTCTTGACATAAATGTTAGTTTATCCAAAACAAATCAAATAGTTGAATTTATTCAATAAATGCAATCTTTTTACGACAAATACTGATGTGATTATCGCTTAAATCGGTAAAAAAAAATATTCAGCCTTATATTTAACTTAAAATATCTTGATATGTATCCTTATTTGAAATTAATGTACTGGATAAATGAAAATTTCAACTAAAATGACAATTTTACCAGTGGCGTTACCTTTTGGAAGGGTCAACTTCTCCCTTGCTTGTCCCCGTTGTACGTCTCTGACAATAGCCAGGAACATTTGTTTAACATAATTTGATATGTTGTAGAGAACCTAGACTTCCCGCCAAATATGACATTCATTTAAAGTTCTATGCTCAAATAATATAATAATAAAACACCCTCTGAGCCATATTTTTCCAGTAGATGTACTTCAAATTACATAAGAATGCCGTCATAGTTTGTTTGAATTATCAAATTCTTCAAAATTACCAAATTCTCATTCACTTACAATCCACACTACCAAATATTAATGAATTCTTCCCCCCCCCCCTGCGTGATCAATGCCAGAAATATTCATAGGCAGCACCTCTCCTAATTCTCATCATCAACAAACACTTGACTAAACCTCTAAACTTCGATGTTCCCTATCAAAATGTTATCGAAGGGATCCCGTGGGATTCGCATCTCTTAATACTACATACATACAGACAGACAGCAAGAATTTCTCGTTAAAATCCATCCGGAATTCTATCAGGAAATGTTAATACGAGCATATAGTACCTAGGAATTGTGTGTGAGACGAGTCCACGTCAGTGTCCTTGTCCCGATGCGAGAAGGGAAGGTTCACCCCACCACACCCGTTTCCCCCTCAAAAAAACGAGCTTCTTTCACAAAGCATGAATAGAGAAAGATGATAGAGAACATGCAGTGACATCTGATGGGCATGTAGCGGCGGACGTGCTAGGCCTACAAATGAAACGCGACAGGGCTCTATATAAAATAGACCAAGGGCTGGAATTTGGAACAGTTCAGAAAGGGGGAGAAATGTACTAAAATCTACATTAATATTCAGTGAGAATCGTCTTTGGTCTCTGCCATAATTACGGCGTATCGTCGGCATAACACATAATTTTGATTTAGCCCATTAAATAATTGCGGGCTTAAGAAGTGTCCTTGTCGAATTCCTGTTGTCAGGATTTGTATTTTCTTTGTACAGTCTTTGATTATGAATATGTGAGTAGATGCGATGTGGTTAGTTGTCCTATTTTCGGTAAACCAGAAATATATCGTTACATTTTCAAGATGATCCCAAGTCACTTTTTTTAGTAATAAGTTTTTACAACAAATCAATAATATTTCCAGGCTAATACCCACAGTCTTTCGGCAGGAGACAGCAGCTCTCCCAACAATAGAATGTTTCCAGGTTATTCGAAAAGCAAATTTCTACTTAGCTGTGGTTTGAAAGCTTAAAATCTTTGAGTTGTCCGCTTGACTATATACATAATCCCCTTTGCTCTCCATAATATATATATATGACAGAGACACGTTCCTGTTGTTGGACGTTGTGAGGCAAAGTGGACGTTCGAATTGTACCTACCACTACTTCTACTACTACCACTGCTGCAATAGATGATGTTCGTCGTACACAAATAAAGCGATGCAAATGGACCCTTCACTTCAGCAGCTCGAACCAGCAGCAGCAGCAGTAAGTAGGAGAACCACTCGAGCTCTCCTGCTCATTCACATCACAATGGCGCAATCTGACGACGTGCACGAGACGCGAATTCTATTTCTGTATGTTTACTCGCTCCACAGGAACTGAATTCTGAAATGCTGGCGACAGATGTGTGTGTGAGTCTTTGTGTGACAAGCAGATCTTGAAATGGGGTGAAATCATATCGAATTTAAATCTTGACGCAACGTATCCAGATATATGCCACAAAAATATTCTAAGGGAGGGTGAAGAAGTAGTGAAGGGTAGTGGTGTTTATGGAGTCTAATCGAAAAAAATGAAATAAAGGTTGCTGTGCTATTAGTATCTCAAACAAATAAAAAGGATTTCAAAATTGATCTGCCAATAGGAAACTTGCCAAAAACGTTAGTGAAAATAGTCAAAATCGAAAGTTATTATCATCAAAAACCCCATAGTCAAGAAAGAATGTCGAAAAAAAATGTTTTACTGAAATAGACCGATTTAAAATATTGTTATTTTGAACTGCGCTGTCAACGCGCTGCCAATGGTTGACGTCAGACCTTGCATATCGAACGACACGATGGAACAATGGCAAATAGCATGGCTGCGATGGTTCGGCTTGTCTCGATGCAAGGAGTGACGTCACAGCAGTTCCGGCGCTTAGCGAGGATATCAACTTTAATATTTTTTGTAAAATAAGTACTGCGATTTAAGGGCTTATATTTGGTATAGGGTGTTTTTATACATAAACAAACATATTAATGGATAAAAAATATAGGCAAATTCCCTATTCAATTAAATTAATTTGAGTAAGTACAAATGTTGTTAACATTCCTTTTCCAAAATATGGATTACTTTTTTACATATATTTGGTTCAATTTCTCAGATAGAATTGTTACGGTTGTTTCGAAGATGAATATAGGTGACAAAACCTAACCACAAAATTTATGCGACGACAACAATTTAGAAGTTATTTGCAGGCTTTGGGTGCGTTATTGTGAACCATTTCCTTGAGAAATTCCACAGGAAATAATATAGTGATCTGAGAACTGACAGCAGCCAAGTAACTCGAGCTGTTCGAGAAATTATAACGATCAATATATCTTTCCCGCAAAAGATTGATCATTTCATCCATTGCATAGCAAGTGGCATCATCCTGTTGAAATAACATAATATGAAAAGTCAGCAGCTATGTGAATCAGGAAATATCAATCTTTGTTTCTTTCTAAACATGGATTTTTTTTTATCACCTGAAAATACGACTCTGTTTAGCCTTTCACCATTTTTAATTCGGCAGAAATTCAAGTTCTCTCTCTTTCTCTTACTTTTGCAGGAAAGATGGAAAGCACAGCAGCTCACAAAACCTCTATACCACTTGAAACTGCATTAATCTTAAACAGCCACACGCTCACAACAACACTGTCGACGACAATTTCTTCCATTCTCAACGCAAATGGCTTGGGAGACGGAGTAAGTATTATACGAGACAGAAAGAATGTAAAATAAGATGGAAGAGTGTAGAGACTTTAGAAAACTCAGTTTTCATCAACGTTGTGCTCGATGGAGTTGTAAATTTTTGAGAGGGAAAACGATTTCTCGTCCTATTGAGGAGATTTTTTTTTCCTTTGAGGAGCCCGTAAATATCCAACCATACACAAAGCAATGATTAATGGGGAGAATTGGAAAGACATACTCACTACTTTATTTTTGATATTACATCTATCTGCAGCGAAAACGAGTTGCATTGAGCGATGATGGATTTGGTGAAGGAGTTTGAGTGGTTAGAAATGGATAAATTGCATCAAAAGGAATGTGGAAAGAGTGCTTAATCTATGCACGCATCTTGGTTTCATCATAAAAGGGCTGGCGTGAATGTAACCTCTACATTCACCAACTGACTCTATACAGTCGGCCGTGGCTCTACCTTTGTGATATCTGATAACCTCATGGGTATATTTACTTTGTTTATTTTTAGTGATAACGCACATCCTAAGTTAGAGTTTAGGATAAGTTTTATGCCAGATAAGAGCACCGTCTTTATAGTATGACACAAAAATCAACTACGCAAATAAAATTAAAAGATTAGTACCGATTGTGACAGCTATTGTTGAATAGTTAATCCAAAAGCTCACGAAACAATATGGCGTAGCTAATTTAAAGTATACCAAGCCTTATTGATTGAGTTTACACTACAAACATGGACTGAGGCTATGAAATTGATGAGACTACATTTAAAATCTTTTTAATATCTGTAAAATGTTAAACACCACTTGACATTCAGAGATTTGCTGCAATGAACGAACGTTTTATATTTGGGAAAGATACTTAAAATGTGTAGCCTATTCAATGTCAAAACTTAAGATACAATAAATAAATCTTCTCTTCATATTCCATCCCTAACAACTGTATATTTCAATCATTCCTCTTAACAACCTCTTCTGGCAGCTGAAATATGATTTTAACAACCCCCCACTCTACATCCCTTCACCCGAAAAAAAAAGGAAATCCACCAATTCATCCTTCACGACTGCTGTATCTAATAAATTCGACAAATAAAATTCCAAGTCTCTAAGAAAGGAACCGAAAAAAAAATATATCACTTCAGTGTGCGGATTCTTTTCTACTTGGGATTGTGTAAATATGAGATTCCCAAGGAAACATGGCTAAGAAAAAAAAGCAGGATATTATTTGCTCTTCGAGACTATATCCCATTCTATTTCTCTGTGTGTTTCTGATCCTCCTAGCAGGATGTTATTATATAGCTTGGTGGAGTGTATGGAGTGAGTGGTCATCTCATTTTTGAGGTACAGGAAAAACGTCAGAGGCTCAACTTGGATATAAGATATGATACGTATATTTTATAAACTAGTCCAGTGAGATATCAAAATGAGGCTGTGGACAAATTGCTTTGAGGAGGATTTATGTTCCTCATTTCAGTAAACTTATTTATTAAATGTGAAACACAATTTATCCTTCAAAAGGATGATAGGAGACATATACAATTTTTATTCATACGCTGATTATAGAGATTTGTTTCTTTGTTTCTAAAACCATTATCGTTTGTTTCTGTCTCAATTTTATTGAAAGTTGTGCATCTATTTTTTCATTTATTTTTTTAGGACTTTTATAGGAAAAGCCGCTAAACCAGACTATTACATTTTGTATTTCATAATATTACTGATTGCTCATTGCGTATATTCTTTCATGGAAAAAATATTTCTGTTAGGTACATTTATGTCTCACTGTAGAAGATTTCCCTGTTTATTCATGGCTGTTGTGCCTCTACGGCAATTTACCCTCATCAAAAACGATTTCCAACCAACCAACGCAATGGCATTCACTCCTCAACACCAACACAATTCGCGTTAACATCCAAGCGCGCGCGTAACCTTGACGTAAGAACGTAGGAAACGTCGTCGTCGTCGCGACGGCATCCGTCGACCCCTCTACCCCTTCTTTACTCTAAACTGCCTCCCCCGAACCCCCCATTATGTTTTGCCTCCCACACACAGACTCCAAATCCCAGACACTTTCCGTATTGTAGATAATAAATATCGCGAGACCTTTACGCCGTGCTCCATTAATTTCACATTTGTCTGTGATTCCCCCGCTCAAAAATGCGACAAAAGTCTTGTGATGAAAGAGATGGAGCTCTGTTTCCAACACAAGAAGTAGTACTAATTTGGTTATATAATTGATCGACTTTAAGTTTTTGAGAGGAAGGACAAGCTGAGTGTAAATTCTAAATAGTCCTCTATCAAATGAAAAAAGAATCATGAAAATCGGAGCATGTTTATAACATGCAGACAAACTGTCGAATTGTATACCTCTCCTCCATTTAATTCGTCGGTCAAAAATAGAAGGAAGTAAAAAATTCATTGTATATTCTTTATTTAGTTTGTTTGCAGCTATTTCATAGTCCACGTGGTCTGATTTTATTGATCCAGTCTTTAATTCGCAGAGGAATGCTAAGAAATAGTCCTTTAAATTTACAATCAAATTCTATTCCATTTTATGCAGTAATCTAATTTCAAATCATCGTAATGCTGAAATGTATATCCAAATCACAATATTAAATAGAAGTTCCTTATAAAGACATAGTGGAATGGAATCTGAGTCTTCTGATGTTTCTATACATTACTTGATTCCCTCCTTTCAAGATATCTGATGGGCCATTTCATTATATCTACACCTACAAAACAATCCATCGTACGATAAAATCAAAGGAAGATGAGGATATAGCTGTACCTATAGTCTTACAGACATAAGCCATAGACAAGGTTTCTTTCCGATGTTGGAATATGGAACTTGCCTATACTTTTTTATTTCATTAATATGTTTATTTCTATTCTTACCTGCTGTCCGCCGTCGTGTCGTTCGACAAGCAAGGTCTGACGTCACAACCATTGGCAGCGCGTTTAAAGCGGAGGTCAAAATAACAATATTTTAAAATCTTATTTTTCAGCTTATGATTTTTTTTCGACTTTCTTTCTTGAGTATGGAGTTTTTGATGATAATGACTCACGATTTTGGCTATTTTCACTAATTTTTATGTTTCTGTCAAATTCTATTCCAGTACTTATTAGATATCATGGAGATTTTGATATGCCCGCATCTAGAGTGTAGATAATAGCTTAATATCATTTGTTAGGTTGCTGGTATCTGAGGTATTTTGGTGAATTGTTCTCCATGTCACTCGAGGTAAGTGAGTTGTCAGATTCAATGAGTAATCTTCATTTGAATCCTTAAAGGTTAGTCTGTTTCTGTGATTTGCAAAGGGTTTGATGTGTCAGTTGATTTATTAAATATATTTTTCTTCTTCTTATTTTCTACATTATCTTTTGTCTTCGAATGCACTACACTCGAACACATAAAAGAGAAATTAAATACTTCAATTCCATCCAACTCATTGATATGAAAGACGGCGACGAAATTGTTCCAATTAATCACTCTCACTATGGTGACTATTTCTGTGATCGTGAGTTGAATTCATTCTTTTGCCCGTTATAGTTCTGCTAAATTGCTCTATCGTTTTTATATCTCACTCTTTCTCATCGTATCTATTGATATAGTGTAATTTAAGAATTCCATGAGTGAACGGTTGGTTAGCTGTTCTCTCCAGTGTATTTCAAAGTAAGTACTGTTGAAATGAAAAAATAAAAAAATGGCAAAAGTTTTTGCTGCAAAAGTGTGAATGAACTCATTCTGGATGCTGTGAAAATAGAATTTCTAAAAATGAAGTAAAACTATTCAGTCAACAAATGATATAATGGATCACGTGCAGATAAGGAATAAACTAAGATAAGATAACATAAACAATGGTCATTTGAAAGAGAATAGTTGAAAAATAGTCCCCTATTCGTAAAAACTCAAATTCGAAATCTCATTCCCTCCAAAAACTGCTTTCAAAGGAGGTGGAAGGTGCAAATTTTCAAGAAAAACGGAAATTCGAGATGGCAGAATTAAAGATAAGACAATTTCCAGAAAGTTTAAGTTGAATATTTTCTCAAAAGAGTTACGATTTTCGAGTTACATTAAATCTCACATATGCGTATTTTCGCTATCTGAAAGGGGCGACTTCTTTCGGAAACTGAAAATCTGATAGTACCACATGAAAGACAAGAATATTTGTAGCAACATTTATAATAAACATTTTTTCCTTAGAGTTACGGCTTTCGAGTTACTGCTTTGGTAAAATGATTATATCTAAAATACTGAAGCGTATTTCCGCCACGATGTCCTGAGATGAGCAAAGAATATACGTGGGTAATAGAATAAGCACTAACTTCTTGGGTATTAGTGAACGTTCAACGATTTTCGTGACTAATGTTACACTCAAAAGCGTGAAATAAAGATTTTTTACAAAAAATTTAACAGACGTTATTAGTTGGTGCAGTGAAAAATACGAAATAATATTAATTCTATGGGCGCTGGTACTTGTGAAGTGAAGTGAATTCACAACTGTCAAAAAATCAAATATTAGATGACCACCAATTCAAATAAATAACGAGTGAATTATGTTTAAAAAGGTTTATCGAGTATAACTCGGTACTCCAATTATCTATATATTTAAATATCATTCTGGAAAACCCCAACACGCATGGTAATTCCTTATCTTTTTTTTTCTATCGTTAATCCTTGCATCAAGCTCATAAATTTTTATTTTTAAGCTCGCAATTTCCTCCATACCATTTTCCTTTTTTCCTAGCCTTAAGCGTGAATAAAAATTCCCCGCCCGTTATTTCGTAGATGAAAAAGTAGAAAGCTGGAGATAGTTAGGATCCACGAATAGCAAAAAAAAGACAGAGAGATTTTATTAGGGTTTTGTCGAGAAGAATTGTCTATATACCTATGTGTATTCGCAAATGAAATTTTTGCAATTTAGTTGACAATTTTATGACGCTGTATTAAAAACAATCAAGCATAATATGTCATGGAGTGATATTTGGAAAATATATTTTTGCTAGTTTAAGGAGAAATTTACCTAACGTTTTTTTTGTAGAATAGAAACACTATTATATTAAAATACTTAAATCCACTTACTATAAAATTTGATTGTTTACTGTCCAAAATCTAATTTCCATGGATTTTCATCAAATATCTGAGGCTTACGCTTGGGACTAGAAAAGGAGCTACAGAGCTGAAACTTTTGACAAGGGTTGACTCGAATGGGGCAGGTAAGTCTTGTATGAGGTTCAGACTGAAAATATACGCCAGTCATAATGGGAGAGACTCAAATTATTTGATAGGCTATAAATAAAAGGACCAACACAAAAAAAGGTTAATGTCCTTGTCAGGTACATTCAGGTGTATTGGAAATGAAATTTAAAAAGCAATTTTCTCCCTGCGATATTGGGAATTTATTTTCAAAATGAACATAAAAAGCATCGTAGAGGCAATCGTGTTCTAGGAGGTTGTTTGGATGCATAAAATGAAGAACGTAAATTGGTATCAGTAAGTAAGAATAAGCTCAAATAATATTCTTATGAAATTGTAGTTATTAAATTATCATTCTCCATCCTGAGTCTGCCTTTAAATGTCCAATATAAACATTTCTGCAGACAAACTGTCGTATTGTATACCTCCTCCGATTGGGAAGTCGTTCAAAAATATCTAAAATCGCAACAACGCAACAATATGTCAATATGTCAATACTTTCAATGCTTACAGATTTCTTGGAACCGCTTACAAATTTTGTACACGACTGGAAACTCAAAACAGGAAAATATTTTTTCATGGTAGCCAAAATTAGCTATTGGAGAGTGACATTGATGATTTTTTTCACAGACAAGATATAGTCAGTTGAAGTATTTAAGATCGCTGCGCACAAGTCGCGCGTTACAAAACAGGAGAATCGAACATAAATATCG
This sequence comes from Crioceris asparagi, assembly GCA_958507055.1. Lineage (NCBI taxonomy): Eukaryota > Metazoa > Arthropoda > Insecta > Coleoptera > Chrysomelidae > Crioceris > Crioceris asparagi. The sequence continues at coordinate 1,071,185 of OY293830.1, forward strand.
GCAAATTCTGGCATTTCCACATTTCTATTTGACTAGATCCTGGTTCATAATTCCCTCACAAATATCATGAACTAATTAAGTGTTAACCCAAATTGCTGCAACCCAAATTGCAAGCAATCACAAAATAACATGAGACTACCGTTTGAAACATGCGTTCTATGGCTTGTCCATGAAGTTTTGTTACAAACTGACGTCATCACTGAAGATGCGCATGGTCTCATATCTTCTTTACTCTAGTATGATGCTGGAAAACATTTTCTTGATATATATCTAACTCACAAAACGACATAAAACAAAAGTTATCTCCACATATTATATTCACATTTTTATCATCCACCTTCGGGTAAATGGGTGGGGGGATACCGGATGCATGGAGCCAGTGGCAATAAAACAAAAGCCTTATGTGGCAAGGCATTCGATATGCCAGATGTATAATATCTATATAAATGTATGTATATCCTTCGGGGAAAGCCCCCCATCGAAATATTATGGTATATGGTAAATAGAGAGGATATTATGTTTGATGTCGAAGGAAGAAAAGTTTCCATAGTATATGGATAAGTGGAGTAATATACGTAACTATTTGCAAGTTGAAGGAAACGCCGGTGGCATATGTATACAAAGATATAGAACTATATCCATCCGCAAATTATTCTCCACCGTCAGTGCTTCGCTGAAGATTGATACTGGGATGAGTTAAAAATAAGAATTGATCAGATCAGATACGGCTCAATGCTCTACGGCAAACTGAAGATAGGCAATAACCCTGAAAACTCATGATATTTGTTTGGGTGGCAGCGGTGCTTTATTTGGTAATTAATCTGATTTATAGTGGTTTTATACAATATTGTGACAATGTGAGATGGTAGCTAAGCCGATTGGTTTAGTTTTGTATAATATTTACTTACCTACTTTTCAAATAATTCCATATCAAGTGTAATAGCGTAAGATCTGGTAATTGTGCTGGCTATTCTGTAGTTCCATTTATTTGTAATGCAGGGATCTGTCATACGTTGATTGACACATATTGACAGAAACGTCAAAAGAACGCTTAAGTTATGTTGACTTAAGAACCAAACTATAGATATCACTCGAATAAGTTTTTTTTGTATTTTGTTCACTGTAATAATATAATTTTTCTCATGTGAATTTTCGGGATAAATTTGAAAACAATAGCATTTTTATATAAAAATAGGAAATAAGTTTCTAGGGATGTAAGGCATCTATCACAAGCTCCTAATTTTAAAAAATGGGTTGCCAATGTGGGCATCATTTTTTTGTGTTCCACAATGTATAATAAAGGTAGATATCTATATACCTATCTATATATGAAAAGGTATCCGAAATATATATATCTACATCTATATATATATATATATATATATATATATATATATATATATATATATATATATATGAGATTTGTGAGATGTCCCCTGGGCCTTTACGGTAAAAACCGGCGAGAGCAAACTGGATCTCACTGATCTTGTAAAAGTGTGCGCTTGCTGCTCCAGAAAGACGAATCGAATTTGGGGATAATATATTATAACTTCTGGAATTTTATTGAGAGACGAGGCGATATTGAATTTTTTTTTCAAGGAAGTTTTGGAAAGTATCATTTATTGATACACCTAGATACAGGACAGTTTTGAAGGAAATTTGACATCCTGTATCAATATCTGGCTCAAAGTTTATCAAGAAAATTTGATGGGGATTCCCATAGGATAAGCAGGATGTTATGGATATTTTGGTAGACTCCATTTATTTGGATTGAAATTTTATAAGGAGATTTGAATGTTTCCGCTGGTAAAATTCTATTTACAAAGACTCCCTAAATACTTTGTCAACATTTGAATTATTTCTATCGACATTTCTGGACAACATTTGAATCGAATGGGTTATTATATGTACTTTTTTAATTCAAAATTATCAAAATAAATTGCTCGGATTTCTCCATTTTCTCATGAGCTTCATCAATTCGAGTTACGTTGCACGAATATATCAAATTTTCGAATATCATGGCCGCAATAGGTTAAGGAAAGATCTGATGACTTTTATGATTTTTATTTCTTCTATTCCTAACGAAAAAACTGAATTTCTAATCAAAAACTCTCACTAATGAGGAATATATTATCCACAACTTTCCCCAAAAGCCCTTTAATATTCATAACACTAGGAAGGATTATTATTTCTTTTTATTAAGAAAAAAAACACCACGCAATTAAATGCAAAATATGCGGAGGGTGGTGAGAAAAATTTAGCATAAACTTGATACTTTTATATAGCAGGATCTAATTTTCTGTTAATGTTCGCAAGGGGGTGTTATAATTCGCGAATATGACGTGAATGAGAATTGGAGCAGATGAGATTATTAACGAAGAAATTCGAATTGTATCTGTATCTGAGTTTATTCACATTATACGCTTGGTTTTAGAACAGAATAACCTAACTAATTTCTCCTTTAAAATTTCTATAGAAAACAAAAATACCTACCTATGTTTTGAAATATTTTTTGGAAAAATATCAATGTCTTAAAATGTATCAAAAATAATGATCCAATAGGTGCATAGTAGAATGCAAAAATGGAAGAAGTTCCATCAGAAATAAGCAAGTAGATGTTTTATATTGATGTGTAAATCTATTATTTTACCAACTTCCAAAAAGGAGGAGGTATACAGTTCTGTTGTATGTTTGTTTTTTATTTTTTTCATGCATGGCTGTTCGCTCCGATTTTGATGATTTTTGATTCATCTGAAAGAAGAGAGTTGAGAAATCGTACTTTATTTAGAAAAACTCAAATCCGTAATTGTCTTCTTTCTAAGAACCGCGCCCCAAGGAGGTGGAGGGAGCATTTTTTCTCAAAAATCGAAAAACTGAGGCGGCAGAATTGAAGATAAGACCATATCCGTAAACGTTTGAATTGAACATTTTTTCAAAGGGGTTACGGCTTTCGAGTTACAACAATGATAAAGACTGAAATGAGTTATTCCGCTATGTGGACGGGGCAATTTCTTGCGAGAATTCAAAATATGGAACGGCCAATTTAATACAACATAACAATAAAAATGTTACAAGTAGGTGTTCCTCTTATATCTATAGAATTTATATGATATTTTTTTTTGGGAGCAAGACTTTCTAAATTATTAATACGAAGTGAATTTGGGTATTAGAATAATTTTTCCAAATATTTTGTTGGGAAAAGAGAAATTTCAAAGCAGTACATAGGTATATAAATGCTGATATAGGGTTTTTCATTATTATTTGTAATTTTCATTCCACCAGTACAAGTTTGTGCATTTCTTGATTCTTCATTTCAATAAAAAATATATTTTTTATATATGAATAACTATTTCTTTAAAAATAATATTTGTTTGTTCAAAACTAACCATCTCTTTCATAGACTTCTTATTTACCTTTATGGTATAAATTTCAATCGTACTAACCGCAACTTCTTCCTATTTACAAACTCGAACAAAAAAACTAATGCAAACAAAGTTACACTACTTATCTACTAATTCAAAGATTCCCAAGTTTTACATTATATAGGGTTTCCCAAAAGAACCAGAACGGCCAAATATATTTCAACAACGGCTTGACATAAAGTTATGGAATTTGGTATCAGTAGTACCGGATTTAAAAATAATATCTCCAACTTTGGTATATTTACATTTTTATATATGGCGCCCTCAACTTTATATTTTTACATGTAATGCTATGTTTATTTTTAGCGTTTTCGATTTTTCGTTTTGAAATTATTATGACCCTTTAATATGAAATTTTTATTCCCGTATTTTTTGAACCGAACCCCAAACGGAGGAGGTTTTTTTTTTTTTTTGGTTTGTGCGCGCCTTTCATATAGTAATTGTAGTCCGATTTTGATGATCTTTGATTCATTTGAAAGAAGAGCCTTGAGAAATGGTCCCATATTCATAAAAACGGGAATCCGACATCTCCTTCCCTCCGAAAACCGCCCCCGAAGGGAGTGGAGGGGGCAAATTTTCTCGAAAATTGAAAATCTGAGGTGGTATAATTAAAGATAGGACAATATCCGGAAACGTTTAAATTGAACATTTTTTCAAAATAGTTACGGTTTTCGAGATAGACGCATGTTAAATTCTCAAATGTGCAATGAGGAGAAGGCGATTTCTGTCGAAATTGAAAATATGTGGACAGTACATGAAGGACATAATTATTTGTAGCAACATTTATAATGAACATTTTTCCCTTACAGTTACGGTTTTCGAGTAAAATCGATGTTAAAAAGGTAACAACTCAAATATTCAAGCGTATTTCCGCGCAGAGATGTTCTGAGATCTCAATAATAACAACTACAAGCAAGGAATATACGTGGGTAATAGGATAAGTACTATCTTCATTGGTATTAGTGAACGTTCAACGATTTTCGTGACTAATGTTACACTCAAAAGTGTGAAATAAATATTTTTTACAAAAAATTGGACCGACGTTATTAGTTGGTGCACTGAAAAGTATAAAATAATATTAATTCTATTGGTGGTGGTACTTGTGAAGTTGGTGCCAAAAGTTATCAATCTACCTGCAACTGCACAACTTCAAAAGTAACAGCATCAATAGAATTAATATTATTTTATACTTTTCAGTGCATCAACTAATAACGTCGGTCCAATTTTTTGTAAAAAATATTTATTGTTAATATGGCAATTGAACATTTCGTTAGAAAATATCACAAAATATCATTATCTCGAGAAATCGTGGTGATATGGCAATGAAAATTAATTTATTAGAAATTTGTTGGCAAGTCTGATCTTAAAATACCATTTACAACGTTGTCAAATTTACATGTTGTTTCCAATAAATCTTCCAGAGTATTTATTTAAACTCCCTTTTTAAATCTTACGCATTTTATTTGATAACATAAAGTTACATTTTTCCACCTGAAGCAAACCAAACCCTATTGATTATGTTTCAATCTGGAATCTAATTCTAATTCTGAAATTATGTAGGTACTTCCTTAACCGATATTAACAGAATTCTGATATAATTTTGTTAGAATCATAAAATCGTAAATTTGACAACATTGTAAATGGTGTTTTTAGATCAGACTTGCCAAAAATTTTGTAACAAATAATTTTCATTGTCATATGGCCAGGATGTCTCGAGATATTGAAATTGTGTGAAATTCTTTAACGAAATGTTGAATTGCCATACCAACAAAAATTTGGTAAACTAGAATTTGATATTAACGAGTCGTAATAATTTGGACACGACAAAGCTAAAAATAAACATAGCATTACATTTAAAGAAATAAAATTGAGGGCTCCATAGGAATAACTGTAAATGTGGCAACGTTGCAAATACTACTTTTAGATCCGGCACTACTGATAACCTCCGTAAACCAAATTTCATAACTATATGTCATGAAATATTCGGCCGTTTCGATTCTTTTGGGAAACCCTGTATATATCTGTGTGATGGTTTTATACATTAAGTAACCATGAGCAGAACTAGGTATAGGTACAACTGTGGATAAACTTGCTGGAAAGTTTTCTCTCCAAACAAGTTTAACTCTGTCGTCACAGTCGCTTGCCTATTCTACAACACACGACTACTCTACCTTCGTTTTCTTTCAAACATTTCTTGCCACTATCTCTCTCTCTCGGTTCTCTAAAATATATGAGAAGAAAACCACCCACAATCGACTGACTGCCAGAGTCATCAAATATTCATACATCCTTCAATGGATCGGCGCGATACTATGAGAAAGCCAGGTTTTCTCCTCCATCCCAGCCTTCCACTAATGCCATCTTCCGATACGATTCCAAAGCAATTTATATCAACAACAACAAAAGTTGTGTTGTGCGGCAATTTGATGATTTAATATATGTTTACTGAGCAACAGTTGGTAAAACTTTTCACCTATCACATAAGTATGGGCTGAGAGTGGTTGCGATTTGTTGCATTATAAAATATGACTCTGAGTGTTTAGTCGAGGATGTAGAGTTTAGATAATGGATATAATATTTTGAGGGTTAAATACCTTTTAGTGTTTCATGAATAATTGAAAAAATCAATTCTGTATCCTTTGGTTTTTTTTGAGTGGTTGCGGTTTGTTGTTTGTTGCTTTGTAAAAAATTAGAGAGTATGTACTGGTTGTCGAATTAGAAAATGAATACAATATTTTGGGGGTTAAATACTTTTTAGTGTTCCATGAATACTTGGACAAATCAATTCTGTATCCTTTAGTTTTCTTTTGAGTGGTTGCTGTTTGTTGCCTTATAAGGAATTACAAAGTGTTTACTCAAAGTCGAATCAGATAATGAATACAATATTTTAGGGGTTGAATATATTTTAGTGTTCCATGAAAACTTGGAGAGATCAATTCTGTTACCTTTAGTTTTCTTTTGAGTGGCTGAGTTTCGTTGTCTCATAAATAATTACAGAGGGTTATCTTTATCATTTGGTTTTTTTGAGTTTCATTTACAAGCTTTCTGAAAATGTTTGATATGTATGGAAAGTCCTGAATGAGGATATTCAGAATTCTGATATCATACATATCAATGCATTGTTAATTTTTTCCATCTGATTTATCTAATTCTTTGTACAGAAGAAAATAAAAGAATCATAAAATGAGTCAAAGATGATCAAAAATGTTCAGGAAGCAGCAGATCTATTTGCAAAGACTTGAATTATTAAATTTTTAAGTAAAATTAGCATAGACGAATTTACTTTTGTTTGGGTTTTACGTCTCCAAAACCATTTTATCAAAATCGACTTTATCAAGGCATCAAAAAAAATTAAAAAATAAAGGTTCTGACAATTTTGAAGTTGTGCTATTGATTTATATAATTCTTTGTACAGTAAATCGATTTTTAAAAATAATTACATGATTATAATGACAATTAAACTATAAAACATTTTTTAAGAGCCGGTTTTCGCAACTGAATTAATTACGAAATATTTGATAAGACCAGAGATATTGACTTTTGAAATGTCGTCTAGTACTGGACACTATTAAGATGTTCCTAAATACAAAACATTAGTCTGGCCAGGCTTAAATTATGTCATCAGTCAATGTCATATCCCTATATTGAGTCCATATATCTGTCAATTTTCGACGGCCATTTTAACCCTGGCCAAGCTAATATTTTTAATTTTGGAACAGCCAGCAAAATTTAGAATAAATCAAAAACGGAAAGGGAGCAGTTTTGACAAATGACATTATGAGAAAGAGCAATTTTAAATAAATCGATTTAATGAATTTGTCTATTTGATCATTAAAATGTGGCGGGCCAGAGTGGCGCGTTGGCGATATTCACTTATATTCAGAGATTTCAAAAAATAACAATAAGAAATTATTAGACTTGCAGCACTTTCCTAATGCCGTAACTCGGAAGCCACAATTGTTTTTGGGAAATGTCCAATAATTGGAATATTGCTGAATTTGATGTTTTGTTTAAGCTTGTAAGATAAAATTGGAAAATTTCAATAATAATCCTCATGGACTACCTTTGGAAAAAAGTTTTCACGGGTAAGATGTGGAATTTTGAATTTATTTAATATAAGAAAGTCCAGTGTATCCACTTAGATGACTTTCCTGCCGCTCACAAACGAATTCCATCAAATGTAATAGTGATTTGAAGCCAGAATATGAATAAAAAGTTAGAAAATTTGACAGTTCATTTGAGCATAATTTTTCCCTGCTTTTTCAAAGAGATAAGCGTAATCTGTGTCACCTGCGAGCGGTTTCGGTACTTCACACAACAACAAAAACGCAACAAAATCCGTCCATAGTATTTCGAGATCAGACAGACCAACAAACAGATCAATGGATAAAAATAAGTTATTTTTTGGAATCAATTATTTCCGAAACGTAAACATTTATTGAAAACCAAAGATTTAACACGGTTATACCTAATACTTTCCTTATTAGGCTAATAGCGGTAGGAAAGTAAAAGACAGATAGAAATATACTTTTATACATCTTTCGCTGCGTTTGAGAAGTCGGAAATACTTAATTAACGTTCATTATAAGATGCTTTTGTGAATGAATACATTTAATCTGAAATAAACATAACAAAGAATATTTTTTTAACTAGAGCTTATAATAAACGAGATCAAATCTAGCATTTTAAGGCCATGTTCATAAAAATCATGAGGTATACAGTTCATCTGTATAGTTTTATAATTTTGTATATTGAATAAATTTTAATTTTTTTAAGTATTGGAAATTTTCTTAATATCGAAAAACTACCAAGCGTAAAATAGAAGATGTTTTTTGCCATTATTAAATAATATCCAACTTTCAACAACATTTGCACTCTAGAAAAAACTTCACAGTCCTAGGAACACGTATTGACAAATATGTCTTGAACATACTGCTGTTATTATCAATAGTTTCATTTTATATTTTTAATTTCATCATCCAGTAGAGTTCAGTATCTTCAAAAAAAAAAAAAAAAATCAAACAACTATAAAGCCCTTTATAATATTTCAGTACGGTTCATTATTTCAAAGATTAATGTTAAAGTAACTAGAATTCAATGATATGCTCTGCAAAAGTCGCAAACATAAAAAAGGCGCGAAACTATATCCAAACACAAAAACATACACTTACCTGTCAATAAAAGGATCCAAATCACAACAAACATTGTGTTTTGTGAATGGTGTTGAAAAGTGTCCTGTGAGGTAATAAAATCAAATAAGCGTGATAATTGATAATGAACAACACTTTTTTTGATTGCGACAGCCGCACCGAGTCTTAATAATAATTTATATCCTTTGACATTGATGATGATGATGATGATGGGTGGGTGTTTTTTGAGGACATGATGACAAATCGCGATTAGACGAACACCACCACCACTATTAAACACGGTAATTTGTTTGTTTTGTTGTGGGGAAATGGATGGATAGATGGAGTTTTCCTTCCAAGGAGACCAGTGCTGCCGCAGCGAATGCCTCCTCCATACTGGAGGAGCAGCGGCGAGCGCGAGAGATGCTGGGCACAGGCGCCGACGCCGCTGTCACAACGCAGCCAGAGAGTAGATGATTATGTAGTGATGCCATATACCACTAGAGGGGTACACGACGAATGGATAAACGGACGGATGGACTGATGGACGTATAGACACGGTCCTACACGTCAAAGTCGTCACACAGATGAAATGTAGTGCTGGTGAACGTACTGCAAGTAGCGTAGATATAGAAGAAGTGGTGACGAGCTATTCCAATCACTTTTTGACCGACTTTAGACAAAGGAGGAGTTATACAATTCTGTTGTATGTTTGCTTGTTTTATGTAGGTATTGCTGTTAGCGCGTTAGCGCATAGTAAACGTGCTACGAATTCGATGATTTCTTATTCATTTGATAGAGAAATGGTCCCATTACTTGAAAAAACTCAAATCCGAAATCTCCCTCCCTCCAGAAACCACCCCCGAAGGAGGGGTTGGAGGAGGCAATAAAAAATAAAACAAAAATAAATAATAAAAAAATAATTTTTGGAAAAATATCAATGTCTTAAAATGTATCAAAAATAATGATCCAGTAGATTCATAGTAGAAGGCAAAAATGAAAGAAATAAGCAAGTAGATGTTTTATATTGGTGTGTGAATCCATTATTTTACCGACTTCCAAAAAAGAGGAGGTATACAGTTCTGTTGTATGTTTGTTTTTTATTTTTTTCATGTATGGCTGTTCGCTCCGATTTTGATGATTTTTGATTCATCTGAAAGAAGAGAGCTGAGAGATCGTACTTTATTTAGAAAAACTCAAATCCGTAATTGTCTTCTTTCTAAGAACCGTGCCCCAAGGAGGTGGAGGGAGCATTTTTTCTCGAAAATTGAAAATCTGAGACGGCAGAATTGAAGATGTGACCATATCTGGAAACGTTTATATTAAAGGATTTTTCAAGAGAGTCACGGTTTTCGAGTTACAGCAATTCTAAAGACTGAGAAATGTGTATTTCCGCTAAGTGGAGGGGGCAATTTTATGCGGAAATTGAAAATATGAGACGGTCAAATTAAAGAAGAGATTATATGTAGCAACATTTCAGTAGGACATTTTTCAAAAGAAGTTACAGTTTTCCTGTAACAACATTGGAAAAATCTGAAATTTCTTTGGTATTAGACAACGATTTTCATGACTAATGTTACACTCAAAATTGTGATATAAATAAGTTTCAACAAAAATTAGATGGTGGACTGAAAAATAAAAAATAATATTATTTCTATTGGTGCGGGCAATTTTGAAGTTTTGCAATTGTAGTTATATAGAAGACTTTGAGCCCCAACTTCACTTGTACCAGCACCAATAGAATTAATATTAGGTATGTTGTATTTCTCAGTGCACCAACTAATAAAGTCGGTCCAATTTCTTGTTAAAAATATATTTATTGATTCCTTGGTGTAGCATTTTCCAAATTATAAGAATTGGTTCAGCCAGTTCTTCATCTAGTTTGTTTGAATGTTTTCAGATGGGTACCTTCGCCATATCCTTACACAATTCCTCCTATCATTAAAAATATTTCATATTTATTCATATAGTTACGAACTATACCTAAACAATTGTTACAGAATGTTATTTTTTGTTTTAGTGAAAACTTCTACAGGCACGTTAGGCGTTTTTCGGATGGGTAAAATCTTCCCAGCTCGCGACACCGATGATCTCGACATGCTTGTATATAGTGCGCATAGTATAGCGACCAGTGTACATGTATTATACACATATAAACACTAATTCCACGTCTCTTTTTTCTGGTAATACAATTTGAATTGATTAATTGAAGAATTACTGCGCAGTACAGTAGAGAGAACTTGATGTATTTATGTAGAAAAATAAATGACAAAAACAAAATATTTATTGCCGAATATTTTCAACAATGTTAGTGATATTTGCGTAAAAAAATTTGTATTATTTATTTTTCTAATGTTTGATATCTGCAATATATCTTGCAATGAATATTATATAGTGCACTGAAAGAAGGATTTGTTAGTATTTAATAAGATTCTCTCATATTTAATATCGAAAATTTGATGATTTATACGAAAGAAAGTTCTGACATAATCGAAAGAAGATTTGGTGAAAAATTTGACTATATTCCGATGATATTATGTGGGGACTTCAATATCAATTTTGCAGATTCACATGATAAAAACCTACCACTAATTGAATTTCTTAAAGATACATTGGATTTGACTATGTGAAATGATCGAAAATTAAGTTCTAAAAAATATAAAACAACGATCGATGTAGTTTTTACACAATACTAAGATAAATTCCAGTGTAACATATTTGTTTCTTATTCCAGTTACCATAAGCCTATGACAATCCTTTTCAGAATAAAATGAAATAATTAAAAGTACAAACGGACTAAGTATTGTTGAACTTAACGATGATAATAGAGTTAATAATGAAAATAAAGTTCATTAAAAACTATGTTAATACTAATACGATAATTATGTTTTGTATTGAGCTTGTGCAGTCCATCCCAGGTTTGATTAATTAATAAACAGTATAAAAATGTAAATAATGTTAATCATTTCATTTAAAAGATTAAAGAAATTCAATTATATAGTTATTCCTTTCTTTTAAGTTTTCACTTCTGTCGGCAGTCCTTATTTTTTTTTAAGAAAACATAAAACCTTGAATTACGTTTTTTATAAAATGCATATTTTAGTTATTATACGTTAACTAGCAGTTTTCACTCTGAACTTAGAATAACATTTTTCTCAAATAATTCTACGTACATAAAAAGCACAAAAGAAATGTCTAGAGCTGACAGTTTTATTATCCAGCAATAACTATTCCAATATAAAATGTGGAAGAGAATGAAAACTAAGAAGAGATGTGAGTCTACCTAGCGAAAGGAAAAGTTCAAGATGTTGAAACTTTATGAATATAGTAAAGTAAGTAATAGTTTTCTTGCAAATACGGAAAAAGGAAATAGTTGCTTCAAGCATTTTCCTTTTTGAGCCTTCTCTCTTTCCTTATCTGCCTTTGAGAGTTTGAGGTAGATACCTACTCATAACTATATTATCTTTATTTGATTTGTTTGTTTACAAGTTATGAGACACAACGAAAATGGGAAAACTTTAGAACGATTTAAATATAGTAGCCATACTCAGTTAATACGCAGTTTTTAATAACGACTCTTTCTTAATAATTCGGTAAGAGTTGTGGTACTATTATTTAGTTTCATCAATATAATATCGGATCGCCATTTCAGTCGGGTATCCAAATGTATCATTAAATATTCTCTCTTTATAATGTATTTATTGGCTTGTGATTGATCTGTGCAATATTAGAAGATCATTTAAAAATGGACTCTAATGTAAACATTTCTGCATCATGCGTGCGTAGGTATATGTCAAAGTGTAGGTCCAAGCACACGTCCTTGTGGAACTCCTGTCCTTATTTCCTTATCGACCCTGTCATTTGAGATTGATTTATAGAAATTTGCTTAAAAATAATGTAATGGTCTTTGTTCTTATGTGGATAGAAATTTACATACACACTGAATTTAAAAAGTCTATTTATTTAATATAACCAAAATTCACAATTCACACACACGTACTAAAATTTATATACACTACTGTTCACCACTAACTAACTCCCTAACTATTTACAATTTATTTCACAATATTTATCATCACTTGGTTGGCACGGTACGTTCAAAACTAATTCATTTCGAAGCCCTCGCCTACTATTTTTGTTATTCCTTAAATTTGGTGACGTGTCAAGTGAGCTTGTCTAAAAAAAACAAAATGGTTTTATATAATCCAAATTGTAAGCTGTAAAATGTAAACTTACTAAGTATTTGTCATATTCCTTGGACAGAAATGAATTGTAAGTCTTTTGTTTTTTGAACACTGACCTACTTGATTGAAAAACTTACTATTTTAATATCAACTAAATTTCACTTCCGTACTAAATATTGCTCATTCATTCCAACCACTCACTCTTTCTCTCTCTATCTATATATGTGTTTGAATACCAAACTTTGCCTGAGTTCAACTTGAATACAGTTGTTGAAATATAAAGTTAAAGTTATATCAATTTAACTTTGCTCCGGAATGCAGCACCCATTTCTTGCATATATATGCCCCACCCACCACCCGCCCTCCCACATCTGGAACAAGTATTTCTGCATCTCCAACTTTTTCCACTCGCACAGGACGGGGCAACAAATAACACAGTCGGCTTAGTCAAAAAAGGCTCTATAAAACATTTATACTTTGGCGTTTGCCTTGAAAACACGAAAAATGGATCAATCCAACTGACGAGAGTAAATCAGTGGCGTAACGATTTCGCGCTAAGATATGGCATTTAAGGAGGTTCATATAATTAGAGGAAAAAATATCGATTGATTAAAGCAAATATGAAAGATTTATTATCCACAATAATGCAGACACACAAAATACAAATTTATTGCTTGAGTTATGAAATATAAATTGTTGCACCTGAATTATCTGAAATGTCACAATGACTTTGTGACGCCTATGAAATAAAGATTGCGTTTCCTTCCGATATACGTGCAGCGCCCTATCATTGTATAAAAGGACATAAGCTTGACATACTGATGTCGTAGCTTAGATCGACAAACGTAGTAGAGAATTTCATGATAATGAGATGCGATGAGACGTATATAGCGATATATACGTAGCTCGTGAATGATTACACACAATAGCCATGATTTGTGAAACAAACTGTATAAATTTCCGTTAACAATTCAATTGTTCTAGCTTCCAAAGTTGTCTTTCTAGATTCTAAATGGCGCCCAAATTCCTCCGTTGTATTAACCCCATAAAATAATAGCTTAAACATCTGCTGCAGCTGAATTTAAGCGCCATTTCGAATTGGGAAAAAGGTGACAGTATATAAATAAATAGATAAATAGCTCATGGCGCCGGCTTTATGTGCCATCCGAAGTACGGATGAGTTTATTAACAACCAGACGACTGAACCAGCTACCGGCTCTTGACCGGTCAATCATCCAAATCCTTGACGCGCTGAGTGCTGCTTAACTTCGATGATCAAAATCGGCCATTGAAAGCATCGCTGATGAGAACTTTCACAAGACAACACCGACTGGGCTAAAAGTAAAACACAAAACGCAGACGGGACGGCGCTCAACTCCCTTCTAAATAATGAGTAGAGCAGCGTTGGAAGTGCCCTTTTGTCCCGAACGTGGAACACAGTCCTTCTGCCATTCCTACCCGCCATACTTTCTCTTCTACAAGCTATATATATATATCATTGCATTTTATTATTCCGGATTCATATAGGCATAGATGCAGTTCGCATAGTTTCAAGTGCTTTTTGTCTGTCTATATAATATTTTATGTGTGTACGGATACTGGAAAATATCACGACGAAATGCAAGTAAAGTAATTAAGGTGTGGAATTTAAAAAGAAAATAAAAAAGGTTTCAAATACTCATTCCAATAAGTTCTGATCTGATCAACCAACACCGATCTTTCTAGTTATAAGCAGTGTATAAGTATGTTAGTAAACCAAAGATATGATGGTGATATCATCTGATAGACTCAGTAAAATTTATTATTTTAGGTCCATTAGCTTTTTTAAATAATAAAATGAATGCTTTATACTATACAGAAAGACATCGATCGATTGTGGGCAAACGATAAGTACAAACGGTCTGAAAATTTGGTGACTTACTAAAGTCATTGGGATACGTACGTCCAAAATCTTTCATGCTAGTTGCACTTTCGGTTATACCGGAAGTAGATGCCAACTTTGTTATATTCAGTGGAATACCCTGTACCTGTTACCACATGTGTAGATTTCTTGTTCAATTTTGAAAACATTTTATGTATAATGTGCTATACCAAAGTTTAACCGTTTTTGACATATTTCGAATTTTATGTCATAAATTAAGTTTTCACTCCAAAACATAATTATCAATCTTTCCTATGAGCAAGCCTTTAATATTTACTTTGGATTGGTTTTCTTGTAGAAAAAGATCTACTTTATGATTATTTTCATGATATTTTGCTAAAAAATTGTACAAAGTGATCAAAAAAGAAGCTTGAAAACTAGATCCAAACGTCAAAAGTCATTTCTTTCAAATGGAAACCCCCGTTTTTATTATTTTATTGTATTAAGCAGCAAAAATAAGGGGAGCTTTGTATAAGGTTTTCTAAACCCAAAATTGGTAGTTTTTTTTAAATAATTGGTAATTTTTCATTTTTCTATGTAAATATGCTACACATCTTTAAAGACGTGGGCCATGCTTGCATTATAAAATAATAACAAATGTCAATAAAATTCAAATAAGTGTAAAAAATTGAATATTATTAATTTTAATTTGCAAATTTTGAATAGTTATCATGCCAAGAAGACTTAATTATACAAATGAAGATTATTTGAGTTTATTTATTATTATGTAGAATGCGATAAAGTTATTTCAAGAACATGTAATATAGGCGCTATGCGATATCCACAGAAACAGAAACGAACACCAAAATCTGTGAAGAAAATTTTGGTTAACTATTTTTACAAAAAATTGGTCCGACTTTATCAGTTTTTGCAGTGAAAAATACAAAATAATATTAATTCTATTGGTGCTGGTAATTTTGAAGTTGTGCCGTTTTAGTTTGTTTTTGTAGGCACCAACCAATTTTTTTGACGTATCGAAAATAGTATAATAATATATTTTTTCCTGATATGCGATTTAAAGGAAATATTAACTATATTTTATATTATTAGTGTTTATCCTGACTCACCCTGTATAAATTACATGAATTGAAAACCTCGAAACAGATATTTACTACTGAAAATAAAATAACACATACTTTTCTATTTCGGTGAGCATTTGTTGTAATTATTTATACAAATTTAATTAATAAAATTCATGGAAATGTTGCTTTCTATGCAATTTCAACATATCAATAATATTTTTTTCACAATATCTATGTACTTCTGACATTTTGAATTGGCTTTCAAAATTAACAATAATTTAAATTATCTGTCATAAAACATAGGTACCGGCAAGGCTGGGCTCATGATATATATAAATGTAATTGTTTCATTGAAATTAATTAATTAGGTATCTCTAATTTATCCGATAGAGATATTTTTGTTGGAGTTTTTG
This sequence comes from Crioceris asparagi, assembly GCA_958507055.1. NCBI lineage: Eukaryota > Metazoa > Arthropoda > Insecta > Coleoptera > Chrysomelidae > Crioceris > Crioceris asparagi. The sequence continues at coordinate 1,087,276 of OY293830.1, forward strand.
TATCTCAAATATACATTATTTATATTTTCATTAGAAGCTTTTGTATTGTATAAAATATTCATTTTATTAAAATCCAACAACAGCCACAAGATTTTGTTCATTGGGTAAACATTAACAAATTGTATTGTTTTAATACTTAAGCTAAATTTACCTTTTATTTAAATAATTTCTTGTGAAAACAACGAAATACATAGTAACTGTATACTTAGTCCTTAGTTCAAGTACTGTTATTTTTAGGGTTTTATGAAAGATGACTCAAGGAACCCTTACAGATTCAGCTTTCTTGCACTCGATTTTCTCCGCCTTAATTTTCGAAAAAAAATGGGCTGGTATAGTTTTGATGTGAAGGTTGCAGGAAAAATAAAATGATCTCTTCAATAATGACTTGAAAAGCATATAAATTATTATATATTATATATAATATTACTAGCGGTTTTAAAACATGAAAGTTTGGTTTGAGTATGGAACCCTACTACCCCAGAGTCCTACTCGTACGTAAAACCAGTCTGGCAACTAACCCAGATCCATCCAGAAACATTCTCCAAAAGAGAAACCCATTAAAATTTCTCCTACATATGTCTTACAGTTATTCCGGTATGGAACCCTTCACCTTTAAGTACCAGTCGCACTGACAGACACTCACCAAACAGTCCACACACACACAAATATAGCAAAAATTCCACAGCGCTCAGAGATACTTCTCGGGGTACTACAGGTATGGAACCTTCCACCTAGGAGGTCCAGTCACACTTACAGCCACTAACAGATCATTCTAATTACATTCTACATAAATACATACTAAAAAGACCATCAAAATCCAGGCATTGAATTCATAAATATACAATAGACTTTAAAGTAAGGAACCCACCACATACAGTTCCATGGGCACCGAAAGTATGACAGTACTTTTACATAAGGTGTGATAAACACGTGTGCAAATTTTGGTTCGGATATCTCGTAAGAGTCAATACCCGGCATTTCCCCAGCAAAAAAACATTAGTAGATTGTGGTCCGAAAACATAAAGTCATAAAAAGTCTTGAGTATGAAACCATGCTACCTCGGAGTCCTACTCGCACGTAGAACCAGTCCAAACACCAACCCAGATCCATCCACCAAGAGAGAACAGCATGAGAATGTCTCCTACATATGTCTTAGGGATTTTCCGGAATGTAACCATCCACATTTAAGTCTCATTCGCACTTGGAGACCCTCACAAAACAGTCGAGTGACATATTACAGTCAAACAGCGAAACATCTACGAAAATTCAGCCATAGAGCTCAGATATATTTCTTTGAGTATTAAAGGTATAGAACCCTCCTCCTAGTGAACATAATCTCTGCATTTTTCAATCAACACAAAATAACTTATTTGTATTCTTTGTTCTCCATAGTTTATGTCGGGCTCATCAAAAGATGTGAGATTGAGTTAATGAGTGTGATTTTGTTCCGAAAGCATTTGAATTTTTAAATTCATAAAATGTAGCAGTTAGCAGTATGTAGTATGGAGAAGCTGGGTCGTGACATTTGGCACATATAACCCAATTTACATATTGTATATACGCACAGAGGCAGGCATCAGATTCCATCGATCATGAACATGACAATGATTTAACTGCCCTTTGTGACATAATTGATGGACCCTCCAGGCAAGGGAGGCCCGCCGGGCGGTGGATCAGCTCGGGTTAAATTAAAATTAAAACAAAGAAGATAAATTTCCACTGATATATATATAATTTAAGCATTACAATTACACTGTGTCGATGATTATTAACTAAATTCTAGGAAGATACGTGCCTACGTAAATAATAAGGATGGTAAACATGAATCTTAATGATTTATATCTGCGTTAAGGATCTTCATTTCAAAAACTAGTAAGCTTTTGTTTTCTCCTCAAAGTACCCAGTGTGATGATATATCGTTATCAATCATTTAACTGAAGCTGAACTAAGTAAAAAACAATATATAAAACTCCATAGCACACTGAGAACGAATTTGTCATCAATCGCTAGATATTAACAGCTTTTGCACTAACCTGCAATATCAGCGTACAAAAACCGTACATAAGGTATTATTACAACGTTGTTATATATTACCAAAAATATCGGCAACGATGTAAAAATTGAACAAATAGCAGACAATTAATTACGAGTGTTTGCGTTAATGGCTACGTAAACAAAAAATTATCACGTATTTGCAGGAAGGTGCGAGATATATTATGATGCATTATTCAGCTCCAGAATGTAGTCTAAAGCCCTGTTTTTGAATCCTAAAAAGAAATGATAATTAATGGTGCAAATAAAAACGAATTAAGGTAATAAAACCAACATGAAATATTGAGCAAAACTCATTTTTATCTGTTCACCCAGAGATAAGATTTTTGTTGAATTCTGTTAATTATTATATGAGCAAAACAGTTTTTCATTAGGGAATTTTTTTTTGTTTTTCTTATGACATACTTCAAGCGTTAAGATTATTCTACACCATCAACGGTGTTGCTTCTATACCGCGTTTCCCACTGAGAATACAGTGTGGCCGGTTATAGGCAATTTATTTTAAATAGGAGAAAGTCACACAGTGTTGCCATTTATCTGTTATATTTTCCTCTGTAACCACACTGCATTGTCAGATTGAAACGCACTGTATATTTTCATCACCCTTATAACACAGACACAACATAAATAATCACAAAACATCTAATCTAAAACAAAAACATGCCAACCAACTCTGGAAACAATCAACGGCGGCGTCTAGACGTTCAACTTCCTTCTGAGAAAATTAACAATCTACACCTACCTTCACCTTCTTCTCCAACGTTGAATTGAACGATTTCGTCATTTAATAATTCCACCAAATTACGCAACGATTTTCCTTGCTGCCACTTTCATTTGTTATTCGATTTATCTCTCTCTCCATTTTTGTTTTTATTGGTAAGCAAAAGGAGATGATGTAGAGTAAAAGAAAAGGGGTGAAGAGCGTGAATCTTTCAGTTCAGTGCTGCTGTGCTCTTCACTTTCCAAACGGACGGGGGATATGTAAACAAGGCTGTGATGCAAATCAGTTTTGAATTTATTCGGCGAGATGTTGATGTTGAAAAAGCAGATTCCATTTTACACAGGAAAATTGGCAACAAAGGATTTGTTTGAATGTTATTTCACAAGATCTAAGGTGGTAAGTAAATTTATTATATATTATACAGTAAACAAGAAATAATCATGTGATATGAGTCTTACGATTATATATTTTGTTCAAAAGACTTTGACAGATCCAACAGTAAAAGTATTGGTTGATTTTTGCTATCGCCTTATAGTTGACATTCATTTTAGACTAAGGAAGAAACTACTTCTACTCAGCCCTGTTTCAAGATGTCTATCGACGTGTAGGAGCAAAACCACATATCATACTCCAGCTTTTTCTGGTTTTGCAAAAGAAATTTTGGAGGAATAGATGAATGTCCAAACCAGCAACCACGAGTGGGAAAAATTTTTCATCTGCAGACAGGAATCTACTATTTGGTTTCGAAGAAGATGTTTGGAGAAAGTCCAGCGTATAAAGATATCTAGCATTCATTGAAGAGCCTGAAGAGAATGAAACAATAAATGATTACATAAAGACGTAAGGTTTACCGTTTGATTGAAGTCATCTTCCCAGATGATTGCAACTTTTTCATTGAAGAGTCTACTGGGCAAGCAATAGTTGTCAAATGGTGAGGACATGCAGCGAAGTTTTCCTAAGGGATGCTACTACCCGAGATGATATGATATGTGATGGGTAAATAATGACTGAAACCATGCTGATAACTAGGCCGCAGTCATTTCAGAATTGGGAGATTAAATAGAAAACCAAAGGCTGCAGAGTATCTATTTCAGATGACGTAAATAGCTGGTAATGGTTGCAAAAATAAATCGAACCATCGCAATCCAGTTACAATTCTGTGAAGCACTTTCCCTGTACTATATATTATCGGGGACTACCACTGGTAAGGCCGTATAACACTTTGCATATATGTGTATGAATCACCTAAACGTTTTGCATATTATAAATATATTTGAAGATGATGGTGGCGCTGGCGTCGCATTGGTGCTGCTTTGTGGTGGCATCTCAAAAGCCAGATAAATCTGCATCTGGACAGCGAACCGGAAAAATATGCTCGTTTCCAACACATCTGTTTATCTGTGTGTAGTGTTATTGTTGCTGGAAGAAAATAATGATTCCTTCTCATTAGGTGCGCGAAGGTAAACGTGTGGAGTTTGACGAAGTAAAAAATCACAGCCTTGATCTAGATGCATCCAGAAGACGATGACATATTGTCATTATCTGTGCAAATATTACTTCTTCGTCCGGTACTCGAACCATTTTGACACTGCGTGCTTATCTAAGACTAGACCAATCTACCAAATAATATGCATATATTCGATTGCTGACCTGCTACGGATGCACAATGAAGCAAATTGGGGATCCCAGGGTAAAGTAGGTCACTGGGTCTCGATCAGAGCATGTAAAATTAACACAAAGCCAAATGGTGAAATAAATCTGTTATACTTCACTTTTAGAAAACCCTGTTAGAGTTCAGAGTTCCGGAAATGATTCTTTCTTACCAAGAGACGAAACAGTTTTCGTTTTTTCGTATTAAATGACGCTCTACAATTAATAATAATCAATTATTTGTACTTCCACCTCTGTTATTTATTAGAGTGGTAGAAATATTTGAAAACATTATGTTTATCGTTATTGGCACTTATTAAGCATAAATTATGTTAATTCATATATTAAACTAGCTGACCCGACAGACGTTGTCCTGTCTTAACAAAAGCAAAAACAATATCTTGGTTTTCTAAATTTTCACCAATGACAACAATAGCAACTTCATCAATTGTTGCCGTATTATAGCGTTTTGCTTGTTGTCCTGCAGGCGTCTTATCGGCTTTGCTGACAATTTTGTGGTAATCAGATGGCATGCGGTTTAATGCAGTCTTGAATAATACAACCAATTCGTTGTCTGATGGAAAAACATTTGAAGTTGCTCCACACTTGGTCTGTTCACCGATTTATTGTGTGCATAACGCTGATCGACTTGTTTTGCTAAATCGCCCATGAAATAAATTTGCAAAAATTGTACCACCATGTGACTTTTAAGATACTTTGTCAGCACTGCCATTCCCCTATCAACTTTTGACTGGCTGCTTTTGGTTATTCACCTATCTTCAAACCTACTGTACGCTACTTTAATTGATATGTGATTTCAATTGAAAATTACCAAAGTATTCAGGTACGTGGTGGTAAAAGTTTATTGTTTTACAATATAGTTACCTTGAAAATTGTCTTGAATAACTTTTGTTGTGCCAAATGACTTGAAAACAATTATTATATTCGTGTATATAAGTTAAAAACGTATAGAATCTGTCCCATTTCTGTAAACAAATGAATGCAGAGGCTCTGGTGGCAGTACCAATGGCGTCAATTTGACTCTACCGCTCCCGCAACACAATCCAGGGGCTTCATTCTTTCAATATTAGGTGTGATTGATTTTAATTTACCGAGATGAATAAACACTTCTCCAAAACTCACTGTATAATAAATTGAAATGAAAATATTATTTATCAACCGATCCATCAATGTTAAACGATATTTGCAGCGCGCGTTCTGTCAATTGCTGACAGTTATTTCAAACAACTGACAGTTGTCAAACAACTGTGTGTACTATATGTAAAATTAATATTGTCTTTAAGTTTTCATAAATGTTCTTAAATTTTCTAATGTTCCGCTCAACTTTCTTAATTTTTTCGTTCATAAGAACCTTCTTCTGATAATAATGAACACAACAAAAAAAGAATGAGCGAAATCGGTTCAGCTGCTCTCGAGATTTGCGCTTAGCAACACATTCATTCATTTTTATATTATAGATTAAAAATGACACGTCGAGTCGATAAAGCAGTTTCCAATAAGAAAGATCACCTGTCTCTTGTCAGTTGTCAAATGGCAAAGAACTTAAGCCGGCTACACATTAAGCGTTACTTGCCAGCAATTGACAGTAAACAAACGTCAAAGGACCCCTAAAAGTTGTGATTGGCATTTGCAAAGTGGCGTGTAATATGCGGCCGGCCTTACAATTATTATTCAGATGCTAATTTAAATAACTACTTTATAAGATGATAGATAAATGAGATGAACGATCGTGTGGCGCTAGTTTCATTTTGACCCTAGGCTGAAAACACGCACCACTATCAAACTTTGTTTGTTTGTGTGTATGACATATCATCCGTGCAGTATTTTCAGGATGACTGACCTACTGCGCGAAATGGGAAATCCATAATACATATTGGTGGCACACAGCAAGCGCGGAAAACGTAACGATTTGATTGATGCTGTTTTCCGGTGCAAAATGCCATCCCCTCTTGACACTGAGCTTTTTAATTTTTTTTTTTTTTTTTCGACTGGGTAATACGGAAAGAGGTAGATGGGTAGGGGATATCTAACTGATGCAGCTCACGTTGCACGGACCGACTGTTTGACCCGTTTTTGCATAGCATACAGGGTGATTTAAAATTGTGGTGAAAAATAATGGAGTAGAGGTTATTTTTCACAACATTTGTATGGTTGATTTGATGCTGAGATTATAAATGAGTATTTTAGAAAAAATAATAAAGCTCATTGGCATCGCATATATGTTTTAGTAGGGGGTTTAAGGTAATGGTTGTAGAAGTCCATTCTCGAAGTGGAGTGAAATGGTAATACCAAAAAAACACGGTTCAAGGTAAGTCCATTCCATGAAAATGTCACTCTCTGTTTACGTATTAAATTATTGTAGAGCATGTTGGCAAACCAATTTTCGATTATTTCCCAAAGAGTTTCTTTTGAGATTAGATGAATTTCGAGCATTTTTACATAACGCAAAGTATTCAAATGAATTTTGCCAACCCAAATCATGTAGGGTATCACCCATTTCATTGTTTTTCAACTCAATTCGGATTCTCACCCTGTACTTATGAGAGCGGTATATGGGGGGGCAATAATTTATGCATGCCCACTTGGAGGGGGGACTGCACACGTGGGTAGATGGAAACGGAGGGGGGTGGAGAGGCACATTGTGGGGAAGTACCTAGGTGGTGCTATGCAATTATGCAATCACGTCGGCCACAATCAGAGAGCAATCTATCAGCTCTATATATATATATATATATATATATATATATATATATATTGATCGTTGACAAATTTTGGGGGTAGAATCATTTAATTAACGAAATATGTCGTATGTGTGCTCCAAAATATCGTCAAACGGTCATATAGAATGATGATGCATCTATGGATTATCATATATTGAAATTATGCTTTTAATTGATAAACATTATTATTATCAAGGGATAGGATATCGTAATTATGCTAACTAGTGGTTGCCCAGTGGTCGAAATTCTACCGTAATTCATAATTTTTTAAATTCAAACGTTAATGAGGTTTTTTTGTCAAAAATATAATAATAATTTCATATAGGTACCTAATTTTTAAATAGTTTTTATTACTTTCGGTTCTTGTATCAATGGACTCCGCAGCGATTTCTCAGGCCCCATACGGTCTAGAGACTTGAAATTTTGAATTCGTACTTAGATCGCAGACATCTCGCCGCCTGTTAAACTCCAAGTGTGATCCAATATTGGTAATTCTAATTATCTCATTCAATCTCATTCAACCAAGATCATTATAATGTCGACATGGAACGACAATGGGATCCGTCACTGGAATTACGCACTAGCATGGAGCTTATATATACGTCTCGTTCTCTGGTGTATAGGTACTTTCTGGAAGATCGTCTATGGTTATGTCGCAATTGTCAGACGTCAGACGTTGTTAATTTAAAGTTTAATTTTGTGTTGTGGTAGACAAACAGTAATTTGTTATGGAATTGCTATTGCTGGCAAACACATGTACATAAGTATAGTTAAAATCGAGAAAAGGATAGCAATAGTAGGTACTCATCGGTACGGTTTAAATCTTAAATGCCCAATAAAAACTATTTCTAATTTTTTTTTAAATTTCACTTGTTGGTAATGTGTTGGTTGCCTAATTCCTTAAAATACATATGAAATTTAAAATTGAATTTTAGTAACAGGTCAAAAACACATTGACAGCTTTCACAAAAGTAACTTCAGATTCGAAATGTTTTGCATTGCAAAATCTTCATTGAAAATGCATTAATCCACCATCAAAATTACCTATTAAAATTTCCTGAAATGACATTAAGTGCGCATTTAAATGTTTCCCTCAAAGTAATTACATCACTTTGTATACATTATTCACAATATTTAAATTTGAGTTTGACCAGGGTTGTCTTTCACGAAAAAACAATCCGACAGCCCTGACTCGTTGTCTTGATATTGCAGTTGGGTTCGTTATGCAACACACAATACACTACTACCATGTAAGCCATATTTTTTATTTAATTTAATTTAAAATATTAATGGATAATACATCAAAAAACACTACTTGCCAAATCTCATACTCCTCCTTGCAAGTTTAATGCCTTAAAAATCGTGTAAAATCACGTATTAATATATAAATAATACAAGGTTGTAAAATGAAGGATATAAATCACAGCTTATTATTTAGTTTTAGCTAATTATGTTAAAGATGGGATATGAAAGCATGTTGAAAAAAATTTATTATTTTGTTCAATTATGATTAAAGCAAATGTTTCATATTTGTCAGCTTTGCTGCTGAACAATACCAACCATTCCTTCAAATTGTCCACAGGATTCCTGAGTTGATTTGCAGCAATTTTCTCCCTAGTAGACTTCCAGTTATGTCAGCGTTGTTGATCGGGTTCTATGTCACACAACTAATAACTGGCCATATTAAGTTCTCATGCTCTGTGCAAGGAGATATCGTTTATTATACGGACACATGGGAAAAAATCAGTCAAGACAAAGAAGAAAAAGATAAATATGTGCTGGTGCTCCATCTTGCATCTGATACCGATAAAATAAACGCACGAAACGTTGACTTTCTTTTCATGAAGTTTTTAGTATAAGATCGGCGCCATATAAAATGAAAGGAGTCGTATATGCTTCAGCATTTAAAATTTATAAGGATACATATTTTGGATTTTGCCTAAAGGTTTGCAAACCAACATTTCAAATCATTTTAATTTTGAATCCAAACTATACAGATCCCTTTCGGATTAGTGTTAATTGTGTCTTTTCCGGTGGTATCATGGATCTGCTTTCTATCTCTATATCCTGGATACACGGCATGGCATGGCATGGCCTAACAAATGTACCACTGTATTAGTGATAATAATGGAGCAAGGCCGTCTTCTGGTTAACTATTAACAATATTTGCCAACTAGCTATGCAATACGTCGTAGATGAGTGGTAAAGTTCTTGCTACGACGTAATCTCTTACAATGACGCTAATTGTTCAGCTCTCGATAGGGCCTAACAGCAGTACTGCATGTACATGTAGATAAGAACAGAGATATGTACGTCTGTCCCGCCTCATTTCGGTTGTAGCTTGGACTGAACTAGCATTATAATAAGTAATAAATATCTGACTTTTATGGCGTGCATATCGCTGCCATCTATTGTCGTCTACGTCAAAGAGACGATAACGATGCTAATTTCCCGCTCGTCGTCGGCGACCGTCACTTGTTTGTTATAACCGGCGAGAACTGCACAGCTTGCTGCTGCATGCTGTGCATTGCATATATGGGACACATTGTCCAAGCGCAATGACCAACAATCAATCGGTCCGATTGTGACTGGATTCTCTCTCCTGTTGCCGGCACATGGGAACATGGAGGAGGAGGAGGTATTTGGTATTCAATTTGCCTCGATTGCGTCCAGCAGGAGAGAGGGTAGTATATATTGATTGACGGGTTTGTGTGTATGTTTTTCTCTCTCACTCTCTCTCTCTTCCCGGATGTACGATTGAATTATATCATCCGTTGTCTGTCGGTCTATCTGTATGTAGGTATGTATATATGTGTTTGTGTGTTTTGTTTTAATGCGTGTTCCAGTTTCCCGGATTCGGGGCTACCTCTACTGCACCAAATTTTGCCATGGCATCACAAGCTATACAGGGTGATTTAGGATCAATGGTATTTTAGAAGTTTCTGACGAATGGCACATAAGAGCGTTTTTTTTTCGGTTCTTAATTAGCACCAAATGATTAGCTCTCAACTTTAGCACTGAAGTCAATTGATAGCATTTTTGAGATAGTACATCGCTAAGTAAATTGAAAGTTACCAGTAATTTCTAGTTTATTTTTGGAAGCAAAGAATTTACCTTTTCATCACTTAATTAGCACTAAATGAATAGCTCAGGTTAGCAGTTTTCTAATTTATAGGTTATTTTTGGAAGCAACGAATTTACCTTTTCAGCACAGAAATATTAGCGAGAAACTTTGAAGCTAATGTCAGTGGATAGCATTTTTGAGATAGTAACTGAAATAAACACTATAAGTTTTATAATTTACAGTTCATTTTTGAAAGCGTTAAATGAACACCAAATACGCATTAAATTACCATAAAAACTGTTCTGAGATTCTGCCCACTTGACCAAGTCACAACGATCTCTGACCCTCTGACACACTTATTTTATAATTATTAGATATTTCAACATCCTGTATATCCTGTTTGAATTGGGGTGAGTGTTTAGTGTTACACTGACCGATTTCTGCAGCTGATAAGGGCGTATATATAGACACGTATATTTTGGAGAGCGCTAGGGAAAGATTTTAATTCGAGATAACAACTTATTATTATTATTATTATATGGCTGATTATAAGACGACGCCTTTTCAGTCACGTACCAGAAATGCTGGAATAGCTGCCAAAGATAGCTTATCAACGAATTGGTTGTGCTACTACAAGGCTTTTCCAATAGACTCAAGACAATGTCGTAATCAGAATCAATATCTGATATCTTTATCATCGTTTGAAAGGCTTTTTCTGGACAACAAGAGACTTTTCACACACTCGTATGATAAGTAAAAATTAGCTCCACGAATTAGAAATCGTTTATTCACGGTAATTACCGAGTTGATTTTGAGAAAATAGACTGTGAACGATGGACAGACAGATATAAAGAGTCTAGAGTGATCTTATGAGTGTCTCGTTTTTTCATCGGATTTGCGGAAACCTATAAACTGGATCAACATTCATTCTGTGGATATTGAGCAATGTCATTAATAAAATACATTTTTTGTGCAATGAAACATTATATTACTCAATAAAAATAAATAATAAATATATAAAATATACCTACATATATGTCTATCTCTTGAATCATTCTGTATTTTTTCAAATGTCTCCTTATTTTGATTTTATCTTTTTTTCTGGACACAAAATGTTTACAACTACTTCATAGAATAATTCATATAATATCACTAAATTAACATCACTATAGAGCGTTTTAAAGTTAAAGGTACCCTCCCTTCTTCCATTCCTCCTTTGATTATAAATCACTGCCGAGACGCTCAAACTCCTCTACCAAATGGTGCATATCATTGTGCTCTAATCCGGAATTCTGGAAGACGATGCGGAAAAAGTTCGGCAACCCATGCTGTTGTTGGTACGTCACCATCATGGTGCCATCTTTCATCATACGCTCCTTCATCTTGGGTGCCACCTTGTGCAATCGCTCCTTGTACACCTGGTCATGACAATTAATATTATTACCTTGTCTCAAACTGGGCGGTATATACCAGAAGCAAATGTTGGTGCATTCTGGCTCATCGATGGCCAATTTGAAACCTGGTCGATGCTTGATGATGTCGAGGAAACATTTGGCATTGTCAAAGACCTTGTCAATGTGCTGTTCCAAGCCGATGGTGCCTTTGGCCTTCCACATGAACCAGAATTTGAGGACGTCTGCACGACGGCCGCACTGCACATGTTTATCGCCTGGAAATGCCAAGTATACAAGGTGAATTGAATTCGAAATACATACATGAGAATATTTAATCCGGGAGAAGGTATAAAATTTCGGTTATATGGATCCGAAAAGATGCCAAATGTGTGAGATTGTGGGCAGTAATTTTGAATGTTATACTTTCGGCTAACATTTGTATCAAATATCAATTCATAGTTCTGGAAGCAGAGACCTGCTACAGAGATTTTGATGGAAACCCTTATCAAAATATTGCTGGTCTGTTTATTTGAACTGCTAACAAGTTACTGGAAAACTTGATGTCTCAGTAATAATATCACATTACCAGTTAAAGCAGTCGACATTAATTTGGTCGCCGGAATGTATACATATTCAAAAGATACCCAACTATAGTGAAACTATGCGCTCCATTTCCAGCAGCAGCAGTTACCTATCTATTTGAGTATATAGTTCAAGTAGTGCTCTATGTCTCATTCCTACCTGTGTCGTATTTGGTGTCGTAGAACTTGTCCTTTTGGAAAAGGTAGGCGGCATTTGTGGAATGCGTGGCCGCCATTATGCCCTCGTGGCGCAACAGCAACGTAGAGCATTGTTGTGGGGCAGTGAGCAATTTGTGGGGATTCCATGTTAACGAATCGGCTCTACAATCCAACAAACATAATATTATTGTTGGTATATATATATATATATATATATATATATATATATATATATATATATATATACCTTTATATAAAAGGGAACTTCACCGTTTAGGTTGGTCTATTTGTTTTAGATCTTCAGAAGAATTTGTAGTGATGACTTTTTGAGAATATTCTATGAATATAATTAAAATAATAACGTTATTATCCGGTTATATCGGATGTAGGTACAAAAACACAAACGTTCTTACGAGTATTGCTAATATAAATATTTTTTACCAAAAATTTGACCGACGTTATTAGTCGGTGCACTGAAAAATATAAAAAAAATGTTAATTCTATTGGTACTGGTAATTTTAAAGTTGTGCATTTGTAGTTTGATTGAAAACTTTTGGCACCAACTTCACAAGTACCAGCACCAATAGAATTAATATTATTTTTTATTTTTCAGGGCACCAACTAATAATGTCGGTCCAATTTTTTGTAAGAAAGGTCATCAAAATCATTTCACCAAAGGAGATAATATATACGTTGCATATAGTTATTCAAATATTTCAAAACATCACAGAAAAACACATATTTCAGGTTTTACCACAGCTGTAACTCGCAAACCGTAACTCTTTTGGAAAAAAATCCAATGAAAATGTTGGTACATATAATCTCTTCTTTAATTTGGCAGTCTCATATTTTCAATTTTCCAAAAAAAATGCCCCCATCACCTCACACAAATTTCTGACTTTACCACTAATTTAACTAAAATTTTCTATTTACCAAAAAAATTGCACCCTGCACCCCCACTGGGAGAAGTTTTTGTGGGGAAGGACATGTTCAATGTCGAATTTTTTTTCAGTGGAACTAATTCTCAATGCCTAGTCACTATTAAATGAAAAAAGAATCATGAAAATCGGAGCTCGTTTACTATGCAAAAGTGGCGAACAAATAAAAAAATCTTCTAACTACAAATGCACAATTTCAGAAGTACCAGCACCAATAGAACTAATATTATTTTGTATTCACCAACTAATAAAGTCGATCCAATTTTTGTATTTATTGTAAAAGTCTAATTTTACAGATTAATTAATTAATTGAGCTACCAACATAATGTGGTATATAACATTATTATACAGGGTGGTTCTCCAGGAAAGACATCGCTCGATTGTGGGCAAACGATAACTACAAACATATTACGTCATTGGGGACGTACGTCTAAAATATTGTTTATTACCGCATTTTTAGATTTCATATTTAACTGTTATTATTTTCTAATGAAATCATGGCCGATTTCTAACACAATGATGTGTAGCATTTTTACATAGAAAAATGGGAAATTGCCAATCATCTTAAAAACTACTAATTTTTGGTATAGACAACCTTATACAAAGTTCCCCGTATTTTTGCTGCTTAATACAATAAAATAATAAAAACGGGGGTTTCCATTTGAAAAAAAATTACTTTTGACGTTTTTTGGATCTAGTTTTCCAGGTTTTTTTTTGACCATTCTGTGTAATTACTATGAAAATATCATAAGAATACTTATAAAGTAGATCTTCTTCTACAAGAAAATCAACCAAAATTAAATATTAAAGGCTTCCTCATAGATAATTATGTTATGGATTGTAAACTTGATTTTTGACATAAAATTTGAAATATGTCAAAAACGTTATAAGACATTAAACATAAAATATTTTCAAAATTGTACATCAAATCTAAAAATGTGATAATATACAGGGTATTCCATAAAAAAATAACAAAGTTGGCATCTACTTCCGCTATAACCGCAAATGCGACTAACATGAAAATATTTTACATGTATGTCGTAGTGTCGTCCAGTGACTTTAGCATATCACCAAATTTTCAAACTGTTTGTAGTTATCGTTTGCTTACAATTGATCGACGTCTTTCTTTGAGAACCTCCCTATATAGACGTTAAGGAAACAAAAATAGTTAAATCATTAAATAAATCCTTGACTCAGATAATACCTAATAATAACAACCGATTGCTTTCCATTATTTTCTTATTCTTTATTTTCAGAATGACCTTCACAGAAGAATACAAAATCTCAATAACCTCCATAACGTAATTTTAATTATATATTACTATGCAATTTATCGCTAATTAATAGAAGAAGATTGTGTATAAACTGGAATTGGATATTATTTATTACGGAAGTTGATTTAAATTCAGCAATATGAATTTCTATTATTCTTATTAAATTATTTATTTATTTATAGAATATTTCCACGATTTTTTCTTTGATCATTGAATTTGTATTACATAGAAGTTTCATTCAACCAATTATTTAAATAAATAAATTATATCTTGTTATAAATAATAATCTAATGACCACGTTGAATAAAAGGAAAACTCGGATGTAATTTAATGATGTCGAAATATTTCTAAAGTTTATAATTAACATTATTGTTTTTAGAAATTTTTCAACAAGACTAGAAAACATTTTAACCTGCATATGAACCGGTTGTAATATATTGTGTATGAACAAGGAACTTGTATTACAACAGTTTTATAAAATGCACAATAACTGTAAACTAGTTTGGTACAAATATAATTAAATACATTTCTCCAAAGATATTTTTAATACTGGTTCAGATTAAATGGTAAAAATCGATAAAAATATGTATGTATGTCTTCAAAATTAGTAGTAGTAAATTGCTTGGAAAAACTTAAATGGAAACCCTTTTCAAGATATGTTTTGTAGTAATTAAAGATACAAGACCTGTTGTTTTACATCTAATAAAATTATCCATTGTGCGAAAATACGTATCTTGTACGAATTGTAACACAAAATCTTTGTTGTTCAATGGTACAGTGAAATCATTTCAAATACAACACTAACAATATTTCTTACCTTTCAATACCCTTCATCAACCCTCTATGCTTCTTCGACACCAATACTCCACCACCCCAAGCAGCATCGACATGCAACCACAGCTTGTATCTGTCACAGATATCAGCCAGTGGTTCGATTGGATCAAAGGCACCATAAACGGTGGTGCCAGCAGTCGCTGAAACCATAAAAGGCCGTGCACCCTCATCCAGTGCTCGCAGAATCTGCTCTTCCAGATGCTGGGGATCCATGCGTCCTCTACTATCGGTGCGCACCATATAGACATTATCTGAGCCGATTCCAAGGAGCGAAGCCATCTTGATGATGGAGTAGTGGGCATCTTCAGAGGTGTAGAGGACTAGACGTGGCAAGCCGTGGAGACCTTTAGTCTGCGTTAACAGAAATTACTTAGAAGGGTAGAGAATACATGTTATAAGTTCTATGTACTTACTTTGATTTCTGGACAGTACTTGTATCTGGCACAGTTGATGGCATATCCATTGGCCATGGATCCACCTGGGCAAAAGATACCATCACCACGACCATCTTCAAAGCCAACAATCTTACGCATCTCCTTCAACACTACCTCTTCCATCAAGCTAAACACTGGAGACACCTCATATGTATAGACACTCGGGTTCAAGGCATCAGTCAACCATTGCCCAACCAAACCATATGGGTCAACTGAAGAGTACAGCTGATTGACAAAGTATGGATGACCTGTCTTCACCGAATAGTGGATGGTATCTTTGAGTAGCTTGAGCAGCTCCTGGTGCGTTGATGGTTTTGATTTGAGTTGGAAATCAAATAGCTGCTCAAGTTGATCGGGATCATAGAAGGTGGATACTTTGCTGGTGCGATCAGTACCTTGGAAGATGGCCTGTTTGATTAGCACATCGGTGCAGGTTCTGATGAAATCTTCATGTACCTGGCGAGATGGTAGACTTTCCACGTTAGCTGTCGTATTGACAAGGGTCTGGCTATGAGGCGATCGTTTTACATTGCACGCGTTGCTGAAATTGTCCTCCAGAAGGATCTCTTCATCGGATGAGTAAGATGGTGGTGATACTTGTTTGTCACTGTAGATGGTTGTGTCTTCAGTTGTTGTGAGCACTGGGACATGGTTGATACCTGAGGCCGGCATCGTTGTGGCGTGATGATGGTTTGCTTTTGTTGTTTGTTGTTTTGGTTGTGCGATTCCTCGTGTTTGAATTTTGACGCTGCCTGAACACACACGACTGAATCGCGAAAGTAGGTGGTACAATGAGGTTAGTTAAGCGAGCTCGGTCAGTTTTTAAGACGAATCGCCGGACCTTGCGTTAGTTACTCTCACTCTTATTTATATAGATAGTTTGTATATAATCTGTCTCAAATCTGGCATAGGTAGAATTGGTAAATAATTCAGTTAGATGAAGGATTAATGGAATTAATATTATTTTGTATTTTTCAGTGCATCAACTAATAAAGTCGGTCGCAGTTTTAGTCAAAAAAACTTTTTGAACGTTGAGCATCCCCAATAATTTAAATAACTAACAAATGTAAGAGTGTACTTTGGAAAACAACTGATAGTATAATTTTTCTGAAAATTCTGTTGATTTTTGTCTTGTCTTGTTTTAATGTAATATTTCCAAATTCTTACCATCTTAATGAGTCATAATCTTATATCAAAATCCAAACTAAAGCTTGATCTCGGAAAAGATTGGGTTTCTAAGATAACTTTTACCATATCATATAACCTTTTTGAAGTTATACTTCTTTGGGCTCGTTGGGATGGGGTGTTGGTCTAGAAACCGCGTCATGCTAAAAGTGAGAAAAATCGTCGATTTTACGGATTCGTATACTTTTTTGTACGTTCTGGCTTTTAGAGAAATTTTTAATAATCATATTATATAATAAGTTTCCTTATTAATTACCGATTTTTTTTTTGAGGTAGTTATTATTTTGATCATCACGTCTGTCTGTCTGTCAACACTATAAATCTGAAAATACTTAACCGATTAACACCAAACTTGGTACACACATATGTAAGGGTAATACCTTCTATGGGATTGATTTTCAGCTGTCTATCTGTCTGTGTGTGATTACAAAATTGTTTTCGGTAGTTTGTCTCTCTTTGTTGGCATAACTAGTGTGCCATACTTTAGGAGGCGCATTAAAATTTTAAAATTAGAATTGTGTGCGAATAGCCAAAGAAGTATAACTTCCACTGTCTGGTCCGACACAGACCTCGTTTTTTTTCTGTGGTACCTATCCTATATACAAAGCTCAAATATGAGACACACTATATACCATATAGGCCACAGCGGTGAGATATATTATGTGGTATGTACTGTACATATTTATTTACTTATTTCTATATGGGTTTTTCGGAAGAAACCTGCACACACGCATAGGTACGGTGGATTTTACGGGGAAGTTCCTGTTCTTCGGTTCGGTACGGGTTTTCTTACGCAATTTTTGTTCGACTGGTTCTTCAGTTCATGGAAACATAATAAAATGGTACATTTTATTTGATTTATATTAACGGATGTTGGGAATAACGCACTTTCTTAATACTGGTTGCATTAATGAATTTTTCTTACTTTTTTTAAGACAAGATATTACTTGATACAGTTATATGGAATTTATTTATTTGTAATTGCATTCTTTGATATATATATGATGAATTGTTGAAATAAAATGATTTATCAAAAATATGAGAAATGAACAAGGAAGTGTATAAGAAACCAAATATTTTTGACCGACGAAACCCGAACGGAGGAGGTATACAATTCTACTGTCTGATTTTTTTTTTTTGATTCGTGCGCAATTTTCATATAGTAAACTTATTCCGATTTTGGTGATTTTTGATTCATTTGAAAGAGGACACTTGAGAAATGGTTCAAATTCATAAAAACGCAAATCTGAAGTCTCCTTCTCTCCGAAAACCAAAGCAAATTTTCTCGAAATCGAAAATCCGCGATGGCAGAATTAGAGATACCAAAATATACGGAAACGTTTCAATTGAACATTCTTTCATAAGAGCAACGGTGTTCGAGTTTCTGCGATGTTAACATTTTAAATATATGTATTTTCGCTATGTGGTGGGGGCGATTTTCTTCGAAAAATAAAAAATTTGAATATTTGTAGCAACATTTATATTGAACATTTTTTTCCAAAGAGTTACGGTTTTCGAGATAAAAGAGTGGTAAAAATTATAATATGCGTATTTCCGCGACGCATAAATGGATAATGGTGAACGTTCAACGATTTTCGTGACAAATGTAACATTCAAAAGTGTGAAATAAATATTTTTCACAAAAAATTGGACCGACGTTATCAGTTGGTGTACTGAAAAGTACAGAATAATATTAATTCTATTGGTGCTGGTACTTGTGAAGTTGGTGCCAAAAGTTTTCAGTCTAACTGCAACTGCACAACTTCAAAAGTACCAGCACCAACAGAATTAATATTATTTTGTACTTTCAGTGCACCAACAGATAACGTCGGTCCAATTTTTTGTAAAAAATATCTATCACTAATTCACTTGAATATATCAAAATTTTTGGGAAAATTATATATATACGCCATTTGACATTATACACCGATTTTCTATTCTTTTCTAATCTGTTTTACGAGTTGAACATGTTTTTACCAATACGTAATTGGGAGGTGGTTAAACAACAAAAAATAGTATAGCAACAATTGATACAGGAAGAACAGAAACTCAATTCAAGGCAAATGTCCAAAAGTTCATTTCCGAATATTCAGAGTAGCGAAAAAAATATAATTATTGCATCATTTTAACAATATTTCCACTTTCAATTTAAATGGATATAATATTTTTCATGATTTAGCTTCCAAAAGAAGACGTAAATTAATTAAATTATCAGTTATTGTCATTAAAAATGAAAACATCAACAAGTTTATAGAAAATTTATTGCCATTCCAAGGACTACTACGATTCGCAGTTAAAAAATTTGAACGCTTACAGAATCAATGTTATAGTTTATTTATTTGAAACATAGTATCTTTGTTTTTGAATGCGACTACTTTTTTACCGACGAACCAAACGGAGAAGGTATACAATTAATTTTTCATTTGATAGATTGTTGAGAGTTGGTCCCATTGAATATCGACATTCAACATATGGCCTTCCCCGCAAAAACTTCTAGCAATGGGGATGTAGGGAGCAATTTTTTTCGAAAATCGAAAATTTGAGGTGACAAAATTGAAGAAGAAACCATATCCGGCAATGTTTATATTGGATATTTTTCAAAAAAAGCATAGGTTTCCGAGTTACAGCAGTGGTAAAGTCTGAAATTTGTGTGTCACCGCTATGTGGAAGGGCATTTTTTTTAGAAAATTGAAAATATGAGACAGCCAACTTAAAGAAGAGATTATTTGTAGCAATATTTAAATTGAACATTTTTCAAAAAAAATTACGGTTTCCGAGTTACAGCAGTGGGAAAGTAAGAAATATGTGTATTTCAGCGATATTTTGATGATTGACTTTCTTCTTTCAGTAGTTTTTTAACAAACTGGCTGTGACATGAGAACAGAACGACAGATATCCGAGAGAAATGTTATAAAACTGCCGTTTTTTTTATCGGATTTCCGTACATCCCTAGAGGTAGAGAAATAATGAATCGTCCCTTGACCACAGGCTAGCTAATTGAGTACAATCGACATGCAGTTCTAATTGTTAAGAATTCTCCTTAATAATTGAATAATCATTTATTTCTTGCAACCTTTCACGCTCCAAAGAATCGGAAAGATTTGCAGATACAGAACCAAAGTGTTGACATTGATTTGATATATTTTTTATCTGCAACAAGTATTGAAGAAAAAAATAACAACTACACGGCTTCAATGTATTTAATTATAATTAACCAAATAATCACAATGAAAGGTGCATAACCCATATTTGAATTTGTATCAAGATGTTGAGGCCATTGGTAAGTGTAAGTATAGATAGGTACCTATGGTTTCTTCAAGGCGATATTTAAAAGTTTGCATCATTCATTCTATTAACCCAGAATCGTTATTACAATACCTACAATTTGATCAGGGTGAGAATTTGATTTGATACCGATTTTGCGTTGTCATTGCAATTTGAATCAGAATATGATGTATAGTTGTTTTCACAATAAATGGTATTGTCTTTATGACTGCAATAAAACTACCCGGTGTATTTCCATTATGTACACAATCCACAAGGAAAGACACTACAGGATCATACTGTATAAAATATATAATTTATATATATTATATAATTAAATAATTCGGTATATAATATAGGTTGGTAATTTAATTAAAATTAAAATTATTGGGGTATTTATATAATATATTTAATGACTAAATATAATCGGTTTAATTGTTTCTAGAATATCATATGAATTTTCAACAGTTATAACATGAGGAACTAGATTTTTCCAACTGTCGGTGGGAATATCAAGAATACAGTATCTTATTAATTCTATCACTCTACTACTTAAGTCAAAGAAATATTTTCTGACCGAACCTGTGATTTTAATTGGTAGTAATTGGTAATATATTACTATATTATGATCAGACCCTGACCGACAGTTTATTGCATGTTTATGGCAAAACGTCCCAGGTAAAAAAAATAACGTAATCAACCATTTCTTGTGAAAAGAACTTTACTTACATATTCTACCGCTAAACGCTAAATATTTTTGCTAATTTTTTTTATGAAACTGTATGAAGGCAGGTTTTTTATTAACTTAAATCTGTATTTCTAGTTGGATCCAAAACTCTACACCAAAACCAACATTATGACATGTGAATAAGTCAATTGTTTTTGCAAATTATTTTCTGCAACGAGCACAATTTTCCAACATTTTTTTTAAATTTATTCTGCCATTCAATGTCAAATCAATATATATACAAGATATATAAAATAAATCGACTGTCAGTTTTTTTTTTGGTTTGTGTGCCCGTTGGATACAGTAAACGTACTCTGATTTTGATGATTTTTGATTCATTTGAAAGAGGAGACTTGAGAAATGGTCCCATATATTCGTGAAAACTCAAATCCGAAAACCGCCCCTGAAGGGGGTGGAGAGGGCAAATTTTCTCGAAAATCAAAAAGTCGAGATACCAGAATTAAAGATAGGACAATATCCGGAAACGTTTAAATTGAACATTTTTTCAAAAGAGTTACGATTTTCTAGTTACATTCATGTTAAAATCTCACATATGTTTACTTTTGCTATGTAGAAGGGGCAATTTCTTTCGAAAACTGAAAATCTCTGAGAACCACATGAAAGAAAATAAGATTTGAAGCAACCTTTGTAATTAAAATGTTTTCTTTAGAGTTACGGTTTTCGAGTTAGGCGGTGGTAAAATGCTTAAATTAAAAATACTTCTGCGTATTTCCGCAGCGATGTTCTGAGATCTTTATATAATAACAAGTACAAGCAAAGAATATACGAGGTTAATAGGATAAGTACTATCTTCTTTGGTATCAGTGAAGGTTCAACGATTTTCGTGACTAATGTTACACACAAAAGTGTGAAATAAATATTTCTTACAAAAAAATTGGACCGACGTTATTAGTTGATGCACTGAAAAATACGAAATAATAATAATTCTATTGGTGCTGGTACTTGTGAAGTTGGTGCCAAAAGTTATCAATCTTAACTTCAACGGCACATCTTCAAAAGTCGGTCCAATTTTTTTGTAAAAAATATTTATTACTTAATAAAAAATTCGTATTTTTTAGAATTTTTTTTATTTATTTGTCCATAAAACCAATGTAGTAATAGACATTTTTAATAGGAAATGATTAAAATTTGAGAGAAAATTGTGAATAGGTTTGTTCTGTAGTTCTATTTGTAAATAAATTGTTGGCAATATAAAATTTTCGCTTGCCCCGGATTATCATTAAAATAGTTATATAACATGCTTCTTAAGCTAATCAGTGTGATTTGACAATTTTTATTGTTTTATGTACTGCTAAACTAATTAACACCCGTTGTTGATTTCAGTTATTATAAATAAAAAATTATCTACTTATACAGTGACCCTGACTGCAATATTAATAAAAATACCAATTTAATTGATTGATCTATACTTTTTATGTATTAACAAATTCACTTCCGATTATGATATTACCGTTGAAATATAGGAAACAGTTTTTTTTTGTAATATATGTGGACAAGTCAAGGTAGCGAGGCGCTACTGCTTTATTGCTCGCATTTCATTATATTATACATCATGAGGGAATAATGAACCCAGATTTACTGAATTATAAATTTAATTTGCCAAAATATATCCATATTTATGTCCGATTCTCCCATCGACACTAACATGGTTGAAAAGCATTAGAATGAAAATAATTATTGTAGTCAATTTTAGAAACTTAAAAAAAAAAGGAATAAACCGGTTACTTTTAAAAGGTAGAGCAGAATTAAACATTCATGCTATAATGTGATTGGATGAATAATATATATTCACCTAAAATTTATGTTTATAATAGACACCACTTAATCTATTTCATTAAGGTTCTGGTGTATGGTACTCTTAAATAGTAAATAGTATTTATCTTTTATTTCCTTGTAACTGGTCTCATTACCATGAATTAATCCTTTTTCTATAGCAGTGAAAAAAAAAACAAAAACACTATCCAATCCATTCATCGAACCTAATTCTACCAGACTATCAGCAATTTAAAGCAACGAAAAGACTGGATGAACAAAAAGAATCTATCAACTCGACCGACCACCATAAAACCTGGATCATGAATAATTTATCAAACTCGCTTGCCAATTTACACCTAATACGGCTCTGTGTTTTGCGCTTTAGAAAATATAGGTAGGTAGGTTGGTATAGCCATATTGCACGTCGTCCACCAATTAATTACCAAACGCAGGACGATAGCAGACGATAACTTGCTGCTGCAGGCATCAGAGCTGTGGCCTATGTGCAGTTTAGAGTCACAAGAAAACCGAGAGAGAGACGCAGGATTTGATATTATACGACAGATCCCAAAAACAAAATTTTCGTAGGGCCCTTCCTTTCAGAATTATTCGTGCTTTAAAAGTTACGCCCTAAAGAAGGATTTCATTGTTCCGAAATGGTGAAATCAATAATCATGAAATGTTATTTCTACCACCAGTTATTTGTTTGATAAGTGCTTTTCTTGAAAACGGGAAATTTTCTTTTGTTACAAATTACTTGGTGAACTAAGATAAAAATCATAAAATTAAAAAGAAGAAGCAATATCAAAAGTTTAAGGACATTTTATGTTAGGAATAGTCCGCCCCTGGCTATGTACTTGGTATACAGTCCTAGTGTCATAAAAACTGATTTCACTATTTCGGAATTATCAAGGAAGATCCCTCTTCAGGGCGTAACTTCATAACACGAATAATTCGAAAAGGAAGGGCTCTACGAAAAAATTCACATATCTTCCAATATTTTTGGATCATCCTGTATTAAAGGAAATAAAGAGGACATAAATATTAAAAAGCAACATCGAGAGGAACAGTTAATTATATCGTCTTGGATTTACGAACATTTATTACCGTAGCCAGAACAGCTATGAAAAATGACTAAAAGATCTAAACACATAACACAAATAATTCAAATGATTGGAAAACTATATTGAAGAAGAATCAATTGATAAAATGCAACTAAAATGGGGGAATACTTGAATTGAGGATAATTTTTCCTGTATCGCTTTACCTTGATGATTTCTCTTGAATAAAACCATCGTTATAGTTACTTCGAAGTATGTGAAAGACTTTACAAATATCCATCAATTTTTGATTCTATATTGACCTGTCTACGATCCGCATGTCTTCTTTCCAACATCTGCTCACATCGATTACGTGTTTCTCTCTTTATCTCCATCTATAATATCCAACGGCCATCCCTTGTAATTATACCGCAATCGACGCAAGGACGTTGAGGATAATCACAAGGAGGACCTCTCGTATATTCTGACGACTGTACCTATATACAGTGTGTCCCAGATATTGGTGCTGCATGTATCACTATCTCGGGTATTATAAGAGCTACAAAATCGGTTAAATGGGCAATGTTTCTCAGGATCCTATTACCATTTCAGAGCTGCTATTAAATGTTGTCAATTGTTTTTGGCTTTTGAATAAATCGCGAAAAACCAAAATGACGAGTCTTTGACAGTCCCCCGTATCTCCATTATATGAGAACATAGGGTATTTTGGCTGAGACGTTCTTTGGGCACTTTTTTAAGGTCTTTACTATAAAAAATAAAACAAAAGAACATCTCTTTCCGTTTTCGAGATAATCACTATAACTTTGTTTTTCCTTGTGAACGCCATATTACATTTTTATTGCATTAGATAGCAATGTTAGTTCCCTTTCCACAAATGTATCACTACATGGTATTTTCTTTCAAGATAAGGCCGAAATATATAAATCAAAAGTTTTTCTAATTTAATCAGATGTGAAGCATTTTGATCACAACATTTCATTGGTATAATTAACAGCCATATTTGAAAATATTAACAACGTAACGGAAATTAAATTCAACAAAAAAAGCAATTTACGAAATTAAAAGAAAAATCTGATGAAAAAAAACGGAAGATAATTAAAATTAAACAAACTGGTTTTCCGCGATTTATTCAAAAACCAAAAACAATTGACAAAATGTAATAGCAGTTCTGAAATGCTGATAGGATCCTGAGAAACACTGCCCTAACCTAACCTCACCTATCCTAACCTAACCTAACCTAACCTAACCTAACCTAACCTCACCTAACCGATTCTGTAGCTCTTATAATAACCGAGATAGTACCTAAGACATGCAGCACCAATCTGGGACACACTGTATAAATGTGTAGGTGCCCTGTGGCCGCTCTGTCGAGAAATCAATTAGCTGCCACGAAAAGTCCCCAGGGAAGTGCTGCTGCCAATTCCATCATCAGGCGCTACTGCTACAATGTCCAAACGGCCGGCTCCTGTCTATAAACTCCAAATTATATACTCCACCTTCAGTACATACATAGTGGATTGTTGATTGCTGCTAAAAGTGATCCTGACGTTGAAAGTCCTCCTCTCTTTTGCCAACTTTCATTGGAACTCATTCATCAAAGTATATATCTAACCTTCGAGCAGCTATGTACCTACTGGCTAAATTTATATACCTATATATATTTTTTTTTTGTGTAATTACATTCATGTACAAACGGATAACAAAATTGCATCTGACATCGTACCGAAAATGTGGTTGATAAAATCCAAGCCAGACCTCACATTCATTTCAGCTGCTGGATGAAGAAGTTGTTATCCATGTCTGCGTTTGTCCTTGTTTTCATTTTTGCGTTTAATTCTTTTTTATCCCCGCAACAGATTTGGATACGGTTTTCACTCATCATTTAGAGATATTTTTTATAGTTTATAGTAGAGAAAATACGACGTTTTGATATGACAACGTTCACTTCATTATCTCTATAGCTATGATGTTCTCGCTTCCTAGGAAGCATTTCATTCGCACTTTATTACGAGAACCTCACAAGAATGTGACGTTCTCGTTACTGTTCTCTCTCTCTCTCTCTCTCTTCGTCCTCTTGTTCTTGTTAAGCTTGTTATTTGGACACAGCATCGTAATACGATACGTCGCCATAAGTCCTACATAATGTTCGCATTATACTCACTCTCTTCTTCTTCTACAAACAGTTGATATTATAGAGTATTATTATGGAGCGTCGTCTTCGTGGCAATTTAAAATGATCGATCGTTTTCATGGATAGTCTCTTGATATCATTATCTAGCCTACTTCTATTTATTCATTATACCTGTATGAGGTTACAAATTAGTAATTAGAAAATGTCAATTTAGAAATATAAATTTAATTTAATCCGTAATCACGATTATATAATATATATCAAAGGATTGAATGTGTCCAACAAATTGGCAATGTATGGTCAATGTGTTTTAGGGTTTCAGAAAAAAAAAAAAATTTGGTATACTGTGATGTCTCGAATGTCCAAAAAATGACATAATCTCTCTCAAAAAAAAAAAATTGTGGAAAAGAATTTTATTTCAGAAAATATTTCTCACAGGAGCACCAGGGACTGGTGTGGTGTACCACAAGGTTCAGTTTGGTGACCCCTGTTTTTCTTGAGTACGAAATTAATAAGATAAGGTGTGTCTGCGCAGCCATTTCTCAGGTTCCATACGTGCTAGAGACTTGAACTGTTGTATTTATGCCTATATTGGTAGTATCTTGCTGTCCATCAAATATTTAATAATGATCCAGAACACATAAATAGACATATTGGTCGTGTCCAAAGCAATGACACCCCATTTTTTTATTTAACCAATATATTTGTATTTACTATCGATCATTGTTTATAGAATAAAATGATTCAACCTTGTCTCTGTCTTGTCAGTTGAGTATTTTGTCGAACTTGCAGCTCGTTAAACTTGCAACATACCTAAGACTTTTTAGATACAAGACAATTTAACCTAACAATTCGATTCATCTGGGGTGCAATCAAAGCATTTTCATACTTTCATCAAATATGACACGAAAACAAAAAGCCCCTTTGTTCCCAACTATGCTCTTAATTGTGAGTGCATTACTGCATTCACGATCTCGTTCTGGTTTCCCTCCCTTCCTCCACCACTCATCATATCCTGCATACCCCCTCCTAGTATATTTCTTCTCCCATTCCCCCATCATTTTTTTATGTCGCAACGTTAATACTCTGTCCTCTCCCTATGCAGAAGAACCCCTTTTTCCTCCTTCCCCCGCACCATCTTGCGATCTTGTAACAATGCGATTAATTAGAGGCCCAGACTTCAAAGGATTTTAAAATTGTCTCTCTCTCCTTTTCTTTCATTTTTGCCTAACTACTAGCACACTGCTGCTGCTGCTTTCGATCGTTTTGTAGTAGTCTGTTCTCTACACAGATTTTTTTCTCGCTGCTAGGTATATATACGGTTGAATCTTTTTCAGATGATCTCTAATTAATTTGTAGGGATTTTATTCGTGGGAAAAAGTTTGGAGACTCCGCGACGAGGCTGTCGAGCTCTTCTCTAATTGCGTCTTTATGCTGCTTTTGGTTAAAAAGAACAACAAAAAATGTCACCATAATCTAGATGACGGTGGTCGTCGGCTCTAAATACACTCAGGACTCAGGCGGTTGCAAGGTCCATTCTTCCAATTAAACACTGGAATATCTCAACTAATTTGAGCAAGGGAAAAGCTATTTTAGGAATAATAAACTTTATTCATTAATTAATATCAAATAGATTGTGTAAATGCTACAAATGGGCCTAAAACCATGGAATTTAATTGACGATAATTGACAGATTTCTACAAACTTGAACGAATGGATAAACATAACAGTTATTGAAAAAAGTCTAGATGTAAATATATTTCAATGACTCATAAGCCTTCCAGTTGATATGTCACATGTAGAAAAAGTTTCTTCTAATTCCCTAATTTTGCGTCCTCAGTTTTTCAGACAGACCCAAAACTGATTTTATAAGGGCTCATCGGTTGTACGGAATATCTCACAAAAATGATCTTATAATACCTGTACATTTTTATAAATGCAGATATCTTTTTAGGTGAAATCAATTCAAAATTAAAACAAACTCTCAACAAAACATTGAAGCCTTTCTTGTTGTTTCAGCATTTCAGCGTATTCAAATGTTGTATCTGATGCGCCATCTATTGAGAAATAGCAAACCAGATATGATAGCATACTGGATTTAACCATATACCGAATAGCCAACAATATATATTTTTAAATTTCTGTTGAAACAGATCGTTTGTGAACATTTGTGACGGATTTGTTTTTTTGTGACTCAGTATTTAATGAGTTATTAGATTCTCAAATAATTAACACCGATTAGCCAACACGCCTTGAAAATAGACCTTACATTCTATATTTTTTACTCAATTTATCAGAAATCATTTCTGAAACAGAAATATAATAACGAAATCCTTTGTAACTCTGTATCATTTCAGAAACAAATATAAAGAGATTTTAAAATTTGTAGGTTCAGGCAACTAACAATACATACCTGTTAAATCTTTGATACGTATAATTTGTGTATGGAACGTCAAAATACAAAATAATATTAATTCTATTGGTGCTGGTACTTTTAAAGTTGGTGCCAGAAGTCTTATCTCTGTTAGATACGGTCATGGTCATGCAGTATTAGCGTATGTTCTTTGTTATTCGTGCTCATGAAAAACGTACTTTTTGAATAGATAAATAAAGTCACGAAATTCCATGCACAAATTATATTTATTGACGCTTTAAAATTGTGTCTTGTTAGTTGCCTAAGCTTACACATTCTGAAATCAATTTTGATTTTTCTAAAACAATAGAGTCACAAACAATTTCCTTATCATATTTGTGTTTCACAAACGATTTCTGATGAATTGAGTAAAAAATAGAGAATTTAAAGTCTAGGTTAAAGACGTGTTGGCTAATCGATATTAATTATTTAACAATCAACTCATTGAATATTGAGTCACAAAAAACGCGTCTCAAACGATCTGTATCAACAGAATTTTTTTTCAAATTCGTGTTGGTTATTCGGTTTATGGTCTCGATTTAACTTAGGACAAATATAATGATTGTAAATTTTAAAAACTGTTTTTATGAAGAAATATTAATAATGCCAAATTTAATTTTTACATCTTCTGTGCACAGATGTCTATCTGTACTTGAAATATGGAAGCTCAACTCAGAAAAGCTTCCTTTGTCCGAGTTAAGTTGCTTGAACTTCTACTAGTCACATATAGATGGCAGTCACCTAAATATTAAAACTTCAAAAAAGTAATACCAATAATTTGATAATTCATGCTTTCCTTTTAGTCGAAGGTAAATAAAATACGAATGATTATTAATGATTATATTTTCATTACATTTGAAGTCTTTGATATGAAAAAAACATTTCATTATTTCTCACATATACATATATCACATTTTCTCAAATTTTATCCCTAAACTTAATTCTATACATTGGTTCTTTGTAAAATCTACCATTAGAAGTGATGATATAAATGATTCATTTTGAAAAAGAGTAACAATAATTCTTATACATTCATTTCACCCGTGTCATGAATATGCAAAAAAATTAATGAAATCCCAAACATGTAACTATCAATCATATAGGAACAAATGAATATATTATTGCTTTCAAAAACTAGAGTATATATAGTGAATGTTTAAATGTTTTATGATAATTATTGCTTATTACCAATAAAATGATGTAAACAGATTATAGGACAGATGATACGTGTTTATAATAAATTGTGTTCAACCGAATGTGGCCCCACAATTGGAGCATTTCTTCTCCTTCAACAACAGACAGCACAATATGCCAGCAGGGAAGAATAAAATGGCACACAGCAGACCCAAGCAAGTGAAATCCTCTTCCAGGACGCCAACGCGACAAGCGGGACAAGCACCAATAACAATCACCTCCGTTTCTGGAACCACAATGGTTGTCGTGTGTACAGTGCCATATGATGGTGGAGCGAATTGCGGAGCACTCGGCTGCGGTGGTATAACTCCAGCTGTTGGTTGCTGATAGCTGTAATGTTGATGAATTCCTAAAAGTATATTAAAATCATCGTAAGTTTATGCTATTTATGGAATGCGATTTCGTTGACAAACCTGGATATGGCTGAGAGGTATATGGGGGTGGTGGCTCCTTGTAAGGATTCATGCTGTTATTTATTATTAAAATTTACAATGACAATTTTGATAAGAAACATAAGATAAGATTAATGACTAATGACTTATGTTATCAGTTTGCCATTAGCTATTAGCTTTGTTTTTATTTTGATAATTGGTAGCAGAATACTGTCACTTGTCACTGTCAAACTTCAATTTTATGCAGGACAACAGAACAAACACTAACAGTTCAATAAATAAAAATATTTTATTGCACAAATAGTATCACCGACACAAAATTACTCTAAAAATGATAAATATTTCAATATCACATCTATAATATTTAAGGCTTTCAGTATGCAATCTTATAAAGTAAAATGAAAGTTACTATCATTATATTTCGTGCCTGACAAATTGAAATCGATGACTTTGACGTCTATTAAATGACACACTGGACACTGACAGACATTTGATGTTATTAATAAATACAAAGTTGAAGTTGAAATTCTTATTATGTTGTATTAGATCAATCAATAAATTCTAAATAGTATTATTCTTCACTTACAAATTAGTGGTTACAATCTGATAATGGCCAACATGAAGAATGACAACCTAGAGTCTCAAGAAAATGTTCGAGTCTTCATAAGAATACGTCCACTTAGTAAGAAAGAAGTTGCTGACGGAAATGCGAATATAGTGGCTTGTGATTACAAAGAGAACGTTATTGCCCTGAAACGAAATGGAGAACATACTAAACCTTTCAAATTCGACCATATATTCTGTCCCAACACTGCCCAATTGGATATGTATAAACTTGTGGCATACCCAATTGTCGAAAAAGCTCTCGAAGGTTACAATGGTACCATATTTGCGTATGGTCAAACTGGCACTGGCAAAACGTTTACCATGGCTGGTAATCATCTGGTGCCTGAATTGAGAGGCATAATACCGAATGCATTCTCGCATATTTTTACGCAAATTTCAAAAGCTAGTGAAGAGAAATCATTTGTTGTGAAAGTAACTTATTTGGAAATTTACAATGAAGACGTCAGAGATTTACTGTCTGGAGATCCAAATAAGAAATTGTCCATTAGAGAACGGAAAGATATAGGAGTTTACGTGAAGGATTTGATGGGTTTTACAGTTGATTCCATTGACTCCATCACTGAGCTACTCAACAGAGGTAACAAGAATCGTGTCACCAAGTCGACAATGATGAATGACGTCAGTAGTCGATCACATGCCATATTCACTATTACAATCGAGTCCAAAAATAGAATTGATAACCAGACAACGGTTGGTAAGTTGAATCTGGTCGATTTGGCTGGATCAGAAAGAGCTAGCAGGACTCAAGCGACCGGAGAACGGTTAAAAGAAGCCAGTAATATAAATCTTTCGCTATCAGTCCTTGGAAATGTTATCTCAGCTCTGGTGGATGGCAAGAGTACACATATACCGTACAGAAATTCCAAGCTGACAAGACTGCTTCAAGATTCCTTGGGTGGTAATTCAAAAACTGCAATGATTGCAATGCTTAGTCCATCAGATGTTGACTATGAAGAAAGTATGTGTACGCTGAGGTATGCAGCCAGAGTTAAATACATCAAGAATTGTGTGAAAATTAACGTTGAAGAAAAGGGACTCATTGAAGGTTTCGAATTGGAGATTGCAGAATTACAACAAAGACTTGCTCAAATTAATACTCTGCAAGAAAGAAAGAACCAGGAGCGCGAAAAGAAGAAGAAGGATAGAGCTGTAAGTGCTGAGGAGAAAGAAAAAATCAAGCATACAGTGCAGGAGCTGGAGAAAACTGAAAAGATGAAGGCAGAGCTGGAGGAACGCATGACACTCATACAGAAGAAAATCCTCGTGGGTGGTGAGAATCTACTGGAGAAGGCTCAGCAACAGGTCTTTTTCTTGGAAACATCAGCAGCTGAACTGGAAAGTCTCGATAAGAGCCACCAACAATTGGAGGAACAGCTGAACAAAAAAGCAGCAGAAAAAATCAACGTTGAAGAACAATACTCTTCGCTCCAGGAAGAAGACATTGGTCTATCGAAAAACATCAAAACCCTCCAAACGGCCCTGAAGGAGGCCAGAGAAGAACACTCCGACAAGGAGCGTGAATACCAACGCGACTTGGAAGCCTTGTACGACAACAATCGTCTGCTTGTACGTGAAACTCAACTAGCCAATTTGATCATAGACAACTACATACCACAAGATTACCAAAAGAAGATATTAACCAATCTGATATGGAACAATGAGACGCAAGAACATCAGATGCGTGGTGTTGCCTATACGGGCAATAATATGCGTAAACGGCAAGCGGCCAATGCGGATGTCTTTACTCCAGTGCGTTTTGAAATGAAGCAGGTATACCACAAGTATCCGGAGAAACGTAGCAGGGATAAATTGCCCAAGGAGAAGAGATCGTTGTTGAGGAATTTTTCGGCTGTGTCAGTAAAGTAGTAGTGAGCAGTATGATTCTCTAGTCATTTTTGTTTTTATTGAATGTGTGTTTCAAAGTGCATTTTCTTGATAGGAAATTTTACACCCACCACAACACCACCACATCGATTTACATAATATTGTTTTTTGTTTATTTTTTTGTTGGGTATCTGGAATAGCAAGCTTGTTTTTAATGTTACCTCAACGTTGATTTTGTACTAGTCACTAGCTTACATTATTACTGTATTGAGTTATATACTTTTTTTATTTAACATTTTATTTGTTGTATTTATAAGTACATATATAATATATCTATAGATCACTCTTATATATTTTTTTTATTAACAATAAATCTGTTTATAAAGCACTCTTTAAATTTTTTTATTTATATCCAAGATCAAGCAACAAAAATACTTATTTCTTATTAGGGGTATTCCGGAAAATTTCTCCTATGATTATGTATAATGCCTATCCTTAACTGAAATAACTTTCATTTTCATAAGAAAGTGGCTCAACAAACTACCTACGTATGGATGAAATATAGCTAGACAGGACAGGTTTATCAAATTCTCTTGTGTTATGTAACAAATCGGTACCTGAAAAGCTAACATTTCTTATAAAATCAGACGAAATAAAAATAATAAAGGTCCATTAAGCTTAGCGATCGAATTTGATTTAGTGCTAGTTTAATACACTTAAAAAAATATAACTCTTCAATTTAGCGGACTAATATCAAAAATAATAAACACAGAATTACCACATTAAAAACCAATAGGCGTATTCATAATCGATACTTAGTACGCTACTAAATTAAGTCTAACCTTAAATTAGGTTTATGACTCGTATGTCGGTGTTATGGTAGGATAGTGTTTTGTTTTATATTTTAATACCGTACTAGTTAGTACCGAACTAAGGTTGGATTATGAATACGCCTGCAACACTTTATTTTGTCAAACCCGACAATTGTTTCGTCAATAAGGTTGACACCTATTCAGGGGTTAACCTCTGTAACTAACTCTAAATTAGAGAAAACATTTGGATGAACTCTCTCTAAATTCTAAATGACAATGTTCCTGTTTACCTTATTTAAACTATACTCGAGTTCGTAGGTAGTGACGTCAACAGCGCAAAAAACGAAAACATTGTTGCCCAGTTGCGATGCCTGTTATTTGATTATTTACTATTTTAATAAAAAATATACATAATACAACATATAGTTAAGAGTTTATAGGTTATATTTGCTGGAGTATCCTTTTGCTAATAAAATGTATTCGGTAACATCAATATTTATTTAAAAATAATATCAAGATTGTGATTGTAAGATTCATATAACAACGTTGCGTTTCATTGACTCTTAGAAAATAATAATAGATAAAAGTTGTCGATAAAGGTAGAAAGAGACATAGCACCACCTGCCAGCTCAACCGAAAATTCAGTATTGGTATGTCTGTCTGTCTGTGACAGCATTATACCGGGAACGGATCGGTGTATTTTGTGGCTTTCTTTTTTGGTACCAATATCACTCACCGGTGGCACTAAATGAGAATCCTTGTATACACTGGGTGCTGAGCCTTAGTCAAAAAACGTGTTTTTTTGGTGGATTTTGATTTTTGATTAAAATTACTAAAGTATTCTTCTAAAAGCTGTTTATACCACCCATATACAGCGCCATCTCTGAGAATCAGCATATATTTCATATTTTCTACATATGTCTTCAGATTCTGGCTAAAGGGGTTCATCTTTTATTTTCCAGGTTTATTTTTGTATTATATTAGTCAAATTAGTATTAAAAGTATATATCACTAAACACTTATTTTCCTCACCCAGCACCCCTATTCACTCCACTCTTCTGTAACCTTGTTGGTTGTTGGCGCTTTAAAATTTTCATTGGAATGAGTTTCTACAATACAAGCCAGAGTTGCGAAAGTTACTTTTAAGAAGTAACTAGTTACAGTTACAAGTTACTTTTCAGAAAAGTATCTTAAGTTACTTATAATAAGTTACTTTTCTGTAACAAGTAACTAAGTTCCTAAAGTAACTTAGTTATTTTTGAAACGTAACTTACAGTTACTAAGTTACTTTTTATTTAAATTAAACGAAAAGTTGTACTAGAACTACTATACTAGTACGAGTACCTTACCTATTCAAAATCAGGATTTCTTTTGTGTTCAGAAAATATTCTAAAATTAAAACGCAAACAGGCTCGGGTAATAAAATAAGACTATAAAAATTAGCTATAATAATAATATAATAAACAACAAGACAGCCGTCAAAACAACATAAAAACATAATATTTTATTCATAAAAACGCTTAAACTAACCTAAAAATTATCTCTTTTGAAGTTGTCCAGATTTATTCAAGAATACATTCAAAATTTGGACTGAGTGCTTATCACAAACAACCAAAAAAGCAAAAATTCGTCGATAAATAAAATTAGGTATTATGATGTAGAAAGGTGAGAGGTATTTGCTTTTAAAAATACCAAATTTTCAAAATTTCTATCTGAAAGGTTGCTTCTTCTTGGGGAATGGATAAATGTAGCAAATGAAAACATGCGCTCTACGGGTGCTGAAGATGGCAAAGGGCTGTTAAACTTTACAAACACTTTCTTAATTAAATCATATTTGTCTAACATCTTGAGGTTTGTATCTGAATCTAGTAAATATTGCAATATTTGAAGATCTATTTGGCATTTGTATTCATCGGAACAATCCAAGGCAGCATCAGTACGGGCACTGTCTACTTTATTCAGGCAATCAAATCATCATTACAGTACATACTGCTTATACCAAATTCTTTAAATGCCTTCACAAAATTAGAGCCATTGTCTGTTACTGTAGCAACCAACTTTGTTGTATTTAAATCAAAAGACAAATGAATTTCTTCTAGAAGCTCTGCTATCTTGTCATATGTGTGAGCACCGGCAAAACGTTTACACGCTAATGCACATGATTTTCGCTCGAAAGTATAGCCATCAATCCAGTGACAGGTAACTCCTAAAAAGCTTCGAGTTTTGCTTGACCATATGTCAGCTGTAGTACAGACATAATCAACTCGTTTAAAATTTTCTCGCAAGTTATTGGCTAATTCAGTAGCCATTTTCGAGATTCTTTTGACTGCGGTTGATCTAGACATCACCTTTATATCCATGCCGTCGAAAATATGTGTGAAACTTGGCTTTTCTACAATGGAAATCGCCGACATACTGTCTACAATGAAAGCAATTATACGCTTGTCAAATTCAGCTTGCTTGATCCTGTTTGCGGGCTTTGATAAACATTGCACCAAAGTTTGAGACTTGGCCTTCTTTCCATTTTTGTCGATATCAAAATTTGCGTCTGTATTCTCTTGAAATTTGCGCTTGGAAGAATCTTCTTTTTTAATGCCTTTGTAACTTAGATATTCTTCATACCCCGAAACTGACTTATGTTTTCTTTGCAAGTGTTTTAGAAAATTTGCTGAAGATCCGGTTGATCCCCGAATAATTTTCTCTCCGGGCAGGCAAAGTTGACAAACTGCAGTCAGGTTGGATCCTTGTATTTCCCTAACTTGGAAAAACTTTCCGTCAAAGAGGGCAGTTTTACGATGTTCATGATGACCTACAGAAGACTTCGAAGTGTTTGAAGACCCGGACTCCGTACTTTCAACAGGGCTTTGCAGCGACTGGGAACTTGCAAAATAACTTTTTAAAGTAAGCTGCTGTGAAGGTCGAATAGTACCGCCGCTATATGGGTGGTGCTCTGCGTCGCTTAAATCGTCATGCACATCACTGAGTGTAGAAATCTCTTCGGAAGTATCATTCTGGTGGCTGAATTGGAATTTTGGTCCATCTGAAAAAAAACATCCTAATTCTTACACCTAATCCTTTACTTTGAACGAAAAACAAGTTTGGCAGGTTTTATATATTCTGAATCTCTTTCAAGGTCACGTTTAATGAGGTTATCCGAGTCATGCCGCATATTCGCATTGTCGCTCGACCACACTAAAACCACAGCTGTCATCGCCGACGTTAGACAGATTATTGTTCATCTATATATCTAGTCGATATTACCGATAGCTAACACGAATGATATACAGTGCCAAATGTTGTGTGAAGTGCCAAGTTGTTTAAAAAAAAAAAAAAAAATTGTGTATTACCGTCAACCCTCAGAAGTCAGGGGACTTGTGCGACTTCAGAGGACGGGGACCTTAGTTTTTTAAGTATCCTCCGAAGCACTACTCGGCTGGTAACCTTGGACAGTCCGAAGGATTGATATCTAGGTCCCAAAGATGTTCGTTGTTCCCTATCTCCTCCCCGATCACCGAAACTATAGAAAATAAATTTCAGTAGCTGTGACGGGGACTCGAACCCGGTCTGTCATATCCGCAGCCAGCTCTTTTGTGCTCTCGGCCACCAACCCAGTCAAAATATTATTACCTAACCTATACAAACCTTGGCGGAAAGTGTCTTTTCGGTATCTTTACTCTCGACAGAAAACTGCCACTTTTCGCCTCGATCTTTAATTATACTGTTCTACAGAACAGTTCTACTTACCTTTTTGCCTTACGCGTGCAGTGCACTAGAATTTTCAGCAAAACTTCGATATACTTTTTTCACTAACACACTGACAGCTAACAGCGACAGTTCAGACTAGACAGAACATGAGCTAGTCCAAGACTAAACTAGTACCGCACGCGCACGCCGTGTTGTTGCATGCAATGGCTGTCGGCGACGCCACAAGCGGGAAAATTGCCGCCGACACTCAGCATTTAAGATACTTTTCTGTAACTTAAGTTACTTTTTGTAACTAAAGTTACTCATTGTAACTGAAGTTACATATTGTAACTAAAGATACTTTATGTAACTTAAGTTACCTTTTGTAACTTAAGTTACATTATGTAACTAAAGTTCCTTCTATGTAACTTAAGTTACTTTTCTAAAGGAACAGTTACAAGTTACTCTTTAGAAGTAACTAGATACAAGTTACAGATACAGTTATCTAAGAAAGGAACTAAGTTACATTGAAGAAACTTAGATACTTTCAAGTAACTAAGTTACTAGTTACTCCCAACTCTGATACAAGCCTACATAACTTGGCAGAAAAAATGCCAAAAATCCTTTGAAACCTGATCTACACATTTACCGAAAAAAATTATAAAACTACTGCCTATTTGACGGGTAGCTTTCAAATATTCAAAATAAGTACAATCTATAATTTTTCAAGAACATCTTAGAGACATTTTATTGTGATAAGTATAATTACTAAGTAAGTGACCGTAGTGCTAAGCTACCAAAGTTGATTGAAATATTTAACAAAAACTATCTTCTATTCTACTAAAATAAAAATATACCACAACACTCGTATGCTTGTTATTTAATATCATACAATTCACAATCTACCTACCTCATTATGCAGTGACCATAAAACGGCCGAGAGACCACCGATTGAAGTAAAAGTTTTTTATCTCTACTATATCCATCTCACAACGCACTCACATTTTTACACTAACAACCCTGCCCCTAATAGCAAAATGCACATTTTGCGTTTACCTATAATATATATATAATAGATAGCGTCGCGAAAACGATCCACTTTTCAGTTGTATATTGTGTAATAAATACATCGCATCTGCTGTTTTTTATCAAACCATGCACTTTCACAATATTGTTACACAGTATCTGTGCATCTATATAATTGACCATATAACTGCAGAGAAATTTCCATTCCATTTTGAGAATAATGACGATGAGAAAGACACTTTTAAAACGGAATTTTCATGGAGCTACATCAACTTCACTTGGCCACACCCAGAACAATATCAATCGGCAGTAAGATCCAGACAATACATTCCAGAAAATATAATGATTGCTGGGCCAAGAATCTACGACAACAAACTGTATCTGAATCTACCGAAATTTCGTCCTGGAGTGCCTGTGACATTAAGCTACATCCCTTTTGATACACCATACAAGGAGAATCACCTCCTGATTCCATTTCCCAGCTGGGAGGCAAATAATGTGGAGTTTTGCTGGAATCTACAGAGTGTTTTGGGCAGTGAAATCGATACCAAAGGTGTGATGTGGGTACTGGATGGTCACAGGTTGAATAATAATCGCTGCCCTCCAAAGTTGGAGCTGCTTGACTTGAAGCAACAAGGACAAAAAGTGCACACTTTTATCTTTCCCAACGAAGTATGCCTTCAGGATGGTGGATTTTTGAATGATGTTGTTATTGATGAGGCTTCAGATGGAGGAACTTTTGCCTACATTTCTGATAACTCAAACATTGATCCAGGTTTGATAGTTTATTCCAGGTCGCAAGATCGAGCATGGAAACTGAGACATGGTACAATGTTTCCAGAGCTAAGAGCTTCAAATTATGTGATAAATAACAATCTTGTCAATGTCTTGGGTACCATAGATGGCATTGCATTGTCACCAAAGACTAGTGATGGCAAAAGGACGGTTTTCTACACCGCATTGACTGGCTACAGTTTATTCAGCTTGG
Organism: Crioceris asparagi; assembly: GCA_958507055.1. Classification (NCBI taxonomy): domain Eukaryota; kingdom Metazoa; phylum Arthropoda; class Insecta; order Coleoptera; family Chrysomelidae; genus Crioceris; species Crioceris asparagi. The sequence continues at coordinate 1,126,222 of OY293830.1, forward strand.
ATACGAGCATCCTCAAGGATGAAGCTTTGACGCGTGGGGATCAGTGGAGATCTAGAGTGCGTTACATTGGTGATAAGCCAAGTCAAACTGATGGTATGATTATTGATAATCGTGGTGATCTGTACTATGGCCTTTTAGATCTCTACGGCATTGGTAGATGGAATATATATGAACCGTTTGATTTTTCTAACGATATTATCTACACCAACAAAGATACGATGGTTTGGCCTGATGGTTTCACCATGGATCAGAAAGGGTATTTGTATGTGGTTTCAAATTCAGCCTTCTTGTTTTTTGATTCGAATAAAACGCTACAAATTTCGCCGGAGATAATGTTTCGAATACATATATATTATACGGGTACCAAGAATTATTTATATCAAAAAGATTATGATTATAAAAGTTTGATATCAAATGATTATGATAGAGAATATTTCAAATTCTGATGCTTTTGTGTATGCTTATTTATTTATTAAATAGAGATTTTAGGTTTTGTAAATGTTTTCCATAAGGACAATTCATTGAATATGCAATATTTATGAATTTTAAATAAAATCAAAAATAAAATAAATAAATAAAATCGACTGACCGTTCCAGATTTTGGTAAGTCCTTCCCAGAGATAAATTCGCCATTCCGATTCCTCTTTTTATTTCATCTTCACTTCCTCCTTTATAAATTAATAAATTAAAACCCCTGGAAATGTTACTGTTTTTTTAATCTTTAATAGTGGTGGTGTCCCGGCTCTGTCGGTTATAATCAGAGCGCACTTTCTCCTCTGTTCAGTTTTAGACCAAGGTCGCAACTGATTTTTCCAATGCGTTGCAAGAGCTCTGTCATTTCCTACTCTGAACTCGCCGTTATGTTCGTGTCATCAGCATATCTTAGGCTCGAGATTAATATTCCTTCCATCGATATACCACCGGTTCAATTCTCCGTGGCTTTACGCATGTACTATTCATTCGCAGTAGATATTAAAAAGGATGGGCGAGAGTATACAGCCTTGTCGCACCCCTTTTTATTTATTTTGAAATCATTCTACAGTTCGTTTCGTAGATTTCTTATAGGTATATATATATATATGTATATATATATATATATATGTATATATATATATATATATATATATATATATATATATATATATCTTTTAGAATGTTTTAGCGGATTAAGTAACTTGCAAGAAACCTGATTTTTTCGGCGTTTTTGCTTGACCTTAACAATCGTTCTTAATAATGGCTTTTGAACCGTTGTACGTAGACAGTTCTTGTACGATGGTTTGAAACCCTTCGTATGCCATCCCGAGTCACACTTGTCCGTTTTTGTTTTGTTTGAATGTGCAAATCAATAACTAGACTGTAAAAAGCCTGAATTTCGCGATCAACTATACAGACACTTAGATTTTACATTACATTTTACATTTTGACATATTACTTGAAATATGTAATTGACGTATTCCACTTAGTTGAAAATTCAACAACTTTTAAGTACCCGTTCTACCAAGTTATACAATTTGTATTTTTATTTTTTCTGGCCACGACAAGAATTCTTCAACTTAATTATACATTTGGAAATTTATTTCCAAAAAAACCCACGTTGTGCCCATCAAGGAATGAAGGTATATGTAATTTTTGACGCAGTATTGACAGTTTTTGATATGCTGATTTATTTTAGAAAAGGCAAAAATTTACCGTAACCACAAGTGATTTCGCGACAAAAATATATTCAGACACAAGTTTAGCCAAATATCACAAGACTACAAAGTCGAAATTCAGTCAAGCATTGCTGGAGAAAAACGCCACATTTTTGGAGAATTACAACAAACTTTTTCGAAAACCATCACTACAAGTTAGCAACGCCGATCACTATTTCAAAACATCTCTGCGGAGCGAACCCTTTGATCTGATTAGAGATCTGAATCTACAGTCTCATTTGGATAAAACGTCCAAATCACAGAGAAAACTGGACAAAGAAAGAGTGACACAAGTAAGTTTATCCCAATTAGATATATATAAGTATAAGCTTTCTGTATTTTTCGATGTTTGACTTTTCCCTTCCAGAGAAAACCCAGATCTGTTAGAACTCTTTTATCACCCAGATTTCCCAGTGCACCTGGCAGTGCCAAAAAGAAACGTTTCTCCTCTAAACCAAGAGTATCCTTCTCAATAAAAGATCTTTATACTAGCGATATCAAAGAAAACGAAAGTGATACAGCTAGTGAGTCAAGTCAACATTCAGTCACACCTAAAAACGAATTAATAGAAGCAATAACTGACGTCCTTTCTGAGGCAGCATCTACTCCTAGGATTGAAGCTGATATTACCAAAAGATTGGACAGTATACTAAACGGAAACATGGAGGGTGAAGACTTGTTTGGAGACGATGTCATCCATGAGACTGAAGAGGAGATGTCCAAAATGGCAGACGGTGGAGGTGAGGATGAGCTGCAGAGGTTTGATGACGAGGAAATTGATGAACATGAAGGAGAAGTGAGATTTGATGAATGAAAGTTGAGGAAAATACTTGAAAGGTTGCATTTTTCTAGGATGAAGAAATGAAGGAGGTGGAACAAATGATCGAGACAGCCGCCACGGAGTTACAGAAGGTTGTTGAAGAAAACGAATCAATAGTGAATGCTTTGAATGAGGTAAGAATAATAATTTGTCTGAATCAAGTTATTGAGGATTACTGTATAGGAGGAAGAGGAAGCATCAGTAATGCAAGAAGAAGATGGTCCCACGGTAACTCCTCTACCACCAGAAGGTTTGTATACAGTTCATGTGGTTGTTGACAGTTCTTGAATAGTATTTACATTTAGGTGGTGATGGTTCCTACTTCAAATTCGATCCAAAGATCGATGCAGCCGTACTGCGAGAGCTCGAAGACGCTGAAAAGCAAGCCAAGCAAACGGCAAAGATCATAGAGGCGCTGAAACAGCGCGTGAGTGAGTTACTGAAAAAGGATCGAATGACCGCCGCAGAGTCCAAAGAACTGGAGCAGAAGAGTGATGAGTTGCGGGCGCAAATGAAGGTGTTCGAAGAGAAGACGAAGCGCATACAATTTTTGATTGGCCAAACCAATTTGTTTGACGATATGGTTGGACCTCAGCCAACATTGCAGGTGAAGAATAAAGAAGATGTGCTACCCAAGGTGATTGTGTGTGGTTTTACGGAGAATAATATGCCCAAAATTATTGTTTGCGATGACAAGAAATGCACACCGAGACCAAAGTCTGGTTCGCAGAGTACACCGAGAACTCCACGTACTCAAGTTGTAAGTTTAGATAATTTACATCGATTGCAAAATACTCTCTATAGCTTGATCAAACAAATCTAGGTATTCAATACATTTTCAGGCTCATTTTCAACAGAAACTGAACGAGTGCCTTTGTATGCAAGACAAATTGGCAACTGAAAATGCCAATTTAGAAGGCAAAAGGTAATTTCACAAGCATTCTGTATATTTTCTAAAATAAATTATGCTATGACAAATATTACTTGACACACTTCAATCAATTTGACATACATATACCTACACCAAAAAAATCATAACACAAAATTTCTTGTAATACAACAAACAACAAAATTCACTGTAACCATTCACATATGAACTCTGTTAAACTGTTTTCATCTGCAAAGGTATCAACTACAATCTGAAATAGTCAACAAAGATACTACAGTGGAATGCCTGCAAAAGCAACTCTGTGATCTGAAGAAGGAGATGCGCATGGTTTGCACTCAAAACCAAGCTCTAAATCAACAATTACAGGTAAGATTAGATCAGGTATACTTACCAATTTGTAAACGAGTAAAGTGAGTGTTTGTTCTCTTATATTGTATAATATACGTAGAGTTGTGCAACAAGTCCTATTTGTGGACATACCCCGAGACCCTTAACAGCTGAGAATCAAAGTCGTTCTTCATCCCCGAACAAGATGCCTAGCTGCGGAGGTAAAAATCGCATCTGCCCAGCCGATATACAGCAAAGGTTGCAAGAATATGCGGATAATACTCAAAATTTGGTAAACATCTCATTCAACTTCAACAATATCACCTCTTAGGATTTCTGCCATATGAATGTAGAATAATACGCAATTATACACCACTTTTCAGGAGAAGCAGCTGGGAATGATGGAAGCAGAAGTGAAAACAATGCGAACAGAGCTAGTGGCTGTACAAAAGGAACGTGAACATCTCGAACATCATAGAAAAAGACTTTGTCCACCAGTGCCACTATGCGCTATGCCAGCACCTTGTATGCCACCACAGTCGCCATGTTGTTCGCCATGTCCTCCATGTGACATAAAACCAGTGAGTTCCTTTCGATCTTAAACCGCCGGTTGCCGTTTACCAACTCAGAAAAACATCAACGACCTTAGAGTACGAAATCTGACCATTCGCATCGATCTTTCACTTAGTGGAATCAATTGGCTGCATTTGGAAGCCTTTTATAGATATTTTAAACTTATATTTCATGTAACCAAAAACTATACCCCTTTTTGCTGGTCTTAGGGTTCACCGGAACAACAACTGCGAGAATTGCGTGAGCAGTACAATCGACTGCAAGACGACTTTAAAGGCAAGCTGACTGAAGTTGCCGGCCTGCGTGCCGATAATGAGAAGCTAAAGGAAAATGCAAGCAAAGCTGAAGCAGCAAAGAAAACCGCGGAAGACAAATTTAGAGAATTAGATGTGGAGCTGAAGAAGCTGAAAGCTGAATTAAAAGCTAACAAAGTACCTGAGCATTTTCTTCAGCATGTGATGTAGATATTAAGATTTTCATTTGTTTTAAAGGCTGGTGGAAATAAGGAGCAACTTATAGAGCAGGAACAGCAGCTGAATGTGGCCAAACAGAGATTCAGAGAGGCACAGGACGAGCTGGAAGAGCTAAGGGCTCTTGTCAATGATCAGCAAACACAACTGGACGATTACAGAAATAAGGTGAGTAGAGAAATGATTGTTTGAGACATGGTAAATAGTTTTCCATGTTATTAGTACTTGGAGGCTCAGCAAAAAGTTGAGGAACAACGTCGCCAAATGGACTTGATGGAGATTGAAAATCAACGAGTTAGCGAACAAGTCAACCTGGAGATACAAAGAGTAAAGAACCAATTCCAGGAGAAAGTGCAAGAGCTAATGCCACTGCCAGATATACTCAAATCGACTCAGCTGAAGTTGCAAGAAGCCCAACAGATGCACTTGCTAGCCGAGAAAAACAACGAAGCCATTGGCCGAGAATTGCAAATGTACAAGGACAAAATCAACGCCATGACCAATCAGATGGAGCAAGTGCGTAGCGATCAGCAACTGGGTGCCGATGAGAAAGCCACCCTAAAACAGCGAATCGATGATTTGGCAAATCAAGTTGAAGAGCTAATGAATGAAAATGACAAGTTAAAGAGTGACTTGGAGAAAGCACAAGAGAAGTCAGATGAGTTTGAACGTTTGGCTGAATCCAGGATACATGAGATAACACAGCTGGAAAGCCAGCTGGAGAGTTTGAGAGAGGAAACGGCCAGGCAGGTGGCGCGCACCAAAGATCGCTGTGAGATTGTGCGCAGATCGATGCAAAATCAAATCTCCGATATGGAGCGACAGCTGGCGCAAAGTCGAGCACTGGCCAAGGCAGCCCAGAATGACAGAGACGATATCAGACAAAAGATGCAGGCGCAAATTAGCAATTTGAATGAAAACTTTGAGGATGCTCAGATGCGTATTCGAAATCTGCAAGGGCATGTGAACTTTCTTAAGAACAACTATGGTAATATTATCGATAGCAGCAATAAATCGCTGGAATCACCCAAAGAAATACCGAGTCCATGTAATTGTAGTGCTGATTATTGAAACTTGAAGATTGTGACAGTAAGAATTTTGAAACATAGACATAATAATATAGAAAAAATGTATTATTTGGATATTGAAATGTACAAATAAAAGAAGTAAATTTTCTGGTTTAAGATGGGTGAGGATATATTAGTTAATGTAATGGGAGAAGAAGGGCAGAGAATCATAAGAGTGAGGTGTGAGGCTTAAATTTCAATAATTATCTATGTTCAACTGGGTTTGCCATGTTGAAAACGTTTTAAAATGCGCTATAGCCTACTCGATCACCAGATTTATCTAAATCCCAACTAATATTATAAATGCGAAAGTAAGATTGTTTGTTACGCATGAGAACTGATTTTGATGGAATTTGGCTACTTTTTAATGCCCGTGGGACTATGTGGTGGGTTCCGTACCTGAAAGTTGTATATTTCTGAACTCTATGGCTGGATTTAGATGGACTTTTAATCATGTATATTTGTAGAATATATTGGAATGATCTGGTAGTAGCTGTAAGTGTAACTGGGCCTCCTAAGTGGAGGGTTCTATACCTTTATAATACCCAAAGAAATATCTCTGAGCTCTATGGCTGAATCTTCGTGAATTTTTCGCTATGTTTGTGTTGTATGTCACTGGACTGTTTTGTGAGATTCTGTCAGTACGACTGCGACTTAAAGATGGAGGGTTCCATTCCGGAAAATCCCCAAGACATATGCAGGAGACATTCTCATGCTGTTCTCTCTTGGTCGATGGATCGGGGTTGGTGTTTGCCGGGAAGTGCCGGGTAAAACAGCTGGTTCCTTGCCTAAAAGTCTATTGTATATTTCTGAATTATTTGGCAGGATTTTGATGGTCTTTTTACCATGTATGCATGTAGACTGTTATTAGAATGATCTGGTAGTGCCTGGGCCTCCTAGAAGGATGGTTCGGTACCTCTGTAATACCCAATAAGAAGTAACTCGTGAGTTCTATGGCTGAATTTTCGCGGATGTTTTATAGAGAGTCTCTGTCAGTGCGACTGGGACTTAAATATGGAGGGTACCATACCAGAAAATCTCTAAGACATCTACGTAGGAGAAATATTCATGTTGTTCTCTCTTGGTGCATGAATCTGGGTTAGTTTGGTGTTCGGACTGTTTCTACTTGCTAGTAGGACTCGGAGGTAGATGTGTTCCATACTCAAGACTTTGTGTTTTCGTACCACAATCTATACCAATATTTAGCTTAATTAAATCAATTTAAGTCTGAACATTATTGAGGTTATTCTGACAAAATGTATACCTCTAAAATTCTCGGAGCATTTGACATCACAGTACGATATATCGATAACTATAAACTGAACGAAGTAAATTTATTTGATTTAATTATTATAAATATTATTTATTAATTTTAGCTTTCTGCTCTCTTTTTCTATTCAAACGCTAACTTTGCCAAATATAATATATTCGGCCAGGAACGCAATATGCTTAAAAGGGGAGGTGGTTCGAAAGTATTCTCTTCACAATCTTTATTTTATCGGCGTCACAAAGTCAAAGTGACATTTCAGAGAATTCAGATGAATAAATTAATATTTTATAACTCAAGCAAAAGATTTGTATCTTATCACATTTTAGAATCTATGTACTTACAAAGATGTGGTGGTTTTCAAATGCAATAAATTAGGAAGTAAGAAGGAAGGTATTGTTTAAAAAAATATATATTACAGCTTATTATTACGTACAAAATTTAAAAAAACAAATAATATACATTATGAATATTTACAAAAATAATATTTATATATGCAAAATTAAACTACTCAACAGGTCAGCGATGATTTGAGCCACTGTAAGAAATAAATAAGAAATTAATATTAATATAGAACCAGCACAATGTCTATAGCTATTCAAGAAATCGTAATTCCATCAAATAACAACACAATCCATTATTTTGTATTTAATATTGTTTGCATTCCTTCTGAATTGTGTCATTTCCGGCATACTCTAGTCTCGATGATTTCAACAAAATCGAGCAGAAAGTTAGTGCATATGTCTATACTACGTTTCACAATTAGAATGCGGTATGGCCGGGCGTAGACAATGTATTTTAAACGAGAAAACGGCACACTTTTATCTGTAAAATAGTTTTTTTCAGTAATTTTAAAATTGTTTGTTACTAATAATTAATGAACGTAAAAATAATGGCATTCAAACCCAAACGTCGAAATTCACCTGAGACCCGACCATAGGCAGCCACACTGCATTCTCAATACAACCTAACCTAACAAGAGCTCTTTTTATAACTAACCTCATTCAAATTAAGTTTTATACTGCCATTCTGAAGTGGATCCTTTGACTCGAATATATCTGTAAAAAAATACACTCATTATTGACATATTCACTCATCGCACGAGAAAAAAAACAACTTACTAAATGACACCGTCAGATGCAATATGGCCGACACAAAATCCCCAAATCGCAGCGTACCATCTTTGCGCATGTATCGCAAAATTAACGTGGCCAGCACATCACTGCTCAATTGGAAACCGACTTCGAGTAGAGCATCACGCAAACGTTCCGCTTTGAGGATGCCAGTCTTTTCCTTAGTGTGATTTTTGAAGGCTGTCTGCCAAAATTTGAGACTGCACATCAAGTCTTTGAAGTCGGCGAATTTCAGTCGGCCCATCCCAGATGTCTGAAAACGGGAAAAAAATGATCTCTAATCTGCTATTTGAATTTTTTATAACGTAATATTAGATTAGGAGTGTAGTGTAGAGGGGTGATTAGATAAACGTTTTCTAATATGAAACTTATCATTCCATAGTACAGCAGTTGTTTTCAATAATTGATTAAGGCACTGACGTTTGACATTGACACTGGCACAGTTTTCACCACAGTACTCAAAATCATGGAATATGAAAGTGACAGGTATCAAATCTAATATTACAAAATATTTGGATCGAATGTTAAGGGTGTTCGAGCAGCGGTTCAAACCAGTCCCAAACCGTCAGACGCCTGCGCATTTCAATTTACGATGAAATAATTTATTCCCAACTACTAGTAAGATGTTCGAGCAGTAGTTTGACGATTTCCAAACTCAGTTTGAGACAGGCGCAGTTGAAGCGTCTTCTTCTTCTTAGAGTATAGTGTTCTCTGTTGTTGGAGAAATCCCTTTCAAAGAACACCACCACAGTCTTAAACTAAACCCTGGTTTTGTGTTTTGTCCATCAGTCTTTCATTGATGTTCTCTTTGGCATAATCATTTGTTCTATGACGACGAAATTGTAAAAAAGTGGAAGGGGTAGTTTGCAAACTGCAGTTTGGTGTTCGAACAAAATCCCAAACCACTTGGAAACTGTTTCAAATCGCACATGCGCATTTTAAACAGTTATCAAACCGTCCTCAACTACTGCTCGAACAGTCTTGTTGTCTACTGTCTAACAAAATTATTAAATTTCATCAGTATCAGTATAGTATTGAGTAATTTGGTATGAGAGCATATTTTGAGTACTGACTTGAAGTAGGTATATTGGTTCTATGTCAGTCCAACACATTAGACAGTGCGTCGTAAAGTCATTTTTTTCGTACTAATCCGTAAAATAGTATATAGTACTGGAAAATTGAACTTTTCAAGGTAAGTGTTGCAAAAATTGTTTTTTTTACAAAACTTGCTTACCTCAAATGTGAGAATAATCTGGCGACAAACCTCAATGGATGCACAACTCTTGATATAATCATTGGGCAAACAAGCATCCAACAACTCCTGCAACTCAAATGCATTAACAGTTCGATGTTCATCGGCCAATTGTAAAAATACAGCTTCATATTGACTAAAACTTTTGCCATCCAACAGAGGTGGAGCTTTAACTATAGCAGACTTGATTAGCTGTGGTATCGTATCCAACAATTTCAACTTGAGTGGTTTACCAGAGTAAACTCGCAGCGTGAACCCAGACTCTTGCCCAGGCTCAAAGGTGGTGGGGATAATCAGGTACCCACCCTGCTCCAGTTGGCAACGATGGCTCACCTGTCGGCTGTTGGTGTACTGTGAATTGAACAGTGACTTGTTCTTTTTGAAAAAGGCTTTGCCAATGGTTTCACAGCTACTTTTTGGTAGCGAGTACGATGTGAAGCCTATTACTTTGGGTTCCATAATGCTGTGCTGGTTAAGGGACACCACAACCTCTTCCATCTCGCTTAAGAGCAGATGCAGCTGTGGGTTGATGTGAAACGTGTCGGGATTGTTGCGACAACCACCAGCGGATACACCTCGTTGCCAACTACCTTGATACAATCGCATTTGCCATGTGTTTTTGTTGTGTAAACTTGGTTCATCACGACTGGTATCACTGTCCAAATGGACAATCTCCAAGTGCGTGAATGTCTTGACAAAGTCCGGATACGGCATCCAGAATTCACCGTCGAGTTGTTTACTTTGGATGCGTTCCAGTTCCTGAGGTAGTATCATTTCGGACCATTCGAGTGACTCCATGGACCAGGGGCCAGTGTATTCTGATGAGGGACCCAAAGGGTTGCGGATTTTGATTAGCTGGACGGCTTCACCATTGAAGCTTTCGATCCTTTCTATTGAGCATATTCTGTAGTTTATTCCTGAAATAAAATTATGCCAGGATTTAGGGTTAATGGCGTGTTTTTTTTTGTTTTGTTTTGGTTGGCATTTTACCTATTTGTACACCATTAGCTAGTTTTTCGGTATGAGATCTGACTTGATTGGGTGGTTGAACAGCACATGTGATGATTGAGGTCATGTCGAGTAGTTTGTGTAACAGTCTGGCACAAGATGTGGCATCCTGTCGGATTGGTATGCCTTCCGTGATGCCCCCAGTCAGATCAGCAAGACCGTCCAACATTGAGCCATACTTGAGGGCTTCATAGGAGCCATGTAATCTGGAACAACATACTCATTTGTAAGTTTGGTGCAGAGAACAATTTACCTAACTTATTTGTGAAGAATGATTTGGAAATACTCTCCCACCCTTGACAATGCTCGAAATAAAAGTAATTGAGATCAAATGACCCATTTAAAAGATAACCAATTTTAAAAATGTGTCAAATTTTCAGTGGCCGGGTTGTTTTGAAGGTCAAAGGTAAATATTTTTGAGCCACTTTTTACTCAGGCTGATACCACAACCTTACTCTTGCCTCGTACTAGCAATTTATTTATGGCGTATTTAACAGAAATAGTATAAACGTGAACTAGAATAATGAGTTGTAAATATACGCAAGTATGTATATATATTTATAAATGAATGCAATTTCTAATTTGGTTATTGTTATTGTTAGTTTAGTAGTATGACAAGGTAGTCTGTCCACGTAAGAGATACTAAGTACCCACATAAGTTAAGTACAGGCAGGTACATACTTATGGGTGTGTTCTAGAACGTGACCTCTAAAATGAAATGCAGATCACAAGATTGTATGACTGCATACTGTAATAAATGTATAATTAGTTATCGAAATTTGGTTTTTGTTAATTAAATTGATTTGAATTATTTTGAATTTAATAATTTAGTGAGGGAGTGAAATGAATCTTAGCCTGTGGATTTGACAAACGGGCCGATAGAAAAATTACATTTCTGAGAACTTTGTCTGAAAGGCTAAATAGGAAATTACCTGCTTTTGAAACTGTTAAGATAATTAACTTTTAAGAAGTAGATAAAAGTAGGTACAGGTCTAGCTCATGGTTATGAAAAATCAGCGCTGGACCGAAAAAATAGTAAAGAAAGAATAACTCCGAACTTTCGGGAATTCATTAATTTCCGTATCTTACACAGGGCAAAAAAAAAGTTGGATAACAAAGATTTATTTCTAGAATGGTTCCATACGGAATTCATACCAGTAGTACGATTAGAATTGAAAGAATGAAATTTACCACTAAAAGCTATCTGAGTCTGACATTCCAACAATCTTAAAGAGCAAGAATCTTAAAAACGTAGTTTTTTTCGTTACAAGAAACATGGTACCAAGTGCATCAGAACCTAATAAAAAAATCGCCATATTGTTGTCCACCCAGAGGATGGACGAAGAAGTATAAACATTCCGTTGCTAACTTTAGCTAACAAAATGAGGAACTCGCAAGAACTTCAAAATGAATTAAATGAGGTAAAAGTTCTTGGCCAAAAATTATTAGATGAAGATGGATTTCAGGGAGTGATATATATGTTACTAACAGACCAAGATACTGATATTGTTGCTGAAGCAAATGACGATTCTTCTTTTAGCGTCGACGATGTTAAAATTGTTGTAAGAATTAAACTCTAAGATGCCGTAAATTCCTTTAACAATTGCATCCGCAACGGGCATCAGAAAAAAATATACCAGACAATCAAACTGTGTTACTTTTTGTACAGAAAAATGTTGCTGTAGAAAAGATATTGAGTCAAAAAAACAACAAAGTATTACCGATTTTTTTAAGGTAGTTCCAAAGTAAGTAACATTTGTTTGTTCAGGTTTGAAGATTTATTCTGGATTTTACTTGCAATTCGGTTAAAGTTATCTTAAGTAATTTCACTTACTTATAGTAACATAAGATGAAGAATAATATTCAAATTATTCAAAAGAACTGAAATACATAATTGAAGAATAATGTCTGGAAATAGTCATTTAAATACATCTTACTTTTCCTTTAGCAAGTGGTGATATTAGACACGTACGGAAACAACAATGACACCGTTCAAGTTTTAAGGTAAAAAATTTTAATAACCATCAAGTACGCTGTTACCTAGTTTAAAAGATCTAATCAAAATAACTTTCTCAAGTATTTATTATGAAATAAACTTCATTCTTTCATCGAAATTGACATAATAAAGAAACAAATCAATGCAAGAACCATCATTCAAAAAACCATGATGTTCTTGAACTCAATAATATTAACTATGAACACCTGCACCACCAGCTAGTACTAATGTTCGTATGTAAATCATTTTAATATATTACAACTACCTGAAATCAATTACTGGAATTCTCTCTCTAAAGTCTCAAATATCTTCAGTCACACGCGCTGAATTCATTGAATTTATCATCGCAGTTGATTTTAGAAAGTATGTAGCAACATACTTTTAAGAGGTATTTGTAATAAATATTTGTGAAAATTAATTACGTAAAATATGCTTAAGTATTCTCTCTGAGTGTAGTGGGTATAGTAAAATAAAAATGATGTCTTCGTTTTGCTTTTACCATCCTGTATCTAAGTAATATTCAGGCAATAGTCTAGTTAAAGAATTAGTTGAAATATGACAGCTTTTTTACAAATATGTAAGTAATGTGATTTCCTTTTTGAGAGTATTCCAGATTTTAAGAAATAAATGTAGGTACAAATGTATTATATAGCTCCTTTGTACAAATAGAATATTTTGTTTATAATTAAAAAAAAAGATTTTCTGAGTGGTTTCGTCCATAAGCAATTTTCGTTTTGTCCAACTAGATGGCACCCTTTATGGTTATTTATAATATAATTCATACTTCCACAATCTATAATTTATTGAAGTTGTTCAATATTTGTACTTATTAAGCATAGATTATGTTTATTCGGAAATTTCATATTTTCGAGGCGATAACGATGATGCAGTCAGATTCTCTTGTCAATTATGTTGTCAGAGAACATAGACGTATATGTTCTCTGATATTGTCATATGTCTTAGAGCAGTACCATAGAACAGAGATCTACACGTCTCTGTTCTCTGCCTCTACCCATCCAGTAGTTTAGGAATTTTCAAAATCAGTGTACATTTGCCAGAGCAATTGGTCAAAAAAGAACCAATGCTACTTTGATATGTATGTAATTATGATAAATACAAATATTCACGTGCCATTGACGTTTGTTGATATAGTTCATTATTAAAATGTGGTGAGTACTTTTACTTTTATTCATACTAGACTAGGTATATACGTTTCCATCAGTTGTTGCGATTGTAGAATTACGTAAAAGCCGACACCATAACAAAATATATAGTATCTAAACACTAGAATATATTGGATCATATTCACTTTTCCACATGGTTATAATTACTATTCACTATAATTAATTAAGTTCATTAACATGAATATGTTATACAATCAAACTTATACCTATTAGCCTTTCAAATTTATTTATTTCCTTGATATTTCTGCCCCTGCGGCACGCCAAACTATTTATCAATATTTATATATATTTATTTATAATATATATATGTAACAATTTTTTGGTTGAAAGAATTAATCTAGAGGTCGAGCTGAAAGAGAAAGCGTTTGAGTTATGCTAGATAATAACACATTAACAAATTTCACTTAAGATAGATTTGATCATTGACAGTTTTAAACTGTGAGAATATTTTGATATTGGAATGTATTTTATTATCGACGGCGTGTTCTGATCACAAATTTGTCATCATCAGACAAAATAATTAATTCTGATAGTGTAACAATGTGAAGAAGCATCGTTTTAAATATTGCTGGCACTCCTCCGACAAAAAATCGAACAATAACGATTTAGCGGTTCAAGCTAAAAAAAAACAAACCCCCGTTGACCAATCGAATATAAGCGTTCTATAGGTACATTATATTGTACCAGTTCGCCGTATAACAGTACTTTCATCATTGGAATATTATCACGCCAAAAGAAAGAGGAAATTGGAGCAACTTGTTGTCTCGCATTCGCATACTTTTGTATGTTAACATTTTTAATCCGTTATTATCATTATTATTGCCTGTCTTGATGCCACCGAAATTACCTACCGAATAATTAAAATTACCACATTTATATATATCAGGTCTTCGTCAACATGAAAACGGCCTGTTAAATTGGCCATAATACGTATTTATTTCTTCATTTGTCGCGCGCTTTAACCGTTCTGTCGTTTTCGAATCACAGACCGCGAAATTCACGACACACTCTGATAATAATAAACATAGAACAAAAACTGAATTGATCTTAAAAACAAAGTATTTTCCTGAAAGCAAACTTACTTTGCATACGCCTTCTCGAGCAATCCTGGCCAAAAATGATCCGAATGTTGTGCTTGTAGAAAAGCGAGTCGTCCATGCACTGTTGGTAATCTATCGTCCACTAACACTTCAGTCCACTCACCGCACCACCACAGACGGAATCTAAACACCCCCGAATATTGTTCGCCTGTAAACGATTGATCTGCCGGCACAACACGGTAAAATAGTCCTTTGTTGAGGTACAAAACACCAAGGCAGGAAACCAGCCATCGATCACCTGAAACAATAACCAAATTTCAACTTTATGGAAATATTTTTTTTTAAATTGAATTCAATACTCTAGCTGTCATCTATTGACGTCTATAGGAATTAATGTGGACATATGGCATTTGAACGACAATGATCATGGTAAGATAGGTTTCTTTTATAAATAAGCAGTTGTCAATTGTTTTTCAAACCTTCAACAATCGACAATGAGATAATTGAGTTTGTGTTTGATTTATCGAATTTGGATTAAAAAAGAAAAAATTAAGAAGGTAAGCAGCAATTACCTCCCCATTTACATTACGTCCTAAAAATTTCATTTCAGAAAACATTTTTGAATAATTTGAAACACTCGCCTCATATAAGTTTCAAATATTCAAAATGCGTAAAAAGGGTGTTGCCAAAAGGAATGTTTCAATTGGAAACTCTAAGGTAGCGAATACCAAAGAGAAGAACAATAACATAAACAACTCTTGTACTAAATATAGACGAAAGAACTTTTTGATAGAAACTGCTAAAAGATATACCGCCAGTAGCGAACAATGTATACCGAGAATTGTGTTTCAACGTTTAATCAGGTCTGTAACTGAAGATATGGGCTATAAGATCAAATGGCAAGCAGCTAGTTTGAAAGTTTTACAAGATGCAGCTGAGATGCATTTGACCAGCTTGTTTGCGGCTGCTGCCGCATGTTGTGATCATGCCGACAGAAAGACAGTTATGATAAGAGATTTTTGGCTGGTACAAAAGTTGAGAAAGAACATGGATATGGAAACAGTGTCTGATTGTCAGCCAAACAGGGTATGTGGAAATGAAGGGCAGAAAGATTTGAATTTGTCTGTGGGTTCTCAAATGGAGAGGGAAGCACTTGAAGGTGGTAGTTCTTCGAGCAGTAATGATAATTTCATTTTGGAGAGTGAAACACTGAAGCGTCATAAAGACATTTGTGTATTTGAAAAGAAAATGCGTAAAGATAGTTCATCAAGTATCGATGGATTGAAATGTAAGAATAAAACGCCAAAACGTCTAAGAAAGAAGTTTTCCTTAGATTACTAATGTATGTATCTATTATATGTTAAGTTAAAATTATTACTGTCGGGTGTATATTTCTTTTATGTTTCACATTGGTTTGTTAGAAATAAACAGTTTATTGACAAAGTTTAACTTTATTAGCTTGTGCAACTAGCAAGTCTCCAAATTTGAAACGAAGCAGCGGCATCAAGCATTACAGTATCGCCATCTGTTGGAAAACTTACGGCTTTCCATTTCTTATAAGAATATTTTTATCATTAGTTAGTTCCTGAATGCAATAAGCACATAATTTTATATACCTATAATTTGATCCTTGAATTTTTTTGTGAAGCTCACTATGGGGATTGCGAAATTAGTACGCATGCGCGAATGAGGAGATTGAGGAAGGTGGCTTGGAGTTACATAATGTATGCCACATATGGTATCCATGGTAACAAAAAAATTCATGACGCATGCGCATATCGCCAGCTATCCCCAGGTCTTTGGCTTCATTTTTGCGTATTTTTTTCTACAGTGCTAGCGGTATAGAAGTTTAAGTATATGTGCAATAAGGCCCTCAGCAGATACAACAGCTATTTGAAATACGAAATTTCAGAAATGCGAAAATGTTCATTATATTGGCCATTTCTAAATCGAAAGGTATTCCACCTGTAGCTGATTGGGTTGGGAAATAAAATAACTGTCCTAGTTTTGCGATACCTATATGTAATTTGTGGAAAAAGGATTTTCTCGAAGAACGTTGTAGGAATGTTTTAATTTATTTATTTTAATTAATTAATTAATTTAATATTTCTAGTTTGATGTTTCTTTAAAATTATTTTGTTTCTCTCAATAAATCAATCTTTTTCTGAAACTGCAACAGATGAATGAAATAATTATTGTACTATGCGAAAACAGACTGCGTTAACTGGTAAATAAGTCCTTGAAATATAAAATATATCAGTTATGTTTATATATAACCAAACATAAGAGAAAGTTGTTTTAAGTTATAGTTACAAACTGTGTTTATCAAATTGGAGCTGGGCTGGAGGTGTTGATACCTTGGCAAATAGATGTTGATTAGGTAAATATAGGAAAAGTTTTACAAATTTTAAACAGTAAAGGTAATCTCTTTCCCAAATTACAGAATAGCCCCAATATATTGACTGACCACTTTTTCTAATTCAGTGACAAAATTGAAAACTATTTCAGTTGATAACACACCTATTACATTTGATTGTAATAATTTTTTGACTCAATATGGCTATAGGTATGAATTCTGTCTTTTGAATGTTGAATGTACCTGTTTATTGCATTATGCATGTGGTGCTGCCCAACTACTTAAGGTTTAAACATTTCTTGCACGTACTAAAAGGCTTATAAAAGAAGAGAAGGAGAACATTTTGTTATGTAGGTAGGTACTACCTACTAGGTAGTTCAATTTATTATAGTAGACCATTGGTATTTATATCTTCGTTCTTCGATATTGTGTGTCCGCGTTGAATGAGGGGCGCATGCATTGGTTGATAATGATACCATTAGGAATCGAAACACATTTAAAGAGAGGCTTGACTATAGAGTGTGGATGTGTATTTAGAATAGTTATTTTATTTGTTTGTGGAAGCGTTTTTGGAGTATGGTCTGTTAGAATTAGTTCAAAATCAATATTATAACTTATAGTGTAATTAGCGCCATCTGTCAACTTGATGCATAACAATTAACGCTGATGTCATATATGTCAAAAAAGGACAAGACAGAATGTCAAGTTGATAATGGTCGTTACTCTCGTATTTTATTTGTCTCGTTAGTTTTCATTATTTTGTATTCAGTTAATATAGTTTTTGTGATATAATCTTCAGAACTTTTTATTACCCGAACCATGCCTGAGTTTCAATAGGTTATGGGCCCAGACAACGTAGTTTAAAGTAATTAAAAGGAAGATTACACAGGCGTGCAAGTATACAAAAATGGCGAATTACCAGATAGGTGTGCCTAAATTAAAAGGCCGGGACAATTATGATGAGTGGGCATTTGGAGCGCAGAATTTCTTAATCCTAGAAGGTTTGCAGCATTGCATTAAGGCGAGTACAAGCGCAGGGACAAGTGCTACATCGAGTACGACAACAGATCCAACCCAAGCTGAAGCTGCAGCGAAGCTTGAAGATGAGAAAGCTAAAGCCAAGTTAATCTTAATGATTGATCCTAGTTTATATGTCCATATTAAGTCTGCAGAGACAGCCAGAGATTTGTGGACTAGGCTGAAGGCTATGTTCGATGACAGTGGGTTTACAAGAAGAATAAGCTTGCTGAGAACGTTAATTTCTACAAGGTTAGAATCATGTGAGTCAATGGGTACTTATATTAACCAGATTGTAGAAACTAGCCAGCGATTACAAGGCACAGGTTTCAATATAGATGACGAATGGGTGGGTTCGTTGATGCTCGCAGGATTGCCTGAGCGATTTATGCCAATGATTATGGCAATCGAACACTCTGGCATAGCCATCACGACTGATTCCATCAAAACCAAACTTCTAGATATGGAAGGAAGTGACGTCAATAAGGCAAGCAGTGCATTTTATGCAAATAATAGTAAGCCATCTCACAAGAAGGGCAGGTCAACCAACAAGACGGGCAGTTCAACCAATGACAGTAAGGACAAGCTGAAAAACATACAATGTTTTAACTGTAAAGATTATGGGCATTATCAAACGCGATGTCCAAAACCAAGGATTAAGAAAGACAACAACAAAGAAACGAAAACTGGAAATGCTTTCAGTGTGGTGTTCTTAAGTGGGGCGTACAAGAAAACAGATTGGTATATTGACAGTGGTGCAACTATGCATATGGTGTCAGATACTCAGCTAGTAAGAGAAAAAGGTCCTTGTCAAACAAAAGAGATATTGGTGGCCAATAACACAGCAATTCCGGTAGTCTATTGTGGCGATGTCAAAATTACCACAGTTGTCAATAGTGAGACACATGACATAGTTGTCCAGAAAGCTCTCTGTGTGCCAGATCTTACGACCAACTTACTTTCGGTAAGTCAATTAATCAAAAATGGTAATAAGGTAGTTTTTGATTTACAGTGTTGCAAAATTTACAACAAGCACGCTGAGTTAGTAGCAGTAGCTGATTTAGTTAATGGTGTCTACAAGTTAAACATTTGGTCAGAAAAATGTTTTTTAACAAGCAGCAGAGAAGTGACAGCAGAAACGTGGCATAAGAGACTTGGTCATTTAAACAGTGCTGACCTAACGAAGATGAGAAATGGTGCTGTAAACGGGTTAGTATGCACTGAAAAAATAGACATTGGAAAGTATAACTGCACAACATGTTGCGAAGGAAAACAACATAGATTACCTTTTCCAAAAAAGGCTAAGCGAGCAAAAAATGTATTAGATTTGATACACTGTGATTTATGCGGCCCAATGGAAACTAAATCCATAGGAGGCTCACGATATTTTTTAAATTTAGAAGACGACTACTCTAAGTATGGGTTTATTTACTTTTTAGAGTCCAAAGATCAAGTAACAGAATGTTTTAAGGTATTCAAGAATCTTGTCGAAAATCAACAAGAAAGAAAGATAAAAATTTTGAGGTCCGATAACGGTGGTGAGTTTGTGAACAATGAAATGAATACTTACCTTAAAATGAATGGCATAATTCACCAACAGACAAACTCATATACCCCAGAACAAAATGGAGTTTCTGAAAGGCTCAATCGAACAATTGTAGAACGAGCAAAGTGTTTATTATTCGAGGCAGACTTAAAAAAAGAGTTGTGGGCAGAGGCTATTAATACTGCTATATATTTACGAAATAGATCGCCAGCAACTGGTTTACCAGACAATAAAACACCTTTTGAAATGTGGTTTAAGAGAAAACCAAACGTTAACCATCTTAGAATTTTTGGCAGTCCAGTGATGGTACATGTTCCTAAAGAGAAGCGTTTGAAATGGGACAGGAAGGCCGAGAAGAAAATTTTAGTAGGTTACAGTGAAACTGTAAAGGGATATAGGGTTTATGATCCAGTAAAGAGAAAAGTATCTACAAGCAGGGATGTGGTAGTCTTTGAAAATCATAAAGAAAAAGCCTCAGAACAACAGAAAGTTACAGAAGAAGATAAGGTACTAGTTTCAGTGGGGGATCAACAGCAAATTCAACCCGAGCCAATTCCTGTTACAGAACGTGAACAAAATGAAGGCTCAAGCAGCAATTCCTCAGCCGATTGTGACCGTTTACCTGATGGAGACATGCATGATAGTGACAGTGATTATGTGTTGGATGGAGAAGACAGTGAAGAAGAGTATTCAGTTAATGATCTTGAGTCAGAGATATCTCAACCAACTAGAAGATCACAACGTATGCCCAAACCAAAAAACTTTGACGATTTTGTGTCCTACATGTGTACTAGCAGTTTGGAAGATGACCCTCAAAGTGTATTAGAAGCAATGTCAAGAGCAGATTCGACTCAGTGGCGGCAGGCAATGGAGGAAGAGATCAGTTCATTCAATGAAAACAATGCGTGGGAAGTGGTAGACATTCCACAAGATCGTAAAGTGTCTCTAGTTCAGTGCAAATGGGTTTTTCGCAAGAAAATGGATGCGGAAAATAGTGTTAGGTTTAGAGCAAGATTGGTCGCTAAAGGTTTCACACAAAAATATGGGATAGACTATAATGAGACTTTCAGTCCAGTTGTAAGACATTCGACTTTGCGTATGATGATTGCATTAGCTGTAAAATTAAAATTGGATTTAACACATTTGGATGTAACCACAGCATTTTTGAATGGTGAGTTAAATGAAAACGTTTTTATGCGACAACCGGAAGGTTTTATTGCTCCTGGGCAAGAAAATAAAGTCTTAAAATTAAATAAGGCAATTTATGGGCTCAAACAAGCGTCTAGAATTTGGTATCAAAGGGTTGAAGTAGTTTTAACAGAAATGGACTATCAAAAATCGAAATATGAACCTTGTCTTTTTAAAAAATCACGTAAAAATGGTGTGTTAACTGTTATTGCTCTTTACGTGGATGATTTTTTTATTTTTTCTAATTGTATTGAAGAAACAGAAATTTTGAAAAATAAATTAGGTTCAGAATTTAGAATTAAAGATTTGGGTAGAGCCAGACAGTGCCTTGGAATAAGAATTTTAATAGACCAAGAGAAAAATGTCATTACTTTAGATCAGGAACAATATATTGATAACTTATTAAAGCGTTTTAAAATGAGTGAGTGTAATACTGTGAGTACCCCCATGGAAAATAGTTTAAGTCTTGAAAAAACGCAAGTTTGCAGTTTTTCGATGCCTTACCAGCAGTTGATTGGTAGTTTAATGTACCTTGCCGTCATGACCAGGCCAGATATTTCATATTCGGTAAGCTACCTCAGTCAATTTAATAACTGTTTTAATGAAGAGCACTGGAAGGCTGCAAAACGTATTTTAAGGTACTTGAAAGGCACTAGAAATTATTGTTTGTGTTTTAAAGAGGATGATTTAGAGCTAATTGGCTTTGTTGACGCCGATTGGGCGAGTAATTCTTTTGATAGGAGATCCTATACAGGATTTTGTTTTAAATTGTCAAATGCAATGATTTCTTGGGGCAGTTCAAAGCAAAAAACGGTTGCTTTGTCCAGCATGGAGGCAGAGTACATGGGACTCTCCGAGGCTGCCAAAGAAGCTATTTATTTGAGAAGTTTGTTGGGAGATATATTAGGCAGGAAGTTAAACTGTACCACTATATATAATGATAATCAGGGTGCACATAAACTTGCAGGAAACCCTCTTTTTCACAAAAGATCAAAGCATATAGATGTGCGACATCATTTTGTTAGAGATGTTATTTCTAGCAAGTTAATTGTGATTAAATATTTGGATACTGATAACATGCCTGCAGATATATTTACTAAAAGTTTGGGTAGTATTAAACATTATAAGTTTGTTAAGTGTTTGGGTCTTATAGCAATGTAAATTAATGTTTTAAAGAAGGAAAAATATTGTTTTGATCTAGTGGGGGTGTTAGAATTAGTTCAAAATCAATATTATAACTTATAGTGTAATTAGCGCCATCTGTCAACTTGATGCATAACAATTAACGCTGATGTCATATATGTCAAAAAAGGACAAGACAGAATGTCAAGTTGATAATGGTCGTTACTCTCGTATTTTATTTGTCTCGTTAGTTTTCATTATTTTGTATTCAGTTAATATAGTTTTTGTGACATAATCTTCAGAACTTTTTATTACCCGAACCATGCCTGAGTTTCAATATGGTCTATGATAAAAACTACCTATAATTATTTTGGTTAGTTCCATCGATGCCTGAAGTTATTCTAGTAAAACCTGATTCACCCTGTATACCTATAAACAATATAGAACTACATACTGCTTTATCCATCGTCACGTTCTAAAAATCTCACATAATACGAATTTAAAAAGTCAAGACTGGATACAAATACGTATAATAAATAACGTAGGTATTTGATATATCAGAGTTTTGTATAAAAGAAAGAATAAATCATTAGTTTCGCTTTCGAGATTTCGATGTGAACTCAAGGAATGCGCATATAGGTACATATATAATGTATGGATTGTTGATAAATAAAAAAAAATGTTGATGAAAACGAAAGCTTTCATCACAACGTCTCTAATTAGGAAAATTATGAAGTTAATTATGTCTGATAATCAGGCCCGATAGTTTTTTCTGTTACTAATGCAGCAAAACGCGGCAAAAACAGTTTTAAAGCAATTATTGTAGGTTAAGTCAGAAAAATGAAAAGGTTTAATGAAATAAATAAACTTGTTTGTATTTTTAAAACCTATTTGGAAGTTAGTGACTTAACATAGGTGGTGTGTCGCGTCTTGATCACACAAAAATTAGGTTAGAAATCTTTCATGTCAACCTACAACTCTACAAAAAAAAACATCAAAAAAATAATCAGGTATAAAAAATGCGCTGCATGTCTTTAATAAAAATATCTATCTGGTGTAGAAGGTATTCCGCGCATACCTAAATACATTCACAAACAGAACATCCGGTAATTGACACGTTTGATTCATCAAATGGCATTTCCTGTCCAGTACCACCATTGCATATAGAAGAGAGTATTTTGTTCTATGAATCTATATTTGGAAGTGTTTAATAAGTCTATTGCAAATAATTATGTAGGCATATATTGTAAGCTTACAAATATGCAATTGCAGAAAAACAAATTTATATTGTTATCTACAGATTATAAGATACCAAATAAGGGAACATTGATGACATACGAATTGCATTACAATATCACTTAGGAACATCTACGGTTCAATGTGTGCTATATTGTTTTCGTGCTCACCACTTGGCACCACCGACGAGTGAGTTCCTGCTTGTCAAAAGTCGAAATATTAAGGTTAGTTTATGTGTATAGGTTACATCGACGTCAAATATGACATCTGTCAATGACAATTCTAACAACATTGTGAAGTCGTCAAATAGACAGTAATAATTAGAATCATCCGATTACCTCTTTGAAAATTTTATGATAATCACTTGTCACATCATTTGAGGTTGGAAACATTTGACATAATTGACGGAACGTGTATTGTTATTGGTTTGGCATTTACAAGTAACGTCATAATTAGATACGAATCATAACCTAAAAACCGTAGGTACTATTTAAACTGATAGAAAAATTAAAAACAATCTTTGCATCAATTCAATGTGAAAAATGATGTTGGAAGGGCAATAAGTGACTAAAAAAGTTACTAGCTGACGAAGTGATCACATTGAGAGCATTTAAATACAGTATTTGTATGAATTTCAGTAGAAAGTTCGGTTGAATTCGTCCGTACAGGGATCCGTAGATCAATAATATGGTAAAATTAATTCAAAATAAAAATTAACCTTAAATTTATGTAATTATTAAATTATAAAAAGTTTATATATTTGGTTTATTCTTCTGATCAAGCCGAGCCTTTTATCGCTAAATCTAAATAATAATAATATTAAATTAGAATTTTTTTATATATTTGGTTTATTCTTCTGATCAAGCCGAGCCATTTACCGCCAAATCTAAATAATATCAGTATATACCTAGGTACATCTTCCGTATTTGACCTCGTCCTTGGCAACAGCCAACGTTGGCCATGCTTTTGATCTGTTCTTAGCTCTCTTCTCAAGTTAACTGTTAGTTTATCTGACGTTTTATTTGCTGTCGTAAACACACATATTATAATGAGAGAGGATAAGTCTACCTTTATAAAAAATATTGATATATTCACTTTGGTATTTAGTATCCATATACTTTCACTTATTGCTGTTTTTTGTTTGATTTTTATATCATTTTGGATGACTGGTCTGAAAATAAAAGTTGTTGCAACATGTGATAATGTGATTATTAGTCAGAAACATCAAAATTGAAAATCAAGTATACAGTTTCCTTTATTATTAATTAGCTATTAAAATACTTATCAATTTATACTTGACAATTATTTCAAACTTTCTACGTTACGCTTATACCTACCAATTTCCAAACTAGCCAAGTGTATATTTCAATACGCAGCTTTTCTAATAAAATAATGTTTCTATTGTGATTTTGAAGCAACGATTATTTTTTAGAACTTTCTCACAAAAATATCACAAGTTGTTTCATATTGTTCTGTTTTTAAATAGTTTTTTAAATAGTTTTTATTACTTTCGGTTCTTGTATCAATGGACTCCGCAACGATTTCTCAGGCCCCATACGGTCTAGAGACTTGAAATTTCGAATTCGTACTTAGATCGCAGACATCTCGCCGCCTGTTAAGCTCCAAGATCCAATATTGGTAATTATAATTATCTCATTCAATCTCATTCAACCAAGATCATTATTTTGTCGACATGGAACGACAATGGGATCCGTCACTGGAATTACGCACGAGCATGGAGCGTATATATACGTCTCGTTCTCTGGTATATAGGTACTTTCTGGAAGATCGTCTATGGTTATGTCGCAATTGTCAGACGTCAGACGTTATTGTTAATTTAAAGTTTAATTTTGTGTTGTGGTAGACAAACAGTAATTTGTTATGGAATTGCTGTTGCTGGCAAACACATATACATAAGTATAGTTAAAATCGAGAAAAGGATAGCAATAGTAGGTACTCATCGGTACGGTTTAAATCTTAAATGCCCAATAAAAACATTTTTTTTTTTTTTTTTCAAAAATTTCACTTGTTTAATATGACAATGAATAAATTCTTACCCATTTTCCCCGGACTGATGTCGAATTGTGCTGGTCCATCTTGAACGAAGCCAGGTCTTGCACACAAATCCTGGAACAAATAAATATATTCAATAAAACAGTAAACAGTTTATTTAAGGATAATGAAAAGAATATAAATATATGAAAGTTACCTCTCCCAGTATCTTAATTCAATTAACCTAACATAACCTAACCTGACTCTTGTATCAGTAGTGCGTATGTCAATTTTAACAGTTTTGATCCAGACAGACCGACATATACCAGAGTGATCTTATAATGGTTCGCTTTTTTGCATCAGATGTACGGAACCCTGAAAATATAGAAGGCTGACTGCAACTGGTCCTCTCATAACTTCTAATTTGATGATCTATGAAAAATTAGTCGCCAATTCAAATCGTCTGAATGAGTCAATTTATAATTGTGCATAGTTGATATGTAACTATTTGTTCTAAATATATTTGAGACATAAGAACAAATTTTTTTATCAGTTTTTTTTTTACAATATTTTGATAGAACATGTAAATTATTTTTTTTCAAAACCCTATAATATATAATAAAACTGGTTTGGAGTCTGTATCATTAAGTATTCTCATGATCTTCGAAACGAAAAAAAAACATTTTACCACAAGTCCTTGAAGATTTTTTGTTATTTAAAATATTTTTTTCTTCCCATCTTCATGCAGTTATCTTTATATTATTATTGTAAAATGAAATTGAGTCATTTTACTAGAACAATGAAGTTCGACATCTCAAATCTTGAAGCTTGAAGTCAAAACTTACATAACACTCTATACATTTGAGAAAGCGATCTTGTGATGCGACATACTCATTGAAAACAATCGTTTTTAATAAAACATTTATATGATCTCGATTATGTAGATTGAATTGATGATTACATAAGGAGTAAATGCGCGCGAATTCGCCTTTTATACGCCTACACAATGATAGT
The DNA here is from genome assembly GCA_958507055.1 of Crioceris asparagi. Lineage (NCBI taxonomy): Eukaryota > Metazoa > Arthropoda > Insecta > Coleoptera > Chrysomelidae > Crioceris > Crioceris asparagi. Next base: position 1,152,410 of record OY293830.1, read on the forward strand.
CCTACGTAGCTATTTCCCGCCATAATTCAAGCTAATATAAAACATAATATTTATATAAGGCATTGTTACATTTCTCTGCATAAACTATATTGATGAACTTTACGATTTGTTTTCTCTTATTTCATTCACACAGAAATAAAAAATGTGATTGAGTTTTATTTCACTTAACCTCAAAGTTTAATAGGTTTCAAGCTCTTCTCAACATCTTCAGTGATCAATCTGCTGTCACGGCTTCCAAATCTAACTCAGGCTTTCTTCTTTTTCTTTAATCTACAGTTTCATCATTTAACAAGTTTTCGGACATCTTCCCATATGGATTATGGAGAATGGGAGAAGGGCTTAACGGAGATCTGTCTTGACTATCATAATCTGGGCAATATTTTTTGAACCAAATATGCCCGTAGGATTCATATCTCACACTAGGATGGTAATTTTTGAGTAATCAGTATTTCAGGTGTTCAAACCAAATAGCGGTATTACTATGAGACAGAACAAAATCCCAAAACCGTTGGAACATTTAACGCAAAGAGATCTCAATCTAGCAAAATCCTGTTCTTCATTATGCACTTATTTTCTCCCACAAGAAAAAAAAAACACACAAAAAACAGTTACCTATTCAACAAATTATTTTCTTCACATTCTCACATTATGCAAGTATTAAGACTAATTGCTTGCATTAAAATTCCTCAACAACAACTATAGATTTTATATTTAAATTCCACTTCAAGATTACCTACCCGCACTAGAACTGGATTTATCTTTTAATAACATGAGTTATCACCGTCATCCGGACGGATTTGAATAAGAAGATAATTATTTAAATTTTGTTTTTTTGCGTTATAAAGTGTAGAGATGAGAAGAAGCCTACGGTCCCGATATAATTGCGTTCTATCTGTATAGAGTGTTGAAGTATTCGCCTTCGTTGTAGTCGTTGTTTTGCATAAAGAGAAGCGCTACATATTTTTAATGGAATTATAGAAATATGTAGGTAGTTGTACATGATGGCAAGAAAACGTTCGAGGAGCGTACAGAGTGAGGTATTGTTAATAATTTCATTGCACCATCGATTGCTATCAAAAACAATTAAATGGGATTTATTATTCGCAGGAAATTACATGACTGACTGGTTTGAATTTGCTGAAATTCATTCTATATAGGCAGCGTTAGGAAGCAGACATTTTTACTACGAAACCCTCTAGAATCTAGAACTAATTACCTATTTCTGATTTTAGAAGTTGAAACTCCAATCCAATCCAACAGAAATATTTTTAACAGAAAACTTTCAATGTAAGGGTTATAAAATTTTCTAGGTTGGTCGGTTGGTGCCAAGCACAGAGTAAAGTCTGTGGTGCCAAGCATTGAAAATTGTACACCTGTTGTCTTAAGCCAATCAGATTATCAGATGCTTCGATTTTGACAGGCTAGTATGACAACAACCTGAATTTTCTGTAATTTTTTTCGGTCGCGAAATTAAGTGATAATTTACCTGGCTTGACAGCTGTCACCTGCAGATGCCAGAATAACAAGCGTATAGATTATTATTGACAAATATTTATTTACAAACTGTCAAAAATTGTATTTACTTCTAAACTTAGAGTAGGGTACACGACAGGAGATGCTGCTCTGTATAGCCGCCGAAAGTAAAGCCAATATTTCGTCGGCCGCCATTAGTTTCTTCCTCACCTTGTGTTTACAGCTTATTTTGATTTTCATTTTTTGTGCTATTTTTTAACGAAAACGACAATTTTTTAATCTTAACACAATGGTGAAATGCGAAGCTCTTGGATACAAGAGTCGCTGTCGAAAAAAAGAATATAGTGTTACGTCCATTGGCCGGCATTGATTTAGCCTCATTTGGCATCACTTGCTCTCCGAATGCGATGCGATGAGGATTCAAAAAAATATTACAATATATCAGTCAAAAAGTTTCAAAGTTGTAGGCGACAATTAGACATAAAAACCTTTAATGTAATCAATAATTCCCAAAATAAACATAATACTTTGTATTTTTCCGTGCACCAGCTAAAATATAAAGTCAGTCCAATTTTTTTGTACCTATATACAAACTCATTACAATAACTTCCCTATATTCAGCGCTGAACTATTTCCTTGATATATTTATATTCTCAAAAGTGCAAAGTAAGTGTAAACACCAATAATTATTAACAAAAAGCTCGCGCACAATTATAATTAAATCCCTTGCGAGGATGGAATTTCCGCCGCTTGCCAGCAGCGTAGCGCCTTATAATCCAAACCAATTTAAAACCTCGCTAATAATTATTATTTATCCTTCTTTCTCCTCTTTACCGCAAGCTGTCCTCTAGATATAGAACCCACCAGTAGGTACCTATATCTACTCGTCTCGGTATCTTAAGAATTATGTATTCACATGCCAACAAAGTGCTAAATTATTCTGTCCACGAGCATTATCTAGTCGGCTTTATCTTTTATGTGAATATTTTTTGTCTTCGTTTTACTAATGCTATTCTTGTTCCTTCAGTGCGTAACGAAGGACGCTGCTGCAGAAGAAACTAGATGATATTATTCTGTTACGACTATATAATATACAACGGCTAAAGTAAGGATTAAATCTTTCAAAATAATCTGCAAAATCTAAGCGAGTTCAACAAATTAGTTTGCTACGCCCACTGAGCTGCATGGAATGCAATGAACCTATATTAGATCCCTTTTTGACCCTCCTTTTATCTCATTTGCAATAGTATTCTTCGAATGACTTTATTTTTGGATAGTTCGATATTAGTAATTGGGGCCATAGGGGTACGAGAAAAGATCATAAAGTTAACCAAGATATGCGTAGAAAACTCTAAAGCCAAAGTTAGGATAGGAACGAACAACACTGAAACATTTTCCATCAACAATGGCCTAAAACAGGGCGATGGCCTGTCTCCATTGCTCTTCAAAATAGTGCTGGACATGACTATCAAAGAAATGTATATTGGTCAGGAAATATTTACAAATAAGGAACCTGAAATGATTTTGGCATATGCCGACGACATTGACATGGTAAGATTAAAACAAAAGACATGTTCTTGAACATAGAGAAGGAGATCAAGAAGGTAGGCCTCACGATCAACGAGGACAAGACCAAATATATGCATGTCAGTCGGAGAGCACGAAGGGACAGAGTGGGGCAAAACATAACCATGGACACCTACAATTTAGAGTATGCAAACGAATTTCAGTACCTAGGAGCAGTTATAACCTCAGATAACGATATCATCAACGAAATAAAATCAAGAAATGAAAAGGGCAATAAATGTTTTTTCGCCTCACAGGTCTTGTTTAGGTTCCGACTGATATCTAGGAACTCTAAAATACAGATATATTTGGCAGTAACGCTTTGAAGGAAAGATGTTGCGGAACATCTTTGGGCCTACAGTAGATGAGAGAACGGGTCAATATCGAATAGGAATGAATGAGGAGCTTAAGAACATGTACAAAAGACCGAGTTTAGTAAATGAAATAAAATCACAAAGGCTTAAATGGGCCGCCGAATGAACGTCTTTACTAAGAGAATAATATGGGAGGAAAACCCAGCGGGAACGTGACCTATAGGAAGGCCAAGGCTCAGATGGAAGGACAATATCGGAGAGGATGTAAAAATCTCGGGAGTACAGGAATGGAAGGAGGTTGTGTTGGACGGGGATAGGTGAAGACGAGTCGTAGATGCAGCTAAGACCTACGAAGGGTTGTGATGCTACGACAAGAAGAAGAAGACTAAAATTGGGTATTCCAGATCTCTACTAACATATACGAGTAACGGCTTTTCGTATGACCACAAAAATCTCGGAAACTACTTATCCGATTTTGTTTTTTTTTATCGATTTTTTTATATTTGCGCGGGTGACAGATGCTATATTTTATGTGTGTCTGGACCTCCTAGGTTGAGGGTTCCATATCTTTAATTCCCAAAGAAGTATCTCTGAGCTCTATGGCTGAATTTTCGTGGATTTTTCGGTATATATTTGTGTGTAGTTTTTCACTGGACTGTTTTGTGAGAGTCTGTCAATGCGACTGGAATTTAAAGGTGGAGAGTTCCATACCGGGAAATCCTTAAGACATATGTAGGAAAAATTATCTTGCTGTTCTCTCTTGGTGCAAATCTGTGGATTGATCTGGCTTGGTGTTCGGTCTGGTTCTACGTTGCGAGTAGGTCTCATAGAAGGGTTCCATACTCAAGACTTTTAATGAATTTATGTTTTCGTAGCACAATCTACGAAAGGGTTTGCCCAGGAAGTGTCGGGTCGAACAGCTAATATCTTTATATAAGAATGAATGAATATAGAAAATATTATGCTCATTTTTTAAGCATTTTCAAGTACAAAAATCGTCTGATCTGGTCGTGTGACCGCTTATTTAATCTGGACAAACAACAAAATTGTTATAATCAATGTTGATATAGGACGATCCTTCTGGACAAAATATGATTAAACAAATAAAACATTTGACAGTTCATTTGGGCATAATTAGGTAAATTTTTCATATAGAAATTTAATCATTGAAATTGTTCGCATTTAAAAAAAATGCAACAGCATGGAATTATATTTCAATAAAGAAGTCCGTAATGTTTTTTTTGAAAGTCGGATCTTAGACTATTATAATGTTCTTTATGTTGACGGTTAAAAAGTTGGAGAAGAAAAAAAACAAGAGAAGAAAACAACTATACTACTATTAATAAATGCTGCTATCATTATAAGAGGATTTCTTGTATAGTACTAACATTATCCAGTGCAATTTGTTTCTTTTTTTTTCACCATACACTAGGCTATAATATATTATGATAGACGCGAGTATAATTATACAGATGCTCGAGATATCAAGGTTATTAATTATTGCTTTCTCTCAACATTAGTTGGATTGAAGCTTTCGTCTTTTTTTGTTGTTGTTGTTTTGTTTTATATATGCCTAGTTATTTTGTTTTCCATCGTATATGAACCTAGTGATATATAACAGTAATTTAGTATATGTAGGTACTTTATAACATTCATTCCTGGTAGATTATATAATTATTATTTTATGCCCGGGAAAAATGTCAGAAATGGGCTAGAGATAATTGTTATTTATTTTCAATATTGTGTTTTCATAACGATATTTATTATCCGCATTTATTAACATAAAATATCAATCCTGCCAAGAATAATACAATACAAATTTCATTGAATTCAAATACAATATCGCTTAGATTTAACTTCAACGATGATTTTTCTTTGATATATTAGTTTATTACGACAGATTATCAGAAAACGTTATTAAATAACTTGCATGTTCATTCACAAACAATAAAAATAATATATTGGTCATAGAACAGATCCTTGAGGCATACCAAACTGTATTTTCTTTTTATCAAGCCATAAGAATATGTCTTTTATAGAATACTAGTTGCTTGACCAAAGGATCAAATACATCACGAAAACACCAATAGTTTTACTATTTTTGTTGAGGTTTTGAAATAAAAAAAATATATATAAAACTTTTAAGATGTCTTTGAAATTAACTTAAGTAAAACAATTCCTCTCAGTTTCGCATTCATTTCTTTTTTCTTTAATTTTTACATAACTGTATTACAATACCAACAAATGTCCCGTACAAATTACAGTATGAAGATCATAGAGCATAATAATATATTTGTAGTTGTTTCCACAGACGTGAGATGCATTTCATTTGAATCGTATTTATATCATGGTTCGGTGTTTGTTTTTTCTTCTTCTTCTTCTTCTTCTTCTTGCACACTTGTCTACTTTCTTTGGCACAATTACTGAGAGATCTACATTTCCAAAGCAAATAATTGCTAGACACAAGGAAATTAGCATGCCAGTTTTACGCTTGCATCGCATTTTGAGTTGTCGATCAGGCAACAAAAGTTTACTCGAAAACTCACTTCAAAAGTTTATTATACAGGGTGTCTCAAAATTAGAATGCCATACTTCACCAGCGTATTCTAAGTTTAATAGTAACATAAAAACAAAAATCTATGAACATTAGGTCGAAAAATTTTCGTTAAGGGAGTTGCGACTATTTTAACTTAGGCGTCTGCAAAAAAACCACAAACACTACGTTTTTCAGCGAATGCCAAATAAGTCAACGCGAAAATCACATATTCCTGATATAAAAATGAGTTGATTAAAGCAAACTTACCTTACGGTATAATCTTTTTATATATAAATGTTGCATTTAGAAACACCCAGTACCTATTTATATATACTGGGTGATTGATTCGTGTGATAAACTGTCTCTGTGAAACTGAAAGCACGCTAGAATTTTTGCAGATAACTTGTTTTGATATCTTTTATATGATGACAGATCTACATAGCCTAATCATATTACTCATTTACCCTGTATAATAGATAACCTGAAAGTACGGTTGATGCACTTTACAACTGGCAACATTGCCTTGAAGTAGAAAACAAAAAATTAAAGATAACACGTAGGTGCAAGCGGATAGTGGTTGTAGGTGTGCTATCATCGTGTTTGTTTTATGTTAATAGATCCAACTTTAGTAAATGAGATGTATTTACTGGGTGTCAAGAGATTTATTCATTAGATCAATAATTGTACAGGGTTTTTATTTATTTTATATTTTTGCCGTTTAAAAATTATTCTATCAAATGAATTTTCGATTAAAATGTTGTCTGGCGAGATGAAAACGAATGAATGTTATTGTTTTTTATGCGAAAACTGTACGTTGATAGAAAATAAGGGCCAGATTTGCGAATTTGTAAAATTATATTTGCCTTATAAAAAAGCAGTGGCGTATCAATTGTCTCATCAAATGATGACGCCACTGGCAAGAGTAAAAAATGCCTTTTGATGCATAGAAAAGCTAAACAACGTTCAATAAATACCTTCTTGTTGAAAACAAACAAAAAATTCTTTTGTATTGCAAGAAAGTAATTAACTCGGTATCGTAACGTATAACCTTGAAGCAACTGATTTCAGTGTTGAAACGATTATGATAAGGTATGTACAAAAACCAATAGAATTAATATTGTTTTGTGTTTTTCGGAGTAACAACTGATAAAGTCGGTCCAATTTTTTGTAAGAAATATTTATTTCAAACTTTTGAGTGTAACATTAGTCTTCAAAATCATTCAACGTTAACTTGCCTATACATAATCAGAGATTTCAAAACATCGCGGAAATACACATATTTCAGACTTAAATACTGCTGTAACTCGGATACCTATGATTTTTTGAAAAATTTCCATTTTAAACGTTGCCCGATATGATATCTTCTTTAATTTTGTAGTCTAAAATTTTCGATTTTCGAAAAAAATGCCCTCTCCACTCCCCATTGGGGGATGTTTTTGAGGGGAAGGACATGATGAATGTCGATTTTTTTTCAATGGGACCATTGCTCAGGTGTCCTCTATCAATAAAATCAGAGCACGTTTACTATTTACAAGGCGACAACATCCATAAAAAATCCATAAAAATATGCAAACACTCGAATTGTATACCTCCTTCGTTTGATTCTACGGTCAAAAATGAGTGCTTTGCGAAGCAAGTTCACTAACAGTCATAATCATGCTTCTGTATCAGATATGGACTATTAAACAAAATCAAAGACAATGTTGCTGGTGCTATTTGGTTTCTACAAGACGGTGCTACTTGCCATAAAGCGCTCGGAACAATGAACTTGAAACATTTGGGTATGCAGTCTGCTTCACGTTTTAGGTCATTGAATTATTCGTTGGCTAGAGATAGTTTGGTATCACGAGTCTATAATTTTGTAACATGTGACGTTTCAAATCTACAACAATGATCTATTTTGGTCAGAGTCTCTGGAGTAGGTTTTTATTAATGAACTAAATAAATGAAAGATCGAAATACAGTTTTCTACTAACCGTCTATTATTTTACCTTTTCTATAAATTAACGAAAATCACCTTATATATGATAGATTTTGCCTTCATCTAATCTGAGGTGTGTAGATCTCCTGGTTTCAAAATATTCTTCTGAAATCGCATTCAAGGACGTCTTGCAGCAGTACCAACCAGGTGGTTTTTCAGATATCTATCGAGGAGTTACCATGACCATAATAAACACAACCAGGAAAGACACGAAGGTGTATACAATTGTTTTTGCTTTTATTACGTCATTCTTGTTAGGTAACACAGCTGATTATTACGGTTTATATATTTTATAAGGACATTGCGGAAAATACAGACTGAAAAACAACATCGTGAATTGACATGATTATGCATGCAATTATTGTATTTTTGGAAAGGAACTAATTGTAATTTGTTAAAAATTGTAAAAAATATATATATATATATATATATATATATATAACATGTCCTTCAGCCCCCAATAAACACCTACGAAGGGTGTGGAGGGGAGACTTTTTTTTCCGAATTAGAGCACAAGTACAACTGTTCTACCAAAGATAGGACCGACTATGCTATTTAAAAATTACTAGCACCAATAAAATTAACCTTGTTTTGAATTTTTCATTGCACATTTTTTGTGCAATACATTTAGACCATTTTCTCCATATGTTTCACCTAAGTCCTTTTCGAACAGCACCTGAACGTCATTCATTTTAAATGGTGTAGGTATTATGTCTTGCCACGTAACCTTTCACTTGCGCCCATATTAACAATATCCAGTGTTTAGTTCACAGTGGTATGGGGGCAGTCTAAGAACAGTCACATTGCGGTTTTTGCCATTTCATCGATTACGTATATTAGCTAAAGCGGTGTTTATGTACCTGGACTATTGCAAGCATTTCTGTTTTTTACTTAATTGATTTCAGAGTTTATTTCTTTTTCCAAAAGCCACCGGATGATATCTGCTTTTCTCCATGAACTAGTCGGTAGCTTTTCGCATTTTCTTGAATGATAGCTGGGCGTTGTCCATGATAATCAACTGTACGTTTAGACTGGAATGTTAATAAATCATCTTTTACGAAGCCATCACTACTAACAATGTGTAATGAAGAAGCTTTTTTCCTTTCTCTGAGGGTGTTTCTAGGCCGGTAGATAAACCTTCTATAAAAGCTTGACCAGACCAGGTTATATTTTTTATCCTGCCACATTTTAACAACTGTAAAGCCGTCATTTTAAAAATTAATTTTCTTATTTATAATTGCACCAAATTTGAAAAACTCAGTATTGCTGAACAAAGAACAAGAAGGAGGTAATATTTTCATATATATGGTCCGCACTGTATGGTAGCGTTATGTTGTCATTTGAGGTTCTTCACTTTGAATAAAGATAATAAATACCATTTTACATGTGTCAAGACATTGAAATTCCACTCATCCTTCACCAAAGAAGACACGCCCTAAATCGAAATAAAAATTATGAAGAAAAAACAACACAACAATAAGTGGGAATCATTTTAATTATTAATAAAGTGTCAACACTTTGTATGACTGTGATAATTGGCATGTAGGTAATATTGTTGCTGGCATATTTTTCCAAATTATTATGCAGATTTTGTGTACCTCCTATATGTGACCTAATAAGTTTTTGTTCCATGATTGTTTTTATGTCATTCACTTAGGTATGTCGAGGTTAGGTTAGAATTATTTCTCATTATACCTACGGTAATTGGTTAATTATTTGAACATTTTTGCTTTTCGCAGATACTAATGTCGATTTTCTTTCCGCATTCAATTTTTTGCCATTTCAATATTAATTAATACTTATTGTTAATATTTAACTACAAATAAACATTCCAATCATTTATATTATGCATAGAATCACCAGCAAAAGTTGTCTGTCATTTTATATTGAGTGGTAGGATAACTTTCTTCTTAGTTTAATATTAATAGCTCCTCATTTATAGCTCATTATCCACTTACTTAAAGCAAACACAAAAAGAAAGTAGAGAAAATGGGTACTGGCAACACTGCAAAATGCGCTTTGAGATACATTTGTTTTTGTTCTATGTCAACTAGATTTTTCATGTTCTCCTAATAATTCATTTAAAAAACATAGGATTTTCATTTTCACTGGAACGGGGAACGCAAAATGATTAAGACGGCAACTGGATTGGATGTTTCTTTTTTGATCAACTCGATATACCTATTATATGTGTATCACACTTTTTATTGTGACATTTGACTTACTTTCGGACGCTTCCATGTAAATTGAAATGGCGGCGTCTGATGGTAGAATACGGAAGCCTGCGTTGCAGGGAAATCTGGATCCTCCCAAAGTTCACCACGTTTCAGACAGGCCCTTCGTATTCTTTCGTACTCGCTCATTCCCTAGAAGAAAAAAAATATCAAATAAACACATCAGTTTTGAATAATACTTTTTCTATCAATAGAAATTGAAACAATATATCAAATTTCCACTATTATATATTTTAAAGACACAAAACAATCATTTCGGCACACATTACCTTTATTGATATATATAATATATTGTTTCAATTCCTATCTAATAAGGATTTTCATCAAGTATCAGCTAATATAGTTAAATCTTTTTCTATCAAATCACTCTATGCTTTATTGTCTAACACCGTCCATCCTGAAAATAAAAAAAAGTATTGCAATAGTAATTTGTTAATAATGTTGTATTTTCGTCACAATTGTGTGAGCAAATCTGCAGCAAAGGTCAAGACACAAACACGAGTAAGGTCAGCCAAATGTTAATTACACCAAGTTATCTTAAAATGTCCACTGTACGTGTCATATCACGTACGGATATAGCGTAATTACTTACAATGACCGAGAGTGTTAATAATTAATGCACTTTAAGAGATTTAATGTTAGATGCAGTTTGCAATATCATTTCCGGCAACATTTAAAGGAGTCATATCTTTTTTATACGATGATGCAATTTATCAAAGGGTGTTGCATTCGAAAAGGTTAATTTATTGCCATTAGCATTTTGTCTTGTGTAAAATTTCGTAGTAGGCGACCGAAAAAAGTTGGTTTAGTTATCTTGCAGGGTGCCAACGTTACGATTTTTTGTGAAATCTAGTGAAAAATCTAAAGAATTACTAAAAAAAACAGAGGCAGTCACAAGGACTAACGACAGAAGTGAAAACCTAAAACAAAGGAATAAATATATTATTGAATTTTTTTAATTTCTTAAATGAAATTATTAACATTAGTCTGGTTTTCACATCTAATGGCACTACGAGCAATAATTATTTATATTTTTATACAGTTTATTAATTAATCAAACATATGATGAGCTGCACAAGCTCAATACAAAATATTGTATTAGTATTTACATAGTTTTTAATGAACTTTATTTTCACTATTAGCTCTATTATCATCGCTAAGTTCAACAATACCTAGTCCATTTGTACTTTTAATTAATTCATTTTATTCTAAAACAGATATAATAAGCCTATGGTAATTGCAATAAGAAACAAAAATGTTAGACTGGAATTTATCTAAGTATTGTACTGCATCAATCATTTTATATTTTTTAGTACTTCATTTTTAATCATTCGACGTAGTCAAATCTAATGCTTCATTAAGAAATTCAATTAGTGGTAGGTTTTTATCATCTGAAAAGTTGATATTGAAGTTCCTACATAATATCATCGGAATATCGTCAAATTTTTCACCAAATCTTTTTTCGAGTCTGTTAAAACGTTCTTTCGTTTAACTCATAAAATTTTCGATATTAAATACGAAAAAATCTTATTAAATACTAACAAATCCTTCTATCGGTGCACTATATAATATTCATTTTCAGATGTATTAGAAAAATAAATAATATCATTTTTTTTACGCAAATATCAATAACAATGTTGCAAATATTCGACAATAAATACTTTGTTTTTGTCATTTATTTTTCTACATAAATATGTCAAGTTCTCACTATTGTACTGCACTGTAATTCTTCAATTAATCAATTCAAATTGTATTAGCAGAGAAGAGAAACGTGGTATTAGTGTATATATGTGTATAATACATGCATTCACACTGGCCGCTATACTATGCGCGATACGTGATAAGCATGTCAAGGTCATCGGTGTCGCGAGCTGGGAAAATCTTACCCATCCGAAAATGCGCCTAACGTGCCTATAGAAGTTTTCAGTTCAAAAATGTTATTGCTTATCTTACTTTAGAACACCCTGTATATACAGAAAAATATTATAGAAGTATGCATCATTGTCAGATTTATCGCTTAAAAAAAACGAATCGATTGCTCAGATAGAAAAAAGTTCTGAAGCATTCCTGCTTCACTGGGTCATTCTGAATATCCTTCTAAAAATTGTTGTAATGCTATAGAGACCCTGAAACGGGGATACATGTAAAAACACAGTATCTTTTAAGTGCCAACATTTTTGACCGACGAACCCCGAACGGAGAAGGTATACAATTCGACTGTATGCTTTATTTTTTTTTTGGTTCGTGCGCGCCTTTTATATAGTAAAGGATTTTGATGATTTTTGATTCATTTGAAAGAGGAGGGTTGAGAAATGGTCCCATATTTATAAAAACGCAAATCCGAAATCTCCTTCCCTCCGAAAACCGCCCCCGAAGGGGTGTAGGGGCGAGTTTTCTAGAAAATAGAAAATCTGAGGTGGTATAATTAAAGATAGGACAATATCCGGAAATGTTTAAATTGAACATTTTTTCAAAAGTGTTACGATTTTCGAGATAGAGGCACGTTAAATATGTATTTTTGCTATGTGGAGAGGGCGATTTCTTTCGAAAGTACATGAAACATATAATTATTTGTAGCAACATTTATAATAAACATTTTTTCTTTAGAGTTACGGTTTTCGAGTTAAATCGGTGTTAAAATGGTAACATATAAAATACTCAAGCGTATTTCCGCAGCGATGCTTTGAAATCTCAATAATAACAATTACAAGCAAAGAATATACGTGGGTAATAGGATAAGTACTATCTTCATTGGTATTAGTGAACGTTCAACGATTTTGGTGACTAATGTTAGGTACACTCAAAAGTGTGAGATAAATATTTTTCACAAAAAATTGGACCGACGTTATTAGTTGATGCACTGGAAAGTATAAAATAATATTAATTCTATTGGTAATGGTACTTGTGAAGTTGGTGCAAAAAGTTATCAATCTAACTACAACTGCACATCTTCAAAAGTAACAGCACCAATAGAATTAATATTATTTTATACTTTTCAGTGCATCAACTAATAACGTCGGTCCAATTTTCTGTGAAAAATATTTTTAATGATAAATTCACTTCTTTCTTCTCATATCAACATCGTCATATCATCAACATCAACAATAACAATACCATCATAGCATGACATCATCATTATGGTTACTGAGTTGGGTTCATTCAATCATTGACTGTGTGAACTGTGTTAATAATTGTTTTATAATTGGACTAGGTATAAACCGTTATATTCAAAATAGGCAATTTCATACATAGTGAATCCAATTATTATTTATTATTATTATTGGTAGAATATTATCTCACTACTAAACACTGAACGGTACTTATTTTGTTTAGTCGCGCTCGATGCTTGGATGGAATTTGAAAATCGATTAGGCAATAAAAAATCAGTGTATCATTGTGATATTAAGCAACAAAGATTAGAGATATCTGCTAGATAGGTAATAGCTGAAAGACGTGTTTCGCTCAAGAATGTGGCGAGAATGATTTTGATGAAACATTTCTGCTTTACGAGAAAAAGCAGAATTTTTTTTACCCCTTCAATCATATTATGGCTAAACGGTTCCTCCTAAGTTAAAATTGAATATTAAGTTGTTTATCTCGATATGCTGGAAAAAATAAATGGTCTTGATTGACCAAAGTAGTTTTGACCGAGCAAAAAAAGGAGGACGTATAGAATTCAGTGGTATGTTTTTTTTATTTTATGTTTTTTTTTTATCTAAGTATGGCTATTCGTGCGTTTTACATTGTAAATGTACTTGATGATTTTTGATTCATTTGAAAAAAGAGAGTTGAGAAATGGTCCTATATTATGAAAAACTCAAAATCGAAATATTCTTCCCTCGAAAAACCGCCCCAGAGGGTTGGAGGGTGCCGTTTTTTCTCGAAAATCGAAAATCTGAGACGGTAGAATTAAAGATGACATTATATCCGGAAAATGTTTTCAAAAGAGCTATGGTTTTCGAGTTACAGGAGTGGTAAAGATTGAAATAAGTGTATTTCCGCTATGTGGAGAGGGATTTTTTTTTCGAAAATGGATAATATATGATGGCCAAATTAAAAAACAGTTTATATGTAGCAACATTTAAATTGGACATTTTTCAAAAAAGTTATGGTTTTCGAGTTACAGCAATGGTTATGTCTGAAAAATGTGTATTTTCGCTGCGATGTTTTGAGATCTTTGAATATAAAGAAGTACAAGCAAAGAATATACGTAGGTAATAGGATAATTACTATTTTCTTTGGTATTAGTGAACGTTCAACGATTTTCATGACTAATAAATTAAATGTGAAATAAATATCTTTTACCAAGAATTGGACCGACTTTATTACGTAGTTGATGCACTGCAAAATACAAAATAATATTGATTCTATTGGTTCTGGTACTTTTGAAGTTGATGAAGTCTTCTATTTAACTATAATTGCACAACTTGGGTGGGGTGGGTGTTTTTCTCCCCGATTTCTACGCCAATGGGAAAAATATGTTTTTTTTGAATAATATTTTTCATTTACCAATTATTCAAAATTCAGAAAAGTAACAAAGGTGACCGTGTTTTTTCCACATAAAAGTTGATTTTTCTCGAAAACGATCGACTTTAGAGCTCACGACTAATAGTACCTTTTTTGTGTAGAAAAAATTGGCATTTCAGATGGGTGTCTCAAACCGGTACTTTTTCTATTGGCTTAGAAATTGGGGAGAAAAACACCCACTACTCCTTCAAAATCTTCACCAAATATGACTTGACAAAACTTAGCTGATTATGAGTGGAAAATGCTTACAAAAGATGTTTTCTGTACGATAAACGGTTCCGGAGATATTCACAAAAAAACGATTTTTTTTTTCAATTTCAACTTCAACTGTATTTCGAAAATGGTGCACTTTAGAGGGCACGTTAATATAAACAATGAGCTATCACATCCTCAAGTTCTGCGCATATATTATAAAACACCCTGTATATATGGCATATTACAAAATTTGTTGACACGATAGAGGTCGCAGTTTTGGAAGTGTCAAGTTCAAATTTGCTACAAATATCAATCCCTTAAATATCTCGGCCGACTTTGTTATTGGGCATTATCGGGTAAGTAGTTTCAAAATGGCGACCGTTCAAAGATTTAAAAAATATCAAAAAAGGGCCGTAGTGTAAATATCATCAAAAATAATTATGGGTTATAGATATAATCAGAGTACCCAAAACATTTGATCAAAACCAATTTTTCATAAAATGCACGAAAAAAAAATAATTAAAAGAAATAATAAAGAAAAAATCTATGGATGTTCAAATTTCAATTCAATGAATTTTGAGAAGTTTACCTTTCCGCTGGCTAAAGGCCATCGGGATTTTTTCTTCACACAAAGAACAATTCATTTAGCAAAATGAGCTATAAAGGCATGTATCAACCTACTTCCGTGTTACAAGCCTACTTCAAAATCAGAGTCGCTTACATAAAAGCACACTACAACGGCTCATTTCCGAATCAATTACCTCCTACCTATATCGTGCGGCACTCTTGTTGCCTTATTTTTGCACACCGGAAGATAATTTCTATTGTTTATGCAAGACGAACGAAGAGGAAAAGAGGCGATCCCATTCTTCATCAGCTGGATGGTATATAGTCGCACGGTGTAACAATTATCTATTATTATTTTTATTTAACAAATACAACGGCATCGAAATTAGCTCAGTGTAATAATTCACTTTCACGCCAATGTGTGCATATCGCGATACAAAAAACGAGTTCTAGTGGGAAATTTCTGTATGAAACAAGTTGGTTCAATAATATTTGGCAATATTTTATTAAAGTCATTGACTACCGCCTGAAGCGAACGTGAGAGTCAAGGAAAGAATAAAGATGTTTTATATTCTTTGGAGTCAAGGAATATTTCAACCCTACCTAGATTTCACGTCATTGGTGTTTTTCTTTTGTCATTTTTGTATGAATGTCTATTTCTTATTATTTATTATTACTTTCCATATAAATAATCTATATACCATTTCAAAGTAACGGTTTATTCCTTTTTTTTCAAAATAGGTTTCTAAAGTTGACTACAAATATTTTCATTCTAATGAACCGTTTCAACTATGTTAGTGTCGATGGGAGAATCGGACATAAATATCGACATATTTTCGGAAATTAAATTTATATTTGACTAAATTTGGGTTCATTATTCCCTCATGAAGTATAGAATGAGATTCTATTTGTGCTGGTAATTTTGAAGCTGTGCAATTGTAGTTAGATAGAAGAAGCAGAGCCTTAATATTATTTTGTATTTTTCAGTGCGTCAACGCGCCAACTAATACAATCAGTCCAATTTTTTGCAAAAAATATTCATACTTTTCAGTGTAACAATAGTCATGAAAAACGTTGAATGTTCTCTAATTTCAAAGAAGATAGTACAATATCATATTACCCTTGAACATGCTTTACTTGTACATGTTATTTCAGAGATCTCAAAAATTTGCGGTTGAACTCATATTTTAGACTTTACTCCCTCTGTAACTTGAAAACCAGAACTTTTTTTTTAAATGTCCAATTTAAATGTTGCTACAAACAAACTCTTCTTTAATTTGGCCGTATCATATTTTAAATACTCGAAATAAAAAGCCCCCACCACATAGCGGAAATACTCATATTTCAGTCTTTCCATTGCTGTAACTCGAAAATCGTACCTTTACTTCTTTTGAAAAAAGAAATCCAGTTTAAACGTTTTCGGATATGGACTCATCTTTAATTCTGCCGTTTCAGATGATCGGTTTTCAAGAAAAATTGCCCCCTCCATTCCAGTGGTTTTTGGGACGAGATTTCCGATTTTCTAAATATGCGACCATTTCTCAACTCTAATCTTTCAAATGAATTAAAAATCATCAAAATCGGAGCACGTTTACTATGCAAACGTCCGAACAGCCATATGTAAAAAAACAAATTGTATACCTCCTCCTTTTCGGAACTCGGTCAAAAACATTCAATGGTTCAAGGTAGCTATAGTCATATCAATCTTGATATACCTATTCAATGCATAAGTGTCACTGTTTTATCTTTGTGGCAATTATAAGTGCAGGAAGTCAACGACTAATCTCTTCCGCATTCGCGCAAGTTAGTGATTCACGATACACATCATCGTTTTCCGTTGATATATTTGAACGGTTGAATGCAACGTCAAGAAGAAAATAAATGGCGTACATTTGTTTATTTATTTATAAATCGAACTTGAATCTCCCAAGCTTGTTTTTTTAGCCATTGAAGATTTAAGTGGAATGATTATAAGAAATTGATAAGTAGAGCATACTCACTTTATGAATTTTCTAAAACATATACCTTCAAGTAAAGGTGTAAGTCTATATACATATTTAATACATATACCCCTTCTACCATATATAATGGTGTTTGGAGTTACAATCTTTTTATTTTTGCACACATTTTTTCCATTCCTTCCTGTCGTATGCCAGTCCAATTGCTTCTTTCCCGTTGATCCCTCTCTTCTCCAGCAGTTGTGTGATTATTTTATCCCGGGTGTTCCTTGGTCGGCCCCTTTTACGATTCTTCTGTATTCTAGCTCTCCATACTTTCTTGACTGGTCTGTTTTCATCTATCCTGTTCAGGTGTCCCCACCAACATAGCTGTCTCTCTTCAACGTATTCTAGACTTGGCTTTATTTCTAGGTCATGTCTTATATCTATATTTTTAATTATGTATCTTTTGGTGTGACCCCTCTAACCCTTCTTAAGTATCGCATTCCTGCAGTCTATGACTTACTTTTCTGCGCTTATCTCAATACCCATGTTTCGCAACCAAAAGTAAGTACTGGTCTACATATCGTTTGAAAAACTGATTTTTTGTATCTCTATTTATGTCTTTTTTGTTTATGAATTATTTGATGAATGCGAAGTAGAGATTATTTGCTTTTTGTATTCTGGTGTTGATATCTATTTCTTGTATCCCTTTTTCGTCTAGAATTGAATGTATCATTTTACTTTTTGAACATACTCTTACAGTAGGACGATCTTACGTCAAAATAACGAATAATTTTTCGAGAAAAGGTTAGGTACTTTCCTCTGCGCGCTCAATCTTTGACAGTAGCTAACCTATGTAGGATGGTACACCAGCACTCCAATCATATGATCATGATCATGATGAAGAACGGCATGTTATGTCGCGCGCGGGATCATTGAACCCGTGTACAGGCCCCGGGAAGTGACAGGATGTTCACACCCGGGGTCATTACCGAAGGGAATTTCAATCAAGCGCGCAATCGATCCTCCACTGCTCTCGTGTGGTCGCTCACTTTCTACTACAAGAAGTCAAATGCAGATGATGATGATAATGATGACGATGAATGTGAACAAATTCTCAAAAAGTGCCTATAATGGACTATTATTCTTCTTCTCTTCGTTACATTGGATAGATATGACCGCAAGAGGAAATTAATAATTATGATCCACTTGAACGGACATCAAAACCAAACTGGAAGAATCACAGATTGTAGGAAGAATGCAATGCTGAATTTATTCAGGCTAACATACAAATCTTGATTAAAAAATAGTATGCCAATAGGTTGCCTGAATTATTATGAGCCCTACCTACTGAGATGCAAAAGCATCTGTTGTTGGACTTGTGCAATACCTAACCTAACATAACCTAATACAATAAACATAATCAAATATTAAAATGAAAATACAACAGAACTATAAATACAACTAGGTACAAATGTGAAGATATGTTATGATATGAAAAAAATATATAATAATACAGAAATTTGATGTTACTTTTGAAGTTGTGCAGTTGCAGTTAGATTAATAACTTTTGGCACCAATTTCACAAGTACCAGCACCAAGATAATTATTATAATTTCGTATTTTTCAGTGTACCAACTAATAACGTCGGTCCAATTTTTTTTATATTTATTTCATTAGTCACAAAAATCGTTGAACGTTCACTAATACCAAAGAAGATAGTACTTATTCTATCACCAACGTATATTCTTTGCTTGTACTTGTTATTATGTAGAGGTCTCAGAACATCGCTGGGGGAATTCGCAGAAGTATTTTAGATTTAACCATTTTATAACCGCTATAACTCGAAAACCGTAACTCCAAGGAAAAAATGTTCAGTAGAAATGTTGCTACATATGTTATTGTCTTTTATGTGGTACCCAGAGATTTTCAGTTTTCCAAAGAAATCGCCCCTTCCACATCGAGAAAATATGTGAGATTTTAACATGAATTGGAAAACCGTAACTCTTTTGAAAAAAATTTCTATTTAAACGTTTCCGGATATTGTCATATCTTTAATTCTAACATCACAAATTTTCGATTTTCGATTCGAGGGCAGTTTTCGGAGGGAAAAAGATTTCGGATTGGAGTTTTTACGAATATGGGACCATTTCTCCTCTTTAAAATGAATCAAAACCCATCAAAATCGAAGTATACAGTCCAATAGTATACCTCCTCCTTTAGGGGTTCCTCGGTCAATAAAATTAAACATACTAAGATACTTTTCTCCATGATAGTGACGTTATTTAATCAGATGTGGATTAAATCACATAAAAATTTATTCAGAAATACCGATTTCTCTAATAATGCTAACACAGTAACCAAAAAACAAACAACTTTCTTTTGCGTGAAGTTCAATATTGAATGGTGATCCACGGTATAATATAATAGTAGACTAACGGGGATTATCGACCTTTGACATGGAACACTTTGACGATTGTATGTACAAAATTTTTGGGGTCTTGGAAAGAGAATTTAAGGTCAGACATTGAAGAATGTTTTCGCCTATCGACAAAAGATAGGTAGGTATGTGATGGTGATGATGAATACAAAATTAATTCTGTTACACAAAAATTTTTGCCTCAAGCAAAAATTCTAGCAATGTTTATATACCTATAGTTGTTCAAAAGGAATTTAGTTTGATAAAGAAACTTTCTATGATTGTGAGTTCCAGGTATGTTGTAGATTTTGAATGTGTTTTTCATTGTTATGAAAAGTGAAAATGTAACGTAAATAGATTATAACTTGAGTTATATACGTAGATACTAGATGACCATTGAAATTCAGTAGACTAAACATTATTGTACCTATTTTTTGTGTAAGCAGATTTTCTTTGTGAATGGAAAAACTGTGACATATAATTATTTTTCTGTGATGAAATTATCCAATGAATCGTAACTCTTTTGAATCTTGAAGGCATAAAATCTGTAAATGTAAATAAACAGCACAGGAAAAACTACTCAAGCAAAATGTGTTTTGTGTTGCGGTTTTCGCGTTCTACCCAATAGAGCAGAGAATTGTTTTCTTATTGTTGGTTTCTGTCTACTTGTTTTTTTTTAAATTATAAATTAACTTGAAGAACCAAGAGGCCCTTCGAGATGAAAAACAAATGTGTTCTGGGACACATTAATAATAAGGGACATGATTTTAACACCGAGTTTAAAGCAGAACTTCTACTGTCTAGATTTCATAAAAGTCATATGAACAAGGGTTGACAAATTTTTAAATTTGGTTGTGATAAGAAAAATAATTCAAATTACATAACCAATAGGAGAAAAAATATTTAAACGTCTTCAGCGAACAACATTCCAGAAACGATATGTGCGTGGACCATTTTTTCATAGTATTGTCAGTATGACAAGCATCTAAAAAAATCTTGATAGATGTCATGTCTCAAGATTCAGCTATCTTGCAATCTCCTCCACACCGTTTAGCCCAGGGCTAAATGTTACAATTGGTGTCAGAAGTGGGATCCGTCGTATTTAGCTTAGAATTTATGGTGAATACTAGATCAAAAGATGACGAGGAACTGGCAAATATTGTAGAAACAAAGCAAATACAAAACTGTAAGTGGTATTATACTCATAACAAAAAAAAAAACCTTAATCAAGTATTAGGAAATTAACTTATGTATACCTAATACAATATAGAAAATGCAGTTTTTCCGCAAAATCCTGCTTTACCTTTACATTTATCTCACATCGATGATCGCAGGATGTGAGAGCGTTTAAGATAGAGATTTTATCTCCATATCTATTAAAATCTTTTATATTATACTATATAACCATGAACATGTAGACTTACACAAAGTACATCGACCGGCGAAGTTCAAGAGCTCTTTGGAAAATTATAGGTGTATATATATATATATATATATGTATATGTACCCTATGTAGGTATATCTATGAAGTCGATGCCCACAAAAGACATAATTATCCGCGTCATTCAGATAAGATTGGAAATAGAGGAGGAGAAGGAGTAGTATGGGGTATAAGGTATATTATAATATGTTGTGTATATGCTTTGGAGAAGAATCATTTTACGGGGCATCGAAAGAGCAAATTGCTCGCCAAAGTCATGTCGTTTTATATAGTAGGTAGTGGATGGAGAGAGACTTTTGCGGAAGTATTATTTTCACATTGATGAAGATTGTGTATATATGTTGGATGGAATTTTGTGACTTAATAAGATTCTAATACATTCGAGGGCATCAAGTAGTGTAGAATATTTTCGTATTTTTGGTTTAGCAATATATATTTAATATTAATAATGTAAGTAAACAAAATAAGTATATAGTGTGAAAAAGTTGAATCGATTGTCTAGGAAGCCATGATATTGTATCACTTTTTATAAAATTATTCTTTGCCCACGGGGCTTTTTTTTTCAAATTTCTACTGATTAATCTAGACTTATATAGGACACCTGACCAAGTTGCAACCATCAGCGTTGACGTAGCACCAATTTTAGAGCTCTTGATGCAAACAATTTTTTCACAAAAAATAAGACCGACTCTATTAATTCCTGCACTGCAAATAACAAAATATTATTAATTACAACTGTTCTGGTAATTTTAAAACTGTGCAATCACCGGAAGATAGAAGACTTTTGGCATGATCCTTGTTTTTAATCATCTCAGATAAAATTTTACGAAAATTGCCCCCCTCCCCCGCTTTGGGTTTTTTTTGAGGGGAGAAGAGGGTATTGGATTGTGAAAAAAATATGGGAGCATCTTTACAATAAAAAATAATTATGTACATACTAAAAAAAACATACAATTTAATTGTATATCACCTTTTTTGTGGGATATTGGTCAAAAATAGGTTTCCCAATTTTCTGTTCTGCCAAAGACGAGGTCCCGTGGGCGTCAACTAGTCAATGCTTTATTATGAATTTACTAAAATGATTCCCTTTACCCATCAAGGCCACACATTAAAATTCAATTATTAATTTACAGAGGAGGAGGAGGAGGCAATTTATTTGAATAAATATCTACTATTATTTAGCAGCAGAATTGTTTCTTGATGATTCATTAGATTAATTATTCCAATGTCAACTGCTTTGGATATCTTCATTAATACATACTACACCAGTGACAACTATCATTTTTGATCTACGACTATCTATGAATAAACATGTCATTAATAATTTCATCTTTTATGCCATTTTATACGCAGTTTCTTAGAAAAATATAGAATATTTTTTATAATACAGATTATATTGTTTTTTTTGATTACTAAAATATAGTTTTCAGGGTTCCGTACGTCTGAAAAAAAAAACGGAACACTCCTAGGATCACTCGTGTGTCCGTCTGTCCGTCGTTCACACTCAATTATCTCCGAATCTACTCGACCGATTGAAATGAAATTTCTTGGACCTGTGACCCAAACGCAGAGGTGTGACATGAATAGATGAAATCTGTATATGGGGGGTATATTGGGGGGGAGGTGGAAAAAAAAATTGAAAACTGCATCGTGTGACGTATCAAATGGAAGTTCTTGCTGTGAAGATCTTATATGTATCTTTTTGTAGTTTTAGAATAAATAGTTGCCCATTTATTCAAGAAAATAGACGAAAATTGACCGTTCCCCCTCTTATCTCCGAAACTACTGAACCTAAAATGTTGAAAAAATACAGAAATTAGTTTTCTACTTATAGATTATAGAAAAACCTACAAGAAGTCCGTAATATTAAAATAATATGGTATATCACTCAATAATGACAAATTTTGGTAAGATTTTAAAAAACATGAACGTACGGAACACTCTGCCCGCGTGTTCAACTCGCACTTGTCCATGTTTTTTTTTAAACCTTTCTATTTTTTACAGGCCTTATAATTTCTACAATTTCTGGCTAAATTGGCAAAAAAATTAAAGTAATATAATTACTTATTACTTACTAATAAGAAACTGATTGAGAATTTTGTTATTTACAAAAATAGAAAATAATAAATAATTACAAATTGTACCTACTTTTGTAAAATTATCAATATTTTTCAATTTTGTTAAATATTTTTTCATAGACAGTTGGTTTTGACATTATATTTTGTTTGTTTTTATAAATTTTATTTAATTCATTTTCAGACATTTGTCTGCCTGTCTTCTATGCCAAGGTCATTTTGGGAACTAAGCGGTTCCTCCTATGTCCAAAATGAATTAAGTAATATATATATATATATATATATATATATATATATATATATATATATATATATATATATATATATATATATATATATATATATATATATATATGAATAAAAAGATGTTCTTGGGGATGCAATCATATATTCAATAAAATTCTTTGATTGAAGCCGAGCTTTCGAGAAACGTTTATTCTCTTCTTCAGGGCAAAAATCGTGAATTTAGAATAAATTAGCCAAAAACAGGAAAGATTTCATAGCCATCAATTAATTGATGGCGGTGACACACATATTTTTAGACTTGACCACTGCTGTAACACGGAAACCAATGATTTTTTCGAAAAATGTCCAATTTAAACGTTGCCGGATATGGTCTCTTTTTTAATTTTGTCGTCTCAAATTTTCGATTTTTGAAAAACATACCCCCTCCACCCCTTTTGAAGAAGTTTTTGAGGGGAAAGACATATTGAATGTCTTTTTTTTCTTCAATGGGACCAATTCTCAATAGATTTCTAAAAGAAATCATGAAAATCGGAGCAGGTTTACTATTTAAAAGACCCGTTTGGTTCGTCGGTCAAAAATTGAATGGTCACATAACCTGATCAAATAGTCTATATATACGGTAGGAACGTCGCGTTAGTGTACACAACATGTTTTTCTTCAATTATCTTGGCCATTGAGTGAATAGAAGGCCTCTTGCTGGAAGCAAACAGAGGCTGCAGTTTTCCGTAAACTTTGCCCTACAATATTTGAAAGATATACAGCCGTATTCATAATTGAAACTACGCTACTAAATTCAGTGCGGCGGTTTTTAACTCACAACTTACAGAACCTTCAATCCACGCTCGTAAATGAGGACTGTGCTGCAATCTAACCTAACCTAACCTTGAATTAGGTTTATGACTCTTATGTCAATGTTATGGTAGGATATAGTGTTTTGTGTTTTATTTTAATACGGTACCGAACTAAGATTAGATTATGAATAAGGCTGAATGTGTTTTGGACATTTTAAGGGTAAATGAAGATTTCGTTTAAATACATCGATATTAGTGGGTAATCCTGAATAAACAAACCAAGATATTTCTCTTCCTGCGTTCATAAAATTGGACAAGCACAAAGTAAACCGACTACTTCTTCTTCTAAATACTTGTGTGCATAGTTGTTTGCGTTCGTTACCTACTTGATAGCTTAACAACTTCTAGTTAGATATATATATATATATATCTCGTATGGAATTCACGTCATCATCATTATTATCCTGTTGCGACTTATCTAACAATCCTGCAAAACTTGCTTCGCATCATCTCGTCTCATATATACGTATATACCTACTCTTACATATTATATAGTATACAGGGTGTCAACAACAAGATTTATTAGACTAAAGGATATATCTATATATGTACATACCTATAAATGAGATCTGACATGAACTATGTTGATGAATCAAGTTGATCAACACGAAATCAGGTTCAGCAAACCAGTTCAAAAATATTGTATTGTATTTTGAGTTTCTTTTTTGGAACATTTCGATCGAGGAAATAATGGTAAAACGTCCAGAAGAGCTAATGATTTAACTGGAATGTTTAAATTTTATTATCACCCAATAGTACCTACCTAATTGACTAATTCGTGAATAATTGTAATGAGAATTGATGGATATTTCAATTAATTGTACCCAAACCTGCTGTGGTTCCAAGTTTCGGCATTTTGGTGAAGTTTACTAAAGGCAAACTCAAGAACACCAGGCTCCGTCCACGAGTCTCAAGGGCTTTCATGGTCTCCTCAACGAGTTCATAAAATTTGGTGTCTTCTAAATGACCATATTATATACGTTTCAACATTTACTTGGACTCGACCAAGTTGAGGCACATGTCTGACTGTGTGTGAGCGCCATAAGATTTTAGTGAAATAGGAGTTGGTATTTGAAAAAAATTAAATAAATTTGATGAAAAAGCGTCTTGTTCAAGTATTCGTTATATCTGAAACTCAATACATTCCAATCTCATCTGTTTATATAGAATAAATATTTTTTTTACAAAAGATTGGATCGAGTTTATTAGTTGGTGCAGTGAAAAATACAAAATAATATTAATTTTATTGGTCCTGATAATTTTGGAATTGCGTAGTTGTAGTTAGATTGAAAATTTTCGGCACTAACTTCAAAAGTACCTACACCAGTAGAATTAATATTATTTTGTATAGTTTTGTGCACCGAATTGTGTACCTCCTCCGTTTGGTTCGTCGGTCAAAAATAAATAAGATAATAAATGAAACCTTATTATTCTTGTATCATGTAAAATTTAGCAACTAGTTGCAATCGCGTTGTTGTCTCAGTGTTGCCACAGTCTAGTATACGCTTTCAATAAAATATTGGATATAAAAGAGAGAATAGCAATTTCATTGAGATCATATTAAAAGTAATTTATTATTTACAAATACATGCAATCAACCCCAATTTGATAATTTTTTTCTCGAGAGTATCATTTTAGGTTCAAGGCTGACAAAGCGACAACACTGTACCAAATCGACGTTTTGACAGTGATGATGGTCGCGGTCGCGTTGCAGTTAACTTAACCTAACCGAACCTAATACTCTGTGGTTGCAGTTGCTATTTACGTGATAACCCCGTCACATATCTAACTATACAATTTTGTTGCAACGAGTGGAAAGTAGCCCAATATAAAAATTTAACCGGTAGCCTGTTGTTGTTGTGTTGTGTAGTTATTTTACTCCTTTTGTACTCATTTTAAAATCTTCTAGATACATTTTCACCTTCAAACTAGACTTGCCATATTATAAGGCTCCATTATACACACAATATTATACATTATATTATTATAAAGGTACTCACAATATCATATACGAGTATATATATATATATCTATATATTTATAACGCCTATATGACTATGATTTGAACGAATAATACGGATATATAAATACAATTTCCTCTATGTATATATATATATCTTATATGTTGTTAGATGTCCAGCAGGATCAAATTAAACCGTCAGCTTAGATAACAAACAAGAAGAAAAGTAAAATGTTGTTTTGATATACCTAACTAACATACAACAACATAATAAGACATGCAACTTCACACATCAACCGGAACAGAATATGATTACGTAATTTTTTCTCTTCTTCGTGTTTGAGAATGTTGTTTAAAGTTGTCTTACACAATCTTGTTGTGGTCTCAAAGTATCAGTGAGTGTAGAGAGTTAAGTGCACTTGAAATTATTGTGGTTTGAGATGGTTTAATTTGAAGTGATGTGATTATATATTACATAATCTGCGGTAATCTTATATCTGGAATCTAACTATAAGTTTGGTTTACACCTATTTTTGCAAACATATTAATTTTTCAGGACTATTACAACAAAAGTCGCTAAGCTAGACTATTACCTTTTTGTTTTGTCAGATAGATATCGATACCGCTCGCCCGTGCCACAGATTGGGCATCTTCCTCGCACTAGATGTACAAGTAAATAAGTTACTTCTACGTCAAACCCTTCAAGATCTGTAAACGTAGAAGCAATTTGTGTTCCACCTTTTCTATGTATCGTCAAATCATATATTTTTTTATGCATCACGATATCTACCTGTTCCATGTACCTATGCGTGATGTGTGTTGTGTCTGGTTTAAGAGATGTTGTATATATACTCTTGTTCTTTTCTTTTCTCATTCTTCTTAGACTTCTAAGAACTATTTCCTAATTGGTTTGGACATTCCAGCCATAAAACAATGGATTCTACATGAATTTTAACAAGGCAATTTTCTTCTCTAACCGGTACTGGTGCCTATACATAATATCGTTGCTAGGAGATCCATATGTCCATATATATGTATTTACTTTTCTATCTCAAGGTCAAAATGCTTTTTAACTTGTTAAAGGACTGATAAACTTTATCATTCGGGGGCTACAAGAAAGTTTAAGCTATGATTTTTTTTATTTCAAAATTATGAAATTATGGCAGTAATCTAGTTTAGCGAATTTTGTTTTAAATGCTCTAAAACATCAAATATTTGCAAAAATAGGTGAATTTTAGCATAACTTTTAATAAAATTGAGGCGAAAGGCGCTATTTTTGACCGACAAACCCAAACGGAGGAGGTATACAATTCGAATGTCTGCTTTTTATTTTTAATGATTTGTTAATAAAAAAAAGGTAACAATGTTGCTCTTAAGTCTTGAGACTTTTAGCTGTAATTTTCAATTCGAAAGTATATTTTCAATCCCAAATAGTATAGGAATCATCCTTGCATTCTATGAAACGCTAACATCCCTCAAAAGTAGCGTGGAAATAGTAAACATAAGTTCGCAAAAAAGTGAGGTTCAACGAATTGATGATTACCTACCTTGTGCTGTATATTCAGCATTCAAGTACTGTTGATATCAATGTTGCCAACACTGCCAGTATAACTTATTTTAGATTATTTTATGAATTCCATTTCCAAGAATATTTGCTATAGAAAAATATACGACAATGACAACTGAGCTTTTAACAAATTATACAAATTTATAGTTTAACCTTTTTTTTAATGGAAAGTTAGTCTTTTAAATGAAAATGAAGAGGTATGGAATTGTTTAATCAATCCTAGTGTTTTAGCGAATTCCAAAAATTGACAGAATTGTGGTAATAACATGACATTATCTGAGAATGGCACTAAATGACAATCTGTTTTGCTCAAAACCAAGTATTTGTAAGAAATATTTTTTTTGTAAATCGAATATTAAGGAATATGTTCAATATCACAAACGTTATACTGGTAGTTTTGGCAACATTGGAATTGACAGTTTTTAAACTTTGAACACACTGCACAAGTCAATCATCGCTTGATTTAACCTCACTTTTTTAGGAACTTATTTTTACTAGTTTCAAGCAAATTTATGCTAATTTTGAATTATGTTTAATAAAATGGATAAAAGGATGAATATTTACCATTTGGGATTGAAAAGATACTTCCAAATCGAAAATTCCAACTAAAAGTCGTATGTCGTAAAAACAACATTTTTTCCCATTTTTTAACAACAAAACATCAAAAATTGCGCCTTCCCTCTCAATTTTATTAAAAATTATGCTAAAATACACCAATTCTTGCAAACATTTTATTTCTATAACAAAAGTCGCTCAACTAGACGTTTACCGGAATTATTAATCAATATATTTGAAAAAAGTAATTGTGCTTCATTAATTATTTATGAATATCTAAACATGGTTGCCAATTCCTTCACCCTCACCCACACTGTTTCAATTATATTCACATTCAACGACCTACGATACTTTTTTGTGTTCTTGAAATACCAAATTGGTAAATTGTATAAATTGACAGAACACAAGAAAGAAGTAGAGTAGGTGGTTGGTTAAGTTATTAGGAATTCTCTTGTGAAATAATGCAGTCTTCGCATTCAGCCAACACAGTTCGCGTAGTACCTGTATTCTGTATTATATATAATATTATAAAATAAATAAATAAATAAATATATATATATATATATATCTTGGCGTAGGAGTTGACAACGGCAAGGTCTCGTAAGGTAGTTCACTTTTTGACATATGTGTCTGCAGAACCGTATGTGTATATTGGCAAATCCGAATGAAATTACCAGAAGAAATATATGTGTAATTAGTGTCATATAGGTAGGTTACTTTCATTTTCTTTGCAATTTGTTTCAGTAGTAAAAGTTGTAATAAACATAAACAAAAATGTATAATCAAATCGCGTGAGATGCTCTTTTTCTTCTTCTTCTTCTTCTTCTTGACATATCCAAGTTCACATCATGACGAAATTTTAGTACTTTAACAATACCATAATACAATATTAGCGCAAGTAATTTTGTTTACAAATAGTTTTATGATAATCTAAATATTGTTCCACTTTTCTTACATAATTGTATTCTGTAGTGTGGTTCCCTGGGGGAGCTAGTTTGAAACTACCTACACAACAAACCTTACAGGGATAATGATTCTTTTATCATTATCGGGGTAGCTTGCTTGTTATGAGCCCTGATAAGGGGTAGGGGTTCTAGGGTGTATTGAATCGATTGGTTGTATTCACATTTACAAGAAAAATCGTTTTCAGCAATTAATATTCTTATTTTACGAGTTCTTCAGATTATATGTGAGATACCAATATAAACCCGATAACATCATAGGAAAAAATAGTCCTATGGTCAAGCTTCCGTGTATTAATCTAGAGTTCCTGGGTTCGAATTCTGATCACCATTGAGTTTTTTTTAACAAAACACATTTTTTCTAATAAAAGATGTTGATATGATTCTAATAATTTAATAGGAAATTTGTACATATCTAATATATTGCAACCCTTAAGCTATTAGCTATTTCAAGGAAGAGAGAAAAAATAGCAAAAAGGGGTTTTCGGAATCGAGAAATCGATTGACGATACTTTCATATTTAATCGGTGTGACCCTCGAAGTCCACACTTTCAAGAATGGCTCCGCAGATAAAAGTTTCAGTATGTATAGTGTTTGGGGGTTGATAAGTCGATACAGCTGAGTTGATATTTATTTAGAAACCTATAACTTACGAATATGTGAACAAAAAAGCAGTATTTACCGATCGCAATACATTTTAACGAGAAATGTGCACATTTTTTTATAAGTTTAAATGTCCTTAGTACTAGACCCGTCCTAAATCCTGTTTTACCCGAGCAAAGCTCGGTCTCCAGATATTATACTTTATTTAAGTAATTTCATTATCCTCCTTCAACAGTACCTATCAAATTTGTAAGTTGACACAGACAGACATGAAAGTTATCTTTTACGAAGGTAAAAGAAGTGAGTCTTTATAAAAACTACGACCGACTTTATTCATGGTGTAGAGTACTAAAAAGTACAAAATAATATTAATTTTGTTGGTTATTATGATTTGTGATAAAGTCGGTTCTTGCTTTTGTGAATTATTTATTTCATATTTTTGATTGGTTTGTCACTAATCAAAATTGTTGAATGTTCACATATATTCGTATTCGTATTCTTAATCGGACAGCTTTGAATTTTTCGCCCAATTCAAGTGTTTCTACCTTTAAATTCGACTGACATAATTTCCGAAAAAGTCGTCCCTTCCATTCTATCTGAGTTATTTTTTATGAGATTTTGAATATTTCAAAATTAGACCATCTCCCAGTCGCAAATAAAAAATACGAATCATTAATATATTTGCTCGTTTACTACGCAAAACACTTGAAGAGTAAAACAAACGTACATTCGAATTGTAACCTCTTCCTTATGGAAAATCGGCCAAAAAAGGACCAAAACGGATTACTAGGCACTATTTCTATTTGCATTCACCAATATCTTTCCAAACTAGTGGAATTCCTATTCACACTGACAAAAAAATAAATAATAACCGACTTACGTCCAACATTGGAAAATCCTTTTTGAAAAGCGCTCCAGTCACTTCGAAAAAAAAGCAAAAAACAATCACATCCTCAATCCATTCAAAGCACACTAATCTGATGTATAAAGAACAAAAAAATAACTAAAAAGTATTCAAAAAACAGCAGCATGCGTCGAAGACATATGTCGTGAGCGCGTGTATTTCCCGAACAAGTTGTGTAATAAGAATGTACAAACAAAACGACCGTCGACGACCGACTAACAACGTTTCTGGACCTGGACTGCCGCTTGCTGGGTGCTGGTGCTGGTGCTGGGGCATGATATCGTCGCCGTAGCTATAGGATTTTCTGTTGGATGTTGGAGAACGCGCGTGACCCCGATCGCACCAGCTAAACGGCGGCGGTGGGTTTGTTTTAAGAAGAACAAAAAAAAATGGTCAGCCTTTTGGAGCAAACACACCATATACCGGCGAAATTCAGTGGGCATTCGTAATGTGCTGGCGTTATATTTATTAAACAGGGTGTGCCAAAATTCCGTGTACATATAGAGATCTACTGTGTATATGTTCGTGAGATCAAAATAAGTCGATTGAGCCAAAATTACCTATATCACCAAGTGGTTATTTTGCATGTGAAGAGCCACTGTTCCTGGCAAAAATTACACCAATTGAAATCATTGAAGGATAAAAACCTACCATAAATGGCATCTTATTCTTTTGAGCCGCCTCTGTTCCTTTTTTTATCTCTTGCAAAAAATATTTATCTCACATGGTATTTGGATTGATGTTTAGTAACATAAAATTTTCAAGAAAACTATCTTGGTGGTTGTCAACGTTACTAATAAAAAAACTCGACAATTTTGACAGATATAGTGTAGAACTTTAAAAATTGTCGATACTCCAGACTTTTGCTTCGATCGAGAGGCGATTTCGAGAAACTGATCAACTAGGAAACCGAACACAAATAATGCTGGACGACCTCGTCAAGCCAGAATTCATGCTGCAGAGGAGGGTATACTTGAAATAGTTGAAATTAATCCCGGAATTGATACCCGACGTTTGGCACGCCAAACTAGGGTTTCAAAAGCACATTGAACAGAATAACTTATGTGTCGCTTTCACATTCAAAGTGTCCAGGAACTCCTTTCTCCTGATTATGAGTATCGTCTGCATTTTGTAAAAGTCATTCAAGAGCGCAGAGCCTCAAGTTTTTCACAGAAAAACTTGGTACTTTGTGATGTATGTGATTTTGGCTCAATCGATTTATTTACCAACATACATTGGCTCTATCCACACGAAATTCTGGGACACCCTGTATATGTATTATTGAGACTATAATGTGTATCAGTGTATCGTCAGTTGACATCATTATTCGAGGGCTTTCTTTTATGTACTTAGATCGGGTATCGCTGAATGTATTTAAAAAATAGGGCCAAGTAGGAGTCGAAATCTCACATGGGTTTTGTATCATTTGAACATTTGTGACGCGTTTGTTTTTTGTGACTCAATATTTAATATGTTAATAGATTGTTAAATAATTAACACTGATTAGCCAACACGTCTTGAAAATAGACCTTACGTTCTCTATTTTTTTCTCAATTTATCAGAAATCGTTTGTGAAACACAAATATAATAATGAAATCGTTTGTGACCCTCTATTGTTTTAGAAAACTCTAATTGATTTCAAAATTTGTAGGCTTAGGCAACTAACTATACATCACTGTTGAAGCGTCTATTTTCATTACGTGTTGGCTAGTCAGTGTTAATTAATTAACAATCTAATAACTCATTTAATATGTAGTCACAAAATAACAAACGCGCCACAAACGTTCACAAAGGATCTGTATCAACAGAAATTTAAAAATAAAAATTTTTCAAATTCGTTTTATGGTGCAGAGGTCTATGTTCTCAGCTTTCGTTTCCAGTTCCCATTCCTAATATCGCTAGGAATTCAATCTCTATTTACTAGAACTTCAGCTTTTCCTTAATAGGTGGCGCTTCAATCTGTTCAATAATTTTTTCTAGTTCAAATACGAGATTCTATATAATATCTATTTAAATATATGTCAAATCAAATTTTTAAATATCTCCGAATTATGTCATAGCTCACTCATATTATGATTTTGGTCATTTGCTGTCGAGCAATAGATGAAGATCTGAGAATAAAAATGATCTCTCAAATATTTTCATATTTTATAAAATTCAGAGATGTGGGAATAGCTATAGATCAAAACTATTTTAGAAAAAAATTACTTTTTTTGTTTAATATTTACCTACACAAGGTGTTGAAGTAACGGCTCGCTCGAGTTATCGCTATATCGTGCAAGCAATAGATGGCGCTCACTTAGTCGTTTTCATTTTAATTTACTTATCAAGGATACTGTGGATAAAAAAATAGTGAATATCAATTCGTTATTAGTTGTAATCATTTTAGTATAATCATTTTTTGTAACCATATTTGACAAAAAATGGAAAAGTAGAATATCGTTACTTACATATTGTCAGACGTGGGTACTAGGATAAGTATTATCTTCTTTGGTATTAGTGAACGTTCAACAATTTTCGTGACTAACGTTAAACTCAAAAGTGTGAAATAGATATTTCATACAAAAAGTTGGACCGACGTTATTAGTTGGTGCACTGAAAAATACAAAATAATTAAAATTCTATTGGTGTTGTTACTTTTGAAGTTGTGCACATGTATTTAGATCAAAAACTTTTATCACCAATAGAATTAATATTATTTTGTATTTTTTTCTGTGCACCAACTAATAAATTCGGTACAATTTTTGTTAAAAAATATTTATCAATATTTTACTAAGTAGGTATATCAAAAGTGTTGTCCCAAAAGATACCCATTTTTGACCGCTTTCCAAACGGAGAAGGTCAAAATTCGACTGTTTTTTTTCTCCAGTTTTTTGATTCTTATATTTTAGACAATTATCTAAATATGTTGATGGTAGGATCTTGTACATTTTCACATACATCCGGTTTAACATGTTATGCTGCGTATTAGAAACCCAAAAAAAAAAAATACAAATCATACCCATTTACAGCAGGCTCCATCTATTTGCATCAAGCGGGAAAAAGCACTCGCCACAGCAGTCGCTGTTATAAACGACGAATAAAAAAACAGTTTCCGGGGTTGGAATGTGTCCATACGCCAGTGCTAGAGTATGTAAACGGTCATCAATCATATCCTCGTATACTAATCGCGTCGATTTTTCCTTTTTACTCGACCGGGAAAGCCTTTTCCGTTAACGTCACATTGTAGTTTGCAGAACCAACAACAAATGTCGCTATGGGCTGTCCACTCTTAATAAAATCATGCTTTATGCGATACATAATACAGGGTGTCTCTCAAAGGTCCTTGTAAAATTCTTTAACATTAATTGTGGTTCTTCTAGTGTTCCGTTGAAGAAAAAACACTTATCTGTTGATGCTAAAAACATTGTAAAAATGTATACAGTTCTTTAATTGACCAAGGAGTTGACGCGAGTGCTGCCGCGACAAGTGTAACAAGTGATATATGGCGAAGGTGCCTCTCTAAGACGAATTGCAGAAAGTCCCGTCAAATACAGAAAGAAGCGTAAAGATACTGGTTTCACGAAGTGCAACGTGTTGCCACATTAAAGAGTCTGAAACGACGACTCACTAATGACAACTCCCAATAAAACTGTAGCATCACTAGTCTTTGGAGATTTTCTTCTAAAGGGAATCCACCCGATTAAAAGAATGGCGTTACATATATATAACATCCATTAGAAAATACAGTTCCGAAAATGGTCCAGTAATTTACCTCGACGAGACGTGGTTTGATACATTCCAGAGGATGGTCGGATTCATCCGGTAAGTGTACAACAAAAGTTCCATCAAATAAAGGGAGAAGAATTAGTATCTTATATGTAGGATCAGAAAACGGTTGGGTCCTAAATGCCTTGTGGCTTTCTGCGAAAAACAGAGAAGAGTCCTGTTTGGATTACCATGAGGATATGAAGGCAGAGCTGTTTGAAGAATGGTTCCAGAAGTGTCTTTTACCTAACGTTCCTTCAAATAGCGTGATAGTACTGGACAACGCAAGCTATCTTAGCGGATAGTTTCAGAAGATTCCAGGCTCAAATAACACAAAATTAGACATGCGAAACGTTATGGTGGCGAATATTTCGAAGAGAACTATAAGAATATGATCCGAAATCTCGTTCTCTTGAAAAAACACCCCGGATAGGGGGGGGGCAATTTTTTTTCGAAAATCTAAAGTGGTATAATTAAAGATAGGGCAATATCCGGAAACGTTTAATTTTAATCTTTTTTCAAAAGAGTTACGGTTTTCGAGTTACAGCGATGTTAAAATCTCAAATATGTGTATTTTCGCTATGTGTAGGGGGCAATTTCTTTCGAAAATTGGAAATCTGAGGATGCCACATAAAAGACCAGATTATTTGTAGCAATATTTATACTGAACATTTTTTCCTTAGAATTACGGTTTTCGAGTTACAGCGTTGGTAAAATTTTGAAATATAAATTCCATATTTCCGCCGCGATGACTTGAGATCTCTAAATAATAAGAAATACAAGTAAAGAATATACGTGGGTAATAGGATAAGTACTATCTTATTTAGTATTAGTGAAAGTTCAGCGACTTTCGTCAATAATGTTACAACCAAAATTGTGAAATAAATATATTTTACGAAAAATTGGACCGACGTTATTAGTTGGTGCACTAAAAATACAAAATCATATCAATTCTGTGGACATATTGACTTATAAAAATAAGAAACCAAAAAACCCTTTATTCCAAAATAGAGGGCACTTATATTTTGGGAAAGAGAGAAAACCTTGCCGGAAGTACAACAGAAGAATTTTAATCTGTCAAAATCAATCCGGAAAGGCTTTGTTAAATTAGTTACAGAGCTTTCTGAAACACCCTGTATAACCGAGACAGCAGCATAGACAACATATTTATATATAAACGTCTCTGTTATCGAAGCCAGCCCTATAACATTTACAGATATATTCATATATATATATATACCCCGTCCAAATGTCTGCTATTTGATTTCGGGGGTTGTAAATCCTGCTCTCACATATACATACTCCTATTTATATATATATATACGAGTCGGCGTGAACACAACGTTGGCTGTTTGTTGTGTTGCTACTAAATCGTGATGGATTATATCCGGTTATGTCAGGTCAGCAGGAAACAGCAGGAAGCGCGCTAAAACACCGACATGACCACACTAAACCGCCACTGCCACCATCGTTGCCGCCTCCAAAGTCCCGTCCCCGCGCGCTCCACTACCACCTACCTGCTACAAAATACTACACTCTCAGTTGTGCTCATCTCCGTGAAGAGATGGTAGTGTATATATATATATATATTTATTTAGTACCGCACTATTGGGTGTAGTAAGCGGAACAAACACAGTGCACTGTTTTATTTGAACTGTTGAAGATCTTCAGAATT
Source organism: Crioceris asparagi (assembly GCA_958507055.1). Taxonomy (NCBI): domain Eukaryota; kingdom Metazoa; phylum Arthropoda; class Insecta; order Coleoptera; family Chrysomelidae; genus Crioceris; species Crioceris asparagi. The sequence continues at coordinate 1,188,748 of OY293830.1, forward strand.
TCACATACTTTTCGATTTGCCAGCAACGATGAAATTCATCTCCATAACAAGCCTTCTGGATTATTTTTTCAAATTTTGGGGTTAGGTTAAAATCCACCAGATACCAGAAACATACATTGAAATATAATACCTGCACAAAGTTGATTGTCCTGTACTTTCATCTTTGTATAAGAAATATTGGTTGTTTCTTGGATCCCAGGGTTGGAACCCAAGGGACGGGTCATTGAATATAAGAATCTACATAGTATAAAATCGATAAACGTTTATTTTTAACACCCTGATGATTAGTCTAGACGCTTTCAATAATGTCGTAGACTCTTGTTAGACTGAGAATACAGTGATAAAATTTAGGTACTTCACATATCCCATCTATCTGGAAATTCTAGAATTAATTAATGAACTGGTAGGTACATGATAAACTATCCACGTTACAATATACTAACTGGTCTATCATTATTAATACTTTTTCCTATCATATATCGGTGAAGTCAATGTCGAAGGCATGTTGTTTCTTGTGATATTTACAATAGTTTTGTATTGACGGCAATGTACCTTGGTCAATGATACCTTACTATATTGAATGCACACACTTTTCGTACGAGATAATGAAATCGTTTTTTTTATAATTTACAATTTATTCATAACAAATCCCTGCTAAGTCGACCCGTTCAGTCCCCATTGTTCTAAACTCTTCTATAAATTCCAAGAATATCTAATAAAAATACTCATAATCCCAAAGTGATAGAAAATGATGATTTTCTAATTATAGTCGTATTATAATTTCTCGAATTTTCATACATTTTTTTTAATTCAACGAAATCATATTTGTATGACCTTCTTGACTTTGATTATTGAAAAAAGATGATTATAATTTACTTGAATGTATTGGGGCCGGTTTTATTGACCGATGAACCCCGAACGGAGGAGTTATACAATTCGACTCTCTGCTTTTTTTGGTTTGTGCGCGCCTTTTATATAGTAATCGTACTCCGATTTTGATGATTTTTGATTTATTTGAAAGAAGAGGCTTAAGAAATGGTCCCATATTCATAAAAAACGGGAATTCGACATCTTCCCTCCGAAAACCGCCCCCGAAAGGGGTGGAGGGAGCAAATTTTCTCGAAAATTGAAAATCTGAGGTGGTATAATTAAAAATAGGACAATATCCGGAACCATTTTTCAAAAGAGTAACGGTTTTCGAGATAGACGCATGTTAAATTCTCAAATGTGCAATGTTGAGAGGGCGATTTCTGTCGAAAATTGAAAATCTGTGGGTAGTACATGAAGGACATAATTATTTGTAGCAACATTTATATTGAACATTTTTCCCTTAGAGTTACGGTTTTCGAGTAAAATCAGTGTTAAAATGGTAACAACTAAAATGTTCAAGCGTATTTCCGCAGCGATGTTTTGAGATCTCAATAATAACAATTACAAGCAAGGAATTTACGTGGGTAATAGGATAAGTACTATCTTCATTGGTATTAGTGAACGTTCAACGATTTTCGTGACTAATGTTACACTCAAAAGTGTGAAATAAATATTTTTTACAAAAAATTGGACCGACGTTATTAGTTGGTGCACTGAAAAGTATAAACTAATATTAATTCTATTGGTGCTGGTACTTGTGAAGTTGGTGTCAAAAGTTGTCAATCTACCTGGAAATGCACAACTTCAAAAGTAACAGCACTAATAGAATTAATATTATTCTATACTTTTCAGTGCACCAACTAATAACGTGGGTCCAATTTAAAAAAAAAAATTTATGTTACAGTTCAAGCGGCGATTATTCGACCGCCAATCTCAGTGATAAATCGATTGCGTAACTCTCCATGGCCATTTCGTCAGACAAAGACAAGAATATATCAATCAGACCTTTTCTCAAATGAAAGTTAAGCCTTCCTCTATATTGTCATCGTTTGTATTGTCTCTTTCATTGAAAGAAAATTGCTCCATGATTTTACCTCGATTGCAAAAACAACCACTCCAAACCGGGTCAGTTGGACACTATTAGGTATAGCTGTAGCTTCAGCGCATCTCGTCTGTGGTCCAAGGAAAATGAGAAAAATAAACAAGCTCATTCTATCTCCCATCCATGGCCATTCATTCTCCTTTTCTATTATCTATCGGCTGTGTGAAGAGTGGGTTGCTGGAGAGCTTGCAAGTTTCTTTCTCTCCTCGATAGTCTTTTATTTGACGTTTAGCGTCGATTTGCTGCCAGCGCTTCGCGTCTACATTGCGGTGAACCGGCCAACTAACGATAGCCTAGCAGCAAATGATGGTCTCTCAGAGACCCAGTCGGTGTTCTTCTTCAGTTTCTTACACAATGCTGCAACTTTACTTTGATTAGTTTTTTTCCTTCTGCTTGTATATTTTGTGCCTTATTGGATTTTAAGGCTGGAGATTAATTTGTTTCAATCAAATCTTTCACAGATAAGAAACTTTGTTCTTGATTGGTTCAGCAAATTCTGTAAGCTCAAATGAGTAATGAATATATTCGAGTTTATGAGATTTTTTTTTGTTTTCAACTTGTTGATACCAATCAAACATACTCGGTAATGGATATAGGTTTTAAATCCAAAAATCATACAAAAAGACATTAATAGAGATAAAAAATCATTGTTTTTTAAAATAATAATATAGACCAGAAGGTTCTTACTTTTGGTTGCGAAACATGGGAATTGCCAGAGACGCAGAAAAGTAAGAGTTAGAGGGGTCACCAAAAGAGACAGAATTAAAAATATAGATATAAGACAAGATCTAGAAATAAAGTCAACCCTAGAATAGATTGAAAAGAGACAGCTATCTTGGTGGGGACACCTGCTGGAGATGGATGAAAACAGTTAAGAAAGTATGGAGAGCTAGAGTACAGAAGAATCGCAAAAGGGCCCGACCAAGGAACACCTGCAAATACAAAAAGATTGTAAGCCCTACACCATTATATATGGTAGAAAGGGTATATGGATTATATTTGGAATAAAAATGTATTATTCAGTGTTTGACCGTTCTGTCAGTTTAATCATATAGTAAATAGGTTAGGTTAGGTAAAGTTGGGTTAGGTTAGGTTATATTAGGTTAGGTTGGGTTAGGTTAGGTTATGTTAAGACGGGTTAGGTTAGGTTTTAGTTTAGTCTATTTAATCAGCTTATGTCAGTGTCAGATAATCCTTTCACAATGTAAGTCAACTTAAATTTGATTTAAGATCTACTAACAGAATAAAAAATGACTTGTTTCTTTTTGAAATAATAAAGATGATAGCCACTTCCAGTTAAACCAGAAGGTCCTCGAATGTATAATTTTTTATATTCAATTCGCCCTAAGCATAAACGTTTGCTCACACATTTTCAGAGATGTACGGTTAGCGCATGTGCAGGGTGTTTTACAATATATGCGCAGGACTTGAAGATGTGATAGCTTGTCCAAAAATATGAAGAAAAGTCTCTATTAACTTACCCTCGAAAATGCACCATTTTCGAGATACGAGAAATTAAAAAAAAATCGTTTTCTGTGAATACCTCCGAAACCGTTTATCGTACAGAAAACGGCTTTTGTAAGCATTTTCCACTCATAATAAGAAAAGTTTCGAGTCAGAAAAAAAATTTGTTGTCATAGTTGGTGAAGATTTTGAAGGAGTAGTGGTTGTTTTTCTCCCCAATTTCTACGCCAATGAAAAAAGTACAGTTTTCCACACAAAAAAGGTACATTTGGTCGTGAGTCGACCGTTTTCGAGAAAAACCTACTTATATGTTATAAAAACACTGTCAATTTTAGCTTTTGTTACTTGTTCTAACGTTTACAAAAATTTTGTTTAATTAATATTATAAAATTGTATTTTAAAAAATTTACCGTATTTTTTCAACATAAAAGTTGATTTTTCTCGAAAACGGTCGACTTTAGAGCTACCGACCAACAGTACCTTTTTTGTGTAGAAAACATTGGCGGTTCAAATGGGCGTCTCAAAACCCTAATTTTGCCATTGGCGTAGAAATTGGGAAGAAAAACACCCACTACTCCTTCAAAATCTTCACCAATTATGACGTAATTTTTTTTTCTGATTCGAAACTTATCTTATTATAAGTGGAAAATGTTTACAAAAGCCGTTTTCTGGACGATAAACGCTTCCGGAGATATTCACAAAAAACTAGTTTTTTTTTAATTTCAACACCCTGTATTTCGAAAATGGTAGATTTTAGAGGGTAAGTTAATACAAACTTTTTTTCATATTTTTAGATGATCTATCACATTCTCAAGTCCTGCGCATATATTATGAAACACCCCGTATATTTTTCTAACTCTTGACTTTATGAACATGCTACCCTTAGAGTAGAACGTTTTCACGTCGAAAAGTTGGATGAAAATAATTTATTGTAATTGATAATTGAAATATTATATCCTTACAAATATTACGCTGATTAAATAGATCAATAAATATACTCATCTCTCACTAACACTTCAATCCATGAGGTATAATAATTGCAGTTAGTGCAAAGTTTTATTTTTCTTTTTTCAAATTTTCCAAGCAATCACAGCATATACTTCTCATACCTACTATACCCAACTCCCAATCCACAATGGTGATTTCGTGGAATGAGGATCTCTCCATCTCCTCCTTGTTTTCTTTCTTCTTCTTTGTATCTGTTTCTGTTGTAAAATCGTGGAAAGTGTGAAGCAAATTCTCTCTGTCACACAGAGATGGAAAAATATCCTCATCCTCCAGCACACACACCTCTTCTCCACCGTTGTTATTATTATTATTAGAGTTAAAAGGCAGCGCTGGTGGTGGTGGCGGTGTCTTCGAAAAGTACGCGCAGCACGAAAATAATGTGACTTGGAGAGTTTATCCGGGTACTCTCAGGGGGGCCATTCTCGGAACGAAATAGTAATGCGTTTTCCTTATACAGCTTTTTTTATTATCGTCTATCGTCTTCGGATAGGGCAGGGAGTTGTGGCGGGTGCAATGGAAATGGCGACAATCTGGGATATTGTCTTGGAGAGGAAGAGCGGAGGAAGGAGGTGCCAATGCCAAAGCTTTTCCACACCACCCTACCCCCCCCCGTCCCACCTCAATTTCCACAATAACCCCCACATTGTTTCATATCCCGCGTTCGGAATTCCTGTGCATGTGCGCTTCCTCAAGGTATCAGGGTTTATTTATGGGAGATGTAGGTATATATATTTTCACTTTAGTGAATTCAGAAAGGAGAGCAGGCGACACTCAATGCGTCTAGATTGAGGCCAAATATCTCGGCACATTTGTTACATGTGGATGGAGAATTGGTTTTCTTTTGAAGGAAAAAAAGAGATTTGTTTATTTTTGAAAATGTTCCAGTTTTGCTTCCTCTACTCAAAATAAAAAAATCCCGATGGCCTGTAGTCAGCGGAAAGGTAAATTTTTCAAAATTCATTGAATTGAAATTTTAACAACCTTTTCATTGGTATACCTACATGTTATTACATAAAACTGTCGTATGTGTCATAGCCTTGCGGTTAGAGGTTTTTGTTTTGGCTGTTGAATATAAAGCAGACAGGGTTCGAGTCCACTTCAAGGCAGATTTTTTCTTCGTCTATTTCTTTTCAATAAATATACTATATATTTTTTTAATCAGGGTCTATATTAAGATCTCCAGAAAATGTACAATTACATCAAATTTATATTGAGTGTTCATGTTTTATCAATATTTGTTATTTTTCTTTATTAATTTTTATTTTTTTACCTGTGTATTTTATGAAAAATTGTTCTGAACAAAACCTAACCTAACCTAAAATTATTTTTAATAATATTTACAGTACTGCTCTTTTTTGATAATTTTTTTAAATGTTTGAATGATCGCCATTTTGAAACTACTTACCCGATATTGCCTAATAACGAACTCGACCGAGATATTTGAGAGATTGATTTTTGTAGCAAATTTGAACTTGATACCTTCAAAACTGCGACCTCTATCGTGTTAACAAATTTCGTAATATCCCATATATATATATATATAAACTTTTGAACCAAATGTTTTTTTGGACTAACTTATAGACATATAACAACATGCCGTTGAAATTTTTTCGAAATTCAAAAGTGTGAACGATCGCAATAGGTATATTTCTATAAGAAATTTACCTAAAAAGGGGAGTCTACAAAACAATCAACTTTTTGCATTTTTTACGATATAGTCGGAAAATGCGGTTGTTATAAATATACTCGGCTGGGAGATGTTGAACGTTACTATGTCAACATTGTCGCATTACCAAATTTAATGAACAACTACGTTTCAATCAATGTAACCATGGAAATCATGCCCATTTGTTGAATAAATCGAATTTTTAATTGGTAAAGCAATTGTAAGTCATTGGGGGTGGAACAGTGACATTAAATTCTTCCAAAACGCACAAAATTTGCTTCAATTCTTCCAAATTTACCTTTTGGTTCTCTGGAGGTAAATGTGGATAGCTCTCGTTAAACATTCTACACGTTCTACTGAGAATTTTGTTGCACTTCACATGTATAAAAAATAAATAATGAATTTGTTGATTTGTAGAGATACTGTTTTCATTATTTTTATCCGCATTTTAACTCTTAATAGCTTAATTAATTTGTTGTATGACTTTGACAATTATTCATTGACTATGTTTATTTATTCTCCATGGCATACTGGGTAAGTATCGATAAGATATGTGTGCATTTGAAAAAAAATATCTCCTAAACTATCAATCTCAGTTGTAGGTCATGTGGGATATAAAAGATTTAAAGTTAAACGCCGAAGACGACTAAATAATACAAAATGGGGTGTTCTGTTTAAAAATGTCAAGTTATGGTTCTTCAAAATTTCAAAAAGTTAAAGTGACATAGTAAAGTAACCCTACAATGTAGACAACCGTTTTCGACCGCAAAACATACTCCAACATGTTGTTTAAACATAATTTGAATCCTAAATTGATAACCGAAAAATCTAGTGTTCTCTGATTTTTTTAATAAATGTCTGTTACCGCAATTTTTTTAGAAAAAAAAATAATTCCAAAACGGCTGGATCAAATTGAAAAAGTAAAAGTTTTTATGAAGCTTAAGAATAGATGAATCCAAATGTATAAAAAGTGGGAGGTGACTTCCGGTATAACCGGGAGCACCAGAAATATAAAAATATTTCAGTTGAAGAGAACACAATCGATTATATACAGGGTGTGATTTGGTTCTGTAATCGGATATCGGATGATTACGGCTGCATCGATAAAAATATCAAAAATATGTTTTCATTAACTATATCTGATTTTTTAAGTTCTATTATCCAAAAATATTCTCAGTTGTACCAGATTCCTCCAAATAGTCGGAATTATTCTCAACTTAATTTTTTCTGATGGAACATGTATATTTTTATTTGTTTATTTATATATATATATATATATTTATTAAATTCTTCATGAAATGTTAATGCCAGTTTAGAACATGTAGAAGAATAGAGAATGAAATTTTTTCTCAGGCTCACAAATAATAATACGAGGGGTGAAGAAAAAATAATTTTCTGAAAGGTTAAAAAAAAGATGAAAAAGTATTTTTTTAATGGATTGGTATATTTTTGATTGTCTCACTGGAAAGAGGTGAAAATATTTTGTAATTTCATAAATAAAATTATAGAAATCCAAAAATATTATAAAATTTTTCGTATGAAACTACAAAATATTTTTGGTAGATCACATGTAGAATTTTCTCCTCTTTCCAGTGAGGCATTAAAAATATAATTGCCAATCTATTTTAAAAAAAATTTGTTCACGCCTCGTATACCTAATATATATAGGAAATTTAAACAATTAATAATAATCTCCAATATTATGTGTGACTCTGATAGAAATTTCATTCTTTGGTCTTCTACATGTTCTGAAAATTTTTTTAGAAAAACTTTAATATCTCGAAAATTCTATGGAGAATATAATTAATTAATAAAAATACACAATTGAAAATATTTTTGGATTAAAAAACTAAAAAAATCAGATATAGTTAGTGAAAACATACTTTTGATATGTTTATCCATAAATCTGTAATTTTACGAACACAGAACAAAATGACAACCTGTATAACTCTCAATTTTTTAATTTTTATTTTGACGAGAACCCAATAAACTTCTAATCAACGGTCTCACTGAGACTCCCTGAGACATGATTATCATAACCTACAAAGTAGGCAATCAGCCTTTTGTGATCAGTTTTACGATCTTAGAGTATTAGAAGTTTCAGACATACCCTCTTACCTGTGTTATTTTCTGAAAATGTCTAAATAGAGCATTCACCGAGAAGTCCCTATAGATACAAACAAAAATTGTGACTCCCATAGGGCTCATTGTGGTCTAATTAAAGCACAATGATTTTTCGCTCTACAATTTACCTACAGATGGCGCACTTTGCAAAACCACTGCTCCCCACCTTTTTGTCCCTTACTAGGTGCTCTCGTCGGCCGATAAATAAGTGGTCGTTGCCATTGGCCTAGGGGGCGGCGGGGAGGGGGTTTTGGTGGAGTGGCTTTAGCGGCGGCGGCTACGGAGAGGCGGCCGATCCCCCCGACGCCGATAAATTAATCAGACCTGCCACTGGTATTTGTTGGATATTATCTACTACTCCTCTTGCTGTATTCGAATGCCGTTTGGGCACTTTGGGCCCCAAAAATTCCCACATGCTGCCGCTGTCTCCTCCCCCCACTACAATTTTCTCGTTTTTGATTTCGCATTGTGTGTGGGGGGGTGGTTCTTTAATGGCGGAGATATTTTTGTAAGCGATAGTTTCACGTGTTTCTAGAGGAAGATTATTGTTATTAATAAAAATGGAAAGATTTTATGTAATATTTTTCTAATATTTACTTATATATTTTTAAGGTTACGTAGAGATGGAACCCTTATGATATCACCTTTATCTTAGTCTATTTGATCTCCCGCCCAAATCTCGGAAGAAAGAAAATTCCAGAATGTCTTGATATTTATAATGGATTTCATACTAAATTTTTTCTATTTCCAGCTAATTTATTTTAAATTCACGAATTTTGCCCTGAAGAAAATAATTAATATTCTCGAAAACTCGGCCTCTTTTTAGTGACTGTGAAACCAGGCAAGAATACAAAATTAATATATACAGGATATCCCAAAAGAAAACGGCCGAATATTTCAGTAACGGCTTGACATAAAATTATGAAATTTGGTATACGGGGGCTATCAGTGGTGCCGGATCTAAAATAATATTTGTAACGTTGCCACATTTACAGTTTTTTCTATGGAGCCCTCAACTTTATGTCTTTAAATGTAATGCTATGTTTATGTTTAGCGCTTACGATTTGCTGTGTTCAAATTGCTATGACCGTATAATATAAAATTCTAACTTCCCAAATTTTTGTTAATATGGCAATTCAAGATTTTGTTAAAAATATCACAAAATTTCATTATCTCGAGAAATCGTGACGATAAGACAATGAAAATTATTTTATTTGAAATTTGTTGAACAGTCTGTTCTAAAAATAGCATTTACAACATTGCTAAATTTTCGATTTTATGATTCTAACAACATTTTATTAGAATTCTATTAATATCGGTTAAGTAACTTACATAACTTCCGAATTTTCATAATTAAAATTCGATTCAAGATTCGAACATAATCAATATGGTTTGAAATGTTTCAGCTAAAAAAAATAATTATGGTATCAAATAAAATGCGCAAAATTTGAAATGGAAGTTTAAGTAAATATTTTGGAAGATTTAATGGAAACAACATGTAAATTTGACAACGTTGTAAATGGTATTTTTGGATCAGACTTACCAAAAAGTTTCTGATAGATTATATTCATTGTCATATCGCCAGCAATTCTCTGGATATAGAAATTTTGCGATATTTTTAACGAAATTACCATATCAACAAAAAATTAGGGGTATTAGAATTTGATATGATAGAGTCATAGTAGTTTGAACACGACAAATCGAATGCGCTAAAAATAAACATAGCATTGCATTTAAGAAAATAAATTGGGGGGCTCCATAGGAAGAACTGTTAATCTGGCAACGTTGCAAATATTATTTGTAGATCCGGTACCACTGATAAACCCCCGTTAAGAAAATTTCATAACTTTATGTCAAGCCGTTGCTGAAATATTCGGCCGTTCCAGTTCTTCTGGGAAGCCCTGTCTATATTTTCAGATAATCAAATTGATTCATCTCTATAATTTTTTCTTCAACTCCATTTTACTTGCCATCAATACAACCCACTCACACTGTGTTGAGATCCATTGTTCATATATTCCTCACCAGTGGAGAGGGAAAAAAAGAAATCCGCAAGGAAGTTCAATTAATACCTTTCAAGAAAAGAATCGTCTTTAGTCGCCTGAACCAAAGTAGTAGGGGTGAGGTGAGGGGGGAATCGGTAGGCGCCTCCAATTTTCTCCCTTTATATAAACTTATATAGAAGATAGATTGATAGAATTCTCCTTTCAATGCACACAAGACGCCGACATCGTCAACGGCTGCTTTCTCCGCGCGTTTCTTCTTCTTCATCTTTTGAAAAGACGAAGATCAAATATATATATCTGATGAAATCGCGTCCAAATCGACGCCCATTCACTAGCGCACTTTCTCTAATCGAATACATTTCGTCGCCACTTTCAATAATATCCATCCAACCTTTTTCATGAAAAAAGAAGGATATATATATATATATATATATATATATATATATATATATATATATATATATATATATATATACATATAGATGGGTACATATATGTGGAAAGAAATATGTGTGATGATCAATTTTCAAAATGGCCGTCTTCTTTTATTCCCGATTCGCGCACGCAGGTATTACACAAAAACCAATTTGTTGCCTCTTTTGTTCAGGTATCTATCTGCTCGATAGATTGATGTTTTTTTTGTTATACGTGCTTTTCTCAAAGATTATATCCGGAGATTCAACGACACCGATTTTTTGACATATATGACTGGCTACATGCGTGTTTCGGCATTGTAGATAATTGAAAAAATCTCATGCGTCATCTCAGCTTTGAAGAGAAAATCCATACATGAATAAAATTGTATCCGTAGTTTGAATTGTGTATCTATCTATCTGATGGAACATATATAAACTGTTTTCCAAATGTCACAGGTACCTATTCCTATGGGCAGATTCGACTGTTTGCTTTTTGACCAATTACAAAAAAGGAGGAGGTATACAATTCAGTTGTATGTTTGCTTTTTCAAATGTATGACTGTTCGCGCGCGCTTTGCGTTTTGTTTAACTTCAATTATCAGTGTCGATTGATGTTAATGAAAGAATAAAACCTTTCTTAAATTTACCCCAAGTCATATTTTTTATGTGTGTTCCGATTTTGACGATTTTTGATTCATTTCAAAGAAGAGAGTTGAGAAATGGTTTCATTTTTAGAAACACTCAAATCCGAAATCTTCTTCTTTCTAAAAACCGCCCCATATGGGGTAGAGGAGGCAATTTTTTGAGAAAATTGAAAATATGAGACGGCCAAATTAAAGAAGAGATTATATGCAGCAACATTTAAATTGGACATTTTTCAAAAGAAACTACGGTTTTCGATTTACAGCAGTGGTAAATAATAAAATATGTGTATTTCCGCCGCGATGTTTTGAAATCTTTGAGTAATGACTGTACTTATCCTATTACCCATAATAGAATAAGTACTGTCTTATTTGGGATTAGTGAACGTTCAACGATTTTCATGACTAATGTTACACTCAAAAGTGTGAAATAATTTTTTTTACCAAAAATTCGGTGAAGACGACCGAATGTAAAAATGTACCTACCAGAGGCAAAGAACAAGAAATTCCTCTCCATTCAACCAACTTCCTATTATTATTTATTATATCTCTACACTCTCCTAGGTACAGCATCACCCACCCAAACTAATTACGAACGCAACATAATCGATTAATCCGATAGAGCTTTTTATTTACAGCTCGATTTTCCAATTCCCCAATTTCTGATGACAGGTGGCGCGGTGGCTGGCTTCATGTATTTAGTTTCTCGAGGGTACCTGGATCAAGAAAGACATGCTATAAAAGACAATATGTACTCAGTTTCTAAAAAGACGATTGGTACAAAGATAATCTTGCTTTGTGTGATTTGAAAATAAATAAGTATAATATTTTTACTTGTTGTCATTCTTTATATTAACTATTGTAGAATTTTTTTTTCAATAGCATTTTCCAACAAATTTTTAACCCGAAATTCAAGGGAACCGCCTAATTTCCTAAAGTTCCCGAAATAATGAAGTGGTACACGAAGTCTCCAAAGAGCGGCTTAAATGATTAACTTCTAATAAGTCTGGACTCAAGGACTATAATGAAATTCGAGGTTTCTCTTCTCCTCTCGTCTCGATTTCAAGACGAGATCGAGACGAGACTGAATTTTTTTTCGTTACGAGATCGAGAATTACACTTCGGGAGTTTTCGAGATCGAGAATCGAGAAAAAATGCAGGTGCTGCAATAGCTATGTTAGGAAATCATTTTAATTTATTTACGAATCTCACACACTTGCTCTGATTCCATGCGGCATATTCGGAATGTTTCCTTTTTGAATTGTTTGTTTATGTAATTCTTACGCACATAATGGTATTTCGATTCAACTCCTTGTGTTTGTGGGGTCTCTGGAAGAGAACCGTTCACAGTTGTTGCTGTTAGTGGAGAGCCACCATCCACCATCGACGACCAAATCGAAGGGGGAATGGAAAAGTTGATTCTGTGAAGAGAGGGTGAGACAGAAAAGTGAAAGAGTGAGAGATAGACAATGTGCGTATGCTCACCACCACCGAGAGGCTTTTAATAGAGCGAAGCGCAGAGATTAATCTGTCGGCCCTCCTTTGGTGATCTTTCTTTTAACGACTCATGTCTCTATTATGAATGACGACGCGAGCGACTTTTTCTCTCTATCTCTCTTTATTCGCCGGCTGCCAGCATCATCTCATCATCATCACCATCATCATAGGCCACCGGGGACATTTAGGAGGATGAATACTGGAGGAAAGCACTCTCAGGTTACCCAACTACCTACTTACTATATCACTCAATGCTCTGCTGGACAGAGTTGGACTGGAAAAACTTCTAATCGCTTTAGTTAAAAAAAAACTCTACCAAACCTAAGAACATTTGAACAATAATAGTCAATATACACGTTATTGCAGGGTTTGTTGTATGAAATCTTTTCTATGTTATTATTCGTATTATTAGCAACAAATATTTGAGCAATCCTTGCTTCTGTAATATGCCAGATTATATGAATTACCAGCCCGGGCAAACACTTTGGTAGATTGCGGTACGAACAAAAAGTCATTAAAAGTCTGAAGTATGGAACCCTTGTACCCCAAATACCTACTCGCACGTAGAACCAGTCTGACAACCAACCCAGATCCATCCAGAAACATGCACCAAAACAGAACCGCATGAAAATTACTCCTACATATGTCTTAGGTTTATGTCCGGTATAGACCCTTCAACTTTAAGTCCCAGTAGCACTGACAGACTCTCGCAAAACAGTCCAGTGAAATACTGTACACAAATATAGCGAAAAATCTACGATAATTGAGCCATAGAGCTCAAAGATACTTCTTGGGGTATTACAGGTCTGGAACCCTACATCTAGGAGAACCAGTCACACCTACAGCCACTATCAGATCATTCTCATAACATGCTACATACATACATAGTAAAAAAAACATCAGAATCTTGCCATGGGATTCAGAAACCTGCAATAGCCAATATAGGCTTCTAGGTACAGAACCCACCACATAAAGTCCCATGGGCACTGAAAGTATGACCTTACTTTTAACACGTGGTTGGGATATCTCGAATAGTGTAAGAGCAGCCACTACGGCACATACACACAGACGTTCAGACAGACTGCCATAGCTTGGGACTGTGTTGCTGAGTTTTATTTCAAGTGAAAAATGTCTAATCAAACATATACCCGGAACTCTAGTCTAACTGAGCTAGAGGCATTTGAAATTTTAGTCAAGCAGCAGTAGGAATTCCCTAATAATTTAAAGACCATTTAAAAAGAAACCGCTTTATTGATTTATTTGCTCAAAATGTTCACCCACTTCACCCCCTTCTTAGAATTGAAGTGGTAGCTCTGCCAGCAGTCTCAGGATCAGCACGAATAGTTTCTGCGGCATCAATGATTCTCTGTTTTCAATATTTTCTGCGTAAACTAATCTTTTCAGTCTTTCCCATAAAAACTAATCTAGGGGATTAAAGTCTGGTGACCTTGCTGTTACTTGTCAACAATAATGTGTGAAGGTGCGCCATCGTGCTGAATCCACATTCGTTTTGTCACATTAAGAGGAACATCATCCAGTAATGTTGGAAGATCATTTTCAATGAAACGTAAATAACGAATGGCTGTGAGACGATCTTCCATTAAAAACGGACCAATGAGGCCGGTCATCAATAATGCCATACCATAAATTCACCGAAAATCTATCTTGAAAATAACTTGCAATAATATATTTACTGAATTTTAAATTGTATGTAACAAATTGCATCTGAGGACTAATGAACCTTAGTCACACATGTCCATATGTTTGTAAGCAATATTCTAAATAGCTTTTTCCATAATCCCTGACAACGAAATAAAACAAGCAGTAACAGAGCCAATCAGTCACTCTAATGATTGATAACTATTAAATTGTTTGCGATATCATCATCAATCCCCTAATATATCTCTCCGCTACTACCATCCCCCTTATCCCAAAGCTAGTGCTAAACACCCCTAAATATATTCACCATAGCCACTCCACCACCACCGCCCCCCCACCCCGATTCAATTCTGTCAACTTATTGTTCCATCCAAATTCATCTATTATATCCGTTCGCTTATTCTTTCCTGAATGATGATGACTGTCGTCTTGATGTTTCACTTGTCCCGGTCCCTTGATCATTTTGCTGCAGTGTATACGGCCCTCCAAATGTCTGATTAATATACATATATAAATCTTTGTAGGCTTTGAAAATCAAAAAAAAATGATGATGATGATGAGGGTTGGTAGTTGTTCTTCTAGTAGTAGCTGTGGGACCACACATTGTTGTTGTTTCGCTGCCATAAGAACTATATAGCGCACATGTGGTCCGATCATCTGGCTTTTGAAGGGCTGCTTTTCATTCTCTGGGACATATTTTGATTGCTTTTAGAGTAGAGATGTAATTTAGGTGGTTATGTGAGCCGCACAAAGTGCGATTACCCGAGTAAATGTGCGCGCACTCTCGTGTTGTCTTATGGGAATAGTTTTATGGATTATGGGAAGAGAAGGGAATATACTTATATTGAAGCTTAATGATATAAGTAATGGATGGATAAAGACTGTCCATGTGGTATAAATGAGATAGATATTGATATTTGATTTGGTTCGAGAGGGAAATCGGATTTTGGTACGCGAGCGTAAGTATCTGATAGAATGTGTTTGTTATAAGGATGTAAGGAAGAACCAGAAAGTTAAGTTTATTACACCTTGCAGGAGAAAGAAACGGTGATGAAAGGGATTTATTCTACGATGAGGTAATTGAAGAATTTAGTCAATCGCATAAGAGCAAAGTGAATGTTATTCTTATGATTTTAAGCAAAGAGTATGTACTTATATCGAAACATTACTGGTAAAACATAGCAAACACATGAAAGCCAATAACAGTGGTCGAAGAACTACATACAAGTTTTTGGTTCAGAAGTATTTATGGAAGAATATAAATACAAACAAAGAAGAAGGCTAAACTGAACCATTTCAAAATGAAAAGTGGAAAAATAAAGGCAAGAATAATGAAAAACACCATCACCAAGTGCTTGAACCAAAGTGAGCACAAATGGAAGTCCAAACAGAATAAAATTGTAGCGAAAACGAGACGTGCTGTAAGGGTACTACCAAAAGTACCAGCAGAACACAAAGGAAAGATCTTTACTGAAATCAAAATTTAAGGCATTTGATTTGAAACATCAAAACAAAGACAAAAATAAATATTTTTGTCTTTGTTTCAATTATATCTACGCCATCGGTTCCACATCCAAAACAGTATTTGAATCTGAAACATGTCTGAATGAGGATGAATAATATTGAGTTCAACAAAAACTGGAGAAGTACCGGAGAAGAAACGTCATCAAAGGCATCAGAAGTGGGACATTTATATTTATTTGTTAATCTAACTACATAGAAGAACTCGCCGTAGAAAATACATGTTCGCTTCGACAATGAGATGTTTTAGTGGTATTTAAGAATTTGGAAATCGAAACATCTATCCCCTTATATCTACACAGGTATCGAGACAAAAATCAGTAGTTTAAGAATAGCGATTTTAATATTAAAATCCATGTATGTTCCTCTCTTTCGTTTTTATTTTCTATTCTTTTCCCCTCTGGAAGCTTTTTCCATTCTGAGAACAAGGTTCACAGTCATTTAAGCCAGCACAATATGCGAATATCCAAAGCAGCATACAGGACTGACATCACACACAAAAAACACACGACATCATCTCTCATATTATTATTATTATTATGATTACAGCAATCTGGTGGCATATCCCCATCCTCCACCCCCCAACCACACACTAATCCACACAAAGTACGTGAGCAGAAACCCTACAAATTTCTGTGTGTATAATAGAAAAAAATCCGCTAAAATTTCCCTGAAAATTAAACCTTCTTTGACATATATATATATATATATATATATATATATATATATATATATATATATATATATATATATATATTTAATCCTCAGTATGTGTGTGTGTTCAGAGAGAGCATTGATGCGTTTCAAGCAATTCTAACCCCAAAATCAACGGACGTTTAGGATATTATGTAGGTAGATAGGTGTCTAGATAAGGGCACGCGAGATGCGAGATGAATGAGGAAGCTTTTTCATAAGTGATTACTCTTTCTCTAAACCTCACAATATTTCACAAAAGGACAGACATACTTTTCATTTCACACATCCATCATTCATTTATAGGAATGGTGATTTTATTTTGTTGATAATTCGTGCAAAATTAAAGATAAGAGATCATTACTTTTGAATTTCCAAGATAAATAAACAAATAATAAAATGAAAATACAATAGAACTTTAAATACAACTACAAATGTAAAATCATCTTATGATATAAAAATATTAAATATTAATAAATAAATTTTATAAGTACCTACTATAACAATATATTCTAACTTAAAATTATTTAAAATCCAATTCTTAATATGAAGTTTGATAAAACAGGGAGCTTATCCCCGTATAGAGACACATTTAAAATAATCGACATATTAAAGTCACTCAGTGATATCTAAGCCATTTTCTTATAATTTTTAAGAAATATTTAGCTTTGCGGCTGTAACTTCATCCCAACTGTCACCACTACACATAATGACTGTGTCATCCGCAAACGATACAATAACACCCGGTATATTAAGTTGCAATAATCCATTAATATAGGCATTAAATAATAATGGACCAAAAATTGAACCTTGAGGGACTCCACAAGCTGTATGAACTCTTAACACCATCAATGACAACACAATGAAATCTATTTGAGAGATGGTTCCTCATGAAATTATTAACAATCCCTCTTTTACCAAGACCTTCTGTGAATCACTTTATTTTGTTTAATCCTGGTTATCCTGGTAAGGATCCTAGGATAAAGTCATTGGATTATTGTATTGTCATTGATTCTTGAAACAAGTTGAAATTTTCAAGTCAATCATATATCTAGAAAATGTGAAAATTTAGTTGAAAGATTCCGTTACATCGACAAATAGATAGATAGAAACTGGACTTGACCATAATATGATCGATCGTAATTCTGGAACTAGAATATGCAAGTATTCTCGACAGCCATTTTCATTCTCTGGGACATATTTTGATTGCTTTTAGAGTAGAGATGTACTTTAGGTGGTTATGTAAGCCGCACAAAGTGCGATTACCCGAGTAAATGTGCGCGCACTCTCGTGTTGTCTTATGGGAATAGTTTTATGGATTATGGGAAGAGAAGGGAATATACTTATATTGAAGCTTAATGATGTACGTAATGGATGAATAAAGACTGTCCATGTGGTATAAATGAGATAGATATTGACATTTGATTTGGCGCGAGAGGGAAATCTGTTACATCGACAAATAGATAGATAGAAACTGGACTTGACCATAATATGATCGATCGTAATTCTGGAACTAGAATATGCAAGTATTCTCGACAGCCATTTTTCCCCAAACTGTCAAATGACACCCAATTGAGAAGAATGGGGACAAAAATGGCAGTCGAAGAATACTCACTTCCTTCTTGAGCTCTATACCTTGATATAGAATATTTTCATGAGTTACCTACAATTTAGGATATTCACAACACCTAGATATTCGATATAAGAAAGAATTAAATAAATAAACATATAAACATGTTAATATATGTACTCATTCATGTAACTAAGCCTCGACAAATGCATTTAAAAAAATAGTTTCATTCTTATTTTATCTTTCCACTTGAAAAACTATCAGAGACTACCCTAAACATTAATTCTCCTGTCCAAATTGCGCACACCTTCACTGACCACTACTAACGTTGTCGGGTTATATACCTACCTACCTATATATATATATATATTTATAATACTATCATAATTTACTTGGAAAAGTAAACTAAGTAGGATACCTACTCCTATATATATGTATAGGTGAAAATAGATAAAATAACTAGGTAGGGCTCAGAGGGCAGCTCCGTTTTGATAATTAATGATAAAAGCCGAGAGCTCTTGAGGTCTTTAATTATCCGTATCAGATGTAACAAACGAACGAATGCCCGAAAATTAATCTAAAACGACGAACCATATGTTGGTCTTCTTTTTTGTTACAAAAAGGGGGAAGTATATTTATATATGTGTGGTCAATTATTTTTCTATTGTGAAATGTTTTTAGAGAATCGGATTAGGAGATAAATTTGAGTCATCTCTAGAAACAACAAATTTTAAGTTATATATAGGTAATCATATATATCAACTTCAAAAGTACCTACCAAGCACCAGTGGAATTGATATTATTTTGTATTTTCCAGTGCATAAATTAATGAAGTCAGTACAATTTTTGATGAAAATATCTATTTCACAAAATCATTCAACTTTCACCAAAGAAGATAATATACTTGGCTTATATTTATTCAATGATTTCAAAACATCGCGAAAATACACATATTTCAGACTTTCCCGATGCTGTAACCCGGAAATATGTCCAATTTAACCGTTGCCGGATATATCCTCATCAATTTTGTCTCAAATTTTCAATTTTCAAATAAAATTGTCCCCTCCACCCAGTTTGGGATACGTTTTTGTCGGAAGGGACATGTTAAATTTTGATTTTTTTTGATGCTGCCAATTCTGAATAGTCCTCTATCAAATGGAAAAAAAATCTTGGAGCCCTTTACTATTTTTAAGACGCGACATTCATAAAAAAACATGCAGACATTCATTCCAATTGTGTAGTATACTTCCTTCGTTTGGTTCGTCGGTCAAATGCTGTGAATTTATCGGAGAAACCTTTTTGGAGGTTTTAAAGTGAAATTCCTCAATTCCTTGACGATCTTATCTGTACTATTAATTGAAACTTTACAATGATATATATCCACAATCTATTAGAGCGCCATATGTTGATATCATTTCCGATCAAAAAAATAAAACGGGAAACACAACAACTATTTTTATTGTCTCCAAAGGTGTAGTATTACTAGGACAATGATATAAATTTAAGTGTCACCATGTCACCATAATAGGAAAAGGGGGTCATTTTTATATTACAGTTTTCTGGTAAAATTTTAATTGGTCATTTAATGCTAGAAAAATGGTGTCACCTTTTTCTAAATTAATGAATTCTTATGAATATTAATTTCATGAACATTTGTTTTCTATTTTTTCCAGATAATATATCAAACATGTCTAACGAATTTGTTACTGTTACTATAAAACTGAACAACTTTAGTTGTAGAATTTGAATAAAAAAGATAAATTCATTCTTGATACGATTGTTTGCTTTTGGCTTTAGGGGCTTTTTAACTGAAACAATCATTTTTATCGACAAGTAATGAAAGTGTGAAGTTTTTTCGATACAACATGTCTTGATACACCCAGAAATTGTTTTGAATTCAATTGTAACACAAAATAATGAACAAGCGAGTATATTTCCCCGATATCGATAATTGATGTTAAGCATCGCAGAGCGTAGCCGAATCTTTGGATGAGACACAAAATGTTTTCGGGCGCGCAACAAAGAAAAGTGGAACACTTTCATTTTCATTGTTACTATCAAGGCGTCGGTATTCATGTTTGATAGAGCTTAAAATGGCTTCATTTGTTTTAACAGCTACTGTCACCTGTCAGGCAAAACCTGGTAGTGCGACAGTACCTACCTAATTTCACGATTGAAAAACACGTTTATGACAGCTACTGTCGAACAGTTTACACTATGACAGAAGGTGTGACAGTTGCGTCATGGCAGCAGATTCCAAAATAGCTAAATAGACCATTACCAGATGTACCTGCACTGCTCTTATATCAATGGTCTAATAACGTCCATTGCCTATTAGATTGAATATTTCATCAACTATTTTTAACCTCAAAAGCTGTTTATTTTTCACCGCAATTGACCAATATTATATATGGATGGCATGTTTGAACTTTTCCCGCCAAACTTACGTATTTTTCGATGCTGCACTATCAAACACAACTCTGCTTGTCGTTTTACTGTGTTCGAATGCCACCATTTATATTTTTATCTACACAGACCAAAAAAAAAGGTGACGTAGATACAAATTGGAGTTCTGCAAAAACACACAATCACCACACAACTTTTGTATTGTGCCATAGTATTCAGGATTCAATACAAACATACATACATACATAGAGAGATAGTGTAGTAGCAGGAACAAGTTGGGCACCTCACCCGATTTTATCATTAGAGCGCAAAACGTTGTGAAAAGTATCATCAGTACGTAGGTTTATTGCAAGCTTTATTCGAAATTTAATGTTTTACAATTGTACAGAGTTTGAACACGCATTGATTGGTGAATAGCGATCTTTTTTGCTCCAGCTTGTTGCAAATTGCTATTTTTGTTGGATGTTGGATAAGGTGGGGTAAGTGAATATAAAAATAATGAAGTCAAATGTCATTGAGCTCTGACATTTTTATTGTGAACAGATAGAGAATCAGAGACACAACCATTAGACGGTCAAGTCGATACATATGAAATTTTTGAAGAATTCACTGGTTCACATTTTCGAGCGACCGCGTCTTAGATGGCGCTAGCATCAAGGTTTTAGAAATCGCGGGAATATTCGAAATCTTGTGTCATTTAATAATACTAATAATTAGAAAAAGCGTTCACAAAAACAAACTGTAATACATTATACATATGGTATTATAGCAAGAATTAAAATAATGAAAGTTTTATTAATATAGCAAATCCAAATTACAAAAAATAAAGTTTATGAATTATAAATATTTAAAAAAAAAATAACAGGGGGACAATTCTCAAGTGTATGGGAATGGTTTCCTATAGGAAAAATGCATCATATTCCCATAGGAAACTCAGAAAGCCATTCTTAAGTTTCCTATAGGTAAATATTCCTACACAAACCGTGGGAATCTTTTCCCATGATTGTATAGCATGGGAAAATAATGACAAGTGTTGGAAATATTTAAATTATGAAGTTTAATGATATTTTTTTGTTTGGAATGGACTTATTGCAATTAGCTATTGTTGAAAATCAAGAAAATGCAGAAGCTATGTTAAAACAGACAGACATGTATTTTTTTTAAAGGAATCATCCATTTGAGGTGTCATCCGATACTGTATATATTATTATAAAAATGTTTAGACTTTCTGAAAAATTAACAATGTTTCTAATAAATTTATTGGACCCATATTTAGAAGAACCATAGACAGTCGACACTTTTTAAAGAAACTAAGGTTAATAAATACTTTATAGAAATGTTTTATACGGAAATGAAAAACTGTTTATCAAAAATTTTTAAGTAAACGTTAATTTTAAAACTCATTATTAACCGAACAGATTCTTTGGAAAATTAGGTGCTGAACCGATCAAAAACCTAGTTGAAAATATGTTGAGCCCTGGTTGTATTTGTAATTCAGGTTTATATTATTATATTTTAAGTTCTTGTGGCAGTGAATTTCTTTACGAGTGGAAGCTATCTTGTTTAAGATTCTTTCACTTTAAAAATTGAACTCAATTTTCCTTTCTGTAAATCCTCGTCTTTCTCTATAAACTCAATAAGAACCTTTTTTGCGCCTCTGAGATATTTCCGACACCTTTGGCCATTATTTACCTACACATGAAATTGTTATAGACTGATTGGCAAGACAGTCACTACTGTAACCTCACGTGACTTACCAATAGTGGCGGCCATTAGATACAAAATACTGAACTTTGATTGGCTGAAATAAAATGTGCATCCGAAACAATGCGCGTTAAACCCGAAAATAATATCCCTATAAGAAAACATTTCCTATGGGAAATCTTTCAGGCTATTTGATACTTTGTAATCTGTACAACCCAATTATCCGATTATACGACGGCGAAAACGTATCCTGCTGATACAGACAACAAAAAAATGTTGAGAGAAAAAGTGTGATAAAATTTCGACAAAAGAACCATCTTTATAAGTATAATATGGCAGCCAAAACACATCCACACGGTGGATGAAAATAAACAGCTTGGCAAAAATGTGGAGCCCATCATCATCATCATCATCAAACAACAGCAACACAAAGAAGAGAAAAAAAGTGGTTTGTTGAAATCATCCCTCATCCTTAATAATCAACGCCCTCTAACGAAGCTTTCACTAAATTCATACATATATATATATATATAGGGATATGCTGTTGCCATCCATATATATCTATATAATACCTATAGCGCCGTAATAGCCTAAAACACACATTTTTACTTTGAGTATATTAATGGCGGATCATCGCGCGATATACGCGTTGGGTTTGGGGGGCGGCGAGGGGGGGCGGCATACCAACTAAGCCGCGCACCATCGCTCCATCATAATAAAAAGCGTATCTTTCGTATATTTTTGTGTGATGTGAGATTCGCTCACACTCACACACATATATATTTTTATTAATTTTCATATGCCATTTTTAACGCCATGATGTTGTTGGGAATGTTGAAAATAAAATCTGTGCGCTAAAATAATATTAATATACCTACCAACCAAGCTGGTTGAGATGTATTTGTTTTAATATCGTTGAGGGAATTTATTTTATATACCTACGTTATAATAGTAGTCTTTGTGGAGTTTATTATTTCAGTGATTTCAGTTCATTGATCAAAGGTTAGCGTCACTGCTTAACTAAATTGTTTCGATATTTTCAATCAAAAATTTTTCGTATTTTTCGACCGATTTTCCAACGGATGAGAAATGTAATACGTGTGTGCATTTTTTTGTAAGTGTGCTTCATATAATATGAAGTAGGTACTCTGATTTTGATGTTTTTTTTTTATTTGAAAAAAGATAGTTGAGAAATGTTCCATGTTGAACAAATTTCCAAAAATCCAGCATTTCCTTTCCCCAAAAAACTATTTATTTAAGTAATAAGTAGAGGTCCTAGTATGGTTCCCTGGAGCACACCTATATTAGTGTTTTTAGGTTTGCTATTTGCTTCACCCGATCTTACAGTCTGAATATTACCAGATAAGTAGGTACCTAACTTTGAATTAAAACGCCAACATAGCTCCTAATATTGTTTGGTAGATAGATATGTTAAAAAATCACTTGGAAGTAATAGTTTCAACGAGGTTATCAGTATACCAGTGAATTCTATTTCGTTTTCTCTAAAGCTTTTCACTCTTTTATCATTTCTATAGTTATTCTGAAATATATTTTTTTAAAAAGCTGAATTCTAGTGCAGTATCATTTTGGAAAATTAAGTGGAATTTAATTGGAGATCCAGAATTAGTGCAATATATATACTAGTATGTAGCTGTTTTACCCGGCACTTCTTGGGCAAACAATTTGGTAATATGAAGTCATAAAAAGTCTTGAGTATGGAACCTTTCTACCTTAGAATCCTACCCGCACGTAGGACCAGTCCGAACACCAACACAGATCCACCCACAGACATGCAGCAAGAGAAAACAGCTCGAGAATTTCTCCTACATATGTCTTACTTATGAATTTTCCGGTATGGAACCCTCTACCTTCAAGTCCCAGATGCACTAACAGACTCTCACAAAACAGTCACACACAAATATAGCGAAGAATCTACGAAAATTCTGCCATAGAGCTCAAAGATACTTTTTTGGGTACTACAGGTATGGAACCCTCCACCTAGGAGACAGAGTCACACTTACAGCCACTACCAGATCATTCTAATAACGTTTTATATACATACATGGTAAAAAAACCATCAACATCCAACTATAGAGTTCAGAAATATGCAATAGACTTTCAGTTACGGAACTCACCCCATAGAGTCCCAGGGGCATTGAAGGTATGATCGTACTTTTACCTACGGTATGATAAATATGTGTACAAAATTTGGTTTGGATATCTCGAATACTGTAGGAGCCAATACGGTACATGCAATTCAGTGTTGATTTTTCATATATTGCATCAAGTATGGTATCCAATACTCTCTTGCATAAGTATCTTCTTCAATGATACCTATATAAGCTAAAGCCTGTTCCTCGTCGATTGTGCTCTTATCTATAAATGTTCCATACTTTATTGTTCTTGGTCGTCCAATACTTCTTCTGTCATCAAGTGATTTTTTTTGCTATTTGTTTCTGACTTTTAATTGCCATTATATATGTAGGTTCCATTATTTATCTGTACCCATATCTCCACTTTGCTGACTCTATCCTACAAGGTTTCCCCCGATATCTTCCAAAGTATTTTCATTCTGATTGTCCTATACGTATAGTCTTTTTGGCGAGCAGAATGCCCAATTGATAGTTTCAGCTCGCCGTATCCTCACCCTACAAATCAAAAAAAAGATTGCAACAAAATCTTGGCACAAACAACCCAATATACAGACCACTGGACTCAGGAACATCCAAAACATAAACATGTCGCAATATCTCGCTGTTTTATGTCCATATATCTATTCCCATCGTTTAGTTTAATATCCTAATAAAAATGTAAATGATTTCATTTTCAAATGAAGAGAATTTACATATGATTATCTTCAACAACAGTCTCACCTTTTAATTTTGAATGTGTGTAAGAAGTAGTGGGTATTATATTATCGATCAGCTGGATCATGTTATTAAGCATTGGAGGCGTAAATAATCATAAATCAAGCAAGTAATTTGACAGCCATGGGCGTAGAGGTACCATGAAGGTACTAAAATAATACTTACTTTTATCTATGTAATTTAGAAAGAGACGAGTTTAGGTTAGAAACGATTATTAAATAAAAAAAATCTATTAAAATACTTTTTTTTGTGACTGCAAAAAAAATATATATTGTAATATCTTTTCAATATTTTGATCATCGTTTTTCTTGTCACATAAAAAAATAGTGTATTATACATGGGAATAATATTAGATTATAGCTTTCGGTTTTTCGAACTAAGATCTAATACTTTTTTTCCTTGTATTATAAATAACTATAATTTGTTCTTGAAAGTGTCGATATTGGCTATTGGAAGTATATCAAAGAATTTTTGTCTCAATCACATAACAACTGGTACCTACTCATTTTTTGCAGAAAAATTTGCATTGCTCTACCCAAGAAAGAAAAGCATCTAAGACGATGCCAAAAAATTTAATTGATCTTTCATTCATAACGGTCGTTATTGTAATGTAAGCCTAATACAAGATTGCTTTAACTTGATACCATATGTATGGTTCTTTGTAAGTTTACATACAGTTTCATTACTTCAAACAAATCAATAAGTTCTTTAAGGGCTCTACTTGCTGCTAATTGGATAGAGAGATCCTGTTTGAGTCTAATGATGCTTGATTTATCATCAGCAAAAGCCGTGATGTTATTACAGACAACACCAATTGAGAGCGGGTTCACAAAAAAGGGTATAGGGCCTGAAATAGAACCTTGAGGAACTCTCATTTTAACGCTCAATTGGTCCGGAGATTGAAATTTCCCAAATCTATTTATAATATATACAAATTGCTTTATATTCAGCAAAAATCCAAACCAGTGTGTGGAATATATCGGTAAGCCAACATTAATTTTGATTATTTTTTTCTCATTGGACTGTGGGATGGTGAGAGATTATTGGTAGGCAAACCAACGGTCCCAGTTTTTGTAACAAAATGTATTTTTAAGTGAATTTTCTACCTCGTACGCCTATGTACCTATATCCCATCATCTACACTTCTTATGTACGCCCATAAAAGATATTTTAATGATTGGTTTGAATTACGTTATTTGTTTTTCGTGCCTCAATGTATGTATTTAAAAAAAACAGCCTTAACATCATCATCATAATCATTTGTATTCTGTAACTGACTTTTCATTAGGAAAGCTTGTGGCACGCTCACATTTAGGTACCTACCCGAAAAATCCTATATACACATATATATATATATATATATATATATATATATATATATAAATGTTTCTCATTGTAATGCTAATGGCTGCAGTTAAAACGCAGACGACGAAAGGTGTTCAGTCGTTGGTTTCTTCAATCGAAATCGTTTCTTCAATTATTGCATTATTGCTTTCAACCGACCACGACCATGATGACGGTGCTTTTGGAATTCGAGAATTTAAATGACATAATTATTATTTTCTCGGTGAAATTGTTAGGGGGCTCGGCAAAAAAAAATCAAGTAGGTATACGTCCTTCGTAGGATTCCATTGTTTTCTTGCAGGTGATTTTTTTAAATGTGAATTGGTCATTAGTTTCAAGCTATTTTTATTAGTTTTGCTTTTTAGGGTTCCGTACATCCCCTTTATTGGTAGATGAGAAAACATTGCCCTTTTCCACTCCACTTTGGTTTTGAGGGGAAGGACATGTTGAAAGTCGTTTTTTTTATTGGCATCAATTATTCTAAAATTGTATTTTTTAATTTTTCTAGAAGATCCTATTTTTAGTAGAAAAAAATTCAGGCTAATTTTCTGGACTAAATTTGGCTTTAAGTTAAACATTTCGTTTACTTAGACACAATTTATTATTAAAAATGAAGCAATTTATAACATTTACTCATGTTAACTTATATTCGTTGAATGAGCCATAAACAAATGAGATCTATTTATCTTCAGGAACACCCTTATGCTTAATAGCCCTAAAACAAAATCAATTAGACCTTTTGTGGCGTGTGCATGTTACTTTTTGTGTGTGCCCTTTTCTGGTAATAGAAGCAATAGCCGTATAGCAGAAAAAAAAATGAAATGTCGGCATGTATACTAATATACGTAGTAGAGATGTCGGTGCAGATAACGAAAGGGCCGCCTTATATACCTACGTATATATGTGTATATTATAAGCTCTGCATGCCCTGGAGGACACTCGCCATCAGATAGTACAAATGAGTGTTAAATGCGGCCACGTGGCAGGCATTTGGCTGTAGGTAAGTAGGTATTTTGTACCTTCTTCCTTTATAGGTATACCATGTTTTGGAACGTTTGGTGATGTTTTTGTTTGGTTCATTTGAAGTTACCATTTCTGAAACTAGTAGATTTTGGTGGCGAAGGTTTCCCATTAGATGTGATGTTCTGTTTTGTCAGAATATGCATTTGGACAATTTTAGGAAGCTATTAAATGTATCTTTCTACTCAGAAGAATCTCTATCTGCTATAGCTGGCAATGTTAACTCTATTGTTATACTTACAATTTATAATCCTCGTGATCGACCTTGTTTGCCAGCTTATCTGTCAATTTACCGCAATATTCCAGTAAGACAAGAAAATGTTGTTAATGGTTAATGAAAATCCAAAAAGTCCAACAGTTTCTCGGTAATTTATGCTATTCTTACAATATTCGAGGAAAAGCAAGCTTACATAGAATAAATATTTCCTATAAAAAATTGGAACGACTTTATTAGTTGGTGTAATTAAGAATACAGCTTACAAAACTGTAATTCTTTGCCAATTTAAAATTTTTCGTATCTGCTATAATAGCCGAGATCCCTGTACTAAACATAAGAAAACTCACCCTGTATAGGTAATAGAAAACAAAATAAATAAAAAAAACATCTGTAAGTAGATTTTATTCAAATTTTACAATTTTGTTTCAATATTGAGTTCAACTTTCATTTACCACCACCTATGACCGGCTTAATATCTTTATAAATTTTAAAGTAAAAGATATAAGAAGCCTTGTAAATAAAGATACATAATCGAAAGGAAATTGTCAATAAGAATGAGAGAAAGGAATTTTCTAGTATTCTTCTTTCAAATACTGCACTAATCCTTTCTGACTATCTAGAATGGAGAAATTTTGAATGAAAATATTCTCCATCAATATCATCAATATAATTTTTACCACCGTCGTCTTGTAAACTTTAAGTTTACAAAAAATTAAATTGTTACTCACTAAATTTTCTACGGAATTGCTATATTCTACACAAACGTTATATGAATGTCGATTCAACAATGTCTTTATGAGATAACCTGTGCTATAAGCCAAGGCGTTTACTTTGGGACATTTTATATTTCTATAGTCGCTTGTGAAAACGTTTAAAGGAAGTAAATTTTGGAGAAGCAGACGTTGGAAAGACTAGATCTCGTCATTCTATCTTACTAGAATAACCGTCCACTGAACAATACTCAGCCATTTCACAATATTTATCGAAAGTTATTGCAACTTACAACACACGAGGAAACGCTATTTGTTCTGAAATCGACCAAAGTTCACAGCGAAATATGAGACATACTGACACTCGCTGAACTCGGCGAGTTGGCATATTTCTTGAATGTATTACCTTCTGATGAGAGTGACCCAACTTAATATAGTGTTTCGTAAACTTTGATATTATCGATAATATTATTGATATTCTCATACAACTATGGAAGCTGGAAGATCAAGCTGAACCCATATAATATTTTCAAATGGTACGTATATGTGGTAGAACTGTTAAGAAGAAATGTTTGGTTTGAGGTTATGCTCAATTTCAAAGAAAGAATTTGTCTCTTCAACAATCAGATATGATCCTTTGAGGAACCTCTCGTACATCTGCAGTTCTTATTAATAATTTCCTGTGAAGTAAATATCTATACCTATGGCGTATCATTATCTTTCCATTAATCCCCAATCCATTAACAATATCCGGGCACTCGATACTATCACACTGGATCTCAAGTGCGTCACAACAAAAGTAGACACTATCAACCTTCATTGAGTGAATAACGGCCCAACTATAGCACTACTCAATCTGTCCGTGTATTTCGATATCAAAACTGGCAATCAAATTAAAAATACCTACGGAACCTACATCATTGCAAATTTGACCGGTGCGAGACGATGACTATATGTAGTACAAGTATTTCGAGTTCTTTCCCTGCCATTAATTACGATGAGGAACCAATTTGCACACAGAACAACAAATTTAATTATTAATTATTATTCCATAATAATTAGGTAGAGGTATATCTATCTACGTTGTGATGGTGCGCCGCGAAAATAATTTGGGGTAACACGTAAAATGCTCACACACAAACCACATATGCTTTTAATTTTTATCTTTTCAAGAGAGGGCTGTTCAACAAAATAATATAATTAATAGTTTATGTTCTGTGGTTGTGCACATGCAAACGTTTGCAATGCGTGTGGTCTTCCAGTGAAAAAATTAAAAAAGAAGAATTTAGGCCTTTTTAATGCATCCGTCTATCTGATAGTGATCGCGCTATTGTAGTGTTATATTTTTCAGAAATTTCGTAGTATAGCGGTAGGTAATTTATTAGTTCAGGTAACAGATGAAGTGAGCGTAGTACTACCTACCCTAAAGGCACGCGTTAGGATCACACAGGGTGTTTTTTTTTTAATTTAAATTAATTTTTGGTTTTGGTAATTTGTTCTGGATTATCTAACGATGTAGGTATAAATCTATTTGTTGTAAGAAACCGCCCCGAGTGTGTCACTAAAGGCTATAAATTTTCAAGGAAAGAGTTATTTTTGACCGACTTCAAAAAAGGAGGTGGTATACAATTTGGTTGTGTGTTTAGTTTTTTTATGTTTTAGCTTGTTTTGCATAGTAAACGTGCTTCGATTTTATTGATTCATTTCAAAGAGGATACTTGAGAAATGGTCCCATATTCATAAAAACGTAAATCCGAAATCTCTTTCCCTTCGAAAACCGACAAATTTTCTCGAAAATCGAAGATCCGATGGCAGAATTAAACTTTTGATTGGCTGCTTTTGGTTATTCACCTGGCTACAAACCTACTGTACGCTGCTTTAATTGATATATGATTTCAATTGAAAATTACCAACGTATTCAGGCACGTGGTGGTAAAAGTTTATTGTTTTACAATATAGTTACCTTGAAAGTTAGCATGAAATTGTCTTGAATAACTTTTGTTGCGCCAAATGACTTCATTTGAAAACAATTATTGTATTCCTGTATATGAGTTAAAAATGTATAGAATCTGTCCCATTTCCGTAAACCAATGACTGCAGAGGCGCTGGTGGCAGTACCAATGGCGTCAATTTGACTTTACTGCTCCCGCAACACAATCCAGGGGCTTCATTCTTTCAATATTAGGTGTGATTGATTTTAACTTACCGAGATGATCACATCTCAAAAACTCACTTTATAATCATTTGAAATAAAACTATTATTTATCAACCGATCCATCTATTTGTTAATCGATATTTGCAGCGCGCGTTCTGTCAATTGCTGACAGTTATTTCAAACAACTGACAGTTGTCTAACAACTGCATGTACTGTATGTAAAATTAATATTGTCTTTAAGTTTTCATAAATGTTCTTAAATTTTCTAATGTTCCGCTCAACTTTCTAAATTTGTTCGTTCATAAGAACCTTCTTCTGATAATAATGAACACAACAAAAAAGAATTAGCGAAATCGGTTCAGCTGCTCTCTAGATTTGCAACTCATTCAGCGATTCATTTTTATATTATATAGAAGAAGATAAATAAATCTACGCATTCTCCTCTTGCGTTAACAGAAGGAAGGGGACACTAAATGGAACGAGTTAACGAGTTCACTCACTGTGGCCTGCATCATCAGAATCGGATGTATCAGGAAGAGAATCAAAAGAGCGAGTGAGACACATGTGATCATTTAGAGTGAGTGAGACGGAGAATGCACAGGAGCAGGCACAAAGTAGGTGCCTACGGTTGCTATGTGACCATTGATTGATGTGATTTTAACACACATCATCACATATATAGAGAGACTCATTAGTTTGGGGAGTTGGATCACAGAGATTGATTGAAAATGGCCGGTAGGTACGTAAAGGTGTGAATGCAGGAAAGGATTCTATGGTAGTGATGTGGTGTGGGTAGAGCGTTGTTATAAGGCTTTTCCACGTGACGTCAGCGCCATTTGAACTACTGTCAAAATCAGCTGTTCTGGAGGGCAACAAATCGCAAGTTTGAATTTTAAGATTGTACTTTTTACTTTATTTTAGTTGTTTTTATACAGTTTCAAAACACTCAAGTTAATAATAAGGTATTTTAACACTAATTGAATTGCTTTAGAACGTGCAGCTCGTCGACAATCCTGTATACAGGCCTTATGTAGAGACGATTTAACAGAAAGCAAAATCAAATGGCAAAGAATTTGTAGTGACCATTTTATTTAAGGTAAATTTATCTTATTATTTTTCTAATGAATGCACTTTTTATTACATACATAATGTGTTTTATGTATTTCAATCAATTTAAATAAACATAGTTATTACAATTACTTATATAAATAGCCGTGTAATTTGTTTTCACCAAATATATCTCAAGAAAAGCCAGCAAATTTTGA
The DNA here is from genome assembly GCA_958507055.1 of Crioceris asparagi. Taxonomy (NCBI): domain Eukaryota; kingdom Metazoa; phylum Arthropoda; class Insecta; order Coleoptera; family Chrysomelidae; genus Crioceris; species Crioceris asparagi. The sequence goes on from OY293830.1 coordinate 1,220,673, forward strand.
AAACAAGAAGATCTCGTATTACATCCCAACAGTACATACGGGTTTCACCCAATCCAAATTTAAAACAACCCCTAAAGTAGCGAGAGAGAGGTATACTAAGGCAAAAGAAAGTTTAAAAAAGAAGGAACATAGTTCTAAGATTCCATTTATATTATATTTATTTTTCATTATACAAAATATATAAGAATTCATCGAAACAATATAATTTTATTTTTATTTGAATATAATCAATTGGTGGTGGGGTAGTTAGCTTTACAACTTAATTAGCTTTTAAACATGCTATGTAATGGTAATTTAGTACCTCCATATTTTCATCTAAAAAAAAAATCTTGTGGCAATCGATTTGTGAGAAAAATTGCTGCTCGAAATTATCCACTAATTCGTTAATATATTGTAATGTTCATATGTTTATATATAATCGATTGGCATCATTTTCGTTGTTGCATCGAAGTCTGTATTCTTCCTTCAGTCCTTCAAAATATCTACTTACATTGGACATCTGAAATAGAAACATTTTTTGAAGCATTTTCATCTTATATATATCTATATATACTGTTGTTGAATTTTATCAATAAAACAAAAAATAATCTGTTTTTTATTATTAATAGAATGCCATATTGCCATTTTAAATGATTATTATGTCTGTAGAGGTCTTTCAAAATAAAAATATATCAAATTTTATTTCCTGAAATAACATACTTAATCTTAATTATTTCTACTTAAATTTTAAATGCTTACCTTCAGAATTACTTGAATTAATAATTTTATGGTTTTGTTGTAAATATATAGCAGTAAAATCTTCAAAATTTTCGTGAAAACTAACGAAACTTACAATGGTGTCTTATGGCCAAGTGGCTTTGTTGACCTCCAGAACAGCTGTTTGCGGCCATATCTGTGACGTCGGTGGAAAAGCTCTATTACTTTGTTTAAGATTGTGTTCTGTCTTTTATGAAAAGCATTCCGTTTCAAGCATGCTTAAAAAAAACGAAAACATTTCATTATTTGCTGAAGAGAATTCAGAGTTTAAACCGATTCCACAGTGTTGGCTTTGTTTCAACTTCAGATAACTGACTAGTGTTGCAAGACTAATTGGAATTGGAAACTGTAAAGGCTGGAACAGGCAGGATGAGGTTATCGGAAAGGACATGTGAGAAAATTCATTAGCTAAAAGAGCAAAAAATCTGGTGTATCCACTCACACGACTTTCCTACCACTCGCAGGCAAATTCCATTGAATGAAACATTTTACACTATTACAATGCTTCCCTTACATAGCGACGATAATAGCGGTAGTAAAGTAAGAATCCTCTGGTCAAATCGTGCCAGCACTCATTTTTTTCAGCATGTCAAGACAAACAACAATGGTCATGTAACATTTTTTCGTAAGATGAAACTTTTAGCCAGAATCTGAAGAAACATTTGGAAAATAAGGAATTTTTTGCAAGCATAACTTTTTATGTGGGGGTCTCAGAAGAATACTTTAGGCATGTTTAATCAAAATCCTTAGAGCCATTTTCGCGCTATAGTCCTGAGCAAATCACGTCTTTTGGCTATAGCTCAACACCCAACAGGATTCTCATTCAGTGCCAACGGCGAGTGATATTGGTACCAAACAAAATATAAAAGAAAGCAACAAAATACACCGATCCGTTCCCGAGATAATGCTGTCACAGACAGACAGACAGACAGACTAATGGCTGAAAATATGTTAATTAGACTTCTGAAACGTCAACATTTGTAAAAATCTCGATACCGAAAATTTCACATGATTACAATACTTTCCTTATACAGCTACTATAGTAGCGTAGGAAAGTAAAAACAGCTTCAGTTATATGTGAGAAAAAGCGATAATTTTATCGATGAATAAGAAATGGAATCAAAACAACATTGGAAATGAGGAAGACCCCGCATTTTTTCGTCAAAATCATGGCGGAAACAGAACTGACTCAAAGATTATACTGGACAAACATATATGAACTAGTAGTGGTTCAAACGTTATTGAATTTTTTGTTGTCAAAGATATAAGTAATGTTGTATATAATTCTTGGTAGATTTGTTTTATTGCGTCGATTGCAAGCTGGTACGAAAGGGCATTAGCATGTGTTGTTTGCCTAATTCCTTACAATACATATGAAATTTAAAATTTAATTTTAGCAGCATTTCAAAACAAAAACACAATGACGCTAGCTATTTATTTTATAATACAATGCATTGTAATGTTTTGAATTATCGCCGGTAATATTACTTTACCCTTTTGACAAAATGAAGAGAACGCGTTGTAAATGCGTTAATCCATTATCAAATTTCTTGTAGTGACATTGAAGTGCGCATTCAAATGCATTCTTCAAAATAATTACATCACTTTGTATATACCTACATTAGTAAAAATATTGAAATTTGCGTTTGACCATGGTTGTCATTCACGAATAAAACAATCCGACAGCCCAGACTCGTTGACTTCACATTGCAATTGGATTCCTTATGCAACACACAATACACATATGCCACGCAAACCATATTTTTTTAAATTTCATCTCATACTCCCCCGTACACGTTTTATGCCTTAAGAATTGTCTACATTCACGTATTATTGTATAGATATGAATTATATTTCGTATAATATTATATCCTAATCCGAGAATAATCATAGGTTTGAGTCAATGTCAATGCAAACCGAAAATTTTTACCAATTTATATATACCTATCTGGATGATCCCTTCCTTTTACCTATATGACTGGATTAGGTAGGTATATAAGAACATACACAAATGCAGGATAGGTAGGTACGTTCTTTTCGCACGTTGCGAGACCAACCGCGCGTTTATCTAACTCGAGACTCTCTCTCACACACATCGGTTGGCGCGAAGTAATTTGCGTAATTTGTGTAGCCACCCGCCATCACACATTTTACATTATGTATATATATATATATATATATATATATATATATATATATATATATATATATATATATATATAACGATTATGCATTAGTATAGTAGCGGTGCGCTGTTACAATGTAGCGGATTCTTATATATATTTCATTGGAAATATCTTTTTTTTGTCAGGCACTATAAGATGTTGCCTTATTATAATTAGGACTTTTGAACTTTTGAAAGTTTTTAGCATTTTATGTCTAAATAAGGTATAATATGTCCAATACACACATAAAAGTGCAAGAAATCAAGAAAAACTTTAAATTGGAAAATAAGATTATTAATTTTGTTTTACTCCTTAATCTTTCTGGAATGTCTGTTTTCAGCATTTTATGTTTAAATAATGTATTATATGTCAAAACCACTCATAAAAGTGCCAAAAATCTACAAATATTTTAAATTGGAATATAGAACTATTTCATATTTTTTTCTCCTAAATCCTTCTTAAATGTCTGTTTACAAGATTTTATGCCTATTCCACACGTAACTTAAAATTTAATTTAATTAATTTTAAAACAAACAAACCAAATATTGGAAGGCTATAATAAAATCATGTTTTTGTGAGGTTAGTTTCGTTCAATAAGTGAAATAAGGAAACCTTAAATACTTACGGTAACCAATCGTAGATAGAGGAAGGCAGTATTTTCTAAATGGCTCCCTTATTGATTGTTTTAGTGCTCAGGTTTAGCTGCTATTTTAAGGCCTTTACCTTATAGCACAGTATAAAAAAACTATACGTTATTTATATGTGCTTATAGAGTTTCCAATAATTCCCTAATATATGCAAAGGATTTTGATTATACCTGTAGGGTATCAGATATCTAGTGTTTTGTTAAAATAGTTGTTCTTTTCAATGCTGGTAGTTATCGATAGTCACAATAAATAATTTTTACAAAAAAAATGGACCGACTTTATTAGTTGGTGCATTGAAAAATACAAAATAATATCTATTAATTCGATTGATTCTGGTAATTTTTAAGTTGTGCAATATAGTTAGATAGAATACTTTTGGCATCAACTTCGCAAGTACCAGCACCAATTTCTAAATTACCAGTATCAATGGAATTAATATTCTTTCATAATTTTCAGTGCACCAACTAATAAAATCGGTCAATTTTTGGTAAAAAATACTTATTTCACACATTTTTGAGTGTAACATTATTCATGAAAATCGTTGAAAATTTCACTAATATCAAAAAAGATAGAAGCACATATTCTATTACCCATGTATATTCTTTGCTTGTACTTGTTATTATTCAGAGATCTAATAAATATTTTTTACAAAAAATTGGACCGACGTTATTAGTTGGTGCACTGAAAAGTATAAAATAATATTAATTCTGTTGGTGGTGGTACTTTTGAAGTTGTGCAGTTGCAGGTAGATTGATAACTTTTGGCACCAACTTCACAAGTACCACCACCAACAGAATTAATATTATTTTATACTTTTCAGTGCACCAACTAATAACGTCGGTCCAATTTTTTGTAAAAAATATTTATTTCACACTTTTGAGTGTAACGTCCCGAAAATCGTTGAACGTTCACTATACCATATCAATGAAGATAGTACTTATCCTATTACCCACGTATATTCCTTGCTTGTAGTTGTTATTATAGAGATCTCAGAACATCGCTGCGGAAATACGCTTGAATATTTTAGTTGTTACCATTTTAACACCGATTTAACTCGAAAACCGTAACTCTAAGGAAAAAATGTTCATTATAAATGTTGCTACAATTAATTATATCTTTCATGCAGTATCGAAAAATTTTCAATTTTCGAAAGAAATTGTCCTCTCCACATAGCAAAAATACGGATATTATCCTATCTTTAATTATACCAACTCAGATTTTCGATTTTCGAGAAAATTCGCCCCCACCACCCCTTCGGGGGCGGTTTTCGGAGGGAAGGAGATTTCGGATTTGCGTTTTTATGAATATGGGACCATTTCTCGATCCCCTTCTTTCAAATGAACCCAAAATCATCAAAATCGGAGCACGTTTACTATATAAAAGGCGCGAACGAACCAAAAAAAAAAAAAAGCAGACAGATTGTATACCTCCTCCGTTCGGGGTTCGTCGGTCAAAAACATCGCAGTGCAAATACACATATTTAAAGTTCACCACTGTTATTACTCGAAAACCGTAAGTCTATGGAAAAATTATTCAGATTTAATATTGCTTTATATAATTCCTTTCTTTAATATGGCCCCCTTCACATAGCGGAAATACACATTTCAGATTTTAACATTGTTCTAACTCTTTTGAAAAAAAAAACAATTTGAACGTTTCCGGATATTATTCTTTTATTCTGCCTTATCAGATTTTCTAATTTCGAGAAAAATTGCCTCCTCCACATTGCGAAAATACACATATCTTAGTCTTGCCATTGCTGTAACTGCAAAACCGAAACTCTTTTGAACAAATTTGCAATTTAAACGTTTCCGGATACGGTCTAAAGTCTAATTCTGCCGTCTCAAATTTTCAATTTTTCAACTCTCCTATTTCAAATGAATCAAAATTCATCGTCAAAATCTTAGCACGTTTACTATGTAAAACGCGCAAACAGCTAAAACACAAAATAACAAAACAAAACAAAAATAATGTCCTTTTGTTTTTTCTCGATCCAAATGTAACTGTATCTTTTGAGTCGTAATAAACAGACAGTTCTTGTCGGTATCCTGGTACGGAACCATTGGTGTGCGAGTTCACCACGCACTTGGCCAGTTTTTTTTTTTAGTTTGCTCTTCTCACTCTGATATTTATCGACCCATCTCAGTTTAATTGAAAACGTGAATAACAACACAACACTCATCTACCAATCTACCTATAAAGAAAATCTCAATCTAATACCCTTTATCTGTATAGATGGTAGAACGAAAAACGACGCCGCACCTCCCCCCCCCCACCCAGTGCGCTTAATTGGTACCTACCCCCCCCCCGAGGCTGACTGCCTTCTTCTTCTTTCTCTCTTTGCCATTTTCAACAACGGTTAAATTGCAACATGATTCTTGGATAATCCAGACGCGCGCCGCTACTTTTATCTGCTGCTTGCTTGCTCTGGATAGCATGAAAGGATCCTCCAATATCGGTCGATTTGTTTTGTATATAGCAGACAGAGAGAGAAAACTTCAGCAGTTTGTTTCCTCATCTTGTTGTTCATTCTCTATCACATCTATCTAACTCTTTCTAACTCGTTGTGTTGGTGGTGGTGGTGGTTGTGTATCCAGACTCTGAGTGTGTGCCTTCTGCCTTTTGTTCTCTTCCAATTGGAACAATGCAACATGCAGCGGCGCTCTAGAGACGTATTTGTGTCTGTGTTGTGAGTTTTTATATTACCTACCCTTTCCCAATCTACACCACCCCCACTACGTTTCTGTCTCTATTGTCTTCCTCTCAAATTTTTAATTGCGCTTTTTCATGCCTTCCATTGTTTCTTTAACCATTTTCACTTTTAATGGTTTGCTCTGGTTTTAATTTGTAGCGAATATATAATTGCGATCGATGCAACTTTATTCATTTCTTTGTTTGTCTCTTCTCATCCAGCATTGTTGTCATATTATTTTGAGCCACAAGCGCATATTTTAAAAAGGAACAATCTATTAATTATTGATTCCTGGTTGGTTCAAGTCTCGAGCAATACATCGGAAACCACCAACTTTTTGGGAGTTTTATCCATAATTTTTTTAAGTCCCGTGATTTATTTTTGGAAAAAAACGCTTCACCTGAACTCTTCCAATCATCTCGATCTTCTTTGGTCATTAAACGTTCCCCAGGACCAGGTTTCAAAGCTGCCATTGGCACATATTCCCGTCGGTAGAGATAAGGCTGGATGTAACAGGATTTTGCCGGGTTCGCCAAGCTAGAACCAGTTAGTGCTGATCTTCATTTCGACTTTATACCTCTTTGTTTTGATCCTCACCATGCGACTAAGGTTTTTTGTTGAGGTTGTTTACTGAGTCGGGGTCCACAATTCAAAACACCTGTTGTTCCATTTGTCCAAGAAATAATTGATTTTACAAACGGCCATTTGGGCCTTGTGTGAACGTCAAGGATCCTATTGCAACTAACTAAAACTAAAACTGAAAATGCATTAGGTATTCTTCTTTTCTGATGGAGACGCACCTTAAGGATATCACATCATGGGATCTTAATAGTCGTCTAATTGATTCGATATCAATCTTTTCTAATCATTCATAGGAGAAATTGACCTTTCTTTTATTCATTCCAGGCGGAGCTTTTACAGTAATTAAACTAAAATAAGAAACAAATTAAAATAAAATAAGAAAGTTGATCAAGTTCATTTCCATGAGAATGTTTATACACGAAATAAGTTAAATTAATATTTTTTTTTTACAAAAGATTGGAACGACTTTATCAGTTGTTGCACTGAAAAATACAAAATAATATTAATTCTATTGGTGCTGGCTCTTTTGGAGTTGGGGTCTCCAACAACAAACTACAACGGCACAACTTCAAAATTACCAGCAACAATAGAATTAATAATATTTTGTATTTTTCAGTGCAACAACTGATAAAGTCGGGCCAATTTTTTGTAAAAAATATTTATTTCACATTTTTGAGTGTAACATTAGTCATGAAAATTGTTGAACGTTCACTGATACCCAAAAAGTTATTTATTATTCAGAGATGTCAAAACATCGCGGCGCTAATATACATATTTCAGACTTTACTGCTGTAACTTGAAAATCGTTACTCAATTTAAATGTTGCCACATATAATCTTTTATTTAATTTGGACGTGTCAAATTTTCAATTTTCGAAAAAAAAATGCTTTTCCACATAGCGGAAATACGCATATCACATATTTCAGACTTTACCATTGCGAAACTCGGAAACCGTAACTCTCGAAAAAATGTTCAATTTAAACGTTGGGATATGGTCCCCTTTCTAATTTTCAAATGTCGAATTTTCGATTTTCGAAAAAATTTGCCCCCTCCACCCCTTTTGGGAGCGTTTTTTTGGAGGGATGGAGATTTTGGATTTGATTTTTCTCAATATGGGACCATTTCTCAACTCTCCTCTTTCAAATGAAACAAAAATCGCCTAAATCGGAGTACGTTTACTATGCAAAACCCGCGACAGCCATAAAAAAAGCAATCTTACAACCGAATTGTATAACTTCTCCTTTTATTTGAAGTCGGTCAAAAAATAAGAATAAAAACTGGAGATGGCCAACTTTCGTCTTTATCTCTTATTTTATTTTATTTTGTTTCAAAACTGATAATGCGCATGACCAAACACCAGAGAACACTTAATTTGCACACAACACAAAAGTTTTTTTTCAAAAAATCTGTTATTTGATTGGTTCATTCTTATTTCTAATTTTATTTTAGTCATCTGTATAAACCAATCTTTTTTGCCCTTTATTATTCTTATTTTAATTCTAATATGTCTCTTATTTTATTCTATTTACTGTATAAACTCAAATTCAATTAATTTCAGACGAGTTTATAAATCTTTTAAATATTCAGAAATTAAAAATAATACTTCATAGTAATCCCTAAACTTTTCCAGTGAAATTGTTTTCTTCCAGTTTTGAAATTTCAAGCTTTAACATAGTATCACTATAGTCATGGTGTATTTTGAGACATTTATGAATAAATACTCTTCCTACCTACGCCGCTGGTATGAAAATAATGAATTGCACAATTTATCTCTCCATTTTTATTGAAGTTTACTGCTTCTTCTTCTACCTTTTCCACTCATTTTATTTTAATAATTGTAATTGCACTGAGTTTTTAATGGATTTATTATTACTAAGGTCGGCAAAATAAGACTTACGCCTTTTTCTTATTAAAAAGAGTAAATATAAAAAGGTATTATGAAAGAGAAAATGATTAGGAAAATTGTAGAGCTCATTTATTTAATTAAGGAAAATGTAGATAAAGAAAATAATAGATTTAGCCGCAGTAAGATTTTCTTATTAAATGTTTTGATGATGGTAAAGAAAATATATGGATGAGTCTAATTAGTCTAGAGGAAAAGTCTGAATAAAGAATGTTAAAAACGTATTTTCTATCCCAGATCTCTTTGGAACTAAAATCATTAAAGAGTTAACCTAAATCTGAGATCGTCATACAGTACAATAAATAGATTTCCACGTTCCTATATTGAATAAAGAACATTAAAATAACAGATACCGTTTGTTATTTCCTAACCCGAAGAAAAGATTCTGATTTGAAGAATGAGACTCAAAGATACTAGCTCCTCATCGATTTGATTTATAGAAAATCAAATCAGTAGTTTCTCCTAATACTTGGTGAGAATTATATACATTTTCGATGGTTGATTAAGGAACGCGGGGCGATCATCGAAGTAAAGCAGCGGAATGCTTGGCGAACGGTTTGGACGAATAATAGGTGATACTACGGACGCGCGTTCGAATTCGTGTCTTGAGATCTATTATGAGACATATTGGTCGTCCAGAATCCACTTTAAACTACAGGGAGCACTTTCAAATCAAATATTTTGCCTTACAATCGAATTCGAGTTACTTAGAGCACTTAAAAAAAGAAGATCGATTTGAATTTTTCCAAAATTAAATCGACGCTTTGAATTTCCATTTTTGTTGTTATATTTTTTTTATTCCGTTCACCATCAATGAGGCAGAAAAAAGTAGAGCAGAACAACAACACGTGGCAACTTTCATGAACAAACGTGAACAATGTAATGTAAATTCAAGTACATGCCCAACCTTATCACACAGACGACACGTTTATATAATATCTAAATATATGTGTTGGATAATTTAATATATTATCATAATGTAAATGCCCCATTGCATACATTTATCTGTAAGGCAATTAATTAAATTAGGTACAACGTAGTTGTCCGGCGGTGGGTTCACTTGACCGCTGCGCTTGGGTTTTCGGTTAAATACTTAGGAATATAGGGCCAACAGTTAGAATATCTAAAGAGTGCGAGGAATGGTTTTTATATGCACGGTAATCCATAATTAATTGGACACGGTGTATATCGTTGATTTACGTTTGCAAGAGATCGTTAAAAGCGAGTGATAATGAAATGGTGATAAATTTCGATGAGTTTATACGCTTGGTTGAGAATGGATTGAAATTATTGTTAGGTAGGAGTAGCGATAGACTTGCCCTTTACACCACCCTCTGAGGATGACCATGTAGGTATATACATGTTATCGTTGGGGCCGAAACAGGTGTTTGCTTGGTTTAAAATTAATAAAATCTTTGGAGCTTTCCTTGAGTAAATGGCCTAAGGTACCTAGCTCATTAAAAAAATAGAATTGAAATACACTGTAACCTCTATAATCCAGACATACTGAAATCCAGTCATCCAGTACTCCGGACACAAATTTTTGAAAGTAATAATCCGGACGCATCTCTTTAATTCGGACTCGACTTTTTTTTCCTTGTTCTTGTTTAAGCCTGTCAGAGCGTATTTGGCAGTCGGACTTTACGCTGTTATGCATCATTTAAATTCGCGTCAAGAGTAGAGTGGTAGGTGTTAGAACAAATGTCGAAAAGAAAACATACAACGCTAAATTTGCAACAAAAGTATGAAATAATTAGTTTGGTGGATTCCGGGGAAAGCGTCAGATTAGTTGCTAGTAAATTTAGTATTGGAAAATCTACCGTCTCGGATATTTTGAAAAATAGAACCAACAAAATAAAAGTTTGAAATCTTGAAAGTCATGACAAACAAATCTTTGTTATATACTTACCACCAAACTCTAGACCCTTAAAACAACCCATGGATCAGCATCAGCGCACGTCATCCATAAGCGGTAAAACTGTTTTACAGAACGGACCTGCTTGAAAAAATTGTGGCGTCTGAATTTGACATTTAAAAAACCTTAATCTTAAGAACGTAATTTTTGCGCTACAAGAAGCATGCTACCAAGTGCACCAGGACCTAATAAAAAATCATGGAAGCCATTTTTGGTCATCCAGGAGATGGACGAAGAAGATGAAGAAGAAAAAATTCCGTTGGCAACTTTAGCTAAGAAAATTAAGAACTTCAAGTTGAATGAGGTAAAAGTTCTTGGTGAAAAATTGTTCAATGCAGATATTTCAGTGGATGATATAGAAGCATAGAACAGGGAGTGGGTCTGAGATTGATATGTTACTAACAGACCAAAATATTGTTGCTGATGATATAAATGATGTAAGTAATGATTCTTCTTCTAGCAACGACGATGTTCAAATTGTTGTGAAAGTTGAAGATGCTGTAAATTCCTTTAACAATTGCATCCAATGGACATCGGAAAACAAGATACTAGACAATCGAATTGAGTTACTTTTTGAACTAAAAAAATCCCGATGGCTTGTAGTCAGCGGAAAGGTAAATTTTTCAAAATTCATTGAATTGAAATTTTAACAACCTTCTCATTGGTATACCTACATGTTATTAAATAAAATTGTCATAGCCTTGCGGTTAGAGGTTTTTGTTTTGGCTGTTGAATATAAAGCAGACAGGGTTCGAGTCCACTTCAAGGCAGATTTTTTATATATATATATATATATATAAACTTTTGAACCAAATGTTTTTTTGGACTAACTTATAGACATATAACAACATGCCGTTGAAATTTTCTCGAAATTCAAAAGTGTGAACGATCGCAATAGGTATATTTCTATAAGAAATTTACCTAAAATGTTGCTGTAAGAAAGTATGACACCGTTTTTAAGGTCGTTCCAAAGTAAGTTACATTTGTTTTGTTCAGTTTTCTGTTTGAAGCTTTTGATATATTCCTCATGTTATTCCTTCGGAAGAATTATTACTTTTGTTGTAACTAATAAACGTTTTATGAATTATTCTGGGTTTTACTCGTATCAAATTAATAATCAGTAATCCGGATATATCACTTATCCGAACAACCCCCATACCGTTAAACGTCCGGATTATAGAGGTTATACTGTTATAGAATACCCAATGTATGAATGAACTAGTTGTTCAAAATCACTGTATTGATCTTTAGTTGAATTTCCCTGGACTATATTATAAAAGCCGCGTGGTAGGTATATATATATGGGTGTTCTACGAAATACAATAGACACAAACAGCATATAATGTAATTATATGATTGTTATTGGAGTTATATAAACTCAATGAAAGCCCCCCACCAAATGTGCCTAGGCATGAGCGAAAACTGTGTTAGAAACACTGTGTGTTAGGTATTTGCTGCCGCCTCCTATCACGCCGCCCCTCGGGCGACAAGCAACTTTAAACAATACAACATACAACTGCAAAACTACCTCATATTGGTTGCCAGCAATGAATAGGTTTATACATAATGTGAATAAACCGTTGCACCGCATCAGATGATGATAATATATGTCAAGAGAAAAAGGTTGCAATAATGTTTGGAGCATATATACGCTTCGCTTAATTACCGTCTAAATAAGCAGATATTGCCGGCCTAATTTAGCAAAAGTATCATCCGGCATCCAACCATCTCCGCAACACATACAGGGTGAACTAGATAGTCAGCTTATATGGGGCCCTCGTGTGTCCACCCGACTTGACTTGGACGAGTTTACCCGAATTGGTGCCTTCGCAAGAGAAATAAACATTTATCGAATTTACAATTTAAATCTTGTTGATTAAGTGAAAGTTGAGGAACCTTGTTTATGAACATCTTGAACTGTGTATGGGGTCCATTTTTGACCGACGAACTCAAATGGAGGAGATACAGGTACAATTCGACTGTACTTATAAAAAGTTGTGTCTTTTATTTGATGCCATGATATTTAGAAGCACCCTGTAATATGAACTATCTCCGTCTCTGTCGTCTCGCTGGTATAATAAATACATAATTAATTATTGTACGTGATACGAAAGCACTTATTCTATTATACCAATATACTCTTTGAAAACGCATGATTTAATGAGCTTGGCGCTAGGTTACGTAACGTTGGTACCTATATGATTATTGTGTTATTGTACAGCCGTGTTTATTTGTTATACTACGTGTTGGGACTCAATATGGCGTGCAGTGCAAGCTTTAGGGGAAATTTACACGCATTTTTTTTCTCTCGAACAGAACGTTAAAGGCGTTTTTTTACCTTGTTGTCACACAAAATTGTTTGTAGCGCTACCTTTTTTTCTATACCTATATGTACGTACCTAGGAGATGTTATAAAAATCTTCGTTTGTTTCTACCTCTCTAATTTGTCAAGCAAATCTGCTGAATTTCTAAGTTTAAATCATTTCTTCTGTGAACTGAGACAATAGAACATTATGACGTTGAAACGTTCGGAAATCGTTTCTACAGTGATTGCAGTGATTAGGTTTTATAGTCGCTTTCCACTTAACGAGGCGGTTGATAATTTCCGAATCAAATCACTAGCATTAGAGGTTCCAAACAATTATGTAATGTAATAACCGGTATGGCGCATTGGGGGGAACATCTGATTTAGGTTTAGTAAAATAGGTTAAAGATTATTTCAAAATGACAATCACCTAATGAAAGATTGGCAACTAATAACCGTATTTTTAACATTCACTGAAAGGTCGTTGTCCTTCATGTTTAATTCAAACATCTGCCGATAAAATCCTGCCCTATGACTTTCTTGGTTCTCACTTAATTGTTGGACCGGCAAAATTTTGTATGGGTGCGGTATTTTTATTTATTGAAGTGGAAAAGTCGGATTCTCTATAACCAAAAAATATAAATTAAATATAAAGAAAAACGTCAATGTTAACCTTTAAAATATAAGAGAATTTCCAGTTCCTCATTTTAGTTAACATGAACTGTTCGTTTTTTCCTCTGGACAGTTTCACGTTGCCGAAAGTATCTTCCACCGCAATTAAAATTCTTCTAGAAGACAACGGTCTACCCGAGTGTAAATTTCGATACTGTCTTGTTGCTGCTGCAGCATTCTTATTATTTTTGTAAAGTAAAAATAAACTATTTCACACTTTTCTCATTCATTGTAAACCATTTTATGGGCATCAAAAAAAAAACTATTATTATTCGACAGTTTAGTTGTTGCGCTTCCATGGCTACACATGGCTAATGCGATATATTATTTTATGTATGCTTTAACACTAAATATATCGAAAACCACTGAAACAAATATGGATACTATATACATATACTTATTCGAAGAGAGGATTTTAAGCGCTGGAACGTAATATAACGTAAAATAACAGGACGTTCCATTAAAAGAGGCAAGTTTGGTTCACCAGATGTTTGTGATTTGTCCTATTTAAGCAATAAATATTTTTCCTGATGGTTCAGCATAAACCCTAATAATTTCGTTCTGATTCTTTTTTCCACCTCGTATAATAAAACCAGTAGAAGCTGTTTAGTTATGAGGAAAGACTCTATACAACTGTCCTTTCACAAAATAATTGGAATTTGCCTAAAATGATAGGAAAGTCTTGTAGTAAATGGACGCATTTTCCCATATTTACCGGTTATTTTGCGAAATATTTCCTGGACTATTTTTCCCGACACTCCAATTTCCAATAACGACTCACTCATTCACTCACACGATTATTTCAAATCATACCTCACCCCCGCCGTTCTCCGACAGCTTCCCGCGGTTTCTAGAAATGCCTCCCTGTATATAATTAACACACACTTTCAAAACCTAGGTATAGCACCCAGCAATTTCTAGCTACAAACTCGTATATATCAATGGGGGGTGGTCGAAATGCGTGTTTTTCCTATATATCTATATATTATATACTCTTAGTTGCTTTTGATCCTGTATGTCCTTATTGTTGTTCTCTCTGGTATAATCCTGTAAGTATATGGTCCTTGTGTGAACAATATACAGGGCCATGGAGTGGATTGGAAAAAATTAAAAGCGTTGAATGTTAATCTATAATAAAGAAGTGGACTGAAGGGTCATATACCTTCATACAGTTTATAGTTCTGCAGTGTTGGAAGCGGAAGTAATTAATATAATTGCAAACTTGAAAGTAATAAATATATTGTACTACTACCTACTGTATGTTTTTTTATAAAACGGGGTTTACGCTCTTTGAGGTGACGCCTTTTTTGAGGTTATATTAACAAGGTGTTGACGTTAACGTGATTATTAAAGGATTATGATTCCTTAGGTAGGTATAGCTTATCTATACTAATATAAATACGAGTAACGACATTTCATATAACAACAAAAATCTCGAAAACTACTTATCCGATTTCGATATTTTTTTAATTGATTTTTTTTATATTTGCGCGGGTGACAGGCATTATTTTATGTGTGCCTTCTAGGTTGAGGGTTCCATATCTGTAATTCCCCAAGAAGTATATCTGAGCTCTATGGCTGAATTTTCATAGATTTTTCGGTATCTATTTATGTGTAGTATGTCACTGGACTGTTATATGAGAGTCTGTCAGTGCGACAGGAATGTAAATGTGGAGGGTTATATACCGGAAAATCCTTAAGACATTACGAGTAACGACTTTTCGTATAACTACAAAAATCTCGAAAACTAATTATCCGATTTCGACAAAAAAAAATGTTTTTTTTTACTTTTTGCGCGGGTAAAATAGGCTATATTTTATGTGCGTCTGAGCCTCCTAGGTTGAGGGTTCCATATCTGTAATTCCCAAAGAAGTATCTCTGAGCTCTATGGCTGAATTTTCATAGATTTTTCGGTATCTATTTATGTGTAGTATGTCACTGGACTGTTATATGAGAGTCTGTCAGTGCGACAGGAATGTAAATGTGGAGGGTTATATACCGGAAAATCCTTAAGACATTACGAGTAACGACTTTTCGTATAACTACAAAAATCTCGAAAACTAATTATCCGATTTCGACAAAAAAAATTATTGAATTTTTTTATATTTGCGCGGGTAAGATAGGCTATATTTTATGTGCGTCTGGGCCTCCTAGGTTGAGGGTTCCATATCTGTAATTTCCAAAGAAGTATCTCTGAGCTCTATGGCTGAATTTTCATGGATTTTTCGGTATATATTTGTGTGTAGTTTTTCACTGGACTGTTTTGTGAAAGTATGTTACTGCGACTGGAATTTAAAGGTGGAGGGTTCCATACCGGAAAATTCTTAAGACATATGAAGGAAAAATTATCATGCTGTGGTGCATATCTGTTGATTGGTTTGGGTTGGTGTTTGGACTGTTTCTACGTGCGAGTAGGTCTCATAGAAGGGTTCCATACTCAAGACTTTTAATGAGTTTATATTTTCGTAGCACAATCTACGGGTAAAACATCTAATATATTATATATAAATATCATTTTATGTCAAAATCTCAAGTCAAGTAGCCAAATTAGTTCTCGTAAGTCTATGAAATATAACCTCCATAATTTTGATAAGGTTTTCCAATGTAAGTCTTTGCATAATACTGAGTCCTTTCTAAATCACAAAAATACCTATCAACTTATCAACGGTAGCTAAAAAGCTTATGCAAAAATACCAAGTACTAAATCCTCACTATACGAGCCCTTTTTCTCGCACTTGACCTTCTATCTCCTTCGAATTGCTTACAAACTCTGTTTACATCTAGAAAATAAATTATTTCTCTAATACATTTTAAATTAAATCTCTTTTATCTATAAATACAGTGAAAGAACTTTCATGCCAATGCCCTTTGAATCATCCTAATCCGTCATCGAATACCAACTACAATATAATAATAGCTTTGAAAACTTATTTATTTTTTTATCGAGCTCACAAATACTACTTAAAAAAGAAGGGTCTGGAAATTCGAGTACTTTGTATATTATTTCGAATTGACAAAAGGACCTATATATACTATAGTGTTGTCCTAGTCCTCCTCCGTCTCGTTTTGAAGGGCTTTCCTATATACATATATATATATATATATATAATACTATACAAGTATATAAATGCACACAATTGGTGTTAAATTACTACTTACCTACTACACAACATCATCATTAAATTACAGCCCTTCACAGTACCGTGCCCTTCGATTCCAACCTCAATTGTCCTCGGCGATTCAGCTGCATTTCGTTTGGCAACGTTGTAGATTTGTGCTAAACTACTTCAATGCTAACAATCATTCGAGATATACGACAAGAAAAAAAAAAGGACAACCAACCAAGAGTGTTCAGATCTTTTTTTTTTCAACTCTGTTGTTGATTTAATTATTCCGGGATTTTTATCCGTTTATGTTTTTTTTGTGTGTTATATTTGCACCAAACACTGGTGTCAAATTTGACACTTTATTGGTTTTCTTGAGCGTTTGGAGTCGACAGCTTTGTGCGTGTCATTTCATACCTAATGGCAGATGTATGTGAAGGTGAGAAGACAAGGGATTAGACATTTGGAAAAGGTTTTGGGCGATTCAATTCCATTTATGGTTATTATGAAATTTGTAAGAAGACCACTCATCAATTCGTAGAATGTTTTGTAGATTAATTGTGATGGTTTTATTTGAAAATGTTCCCATGATAGATGCAAGAAGAGATATTTTTTACTGACCGACTTTATTAGTTGGTGCACTGAAAAAAATATATTAGTTATATTTGTAACTTTTGGCACCAACTTCAAAAATACTAGAACCAATATTATGATTATTTTGTATTTTCCAGTGCACCAACTGATAAAGTCTGTAACAATTTTTTCTAAAAAATATTTATTTCACACTTTTGAGTGTAACAATAGTCATCAAAATCATTCAATGTTCTCCAAATTGCTTATACTTTTTCAGAGATCTCAGAACATCGCGAAAATACACATAATTCAGACTTTGCCACTGCCTGCTGTAACTCGGTAACCGTACCTTGTTTTGGAAAATGTCCAATTTAAATGTTGCTACATATAAGCTTTTCTTTAATTTGACCGTCGTATATTTTTAATTTTCGAAAAAAGAATGCCTCCACCACATAACGGAGACACACATATTTCAGACTTTACCACTGATGTAACTCGGAAAACTATGATTTCGTTAAAAATGTCAAGTTTCCGGATATGGTAGGTATCTTCTTTAATTTTGTTGTCTAAAATTTTCAATTTAACAAAAAATTGCCCCCACCACTTTCTTTGCAGTTTTTGATGGGGGAGGACACGTTGAATGTGTTTTTTTTCTTCAATTGGACCAATTCTCAATCGTCTTCTATCAAATGAAGAAAGAATCATGAAAATCTGACCACGTTTAATATTTATAAAGCGTGAACATATTAGGTGTACATATATACAATTAATATCTATTATTTTGTATTTTTCAGTGCAACAACTGATAAAGTCGGTCCATTTTTTTGTAAAAAATATTTATTACACATTTTTTAGTGTTACATTAGTCATGAAAATTGTTGAATGTTCACTAATACCCAAAAAGTTACAAGTAGTTTTAGCTTGTACTTGTTATTTATTATATTATTGAGAGGTCTCAAAACATCGTGGCGCAAATATACATATTTCAGACTTTACTGCTGTAGCTCAAAAACCGTGAATCAATTTAAATGTTGCTACATTTAATTTTTTTTATTATAGGTATGGCCGTGTCATATTTTAATTTTTCGGATAAAATTGCTCTTCCACATAGCGGAAATACATACGCATATCACATATTTCAGACTTTACCATTGCGAAACTCGGAAACCGTAACTCTTTTGAAAAAATGTTCAATTTAAACGTTTCCGGATATGGCCCCCTTTCTAATTTTCAAATCTCGAATTTTGGTTTTTCCGAAAAATTTGCCCCTTCCACATAGCTGAAACACATATTTCAGAATGTAGCGCGGAAACGTATGATTATTTTAAAAAAATGTCCAATTTAAACATTTCCCGATATGGAATTTTCTTTAATTCTGCCGTCACAGATTTCCAATTTTTCGAGACAAATTGCCTCCTCTACACCCTTTGGGGGCGGTTTTTGGAAGGAAGGAGATTTTGAATTTGATTTTTCTCTATATGGAATCATTTCTCAAGTCTCCTCTTTCAAATATTACAAAAATCGTCTAAATGGGAATACGTTTACTATGCGAAACACGTGAACAGCCATAAAAAAAAAATACTTATAACCGAATTGTATCTCCTTTTTTTGAAGTCGGTCAAAAAGATGCAGATAAATAGTCGATTTGTATACCTCCTCCGTTCGATCCGTCGGCCAAAAAAGTTGATATCGAAATGTAAAACAAAATCGGATGACATAAATGCGATAAATAAATTTTGAGAATTATGAAGAAAAACAAATATATCAGTTAGTTTTAGATTACTTGAGTTAATATTCTCTGGAAATTTCTCTATCCAATTCTTAATAGAATTCTATTTATTTATATATATAACACTTTATATCCCGAAAAATTGCCCTCAAATGAGGTAGAGGGGCATTTTTTTTTTTGAAAATCAATTTGAGACTGCAAAATTATAGAAGACACCATATTCGGCAACATTTTCATTGTGCATTTTTCAAAAAATTCAATTACCACTAGTAATGTCTGAAATATATATGTTATCCAAACGGAGGAGATATACAATTTGACTAAATTTATTTCTAAAGACTTACAGTTTTCGACTTACAGCAATGTTACTATCTGAAATATGTTTATTGCCGCTATGTCGTGGGAGCAATTTCTTTCGAAAATTAAAAATCTGAGACGGCCAAATTAAACACTAGATTATTTGAAGCAATATTTATATTGAATATTTTTTCCATAGAGTTATGGGTTTCTCGTTACAGCAGTGGTGAATTAGTGAAGTCTAAAATATGCGTATTTCCGTGACGGTGTTTTTATTAGATCTCTGAATAATAACAAGTACATGCAAAACATTTATATACGATTTTCGTGACTAATGTTACATTACTGACTTTATTTGTTGGTGCACTGAATATAAAATAATATTAATTCTATTGGTGCTGGTACTTGTGAAGTTGGTACCGAGAGTCTTCTATTTAACTACATCTGCACTTCAAAAGTACCAGTACCAACAGAATTAATATTATTTTTTATTTTTCAGAGTACCAGCTAATAAAGTTGATATATTTTTTGTAAAATTATTTATAGAATTTTATTGAAAAGTTCAAAGAATTTTGAGGATCATATTTTAAGAATTTTTCAGAAAAAAATAAGTCTGCCTTTATCTAGAAACAAAATTTGTGTTTTTCTGATTGACACCTAATTTCGAAATTTTATCTACTTGTATCAATTGTTCTAGTGAAACGGCTTTCAAATGAAACTTTAAATCAATACTTAAATCCTTAAACTTTCCACATGTAAGTGATCATATAAAACCATAGAATAAAATGTACTGAATCCATCTTTTGCCTAATTATCTTTATAATGAACTCATTATTTTTGACTAGTACCTAGCTATAATAAAGCAACTGGTGAAAATATACTCAAAACACAAACGCCAAACATAATTATTACATTCATTTTATTTTCGAAATTTCTATCCATTTGCAGGTATTTATATCTACCGATTTTAACTATCCAAATACGCTAATTACAATTAACAATTCTAATTATAGTGGTACATTTATATACATACGTATATACATATATAAATATATAGACGTGGTAAGTATATATCTATTCGGTAACAATCATTTTAAAATCGAAATATTCATTATAAATAAATTGTTAAATTTGCCAAAACACGATGATTTTGTCAGTGATTAATAATAATTTTATCTATATATATATTTATTTGTATGGCTCGTCTGTATGTCTGTCTGGCTGTCGGTTTATAGCTATTGCGGACAATATATTAGGGCTAAATGATATTTATCCATACTTACAGGGTGTAACTACATATACATATATTAGTTTGTTTTAGTATAGTTATTAACCAAAACTAGGAGGGAATGTATTAGATCGTGCCCGGAAAAATACAAAATATTATTAATTTCACTGGTTCTGGTGATTTTGAAGTTGTGCAGTTAACGGTAGATATCTTGAAGACTTTTGGCGCCAAATTCAGAAGTACCAGCACCAGAAGAATTTATTTTATTTCATAATTTTCAGTATCACTTGAATAAAATTCCATGTTTTGGCACTATAAGCGAGTATTAACTCAATTTTAAGGGGTAAAAGTACCTAATTAACTAATAAGGATGGTTAACATACATTTTAATTAAGTAAGTACTAATATATTAAACTAATTAGATGAAAATTCAGTAAGAGGCTGAACATAATATCGATCTGGTCATTGAGGAGATTACCCGAACGTTTACGTTTACTTATTTGTAATGAATCAAATTCAATTTTAATTATTTCATTGCGGTATGTAAGATTTAGGAATGATCATTAAATGTGTGATTATTGTTATTGAGATGTAGCGCTTAGTTTTAATGAGTTTTATGGTATATGAAGGAATTCTTTACTTCATTGATATGAAATTTCAGATAGTTTGACCTACCTACGTTAAATTTCGAGCAAATACCGCATATGAGCTCATAAGCACCAGCTCTACAATTATCTGTACGTTTTCATTTATTGTTCTTAGCATACAGGGTTATTCATTATATTTTAACACCCACCTACAGCTCTTATTACGATGGACATAGTAAAGCTTCAAATAATAAAATCTTATGATTTTTTATACTGTATATCTTTTGAGAATAGCGGAAATGCAAAAATCGCATTACAGCGTTGAAAATAATAATTAAGCAATATTTTTTCGAATAGAACACCCTATTTACTATTATTTAGAAAGAAAGTCCTCTTTGTTCTGATTTCAAATATATCTAATTTGTTGGCATTTGATTCAGTCACATGTGAAATATTTTAGTTTTAAAGAAATCCATTTTCCTAAACTATAACCAATATTAACAATATTAACTTAATCACACAGACTTTTAAAGTATTTCTTATAATTTATAAGAAAGCAAGAAAGAAAACACAATACTAACTACAAAGCTAATTGTTTTCTACATAGCTCTCTTTGTTTTCGAAGTTTACTGTTCAAATGGGATATTTTCTAGTAATTGTTTTATTTCCGTCTCCAAAAATTTAGATATCATTCACCAGATCGTTCTTATATAATTGATCCTATTATCACATTATTCAACAAACCACAAAACACATTAAGAGATTCATCTCTGTGTATTTTAACAGTTTGTATTTGATGTGGATTTTCTCCGCTGTTGCGAAAAACGCCTAAAAATTTCGGCACAATATGCAAGCCTCTATCTTTTATGTTCGTCGTTTAAATTTTGGCACAGCATGGAATCTATAGCGGTGATATTTATGACGTTTTAGGAACTGAATATTCTGTAATTTCTAAAAAATAATAGGTAGGTATTCTAAAAAGTCCATAAAGGGATATTTCCATTGCATTGAAAGTAAAGTAAAATAACAATTTCTTCATCTAAATTTCGATCGATTGTCCTCTTCTTTCGTTGAACGTTATTGGGCTCTTAGAAATGCCTAACTTCGTTCTTAACAGTATTTCTTGACGGGATCCTTCATCCCGGATATATTTGATAATATTCATATGTAACTCTTGCGATGCTGTTATTTGAAAAAATAACCATTTGATATATTTTTCAAATAATTTTACATTTGTGCAATACAGTTTAATCTTCAAATGTCATTGTTTCGTTACCATGATTACGATAATTGCAGACGGTTTCGAAGGCAACTTGATTGTTTTTATATCAACAATTGTGGAAAATTAAGTTTAAATTCAAATATTTCAAAAGTGACAGAACCAAAGGCCAGTAAATTTTATTTATTTGAAATCAGACCAAAAGTACTTTTATTCTAATTAGTAATGTACAAGGTTTTCTATTGAAAAAATATAACTCGATTCATTTTTTCAATGTTGTAGTGATTCTTTTTATAAACAGATAAAAATCTTAAGACTTTAATACTCAAAGTTTTTTTCTATCACCCATAGTAAAAGCTGTAGATGGATGTAAAAATAAACTGAATAACCCTGTACATTTGCCTAATTTCATTACTACATCTCCTAAATTAAGTCCAATGAGTTTAACATTGGCACCTTAATGCCTTTATTCCCCAAAGCAAATTACAATGATGTAACAGTTCACGAATAGAAGAAACATTGACTTTGTTCATTTAATAAATCTATTAACATCCTGTAAAAGTCTAATATTTTGTTCGAATATTCTGCCGATTTTCAGCGTAAGTAATATATATCAATAAATTAGAGCTTCCGGTAAATGGAATTAATTATGTATTAAAATATTTAGTGCTTGGTGATTTTCAGTTGTTGCCTATAATATGAACGCCATTGTGTTTATTTACACTCTCACAGAGGCTCGATTTAAATTGAAAATAATTGCGGAAGTTGTAATTTTTTCAAGGAATTCAAAATCAATTTTTGATTGACTTTCAAAAAAAATGTAAATAAAAACAATTCGATTATTTGCAATGATCTCATTCATTATTCTCTATACGTCTGATAAGTAGTGGAACCAAAAATGACCTACAAACATTTCTTCTTTTATTTTTTATTTATCTTTCTGGACTAACACGTACACGTGACTGCATCTTCATCAGTGACGGTTGAAACCTTTAATGTGGTTGCGCTATTACAGTTATAAATGGCATCACGTGACCACTGTGTCTAAATAGTGACTCGCCAAATTCCAAATTAAAAAGTCTAATAAGGATATGGGGTTGTTGGCTTACAACAACAAAAAAGAGAGTTCAAGAACCCCATAATATATAGATATATTATTGCAGATCACAGATGGACAAACATATCCGCCGAAAATGAAATACATTTAGTTAGGTAGGCATTTGCTGATATCCATCAACATTTTTTCACTTTAACAAATGGCGATAAGGAAAAGTTATTATAGAAGTTAAATTAAATCTACGTTTGATATACAATAAAAAATAATGTCTGTGTTCTGTCTATCTCTGTTAATAGGTCATTGGTTCAATGTGAAAGTCTTCGATTACTTGACAGTATCTTAATCTGACAGCGAATTTTGAATAGTTATATTTTGAACCGCCAATCTAATTCGATCTTCTAGTTCTTGCAGAGATTGAGGTAGATCCTTACAAATTATAGACTTTAAATTACCCCAAACGAGAAAGTCTACTGGAGATAAATCTGGTGATCTTGCCGGCCACTCAATATATATCCTCTTCGTCCCACCCATCTCTGTAGAAATGTTCAACCCTGGCAGCGTAATGAGGTGGAGCACCATCTTGCTGGAACCAAATTTCTTCTTCTGATAGCTGTAACTGAACTCGTAAAAGTTGTAAATAACCATCACCATTTAACATTTCTCGCATAAAAAGTTCTTATTCTTCCTCTAACTATTCCACACCAAACGTTCAGCTTTCGTTTATATTGTGTGTGACCTTCTTCCATCCAGTGTGGATTATTATCCGACCAATACCGAAGACGATTTACAAAACCATTTAGGTCGAACGTTGCTTCATCGGAAAACGCAATGTTTTTATAAACATATTCACATTAACTACATTCATCATTTCTTCGCAAAACTGAACACGCTTATGAGGATCATCTTCATTTAATGCTTGGTGTAATAATAATTGTACTTAATTTATAATTAAGAAATTTATTTCTTTTGATCTCTATAATATCGTTATAATTAATGCAAGCTTTGATACTGAAGTGAAGTTGGTGTCAAGAGTATTTAACTAAAATTGTACAACTTCAAAGTTACCAGTACCAATAAAATTAATATTGTTTTGTATGTTTCAGTCCACAAACTAATAAAGTAATCATCAGAATCATTCAACGTTCACCAAAGAAGATAATTGCTTATACCTGCTCTAGCTCAGAAACTGTATTTTTTTAAAATGTGTAATTTAAATAATGCTTCCTATAATCTATTCTTTAATTTGGCCGTGTCATATTTTAATTTTTTTTAAATTGCCCCCACTAGGTACATAGCTTAAAAACACATATTTCCCACTTTAGCACTGTTGTAACTCGGAGACCTATGACTTTATTAAAAAATGCCCAATTTAAACATTGCAGGATTTGGTCTCTTCTTTAATTTCGTCGTCTCAAATTTTCGATTTTTTAAAAAAACTGTCCCCTCCACCCCTTTGAGAGAAGTTTTTGAGGGCAAGGACATGTTGCATATCGATTTTTTCTCAATGGGACGAATTCTCAATAGTCTTTTATCAAATGAAAAAGGAATCGCGAAAATCGGAGCATGTCGAATTATTATCCCATTATACCTCCGCCTTTTGTTTCGTCGGTCAATAATAATAAGAGAAATAATAATAACTGTTGACATGTTGTATTTCTATCATCCAAATGTAGAATCACGAACACCGAATTGGTAAACTACGCAAAATCCAGAAGCATTAAAAAAATCATTATAAGAACGACTTAATTAGTGGGAGGAAAAATGATTGAAATCAAAGTCACATCAAGAATGTTGACTTGCCTTGTGTGGTAGGTATTGTATTTCCTCTTCCACATTCAATACCTATACCTATATATTTTTTGTAATTCGAATGAAGCCCTTTAAAAGTACTTTATCCGTATACAGGCGCCCATCTCACCCTCTTCCTTTTTTCTCCCAAATAAACTCCTTATCTCTTTATCTTTTTGTATTCATTCCATCGGAAGTCCTTTATATATAAACCTAAATAATATATATATATATATTTCTACATAAGTAGTTAATATATAAGTAAATGCATTTGAATTTCCACTCAACTTGAGCTTTATAATTATATCCTATCGATAAAATCAGATTAAACTTGGCAGTTAATTAAAATATCAATATAGAAATTTTAATTATGATAATACATTGTGCGTTTTGGTATAACACAATATTTTTCATGAGTGATGTGTAAAAGTTATCGTTTGATATATCTGACTCAAACGTATGTTGGTTGAGTTAAAAAAAACATTCTTGAGAATAGGACAGGTGAGTTTGTAACACTATGGATATGAAAGAAATTTGAGAAGTATTATACGGTTTTATTTACTACGGTTTTTGTTATTCATGGCTTTTTCTATAGCATTTATAATAAGTAATATTGTGCTAAACTCAAACGAATAACTCTTTTTTTTTGACCGACTTCCCAAAAGGAGGAGGTATACAATTCGATTGTGTGCTTTTTTTTTTTTTGGGTTTGTGCGTGCCTTTCATATAGTAAACGTACTCCGATTTTGATGATTTTTGATTCATTTGAAAGAGGAGGCTTGAGAAATGGTCCCATATTCATAAAAAAGAGAATCCGACATCTCGTTCCCTCCGAAAACCGCCCTCGAAGGGGGTGGAGGGGGCAAATTTTGTCGAAAATTGAAAATCTGCTTTGATATAATTACAGATAGGACAATATCCGGAAACGTTTAAATGGAACATTTTTTCAAAAGAGTAACGGTTTTCGACATATAGACATTTTAAATTCTCAAATATACCTATTTTCGCTATGTGGAGAGGGCGATTTCTGTCGAAAATTGAAAATCTGTTTGCAGTACATGAAAGACATAATTATTTGTAGCAACATTTATACTGAACATTTTTCCCTTAGAGTTACGGTTTTCGAGTAAAATCGGTGTTAAAATGGTAACAACTAAAATATTCAAGCGTATTTCCGCAGCGATGTTCTGGGATCTCAATAATAACAACTACAAGCAAGGAATATACGTGGGTAATAGGATAAGTACTATCTTCTTTGGTATTAGTGAACGTTCAACGATTTTCGTGACTAATGTTACACTCAAAAGTGTGAAATAAATATTTTTTACAAAAAATTGGACCGACTTTATTAGTTGGTGCACTGAAAAGTATAAAATAATATTAACTCTATTGGGGCTGGTACTTGTGAAGTTGGTGCCAAAAGTTACCAATCTACCTGCAACCGCACAACTTCAAAAGTAACAGCACCAATAGAATTAATATTATTTTATACTTTTCAGTGCACCAACTAATAAAGTCGGTCCAATTTTTTGTAAAAAATATTTATTTCTAATATGATTTAACTTGAATTACCTATGGGTATCTCTATATATTCGTACGCCACTGATTATTTGATGTTTTATATGTCCAACATCCACTAGCGATGATACTACTGTGTAATCCAAAGCTATGGAATAAATTAATTATTTGCGTTATTATATATTTGTTTGAAAAAACCTGAAACAGGTCGAGATTTCTATTCTCATTTTGAGAATTGTATGTATGAAAATAATACCTCCTTCCTCCAACCCCTCTGAATTATGAGCACCTATCAAAAATTTGAAATAAGACGGGGATGGTGTGGCATCTTGTCCGAAAGGCACTTTCTTTCTCTATTCAGCAATACTAAGTTTTTCAAATTTCGTCCAAGCATAACAGAAAATTTATTTTGGAAATGTAAAATAAGTAGAATGAAGTAAATAATGTCATATAATGTTGCGGAACTATATTTCAATTTATTTTACAATGAAATGAAATGTTCAAAATGCGACCACCATTCACTTCTTGACAAAAAGTATGACAATCTTGGAATACTCGTACAACATTTTGTCACTCTAGTAGGTTACAGTTATTTGGATATTTGTATGTTGCTGACAGACAGATCATCAATATTGAGAGCTTTACATAAGGAAAAAAACACCATCCTTATAAAGTTCAGTTGGTTCAGGAGATAAATGAGTATCATCCTGATAGAAGGCAACAAATCTGTGAACTGATGATGGACAGAATGGAAGCGAATTTGCAGTACATAAACGAAACTGTGTTTTCTGATGAAGGTTCTTTTCATTTAAATGGAACGGTTAATAGACAAAAGTGTAGATATTGGAGTAGGGAAAATCCTCATTGGATATGTGAGGTTCATACACAATACCCAAACGTTTGGGCTGGTATCATAAAAACAAAATTATTGGCCAATATTTTTTTGAAGGCACAATTAATGGTGAGGTTTATGTAGGTTTCTTGTTTTTAGTGCTTAAATTAGAAATACTTTTTCCTGATATTAATGATCCAATGCAATAGACAGATTAATTTGGTAGCAACAAGACGGAGCTCCAGCGCATTACACTCTTATTGTTAGAGATTATTTGAACAAGGTTTTTCCCAATAGGTGGTTTGGAAGACGTAGAACGACTGAATCGCCGTCTAGATAACCCGTTTTGACTCCTCTCGATTAGTTCTTATGGGGTTATTTAAAATCAAAAGTATATTTAAACAGATAATGAAAATCCCGTTCGAGCAAGATGCCACCCGACCCTCCCCTTCTCATTTGAAATTTTTCGAGGGGATGCTCATAATTAGAGAGAGTTAGTATTTTTAGACAATCAATTATTGTTAAATTGAGAATAGGTTTCAGGTTTCTTCATACCCATGGATCACACAGTATGATAAATGGAGACCTTAGTCTTGCTGTACTTACCTTTCTGGAATGCATTCCTCCGGGAGCAAATAAAAAAAACAACAAAACAACGCATAAACGTTTTCTAGCAAATATCCTCCTTCTGATTTGAAAAAAGAAATCATCACAATATTCACATGAACCAGACTCTGAATTACACTTTATATATATATATATATATATATATATATATATATATATATATATATATATATATATATATATATATAGGTACATATATATTCCGACATTATCAAAAGGAAAACCCTTCAGCTTCCCCATATGCTTGTAGCAGCGCCCAAGCCTAAGCATTCTCTCGTCGTAATCTGACTCCTATTAAAATGATTTCGAAAAACGAATGGAACATCTACCTATTATGTGACAATGGGAGATCCCTATATATATATACTCCCTCCCAACCAAATATAACTAACTCACTCTTTTCCTTGTCTCTCTTTCTCCACTTTCAATTCAAATGTGTACCAGATGTTCAAAAGGGACATGATGATTAAAGTTAAACTCGCATTAAAAGCGCCAGTTAATCAGAGTAAAAGATTCGATAGTGACATAGAGGATAATAATAAAACTGAGAGCGAGAGGGATCGAGATGGAAAGTGACAGTACAAATTAGACAGACAGAGATGGTGTTGTGCATTTTATTAGAGAAGAGACCCCTCTGGTTGGTGGCCAAAGCACCCAAATTATTGTTATCATTGCTTTGTGTATTTTTTTGATGGGTTTAAAGGCGACACAGAGATAGAGATTTAATTGGTTTGAGTGAAAGCGTCAATGTGTAGAGGGTTAAGAGAATGGACTATTGACTGGACTAGACTGTGTTGACTTTCTTATTAGCAAAGTAATTGATTCATTCAGATTCAGACATGTCCAGCTAGCTGAATGGCTCTGGAGATAATGGGTATAGTGCGATCAGAAATCTAAGAAGATTGTAAATTTGTAAATCACCAAACGCTTGAGTTATCAGCAGGCAGTCTACGTATAATGAGTTAAGATAATGATTAAGAAAAGTCACTTGAATATAATTGAGAATTGTTCATGTATATACAACATATTATGATACAATATCTGGAGACCGAGGTTTGCTCGGGTAAAACAGGATTTAAGATGGGTCTCTATAAGAGTTACTAAGGATATTTAAACTTATTAAAAAATGTGCATATTTCTGGTTAAAATGTATTGCGATCGGTAAATACTGCTTTTATTGTTCACATATTCGTAAGTTATAGATTTCGAAATAAATATGAATGTGTAATATGAATGATAAATATACCAAAACTCAGCTGTATCACCAATCGACTCCTCAACATCCAAACACTATACATACTGAAACTTTTATCTGCGAAGCCATTTTTGAAATAGCTAGTGTGCACCTCGAGGGTCACACCGATTAAATATGAAAGTACCTTAAGGAACGCAATATATCAGATATGTACAAATTTCCATAGAAAATTTCAGATTAAATTAATAGAAACTCATATTAACATGTTTTATTTAAAAAATGATTGTGTTAAAAAACTCAAAGGTGCTCAGGATTCGAACCGAGGAACTCTAGGTTAAATACCCGGAAGCTTAACCATAGGGCTATTTTTTTGGGGGCCATAGCGGAAATACTCATGTCTTTACCATTGCTGTAACTGGAAAAACGTAACTCGAAAAATTTTTCAATTTGAACGTTTCAGGATATGGCCATTTCTAAACTCTCCTAGAAAGACTATTTTCGCGTTCCACGAATAGAGTCCAGAAATCCAGATACCTTCTAGTTAAATACGCCACGCACTAATATCCTGAAGAATTCTCCACTTTTCACCACATGCAACGTAGTTAATTCCATGAATTGTGATATAGACATATTCTTTTTTTCAATACCTTATACTAAGTCTTATTTCTTTATCTAGTCAAATATTTCTTATTTTTGTAAATTTTGGAAATTATTTTAAGATTTGTTAGTGCCGCTGTATTCCCTTGCTCTGTTTTTTCCGTAGAGCAGTGTAACTAGATAAATAGATAAATAGATAAATAGATAAATAGATAAATAGATAAATAGATAAATAGATAAATAGATAAATAGATAAATAGATAAATAGATAAATAGATAAATAGATAAATAGATAAATAGATAAATAGATAAATAGATAAATAGATAAATAGATAAATAGATAAATAGATAAATAGATAAATAGATAAATAGATAAATAGATAAATAGATAAATAGATAAATAGATAAATAGATAAATAGATAAATAGATAAATAGATAAATAGATAAATAGATAAATAGATAAATAGATAAATAGATAAATAGATAAATAGATAAATAGATAAATAGATAAATAGATAAAAAGATAAATAGATAAATAGATAAAAAGATAAATAGATAAATAGATAAATAGATAAATAGATAAATAGATAAATAGATAAATAGATAAATAGATAAATAGATAAATATATAAATATATAAATAGATAAATAGATAAATAGATAAATAGATAAATAGATAAATAGATAAATAGATAAATAGATAAATAGATAAATAGATAAATAGATAAATAGATAAATAGATAAATAGATAAATAGATAAATAGATAAATAGATAAATAGATAAATAGATAAATAGATAAATAGATAAATAGATAAATAGATAAATAGATAAATAGATAAATAGATAAATAGATAAATAGATAAATAGATAAATAGATAAATAGATAAATAGATTAATAGATAAATGGATAAATAGATAAATAGATAAATAGATAAATAGATAAATGAATGAATCAAAAATCATCAAAATCGGAGCACGTTTACAATGCGAAACGCGCGAACAGCCATACATAAAAAATAAAAAGCAAACATACAAACGAATTATATACCTCCCCTTTTCTTGAAGTCGGTCAAAAAGCCAAATGATTGTAACGTTTTTTTCACCTGGATCAGTTTCTTTCATATACCTAAGACTATTTAATTGTTTTGGGCTTTTTTTATTTATATTTTGTGATTAATAAATTAGCAAAAACAAAACACACCTCCTTAGAAATATTTAAAAAAAATTGTTTATCCACCGACAACAATCATTTATTATTGATAATTGTATAGTATCATATTCAGAGATACTTGACCATCTTTTTCCTGTAATTACATTCCAAAAGCTCCTATAATTCTTTTAGCCTTCAAATCATCTTAACAAGAATTTCGGAAAAGATCATTATCACCGGAAGTAATCAACCAACCTCTACCTACTATACTCATAGTCCTGTACCTCTATTTAAACAAAAACTTGCTTCTATAAATATATAGGTACCTACCTATCCATCAAACCTTTTAATTACCATTTACATCACTAATATTTGCTAATTCAGTTACGATATGTGATAACAATCGCCTTAAAACTGGATATTAACGTGAATGATCTGCACTGATCCGTGACTTGAGTCTTCATAATAATAATATTAATAATATCTGTCATAAGGGGCTGAGAAAAGCTGTGGAATTTAGCCACAAAATGCCAAAGAGAACCTAAGTAAATAACATGCTCGTGTGAGCAGCAGTATAATTTAGTCCGACGGCTAGGCGCAAGATTGTCCTACGGATAAAGTAAATGGATTAATATTACTGTAATGTATAATATATCCCATGTTGGTGGTATCTCGAAAACGATGCATTTGCCAACCCATGATTAGAGATAGAAAAAAAATCATTTTGGACAAACTATCTTCTCCTGAAGTCCTACGTACATTTTATGAATCAGCCTGTATAATATTTTATTGAAAGTCAATCTTATTTTTTATGAGGAATCCATTTTGAGAGTTGATTCTTGATCATGAATAACTGAGCACCCGGTACCTATACGTAAAAGATATATGTATATTAAAAAAGGTCCCTTGAAAACAATATTATAGTATTTAACTGTTAAATAGAATAACTTTCCAGATAAGGGGATAGAGGATATTATGTGGGACACCCTGTACAATAGGATATGTTCCTTAACTTGGTCGAGTCCAGGTAAATGTTGAAACGTTTATGCGCAAGTTGAGAAGATCAAATATTAAAGCTGATGACGTTTCTGAGAATACCAAGAAGGCTTCTGAGACTCGTGTGGGTGGAGTCTACTAGGGTTCAGGAAATATGCTCAGCTTTGTTCTCAATGACGAAATTTGGAGCCGCATTTCTTAATACCACTGGCTCTCGAACTAAAACCAAACAGGAACTCTCAAAAACAACATATAATGCCATTTCCGGTCTTGAATGGCGCGCGCCTTGACTGTTTGTTGCTCACCCACCAGGCATTCTCTCTTTTTTTTTGTGTTGGGTTTCTAATTAAATAGATGATTTTATGTTTGCTTAGATAATGATTCTCGTTGGGGTCGGATAGCGACGGCAGCAGCAGATTAGGAACCAACAACCAACCCTCCCCCTCTTGCCTCTTGTGCCGAAAAATGTCCCGAGATAAGCATCGGAAATATACCTATATAAATAAAATGAGAGATCCTTATCAACAAAAAGCAGCACGAGGCTATCTTGTGGCTGGCGATTATAATATTATTAGTTAGAGCATTATTGTGGGGTCGGTCCCATTCGGGGTAACTAGAGCCGCGTTTTATTTTTCTTGATGGCTTATCTTCTGATATTTTTTTCATTGATGGCAAGAGGGGTTTGACGTTTGACGAAAGTTTTGATTATGAGATATAGTTATGTACTTGTTATGTAGGTTTGTGGTTATGTTTTTATTATTATTATTATTTGATTGCATTGAGCAGCAGTTGAAAAGGAGGGTAAGTATTTTATAATCTTTATGTCAAGCGGAAAGGCAATAAATTAATGCACTGCCTGTTGCTGAGAAAGTAGTTTCGACGACAGTGTTGTCAAAAACCGTTTAGCTATAGACACTTGTAGCTCAGAGACCATATTTTCATATCAGAAGACACAATTCTGGCAACATTGGCTTTAAATAATGTTTGAAATTTGGAACCGTACAACAATAAAATGAAAACAGAGAAATACCACAACACACCAACATATTTATAATTGTCACCCGACAATTGATTTGCCAACGAAGTTGGCGAAAACAGGCTTACTGGATGCCAAGTTTGTTGGCGAATCAATTGTCTGGGGACGATAATAAATAGGGATGTTGGTGTGTTGTGGTATTTCTCTGTTTTTACTTCCCTCAATAAGGGAAGTATTGTATTCATGTAAAAAATCGACCTCGAGATTTTTGCTGATATTTACGTTTTGGGGTTCCTAGATCACGAAAATCATGGTATCTCAAGTCCGTCGGTCTGTCTCTCTGTCTGTAGTCTGTTGGCGGTGTAGCTCAATAATGGCTTGACCTAGGACAACGAATTGAAGGACTACCGGCGACGCAATGTTAGGGTTTTCGTTGGTCATATATACAGGGTGTCCAAAATATTAAGTGTCAATATAAGAACGGTAGAAGCGACGAGGTTGTTTCCATCTCGAAGCGGGTCGGTTTGTCGAAGGAAGTCATAGGTAAAGGCTTTTACCAATTTTTATTTTATTGTTAACATTTGATTTGTTTTTCCTTCTCACTTCTTATTTATATTGACTCCGTTCCAACATCTGTCAGAAACAGTTTCTGCGCAATAGCTCAAACGCGTTCCAATCCAAGCGTCTGATGCAAAGTCAACTGTTAGGTTTCCGTTCCATCTAACATTTCTGACAGTTTGCAAACTATCAGAACGGTTTGCGGATTTTCTTCTGGCCATCGATTTGGCGGATGCGCAACGTTGTACCTAGTTGGCTTGTCGATCGACTATTTCGTTGTCGTGCTTTTTGCTTGTTTGAATACTACAATTTCATAAATAATTGACAGATTTGATTCATAAAAAAAAACAATAGATTCTATAATGTCTCACCAACTGGTAGCGTTATCCTGTTTCTGAACTAAATGCTGAATCAGTTTATGAGATTAATAGATACGAACTAAACTCAGGGCATTGTACGTAAAGAAATCCACCAATTTCGTAGGTACAGTGGAATAAATAAAAGAATCTAACCTCACATTCCTACGCAACGCTAAATGAACTGAACGAATTTCTGACCGTCTGTTGTCCAGTGTTGCCAGACTTTTGAATAAATACCGGAAAGAAGGAGAGCACTGATAAGAGGTAAACCTTCCGAAGGGTCTATCTGAGTTTGGTTTTCTTTCGCTCTGAGGTCCTAAGAATCTATCTAAAAAGAGAAAGGTCACTCACTCACTCATCACTAAATCTAAGAAACTACACGTGCTAGAAGTCTCAAATTTTGTATGGGGGTTCCTTTTAGAACATAGGTGCTCACTAAGATGGGATTTTGCGAAATTCAACCTCTAAGGGGGTAAAAAGGGGCGTCAATGTTTGTATCAACTTTCTATAGTTTTAATAGTAGGGTTTTGACTGTACATTAAAGATATTTAAGGAAAAATAATATGGGGGGTCTTTATTGGAGCAACAGAAGCCAAAACAACAGTTTTTTAGACTTTTTGTTTGTCTGTCTGTATTTTTGTACGCGCATCACGCAAAAACTACAGCATGGAATGGAATTGAATGCAGTAAAGCTAGTATGAAATAATAATAAATGGTGGAAGATATTTGGACATAATAAGCCAAGGGCCTAGAAGGCCTGTAGTTATATCGCAGCAAGTAACGTAATTATGCAATCAAAGATGCTTTATTAGTCTAAATTAAAAATTCATATCGAAATTCTTTTGAGTTTGAGTTTATTAGAACAAAATAATATTCTGACCAATGTCGATAATTTTCTATCAATTTGAATTGACGATTTATTTATAGGAATTTTCGGAGCATAATATCTACACCCACAGTTTTTCCGCTCGATTTAAACAATACAAATATTAATTTATATATCATTTTATTCATTTGTAACAACAAGTTACTACGCACAATTAAACATATATATTTTATATCAACTAATTAGTTTTTGGCATTATGGGTAACTTTATAATAATAATAATAATAATAATTAATAGCAGCTTAATATCAAATTTGTACAAATGTATAACTACAAAATAATAAATAAATAAATTACATTATATATAAATATGTATATATTTTACAATTATTATTATTATTTACATAAAATATATTTGGTAATTTCTACAAATATAAATACAATTATTGTGATTTAATTCCTATTTTTTTGCACGTTAATCGGAGGAGGAAAATAAAAGGCAACAATATTATTGAAAATAATCGATATGGACTGTAGATACAATGAATTCTGGATGCAATATCCAGTTTTATGCAAAAAAAAAGAATCTGATTCAAAGAAAGGAATCCATAGATGTGAGATTATAGAATATGGACGATGAATGCACTCCATCAAAATGTGAAATCGGTTGTTCATTGAAATAATTTCTTAGAAATAGGCCATTGAAAAAAGTACTTTATAAGAACTGCATTCTAGAGTATGATTCTTTGAAGAAAATGTTTAGGTTGTTGTCTATAATAAAAATGCAACAGAAAATAATGTTTCTTGCTAAAATGTC
The DNA here is from genome assembly GCA_958507055.1 of Crioceris asparagi. NCBI lineage: Eukaryota > Metazoa > Arthropoda > Insecta > Coleoptera > Chrysomelidae > Crioceris > Crioceris asparagi. Next base: position 1,256,344 of record OY293830.1, read on the forward strand.
ATTTTCAAGCTTAAATTATTTCAATGCTTTTGACGACAGTTGTCATTTTGATAAATGAGCTAAATGATGCTCATCAGTCTTGGCCAGTCGCTTTCATGGACACGGTCATTATATGAATTGTATGGACAAAAACAAGATTCTGTTAAGACGAATAGGTAAGTAGGTATCCTAAAGTTCTTGGGTTTTTATCGGTTATTCTTCAAAGAGGATTCGGAAGCCTGATTTAGATACAATTTGGAAAATAATGCTATCTTTGAGATGCAAGTGTCATCTTGAGCTTGTTTTGTATCTACGTATCATCTAATTTCATGTTTGACTGCAAAGATACTTTACTAGCCTTCGCTACTGTTCTGGCTCTAAAAAATTGTTTCGTGATATCACCGTCTTGTTGCCTTACGTGAATCATCTGCTAGTCTAATTATTATTTGTTACTTCAGCCTCATTTTAAATTACTGAAGCTATTAGAATTTACCATGATATTGTTCATCTAAGATTGCTTCTATCTTACCCACAAAACATCCATATCGATTACTCCCAGTTGCCTTTCTCGCCAAAATGTTATAAAAATAAAACAAAACAATCAAATGAATCACAAAGCACACCACCTTCAGCCACCAGCCAATTCAAAATACACACATTATTTGTAGCTTTTTGCGCTTCCACAATTTTGCTATGAAATACAAACATCACCACCTATTAACTACAACTACCGTTCCTCTCAAACCAGCCCAGACATGGGTGGCCTTGACACCGGACTCGATGATGGAAGACTGCTCGCATGCACAGCCGCCGCTACCGCCGCCTGGTGGTGATGATGGTAATACAGTGAGCTGGGAAACGCTGTCCCACTTCCAGGACCTCCAGCACCCCCACTGGTGTTGTTGGTTGCTTCCCTGCTTGCCTCGAGAGCATGATGCAACCCACCCAACGGATGACCCTGATCGAATGGGTGCCTGATGCCGGAATTGGCCGCCGATTCGTGGTACAGGATGGGTACACGCACCAGTCGCTGCGCTGCATGCGCCATATTGGCAGCTTCCAGTTCGGCGGCCAGTTGGCGTTTCCATTTGTTGCGTCTGTTTTGGAACCAGATCTTCACCTGCGTTTCGGTCAGATGTAGGCTGGCCGCTAGGCCAGCTCGTTCTGAAGATGAAAGGTACCGCTTCATATCGAACGTTGATTCCAGCTGAAACACTTGTGATCTGGAGAATACTGTCCTGGTCTTCTTTTTCCGCTTGTTTGACATTGAGCTTCCAGGACTTAGACTGGCATTTGGTGTTTTCTTATCTTTGTTATCACCATCGTAATCGCTTTCTTCATCATCTACATCTTCATCTATCACCATGCTCTCTGATTCTCCTCCTCGGTATGTGGGAGGACTTTTGGTTGTTGAGCGCATACTTGCAAGGTAGCTCTGTTCCAGGAATGCTGGATGCGACGTTGGTATCGAGTGTTGTTGGTGTTGTGGACTGGATCTGGGTGATGATGTTTGTTGATCTGAGGGCGAAGATGGTCTCGAGGAACGGCTTTCGGTGTTGTTGTTGTTGTTTTGGCTGATCTGGTGGTGATTGTGGTGAATGTTGTTGTGGTGACTGTAGGTGTTATGGTGATGGTTATGGTGGTGGTGGTTGTTGTCGCCTCCTCTGGGTGACGTTGGTGGTGTTTGATCATCATTTGTGGATCCACCTGCAATGGAAGAAGAGAAATGTTACCAGAAGAAAATATCGGGAAGAGGGTTTAATCGAGACGAGAAAAGGAAATTTCTCGTGAAACCCCACACTAGTCGACAGTATTATTCACGCTTACTACGTAATAAAACATTGATTTATATTTTTTTATTCTGTAAATCTAGTAATCACTATTTCGTTATTGATTTGAATCATATTGCTCGTTATATCTAAACATGAATCTCATACCAGGTTCCGACGACACCTTGCAAGTTACCTAACATAAAGATCGTCATCATTATGAGGATGTAAATTAAAATGTGTCTCAAGTTTAACGCGCGTAATTATCATTAAGCGACGTCTTGTTAAGAAGCACGTCATCATCCTTCTCATCTGAAGCTCCATATTTTAGGTATGCCTATATATATATATATATATAGGTATATAACAGATTCGTCTTCCGTTCGAGCAAGCTGAAGTGCTTTTTAATTAAAGCTAATTAATTTCATAAACGGCACACGATAAGCAGATAAGCATCTCGGAATGGGACACGACGCGGCGTATGCAGTTGCTGTGTCCCTGAAGAGGGGCAACGCCGTCCTACCTTGATGTATTGATGGCATATGTCCAACAAAACGGCATATGCTGCCGAAAATTGCAAAAGCTCATAAGGCAGAGTTGTGTACCCTTCCGATTGGCATCGTGACGGTCGCGGTAGATAAGAAGGGCATGTATTGGTAATGGGTTTTCGGTAGGGCAGGACGAAAGAGGCAGGATATAGAGGTGATATATTTGTTCATTTGGTACTTTTGAGCGACTTCCCATAAGGAGGAGGTACCTATATAAATCGACTGTAGTTATGTAAGTACTTTTTCTTATGTTCGTATAGTAAGTGATGATTTTATATTGAACCAATTTTTGAAATGTAACTTCAACGTCAATAAACTTCTCCCAAAGGAGTAAAGGAGGTGGAAGGGGCTGTTTTTTTTTGGGAATTGAATAAATATGTGTAGGTTTATCTACAAAGTGATTCAAATTTATTGGCTCTTAGAGATTTTTCTGTTATTTCGAATAGAGTAGACACAGTATTTCTTGTGTTGTGATAATCAACTCCTTCTTCAAATGCATATTTTTGTTTATTTTGGTTAATTTCTAATTTTCCTAACAACTGAGAATGATCGCGACAGAAAATACAAATATGTGTAAGAAATAAATCTGCTAACAGTATTAAAATTTGACCATAAAGCCTAAACATATTGTACGTTATCTTGAATTGATTGAAATATCGGAAATCTCTATACAAATTATATTAGCAGAGCCTAGAAACCAACCAAGTGCTTTTCAATATACTTACTTAGAAATACAGAGTGTTCGTTGAAGCAAATGACAAGCTTACATATTACATCTACTCTATAGAACAGGATTAAGTGAATTATGTTAATGGTTTAAGTCTGGTTCCTCGTGTGAAGATTTTGTTGCGACAAGAATAGTTGAGACGCAGTGGGTAGATTCTTCATTAAATAAACATAGAGTGGAAGCAATTGTTGAAATGGAATACATTTTGTTTGTTTTTTTTCTAGGTGAAGCAAAGCACAAATGTGGGTAAACCTGGAAAATATGCCGTAACCGATTTTGAGGTTCTAGGAATCCATGAAAGAAAAAATGTTAACAAAGTGATTTTTTACCAGAATAAATTTGTCCTTTTTGATTTTTATGTCAATTAGGATTATATTAATTATATTATAAAACCTAATTACAAATTGAACTGAATCTGTGGTTTGGCTTTAACCGACGGCCGAATAACCGACAGTTGGACTGTATCAAACCGCCCTTAAGAGAGTCTTTCTCAATCCCTTACGATATTTTCAAGTGATAGAGATTTTTGAAATCATTTCATAACAGAATTCCTCCACAGCTGACTGAGTTACTTTTAAACAGTTTTGTGAGTCAAAAATATATATACTCTATATCACCGATAGAATGTTAATTTAAGTTCAACCGATTGTCATTTTTTTCTATCTGCCTTGAAGAGAAGAATCAAAGTGATTCTAAAACGAAAATAAAATCGGCCAAGTGCGGTTTGAACTCGCACATGAAGGGTTCTACATCATTGTGAGAGTTGAAATTGATCACAGAATGTGTATTTTAGTTTTTGCTGCAGCATTAAATAATAAATCCGTCCGTCCGTTCGTCTGTGAAGAATAGGTAGGGATATGAAATTTTCAGAAAATTTGCATTTCGGTTATATCGCTATAACAACAAATGCTAAGTACATTTGTGGAGACATACCAAATGATTGGGGACTTCGAGAAGATATTGTTACGTAAATTCAGTTCAGCAACCCTGTTCTATTAGGCATTGACGCCTAACTAAATATCCTATATTCCCTTACTTAATTCACACAATACAAAAAACGCCCGCTTAATATCCAATAAATTAAATTAAGCATACTTAAGTATACTATGCGGTCCATACGTATTGAAAAATATTTGTGTGTTTATTTGATTTAACTATGGCTCATTTATCCGAAACGACTACAATTTTGTGAACTGATGATGTATAGAATGGAAGCAAATTTGCAGCTCATAATATAGGTGGATTGGAAGACGTGAAAGAATTGAACAGCCGCCTAGACCTCCCGATTTGACTCCTCTCTCGATTACTTCAAATGGGGTTATTTAAAATCAAAAGTATATTTCAATAGACCAGACAATATTGAAGCTTAAAAAGTTAGGATAACGGAAGAAATTAACAACAAAATCCCTGAGGTCCTATATTTTAAAAATTTAATTTAACTGTAAAATAAATTGAAACATACTTCCATTATGCGACATTATTTCCTTCATTCTGCTTAGGTGAGTATCAAAATTTTACATTTTCAAAATAAATTCTATCAATTATGATTGCACCAAATTTGAACAACTTAATATTTCTGAACATAGAATGAAAATTCCTTTCAAACAAGTTGTCATACGACCCACTTTCACATTTCAAATTTTTGAGACGATGCTCATAATTCAGAGGGGGTGCAAAAAGGGGGTAAATATCGACCTGGTTTTTTCAAACAAATACAAAATAATGCTTTAAATGAATTTATTCCACACCCATGGACAACACTGTATATGTAAGATCTACCTAATAAAATCGCGTGAGTTCTATACAGATTTAAACACTACCAAATCGAGCTCTCTTATGAGGCTTTCAGGCTTGTAGTAGAAGTATACCTACTTAATGATTCCTTCAAGGCGAAGCCAACCGAAAATATATTGACATTTTGACACGCTCTAGGTACAGGCTTCGGCGGACACACTTCTCCTCCAAAGTGTACCTATATAAAGTGTATCCTATACCTACTATTATATAAGTAATCTTCCAGTGACAGATTTAGCTTGTATATATTATTATATTCGAAAGCATTTAAACAGCATCGTCCTAATATGGCTTCATCTTCGTATAGGTAGTTGTCGTTGCCGGAAACCTTACGCTAAGTTTGAGTTCTAATCGACGGAAAGCCCTACTAAAGGTAAGATACCCCTACAGCAGATAAATTGGTTTGGTATACAACACTGATAGCTACACTTCATTGGAAAAGATATAGAGGGATGTCGAGAGGAAGTCGGAAGGCAAAAGGAAACAGTACCGGACTATGACGTAGAGGGCTTGAAGAAAAATGGAATAAGCTGGTGATCAGTGTTTATTGCTGTGTGATTTTAGTGTCTCGTTCATCTAAAGAGATGTTTGAGATTCAGCTTTTTCGTAATTATCTATCTATATAAATAAACGTAACGTTTTTGAGAAGTGTTTATTCATCCCGGTAAGTTAAAATCAATCACTCTTAATTTTGAAAGAATGAAGTCCCTGGATTGTGTTGCGGGAGCGGTAGAGTCAAATTGACGCCATTGGTACTGCCACCAGAGCCTCTGCATGGTTTACGGAGATGGGATAGATTCAATACATTTTTAATTCATATACAGGAATACAATAATTGTTTTCAAATGAAGTCATTTGGCGCAACAAAAGTTATTCAAGACAATTTTGTGCTAACTTTCAAGGTAACTATATTGTAAAACAATAAACTTTTACCACCACGTGCCGGAATACGTTGGTAATTTTCATTTGAAATCATTTATCAATTAAAGTAGCATACAGTAGGTTTGAAGCTAGGTGAATAACCAAAAGCAGCCAGTCAAAAGTTGATAGAGGAATGGCAGTGCTGTCAAAGTATATCTTGAAAATCACATGGTGGTACAATTTTTGCAAATTTATTTCATGCGCGATTCAGCAAAACAAGTCGATCAGCGTTATGCACACAATAAATCGGTGAACAGACCAAGTGTGGAGCAACTTCAAATGTTTTTCCATCAGACAATGAATTAGTTGTATTATTTAAGACTGCATTAAACCGCATTCCACAAAATTTTCAGCAAATCCGATAAGACGCCTGCAGGACAACATGCAAGACGCTATAATACGGCAACAATTGATTAAGTTGCTATTGTTGTCATGGGTGAAAATTTAGAAAACCAAGATATATTGTTTTTGCTTTTGTTAAGACAGGACAACGTCTGTCGGTCAGCTAGTAGTTGATAAAAGTAAATTATTTAAATAATCAAGCAAGTAAAAAATATCATGTACCATAAAGCATTACAATAAAAATATTTTATTATTACTGAAGTGTACAAAAGCAGGAAGTTATTTTCGTAAGTAATCGTCATTTAAAATTGAGGTAATAAATTAATAATTAAAGTGATTACTCTGAAATTCGTTTTATTTATTAATTTTTTCAATTGGACTGCACATGGCCAATAACCAACATAAGAATGGAATATGGTTCAAATTAAGTGAAGTGTTTTTTCCTTTCCTTTTCCTTTCATTAAAAAATTAGGTAGGTACACCTATTTTAGATACGGATCTGTCATATACGCTAGGTATATCACATTTAAGTTGAACAAGTCGTGTGAATTGGAAATCGTAGAAACAATAAAAAAAACACACAACTCATCAATATCATACCCTAAACAACCCTCCGCCTCATCACTTCGACTAGGTATAGGTATACCTGTGTCAGCAAATCGGCTTATAGGCGCTGATTACGCAATTTCTTTCTCTAAAGCCGTTGAAGCCTCACAAACAAACGTTTTACTTACAATTTGCTTCGATTAGTATATCGTCTTTCACACTTTTACTCACTGTAACTATATAAATAGGTTGAGAACACGCTAGTGTGAACTATAGAAATTCTACTTATATTTGTAGGTGATTGCATTTGATTTAATTGATGATATTTATCTGATTTACTCTGAAAGATATCAATTACTGTGACATAAGAAATCATGGTTCAACTAAAAATCATCAACTGACTTCGGTTAGTTAGTTCCGAAAAAGAAAAAATATTCATAATCAACCATAATCATCAATTAGATAATTTCGTTTGTGGATATCGTGTTGACCATGAATAAGGTTGAAAAAACCTGGATGGGCCGCTTATGAACTACTGGGTGGATTCAAGGAAAACTGCGTATTTTCCTTGCTTTGAGACTTACCGTTTGGACTGGATTCATCTTTGGTTATTTGAGCTGGTATTCGGCCCCAATACCATGGCAGCGTTCGAGGGTCAGTTGGGGTGCCGCAAAGGGCGGCGTATCGGCTACTTGCCGCCGCCAAAGCACCAAAGTGGGACATGAGGCCGAGCCTGGAACAAAATGTATATCCAAAATTATTACCTAATAACATAATCTTGGTAGAAAATTATCGAAAATTTCGATTTCATGTTCAATGCTGCAAAAGTTTATCATTAATATAACCTCCTCTAAACATATATCAAGTGTTCAAAGTATTTTTTTAAGCTTCAGCATTTGTAATCCTCAAAGCTTCATTTGCTCTGTTTCGCATTCAATAATTTGTTCTAAATTTTGTAGTATGTTGAAACCCTTGGGGTCTAATTCCACCTCTGCTGATACCTCATGTCTTCGTTGTTGATTATTTTCAAATTTACTGTGAAGATATCTACTCAAATCCATTTATTCATCACTAGGTACTCGTCCAGGATTCTTTACATTGACGCGCGCGCCCATGACCTTGATTCAATTCCCCCATGATGGCAATACTCACATCTCCTCAATGTACTATAGGTATATATCAGCTTGATTAAATTTTCATGGACCAAAGTGTTCTCTTCCTCCGGCTCCATCATCGTCTCCGTATTCTCCTTCCTTCCCAACCAGAAGCAGCAAGGAGAAGATAGACCCATCCCGCATCATCATCACAGATACTTGAGGGCCATCGGAAGTCGCGCAGCGAAAACTTCCAGTTCCGGAGTAAGTCCCTAAGAAGCTTAGCTTATATAGGTATATATAGAGGCAAGAACCCAGCAGTTCTAACCCCCATCAATTTTAAGTGCCTCGATATTGCTACATGATCATGAGCGCTCGTCTCTCTCTGTCTCGTTTAGTAAACAAACAAACGAAACTCCTCAAGAAGAAGAAGAAGGTATGAGTGGGAGGACAAAGATGCGGCAAGTGAATTTGGAGAAGGCGAAAACGCGCTGCGCTTAATCAAATTAAAGTGAGTTGAAGAAGTTGTTGCGCGTGAAAAACGAAAGAAGGTATATGGAAGTTTGATGGAGATAATATTTGGCAAGAGTGTTCGGAAAAGTTGGTTTGTGATGTGGAGAAGTGATGATATGAAATCAATAGAATCAATACCGTGTGCTATTTTATGGCTTTGGGTTTAATTAGTTTAACTTTTTTTTTAGTAAATAACAAACTTTGAACTTCATTTTGCATAATGACAATATCTAATTGGAAATGACTGAAATGAATTGATGATTTTTGGACTATTCACTGTTCATCAATTTTCAAGGTTCAGTTCAGTCAGTTGGAATTTTAGAAAGGGCACCATATTCGGAAACGTTTAAATTGAACATTTACTCAAAACAGTTGAATACGGTTTTCGAATTACAGCAATGGTAAAGTCTGATTATTTGATTATTTGTGTATTTCAGGAAGGGGCATTTTTTTCAAAAAAAGAAATCGAGATAGTCAAGTAGCAACATTTAAATTGAACTTTTTTTCAAAAGAGTGGCGGTTTTCGAGTTACAGCAGTAAAGTCTAAAATATGTAGGTATATCTGAGCCGCGATGTTTTGAGATCTCTGAATAATAACAAGCTAAGCCTACACGTGGATAATAGAATAAGTACCAAGGTACCTACTATCTGTTTTGGTATTTGTGAACGGTCAACAATATTCATGACTAATGTTACACTTAAAAGTGTGAATTAAATATCTTTTACAAAAAATTTAACTGACTTTATTAGATGATAGGTACACTGAAAAATATAAAATAATATTAATTCTATTGGTGCTGGTAATTTTGGAGTTGGTGCCTTCAACAACAAACTACAACGGCAAAACTTCAAAAGTAACAGCACCAATAGAATTAATATTATTTTGTATTTTTCACTGCACTGAACTAACGAAGTCGGTCCAATTTCTTGTAAGAAATATTTATCTATATATTTAATATCCAGTTGACATTCTTGAAGTTCTCAGTGAGTACTGAACCGATCTTCAAGATTTACATCTCAAATTAAAGGGGATAATGCGTAGATTTGCCAAATTTCCCCAGAATGTATGTTGTTCCAAAGGGCTACACCCTACACCCCTTCAGAGGTTGAGTCAATACAATTCTTACGGAAGAATAATATTCAGTTATAATAAATATAAACTAGTAACAATAAAATTCAATCATTATTCATTAATTAAGTAGCTGTTGCCCATGGCTTCGTAGGTGTGGAATTTCATTTCATCTTATTATCTTGAAATATCGAAAACTTTCTCTCCTTCTGGTATCTGATTTAAATGAAATAAAACCTATATTATCCTCCAAGCTCACAGATCTAAAATTCACATTAATACCTATCTGTTCCAAAGCTCATATGAAGTCTTGTCCTATTAAATTCATATATTTAACTTCAAAACATACCTAATCGACCGATATTGCATTATCTTCATTTATGAATACAAAATCTGAGAATGAAAAATACCTACCCCACTAAATGTGCCAGATCACACATTCAATTTCTTATCTAGGTTGGAAAGTAGCTAAGATATATAAGACCAGATTAGCCTTTATGCGATGACAACGAATCGGCATGCTAGAGGCGATTATTCCATCTTATGTAGCGCTCCCGAATGGAAGACATCGTCGTGAAGAAGGAGTACATATATAGGTAGCCCTAAGGCTTTCAAGGATTATCCACCTTCTTCTCTACGCTTCACTCAGACTACTACTACTGCTTATCGTCTTGTTTATATACCTGGCTACCGATTCACTTGTAGGTATATATTTTAGGTGTTTATCTCTAAAAGACTATTCTCTGACATCTTCATTAGGAAGGTATTTAAAGTCCTTAAGGTATGGGTAAGTATACTTGAAAAATCCACAACATAACAGCACCAAATGCCTATACTTTCTTTGTATACTGATCCACAATCCAATTAGTTGGTAGGTATATAGAGGTAAGTATTTTGCTTTGTATTTAGCATTTATAAAGAGCAATCGTTATCTCTTTTTTGTATATAGTTAGGTACATTTTGTTTTGTCTTCTATTTGGCAGTATGTAATGTTGGATTGAAGTATTCAAGACTTGAAAAAAAAAACGCTCCCTTCTTTATATAAAAAATATTTATCTGTTATGGGAGGGAAATTAATTTTGGGTTCCGTCTCAATTTTTCCACTAAGTAGGAAAGGAAAATATGATGCAGTTCATCTAAATATTCCCGGGCCGGTAAATTGTTATCAAAAAACTTTCGTTGTAAGGTTTTGAAAAATCTACAAAACACGGATACCTGTTTTTATACAGGGTGGCTCACCAAGTCCTGGCCAAATAAAATTTTGTTTTTTCAAATGGAATGATTACTTATTTTCTAATTGCATTTTCTTATTAAATTATTGAAAGATCGTGTATGTGCACATTTAATGTATTTTAAATTTCCTTTCTTCCGTTTATACAGTGGTACAAAAAAATCTGGCACCAGCTTGTAAAACATAAAATGATAGTAACATCCTAAATCATATGGACCAAGGACGGTACCTTGTGGAACTCGAAAGGAGACTGGCTCTTCGTGAATATATAAATATAATCTTTCTGGTAACTGAGTATATACCTTCGAGTTAATCTAGTGGAAGCCCAAGGCGTATGGTTTCAAAGATTTTTGCCAGATCAATAAATAGGTATCACTGATAGATTTTTTATTATCAACAACCGAATAGACAATATAGGTAAGTAGCTGCATTATCTCTGCAATAGCATCTTGCATAGATTTTTGAAAAACAAATCATTAATGGTGGGATAACATTTTTGTTTATCGATTATTTACTGCCTTGTTGAAGATTTTTGCTATTGAAGACACTAAAGAGTTTGGTCTATATAGGACAAGACATGAAATCTGTTTCCCGATTTAGTTATAAGGTATGGAATAGGTTCCGCGATAGGTATATTTGCTGGCTAGTTTGAGGATTTCATTGGAGATACAATAAATTAGAAAAGCTTTTTTATTTTTTTAAGTTGTCAGTGAGTCTTTCAATTCACTTATACGTTTCAGAAAAAATGTAGAGTTTGAACCTCGCATATTTTAGGTAGATTTCTTATAGAAATGTACCTATTGCGATCGTTCACACTTTTGAATTTCGAAAAAAATTCAACGGTATGTTGTTATATGTCTATAAGTTAGTCCAAACAAACATTTGGTTCAAAAGTTTATATATATATATATATATATATATATATATATATATATATATATATATACAGTTTTGGAGGTATCAAGTTCAAATTTGCTACAAAAATCAATCTGTCAAATATCTCCGCCGAGTTTGTTATTGGGCTATATCGGGTAAGTAGTTTCAAAATGGCGACCGTTCAAACATTTAAAAAAATTATCAAAGAAGAGCCGTAGTGTAAATATCATCAAAAATAATTTTGGGTTATAGATATAATCAGTACCTACAACTTTTGTTCGAAGCAATTTTTCATAAAATGCACAGAAAAAAAATAATAAAGAAAAAATAAGAAATATTGATATTATATGAACACTCAATATAAATTTGATGTAATTGTACATTTTCTGAAGATCTTAATATAGAACCTGATTAAAAAAAATATAGTATATTTATTGATAAAAAATAGGCGAAAAAAAATTCTGCCTTGAAGGGGAACGCGAGCCCTGTCTGCTTTATATTCAACAGCCAAAACAAAAACCTCTAACCGCAAGGCTATGACAATTTTATTTAATAACATGTAGGTATACCAATGAAAAGGTTGTTCAAATTTCACTTCAATAAATTTTGAGAAATTTACCTTTCCATTGACTACAGGCCATCGGGATTTTTTTTCTTTTTTTTTGTGAGTTGTGGAATTGCTTCCGCCATTTTTGTCACTATGCTTGAATAATGCTTGTACCTAATATTGATTTGTAATTTGCAGTTTATCGGCTATCATGGATCCAATCTCTGATTGAATTTTTCTTATCGATCTTTTTGTATCTACCTATCTGATTTTCATAACAAATTTCTATTTTGTACAACTGTCGAAAAATCATTTCTGCATCCCTATTGAAGCGTAAATGTTGATTTTTTTCACTGCCAAAATAATTCACATAATAAAAATGAAATACCTATTACTTTTTGAAGGAATTATTTTTAACATAGTCAATTATTAGGTAACTGATTATTCATCATGAAACAATTTCATTTATTGGAATACTTAATAAAGTTTGAACAATTACTTCCAACATGAATTTCCGAAGATGTTCCATGTTGCTGCTGATCAGAAACGTTAGATATTTCTTGAATAGTTGATACCAAAATTTTAATTTGGAAGAAGATGGACAATTCAATATTTTGTTAGAAATCTCAATTTGATTATTCAAACTATTTTCTATCTATGCTTCTGCTACGGAGGCAGATTTCCAGACACCGTGACGTTTTCTGCATCAATAGAGATGCAGAAATATCAAGTCTTTTTGACAGTTGTACAAAAAATGTTATTTGTATTTTGTGTATAAAATTCGTGTTTTTATGGCACATTCGAAATAATTTTTTGCTATGCCATTAAAAAACACCCATGCGATTTTCTTTTCTCAAAAAACTAGAAGGTTTGAAATATGCATTTCATTGGGTTCCTGATAGATCTATCAAATTAAATACCTACGTTCCTGTAACTACTCCTTGTACCTTAAATATGAACTGGAAGATGCTCTTCAATCTTCAAAGCAAATGTTCCATTTAAAATGACAAAACGTTGATTTTCATATTCTTATACCTATAGATAGGTAGGTACTTAAGTAATTCTGGATATCTATAGGATCGGAAAATTGCGATCCGGAGGTTCACCTATATGGGACTGCATATGTAAATGGAGAACAATTGTCAGTTGATGCCAAAACGATGGTGAAATCTTTATCAGGGGCGAGAAAACAGCATCAAAGACAATTCATTACACAGAAAGAATCGAGATTTGGGAATAAGTAAGTGAGGATATTTATATCAGCTAACCTAACCTGTATCTACAATATGCTTACCTCGAAAGCACTGCATTATCCGTACCACAGCTTGCAGCATCCAGCAAACTATGCCCTATCGAAACACCACCAGCAACTCCAACAAATCCAGCACCAGCAGCTGTCCCAATACCATTACCCAGACCACTACTAATAATACCATTCTTCCTCGTTGCCGACGTCGGTTCGGACGACCGACTCAATATACTCGATATGGAGAAATTCGTCGAACCGCCACCATGACCACCATGACCACCACCACCGACACTTTTTGGCGTCGTAGTCTTTGTTGGCACCACCACCACTGCTTTGGTAATAGTAGTAGTACTAGTATTAGTCTCTTTGTTATTATCATCATCACCTGCATCATCGTCTTCGATGACATCCTCATCCAGGTCTGCTGTAGTTTTGATCAATGGAAAGCACTTGGTGACACGATGATGTTGCTGATGATGATGATGATGATGAAGGAACTGATGATGGTGGTGTTGGTGGTACTGATCGGGCGGAGGCGGTTCCGGCGAGTTGTTTCGACTTCTGGATGATTCCGGACTCGAGACTACGTTCACTTCAATGTCCCGGCTTGGAGAACCCATGTTTTTAATTTATTTTTATTTCAACACTACACAATTTTGAACGCGCACTTGTTGTATACAACACTAACTAACCAGACCACCAGACAGACGGTTAGATAGATATTAGTAACGCGCCTATGTAACGGAATTGCACCGAAACAGTCGAGAGCAGTGTGTTATTTCTTTTTTTCAAGGGGGTATAGTGCTGGCTATAAAATCATCGTCAAATCTCACTGCTGCGACGTGTTTTGTGGCGGCGACTGAGGGTGCTAGCACATAGCGGCGACGATTGAGTTCGGGTGGGGGGGCGTGATCGAATCGAGGCCACGCCTTTCAAGTGCTGTCGTCTCGGACACACCCCGTCAACATCGAGATGGCCCTCGGATCTTTTCCTATCTCTCTTCGGAATATGTATACACTGTTTGTTATGTGTGTGTAAACGAGGGGGGCTCTTTTCTGATGGGGCTATACTGTGTAGATATGTACTTAGTTATACACTGCTAATATAGGTAGTTCTGTCTCGTTTTAACGGTTTTTCGAGCACATCATCAGCAGGTATACCTGTATAGTTGTTGATCATGAGTGTTGGGTGTAGATAGTAGTTATACTTACCTACCTAGAACAGAGGCGAGAGTGAGCAACATCAAGGGCGGATTTGGTAGTTTTTGCCAAAAGGGTGCGAGCTTTTAGATATATAGGTAGCTTGTTTTCGATGTGTGAATGACAATTACTTATTTGTGTGGGATTGTTATGGCCTTTCTGTAAAATGGTGTAGGTTCCTAAGGACTTCCTAGTTAGATATTGGACGTCTAGGTCTGGGGAAAAAAAGCAAATTTAGTTTCTAAATCTTTCGAATTAAAGGAAACTAGTATTTTGACATAACAACATTCTGCTAGAAGGGGAGCATGTTGATAAATCAAGCTAAAAATGAGCTAAGACCTTAACTAAAAGGTATTTTTTGTCAAAATACATAAATGAGTAGGTACCTACCGAAGTACCGACTTAGGTAGATACCTATGTAAAGAATAAAATAATTTCAAAATCAATAAATATTTTGTAGGTAGAAAAAATTGGACCAACTTTATTCGAAGTAGGCTTGTGTAAACTAAGGCAATATTTGGGAGCCTATATAATTAAAAAAGGATAGTTTCGTATTTGCAAATAAACATCACTTAAGTAGATATTACTGCATTTTATGTGCAAAAAGGTACCTAAGATGACTTACAAAACTGAAAAAATATGATACTTACAACATGTGAAAATTTCTAGAAAGAAGACAATCTCGAAAAGCTATTTTCTTCGGTAAGATAAAGAAATAACATATTTAGGTACTTATCTAATCATTTATTCGACATTCAACAAGCCAATAACAAAAACATTAGGTAGGTATTGAAACAAATTCTGAAAGTTACCTATTTCAAATATTTTTTTAAATGAAAGAACACAAATAATTAGGTACCAATTCTTGAGTGTATGGGAATGGTTTCCTATAGAAAAACTACCTACATAATATTTCCATAGGAAACTCAAAGAGCAATTCTTGACTTTCCTATAGGAAAATATTCCAACACAAACCGTGGCAATCTTTTCCCATGGTTGTACCAATAGCATAGGGAAATAATGTGTTGGAAATATCTAAATTATGAAGTTCAAAAATATTAAGGCTATGATAAATCAGACAGGTAGGCAAGTTTTTGAAAGGCATCATCCATTTGAGGTCTTATCCGATACCTACATTATTTAAGTATAAAAATGTTTAGACTTTCTAAAGGATTAACAATGTTTCTAATAAATTTATTGGACCCATATTAAGAAAAACCAAGTAGACAGTCGGCAATCTCTAAAGAAACTAAGGTGAGTAAGTACTTTATGGAAATGTTTTACACGGAAATATACAACTTTCTATCATGAAATATTTTTAAGTAAACGTTAATTTTAATGTGCCCTGGCACATGCATCGCGGACCAATAGCAGCATGCCCCACATTCACACCACCCTGGTCCCACCGTCTTCCGTCGGTAGACTAGACAAGGTGCTAGTGACGAATTGTACACGCTTCAATAATGGAGTCCACCCAAGTTCGTTACTGTACCTACCATCAAAGGATATTGTTGAGCATTTGATAGGTGATGGAAAATATTTTCATAGAAAATTTCTCCAATAAGCTAGTCAGAAAGGGTTAGGGCAGTATCCGAAAGAAGATAACTTCTTTCTCTAATACTTGTCAACAATTTCCTTTCGTTCCTTTACAAGGATTGTATACCTACTTATATTTTGCTTTAAAATTAATTTTTCTTAGATATTTGCTTCTAGATATCAGATGGCACTCAAAGAGGACGAGGTTTTGTGTATGTCAAATCCTCTAAAAATGCTACTGGAAAATCTCATTGCTTCCATATTATCTACCTATCTACATCACCCCCTCAAGGAAAGCCACCACCGTGCATCTCTATTTTATGCCGTATCACTGGCACTAACTCTTCTCTCCAAATCTGTCTGCTCACATAACAAAAATCCCATTCCATTCCAACAAACAAACACATACTTACACATATCTACTTACATATCGATCTCCAAAATAAAGAAACATCTCCATTTATCTACCCCAGCTTGAACGCTCCCCCGTCCTTGTTCTCAACCTTCTTCATTCTATATAGCATCTAAAGTTACCCTTTCCAACAAATATCTACTTACTAGCTTTTAGCTTTAACTACATTCGAGAAAATCAGAATCACAGGTGGGAATCATTTTTGTTAACAAGCAATACCTATCTTAAGTTCGGGCAGCAGAGAACACTACCTCCAAACAAGAAGACTTTGTATACCTAGTTGGTTGGAATAGATACTCCAATGTTCCATCTCTTTTTGTTGCCCTTATCTTGTCTGTATTATATACCTACCTAGTTACGTAACGGAACGTATTTTGCTGCTCAACAACTTAAGAAACACAACAGTTTAAGGTGTTGCGCTATCACCTTTCTGCCCCCACCCCCCCACTGTCTTCTGTCCTCCTCTATCTATAATATGCTGTGCGCTGGATGAGCATGGAGGGTTTTTCTAAAAGCAAGGAGGAGAGGGGATAGATGGAAAAGTTTACGCGATGTCGTCAGGGGCGTAGGCAAAGCATTTTTTTTCTACTTGACTATCGTAGAAAAGTCGATTTTCAACGCTGTTTTTACAGGGTCGAAAGTTAGTATTTTCTTACCTAGGGAATAAAGATGCCTATATAGGATAAAGATATATCGAACACATGAAAACCATTAGTTATACAAAATAATATACTTAAAGACAAGAACAAGACCAACTATAAATAGCATGTCTATAAATTATAGGTAGTATAGCTATGAGAAATCGATAAAATAACAGAGTAGTAGTCAGTTTCTGCCTCAAGAGAGATGCCGATACAGAGAACAACACAAACTACACCCAACTTTTATAGTCTGTTGTCAGAGATACAGTCCTGCGAGTGTGAGTGGGACATTGTCTGGAATCGGGATACCTACCCCCACGTCACCATATAGGTACCTAGGATAGAGCGGTGGAGGCATGTTAAACAGAATTCTGAAACACGATGAAACTATAGCCACATTTATCGTGCTCGTTCTAATATACAGGGCGTTTCAATGAAAACTATCCACCCTAAATAAACTTTTGATAGATACATTTTCACGAAAAACGCAAAGAAACGTCAAGTAACATTTCTAGGGGGACACATTTTTGATTATATATACCTACAACATGGTGTAACTTTCATCCCCGACCACCTAGGTCACCCGCCTCCATTTTTTAAATGGAACACTCATTTTTTTTCTAATTTTGGATTCTCCTTATCAAACACATTTCAAAAATGTATGATACCTAAGTACTTAGGGTCCAAAGTTAATAGTCTATGAGCTACAGGAATGTCTTTTTTTGTACTTTTTAATAATTTATTATGACAGTTATTAGTTGAAGGTAGAACTGTCACTAATTTCGCCTTATAAACCAAACGGAAACGTCAAACTAATGTCAGTTAACTGTTGATACAGTAATAAACTATTCATAATTTGTTATTGCAACCATCCTATTGTGAAAAATCCATTTTAAAATAATTCATCTGTAGCTCATAGACTATTTTACTTTGGACCCTAGGTATTATACAAACATTTTTGAAACCTGTGAAATAAAATTGGGTGTTTCATTTAAAAAAATGGAGAGGTTGACCTAGGTGGTGGGGGATGAAAGTTACACCAAGTATAGATAATCAAAAATGTGTCGTCTTGGAAATGTTACTTGACACATGTTTTTGCGTTTCTCATGAAAATTTACCTATCAAAAGATATTTAGGGTGCGGCGGATAGTTTTCATTGATACGCACTATATATATACCTAGTCTGCTGATCATTTCATGGTATATTCACACAACGGGGGTAAGTACCTAACTACCTATGTCTGCTACTGTCGCTGACGAAACAAATACCAAAGCGAATACCTAAGCTGCGGATACAGTAGTAGTGGTGGCTCTGTTATATAGAGCTAGCAATCGTCAGTCGTCGCCGCTAAATGTTCGCTACACGCCGTTGCATTTCGGTGGTCTCCTCCAGATAATATAATATAATGTGATGATTGGATTGGCTCTCGATAGACTAGAAGAAGAGTGTTGGTGGTGGGGAGGGCAGGGTGGCCAGCAGCAACACAAGCAGACCAAAGTATTGGCTCGGAGCATTTATAGGTACCCAGTCTGAGGACTGAGAGAGCCGGGAGGGGTTAGCTGGAATAGTAGGGGAAAAGTGGCTCGCTGGCGCTTTAATACGACGACGACTCTCTCACACTGTGACGACGGCAGAGATGGAGGGGAGGGGTCGGCTTGTAAATTAAAGATGGAACGGTTTGGAGGGAGAATTGGTGGTGGGGGTAGGTGGTGGTGATGATGATTCAATCATTATGATATACATGTGAGTGTGTTTTTTTTTGAAAGACAGCAGGGAGGATTAATTTGTGCTGTGGATGTCGTTTGCGTTTTTTTAGGATATTTAGTCCAATCAAATTGGGCGTGTTGCCGGTATTGTAGGCATCTATTATTCATACAAGTAGATACTTTGATGTAGGAAATCTAAAATAAATAATGTTAAATTATTTGGCTAAGTTCATGAGATAAGATTTTAAAAAATAAAGAGCTTAGTTGGGTCTGTAAGTTATCTATACTCATATATAGGAGTATATGAAAATCTCGAAAACTACTTATCCGATTTCGATATATTTTTTTTTTGGCCTCTTAGGTTGAGGGTTCCATATCTGTAACTCCTAAAGAAGTAGGTAGGTATCTCTGAGCTCTATGTGGTTGAATTTTCGTGGATTTTTCGCTGTATATTTGTGTGTAATCACTGGATTGTTTTGTGCGACTAGAAGTTAAACGTGGAGAGATCCATACCGGAAAAACCTTAAGACATACCTATATGTAGGAAAAATTATCTATGCTATTCTCTCTTGTTGCATAGTTAAGTATCTATGTGGATTGATCTGGGTTGGTGTTCGGACTGGTTCTACGTGCGGGCCGGAATTGGAAAGTCGTTACAAAAATACAATTCAATAGCAAGATGATATCAATCACAAGATATTACCCATTTTATCTACTATTTATACCTAAATTATTTACCAAACTTTGTAATAAAGATAAACACAGTTGGAGAATATGCAACATCACTTCTAGTATATAATCTCTCTTGTTTTACAAATTGTCAAGTATCTAGCTAGATATCATTGACCGGAAATAGCAAATCCTGCCGCATACAAAGTTTGACTACTTACCTATCGCGTATCCTTAAGTGGAGATGGCCGATAATATTACCTACTTACTTATAATCGATCGATGACGGGAATCGTTTGGGTGTAGGTTATATATACCTATAGGATAGTTTGCATCCACATCTAGAGCTTTGCTGGTGGTGGTCTTAGCCAATTACCACTGATTGAAGCCAATTGACACACACTCACAACAAACAGCTAACCGAGCGAGGTCTGCTGTGCATAAGCTGGTGTGCAACATCACAGACGATTTGGACGAGAAGACCAGACAAGGATGGAGGACTATGGTCATAATATGGGCGAGGATACACTATTGCCAATGAGAAGAAGTGAGATGTAGGTATAGTGTGAGCGCTTTTGCAGGATAGATTGTGTTTAGTAGTTTCAATTGCTTTTCAATTAATTAGAGAACGATCAACAGCATGATTTTGATCTATTGTATTGTATTAAGTAATCGTTTATCATGCTGAATAATCAAAGAGATGTTAATTATAGGATCTACAGTAGCGATCTATACCTATCTAACTCTCAAGATTGATCAATTCACCTTAGCAAGAGATTGATAATCAGTTAACGTTCTTAAATAGAAGACCACATGTTAGGTACTTGTGCCCAAGTTGGTTCTGTTCCGAAGATGGCCCACTTTAAAAATTTCATACTCTTATAAGTTCGAATAAATTTAAATTTCGCGAAAATGTTCGGTTAGTACCTTTGACAAAAAAGCAACGTCATATCAAAGGAAGGAAGCCGCCATCTTTTCAGTAGGTGAAAGTTTTTTAGTGATCTTGCAAATGGCTTAGGTATACCTTCGACTTATAGTAAACCCATGCTTACAAACTTTTTTGTATTTCTGTAAAAAACAAACGGCTTTCAAATATTTCTCAAGAACGGAACCGAATTTCTACCATGGGTTTTCTGCTGTTAGTTGGCATCGGCCCAAGGAAGAGCCCAATTGTTTTTGGTGAGTTTATATACTTTGGATGTCGAGTTACGCCCGAAAAACCCTGTTTTTTTGGAACATTTTCTAAGGAAAATCATCGGAAATCTCAAATTTCTTCACCCTTTTGGGCTAAACTAAAGTCAAAATGGTATAATTTAGCTACCTAAATATATCAAAATAAGACTAAATATAACATTTTCGTCAGCTAAAATTTAAAATTGTTGGTACAAGGAGTAGGTATGCTAATCGGTGTCCATGAAGGCTTATACTGCCTTCGTTACTAGTTTAAGAATACTTAGATAATTAGATTATTTATTTGAATTCGGTGTATTTCTTAAGATGTGCGTTTTGGGCAGAGTGACCTAACTTATAGTATTCTGTAAACTTTGTTTTCGGTAGGTACCTAGGTAAGTTTCAATTAGGCTTTGGTCCCGGACTACCTAGGTAGATAAAAAAATATAAAGAAAAAAGACACGGACATTTTAATAAACCCGCAACATCGTTAGATATATTATGAGTTCACAAAAAAGAGGATATACACCGCCGCCGCCATATGTAGAGTAGTAGTAGGTATATGGTTTGTAGTCTCCATATAGGATTCATAAAAATAATTAACGCAGAGATAAAAGCGGCGGTGGCGGCGGCGGTGAAGGGTGGGAGAGTGGGTGAGGAGAAATAATAAATAAAGCAAAGGCCTTTTTAGACAACAGCCGCGCGGCAACTGAGTATACCTATATATACGCTTCGTAAAGCAGAGAACAAACTCTGAATACGAAAAAAAAAAAAGAACGCGCTAGTCACACGCAAAAATCCACTAAACATGTTCAGATGAACAAATTACATTAGCGGCCAGGCTAACACACAGATACACAACAAGCAAGAGAGAGATGGGGTTATTTGGGAGGTTTTTGGGGGGAATAGACGGGAGAGGATAATCCCACCTATTTTCCATTAACGAAAAAGGTTTTTTTTTGAAAGTGTTTCTAATCATATTCTACTACTATACCTACTAGGAACACAGCACAGCTAGGTATGTTATGAGAATATTGGCAAAATTGTATGAGCAACTGATCAATATTCTATTTTTAATTATTAGAAACCCAATTTAGAGGGGGCCGAAAATGATACTTTTCTTACCTATAGGGCCGAAAAGCAGATGGCCAGTCTGCGCAAGTTGTAATAAGTAATACAATTTATACTTCTACAATCTATTATTTATTAGAGTAATAGAAATAATATATTTACCGTTATTTGATTTTATGTTTTAACCTTTCCAATGATATCAACTGTCTCTTGTCAATTGTCATAATATGTCAAAGAGTTTATCTAGGTACGTTGCTTACGTTTCGATATCCGCCTTCCGGGCATCCAAGAAGAGTTCAGCCGACACTCCTGTGCTTTTCTTTTTGTCCGGATAAGATCCAGAGCATTTTTTAAAGTCACATCTTCATATTTTCATATATGGCGTCTTTTTGAAAAGCAAAAGAGTATCCCAATATCATTAATAATCTCGTTTTAATTTTCTCCTAAATGAAACACAAAATATTAGAAATTTCATGTTCATAAATACCTATGGGGTGCAACTACTAAAGATGCTTGAAAATATATTTTATGAAGCTTTCAAATTAGAAATTATTTGAAAATTATAGACGACAACTAGGTAGGTACTTAAAGCTAAATAGATTTGTTTAACAGATGTTTATATTTCAAGGGTCCCTAAGTCATAAAAAGACATTCTTTCAACTATTAGGTACTCTGTCTGTCTGTCTGTTTGTGCCAAGATTATCTCGAAAACAGATAGACGGATATTGTGGCTGGAAAACGTTGAAGTAGTTAGGACGCTCTGGAACGACATTTGCTTAGATATAAATATTTTTTTACAAAAATTGTACAGATTTTATTATTTGGTGATGTGAAAAATACAAAATAATATTTATAGGTTTATTGGTGCTAGTACTTTTGAAGTTGTGCAACTGTAGTTAGATAGAAAACTTTTGGCACCAACTACAAAAGTACCAGAACCAATAGAATTAATATTAGGCATTTTGTATTTTTCAGTGCACCAACTAATAAAATCGGTCCATTTTTTTCTTAAAAAATATTTATTTCACCCTTTTGAGTGTAATATTAGTCATCAAAAGCATTCAACATTCATTAAGGAATATAATTCATTATTCATATTTATTCAGAGATTTCAAAACATCGTGGAAATAGGTATATACCCATGTTTGAATTTACCACTGCTGTAACGCGCAAACCTATGATTATTTTAAAAAAAATGTCCAATTTAAACGTTTCCGGATATGGAATCATCTTTAATGCTTCTGTCTGGGATTTAAAATTTTCGGAAAAATAGACCCATATTAATTTATTTTTTGAATACAACCAATCCTAAATACTCTTCTCTCAAATGGAAAAAAAAATCATCAAAAAACATGCAGACATACAGTCGAATTGTATATATACCTCCTCCGTTTGGTTCGTCGTTCAAAAAAAGAGCAGAATGAATTCTTCAATTTAGTTATGAAAGAATCCAAGTTACCAATTCCATTCAAGTAAATGAATGCAACATTAATTATGATGAGAATAACTTGCAGTATATGCCTAGATATATAGAAAATAAAGTATCTAACTATAAAATAAGATTAGCATCCATAGCAATAACTTTACGTGCACCCAGCTAGCTAACAGATAAGAATTTATGATTCTCACATTCATTACATGAGAATTTTCGTTATATGAACTCTAACTAATTTGAATTAAGTAAAAAATTTAGAAATGATTACAGAATTAATGAATTCTTTGTTTTTATATTAATGCTATATTTTTATTGTCCAATATATTTGGCACATGAACATCAGTAAATATTACATCTATCTTTTAGAAATGTCATAGTTCGCTTTTTAGGTAAATTTCTTATAGAAATGTACCTATTGCGATCGTTCACACTTTTGAATTTCGAAAAAATTTCAACGGCATGTTGTTATATGTCTATAAGTTAGTCCAAAAAACATTTGGTTCAAAAGTTTATATATATATATATATATATATATATATGGAATAATACGAAATTGGTTAACACGATAGAGGTCGCAGTTTTGATGGTATCAAGTTCAAATTTGCTACAAAAATCAATCTCTCAAATATGTCGGCCGAGTTCGTTATTGGGTAATATCGGGTAAGTAGTTTCAAAATGGCGACAGTTCAAACATTTAAAAAAATTATCAAAAAAGAGCCGTACTGTAAATGTCATCAAAAATAATTTTAGGTTATAGATATAATCAGTACCTACAACTTTTGTTCAAAGCAATTTTTCATAAAATACACAGGTAAAAAAATAAAAATTAATAAAGAAAAATAACAAATATTGATAAAACGTGAACACTCAATATAAATTTGATGTAATTGTACATTTTCTGGATATCTTAATATAGACCCTGATTAAAAAATATCTATCATATTTATTGAAAAAAATAGACGAAAAAAAAAATTCTGCCTTGAAGTGGTACTCGAACCCTGTCTGCTCTATATATTCAACAGCCAAAACAAATACCTCTAACCGCAAGGCTATGACACATACGACAATTTTATGTAATAACATGTATCTATACCGATGAAAAGGTTGTTCAAATTTCACTTCAATGAATTTTGAAAAAAAATACCTTTCCGCTGACTACAGGCCATCGGGTTTTTTTATTTTCTTAACCGTATGTTATGCATAGGTAACCTACCTTAAACATGAACAAAGAATAAATATTTTTTTACTGACGATTGAACCGACGTTAGTAGCTGGTGCACTGAGAAATATAAAATAATATTAATTCTATTGGTGCTGTTACTTTTAAAGTTGGGCAGTTGCATTTTTATTGGTAACTTTTGGAACCAACT
Organism: Crioceris asparagi; assembly: GCA_958507055.1. Lineage (NCBI taxonomy): Eukaryota > Metazoa > Arthropoda > Insecta > Coleoptera > Chrysomelidae > Crioceris > Crioceris asparagi. The sequence goes on from OY293830.1 coordinate 1,280,759, forward strand.
TCCCCATGAATGTCCTTAAGTACTTACTTGTTATTATTATTCAGTCATCTAAAAACTTCGTCGCGGAAATACCTACTTACGCATATTTTACAACCGCTGTAACTCGAAAACCCTTACTCTGTGGAAAAAATGTTCAATACAAATGTAGCTACAAATAATCTGGTCTTTAATTTGGTTGCCTCAGATTTTCAATTTTCAAAAGAAATTGCGCCCCCCCATATTGCGAAAATACACATACCTATTTGAGATTTTACCATCGCTGTAACTCGAAAACTGAAACTGTTTTAAAAACTCTTCAATTTAAACTTTTCCGTATAAATGGCTTTAATTCTGCCATCTCAGATTTTCTAAAGTTGAAATTTATTTGTTGAATTTTGCAATATTTTTTTGTTTTAATTGTTTCTACTAGAAAATTTTTAGTTTCATGTCTTTTGACATGATGATTACAAATTTGACTTATAATTTAGCATTTCTGATACAGGGTGTTAGATAGTTAAAACCTGTTGCGTTAGTAAATAAAAAAAAAATTTTTTCTATGTTGAATTGTTAGGAAAGCAATGAAAAATATAAAAGAACGTTAAATTCCACTTGGAAAAGTCACTCTTGTCTGATTTGTGTAAGTCGATCGGTTTTTGAGTTATTTGCTTTTAAACAGTTCAATACATTTTAATTTTATTATAAAATAATTAATAGAATAATAATAATAACTAACAACCTGTATCTACAAGAAATGCTAAATTAGAAGTCAAATTCGTAATTACCATGCCAAAAAACATAAAACTACAAATTTTCTATCAGAAACTATTAAAACATAAAAAATATTGCAAAATTCAACAAATAGCTAAATTTCTTTAAACTTTAAACACCCTGTAGGTATCTCGGATACTTGCAATATTTGTACTTATAGGGACTATTGAGTTAAATCATCATATTTTGGGATCTAGAATCTATGGTTTGGAGATTGGATATTCTTAATAAATCACTCTGTATAGATTAACCATTAAGTTCTTTAAATGAGGTTAGGATCAGGTAACAGGTATCTATGTTATTAATAGACATCTGTATAGTAAGTTAATTTAATCTTAGTGATTGAAATCAAATAATATTTTCGAAAGAAATAATATTACCTACTACTTACCTATATGATACGCTCCTGGTTAATTTAAAAATATAATTAAAAGGCTTTAGTGAAGCTTGGAGTCCTCTCTTTAATTATTATAAAATTGCAATTTATATGAAAAGATTATATAATATGGAATTCTTGGTAGGTATACTTATATAGAAAGAGACAGAAAAAATAATAATGAATGCGAGGAAAGCTTAAAAGGCTTTCAGTAGGTATACATATTTTCTTCTATTTTAGTTATTTTATTTACCTACAGTATGAAAACGCTGTTGTAAATATTTTATAATTTATGATGTATTATATATATATAAATAAAAAGATGTTCTTGGGGATGCAGTCATATATTCAATAAAATTCTTTGACTGAAGCCGAGCTTTCGAGAATGTTTATTCTCTTCTTCAGGGCAAATCATTTTGCTCCGATGATGAATGATTTGTTTACTGTTAATTTAATATGATAATGCAACTAGGTACTTAATTCCATTTGAATCTGGCTTGTATTATTGAAACTTTACTTTATTATTTATCTCTTTCACTAAAAATGTCTAATTTAAACGTTTTTTGCCCCTCTCCCATTTTTGAATATTTGGATATGTAAAAAAGCGACTCTATACAGGGTGGTTTTCCGGGTGAGGACATAGATCGCTTGTGAGCAAATGATAACCTACAAACAATCAAACAAAATTTGATGACATACTAAAGTCACTGAGGGACATTGGTCTAACATATCTTCATGTTAGTCGTATTTCCGGTTATACGGGAAGTACTTGCCAACTTTGTTATTTTTAATGGAATACCCTGTATATTACCACATTTTTTTGATTTGTTGTACAATTTTAAAAACATGTTATGCATCTGTAATGTCCTAACCGCTTTTGACATATTTTAAATTTTATAAAAATTGAGTTTACAGTCCAAAACATAATTATAATTTTTTTCTTTGAGGAAACTTTCGACATTTAATTTAGGTTGATTTTCTTGTAAAAGAAAATATACTTTATCAGTACCTATCTAGTATTAAGATTTCGATAATAATTTGTAAAAATTGATCAAAAAAGAAGCTTGAATACTAAATACAAAAAAACAAACGTCAAAAAGAAACCCCCGTTTTTATTATTTTATTGTATTAAGCAGCAAAAATTAGATTTTTTTTAATAATTTTATTTTTTTTGTTTTTCTGCGTAAAAATGTTACACATCTTCAAAGTTGTATTAAAGTGAGCCATGATAGTAGTATAAAATAATAAATTAACCCAAATTAAATATTAAAGGCTTCCTCCTAGAAAAGATTATTTTTCTATATTATTATGAATGACTTCATTATTATTCAATAAACCTATATATTATTAACATTATCAGTAATTTCTTCACAATCTTGTAATCACACACAGACAGACAGGCAGCTGAAAATCAATTCCATTGGATTGGTATTACCCTTACGTATTTGTGTACCAAGTTTGGTGTTAATCGGTTAAGTATTTTCCGAGTTATAGTGTTTACAGACAGACAGACTGACAGGATGATCAAAACAATAACTACCTCAAAAAAAAATCGCCAGTTAATAAGGAAATTTTATATATAATTTAATTATAAAAAAATCCCTAGAAGCCAGAACGTACAAGAAAGTACATACGAAAGCGTATAATCGACGATTTTTCTCACTTCTAGCGTGACGCGGTTTCTCGACCAACACTCGATCTCATAACGAGCCCAAAAAGTATCACTTCAAAAACTAGTATTTTAATGACAATAAAATTAAACTTTTGCTCATTGAATATTGCATCTCGTTAAGAATTCTACCTCTAGAAACATCAATAGAGGGTACTTGGTTGGCTCTTGCTAATCGTTTAATCTCCCCCTCTCTCTTATCGGCGGCTTAGCTCTTCCAACCAACTCTCTCTCGACAAAACACAATGAATGGACTCCTGAATTATTATGTCTGTAGCCTAGGTATTTATCTGCTTATATAGCCTTATAGCAAAACATTGTCATTGTATAGGTATACGTGTTCGCACCTTTTGTGTCTAAAAGTAGGTCTTTAGGTATAGTGATGTATGTACATATGTCTGCGCAACAACAAACACCTTGCATTCTCGCTCGGTCCCCTTATGTCGATAGGAAATCAAAAGGGCCGGCGCTCAAGTATCTATAGGTACTTACTTAACATATAATACTCTTTCTTGAAAACATTGCACAAGAAATCGAATTTGTATATCATCGAAGAGCGTATAGATATAATAAAAGGTACAAAGGTATGCTTGAGTAATAATCAAGTACCAATAGGTAGTAGTAGTGCGGTTCTCAAGTTACCAACACACAGATGGAGTTACTGAAGAGGTGTATACCTACCTAGGTATTGTTGAATCCATGGATATAGGTAGAAATAGGTGTGTGACACAAAATGGATGATCAATGCAGTAAAGTGTTTGATCAGCGATTCAATCTCTGTGTTGTTGTTACCGCCTGGATACCTATACCGAACTTTTCTGAGATGGTTCTATGGAGATAAGATATACTTACCTACCTCTAAGTAAGTATAATGGTAATTAGGTGAATGTCAAATTCACAGAAAGGCTATTCCATGTGCGAGATTGATACCAAACTCTCAAACTCGGTACCACAGTTATCTAAATGGCAGAAGGTTTATTTGGTAGTTCTGTATTTTACTTTGAAATACATGAAAATAGCTCAAATATCTGTTGAGGTATTCACCAAGAAATGTCACAAGAATATTATTCTATTTATTTATCCGATAATACCTATAGGTACTATCTAGTTCATATATGGACAATTGTTATTAGTTACTTTTTTACTACTTCCTCCAAAAATAATGTTTTTATTTTAATAAAATAATGTGGATGAACATCAAAACTCAATTTCTATAAAATCTGCCAGTTGAAATATGGCCTATAAATCTATAGTTACTGCTATATCAAAACTATAAATTCAACATGGATCCAAACTCAATTATCATATAATATCAGAATAATCCAAATCACTCCCCTATAGGTAAATATGGTGTCATGTCATATCATAATAAAGATAATAATAGCAATAATAAAATTGAAATAGTTCCCCCCAGTTCAATCCAATCATTAAAAGCAATTTTAATTATTCCAATCAAATAGGCCAATAAATCGAAAATTTAAAGTTTTGGAATAAATTGTCTTTTGTGTTGAGAAATGGTCCCATATTTAAAAAAAACGAAAGATCTCCTTCACCTTCTAATAATAACCAGAAGAGAAGAGAAGGTGGAGGAGGCAATTATTTTATGAAAGTCGAAAATCTCTGAGACTGTTAAGATAGTTACAGTAACAGTAAAACTGAAACATGTGTCTTTCCGCTATTCTGTCAATTACCACATAAAGTTTTCAAGAAAAAAAAAGAAACCTAACCAATTTTACAAAAAGTGAGTGGCCTGCAAGATCTCCCAATTTATCACCATTGGATTATTTTCATATACTCATCAGCAATTTAAATATACCTTATCAAAAACAAGTTATTTGCGTTTTAGTACACACTCTATATAGGTACCTAGATTATTAAATAGCAAAAAGATTAAAGATCTATAGAAACTGTTGTGAATTGCCCCGCCATCGAATCGTTTACTGGACAGTATTTTTTTCCAGATAATATTATGCTAGATTGGGCGGCGCCACTCAAGACCAGTCAGTTAAAAGTCCTTATAAAATGCAATACCATTCCTACCTAAAATACTTTGCCAATCGTTTTCTGTCTCTTTTTTGCATGCTACATTTCTCTATATATATGACCGTTTTACTCTTATACCACTTTTAAGGTAGGTAGCTAGGTACTTAACTCTAAATGCTTCTAATCGGCTATTAGGGGCAAGGGCGTACCCACGCCAGTTTATTTGCAGAAGAAGGTAAGATACCTACATTCTGAAATGTATTTGAAATATATTTGTATATGTTTTTTTTAATAAACAATTTAGTTCTATAAACTGAATTTATTTTTAAGGAGCTTAATATTTAAAGGTAATTGATTTATGTTTTTTTTCTAAGTCCAAATATTGAAATCACCTATAGGTCACTCTAGTTCTTTATATTTGATCAGGTATGGTGTCTCAAAAGTCCATGTAATTCACACAACTTTCCAAGCAATCTGATGCAAATTCAACAAAAACAGTTATTCATTCACCTTCAAATAACTTTCTCTTACACCTAATTGTACTTTGAAATACTTGTATATGAATTCCCATTTCTATGGACCCAGTTATTGCCAGCAGATGTTACGCCTATGGAACTTAGTCCTACACACGAAATCTTGTAGCTATACTTTGGGTGCTTCTCAATTATTACAAAGCCGGTATTTATGTAAGGTATAAAAGGTCCTTCTTATTATGCAGTGTTGGCTTATATAATAATAATATAAGAGAGTAGGGATATACTATAGTGAAGTGAAGAGCTTCAGCGCTTTGTGAAATATTTATCAACATTTACTGTGTGTGGGGGGGGTGGTGGGGATTATTTCACTGGCGGTGAGTGGATGGATTCTCAATCTTTTATTAACAGTTGATAGAAATAATATGGGGAATTTCGAATCGTAAAGTCCTTGAAGGAAGTTGAATTGTTGTCTTTTGTTTTAGATACATATCCGCACATATATGTTCAGTGATTTTGATTACTCCTGAAATATTTTAGCGACTGAAAAATACAAAATAATATATGAACCAGATTGCCATTGGTTGTCGAAATTCGATAATAATTCATTAAAATTTGAACACTAGGTATCTACTGAAGCTCTTTTGTCAAAGAGTAGATATTCCTCTATAATTATCAGGTACATTTTCATTAATTTTAATGTTTGCTAAGACATTCTTTCTTATTTTGTTTCTGGCCAAGTCGTCGACAATCATACTAGATCTTCCTGGAGCCGGTTTCGTTTCCTTCAAATCAACATACTTTTCTTCACGTAAAAGACTATATATAGAAGATTTTCCTCAACATGTTCGAAGTCATTTCCACTAAATTTTCAACACTACTTCCATGTTTTACACATTTAAGGGACGTTGAGTATTATAATTTTTTCGTTGATGGATAGAGCACACTACTTGTCACGCATCCGAGAAAATCGAGCATTTTGAGGCATCCGATAACTTCTTCGTAGTACCACGGAACATGCTGTTTTGTATGTAGGCATATATGTATCACAGTAGTCGAGCCTTAATTCTGTTAATTTTAAGGTTATGTTGAAGTAATCTGAGGCTACGATCTATTTATTATAAAGGTACATTTGGTAAAAATTAAAAAAAATAATAATAATGAACTTTGAGAATCATAGAAGTCTAAATTGCTTCTTTTAAGAATTTATTTCTGTGTAGAAAATTCTCACTAAATGCCCCTAGAAAATTTTAATGCCAACAAGAACGCAAGCCTTAAAATTGTTTCTCGGTATATTAAATTTAACAACTGATATTAAATTCAACATAACCTAATTTTGGCTTACAGAATAACAACTAACGTTGTGGATTTTAATTCGCTCACTTGACAATTTAACATACTAAACTAAACTAAAAATCACGAAAAGCCAATTATTTCACACCATTTTTAAATATTTGTAACTATATCCTCACTAGAATAAATTACCCCTAACACAGACAAGATTCAATGTCATGCATTATATCATATAACAACTGTTTACTTTTCCAAAACGCGTAAGCCAATTTCTTCCGCTGAATCGCTTTATTGACCCCATTATTTGCAACAAACTGCCATCGAGTGAAAAAAAAAACACAACAACAATAAAGCACATAAGCATAGGCGCATCTCTTCTGCTTATTCCTGCTTCCTTTTTTTTGTTCTATTTTTCCAATACCTGACAAAACAAAAGCTCTTCATTCTATTCTATCATCTTTCTAAAAATAGGTACTTACCCCCGATATATTCAAACCCAAACACAAACAGTAGCTGATCTCGTTCTCTTTCTGCTCTTGTGAATTGTGGCACCCTCTTTTCTTTTTTTTGTGTTGTTGTTCTCAGATAGCAGACACCCTGTAGTGCCGTAATCTCTCTGGTCGTTCTTTCAATATAATCAGCTTTGGATTTTTAATTATTTTCACGGGACTGCCTCAGCTTAGAGAACTGAGGAGAGTGTTTGTCGTTTATATTGTCTGTCAGCACTGTGAGAGACTCAAAGTCCTATCATCATCCTGTATTGTCATCGTTGAGGGATGTTTACGTTTGAAAAGTGTCCATATACCCCACAATTTTGTATTACATTTTGTATTTACAAAACGTTTTGGTATAGAAGATAATGGTTAATGAGTTGTGAGAGTATATAGAACCCTTTGAGGTGTCAGGTATTTTTCTCTTCGTCCAAGTTGAGGACAGATATTTATATCTAAATAGGAACTTTATACCTACTTGTGCTTATTTTTGTACCTTCTTGTGGTTATCTTCATGAATCGAGATTGGTTCTGAGATAATCAGTTAGAAATTGTTCTGATTTCTTGTGTCGATACTATTCTCCAAATTCCATAAGAATATTCGTAAGTAAATACTTCGATAAGGAGGAGGTCGAGTATGGTGTTTTGTAGTACACCATATTTTTGACCGACTTGAAAAAAGTAGAAGGTATTCAATTCGGTTGTAAGATTGCTTTTTTTATGGCTGTTATCGCGTTTTGCATAGTAAACGTAACTCCGATTTAGACGATTTCTGTTACATTTGAAAGAGGAGAGTTGAGAAATGGTTTCATATTGAGAAAAATCAAATCCAAAATCTCCTTCCCTCCAAAAACCGCCCCCAAAGGGAGTGGAGGGGGCAATTTTTCTCGAAAATTGAAAATCTGAGACGACAGAATTAATGAAAATTCCATATCCGGAAATGTTTAAATCGGACATTTTTAAAAATAATCATACATTTCCGCTTTACAGTCTGAAATATGTATTTCAGCTATGTGGAAGGGGAAATTTTTTCAAAAATCGAAAATTTTAGATTTGAAAATTAGAAAGGGGACCATATCCCGAAAAGTTTCAATTGAACATTCTTTCAAGAGTTACGGTTTCCGAGTTTCGCAATGGTAAAGTCCGAAATATGTGATATGCGTATTTCCGCTATGTGGAAGAGTAATTTTTTTCGAAAATTGAAAATATGACACGGCCAAATTAAAGAAAAGATTATATGCGGCAACATTTAAATTGAGTTACGGTTTTCGAGTTACAGCAGTAAAGTCTGAAATATGTATATTTGCGCCGCGATGTTTTGTGATATCTGAATAATAAATAACAATTAGGAACAAGCTAAGCCTACCTATAACATTTTGGGTATTAGTGTACGTTCAACAGTTTTCATGACTAATGTTACACTCAAAAATGTGAAATAAATATTTTTTACATAAAATTGTACCGACTTTATCAGTAGTTGCACTGAAAAATACAAAATAATATTAATTCTATTGGTGCTGGTAATTTTGAAGTTGTGCCGTTGTAGTTTGTTGTTGTAGGCACCAACTCCAAAAGAACCAGCACCAATAGAATTAATATTATTTTGTATTTTTCAGTACAACAACTGATAAAGTCGGTCCAATTTTTTGTAAAAAATACTTATCTTTATTATTAAAGAAGTCACGCTGTTTTGAAGGAACCAAATAAACATAATAAATATTAAAAAAATAACCGACGTTTGTATTGCTGCACTGATAAATAAAAAATAATATTAATTGCATTGGTGTTCGTAATTTTAAAATTCAGCAGTTGTAGGCATCAACTTCAAAAGTATCAAAAACAATAGAATGAATGTTATTTTGTATTTTTTAGTGCATCTACTAATAAAGAAGGTCCACTTTCTTGTGAAAAAATATTTATTTCACAGTCTTGAGTGTAACATTCATCAAAAAACATTCAACATTCACCAGAGAAGATAATACGTTGCTTAAACTTATTCAGAGATTTTGAAACACCGCGGAAATATATCTACATATTTCAGACTTTATCATTGCTGTAACACAGAAACCTATAATTTTTCAGAAAAATTTCCAATTTAAATAATGGTTTCCACTTTTGTCGTCTTAAATTTTCGATTTTCAAACAAAATTGCCTTCTCCACCCCCTTTTCGGATAGGATTTTAAGAGGAAGAACATGTTGAATAGTCTTCTATAAAATGAAAAAAAGAATCATGAAATTCGGAGCACGAACATCCATACGTTTAATCTTATCTATAATATAAAAATGAATCGCTGAATGTGTTACTAAGCGCAAATCTCGAGAGCAGCCGAACCGATTTCGCTAATTCTTTTTTTGTTGTGTTCATTATTATCAGAAGAAGGTTCTTACGAACGAAAAAAATAAGAACGTTGAGCGGAACATTAGAAAATTTAAGAACATTTATGAAAACTTAAAGACAATATTAATTTTACATATTGTGCATACAGTTGTTTGACAACTGTCAGTTGTTTGAAATAACTGTCAGCAATTGACAGAACGTGCACTGCAAATATCAGATGGATTGGTTGATAAATAATAGTTTCATTTCAATTTATTATACAATGAGTTTTTGAGAAGTGTTTATTCATCTCGGTAAGTTAAAATTAATCACACCTAATATTGAAAGAATGATGCCACTGGATTGTGTGGCGGGAGTGGTAAAGTCAAATCGACGCCATTGGTACTGCCACCAGAGCCTCTGCATTCATTGGTTTACGGAAATGGGATCGATTCAATACATTTTTAATTCATATGCAGGAATACAATAATTGTTTTCAAATGAAGTCATTTGGCGCAACAAAAGTTATTCAAGACAATTTTATGCTAACTTTCAAGGTAACTATATTGTAAAAAAATAAACTTTTACCACCAAAAGCAGCCAGTCAAAAGTTGATAGGGGAATGGCAGTGCTGACAAAGTATCTTAAAAGTCACATGGTGGTACAATTTTTGCAAATTTATTTCATGGGCGATTCAGCAAAACAAGTCGATCAGCGTTATGCACACAATAAATCGGTGAACAAACCAAGTGTGGAGCAAATGTATTTCCATCAGACAACGAATTTCTTGTATTATTCAAGACTGCATTAAACCGCATGCCATCTGATTACCACAAAATTGTCAGCAAAGCCGATAAGACGCCTGCAGGACAACACGCAAGACGCTATAACACGGCAACAATTGATGAAGTTGCTATTGTTGTCATGGGTGAAAATCTAGAAAACCAAGGTATTGTTTTTGCTTTTTTTAAGACAGGACAACGTCTGTCGGGTCAGTTAGTTATCTTAATAAAAACTGGAAAACTACCTAAAATAATAAAATTCAATAAGCCTATATTTGGTTGGACGTTGATTCAATCAACGTTTTATCAAATTAACAATTTTAGTATCAAAATCTTGAGGAATTTTAACGAATATTTCATGCAGGTACTTAGTGAAATTTAGTAGATTCTAAATTGTTTTACCATTCTTTTATCCCGTATCTTTAATAATAATTCCGTCAAGGGGTACGGTAGACTCGAATGAAACCTTACCTGAATAATAAAACATAAAAAATAATGATTTCGATATATACCACCTATAACATACATCCGCAAAAATCGGATTGTCGAGTATTTTGTTCTAATGGTTTCAACAGCTCAATCAATGTCACTAGACTTTGACGTAAATCGCACATTTATTACTGTCAATCCTCCAATACTGAGTGCTTTAAACAGATAGGTTTACAGAGAATAAACCTTGAAAGCTCTTTATTTAGTTAATTCATGTTTTGAAAGTTGATTTTAAATAAGAAATAATTATGTAAAAACTTTTGCAGTTTTAATGTAGGTATTTTAATTATTAAACACAATGAACTATGCTATACGAATCTATGCCTTGCCTAATATTCCTTGAAAACCCATAACTACAAAAATATCTACGCTGGGACATTTTCTAAAAGATTGCGTATTATGATGTGTCACATTTCGCGCGAGCGAAGCCTGGTTTCCAACTAGTACTTTCTTAAATTAAGGGCACTGGATCAAAATTTGTAGATACAGTTATATATGTAGATTTTTTTCAACAAAAAATATTTTAATCTTTCTCTCGACAAATGGAACCACTCAACGTTCATCATTACAACAGAGTGAGTGCTAAACCTACTCATTTTTCTTTTTTAAATTCGTCCTGCTTCAAACATGTTTGTATATATATATATAATAGTAGGTATACGAGTATATATCCTAACAATACGCCCAAGGACCTTTAAGTATCCTTAATCTTATCGGTTACACAATGCTAATAGTCGATAATACGAATAGGTGGTATGTGCTTTCTTCAAGTATACCTCACAATACAATAGGGGTACTTACTTATATTATATACCTTTAAATATCTGGTGTTGGAAAAAGCGAAAGAAAAGAAGTGCAAATGCCGACACAAGAAGGTGAGTGAAATAACTTCTACTTATACTAAGTAGGTATTTAGTTTAGTATGCATTCGGTTTTTGTCAAGAGGACACTTCTCCTTAATCGCCTTAATCCGCAATAATCCCGCCTTTGTTGATCACACTTAAGTATATAGTGATAAATATTCACAAGTAGTTGTACATACATAGGTACATATAGGCGCTGGTTAAGAAGAAGTGTTTTCTTTATGTAATGGTCGGTCAAAGACGACATGGGCCACGCAAGTGTGTGAGTATATAGATTCGAATAGACAAGCATCTTGTGCAATCGATGCAATCAAAATTGATACACAAAACACAAAATTTCTAGTAGTATATTGTTTGAACATAAAAATTATTTCGTCACTTTGTCAGATGTGCGTATTGACTAAAGTCTAAGAGGATAAGTGCCTTCTCAAATTATAAGGATGGTTAATCTTAGTGACCAATGTTATAAACAAATTAAGTGAAAATCATAAGAGATAAGAGATAATTTGTTGAATGCATTCAGTATCATGAAATGTCAGATATGTCGTCACTTTACAAACGTGTAGCATAAGCAATAGGTTACGTGCTCCTTGTAAGGCCCATTTTTTGCAATATTGAAATAAATAAAATAAATTAAATAAGTTTTGAAATTTTATCACAATATAACTCATTTTTTCGCAAACAAATCAACATAATCAACCATACGTGCGCCTTGTAAGGCCCATTTCTTGCAATATTGCAATAAATCAAATAAATTTTGAAATTTTATCACAATATAACTCATTTTTTTGCAAACAAAACCAACAAACAAATCAACATAATCAATCATACGTGCGCCTTGTAAGGCCCATTTTTGCAATATTGAAATAAATAAAATAAATCAAATAAATTTTTAAATTTTATTTTTTGCAAACAAAACCAACAAACAAATCAACAAAATCAACCATACGTGCGCCTTGTAAGGCCTATTTTTTGCAATTTTGCAATAAATAAAATAAATCAAATAAATTATGAAACTTTATTACAATATAATTATTTTTTTTGCAAACAAAACCAACAAACAAAGCAACATATTAGATAGAATTCCTTTGAGAAAACAACTGTTTTTTAAAATCTCTTAAGTGGGCCTTTTTAGGAACATACTTATCATGGCCCAACATTAATCATTTAATTTATAAACGCCAACAAAATATCTACAAACGTAAAACTTGACCTAACAAATGAGATTCCAAGGAAATCAGTCAGTTACAATAGTTTTTTTGGGTCATTAATTACACGGTGGACCATCACATTACCTACCAAAAACCAAAATTTCTAAATGAAATCAATAAAGAACACTCTTGGTATTCTAATCAACAACTATCAGTTTTGGTAAAAAACAAGATTTTTTAGATATTGACAAAATATTTTTCTCCACAATTTTGGCGGGCCTTATTAGGATTATAGAAGAAAAAAAATCAGAACTTACAAAAGCTCCAAAGCTTAATAGGCTCTTAGTTACATTCTGCACATATGAATTCATCTGTGTCGTTCTTAGCATAACACATTCTTCGAGCTACCACAAAAAACAACAACCAGAGCCATCTTGGGAACCTGTGTGGTGGGCCTTAATAGTGATTTTATTAGGTAACAAGAACTACTTCTTTTAAATTAAAATTTACAAAGAATACAAACCAAAACTTACATTCCTAGGACTGCCCATAAATGTAATTATTATAATTGTCTGCATTAAGAAAATCGAAAGCCGTTTGTTGTTTTCCACAGAAATGCTGGAAAATTTGTAAACATGATGTTATAGGTAGATCGTAAGCCATTTGCACTGTCAACTACTGAAACGATAGTGGCTCCCCTCCTTTGATATGAAGTTGCAGTTGTATCTAATGTACAAACCGAAATTTAGACGTAGTATGAAATTTTAAATGTGGGCCATCTTCGGAACAAGTCCACCTTGGGCTCACTATTCCTTTGTGTCAAGTGTTGCTATAGCTTCACTTATCGTTTACCTTCTATTTAGTGGTTAAATTCAATAGCTCATAATAGTATTTTTCTTACAGTTGTAATTTTCATTAGAATAAAAACTAAAAGAATTCTACAAGCAATTCTGAAGACTTTCTGAACAATCCAAATCTCTATTTTCTCTCATTTGCTTTCTCGAATCCAGACAGAATGCTTGATTAAGGAGGTGATATAAATCAACACACACGTATTCCGAGCACAAATCAAATTTCCCATCGTGTAATTAAGCTTGAAACCTGCTTTTCCGACCAACATTAGGGGGTGCGTCGCTATATATAGGTATACATACCCACTTGTATATACGTAGGTAGATGGGCTCGTTTCGGCAGCAGAAATTCCGGAGTGCGCGAGCGTCAGGACTATTAGGCTTAAATAAGGGCGGTAAATACTCGGCGCGGGAAGAGGGTCGTATGCTATTAACTCTAACTACCGCTCTGGATCACCCTTGAGGGACACACCGCGTACAGCGCGGCAATGTGCGGTTTCGGCGTTGCTAGATATGTAGGTATATATATGGGGGGCAGCAGTGGGACGGTAGAGAATGGTGGCGGCGGTTTTGGGGGGGTAGAGAGTGAAAATTAGGTATACAGTGTGTTAGACTGGCATTTGGTTCTCTAAAATAGTGATACGATGTCGGATAAATGGGATAAAATGTTGAACAATTTGATAGTAGCTATCGTGTTTTTGAGATTTTGGAGAAAAAATGATTTTTTGCAGAAAGTTGTTCATCAAAAAAAGTTTTTCAGCTCTACAAAATGGTCTCCATCAACTTTTCATGCTATATATTTTCTTTTCCAAAAACCATAGTTTACTTGCCGATTTGATACTTTTACATTAGAAACGGCCTTTTGTGACATTTTACGACTAAATATAAAAACTTTGTTGGAACACGACGTTAGATAGAAAATTAACTAATTCATTGTCAAAAATTACCTACGTCCTAAAAGAAGCTTTTTTGGTTTAAACTTTAATATGTTGTGTACCTAGTATATTTATGAAATTTAATATTTTCATAATAACATAAGTTGTTCAAACAAATTAGGTAACATTAGGTATTTTCTAAGCATTTGTAAATAACATCGTCTATCTGTCGTATCCAAGACATTGTTAAGTATATCTTTTATCATCCGATGAAAAAGCTACTAATAAATATTTTTTACAAAAAATTGGACCGACTTTATCAGTTGTTGCACTGAAAAATACAAAATAATATTAATTCTATTGGTGCTGGTAATTTTGAAGTTGTGCCGTTGTAGTTTGTTGTTGTAGGCACCCACTCCAAAAGAAACAGCACCAATTTTTTGTACAAAATATTTATTTCACATTTTTGAGTGTAAAATTAGTCATAAAAATTGTTGAACGTTCACTAATACCCAAAAAGTTATAGGTAGGTTCAGCTTGTAGGTACTAGCGAAAATACACATATCACATATTTCAAACTTCACCATTGCGAAACTCGGAAACCGTAACTCTTTTGAAAGAATGTTCAATTTAAACTTTTCCGGATATGGTCCCCTTTCTAATTTCCAAATCTCGAATTTTCGATTTTCAGAAAAATTTGCCCCTTCCACATAGCTGAAACACATATTTCAGACTGTAGCACGGAAACGTATGATTATTTAAAAAATGTCCAATTTAAACATTTCCGGATATGGAATTTTCGTTAATTCTGTCGTCTCGGATTTTAGATTTTCGAAGAAAATTGCCCCCTCCACCCCCTTTGGGAGCGGTTTTTGGAGGGAAGGAGATTTTGGATTTGATTTTCCTCTATATGGGACCATTTCTCAACTCTCCTCTTTCAAATGAAACAAAAATCGTCTAAATCGGAGTACGTTTACTAAGCGAAACGCGCGAACAGCCATAAAAAAAGCAATCTTACAACCGAATTGTATACCTTCTCCTTTTTTTGAAGTCGGTCAATAAATCATGCATTTGACGTTATTCTTTCTGAATGTTATGGCTGTCGATGAGGCCAGAATAAAATATTCAATAATTTCTACATACTTAATAAACTCGCAGATTAAAGTAATAACGATTATTTTACACATTAGTTTCTAAAATTGAACTTTTTATCCAGCATAGTCTAATATCTTAAAAAATGCACAAACTAATAAAGTCATGGACACACTGTATACAACGTCGTTTTTGGTGATTGGGCAGCATGGAATAATAACCCCGAGTACATATAATAATAATAATAATAATAATACGGTTTGCCTCTCGTTTATGCGATTCATTTCAGCCTCCTCCTGCTCTACCCTACCCTCCCCCTTCCCTTGCCCAGCGAGAATGGCTCGATTTCATCACCATCAAGGCTTAAGCATGTTTTTTTTCTGTTTTATAGAAAGGGGATAAATGATCATATCTGCCTACCTGTCTCTAATTACGGTGTTGCTTTTATTTAATTAATTTGGGAAGCTCCTTAAAGCGGTTTGCTATAGGAGAGTTAACTAGCACAAATCATTGATATGTAGCGCATAGTTTGAATAAGTTTACAATCACCTGGAGTTTTTGATTTATTGTCCTTGATAAATTTTCCTAATGCAATTATGATTCATCTAATTATATTACCGATGAAAATTCATATGTATCGGTTCTAGAGTGTATTGAATCGATTGGTTGTATTCACATTCACAAGAAAAATCGTTTTCAGCAATTAAAATTCTCATTTTATGAGTTCTACACATTATATTTGAGATATGAGATGAAACCTTTAACATCATAGGGCAAAATTGTCCTATGGTTAAGGTTCCGGGTATTAACCTAGAGTTCCTCGGTTCGAATTCTGATCACATTTAAGTTTCTTTCTTAACAAAATCCATTTTTTAAATAAAAGATGTTAATATGAGTTTGTATCTAATAATTTAATGGGAAATTTTCAATGAAAATTTGTACATATCTAATATATTGCGACCCTTAAGGTACATATTAGCTATTTCAAGGAAGGGTTAGCAGATTTTGGTAAAAATTAGTAAAAAGGGGTTTTCGAGAAATTGATTGGCGATACTTTCATATTTAATCGGTGAGACCCTCGAGGTCCACAGTAGCTATTTCAAGAATGGCCCCGCAGATAAAAGTTCCAGTATGTATAGTGTTTGGGAGTCGAGAAGTCGATTGGTGATACAGCTGAGTTCTGGTATATTTATCATTCATATTACACATTCATATTGATTTCGAAATCTATAACTTACGAATATGTGAACAATAAAAGCAGTATATACCGATCGCAATAGATTTTAACCAGAAATATGCACATTTTTTAATAAGTTTAAATATCCTTAGTAACTTTCATAGACCCATCTTAAATCCTGTTTTACCCGAGCAAAGCTCGGTCTCCAGATATTGTGAAGAAAGTGTTGAATTGCGCTATACAACCGCAATTACCTAGCACTAACATTTTCATTGAATTACTTCTGACAATTACTTAATATACTGCGACTGAATGAACATTTTCTTGTTCTTTGGATGTTTCAAAATTATTTAACGATTCTGATGATTCCAAACGAACAACTAAGATCCGAAAACAGTAAGTACATTATTTAAAGCACCATTCTCTGGACTATATTAGTCGCTAATAGTTCAAATTTGCCCCGTGGGGGGACGAGACGCTGACGACGACCAGCATAACGACGGCGGTCACCGCTTCCAGACCACTCCTACACGATTTCTCAATTAGAGCTGGAGCAGCAGCAGAGTGTGCCTTAATTAGCTTGCGCCATTTTCGAGGCTATTAAAACTCTGGCCGGGAGACAAAAGAGAAATGGACATACCACACTCAAATAAAGGGAATATATATATAGGAGGGAGTATGCGGCGTTTTTGAAAAAAAAATATTGTTGGAAATTTTATTGCGCCAGTGGGGCCATATATGAGTTTGTGCGATGATGGTTTTTATTAGGTAGCAGATGGGAATGGAGGATATTTTCATTTTAGGAAAAAATAATTCATCCACTTTTACCCTGAAGAAGAGAGTAAACATTCTCGAAAGCTTGGCTTAATTCAAAGAATTTTATTTATTAATAAATGACTCCTTCCGCGGGAATCACATTTTTTATGGTCAATAAATAAATAAAGGAATATATAACCCACTGATTTACAATTATCTGTTCTTTTTTTAATTAATTGTTCTTCATAAATTTACCTAATTATATTAGGTAAAAGACAGAAACTTTTAAACACGTATCAATGAACACAAGAATCATTCGTAGAACATAAAACTAATTCAAACTATAATAGTCACACATTTATCTTCAAATCAATCAAATCTTCAAAATCTTACATATCAAAAAGAGAGGACTAAAATTGAATTAACTTTATTTCTTAGAAACATTAGAAACATTCGGTTAATTTACTCAATGACCAGATCGATGCTATATCCAGCCCCTAACTGTATATTTTGTTACCTAATTAGTTTATAATATTAGTCATTAGTAATTTATGTTAACTATAGGTACTTATTATTTAATTAGGCACTTGTCATCTCAGAATTTAATTAATACTCGCCTTTAAGAAAGGCAATGTCTGCCAAAGCAATGATTGTCAAATCTATATATAGAATATAGAATATTTATATTAATAAATTTTGATTTTGTATTCTTGACTGTTTTTATATTAAATGAAAAGATGTTCTTGGGGATGCAGTCATGTAATGAATAAAATTCTTTGAATTAAGCCCAGCTTTCGAGAATGTTTATATTCTCTTCTTCAGGGCAAAACTCGTGAATTTAGAATAAATCAGCTAAATTGGAATGACATTTGTAATTGATGGCTATGAAATCTTTCCTGTTTTTAGCTGATTTATTCTAAACTCCCGACTTTTGTCCTGAAGAAGAGAATAAACATTCTCGAAAGCTCGGATTAATTCAATGAATTTTATTCATTACATAAGTGCATCCCCAAAAACTTCTTTTCATATATTATTAAATGTATGTTATCTGGTATTTGGCCTAATCATTTTAAGAGAGCGATGATTGTACCAATGTATAAATCTGGTGATCAAAAATTAGCAAGTAATTATAGACCTGAATCATTATAACGTAATTTGGCAATGATATCTCTGAAAAATTGAGTCATAAGAAACTTAATAATTTTCTAAAGGGAGAGGGAATTATAAATGAATGGCAATTCAGATTCAGAAAAAGTAAATCGACTAATGATGCTTCAAATTATTTCAATACCTTCTTGTGTAATCAACTTGACAATATAGAGTGATTTTGGTACAAGCAAGAAGCATTTTTAATAGATTTCAGTGTATCATTATAATCTATTAGTATACTAGTTTTAATAATGATTTGTATTTTAGTCTGAAAAAATTATTATTATAATTTAAATTTGCCAGTGATTTCCATCCATTACCATCAATTAAAACATTGCTACAGTTATAAAAATATCTAAATATAAAATAAAATTCATGCAATTCAAATAATCATTTTACAAAATTATAGAAAAGTCGTCAACTCAATTTCTGTTTGTCACTCAAATCTGGTATTGTAGAATATTCTATGACAAAACGCATCCAATTACATAAAGTGATCATAAAAATGTTTTCTGTTTCGTGCGTCCTATCTCTAATTTATATAACTAACTTTTTGTTATACCTATTATATATATATACCTACCTATGTATGTTACTCTTCGTTATATTTCACATTACCTCTATAAACACGATACCATCAAGAATTTAATGTCCTAACATTTTCACCGACGAATTGAGCTCGCCGACACCGCATTTATTTCTATTGTCAGTCCAGGAGCCAGGAAAATTTTGTTTCGTTGGTTTCACGGCTGAATAACCTCCCAATTTTACTCAATTATGATTTGAAAAAAATGAGTTATAGCTAATTTTATCAAAACATTATACAAATATGTTTTGAGCACACCCGGTATAATTCAAGGACATTACTCGATAGTGAGTAGTGCCCATAAGAATTTCAACTTTTAATCTCAATTAGTCTCCGAGATATGAATTTTTAAATTATGCTATTTACCTGTCAAAATTTTCAGAAAATAATTAATATCTCATCTCTCAATATTAGCTAGAAACATAAAGTCACATGAATAAAGTGAAATTATTTTTCCATTTTGAACTGAAATATAATTTAAAATTATACACATTCCATAAGAAACAACAAAGTTGATTACACTTCCAACTATTTAGAAACACCCGGTATAATTGAAAATATTTTTATATTGTAGAATGTTTAAAAGAAGATAGGGTTTGTAATAAACATTTTCTCCTTATCTTTAAAATAACCTCGTAATCATCCGAATACGCACTAAGCTCCCACCTTATATATTATGTATATACCTTGAATTACAATTACCATTAACTTTCTACTAGGATGTTAAAAATAGACATTGGCTCCTGATCTATATGCCGAAATCGCCGAATCGCGTGTTATGAGATAACAGCCGAATTGGCTTGGCGTAAAAACGACATTTCGCGTGTTTTAGTTGAACCTATCTTTATATAACCTACCTAGAGAGAACAGGTAAGCCTCAACTGGACAAATTAAATATCTAATCTAATTAACGCTTTATCGGAGTGGCTTTTTGTCTTCTAGATTGATCACTGGCGGGTTTTTATTTTTTTTATTTTCATTCATCGTCACGGCCCAAGGTAATTGAGTGGTTGTTTTTAATCCACTTAACCACCTACAGGGTTGGAAATTCTTTTAGAGATCTATCTATGATCTATGATATTAGAACATTATCTAACAATTATTCTAATTTATGAACATCAATATTAAGCATACAGTTGATATATAGAGTACAATGTATACGGATATTAGGGTGGCTCACCGATAAAGCCAACACATTTTGACCGACGAACCCAAATGGAGGAGATATACAATTCGAAATTCGGCTGACTGCTTCTTTTTAGTTTGTGCGCATGCTCATTGATTCATTTGAAAGAGGAGACTCGAAAAATGGTCCCATATTCATAAAAACTCTAATCCGAAATGTCCTTCTCTCAAAAAACAGCCCCCGAAAGTGGGTGGAGGGGCAATTTCTCTTGAAAATCTGAGACGCCAGAATTAAAGATAAGACAATATCTGGGAACGTTTAAATTGAACATTTTTCAAAAGAGTTACGGTTTTTGAGTTATAGCAACGTTAAAATACGCCGCGATGTTTTGAAATGTCTAAATAATTACAAGTACAAGTTAATAATATAATATAATAATCTAGGATAGAGTAGAAGATTTATGTTTTGGAACGATTTAAAACTAGTAGAATCACAGTGAAATTCATTAACGTGAACATTGTAAGTTTGATATGTTCAAAAAAATCTACGCTCATCCATAGATACTGTGCAAAACCCGTAAGTCAAGGGAAAGGTCTGGAAAGAAAAGGCTCCAATTTTCGCGATTAAAAAATGCAGGTTTTCGATTATTCATTTTAGGTTTGTAACTAATTAAAAATAAAATACAGAATAATGAGTTTTACTTGTATAATTCACAAGAATATCCAAACAAAAAGTTCGGAACCATATGCGAACCCGTCTCACCTTTAACCGCTTTTCCCCTCTCATTTATAGGTATTTTATTCCACAAACTAATTTGAAGTGAATTCACTGGAAAATTTTCAACGGTTTGTATTTTTAAATAAAATAAAAACATCATGCGAAATACTCAAAAAGGATTAATAAAAAACGAATGAATCCATTAAAGTAATAGCCATGCAATTTTCCATTAAACTTTGCAACATTCAATCATACAAATGTGATGGAAACAACTCTCCCAATAACAACATAGACTACCTATAGGGAGGCAATCAGAAATATTAACCACATGAGCTTTTGGCTCATATCTACATATTAGAGAATAATGGCTCATTTAGGTAAAAGTGTGTGTGAACGAAACAAGATGGCGTGTCGATCGAAACGTTATTAAAACTCGGTTGATGTGGTTGTTATTTCTTCTGTCTCAAATATGCCATCTCTTTTTTTTTATTCCATTCTACATGGTTTTATATTATAGGTTCATTCCAACCCACAATCTGAAACAGTTTTGTCAGGATTCCGCGCATAATGATCCAAATGGTCAAGACCTTCCTCTTGACTTTAGGGCATCGGACAGTTTCTATGTTCCGAAAAAAAAAGTCGAACAATGCTATCGAGAAAAAATAAGCTTGGCCGTAAGGAAAAACTATGACTCCATACTCTCAGTAACATTGGAAAGTAATGACGTTATAGTTATTTATTACTGCTTCTTATTAGGGACATGCGTAGAAATGTTTTCGATGCTATTATTCTGACAAATAAGGAATTTATTTAACTCTAACCCTACAAAGTGGTTGACTCAACAAAATATCAAGCCCAAAGCTATTTGTGAGCTTAGATTTAACTTCAAATTCCAATAGAGTAGACTGACATGTGACATGCGCATTAAGAGGGGTTTGCAAACTACTGTTGGAAATCCAGTTCGAAATGTAATTACAGTCCTACGAACACGACTCCTGTGACGCTCACAAATGAAATGCCTGCAGGAGCGAAAGTTCATTAAACGAAAATTAAAAAGTTATTACAGTAACAACACGCGATGACAAGATAAGGGCACTCTCCCGCCAGAGAGAGCGAGTCTCATGGTGATGATGATGATGAAATTTAGTAATTTCGTGGTCGTTGAGCAATTTGGACTTGGATGATATATATATATATAAAATAAGGGAGCGGCAAAATGTGCCCTTTTAGTTAGTTGTTGTGTGCCATATCTAGAGTGCCTTGCAGAGTGGGAAGATGGAATAATATAATGTATTTATACAGGAGGGAGTGATAATGGAGAAAATACAATTATAATGTTGCCCTTTTATGCAGCTCTAATGTTTATGTCTGCTGTAGGTACCTACCTATCTAATTGGGATTGGGTTAGACTGATTCTCTGTTGTGATATCATGTTAATAAATACATTAATTCATTTATGAAGCAGCCAGAATAGTGCCTGTTTGGAAGAACAAGGTCAAAATAAGGAGTTTCAGATGAAGCATTGACTCATGTATGGAGTGATTAAATTTTATAAGACTTGAGGAATCTTTATTAGATCAGTTTAGGTAGTGCTATGGGGCTATTGGAAACTGGTATCAAGGGTTTGACGAGACTTCGAGATTTCTCGTCTCGATTTCAAGGCGAGGTCGAGACGAAACGGAATATATTTTTTTTCGAGACGAGATCAGGCATTACCCTTCGAGATTTTTCGAAATTGAGATTTTTTTTGAGATTTCTCGATCTCGAAAAAATGCAAGGGCTGCAACAGCTCACAGTTCTTGTTAGGTTAGAAAAGCTAAAATTAAAAACTATGTTAGGAAATAATTTTAATTTATTATAAACATTAGAAAATCAACAAAGCCTAAAAAATAGCAAAAAATAAATATTGTCATATTCTTAAAAAGAGACCGTTAAACTATTAAACACAAGAATTAACTTAAACCACTTAAAATAAAACAAAACATGAGAAAAATAATAATAAACATAAGAAAAATATGGATAACATGATTTTAACTTTCCTACGTTATTATAGTAGCTGTATAAGGAAAGTATTGTAAGCGTGTGAAATTTTCGGTATCGAGATTTTTACAAATGTTGATGTTTCAGAGTTTTCTAAGCCTAATAAACATATTTTCAGCCATTGGTCTGTCCGTCCGTGCCGGACGGATCAGTGTATTTTGTTGCTTTCTTTTTTATTTTGTATGAGAATTCTGTATACACTGGGTGGCAGCCGAAAAACGTGATTTTCTCAAGACTATAGCGCGAAAACGGCTCTCAGGACTTTGATTAAACTTGCCTAAAGTATTCTTCTGAAAAGTTATGCTTGAATAAAATTCCATATTTGTCACTCTGGCTTAACGTTTCATCTTGCGAAAAAATGTAATATAACCATTGTTGTTCGTTTTGATCGGACGATGTTTTATTCACTGGACTTTGCCTGCGAGCGGTAGGAAAGTCGTGAGAGTGGACACACCAGAAGTTTTAATATAAAAAAATATCTTAACAGAAAAAACAAATTGTTTAGACACTCGTAAATATATTTTATTTTTTTAATTTAATTTTAATTTTTTATTTTGTATTGTTTTTACATAGCACAAACACTATGAAGTTGTGCAGTTGCAGCTAGATTGAGAACTTTTGGCACCAACTTCACAAGTAGGTACCAGCACCAAAAAAATTAATATTATTTTGTATTTTTTAGTGCACCAACTAATAACGTTGGTCCATTTTTTTGTAAAAAATATTTATTTCACACTTTTGAGTGTAACATTAGTCACGGATGAAGATAGTATACTTATCCTATTATCCACGTATATTCTTTACTCGTAGTTGTTATTATTGAGATCTCACAACATCGCTACGGAAATACACATAAGTATTTTAGATGTTACCATTTTACCACCATTGTAACTCGAAAACCGTAACCAAATGGAAAAAATGTTTATTATAAATGTTGCTACAAATAATTATATCTTTCATGTACTGCCCATAGATTTTCAATTTTCGACAAAAATCGCCCTCTTCACATAGCAAAAATACGTACCTATATTTGAGAATTTAACATACCTCTATCTCAAAAACCGTTTCTCTTTTGAAAAGAGGGAAGGAGATGTCGGATTCCCGTTTGTATGAATATGGGACAATTTCTCAAGCCTCATCTGTCAAACGAACCAAAAACCATCATAATTAAAGCACTCAGTCGAATTGTATGCCTCCTCCGTTCGGGGTTCGTCGGTCAAAAAAAAAAAAACTGTATAATACAGTCACTTGTAAGTTCAAGTGGAGAAACATCGTCGTCTGCATAATATTCGATAGACTTTTTGAGTTTTTCTCAATATTGCGGATATTACATAAAGTATATTGCAGTGAATATAAAAGCTTTTAAGGCTCACCAAAGCGCATTAATCAATAAACTCATGCATTGTTATCTTCAGATGTACCTGTATAATATTTCCCTTGCAGTGAGTGGTATCCTTTCTAGTGGTGCGCTGATTTTGCTTGCTATATAGATAGGTACCTACCTATTTCTCTTATTGCTTTATTTTCTTTTCGAAATTTCCTCTCGGAATCGTATGGGTGGTGTTGTTTCCCCACACCAGACCTCCCACCCCCCCAAAAAAAAGAAAGAACACAAACCGGCGGAAAAATCAAAACTTTTCCGATACATAAATGCGCGTATAGGTAGGAATGTATATATGTATATAGAAAAAGGAGAAAGGTTTGAGGTATCTCCCATATTTTGGCAGGAATCAGCTTTATCTACTCGTATTATACAGTGTGGAACAGAGGAATGGAATAGATTTTCAATAATATTTATCCTTGCATTAATGTACATGACTCTTTATGGTTCCATGTCCTAATAAAAGTTAAAAGGATGATTCATGTCAACATTATTAATATTTGAAGAAAGGAATAATAAGAATAAAGGTAAACAGTTATCTAATTTGTTGTCACTCACCGTGCTGAATGATGTTTGTTAAAATTTCACTTGTAAATTGATAAAATAAAAAGAGTAAATGAAATTAAATAGGTACCTTGGTGTTATATCTACTGGATCAAAATTAGAATTGGAAGAAAAACATTTATACCTAGTATCTTCTTAAAAGTAAGATACCTGCCTTCTATTTGTTTTCTATAAAATGAGATATGCTCTTGACTAAAATGATTTATTAAAATTATACCATGCTTTGTTCTGCAGCATCATATTTTATGGGATTATTTGTTGGGGTTTGGGGCTTATTCAAATGCATTAGGGCCGGTAGCCAGAATACAAAAGCGTGCTATCAAAATTTTAACATTTAATAAGCAAAATAACAATTTTAGTATGAAACGATTGTTGAATATCAATCAAAAATATATTCTGGATGTAGTAATAATTAATTATTTATTGTATTCTACGTGAACTGTATCTATTGCTAAAGCACCTATATGTTCTAGACATAAATTGCTTGTAGTAAATAAAACTAAATTAAATATTGGCCAAAAAACAAGTTAATATCCATCCAAACTTATCTACAATAGATTAGATAACAATCTAAAAAAAATAAACTTCTCTTGAGGACGTATTAAACTTCATATTAGGGGTTGGATTTTAAATAATTTGAAGTTGCAATATATTCTTATTTTACTTATAACATGGGGCAATTTTTCTCGAAAATTGAAAATCCGAGTCGACAGAATCAATGAAAATTCCATATCCGGAAATGTTTAAGTTGGACATTTTTAAAAATAATCATACGTTTCCGCGCTACAGTCTGAAATATGTGTTTCAGCTATGTGGAAGAGGCAAATTTTTCCGAAAATCGAAAATTCGAGATTTGAAAATTATAAATGGGACCATATTCGCAAACGTTTAAATTGATCATTTCTTCAAAAGTGTTACGGTTTCCGAGTTTCGCAATGGTAAAGTCTGAAATATGTGATATGCGTATTTCCGCTATGTACAGGCTAAACCTACTTATAACTTTTTGGGTATTAGTGAACGTTCAACAATTTTCATGACTAATGTTACACTCAAAAATGTGAAATAAATATTTTTTACAAAAAATTGGACCGACTTTATTACTTGTTGCACTGAAAAATAGAAAATAATATTAATTCTATTGGTGCTGGTAATTTTGAAGTTGTGCCGTTGTAGTTTGTTGTTGTAGGCACCAACTCCAAAAGAACCAGCACCAATAGAATTAATATTATTTTGTATTTTTCAGTGCAACAACTGATAAAGTCGGTCCAGTTTCTTGTAAAAAATATTTATCTATATCATATGATGATCTTTACATTTGTAGTTGCACAGATGCTATTTTCATCTCGATAGGGTTTTGTAGGGCTCATAATAAGTCAGGCAATCTATTACCATATTATTCGTTTGAATGAGATTTGTATGTTAGCCTGGATGAAAATTATTATTTAAAAAACGGCATAATAATCTGTTATTAGGACATCTACAGTGATAATGTTTGATAGATTTCGAAAACACCTTTGGCCATTATTTATGACAAAATACTTCGCCGGTATGAGGATTCTATACTGTTATTTTGAGTCTAAGATAACTCCTAAAAAACTTGAATTATATCCTATTCAGCTGCTTCACATTGTATATACACAATATAATATTATGAACGTATACGATACAGACTGCATCTCGTGCATGAAATTTTTGTAAACCGATGCTTTTTCATTGGAGTAGGTATCTAACAACAACGAAACAAAAATATATGAAAGAAAAAAAGAGTAAATATTCGGCTTTTATAAAGAGATAGAACCTCAAACCGTTGATACATGTATATGTATATATAAAAACCTTAAAAGGATGATGATGATATTGATAGAAGCAAGTAAAATGAGCATTCATCAAAATGAAATAATAATATAGCATATAGGTAAATGATGTTCATATGTTATTTTATCGTATATTACATATTGTGTATCTGCTTTATTCTTATATATATACTTTTAATTTAAATTAACTAATACTCCAGGTATGCCCAAAAACAGTGCAATGATGCAGTCATATGATGTGAAAAACGGTCCTTAAAAAGGGTCTAGGACACTTCGCCGAATGGACACTTCACCCAAAATGATATATCGACCACTTCCCCCAAAAATTTCGTACTGAAAACAGTTTTCAGAGCCACTTCACCCAATATAATTAAAAGTCCACCAAGCCCAAAATGTCCACTTGGCCCAAAACTCGTTTTGTGGACACTTCGCCCAAAATGTCCAAATTATTTATTCATTTTGATCGAACACTATATAATAAGTTAATATTATAAATAAATTCTCTAATAAAATTTAAACGTTGGATGTAATGGCTCTGGAGACTGTTTCCAGTAGTACGAAATTTTTGGGCGAAGTGTCCATTGGGCGAAGTGTCCAGGTCCCCTTAAAAAACTACCCCCTCCTTACAGAGCCTACAGCGTTTGTGACCATGCCTCGCTGCTACACACTATTTCAGATACAGACTATATAATACGACTGAACACCTCACTGCATGTGCATGTGTTTAAATTATAAAATAAGTAGGTTAATGTTGTTCAGAAGTGTTTTTTTGTAGTTCCTACCTAACAACTATATCGATTCTGGGTAGGTATAGACCCTCTTAGTAGTTGTTTTTAACCTATGAACCCAAACAGAGGAGGTATACAATTCGACTCTGCCTGCTTGCTTGTTTCGGTTCGTGTGCACGTTTTATATAGTAAATAAATGAAATTTTGAAGTTTTTTGATTCATCTGAAAGAGGAGACGTGAGAAATGGTCTCATAATCGTAAAAATTCAAATCTGAAATGTCCTTTCTCTTCAAAAAACACCCCGCCGAATGGGGGTGAAGGGGTCAATTTTTCTCGAAAATTGTAAATCTGAGATTACAGAATGGAAGATAGGAAAATATCCGGAAAAGTTTAACTTGAACATTTTTTCCTCAGAGTTACGGTTTTCGAGATAAATCGGTGTTAAAATGGTAACATCTAAAATACTTGAGCGTATTTCCGAAGCGATGTTTTGAGATCTCAATAATAACAACTACAAGCAAAGAATATACGTGGGTAATAGGATAAGTACTATCTTCATTAGTATTGGCGAACGTTCAACGATTTTCGTAACACTCAAAAGTTTGAAATAAATATTTTTTACAAAAAATTGGACCGACGTTATTAGTTGGTGCACTGAAAAATATAAAAAAATAATATTAATTCTATTGGTGCTGGTACTTGTGAAGTTGGTGCCAAAATGTATCAACTGCAACTGCACAACTTCAAAAGTAACAGCACCAAAAGAATTAATATTATTTTGTATTTTTCAGTGCACCTACTAATAAACTTGCTCCATTTTGTTGTAAAAAATATTTATCAATATATCACATATTGTATGTAATATACTTCATAAGTATACAACATTTAGCAGCATTGATTAATATCAAACCACCCTGTACAGTGGCATTAAATACAAATTATAACCCAAGTAATCTTACAAAATGTTTCAGCTTTGATGAAATTTATTCCATTTAATCACAACTTGTCGTCCCGCTTGCTGTCATCGTCATCATCAAGCTCATCAAGATATATAAGTATATATATATATATCTACCAACAGAGATTCTTATCTAGTCATTTTGTTATTTCATTCACCATTCCCATCTCAAAACGTTGTTTGTATTAATCATCTAATTCCGTGAGAAGTGAGGATGAACAGGAGATCGGGATCACAAATCTCAGCTTTTAGCTTCACAAAAACCGTGTATCCTTGAAGGAGATTGAATAGGGGCGATGTGGGGGAGGGGAGGCGGCGCGGCATAAGAAACAACACCCCTCCTCCTTCTTGTGATGAAGTAGATCCTTAATATCTCAAATTAGACGTAACATCGTCATCGTCGTCGTCTTCTCGCAACTAAGACACACCTCTTTACTTCATTCACTCTGTGTGAGTGTAAGTTTCTTCTTCCCCTCCCCGCCCCCTCATTCCCCACCATCATTACAATTTGTCAGTCTCTCTCTGCGTGGCGGCGGCAAGAGAATATCCAGTTTACTTATGTTTGCATCGGTGTTTAACAAACGAGGACAAAATGAATTATAATTAGCTCTACACCGAGTGCTACTTACTCTTTGCTTTAGTTTACGCTTGTAATTAAGAGGTTTGCCTTGTTATTGTATATACCTATATATTATATATATATATATATATACAGGGTGGTTCTCCGGAAAAGACATCGATCGATTGTGGGCAAACTATTGGCGATACATGTTAACCCTGTTAGGTATTTGATCAAGGAAGCTGCGATCTCGTGGGATTTTACCATAAGTACACGATATATGAGAATTCAGTCACTCTACTCATTTAAACTGTGTTTTGCCAGAATATGAATTTTATTCAAGTGATATTTAGATATATTATGCTCATTTAACAAAAGCAGCCTAGTCTTCAATGGGAACTTCATATTTAAAATCAAAGATAAAGATATGTTTTACAGGTTATGTTGAATTTTTATGTCGATTCATTCAATGATTATTTTGAGATTTTGTCATTCTGATGTTTAAGACGGCAATAATCGAAAATTAGGTTATGATCTTGACATTTCCTACGTACGTTTGTATATTTATATATAAGGTTTATATTCTGTTCTATGTCAAATTGACGTTCATTTGAATTAATCTTCATGAGTGACGTTTTACCGCTTAACCCAACCTCTAAGACTTATATTAATTCATGATTTTAATTATGATGCATACAAAAAAAATTCGATCAGCACATATATAAATATAACTTGAATAAAATTCATATTTTGGCTATACACTATTTCAATGTGTAGAGTCACTGAATCCTCCTATGTCGTATATGGTAATATCCCACGAGATTGTGGCCTCCTAGATCAAATAACAAGGTTAGGTTAGGTAAGGTTAGGTTAGGTTGTATTGCCAATCACTACAAACAACCTGAAAATATGGTGACATACTAATGTCACTGGGGGACATACGTTTAAAATATTTTCATGTTTGTCGTATTTCCGGTTACCTGTACCGAAAGTAGATGCCAACTTTGTTATTTTAAAAGGAATACCCTGTATATTACCGCATTTTCAGATTTTTTGTATAATTTTGAAAATATTTCATGTATAATGTCTTATACTTGAGTCAAACCATTTTTGATATAATTGAAATTTTAGGTATATCTAAAATTAAGTTTGTAGTCAAAAACGTAATTATCAATATTTCCTATCAGGAAGCCATTAATATTTAATTTTGGTTGATCTCCTTGTAGAAGAAGATCTACTTTATCAGTATTCTTACGATATTTTGATAATAATTTATACAGAGTGATCAAAAAAGAAGCTTGATAACTAGATCCAAGAAAACGTTTTTTTTTTAATGGAAACCCCCGTTTTTTATTATTTTATTGTAGTAAGCAGCAAAAATAAGGGAAACTTTGTATAAGGTTGTCTATACCAAAAATAAGTAGTTTTTAAAATAATTGGCAATTCTCAATTTTTCTATGTAAAACTGCTACACATCTTTAAAGTTTTTTTAGAAATGGTTCACGATTGTATTAGAAAATAATAACAAATGTCAATAAAATTCAAGCAAGCGTCAAAAAAATCATTATAATACTTCTTATTTGCAAATTTTGAGTAACTATCATGCCGAGAAGTTTTCTTCGTGGGAAATCAGTCTCTTCACTTTTTCATACGCTGAACTACGGAAAATGAGTATGGATGAAACTCGTGTAAATCCTTAGAATTTGATATTCCTAATTCATGCTACTCCTTGTAGAAATTGTTGGATATGCGGCAAAATTTGCCAAAATTGCGATTTCAATATTTTCATTGTTAGCAATTGACTTATTTCTATGTAGGTACTTTAGGCTTTATAGTTCCAATGTTCTTGAATTCTTCTATAATTTTCTTAACAGATTTTGGTGTTGGTTTGTGTTTCTATAGATATAACGTTGCGAATGTATTACATGTTCTTGAAATAACTTTATGACACTCTCCTTGAATAATAAATTCAAATAATCTTCATTTGTATAATTAAGTATTAGGTAAAATTTGCAAATGAAAAATATTATATTGACTTTTTTACGTATATTTGACTTTTATTGACATTTCTTATTATTTTCTAATGCAATCAAGGCCCACTTCTAACACATCTTCAAAGATGTGTTGTATTTTTACGTGGAAAAATGGAAAATTGCCAATTATTTTAAATTCTTGGTATAGACAACCTTAACAAAGTTCTCCTTATTTTTGCTGCTTATTACAATAAAATAATAAAAATGGGTGTTTCCAATTGAAAAAAAAAAAACACTTTTGACGTTTCTTTGGATCTAGTTTTCAAGTATATTTTTTGATTACTCTGTACAAATTTCTATCAAAATATCATAAAAATACTGATAAAGTAGATCTTCTTCTACAAGAAAATCGACCTAAATTAATTGTTAAAGGCTGCCTCATAGGAAAAATTGATAATTGTGTTTTGGACTTCAAAATTAATTTCTGAAATAGTGTCAAAAAACGGCTAGACCCCGGAGAACATCCCTGTATAAGTTTATATATATATATATATATATATATATATATATATATATATATATATATATATATATATTCGCAGTTCCTCTCATCTGGCCGCTGTTTAGATGAATTAAGACTTCAGAGAAGAAGAAGACGAAGGAGGTGTGGATATATATATATATATCACTTTAACTTCTACTTGAGTTTAATTTGGATGTTTTGGTGATGGTAGGCAGTTGTACACAGGGACGTCCTTTGAATAAGGGATTCGGATATGTTTGAATATTGATAAAGAAAAAACTAATGAACACCGACTTAATTAATTAGTACACTGAAAAAACAAAGATATATAAATTACTAGCATACGAAAATCTTCCCCTACAAATCGCGTCCCAAAAAAACCTCAAAAACAATAGCTAGGTATACCTATCGATGTTTGACCGACCAACCAAAAGGAGGAGGTATATATTTTATAAGTCTAATAAACATATTTTCAGCCATTGGTCTGTCTGTCTGTCCGTCCGTCTGCCTGTCTGTGACAGCATTATCTCGGTGAATTTTGTTGCTTTCTTTTTTATTTTGTTTGGTACCAATACCACTCACCGGTGGCACTGAATGAGAATCTTGTATACAATGGGTGATGAGCTATAGCAAAAAAACGTGATTTGCTCAAGACTGTAGCGTGAAAACGGATCTAAGGATATTGATTGAACTTACCTACAGTATTCTTCTGAGAGCCCTTTACTACCCACATACAGCGCCATCTCTGAGAAAAAGTTCAAAAAATGTTATGCTTGAATAAAATTCCATATTTTCCACATGTTTCTTTAGATTTTGGCTAAGCGTTTCATATTGCGAAAAAATGTTACATGACCATTGTTGTTTGTCTTGACATGCCGAAAAAAATGAGTGGTAGCACAATTTGACCACTGGATTTTTACTTTACTACCGCTATTATCGTCGCTATGTAAGGAAAGTATTGTAATATTGTAAAATTTTTCATTCACTGGAATTTGCCTGCGAGCGGTAGGAAAGTCGTGTGAGTGGACACACCAGATTTTTTTAATTACTTTTCTCATAGTTGCACTTTGATATTTTTAATTTTTTATTGAGAGATTTTTCAGAAGCATTAAATCCTTCATTATTTATGTTAACTATGCAGTATTCAGAAAACTATGTACTGTGATAGATCAATATTGGAATTCTATTTCTACTGTACTCAACAATTTTAAAATCGGTTCCAAAGATTCATATAGAAACCTAATTATATCAAAGCTTAAAATACACCACAATATCATCCTCAACTTGCAACTCCCTCCATCTGTTTTGATATTCAAAGCACAGCTCAAATATTATCATATAACATATTATAAATACAGAAGAGAGCCAGAATCATGACCGCCATGTAATGGCTCGATGCCATGCCATGTCTGTTCGTTGTTTACCAAATATGGTAATCAAAACTTGTTGTATTTCCCCAAAGAAATCAACCACATTCTATAATAATACATGCGACGCATTGCTGCGGATGACGGGGGTGGTGGTCCGTTGTTAATATGTTAATATTGGCGAAGGCGGCATCATGTTTATATTAAACGTGCACTGAATGCTGCTGCGCGGGCGGCATCTTGGACTCCCGATATACCTACCTATCTACTTGATAAGCTCGAAATGGCATTTTCGATGTCATCAATATCTTCTGTATACGTACAAGTTCGTTGATAAGTTCAATTTACATATTTTAATTTTGGGTTATCATTTTGCTGTTTGTTTTTTAGATGCTTTTGTATTTTACATATCAAGGGAATATGATGGAGATCCAGAGTCATTTATTTGGAAATCATTCAGACACTTGGAATAGTTGCAGCAATGAAACAATTCGAAATTCCGAAACCAACATTCGTCAGACACTTAAATTCAACTAATGTTACAGCAAAATGAAGGCCATAAGGCTTTAGGTTGATGCAGTAGGTATTTTCAGTGTGAAACAGGAAAGACCATACTAGAAAGCATGTTCTATGGAACAACCACCTATAAATAGGTTCTTAGAGCTGATTTTAATTAGCTAAGAGAAACAAAATAAAACACATTTTCAATGTTAAGAAAATTTTGGCGGGGAAAAAATGGTAGATGGTTTATGCACCGACATCCAACTTTAACTATTATACGTTTTGTGACGTATTCTATGTTATAATAAAAAATAGATACCAATGGTAGTACTGCTTACATTAATTATCCAACTAGTTTTTATCATTTACATAGCGTTGATACAGACAAAGTTAAAAAGGTACAATTTAAGACACTATGTGGTACAATATAAGAAACCCGTTTCCAAAATTGTACCACTTGCAAGGGGTTTTAAAAATAATTATTTAGAAAAGATGATTGTTTGTAAAAAAAATAAGAAAAAACACGGAAGATCACAAACATATCATAGATAAATAATCAAGAATATTTGGCCAAATTTCTCGAGGTTTTGAAAGTTATGAACGAAAATTGGCGACTTTACCCTATTTACTCCATTGGCTTCTGGATACTGAGAAACCCGGTATATATTTTTCCACTCTTCCAACTTGACGACAGTCTGTTTTCCTTTCCTACACTAATTAAAGACCCTCATGTCACTATTGTATATGTACAATGTGTCCAATTAAGTTAGAACCATATGGATTTTTTTTTATTATAGATTTTATGAAAAAAAGTTATTCCTGATAAAAAGTTCTGCATAGTCCAAAACTGAAAATTCAACCATTAGATATCAATTCTTTTAATCCGTATACGAGGTGAGTCGAAAAATATGAATTTTGCTCAAGAGTAAAATACCTTTATTTTTGAAAATATCGAGAGTTTTTATTGAAAAAAGTTGATCATAATTGAAAACTATCCATAATATAATCCATCGACTATAAAAAATAATTTAAATATAATAAAAATACAAATGGAGATTTTGTAAATTACACATCAGCTATCTAATTAAAAAAAAATTATTAACATTATTGTGAACGCTTCTAGACGTCTTGAATTTATTTAGAATTTTTGCAACTGTCGAATGCTGAATATTTCTATTCGGATGTCTGTTGTTAAATATAGCTGCTGCTTCCCTATGAGTTTTAAAATTATCTCCGACAATAAAAACTACTTCAATTTTCTCGTTGCTAGTTAATAGAGCTGCCATTTCTTGTATTTTCTAAAACGAACTAGCGGTTTGACGTTTGGAGTCAGTGCATCCTAGATTAAATGTTTATCGGTAAAATTAAATTATCAATTCTAATACACAGAAGTTAATAAAAATAATAAAATATATTTTTTCAAAGCTGATGAATAATATTGGATATCTGACAGATTTCAATTATCATCAACTTTTTTTAATAAAAACTTTCAATATTTTCGAAAATGATGGTACTTTACTCTTGGGCAAAATTCATATTTTTCGACTTACCTCGTATACGGATGGAAAAAAATCAATATCTGATGATTGCATCTGAAGTTTTGGACTATGCAGAATTTTTTATCAAGAATAACTTTTTCTTATAAAACCAATAATAAAAAAGTTTTCCATATGGATCCGAGTTAATTGGACACAGTGTATATAATTCAGTGCCCTAAAGTTATCCCTAATCTGGCCGCCGCCCTTGGCAGACGTTAGCATAGCTACACTGTGTGGCTGAGATGACTTGAAAGTGGGGGGACATGCGAAGATAGGGACCTCGGTATTGCTCGTCGTCGAGAATACCTTCAAGGGTGTAGACTTACTTGCTACTTTCAACAGCAGCGTGATCATCACAGTGTAGGGTGAATTAGTTTAAGATTAGGAGGGAACTCAACTATATAGGTAGGTAACATACCGTCCTCCCCTTCCTTATCCACAGAAGGAAATCTGCTCTGATATCAAAGATGGCTGATTTTTCCATTGAATGTATAAAATAGAGAAGGGAGGGTCGTGGATGCTGCTAAGGGTAATTCCCAAAAGCTTTAGGTCGAAACTAACACAGAGTGGAGCTAATGATGTATTATATATTTATGGCGAAATCAGGTAAAGCTCTAAGTAATTGGGAAGTTACAATTTTATTTCATCGTATTAGCGAACTTTAATATAGCCACAAAAGGACCAGTTTTTATTTTAAATAAATATTATTTACAAAAAAAAGGACCGACTTTATCAGTTGTTGCACTGAAAAATACAAAATAATATTAATTCTATTGGTGCTGTTTTTTTAGAGTTGGTGCCTACAACAACAAACTACAACGGCACAACATCAAAGTTACAAGCACCAATAGAATTAAGATTATTTTTTATTTTTCAGTGCAACAACTAATAAACTCGATATAATTTAATGAAAAAAAAAATTATTTCACATTTTTGAGTGTAACATTAGTCATGAAAACTGTTGAACGTTCACTAATACCCAAAAAGTTATAGGTAGGCTTAGCTTGTACCTAATTGTTATTTATTATTCAGATATCTCAGAACATCGCGGCGCAAATATACATATTTCAGACTTTACTGCTGTAACTCGAAAACCGTAACTCCATTCAAATGTTGCTACATATAATCTTTTCTTTAATTTGGCCGTGTCATATTTTCAATTTTCGAAAATAATTGCTCTTCTACATAGTGGAAATACGCATATAAGATATTTCAGACTTTACCATTGCGAAACTCGGAAACCGTAACACTTTTGAAGAAATGTTCAATTTAAACGTTTGCGAATATGGTCCCCTTTATAATTTTCAAATATCGAATTTTCGATTTTCGGAAAAATTTGCCCCTTCCACATAGCTGAAACACATATTTCAGACTGTAGCGCGGAAACGTATGATTATTTTCAAAAATGTCCAATTTCGAGAAAAATTGCTCCCTCCACCCCCGTTGGGGTTGGTTTTTAGAGGTAAGGAGATTTTGGATTTGATTTTTCTCAATAAAAAAAGCAATCTTATAACCGAATTGTATACCTCCTCCTATTTTTGAAGTCAGTCAAAAAAGGTCAAATTAACCGTCGGTTATTTGACTGCCGATCATATTAAAACCGGCCCGAATTTCCAGAACAATACATTATTATTTATTGAGATGATGCGCATTGCAAATACAAAATTAAATGTGTTCTCTAGTTTATTCTAGTCAGACAACGATCTACTTTCTTTAATTTGAATATTTTAATCACTGTACAAATGCGACAAATATCTGATAAATATTCTATTTATAATTATTTGTTATTTAATATAACAACAAATTGCAATTTATTTGTAATTAAATATTGAAGATGTGATGATCGTACAAAATAATTTCAATCATGAATATACCTAGGAAAATATTATTAATTATTTTATGAGCTATCATATTTTACAACCATTCAAATTATGTTTTCCTATCTCACTGTGGATTAATCAAAATATCTACTAATTCATCTATACATAAATAAATAAAATAAAATATTACTTGTATATTAATAAAACTTTATTGAATGTTACAATGTTTTCTGCATATTCGCGCAGGTACATTATTTTCTAGAATAGAATAATAATTCATTCGAATGCAAAATGGAAAATATGAATTTCACATCTATTTATTTTTAGCATGATATTAATATTTTATACAATAAAAAATAACGAATGATTATTTTTTCTAGTTGATGTTTTTGAGGAAAAATAACCAACAAAATAAAATGTGTGAGAAATATATTATTTTATTCTCTTTTTTTTTTCGCTGTATTACAAACCACAGTTTTGAATATCAAACATAGATTATTAATAAATTAGTTAAAAAAAACTAGGAATGTTGGTGTTGGTGAAAATAAATGTTTTATCAGCTTTAGAAGATTTTTTGCAGCAACTTCAAAATCTTTATGTATAGTTAGATATTCAATTCTCTTAGTGCATCATCTAATAAATTTACCCCTAGTTTTTTTTGGAGGAATTTTTTGATGGAATGAGCTTCATGAACTTTTCAAACAAACAAATTTGTGTTATATACCACGAAATTGTACATCCTCAATATAATCCATGGATCAGCATGTCATCCAAGCAGTAAAATTGTTTCACCAAAAGGAACTGCATTATTCTAAATAGCATAGTTTTTTTCGTTACAAGAAGCCATGGTGCCAAGTGCATCAGGACCTAATAAAAAAGTCATGAAAGCCATATTGTTGTTCACTCAGGAGATGGACGAAGAAGATGAAGAAGAAAACAATTTCCTTAGCAATTTTAGCTAAGAAGATTAAGAATTTGGAATAACTTCAATTTAAATAAAAAAAGGTAAGAGTTCTTGGTGAAGATGGATGATATATAAGAATGGATAACAAACCAAGATATTGTTGCTGAAGCAAATGAGGAGGTAAATAATATAAATAACGATTCTTCTTTTAGTGACGACGATGTTCAAATTGTAACGAAATTTAAACACCGTAAATTCCTTTAACAATTGCATCTATTGGGCATCAGAAAATAATATATTAAACAATTAAATTGAGTTTTGAACTGAAAAATGTTGCTGGAAAAAAATATTGATTAAAAAAGAACAAAAAAGTATTACTGATT
Organism: Crioceris asparagi; assembly: GCA_958507055.1. Classification (NCBI taxonomy): domain Eukaryota; kingdom Metazoa; phylum Arthropoda; class Insecta; order Coleoptera; family Chrysomelidae; genus Crioceris; species Crioceris asparagi. Next base: position 1,318,777 of record OY293830.1, read on the forward strand.
TTTTTTTTAAATGTAGTTCCAAAGTAAATTAAGTACGTTTGTTTTCCAGGTTTTTCGAATTATCTGTTGATATACATATACCGAGTGTCCCATTAAGATCAGCGAGATAAGATAATAGGGCTAAGGCTAAAAGAAATTCAGCTAAAATATTTTCAAGTTTCTTAAATGGGCGCTAGATGGCTTATTAACATGTAATAAATTAAGATAATTTTTTTTTCTCAAAAAATCGATACATTAAAGTATTGTTTTAGTACCAAAAATGAATGGAGAGTTCATGAAATTCTGCGTAATTTTGGTCTTTTAATATGTCTGTATTTCTGATTATAAGGGTTGGGGAAGCTGGGAAAACAGCAATTTCTTAAACATCCTACAATATTTTTGAAATAAGCGTCGAATTATCTTTCAAACAAGACTAAACTCGTTAAATTTGGATAAAGTATCTATAAGATTACAGCGGTTTAAGAAAGTACTGTTTTCCCAGCTGCTCCACCCTTATAATCAAAAATGCGGAAAAAAATTGTGCAGAATTTTATGACTTTCCATTTCAGGTACTAAACAAATGATGTATCGATTTTCTGACGAAAAAATATTTTTAATTTATAACACGGCCATAAGGCCATCTAGCGGCCATGTTAGAAACTTGAAAATATTTTAGCTGAATTTCTTTTAGCCGATTTAGGTACTTGAAATTTTATTTTCCGAAGTCGAAGAATTCAAGCTTTCCATATTATCCTACCTCTTGTGGGACACCCGGTACATGGGTTTATCAAAATCGTTTTGAATATCCTATATATACATAAAACAAAACTGGCAAGAGAAACAATGTCAAATAATCCAATAAGAGAAGAGAGTTATCTCTCCATTCTCCATTTCGACGTCTCGTGAACAAGTTAGGGCGGACGGGCTGATCCAATCTGGCCGCCTCCGAGCGATCCTCCTTCTTCTTCTTCTTCTTCTACTTTATGTAGGTACACACGCAACCGTCCCAAAGTGGCGGTGACGGCAGCTAGAGTGAGACAACAACTATACTGCACATGATCTTCTGGTGGTTATATTATAGTCTTTGTCCGAGCTAGCAGTGGTCGGTCGCACTCTGTGTAATATAGTTTTGTCTTTTGTTATTGGATCATGAATTGGGTTTCCAGCTTCAGTGAGGACGCCGCCGCCGCCACCGCCGCCGCTACGAAAGCCCTTCGGAAAGCTCTATTAGCAGTCTTTCTTCTCCAGTAGCTAAAGCCTTCAGGGCTTACACGAGAGAGAGATTTGCTGATGTCATGTGGATGTGGCGGCCAGTTGTGCTCGGCGACGGCGGCGCAAGCTGAAGGTTTTCACATTGAAATGTGCTTATTCCCTTTGTATAGCTTTATATATATATATATATATAGCGACTTTTTGTGATATGGGCGTCCATATAAGGTCTTTGTGGGTATTTTATGGCCACGTTCATACTACTACCTATCTATCTACAATGTGATGGCCGTTGAGACACGGGGACGGTATTATGGGGAAATATATTGCTTTTTGTCTGTAAGATTGGTTACAATATTTTTACGATGTCAGCAAATTATATTGTTACTGGAATTTAGAAGAAGAAAATACAGAAATTGCGCGTGTATCGAAGGAGGCGCACTCATAAGGACTGCCGACAGAAGTGAAAACTTGAATCAAAGGAAAAATTAATTATTGAAATTTTTTAATTTTTTGAATGGAATTTTTAAGATTAGTCTGGTTTTCACATCTATTGGCACTCCGAGCAATAATTATTAAAACTTTTATAGAGTTTATTAATTAATCAAACATATGATGGCCTGTACAATACAAAATATCAATATTATATTAGTATTTACATAGTTTTTAATGAACTTTATTTTTATTATTAGCTCTATTATCATCGTTAAGTTCAACAATACTTAGTCCCTTTGTATTTTTAATTATTTCATTTTATCCTAAGAAAAATATAATAGGCTTTGGGTGACTGGAATAAGAAACAAATTTGTATAGACTGGAATTTATCTAGGTATTGTGCAGAAACTGCATCGATCGTTGTTTTATATTTCTTAGTAGGTATTTAATTTTCAATAATTAGACATAGTCAAACCTAATGCTTCATCAAGAAATTCATTCAGTGGTAGAATTCTTATCATCTGTAAAGTTGATATTCAAGTCCTCACATAATATCATCGAAATATCGTCAAATTTTTCAACAAATCTTTTGTATGTCAGAAGCTTCTTTCATATAAATCTTATTAAATACTAAAAAAAATCTTCTATCAGTGTACTGTATAATATTCATTGCAAGATGTATTGCAGATATCAAATATTAGAAACATAAATAATATAAACATTTTTTACGCAAATATCAATAACAATGTTGGAAATATTCTAGATAAATATTTCAAGTTCTCACTATTATTGCACTGCAAAATAATTCTACCATTATTCAATCCAAATTGTATTAGCAGATAAGAAAATTGTGGTATTAGTATATATAAATATATATATATATATATATATATATATATATATATATATATATATATATATATATATATATACAGGGTGTTTCATAATATATGCGCGGAACTATGAAAAAATGTGAAGAAAGGTTTACAATCACTTACCCTCTAAAATGCACCAAAAAAAAGATTCGTGGTAAGTTTTGAGTCAGAAAAAAATTTTTGTTAAGTCATAATTGGTGAAGATTTTGAAGGAGTAGTGGTTGTTTTTCTCCCAATTTCTACGTCAATGGGAAAAGTACGGTTTTGAGGCGTCCCTTTGAACCACCAATGTTTTCTACACATAAAAGGTAAAAATGGTCGTGAGCTGTAAAGTCGACCGTTTTCGATATAAATCAACTTTTATGTTGAAAAAACACGGTAAATTTTTTGAAATACAATTTTTTTTATTTATTAATCTAACAAAATTTAGCTTATTATGATTGGAAAATGCTTACAAAAGGTGTTTTCTGTACTATAAACGGTTTCGGATATATTCACAAAAATCTTTTTTTTTCCAATTTCTACACCCTGTATCTCGAAAATGGTGAATTTTAGAAGGTAAATTAATTTAAACTTTTTTGCTTATTTTTGGACCAGCTATCACATCCTCAAGTCCTGCGCATATATTATGAAACACCCTGTATATGTGTATGATACATATATTCTGGCCGCTATACTATGCGCAATACGTCACAAGCATGTCGAGGTCATCGGTGTCGCGAACTGGCAAGATTTTACCTATCACAAAAACGCCTAACGTGCCTATAGAAGTGTTAACTTCAACAAATGTATAATGTGATACACTTCCAACCCAAAATGACGTAAGATCAACTGGATTAACACAAAAAAAATATTTTTTGCTCCGATATACCCTCCATTTTTACACATAACAACCTTTTTCTGGAAAAAATCACCACATCAAAGCTCATGTTGTGTACTACAACTATATCTACACTTCGAGAGCGCCCTTTTTATTTCGTGAACGCGTGTTTGCACCAATAAAAGCCCAGCACGAAAATGCTGATGCGGTTGTTCACTCTGCTGTTGTTTCTTGTAGTTTTATTGAGTTTTCTGTTGTCAATTAGAGTAGATACTCAAACACACAAATGGACTGCCGGAGAAAATGCACCCATTTACTTAAGGTAGGTAACAGAATCATTGAAGTTAGTAAAGACAAGATGATCAGATGACGACTCCTTTTAGCTCTTTGTTGTATGTGGCAAGTATAAAGTGTATAAGCAACCATCTTTTCTGCCAGAGTGCTGCTAATAGCGTTTGTGTACCCACTTCTGATGTCGGAGGAAAATAGCGCAGGACTTCGAGGGAGGGGGTGGGCAAGAGGAATTTTATTACCATTTCATCCTCCAACCAACATTTGCCGCTATGGAGCTGGATAAATTACACCAGCGGCCACCATACAGTCGTGTCGGTGTTTAATAGTCGGTGCTCGTTCCAGAAGGAAATTGTGGAGAGAGCGCCCAGATTGGATGTTGGGAACTTGTTTTTTTTTTTGTTTTTTTGAAGAAGGTCGGGGAGATTTGGGAATACGGGAATGCTCCCACTCTCGACGTTTTTGTAATGAAGTTTCGGAATGGCTTCTACATACGTGGCAATTTTTGTGTAGCATCATGTGCATATTTGAGATTTTGAGAAGTATTTTAAGTGAGCTACGGATTTGCTGTATTGAGAATATGCTAATAATTCAGTATAACCCCGATTATCCGGACAAGTAATGGTCACGAGATTACCGAATAGTAATTTGATTTGATTAATTATTTAACAAAAAAGTTATTATTCTTCAAGGAAAATAACAATAACTTTGAACTGAAAAACTTTTGAAAAACAGTTTGGACACATATTATCCTACAAAATATACCTACATAATTAAAAAAATAAAAACCTGAAGAAACAAATGTAACTTAATTTGGAACTAGCTTAAAAAAATCGACTGTCTGCTTTTTTTGGGTTCGTTCACATGTTTTATATATTGATATTGATGATTTTTGATTCATTTGAAAGAGGAGGCTTGAGAAATGGTCCCATATTCATAAAAACAAAATAGAATGATAAAGGAAATGAGTTTTGGAACAATTAATTACCTAGATGTTATTTTTCTTCTTACCTCTATAACCCATTCTTGAACAAACCAAGTGTACAAGGGGCTTTTTCCATTGCTGGTCTCCATAACTTCATACGCCAATAATTGCTAGGCAATCACTCTATATACCTAAGGGGCAGCGCTCGCTTTGTACTGTTGTTCAATTAAAACCATAGCCATATTGTTAAATAGATAGAACACTATAGTGAATGAGACTAGATTGTGCAGCAACCGTATCTAAAGTTGCTGCCGATTGCAGCGCTGCTATCTCCTATATATTACGCACATTATATGGTATTGGTGCATGTTCTGCTTCCATTAGGCTAAAAGCACTATTTATATACCTACATTTAGATATAGCCATAATAGTCCGCGCGGCCAATAATTGCGTGACGAGTGAATCCGCACGGCGGCGCGCCCTCCTATATGTGTAGGTAAATTGGCACCCAAGTATACGTGAAACCGTTGCAATTGTGATTAGAATTGGAAACGTTTTGATGGCATGTCTGGTCGGTTTGTGTGCGAATTGGACAATCATGTTGTATATGTAGGTATAAAACTTGAGATACGGGAAAATGTTCAATGGATCCAATTTTTTTTTTAAATATTTTCTTGGATCAATTAAATTGAATTTGAATCGTTTCTAATGTCACAAATAGATAACGTCCAGCTGTTCTTGACATTGTAAGGAACTGTTGAAGATTAATTTATATACCATAGGTGCAAATATAGCTTCTCACATAATACAAAAAATAAATTAAATTGAGAAAAAAAACATACAAAAAATCTGGTTTGTCCACTCACACGACTTTCCTAACGCTAGCAGGCAAAAAATCGTGCCTTCAAAACGAACAACAATGATGGTTACCTTTATTATATTTTTTGCAAGATTAACCCTTTAGCCAGAATCTGAAGACTTATGTAGAACATGTGGAAAATATGGAAATTTATTCAAGCATAACTTTTATTTTGTGCTTTTTCTCAGAGATGGCGCTATGTGTGGGTGGTAAAGGGCTCTCAGAAGAATATTTTAAGAAAGTTCGCGCCACACGTTTTTTGGTTATAGCTCAGCAGCACCCAGGATTCTCATTCAGTGCCACCGGAAAGTGGTATTAGTACCAAACAAAATAAAAAAGAAAGCAACAAAATACACCGATCCGTTCCCGAGATAATGCTGTCACAGACAGACAGACAGACGGACAGACAGACCAATGGCTGAAGATATGTTTATTAGACTTAGAAAATTCTGAAACGTCAACATTTGTAAAAATCTCGATACCGAAAATTTCACACGATTACAATACTTTTCTTATACAGCTAGGAAAATTGACATGAAAATTGCCTGATTCGATTTTGACGTAAGAGAAACCGCTCAGCAACAATTTGTAAAAACAGTTAATTTGGGCATAACATTTTTTCCTGCTTCAAAGATGATATGCTAGAGGACTTTAGGTGATTACTTTTGTCATATTTGATCGAAATGGATCGAGCGGTTTTCGCGAGATAGTTTCCTTTATTTTTTCACCATTTGCAAGAACCTCAGACACTTATATCAAATATTCCTGTATTATTCTCAATGAAAATGGATTAAAAAGATTATTTGATTGGACTGGAGTGATAACACTATAACAACGGGAAAGCCTCAAAAGTCCTTGCAGCATTTTAAATCCTCTTTTCAACAGAATAAAGCTGCTGTAGCTATACTTTTCCTAAGGACTTCTTTTATATACTCACATATTATAGAATGGGAAATATAACAATATATAGGTACCACTTCACGTAACCATAACTCAATGGGGCTAAATGCGCACACTACTACAGAGAAATAGGATAAGGAGTCCTTCATCAGGCCATCGAGGGCCCTCTTGATTAATGGGGTCTTCAAAAGAGCCCAAATACGCCCCATTATCTGACATCGGCAATATGTGCCAGTCTGGGGATGGGGAAAGGGCTGTGTTCAACGAGTGGCATGCGTGTGGCATGCGTTTGATATTTTCAAAAACAAAATTTCATTAAACCAACCAACGTATAGTATGCAAATGTATATTATACACAAAAGGGTTTGTTCATGTAATGAGAAGGATTTTTTGTTTATAATTTTTCCCATGTTTATTACACGCATAAGTTAAGTTAAGCATTGTTCGTATTGAGTTTTAATTTTTTAATGGGCGCTCTCATGCCCAGGATCGCTTTCAACTTTCAACAAAAGTGTAGTAACATCACGATAGATGAATTCACTGAGGTCCTAGCATCTTTCAATGTGACCTTGAGTATGAATCCAACACAATCTGCCCGATTAATGGAACATAATCTATTTCATGACCTCGATAATGGTATAATTTATTATTTTAAATTCCAAACGGGATACCAGTAATTGGCTTTCATCTACACCTTTTTCAATTGTATTTCAGAAGTCGTCAACTGTAATTCAGAATAGTTAATTGTATTTTAGAAAGCATCACATGTATTTCGGATTAGTCAATTGAAATCCAGAACTAGACAGATGAATTTCAGATGGGTCAATTGAAATTCAGAATTCGTCAAATGTGTTTCATATTGGTGAATTGTAATTTAGAACTCGTCAAATTTACTTCAGAACATATCAAATGTAAAACAGAAAGCATCAGATGTACCTATTTCTTATCATTGTAGGTCTGCAAACTCCACAATTGTCTTTGAAGTTCATTTTGGCAAATTGGTAAGTGGATAGATGCTTTTTACAATCAAAAACAATGCACAAATATGATTGACAAAATAATCAACACGATTACCTGTGATTTGATACATATGTTACAAATTACCCGTCTAATGCTTTCCGATTAATATTTGATACTCGTATGTTCTGAAATACATTTGATACGTTCTAATTTACATTTGATAACTTCTCAATTAAATTTGACGAGTTCTGAATTACAATGCACAAATATGAAAAACATTTGACGAATTCTGAATTACAATTGACTAATATGAAATGCATTCGACGCTTTCTAAAATTTAATTGATTCTTCTGAATTATATTTGATATCTTCTGAAGATAAATTGATGCTCTATGAATTACAGTTGGAAAAGGTGTAGACAAGAAATGAATAAACTCTCGTCTTGATGTTTTTCTTGAAGACAATTTCTCGATCTCGATTCGAGATTCTCGAAATATCGAGAGTCAAAGTTTTTTGTACAAATCTTGTGGAGCATTTTTTGAATTTCCGTGTTCCTTCTCAGGATTTCCATTAATCTATTTGCTCTTGTTTGAGATATCCGAAAAATAAAAACTCAAATTCATAATATAAATACCAAATAATAAAAGTCATTCAATGTGATTTTATTGATGTTGAAAAAAAACTGTTATTGCGATTTAAACATTCAAAAATGACAAGCAATTGAGGAAAGAGTAGCTATGAGGTTAAAATTCACGCGCGATCAACTGTAAAAAATCAAATCAGCATTCTGTAAAATTTTTGACTATTTAATAATAATAGTGAACATACCTATAAGCGTTATTTTTTTATTATTCAACAATGGGCTCACAAATCGTTATCATTTGAAACAACAAATGTAACTATATTTATTTATATTGGTTATTTTGGATGGATTGAAAAAACAAAAACAGTTTTAATAGTATCTAGTTGTCTTGTGTGGAAAAGGTATTTATAAAAAATTGCACCATTATTGTTGTATTCTAGCGTTTTGAAAAATGTGTTTTATCAACTCCCATTAACAATCCAACGGCAAAAAGTAAATCATGAGATTGTGTCCTAAACAAAAAAAAAGGAATAATATTTACACCTACTCTAATTCCCAGCACAGATTTATCACGACAGATAAAGGGAATTAGAGACAACACAATTTGTGGAAATGTTAAATCCTAAATAATACAAGAAATTTTATTTCTGTTATAGTTTATAGATCAGGGAGCAGCTTTTTTTACATATTGTTATAACAAAATGATGTTCAACTATTTGAAAAATGCGAAAAAATGGTCGTCTAAGATTTGATTGCTATATTAACAAATAATAAAAAAAATCAAGGGGATCTCCATCTTAAACTTGATCCTTATAATGGCTGTACGGAACCCTTCATGTACGAATCGAACTTACTTATTTACACATTTTTAATAAATAATCCGCAAAACAATACCCATATCTAAGTACATACATAAGTTATACGTCAGCCTGTAAAATTGCATTGTGGAAAACGTCAACTCTACAATTTTGTTCTAGTTTTGACATAATAATTTGGTCCTGCAAGGCGTAAGTAATCCGACAGCATCGTTAAAAATGGAACAAAAGAGACTGCAGCGCGCCCAATCAGGGTAGCATCACGTCACTACAAAGTAGCTAGATATATAGATATTATACAGGATGTTCTTGCGTATCATGTCACTGGGAACTAATCACCAAGAAGAAACAGCATTCGCATTGTTTCATATTGACGAATGTAAATGTTTTACATACTAAGAATTTTCGTAAATAAGATTTGGCTCGACCAAATTTTGTATATTTCCTTTAATATGTTCCTGTTTATTTCAGAATATTCAAAGAAACATGCAGACTGACAGGCGGCGAACAGACAGACAAACACATATCAGTGTGATATTACTCGAATTTTTCAGCTAGTTCAAGATTAGAATCTGATGCTTTTGAGATTCTAATGCTACATAAACAAAACGCCAAATAACAGCTAAAAGCATTATACTTGATTATTAATAATTTCTTAGTTTTATTTTGCCTAAATTAAATTTATTACTCACTATTATTAGTAATCGGAAAAGCTTAGAAAAAGAAATTTAGAATACATATTAATATGGATCTTTAGCCCCAAAATTTACAATGAATTTTTAGTGCCTCAAAAATAGTGGAACAATACTGGGCAACATGCAGTATTTTTATTTTTGCCTTCATTTTAAAGAATTCCATGTAGTATAGACCAAAAGTATATTAAAGAAAACAATATTTAAACTTATTGCAGAAAATGCGATTTTAAAGTGACTTTTTCAAATTTCGCGCGATAACGGAGCTACAGTCCGATGACGTCACTCATGTCTGTCACTCACATTTGTTCGTCGCTAGCTTTCATACATATTACAGTAGCTACAATTTATAGTTTTATTGTTGAAAATGATGTTTACCGCCTCACAAGTATAACGTGAAACAAGTTGTCGTTATCATAAGGTATAAGGAGGAAGTATGAATGACAGACATGAGTGACGTCATCGAAACTCGAGTTTCGTTTTTGCGCGTTAATTGAAATAGTCGTTATAAAATCGCGTTCTCTTGCTATAAATTATAGTACTTTGATAGGTACGTTTATGGTCTATTCTACGACGGAATTCTATAACATGAGATCAAAAATAATCATATTGCATGTTGCCTACTATTAGGGACACCTTGTATAAACTCTGTCTGGCTGGCATTGTTCTTTGTTGCCGAAAACAATACTCAGTGTACAGCATATCAAGTCGCGGTAAACGATGATGCTCGTTTATGTTTGGTGATTGTGTTTCCCAGAGTTTATTATTATTGTTATCATTATTATTATCTATATAGCGAGCCACATCATCTTGGGCATATCTACGTTTGTTTGCCCACAGGCGACAAAAACCGTCCAATTATATATGTACGAGTTTATATTTGTTGATTTCTATTGTATGTATTGTATTATAGAGCTGTTTTAAATGCATACGGGCCCAGAACCCATCCCTGAGGCGTACCAGCTTTGTTATTGTTTCTGTTACCAGGCGTTGTTATTTTTCACAATGATAGAAAATGCTTTATGATGAAACAGATGGATAGTAGGTATAAGAAAATGAAACTGTCCATATATTTGAAGTTATTAAAAGCTTTGATACCTGGAAGCGTCGGCGTTAAAAGTAAAGTAGCTACGAGCGTCCAGTGTTGTAATATTTTTGTATTAATAGTACAAGATTCGAAAAGAATACATAGAGGTACCTCTCTCAACATCGAAATGGTGGATTTCGAACATTTGAAAGACATTAGTATCAACCTTGTTACCAAAACAAAAGATATCTACAAGAGCACTGAGTCAAATACTCGATATTCACAGCTTAGAAGATAACTTCTAATTTTATTTTACAAGTGTGTAAAATGATGTATTCTCTAGTATCCATATTATCTACCTTTTAAAAAGCAATTGTGAACTGTGACATTTACAATGCAAGACGTTCAGAAAGACAGTCAATCATTCATTTAAAGAAAAAACATCGAAATCCATTAATCCGTGTGGAAGCTACGATGCCATATAAATCCTCACAGATACATACCTACTTTTAACTTGTAACATCCCTATGTTTGCGTTGTGCGTTAAAATTAGGTTAAGGCAATATCTACATACGTGTCAATATAACATATCTAATACCACAAAAATGCTTTATTATATTAATTAACAAACATAGCCTCAGCTTTTTCAAATAAGGACTGTGGTTGCTTAAAAAAAACGGTTACCACCCTACGTCATTCTGATGAGAGGCAACACCCCGAAATAATGATACATACTCGTAGATATATATTCTGAGTGAATGATGATGCTGTGTTTGGTAATCAAACTGATTAAGAATTGTACTCCTACACCAATTCTGAACGTAATTCAAAGCGTACCGCTATTATTTCAGTTACATTTTTTTTTGCAAAAATCTAATAGGCTACGCAAACACCCTGTATGTACACACACAAACACATCCCAATATCTACCACATCCACCTGGTAGCTAAATGGAGAGAGAGACATCAATTACGCAACCACCGGCCATTGGCAAAGTTATAATTATATATCGTAGCTGCTGCTCTGTATGTGTATATCCTCCTCTGAATCTCACTCCAATCTTCTTCCCCAACTTACCTTCATCCACATTCCCCCCCCCTCCTCCAAAGTATCCCTGTTTCTCTCATCGGATCGGATCATCATCATCATCATCATCAAAGTCACGCATTTTCTTCATGGAGAAATCAAAATGAAACCGGCCGTTCAGTTCAAAACTTTCCATGAATTTCTATATACCTCACCTATCTAAAATACATACAAAACGAAAACGTCGAAAGTGGAATAATTTGCCTCCCTTCGCTCCTTCTTCTTCTTCTTCGTCTTCTTCTTCTTGTTGATATGAAAAGATGAACACGCGTCTTTGAAAAGGGCGAGGATACGATAGGCAGCTACCTACGTAGAGAGTTAGTAGTTAATCATTTTAATTTAAACATGAGCTCCTTAATGCTGGTAATTTGCTGTATATATATAAAGACGACGAGTGGAAAATGGGAAGATCAGGCCAGTGACGTAGGCAAAAGGGGGTCTGTCTTTTGGATGGGACTGGAAATGAGATGGAATTTTCATTGAGTGAGCGGTCATGTCAATGGCAATGTCTTTCCTGCAGCAATTTTGTGCATGAAGATGATTAGTATTCAGCATAAAGCATTAGATTATTATAAAAATTAGTTATGCTACTGAGAACAATCTAGGAAATCATTCTGAAGACATCTTAAATGCTGCAAGAAAAGCGTCTTCGGGAATGCTTTCTTCAAAATCCAAGAAAAAATACGAGAAGGTATATAATGTATTTTTTAAGTGAAGGATGATGAAAAACGAAATGAGAACTGATGAAAGAGTAATACTAGCGTATTTTTGTGAGAAGGTGAACTATTTCTTTAACACGCTTTTATTAGCTTCACTTGTATGTTTGTTTGTATGTAATCAAAGTCTTTGAACTCGATTCTACACAACTTTCAGCAATCCGATTTTTTTTTAAATTTGCACACCTATCAATGACTGGTGACAATGCAATAATTTCATGTGTAGGTGCGAGTTCGACGCCTTGATGGGGGTTCCATACATATATCTCTGAGCTCTATGGATGGATTCTCGTGGAATTTTCAATATGCATGTGAGTTGGTAGGATATGTGATTGTGTGTAAATGCGAGTGGGACTCTTTGGTGGAGGGTTCCATACCTATGGGTGTTGTTGATTTCTGGATGAATTTTCGTGGAAATTTCTATCTGTATGTAGGTTGGGATGTTTTGTGATGTTGTATACGTGCGAATAGGATTTTTTGATGAAGGATTTCATACCTATACCTCTCGGAGCTTTGTGGATGGATTTTTGTAGAATATCCGATATGAATGTGTCTTGGAGGATTTGCGATGGCGTGGGACTATTTGGTACTAGAATATTGCCCAAATGAGTATTGTTTAGATGGCTCGATATTATTTTTTATTATACGACAGATTTATTTCGAGGTTGTCCGGATCTCTTATCCTTACCCATCTACGGCCATGTATGGAGATGATCTTCATTGCCGCTATGTGCTGCTATTTCAGTCATGATCAAAGACACGAACACATACAAAAGCGTTGGACGATTCCCTTAATTTTATACTTTTGATGTTGTGTATCGTGTCTTACTTAGTTTGGCAAAGTTGATGACGTCAAGCAAACTGAAAAGATATCTCTACCAAATCAACTCCCTATAATTTGCATCTCCTCAACTTTTTCCTTGGACGGAGACCGTGATGGGTGATCTTTTGAAAAAAGTTGCCCCAGCCTCCTGCACAAACACTAACATGAATTTATGAGAAATTTAACAATCTTCCAACATTAGAGGCATTCATTTATTATTTGTGATTCTTAGTGTTTCACGAGACTGTCTAAATTCGAAATTTCTTTTCTTGTCTCGATTTCAAGACGAGATCGAGACGGGGCAGAATTTCCTTTTCGAGACGAGATCAAGAATTACACTTCGAGATTTTTTGAGATTGAGAATTTTTTTAGAGATTTCTCGATCTTGAAAAAATGCAGGTCGTGCAATAGCTCACAGCTCTTGTTAGGTCAGAAAAGCGAAAATAAAGAACTACGTTAAGAAATAATTTTAAAAATAAGAAAATTAGTAAATCATAAATAATAGCAAATATCAAAGGTAAAAATAAATATTTTCATATTCTTAAAAAAACACTCTTAAGCTATTAAACACAAAAATTTACTTTAAACACTTAAATATGAACAAAACATAAGAAAAATATAGATAACATGATTTTTTTATATATAATTAAATACCTATAAACCTAAAATATTACAAACATAGCAAAAGGAGTTTAATCTAAAATGCTTCTGCAGATTAAGAAATAAAACTAACACATTTACTGATAACAAAAGAGCTACCTTACATTGTATCAGGCCCAAGCAGACACAGACAAAAAGATTAGCTTACATCTGAACAATTACACAAATAATCATTATTAGTAGTAGCAGCTCTCTCTTTCATCCTTTTTTTTTATTAAACGTTAAACGAGTCTGCTGCTTAGGTAACAACAATGCGATGGCGCCACTAGATAACATAATTTCCAAAAATGTTAAAACTACCGAAAAATGAGCATTCACCACAAATCTCTACGCTAGTTGTTGATCTTCCCGATAAGATATAGATAGAAAGATTCATTCAGCCGAAATTAAAGTTAAGGCCCACCCCTATCCATATACAGTGCGATCCGTATGTATGGAATAAATTCATGTTTAGCGTTTTTATGAATTTGCTCAAAAAAAAAACCTGAAACAAGACTATTTTAATTTGACATTTGAATGTATGAAGTTCGTCAAATTTGGTGCAATTATAACTGAGAAAATTTAATTTGGAAATGTTGAACTTTTAACACTTTAACTACACCTTTTCCAATTGTATTTCAGAAGTCGTCAACTGTAATTCAGAATAGTTAGTTGTATCTTAGAAAGCATCACATGTATTTCGGATTAGTCAATTGAAATCCAGAACTAGACAGATGAATTTCAGATGGGTCAATTGAAATTCAGAATTCGTCAAATGTATTTCATATTGGTGAATTGTAATTTAGAACTCGTCAAATTTACTTCAGAACATATCAAATGTAAAACAGAAAGCATCAGATGTATTTCTTATCATTGTAGGTCTGCAAACTCCACAATTGTCTTTGAAATTCATTTTGGCAAATTGGTAAGTGTATAGCTGCATTTTACAATCAAAAACAATGCACAAATATGATTGATAAAAATAATCAACACGATTACCTGTAATTTGATACATATGTTCCAAATTACCCATCTGATGCTTTCTGATTTATATTTGATACTCGTATATTCTGAAATACATTTGATACGTTCTAATTTACATTTGATAAGTTCTGAATTAAATTTGACGAGTTCTGAATTACAATGCCATAATATGAAAAACATTTGACGAATTCTGAATTACAACTGACTAATATGAAATGCATTTGACGCTTTCTAAAATTTAATTGATTATTCTAAATTACACTTGATATCTTCTGAAGTTAAATTGATGCTTTCTGAATTACAGTTGGAAAAGGTGTAGAATTACTTTCGTACATGGTGCTACAAGATCCCCATTCTAATTTCAAATTTTTGAGGGGGTGCTCTTAATTCAGACCGGGTGCAAGAACTGGATGATATTTTCATACATTCAATTGTCAAATTGACAACAGAAATCGACGTCTTTCAGGTTTTTTCAAATACATAACAACGCTAAAATTAAATTTGTTCCATACCTTAGATCGCACTGTATATATATATTTAACAAATAGTTTGAAGGCTACCGAAATATTCCCATGATTAGAAGAAATATACCTACATATCTAAAAGGTAGGTACTTTTGCTGTCAATTCAAGCAAAATAAATGCCGTGCGTAAATATTTGCCGCTCATTGTAGAACAATCGAAATGATTTCGCTTGGTTAGACCAAAAATTATTTATTATCTCAATGTGGTCTCTTGTCGTTTTAAGGGCAGGCATCGATTTTTCGGTCTTTTTGTTATTCACCCGAAACCATCTAAAGATGTTGACGTTTCATTTAAGCGGAAAAAAATTATTACCGATATGCTACTTATATGTATCTGTGTGTGCAGATAGTCATATTATATTTCTACTACTTGAAACATCTGCCCTTTGGGTATATATATACCTATATATATTTTACGATCTGGATCTGTATTGAATGAATGTGATTTTTGTCATTCGAATAATCATCATCAGAATGAAATATGTTCGGAAGGCTTTGGTACAACTATACTTAGATATTGAAGTGGACAGATTGTTATTTGGATTCTTAATATGTATATAATATATTTAAGCCTTTAATTTTTGGCTTCACTTCGATGGGCTTCATGATAATTATATAAATATGTGTATATGGGACATCTGCGCGTTTGCTTTTCAAATCTTGTCATCTTGTCATGTATGATGAGGAAGGACAATGGCATTTACGATTACATGATTTTGAATGAAAATTACTTAATTACATCGGACCTGATTTTCAAATAGAAAATATTAAACAATGTATTATTTTTTTTGTGGATTATTAGTGCAGCATCTTAAATCGTCCTAGTTTTTGTATGGAGTTGTTTATTTCACTTTTTTTGTGAAAAAAACACACCAAAAATTACAGAGGAGACAAAGGTGGCGGGGTGGAAAACTGCTACACCGTTTCCCACTGTAATTCAGAAAGCATCAATTTAACTTCAGAAGATACCAAATGTAATTCAGAATAATCAATTAAATTTTAGAAAGAGTCAAATGCATTTCATATTATTCAATTGTAATTCAGAATTCGTCAAATGTTTTTCTTATTATGGCATTGTAATTCAGAACTCGTCAAATTTAATTCAGAACTTATCAAATGTAAATTAGAACGTATCAAATGTATTTCAGAACATACGAGTATCAAATATTAATCGGAAAGCATTAAACGGGTAATTTGTAACATATGTATCAAATCACAGGTAATCGTGTTGATTATTTTGTCAATCATATTTGTGCATTGTTTTTGATTGTAAAAAGCAGCTATACACTTACCAATTTGCCAAAATGAACTTCAAAGATAATTATGGAGTTTGCAGACCTACAATGATCAGAAATACATCTGATGCTTTCTGTTTTACATTTGATCTGTTCTGAAGTAAATTTGACGAGTTCTGAATTATACAATTCACCAATATGAAATACATTTGACGAATTCCGAATTTCCATTGACCCATCTGAAATTCATCTGTCTAGTTCTGGATTTCAATTGACTAATCCGAAATACATGTGATGCTTTCTAAAATACAACTAACTATTCTGAATTACAGTTTACGACTTCTGAAATACAATTGATCTTGTGTGAAAGTTTTCTGAATACCTTTAAAATTAACATTGCCATTAAAACTAATATGATTTAGTATTTTACGGAAGAATACAGTAGAGATCTATTTTTGTATCATAATTTATTACTCTCTCTCTTTTTTAAATGGAGTAAAGTATTGAATATGGTACGGTTAAAGACGTGAATTGGAAAAAGACGTGAATTACCGGTCAATGATGTCATTTATATATTTTATCGACATTGGCTGGACAATTGTCTTTTTACTCGGCAATATTAAAATTTTTGATAAGTTTCATAGAGCTCATTCTTTCGAAAGCTATAAGAAATTAATTTTTCATTAACAAAAACTTTCGTTATTAGATCTAGTAGATGATATTTTTGGACCGACGAGTCCCGAACGGAGGAGGTATACATTTCGACTGTCTGCTTTTTTTTTGGTTCGTTCGCGAGTTTCATATAGTAATCGTACTCTGATTTTGATGATTTTTGATTCATTTGAAAGAGGAGGTTTGAGAAATGGTCCCATATTCATAAAAACGCAAATCTTCCCCGAAGGGAGTGTAGGGGGCAAATTTAATCGAAAATCGAAAATCTGAGTTGGTATAGGTAATTAAAGATAGGACAATACCCGTAAACGTTTAAATTGAATTTTGTTTCAAAAGATTTACGTTTTTCGAGTAATATGCATGTTAAATTCTCAAATATGTGCATTTTTGCTATGTGGAGAGGGCGGTTTCTGTCGAAAATTGAAAATCTGTGGGCAGTACATGAAGGACATAATTATTTGTAGCAACATTTATAATGAACATTTTTCCCTTAGAGTTACGGTTTTCGAGTAAAATCGGTGTTAAAAGGGTAACATCTAAAATACATGAGCGTATTTCCGCAGCGATGTTTCGAGATCTCAATAATAACAACTACAAGCAAAGAATATACGTGGGTAATAGGATAAGTACTTACTATCTTCTTTGGTATTAATGATTGTTCAACGATTTTCGTGACTAATTTTAAACTCAAAAGTGTGAAATAAATATTTTTTACTAAAAATTGGACCGACGTTATTAGTTGGTGCACTGGAAAGTATGAAATAATATTAATTCTATTGGTACCAAAAGTTATCAATCCAACTGCAACTGCACAACTTCAGAAGTACCAGCATCAATAGGATTAATATTATTTCGTACTTTCCAGTGTACCAACGAATAACGTTGATCCATTTTTTTTGTAAAAAATATTTTTGTACTTGAAAACTTCATGATGAAGCTTTTGTTTGTCGGTAGCAGTTTTGTAGTTAATGCTTTGCGAAGGTTAGAAAATGATTTCACAAATTTCAGAAACAGCTACTAAGAGTTTCAAATATTTCTATAATTAATATTACTTACAAAAAGTTGAAACGACTTTATTAATTGGTGCAATGAATAATAAATAAATATTTTGTGCCGTTGTAGTTTGTTGTTGTAGGCACCAACGCCAAAAGTACCAGCACCAATAGAATTAATATTATTTTGTATTAGGTAAACTTCTTATAGAAATGTACCTATTGCGATCGTTCACACTTTTGAATTTCGAAAAAAATTCAACGGCATGATGTTATATGTCTATAAGTTAGTCCAAAAACACATTTGGTTCAAAAGTTTATATATATTATATATGGGATATTACGAAATTTGTTAACACGATAGAGGTCGAAGTTTTGGAGGTATCAAGTTCAAATTTGCTACAAATCAATCTCTCAAATATCTCAGCCAAGTTCGTTATCGGGCAATATCGAGTAAGTAGTTTCAAAATGGCGACCGTTCAAACATTTAAAAAAATTATCAAAAAAGAGCCGTAGTGTAAATATCATCAAAAATAATTTTAGGTTATAGTTATAATCAGTACCTACAACTTTTGCTCAAAGCAATTTTTCATAAAATACACTGGTAAAAAAATAAAAATTATTAAAGAAAAATAACAAATATTGATAAAATATGAACACTCAATATAAATTTGATGTAATTGTACATTTTCTGGAGATCTCAATATAGACCCTGATTTAAAAAATAGATAGTATATTTATTGAAAAGAAATAGGCGAAAAAAAATTTTGCCTTGAAGTGGATCTCGAACCCTGTCTGCTTTATATTCAACAGCCAAAACAAAAACCTCTAACCGCAAGGCTATGACACATACGACAATTTTATGTAATAACATGTAGGTATACCAATGAAAAGGTTGTTAAAATTTTAATTCAATAAATTTTGAGAAATTTACCTTTCCTTCCGCTGACTACAGGCCATCGGGATTTTTTAGGTAAATTTCTTATAGAAATATACCTATTGCGATCGTTCACACTTTTGAATTTCGAAAAAATTTCAACGGCATGTTGTTATATGTCTATAAGTTAGTCCAAAAAAACATTTGGTTCAAAAGTTTATATATATATATATATATATATATATATATATATATATATATATGGGATATTACGAAATTTGTTAACACGATAGAGGTCGCAGTTTTGAAGGTATCAAGTTCAAATTTGCTACAAAAATCAATCTCTCAAATATCTCGCTCGAGTTCGTTATTGGGCAATATCGGGTAAATAGTTTCAAAATGGCGACCATTCAAACATTTAAAAAAATTATCAAAAAAGAGCAGTAGTGTAAATATTATTAAAAATAATTTTAGGTTATAGATATAATCAGTACCTACAACTTTTGTTCAGAACAATTTTTCATAAAATACACAGGTAAAAAAATAAAAATTAATAAAGAAAAATAACAAATATTGATAAAACATGAATGAATATAAATTTGATGTAATTGTACATTTTCTGGAGATCTTAATATAGACCCTGATTAAAAAAATATATAGTATAGGTATTTATTGAAAAGAAATAGACAAAAAAAAATCTGCCTTGAAGTGGACTCGAACCCTGTCTGCTTTATATTCAACAGCCAAAACAAAAACCTCTAACCGCAAGGCTATGACAATTTTATTTGATAACATGTAGGTATACCAATGAAAAGGTTGTTAAAATTTCAATTCAATGAATTTTGAAAAATTTACCTTTCCGCTGACTACAGGCCATCGGGATTTTTTTTATATTTATATAGTTTTCAATGCAACATTCGAGAACAAATCGGGTATTGAGTCGTTGAAAGTAGCAATTTTACTCAGTCCCAGTGTCACTCCAAAAAAACCTTATTCCAAATTGGAATGTCAAATAAAGGAACGTCGAAAGAAAATAAGAGAAGTGGATATCGATTATATATATATATATATATATATATATATATATATATATATATGTGTGTATAACAATGGTGGTAAATTGGGGTGCGATTGTTGCTCGTGATTGTCGTTTAGAGCGAGTCCATGGACTCCACTGTGCCCACCTAACACACACAGAATAGCGCTCTTTGATGTAGTATATAGCTTTTTAATCAGCAGCGTTCATCTGCTGCTCTATGGTTGGTTCTCTTCCTCGCCCCCCTCACTCCCACCTCGACTCTATTCTCTGTGTGACTCTTTCCATCATATCCGTTTAGAGGAGAGATATTTCCAAGAGCTTCTTTGACATTTGACCGAATAATCCGTCTTTTATATCCCACATCCATATATATATATATATATATATATATATATATATATATATATATATATATATATATATATATATATATATATATATATATATAATATGCCGCTGGTGATTACAGTTTTATCTAGCACGGTGATTATTCAAAATTGATTGATTTCAGAAGACCTACACAATATAACAGCGCCACAATCCCCTGATGATGCTTTGGTTAATGCACGCTATCTATTTCATTAAATTTTCTCTCATAACTCATAATGACATGTGAATTAATATCGGCATTGGATTTTATATAATGATATTTGGCAATACCTCAAAATGTTATCGTTATTAGTCCCATCTTACTGAATCCAAAATACTATAATATATGTAATATATCAATGGACAAAAGCTTTCGTTACTGTAGATCATTACATTTTATTGGTAAAACTCCAATAATTACGGAATCCAGAGGTAAACAATCTTATAGAAAGCTATCTGGATAACAGAAAGTCAGAATAGGACAAACTCAAAATTAATGTTAACAGAATATGTATATGGGAGTTCCGCAGGGAACTATTTTAGGCCCAGTATTTTTTATGCAAATGATCAACGAACAATGCCAGAAAATTCAATAGCTGCCGCTCTTGTTTGTCCATTGAGTGAAATTTGCAATACTGATAATGGCAAAAAGTTCACACAGTGCTATCTCAGCACAGTATGGAGGCTGAAGAGGTTGTGTACCTACTTGTGAGTATTTTGCTAAAAGGTTTGATGGATGCACATTGTCGAAAATATGCTTGTTTTTAGGTAAAGTTCATCTCTCTAATTTATTTCTCTCTGTCTTCCTATTTTATGTCACAGGCACATTCAATTTTCAATAAATTTACTAGACGAGACTAGTAAAAAATTTCAACTTAAACTAAATTGAGTGCAACCCATTCATTGAGGTTTAGCTTAAACTAACTAATAACGTTTCTGGTGTTCCATTTTGAGCGGTGATATACAAAAGAAGCATGAAACTGTAAAAAAATTAAATTACTTTTTACAAAATTGTCAACTGAAAAATAATTTGTTAAAAACTCTCAGTCACCCAACCACGAGTTTACATCGTCCTGGTATAGCAGGCTTTTGTTTAACTGTAGAGTGTTTTTTCTCTTTCTTCTCTGTCTTTTTTTTTTGTTTTGTCTGTTATTTATATAATGCCACCGTTCTCCCGCAAACTGCCTCACCGCCTCCAGCTATTGGTAATTGGTTAGTATAGCGATATTGGCTGTCTTGTGGTGTTTCGCTCGCCCTTCCAAAAACTTTTCGGCAAAATTATACTGTGAGTGGCTAACTTGTTTTCCGTGCAAACCCTCTATATATCGCTATATCCTCATTGCCATGATAATAATATGTCAAATAAAGTTAGAGGAGATTGATAAAACCGTGCGGAGAACTTGTTTTTTGTCTAATGTAGAATTTATTTGTTGAGGTAAATATCTATTGATGTGACAATAACGTTCTTCTCGAAGGGTATCAGGTTAAGAAAGTCAAGTTAGAAAGATCTGATTATTATAACCTTTCAGATTTTTGAAAATTCATAATAAAATGACAGTTGTGTCAGAGGCGTAGTGTTTAGGAATGGCCACCATCTCTAAATTATCCTTTACCAGTTATATTAATTCTTGAATATGGATTCAAATTGATCTATAATCAAGATGATTATTAAATAACAACAGCCGTTTTCTGGTTCTGGTAGATAACTAGATTATACTGGCACGTCTTACTATGTTGACAACAACTACTGCGTGGGCAAACAACCCTTCGGCAATTGAATAACGTCAATAACCGCAATTTTATGTTACCGCAATTATTGCCTAACACCACTATAAATGCTCAATCAGATTGATCATCCAACATACAGATGAATTGTACTGAGATCTCCTCCGCTTTCCGGTCAATAATAAAAACTTGAATAACTCAGCAACAGATAATTGACATAAATAAACTCAATGTAAACATATACCAGAATGTTTCGTTTTATCAAAATTAGATATTAACAATAACAATAAAAAATGTAACCTTATATACCTAAATTAAAGTTTATTTCCAAGCTATAGAATACATTAAAGCTATTATGCAATCGAACAATACTTTCGACTTGCTTGTTGCAGATATTATCTTCCCGACATTCATTAGGTATGCCTAATTCCACCTGTCAACTCACATAAATATAATATCCATCATAATCATCATCGTATTCAAAATATGAATTACCATGAGAATAGAAGAAGAATATAATGCCAACCTCGATAACCCTTTTATAAATTTACATTTACCGTTTTCTCGATGTACACCCGAATATCTAAAAGACCGTGCACATGGAGTAGGTCGGAGCATGTCGGTTTTATATCATTATCAATGACCCACTCCTACCTACGCCGTTTGAGTGCACACGGTATTTAACCTTTTATTCATTATATCATACAAAATATTACGCAAACCATCCATTGTTTTACGCTGAAACACTATATGACGGAACAACGTAGAATTTCGTGTTTAATTTGTTCATTCAATCGCATTTGTAGGACATTTGAATTCAATTTATTTGAATAGATATTGTTTTTTTTTCTAGTTGATATATAGGTACTTATTGTATTTTCAGTATTAATCTTGAATTTAGTGGAGTACTGGTTCTATGAGTTGATTTTTGATCAATGAATTAACATATTGATGTAAAAGATATAATTATCGACGTTTCTACACAGGATTAATTAAATACTTACAAATGCTTCTGTTAGTGGACAATATAATTAATATTAATTGCACGATGTATTGCAGATATCAAATATTACAAAAATAAATCAATCAAAATTTTTCACGCAAATATCAATAACAATGTTGGACATATTTGACAATAAATCCTTTGTTTTTGTCATTTATTTTTCAACATAAATATGTTAAGTTCTTACTATTGTATTGCACAGTAATTGTACAATTAATCAATTCAAATTGTATTAGCAGAGAAGAGAGACGTGGTATTAGTGTACATATGTGTATACTACATGTGCAATGGCTGCTATATAATAGGTATGCGCAATACGTCACAAGCGTGTCGAGGTCATCGGTGTCGCGAACCCATAAGCTTTTCCCCAACCAAAAATCGCTCAGTGCGGCCAAAGAAGTTTTCACTTCAAAAAGCAAACGTACAGATGAATAATTGTATTTACCTTCTCCTTTTTCCAAAGTCGGTCAAAAGTGAGTGTAAATTTATATGCGGTTCTTACCTAACTGTATTATGACATCGAATTTTGCCACCATATAGTGCAGCTGGAGTTAATAAAGTGGATAATAAACCCCCGTCACCTTCACCCCTATGTTCCGCTATATCTAGCTTATTATATAACGGCACAGATTCCGAGTGTTGTGTCTTTGGTGTGATATATAATATATAAACACACCAAGGGTGGGGGGAATCAAATCACACAGAATAAGAAAGGGAAATGTATTTATCTGGGTAATCGGAATATTTTATTAAGATGTGTTGTGCAAACGGAAAACAGAGACAAGGATATAAAGATGCGTTTAGGTGGGGATTGTTGGGGAACGTTTTAAGGAGTTTGAAGGATGCGAAATGGAAAATCTGGTTTAGTAAACGGCTAGAAATGTTGTAAGAGTTTTTATTTTTGCTTCCTTGAAAATTTGATTCTACATATTTTGTAATACCTAGACTTATAGTGCTATGAAATTAAAACTTTGAATACAAATTTCAGGTATTTTTAGTTTTAGGTATCTTAAATCAAATAGGATATTTATTCTTATCCCTTCAACAAAGGTAGAAAGCAGCTAAAAAAGGTAAATAAACTGTATAAAATTTTACGAAAAACGAAAGGTATTAATACAGGTAAATATTTTTTACCAAAAATTTAAACTTGGTACACTGAACAATACAAATTAATATTAATTCTATTGGTGCTGGGATTTTTGAAGTTGTACAAATTGTACAAATGAACCAAAAATCATCAAAAGTGGAGTACATTTACAATGCAAAACGCGCGAACAGAACACCTACTTTAAAAAAGCCAACATACAACCGAATTCCATACCACCTTCTTTTTTTTGAAGTCGGTCAAAAATGATCATAGCTTTGGTGGTTGGAGCCTATGGGCTGATATGCTGAGTTGCTGGAAACTGAAAATCGGGAAACTATAAAAGGTAATTCCCACAAGCTCATTTTAGGGAAGAGCACACAATGATGATTTTCAAGTTTGAAATATCGGACCATGTCTCTACAGTACTTTTTTTCAAATGGTAAAACAGAAATCGATGCCAGTCTCTTATGCAAAACGCCCGAAAAACTTTTGAAAAGCAAACTAACCACCGAATTGCATTGGTATCATTTATTTCCCATTTGTATTGGTACCTTTGTTGTATAGGCACTCATAATCCGATCAGTCTGATTTGTATATTCTTCACACCAAATTATCATACTACTGTATCTATATATATATATATCTATATCTTGAACAATCAGACTCGTGCTCCCCCCCAGTCAACGCCATTCTTGTCAACTGTGACAAACGGGTGCATTTTCGATAATCCCGCCTAATCTGTATACAACATCAGAAATAAATACATTAAACACAAATTATTATTATAATGGTCCAATTAAAATGGTCATGAGATAGATTTGACATAAAGCTATGGTCTCTCGATTTCTTTTGTTATTATATATTGAACTTGACAAATTTAGGCTGTATCAGTAGTTAGAAGAAGACTGAATTGACAAGTTCAAATAATTGTGAAAAATATTTTTTCTTATATACTTCACTATAACAGAACCGGATTTTCAACTGTATTTAGAGGTTCAAAATTAAGTAATTTCTTATGTATGATTGAAAAACAGTTTTTATTTTCTTCTAGCAGATGGCGCTCTTAAATTAATAATAATACAATTTAGACTTTCACCATCTATCATTTATTAAACTGGTAGAAATATCAGTTTAATATATTTATTTTTATTTGCATTTATCAAGCATATACATATTATGTTAATTCAGACATTAAATTTGATATTTTCGAGGCGACAATGCCGAATCCAATGTTTCCAATAAAATCAACTGTCTTTTGTCACTTGTCATATGTCTTGGAGCTTGAACCGTCTACATCTTACGCGAGTCATGTAGCCAGACACAGCTCCACAACGTCTCTGATGATCATATTACAACTAAATGCTGATCTTTCATTTGTTAAACTATAAAAGCCATGTAATACTTGTTCTCAGATTAGATATAATCTTGTCTTGTAATTGTATACTTGAATGTGAAATAAATCTTTTTAAAAAGGTATTTCTCGGTCATTGAAACTTAACTGGCGCTGCGAACAGGATATCGTCGGTAAATCAATAAAGTTATCCCTTCAGTGCGATAATAGTTTTACTGTTTTCTATCAAGAAATTCGGACGATATCACGAACAAAAATTAAAAAAGACATTAGTGACCAAGTGCAATTACGAAGTGCATCAAAGGTTATATCTCCGGCCTACATCAGAACCCTTCAGAGGAATCCAGGTCGAAAAGACAGGCTCCAGTTCCTCCAGTGAACCAAGAGACAAGGAATAAGCTGGCAAATGATCCTTCTGTGCATCATCCTGTGAGTCATTTTTCCTTTAATTTAATTTATTGGCTAATTCTCATCTGTAGAATCTAGTACAAAAATAGAGTTCCTTCAGAGAACATATTTTTATAAGATAAGATTAATTTTATTCATTTTCGAATAATTTTTTTTTACAAAACATTCACTGCAAGATTTGCTTGATTTTTAAATCATTTATATATAGACAAAAATAGTGAAGTAATTAATTTCTCTCGATTTTTTTTTCAATCAATTTATTTATGAGCAAAAATCGTAGTCGATCTAGATCACCTATACAGACGGACAGTTTATTAGAACAACTCAAACAATTGAATATTTCTTCCACCAATCAAACATCAAACATGTCTAATCCAATCACTCAACTTGAAATTAGCATGGCCAACAACCTTCTGCCGAAATATTCGGGAGGTTCGAAAGACCTTGCATATTTTATTAGACAATCCGAAAAATACATTGTACTTTTGGAAACGAAAGATAATGCATTGTTCAACACCCTGGTTCTAGAACAAATTAAAGCTAAACTTTCCGGTCCAGCTAGGGATGTCATAATCAATCAATCTTTTGAAAATTGGATAAGCCTAAAGAAAGCCCTTACTGAACGTTTCGGCGATCCTAGATCTGAAGAGCTACTTGCTCATGACTTAAATATTTCGATTCAAATATATCCTCAAACCTTTTCCGAATTTTACGAAGAAGTGATCTCCAAATTACAAATTCTTAAAGAACATTTAGCGATCAATACTAATGATGCAAGTGTTCGTAAATCAAAAGAAGAAATGTATACTGAACAAGCCCTTGCAATATTCAAAGCAGGTCTTTTAGAACCCTATCGAGATCATCTCCTTCATATCTCTGTTCCTAGCCTCGAACATGCTCTGTTCGAATGCAAGAAACTTGATAATGAAAGATCCCAAATAGAGTTCGCAAATTTCCTAAGAGCTCAAAAAACTTCTAAATCACGTCCACTCCCGAAATCTCAATTTCCAAACTATCAATCTAAACAACTATCCCAATCTCATCATTTTAAGCCCCAAAATTCATCTTTCCAATATCAACAATTCAGGCCTCATATGTTGAATCAACCTCAACAGTTTCAGCCACAAATGCAAATTCAACCTTTACAATATCAACAAGTTCAACATCAAATTCCAAATCAATTCCTGCAAAACCAGCAATTCAGACCCCAATTTCCTCAGAGATTTCCAACGGAAAATAAGCCCACCCCACCCAAACAATTCCCTTCTAACTCTCAAGTTTTTAAAAGACAACAGAAACCACATGATAACTACAAACCCACACCAATGAGCATATCAACCGCTCATACATTCAGACCCCAAAATAGACCCCAGAATCACTTTAAGCAAACTGGCCCTCCCAGAGTAATGGTGGAAGAGCTATTTAATGTTGAACAAGACCACAACGCTGATGAAAACCAATATTACGATAATTATGAAGATGACTATACACATGACGAACAAACATACTTAGATTATACAGATGATCAATTTCAAAATTTAAATATAGAAGAAAACGATGATACCGAAAATTTTTAATTAATAGCCTCGGAATAGATATTAATAATATAAACTCATCGCCAAAACTACCTTTTATCTATCTTGCCGGATTGGACCTTAAGATTTTGATCGATCCAGGAGCCACTAATTCAATAATTAATCCGAAACCAGCTTTTAAATTATTTTCAAATTACATTTACGAATCAAAATTTTCTGTTAAATCTATTCAAACTACATATAATGGTTCCCTAAGTTGTCAATATCCCCTACTCAATGAGTTTGGAATTGAACACATCTTCGATATGTTTATAGTACCGTGGCATGAAAGATTCGACGCTCTTATTGGTAGCCAAGACTTTGATATTCTTAAGGCTCTAATCGATTATAGTAACCATATTTTAAAAATAGGAAATATTAGAATACCATTTTATTTTGAACTAAATCCTAGTTTATTTAAACCATATGAACAAAAGCTTAATAAACCCATTCTTAAAATTCCTGTTACTATAGAAAACGGACCAGTAATTTTTCCGGAAATATCCTTGAATAACATTTTTATCCCTGAATGTATAACTTCAGCTTTAGATGGATACGTTCATATTCCAATTGAACAAGATCTACCATTATCTCATATCGCTATAAACTATCACGAACCAATTCTAGTACAACCCCTCTCAAAATTCCAACAATCTAATCCAAACTGTGAAACCAATAACATCGATATAAGTAAACTTATCCGTACCGAACATCTCAATCCCGAAGAAAAAAGCCAGATAATATCACTTTGTAAATCATTTAAGAACGTCTTTTATAATGAGAACTCCGACTTATCATTTACTCACATGGTAAAACACAACATAAGAACTATTGATGAAGAACCTATTTATCAAAAATCATATAGGTATCCGTACCACCTTAAGGAAGAAATCCAGAATCAGATTCAGAAACTTCTAGACAATAAGATTATAAAACCCAGTATTTCGCCTTATAGTTCTCCTGTCTGGATTGTTCCAAAAAAATTAGACTCTAGCGGCAAAAGAAAATTCCGTATGGTCATCGACTACCGGAAATTGAACGAAAAAACCATCGAAGATAAATACCCTCTTCCTAGAATTGATGAAATTCTCGACAATCTTGGCAGATGTGTTTACTTTTCGACACTAGATCTTGCCCAGGGATTCCACCAAATAGAAATTCATCCAGACTCTGCTGAGAAAACAGCCTTTACTGTTGATAATGGCCATTATGAATATACTCGTATGCCATTTGGTCTTAAGAATGCTCCAGCAACATTCCAGCGGGTTATGGATACAATTTTACGACCCTTTCTATATAAGTTCTGCTTCGTTTATATGGATGATATTGTTATATTCTCTAGGTCACTCCAAGAACATATTCTTCATGTTAAACAAATTTTTCAACAACTTCAGAACCACAATTTGAAAATTCAATTAGACAAATCCGAATTCCTTAGAAAAGAAGTAGCATTTCTAGGACATATCATCACCCCAAATGGAATTAAACCCAATCCAGATAAAATTGAAGCAATTCAGTCATTCCCCCTTCCAAAAACAGAAAAGCAAATAAGATCATTCCTCGGTATGATTTCATATTACCGCAAATTTATCAAAGACTTTGCCAAAATTTCCCACCCAATCAATAAATACCTTAAGAAAAATACTAAAATCAATACGAGCGATCAGGAATATATTAATGCATTTGAAAAATGCAAACAAATTATTTGTAACGCCCCTGTTCTTGCATACCCGGATTTTTCAAAAACTTTCACTTTAACAACAGATGCTAGCAACGTGGCTATAGGTAGTGTTATTTCCCAAAATTCACACCCTATTGCATTTTACTCGAGAACTCTAAACTCCGCTGAAAGAAATTATGGTACTATTGAGAAAGAACTGCTCGCAATCATCGATAGCTGTAAACATTTCCGCCCATATTTATTTGGCAGGAAATTTGTTATAGAAACCGATCACAAACCTTTGGTTTGGTTACACTCACTAAAAGAACCGAATCAACGACTTATTAGATGGAAACTTAAACTTGAGGAATTTAATTTCGAAATCAAGTATAAAAAAGGAAAAGAGAACTTTGTTGCCGATGCTCTTTCAAGAATTGAAATAAATGCTATAGATAAGACCATACCAAACAGACGCAATAGAAAAAACTTAGCACTTATAAAATCTGCTCGAAAAGACCCAAAAATAAACATCATCAGCGATATTGTAGTCAAGCCACCCACAAATACCGCAAAGAAAAACTTAGACTTAATAAAAAATGATCAGGATAGAGATACCGACCTTTTATCAATACTACCAACATTCGGCTCAGAATCCAATTTATCCATAACAAATAGTGAAGCGGATAATATTTTAAACGCCAACCCTTTCTCAAATCAATCCAGTATACAAAATGATGATGATGAGAAAATAAGCAACAATGATTCAGGTGAAACCAGACATACAGCACAAGAAAATCCAGTTTTTAATTTTCCAATATCTGAGAAATCTTTAAATTCTACCCATTATCAGATTCTACTGAAATATGGTGAAAAGAATGATATTGAATTCACAAAACCTTTTGGTAAAAATAGATATACTTTGACATTTAGAAAAGGACTTGACGAAACTGTACTAGGCAATATGTTTCATGAAATAATAGACCCTACGAAAACATACTACATCTACTGCCCAGATGATAACCTTATTCAATCAGCGTACAGAAAATGTTCAGAAATATTTGAGCCCAACGTTAAAATCATTAAAGTCAATACGTTTTTAGAGGACATACTTAACAAAGAAGAACAGATACAGATAATCTCAGATTATCACTCACATACCCACAATGGAACAATTGAAACAATAAAACATCTTCAGTCCCAATACTATTTCCCAAAAATTCAGGATCTTGTTACAAATCATATTAATAAATGCGATTTATGCCTTACTTCGAAATACGATCGAAATCCTCGAAAATTTCCATTTTCCGGTCCACTTATAGCCAAAAGACCTTTCGAAATAATTCACATAGATACATTTTTTGTTGAAAATAAGCGATTCTTAACAATAATCGATTTATTTACCAGATATCTTCAAGCATATGAACTTCCTGACACAAATTCTATAACTATTCTTAGCAAATTAAGACATTACTTTTCTCATCACAATTATCCATCACAAATAACATGTGACAATGCTAAAGAATTTTCTAGTGAAACTTTTAAGGAATTCATGTCCATGTTCCAAATTCGAGTTCACTACACCACACCTCAAGCTCATACGGGGAATTCCCCAATAGAAAGAGCACATTCTACTTTAATAGAAAAATTGCGTATCCTTAGGCAAAAATCAAAAGAAAGTACAACGGATATACTTACCACCGCGATCCTAATATACAATCAATCTGTTCATTCAGTAACGAATTTCACACCATTTTCATTACTTTATGGCCCATATGAAAACCTCAATCTACATGAGATCAACCTAGATAAGCAAATATTTCAGGACTACAATGAACACAGAAAACAAGAGATCATCCCTTTCTATAACGATCTATATCAAAAACAACTCAAGAAACGAACAAATCACTTAGAAAAAGTAAATACAGAACGTACCGGAAAAATTCCTAAGACCGATATTGTATATCTGAATACAGAACCTAGAAATAAGATTAAACCTAAATACAAGAAAGTGCTTCTAGACCCAAACAAATCAAATGAACAAACTCTTATCTCACAAAAAGGAAAGAAAATTAGTAAGCACATGATCAAAAACACCAAATGTTTTCAGATTGACAATGACACTGACAACCACCAACCAGGCACTTCAGCTGACACCAATTGACCCCCCTGGATACATTTTAGACGACTTAGGCTTAGCTAAATATAAAGTTAATTACCACAAAGTTTATTTTACAATAAGTATAGAAAGTATTGAAACAACTTATGCTAAATTATCTTTAAATCAAATACCTATAATGAATCAAGTTAAAAATGACAAACCTAATTTACTAACTACTTACAAAAGAGACATTGACCTTCTATCCGAAGATATCAACAAATTAAGAATATACTCCCGCCCTGACAAAAATCAGAAAAGAAGTCTGTTCGATGGCTTAGGTTCAGCTATTAGATATATTTCAGGTAATCTAGACCAAAATGATTTAATTGATATAAAAAATAATTTTATGAGAATAAATTCCAACGAAGAGAAGTTAATGACTGAAATCTCCAAACTACATACACTAGCAGGTCAAATAACTGAAAGATGGCAAAAAGATCTACTCAAAATTCAAGCACATGCAGAAAATGTTTATAAAGATCTATCTGATATAGAGGATAGACTGAATAGTGAAATAATTATTCATATAGAACTAGAACAGATTCGAAACTTAAGAAATTACATCCAGAGACTCTTGAGAACTATATCATTTAGTAATCAAGGTATACTTAATGTTGAATTGATTAACCAACGGGAACTACAAGAAATTTTCAATTATCTTAAATCGATTCACTCCCACACTGAAGTTGCTCCCGACATACCAACTTTATTAGAGATCACCAAAATTAATCTTATGTTTACTACAAAAACACTAATTTGTACTTTGAAAATACCTATATTGGCCAATGAATTATACCATCTGTCCAAAATAATTCCTATTCCTAGTACCCATAACAATATCCTAATACCACCCCATACATTTGCACTCAACTCAAAAGGATCAACTAAATGGACCAACGAAGACTGCATTAAAACGTTCTCTCTCTGGTACTGCCAAAAAGTGCCACATGAAGACCTCTGCAGCCTAGACGATTTATCACAATGCAATTTTGCCACTGTTGATAATAATTTTACTTTATTTACTCAACTATCGAATGGAAACACAATCATATGTACAAAACAACCAGAAGACATCAATGAAGATTGCTCAAAATCCTTTAAGTCTGTTAAAATTTCAAAATGTAATGCTATTCTAGGGAACACAGACTGCACGTATTCGTTTCAAAAGTATACATGGATAGGTTCAAATAAAACATTTTCACAAGAATGGCCTAGTCACCAAGAACCATCAAAAATTAAACATAGGTTAAATGTCAAACCACTCCACCTAGACGATCCAACTAAAATGATACCCCTATATGAAGAGCCCAAATTACTTCCAATCGAGTTCCACCAAGGACATTTTGGAATCACTCTTGCCTGCATCGTACTTATCATCATTTTTACCATCATTTACCTGATAAATAGAAAAATAAATATTCTACCATCAAGGAGACCAAGTCCATCTGCTATCATCGAAATTCCATTAGAAGAAAGAAAATTACCTAGATCAATCCTTAAGTCGAACCACGAGGACGTGCTTCAAACCTAGAGGGGAGGAGTCATGTAGCCAGACACAGCTCCACAACGTCTCTGATGATCATATTACAACTAAATGCTGATCTTTCATTTGTTAAACTATAAAAGCCATGTAATACTTGTTCTCAGATTAGATATAATCTTGTCTTGTAATTGTATACTTGAATGTGAAATAAATCTTTTTAAAAAGGTATTTCTCGGTCATTGAAACTTAACTCGCGCTATACAAAATCCGACAAGTTTTTCCCTCTACCTTACAAGTATCACCTTGCAAAAAGGCTTTTCTTAGAAAGTAGAAAAAAATGACGTAGTACGATTTCGATACAATACGATAAAGAAGAAGGTCTTTTGAACTTTTTCTATAACAGTCAATGGTTTCTAATTTCTAAGTTAAATTCCTTAAGAAGTTCACGATTGTTGCTACCATATTTTGAAATAAATATAAGTATATATATACATACATATACAAAGTATTGGAGATTATTGAATTGAGTATAGGAGCTTTATTGCATTATTTATATTGTTAATCCCTTCATATTACGCATATTTTTTCGACCGACTTCTAAAAAATAATGATATAAATCGTAAATATAATATTTTTAGACATAGGACTTACTTATATATGATCCAAAGCTTATCAAATGCGGCTCTAAATGTAATTCAGGCTGCAAGCAAGGAAACCCGTTGATTCTAGGTAGAAAATAATCACAGGGGGCTAAATCAGGCGACCGTGCTGGCCAGTGCAGGGAGATGAGACGAACTAGGAAGTGTTGCCGCTAAACTGTCTTTTACACATGAGATGTGGGTGCTGTGGCACCGGCCTGCTGGAACCAAACAGCAATTTTCTTCATCATTTTTAATTGAAACTCTTATTCATTTCAACTAATTCCTATCATAATACAGAACTCTTGAACAAATTATTCGACCACAAAGAGTAAAAGAAGCAAAATGGAAAAAGAGAACAACAAATTACCGAACAAAGAGAAATTGTTGTGTCCGAATAAGTATTAGGTCCATACATTATAACTATATCCTTATACATATGTATATGTCCATACACAGATAACGGATGGGCATTAGTGTTGCTATTACCTTTTGACAAAAGAGATAATGTAAGCTCGTTATGTGTGTATAAAAGCCGTGTGGTTATATACTTATAGAAGGTAAATAGAGCGAGTGATGGCGAAAAGCGAAGATAGTATATTATATATAATACAATTGGGAAAATGGACACCGGTAATGTCACTTACTTCCACTACAAGGTAGGTTTTCCTACGTTGATGGGAATCATCATCGTCATCATTGAATAGACCACGTGTTGTCGTTGTGTTCGCAGGAAGAATTATTCGGTGCCGACGCCCAACTCAACAGAAACGGACTAGTGCAGAACAAAAAAAGAGTCCAGAAAAAATCGTCGGTCTACATTAAAGAGTGTATTACATGGATGTTTAAATAAATTTATGATAAACGAGAGGCAATTCGGATTCAGAGAAAGTCACTGTCTTCACCGTCTGAACTACTAATAACATCTGATTCCACAGACTGACTATTATCAACTGAATTTAGAAGACTGTCTGACTGACTGTTATCAACTGAATTTATAAGACTGACTGACCGTGTAGATTGTCAAGGTAACAAGTGGTGACAGCTGTACTACAACAGAAGGTCGGGTACAGAGTGCTTGAAAATAAACCATTGGAAGCAATCTGCGAACTTTTGAGTATTACGCAAGTGAACTCACCCCACAACGTTTAG
This sequence comes from Crioceris asparagi, assembly GCA_958507055.1. NCBI lineage: Eukaryota > Metazoa > Arthropoda > Insecta > Coleoptera > Chrysomelidae > Crioceris > Crioceris asparagi. Next base: position 1,353,341 of record OY293830.1, read on the forward strand.
CACAGGGTTAAACGTTACAATTGGTGTCAGAAGTGGGATCAGATGTTATTAGTAGTTCAGACGGTGAAGACAGTTACAGTTTAGATTGTCAAGGTGACAAGTGGTGACGGCTGTACTACAACGGAAGGTCGTGTACAGATTGTTTGAAAATAAACCATTGGAAGCAATCTGCGAACTATTGAGATTTTTATGTTAGCCTAAATAAAATTATGATTATTATTATAGACTAGAAACAAAAAAAGCATCAAATTCAACCTATGAACAGGGCTAGTGGCAATTAGGTGTATTCCAGCGGTAGATTCATTCTAAAAAAAACTATTTTAAATCCATAGAACCTGAACGTACGCTACTTTATCCCTGATTCAGTCCTGTCTCCCAATTAGGATAGCCATTACTACTAGTGTCCTCCTCCTGGAGTGAGAGCATAAGAGCCTGTAGGGAGAGAGAATCTCAACAACAACCAACACGCGCGCATCATCGAAGTAAGAGTACTAAATGTAATTTTTATCCTAAGTGGGTATCACGATACTTTTACTGTAGGTACCTACGGGCTACACACTGGTATATCATATTCTATTATATTATATACCTTTATCCCTATTGTTATATATATATATATATAGAGTAATAGGCCTATGGGTTATTAAAGGACCAAAGGCATCGAATTCACTCCACTAACTATACTCGGCGTTCATCTCTTTCTTTCTTTTCTTTTTTGCTGCTTCTCTATATATTCTCTGTATGTACGGCTAATGCAGCAGCTAATTGTTATTATTTGTCGGTAGCGCATTATACATATAGACATGAGAGTTGATTTCATTATATTTATTAAGAGAGTAGCCGCCACGTTTTTTCATTCACATATATTCAACTTACATGAACGACTCCTGCTGTGTGGGATACGGCGGCAGCATATACAGGGGATATGGGTAGGGCGTGAATTTGTGCGTGTTTTTGTATCAATAAGTTTTGAAATTTATATATGTATAATGTTGAGTTTCATTCATGAGAATAGCTTATTGTTTCTTTATTCTATGTAGGTATATGTAGTATCTTTTTATGAGTATCGTATACCTAGTAAAAGTTGCCGGAGTTGCGGTGATTTTGTTGCATTCTGTTTGAGTGAACTTTTTGAAATGGAGACGAACGTTTTTGTGTGGTTAAAGTTGTGTGGTAGATATTAACCAAAGATATAATGGACAAGGCATAGAATAGGTATGTCTTGAATATTCATATAGCGTGATATGCAGTTGGGTTATATACCCATACAGCGTGTTTCTTGAGAACAATATTTAAGGAGTATATTTTTGGATCCATTTTATAAATAAATATTTTTTACAACTCTATCATTTGTTGCACTGAAAAATACAAAATAATATTAAATTCTATCATATCCTTACCCCAAAAACTTTCGGCAATGGGAGTCAACTTTTTTCAAAATTAAAAAAATTGAGACGGCAAAGTTGAAGGAAAGATTATTTCCAGCATCATTCAGAAGGAACATTTAAAAAGAATTAACGATTTCCGAGTTACAGCTATTGTAAAATCTGAAGTATGTGATTTTCCGTTGCTGTTAAATCTCTACATATAAGTGAACGTTCATCGAGATTTATGAATAATGAAATTTGAAATATTTTCTTTTCAAAAACTTCGACCAACTTCATTAGTTAGCTGCACAGAAAATTACAAAATAATATTAATTTAGATGGTGATGGTACCTACTTTTGAATTTGGTGCCAAAAGTCTTTTATCTACCAATAATTGCACAACTTCAAAACTATCAGCACCAGCAGAGTAAAGGTGAGTTTATACAGTAAATAAATTAAAATAGGAAACAAATTAAAATTGAAATAAGAATAACCTCAAAAAAGATTGGTTTATACAGATGACGAAAATAAAATAAGAAATAAGTATGAACCAATCAAATCCCAGCTTTTTTGACAAAAAGTGTTCTCTGGTGGTTGATCATGCGCATCATCAGTTTCCAAACAAAATAAAATAAAATAAGAAATAAAGATGAATGTTGGCCATCTTTAGTTCTTATTCTTATTTCTTAATTTAGCTTATTTCGTGTATAAACGCTGCCATGGAAATCAGCATGTTCAACTTTTTTATTTTATCTTAATTTGTTTCTTATTTTATTTAGTCACTATATACTGATTCAAGATTCTCATCTGTATCCATACGAATTTATTTATTTTCAGGAACTTCTGGAGCAAGAGTTCCCAAATGAATCAGAATTTTCTTGAATAAATACCCACTTTCAAGAAATTTTCGAATAATCTCTATAATTTTGCAATCGGTACAGGAAAACTAAAAATATAAAATTCATTAGGTGGATATGTTTTAGACCTTATAAAATTTGTTCTTATAATTATTAAGCAGGGTTTTTACTGGAACACAGAATTGCCTTGATAAGATTGCAAAATATGAAATGCATTTGTTCTATGTGAATTCTCCCTTTTGCTACAGATGGGATTAGATCTTCTTCTGGGTTCTGAAAAATGTCACGTAAGCTCAGGTACTGAGACATCAAAAATTCATGACACCCGATGGCAATGTTCAGGCGGCGACAAAAGTGACACACCTTTAAATTAAGATACAGATCGAAAAAGATACGCGAAAATACCGAACAAAAAAAAAAGAAAACAAAATATACTGCGAATGATGATATAACACAAATCACACCAGTGGCGTAGAGTGAAGACATTTCAGCTTTCGGATCATCATCCAAAATCTGGAGAGGAGATACTCAATATTTATTCTCAAATAAAGACATAAGGGAATGAGAAGAACATATAATGCACCTAATACTGGGTGTTACTTTTCACCTCGGATTCCTCGAAATGCCGACATTATTAAAGAAACCGCTGAAATACGCAGAAGACAATAATGAGCAGGACAAATTTTTAAGCAAAATTAGCTTCGTCTCTTTCAACCACCCAAATGTCAAGGAAATTTTGTTTAAAAACTTACCCACCTCGAAATTATTTCGTATATATTTCTGTTCTAATATTCAAACTTATCGCGATATCTGAGCTGGGAAAGAATAGTGAAATAATTCGATAGATTTATGGGATTCTTATCCATATAATTCCTACGTCACTGTCACTGACGACAAGCGGGATCATGTCAACTGTGGTAGATAGATATTTATATAGAATATATATATATATATAGATACAATGTCGTCGCCAGCTGTGATCCCTAGGGAAATATATATCCCAGCAGCACCTCTCGTTCGCGTATACCTACACCAGCCTACTACATACCATCACCTATAATATATCTATAAGGTGATGATGGTGATGATAAGACGCGCGGCGCTCTCTGGTGTTGCGAATACATACCAACACACACACACAGAGAGAGCAAAAGGCAGTGACGAGGAACAAACTTGAAATATTAACCAAACTTTTCGTACCTATACGAGTACACGCCGTAGGTGTATATGGTGTACCTATATATCACCATGGAATGGGGGAAAGGGGACGGAATATATTATGGAGAGAAGAGCTGAACCATTTTTGTTTTATATGTAAATTCTCATATCACAAAAGTTTGTCATTCGTTATATTATTATTATTATTATTATTTCGTTTTCTGATATGTGCTCTTTCACATTCTAAAATGGCTTATATAACCGGTGACACATTGTCCGTATTTGGTGGTATAGTATAAACAGAGTGTCCCTTAAAAGTCTTTACAAACTTCTAGCACTTGTTCCACAGGTTAAAATAAGTATTTTTTGAGTAAACTTACATTGGTACAAAATTGCTTAGTTTTTGGATCCTTAATACGGTTTGTGCTAGGAGATAATTAGCAGAAATGGTCGCATATGGTAAAAATAATCACTCGACCTGACTATCTATCGCCGGCTCTCTCTTTCTCTTAGCCTCTTTCATTCCCTCTTTCTTTATCTTCCTCTCGTTTTTCTTTTTCTTTCTCTTTTTCTTTTTCCTTTTCCTATTTCTCTTTCCCTTTTTTTCATTCTCTTTCCCTATTTCTTTAATTTCTCTTTACCTTTCTTTTCTCTCTTTCTTTATTTCTTTAATTTCTATCTATCTTCCAATCCTTTCTCATTCCCTTTCTCTTTTTAATTCTTTCTCCCTTGTTTCTCTTTCCCTATTCGGTTATCTTTATCTCCCTTTCCCTTTCCCTTTCCCTTTCCCTTTCCCTTTCCCTTTCCCTTTCCCTTTCCCTTTCCCTTTCCCTTTCCCTTTCCCTTTCCCTTTCCCTTTCCCTTTCCCTTTCCCTTTCCCTTTCCCTTTCCCTTTCCCTTTCCCTTTCCCTTTCCCTTTCCCTTTCCCTTTCCCTTTCCCTTTCCCTTTCCCTTTCCCTTTCCCTTTCCCTTTCCCTTTCCCTTTCCCTTTCCCTTTCCCTTTCCCTTTCCCTTTCCCTTTCCCTTTCCCTTTCCCTTTCCCTTTCCCTTTCCTTTTCCCTTTCCCTTTCCCTTTCCCTTTCCCTTTCCCTTTCCCTTTCCCTTTCCCTTTCCCTTTCCCTTTCCCTTTCCCTTTCCCTTTCCCTTTCCCTTTCCCTTTCCCTTTCCCTTTCCCTTTCCCTTTCCCTTTCCCTTTCCCTTTCCCTTTCCCTTTCCCTTTCCCTTTCCCTTTCCCTTTCCCTTTCCCTTTCCCTTTCCCTTTCCCTTTCCCTCTCCCTTTCCCCTTTCGTCTGCCTTTCACTTTCTCTTTATCCTTTTCTTTATCTTTCTCTTTCCCTCTTTCTTTCACTTCTGATTATCTTCGTCTCCTTTTTCTTTCTCTTTTTCTTTCTTTTCTCTTTCTGTTCTCTTTTCTATAGACTTATTAAACAAACATGGTATTATTCTACGTCGTTCTGTTTTCTCGGGGCGCGCTAATTGATTGAACTAAATAAAGTGTACTCCACATACACTCACAGGTAATAGATAGGATATCTCCCGGCTAACTTGCACCCCTTTCGTTCATTTAATTACAATTTGTCGACTCATCAGGATTTAACAGTGAATTATCACAATATACATGCGATGTTTTGTAGTAATTGGTTAGTTTATAGATATATTTGATAAAGGTACGATAACGGAGCCTTGTCCAAATTATTATTAGAGTTGTTGAATAAATTGACTTTTCAATTCTTTCTATTATTTGCAAAACTGAAAAAATATGTCCATTTATTCTGGAGATAAATTGTTGTAGAAAGTTTGTAATCATAATAATTTAAAACCAACAATCTGTTTCTGATATCTAAGCTCTATTTCATTTTTAGCGTCGTTTTCAGGTCGATTTCTTTGGGAAATGATCCAATTGTTTTCCTTTGGTTTCGACAATTATTAGAAAAATCAACCATGCAGTTGAGATCAAATACAATCTATATCAATGACTGACAATTCTTGACAAAGTTATTTTTTAAGCCTTTAATCTTTAATATTTTTCAAAAAGTTTTCCACCATTATTCCCTAAAATCATATTCCTGCATTCTTCCTGCTTCTGTGATCATCCTTTTTTGAGTTGATTTATACATTTGTAGAAGAAATTTGATCCCAAAGTTGTTATTTTCTTATGTCAATTGGAAAATGGATGACAAAATGGACTGGAGAGAAAAAAGTTTCTGTAGTTCTTATGTCTTCCATAAAAGACATATTGTCGATTGGGGACAAAGTTACCAAGGAAACTTCGTAGAGACTGAGACGATATATTTAACAATTTGTGCGTGTGATATCCCTTATGGGGCCCACACTGCACTGACAGAATGACAGAATTGTAATACATCTACGCTCGAAGACATATTATTATATGAGGGATATTTACTGAGCTGGCGTTTATTTGGTGTTGATAATTTTGTGAAGTGAACGAATTCGAATGTTGGTAATATGCTAGTAGGTACTGCGTGCAGTATTTGCGCCACCACAGTAACGACTGAAAACCGTTTCTTATGTTTCTAAACAAATTGTTTGATCCACTTCCAAACAAATATCCTGATCCATCCAGTTCTCCTTTTCCAAGAAACTTGGAGACACAAATGAGTGGATTACTTTCAGTAATGGTAATTCCATTTTGTCACGTTTCGATTATTTATAGTGTAGGAAAATATTTTCTTAACAAAAATTGGACCGACTTTATTAGTTGATGCACTGAAAAATACAAAATAATATTAATTCTATTGGTGCTGGTACTTTTGAAGTTGTGCAATTATGGTTAGAAAACTTTTGGCACCAACTTCAAATGTTCCTACCAAGGCATCAATAGAATTAATACTATTTCACACATTTTAGTGTAACATTATTCATGAAATTCCTTTATGTTCAATAATACCAAAAAAGATAGTACTCATCATATTACGCATGTATATTTCAGAGTTTTCTACTGCTTTAACTCAAAAACTGTAGCTTTTTTGCGAAATGTCAAATTATAAAGTTCCTACATATAATCTCTTCTTTAATTTTGCTGTCTCATATTTTCAATTTGCCCCCTTGATATAGCGAAAATACACATATATCAGTCTTTAACATTGCTTTAACTCGAAAACCGTAATTCTATTGACAAAATGTTCCATTTAAACATTTCTGGATATGGCCTCATCTTTAATGCTGCCGTCTCAGATTTTCGATTTTCGAGAAAAATTGCCCCTCCAAATCCCTTTGGGAGGAAGTTTTCAGGGAGAAGGACATGTTGAATGTTGATTTTACAATTTATAAGGCGCAAACAACTATAAAAAACATTCAAACAGTCGAAATGTATACCTCATCCGATTATGTCGTCGGTCAAAAACAAAGGAGAAATAATTCTTACTTTCAGTTTTCTTGCAACTCACTCCACATCATTTTGTTCTTGATTTCTGAAGTACCTACCTAACATAATTTTTGTTAATAAGTGAAACTATAATAGATAAGTTCACTTCGCACTAATAACGAATAGAACGTTTGGTAGTGATGACATTAACACAAATGTCAAAATGAATTTGAAATAATTTTGGGTTACAGCGGTGGCACAAGTACTGCTGGTAGTAGATTCTACTTCACTATAGCCTGTATAAAAAAAAGAAGCAATGATCTAATAAAATTTAATAATGTTTTGTCTGCTCTTTATTTACGTATGGTAATATGAAACTAAATTTCACGCCGGCAAGAGTTAGTTATATAAGTAAATCATAACAACTGACTCAGCCAATATAAATCATAATAAATGTGTATCCCGCTCCTATATAGGTACAGGGTGGTCCGAATTATAATGGAGAAACTTTAACAGCGTATTCAGCTGATAAAAATAATTAAAAAAGTTCATATAAACTTATCTCCAAAAACGCTTCATTTTGGAGATACGGGGTGTTGAAATATTGCGAAAAAATCATTTTTTCTTATTTTTAAAGAAACTCTTCCAGATTTTGCTTTCAAACTTTGTAGGTATTATTGCCACTCAAAAACAAATTTGTAGCATGATAAACACTTGTTCTTGTTTTACCAGTGGCGTTCTCGAGACGGTTTTAACAATTTTAAATAATTAATATATTATCAATTCTAAACAAAAATGGTCTCTTTAGTCTTTTCGCTAAAACCGTTTTCGAGAAATAAATAATTTTTCTTTGCATGTGCACCTAATAACTTAGGATTGCAAATGTGATGTGAATAAAAACGCATTTAAATAGCGCGAATTAGGTATTTGCAAAACTCAGATATTAGGTGCACATGCAAACAAAAATAATTTTTTTCTCGAGAACAGTTCGTTTTAGCGAAAAGACTAAATTGACCATTTTTGCTTAGAATTGATCAATATATCTAAATTTATTAACATAATTGCTATAAACCATTGGCGTACATATTTTTATTATTTAAAATAATTATTTTTTTCTCTAGAACAGCTCGTTTTAGCAAAAATACTCCTGAGGCCATTTTTGTTTAGAATTGATCAATATATCTAAATTTATTAACAGAATTGCGATAAGCCATTGGCGTACAATTTTTTTTATTATTTAAAATAATTAAAACGGTCTCACAAACGCCACTGGTAAAACAAAACCAAGTGTTTATCATGCTATAAATTTGTTTTTAAGTGGCAAAAATCCTGTTTGAAAGCAAAATCTAGAAGAGTTTCTTTAAAAATAAGAAAAAACTATGTTTTTCGCAATATTTCAACACCTCGTATCTCCATAACGAAGCGTTTTTGGAGATAAGTTTATATGAACTTTTATAATTATTTTTATCTGCTGAATATGCTGTTGAAGTTTCTCCATTATTCTCCATTATAATTCGGACCACCCTGTATATATATGTATATATCATAAAAGAATACCCTGCGGAGTAAAATAAAGAACAACAAAAACAACCAACTCGATTTTTTTCTTCTATGTTATACTTTTTGGAGATATATAGACAGGGATGAATAATTCAAAACATTAAAGGCCATCAGTGGTTGTTGAATACATAGCTGGATTTATATATACAGGGTGGTGGTTCTCCGGGAAAGACATCGATCGATTGTGAGCAAACAATCTGAAAATTTGGTGACATACTAAAGTCATTGGGTGACACACGTCTAAAATATTTTCATGTTAGACGCATTTCCGGTTATACCGGAAGTAGATGCGAACTTTGTTTTTTTTGATGGAATACCCTGTATATATATTACCGCATTTTTTGATTTTTTGAACAATTTTGAAAACATTTCATGTACACCTAAAGCTGTGTTGAGCATTTCCCAAATTTTATGTCAAAAAATATATTTGCAGTCCAAAACATAATTATCAATCTTTCCTATGCGGAAGCCTTTAATAATTAGATTTGGGTTAATTTTCTTCTTGTAGAAGAGGATCTACTTTGTAAGTATTTTTCTGATATTTTGGTAATAATTTGTACAGAGTGATCAAAATAGAAGCATGAGAACTAGATTCAAAAAAAAAACATCAAAAGTCGTTTTTTCAAATGGAAACCCCCGTTTTTATTATTTTATTGTATTAAAATGTAAAATATAAAATTTGAAATACCTATGTCAAAATCTGTTGTAAGTATAGGACATTATACATAAAATGTTTTCAAAATGGTACAAAAACCTAAAAAACTGGTAATCTAATAAAAATAACAAAGTTGGCATCTGCTTCCAGTGTAACCGGAAGTACGCCTAACATGAAAATAGTCTAGAAGTGTGTTCCCCAGCGACTTTAGTATGTTCCGCAAATTTTCAGATTGTTTGTAGTTATCGTTTGCTCAAAATCGATCGATGCCTTTCCCAGAGAAGAACCACCCTGTATACATAGTCAGTAGACGAGAGCAGACTTGCCCCAATATTTCACGTGTCACGGCCTAATGGGGAGGGTGGCCTATCCTGTCAAAACACCATACATACTACAGGAATATATATATACATTTTAATTATGGTATATCACTTTATATATTATGCCATTGGTGTGTGGTAGATCTATCAATAAGGTGCAATTATAAATGGACTGGATTCGTGATGGATTTAAGGTTGATTATTGCTGATAATGTAAATGCTGGTGGTGACGTTTTTTGGAGTAAATATCACGTAAACAGTGTATGTATAAGTACTTACATGGTTAATTGAAGGTTCATGACAGTATTGGTGTGAATGGAAATGGGATTCCTTGTATGATGTTCAACGTTTTTCGATAACCCACGTATAATAATAGAATATACCTAAAGGATGCGAAGGAGAAAAGTATCGTAACTTGAGAAGGACACTTGCCTAAAGTCGCATACCATATTGGGTACCGTCTAGAATCCTAGTATGAAATAAATAGTAATTTTAGCTTAAATAATAGATATTTATTGTACCTACAAGGGTCGACAGACGCGAAGCGAAGGGAGGCAAAAATCTGAGAGCTAAAATTTAATAATCTTGCCGTGTAGAATACACTTTTTTTTCTGCGATGGAAAAACGATGATTTAATATTGCAATATATTAAAGTCAGAAAATGATCGAAGTGATATTTAAAGTTTTAAACTGGTAACAGGTTTAAACCTTTCAAATCGTCGAATATCTGTCAATTTAATTCTGAAAACTTAGTTGTTTCTTGTTTGTAAACATTTTTAAATAGTTTTTATTACTTTCGGTTCTTGTATCAATGGACTCCGCAGTGATTTCTCAGGCCCCATACGGTCTAGAGACTTGAAATTTCGAATTCGTACTTAGATCGCAGACATCTCGCCGCCTGTTAAGCTGCAAGTGTGATCCAATATTGGTAATTATAATTATCTCATTCAATCTCATTCAACCAAGATCATTATTTTGCCGACATGGAACGACAATGGGATCCGTCACTGGAATTACGCACGAGCATGGAGCGTATATATACGTCCCGTTCTCTGATATATAGGTACTTTCTGGAAGATCGTCTATGGTTATGTCGCAATTGTCAGACGTCAGACGTTATTGTTAATTTAAAGTTTAATTTTGTGTTGTGGTAGACAAACAGTAATTTGTTATGGAATTGCTGTTGCTGGCAAACACATATACATAAGTATAGTTAAAATCGAGAAAAGGATAGCAATAGTAGGTACTCATCGGTACGGTTTAAATCTTAAATGCCCAATAAAAACAGTTTATAATTTTTTTTTTCAAAAATTTCACTTGTTTGATTTCGAGTTCTACTTCTGACTTCACTGGAATTAGTAGAAGCAGCGAAAGAAGTGTCACACATTTAAATCGCTAGATATATTACACATAAACAGAGTTCTCTCTCTTGCCGCATGTTTGACTTTTATTGACATTTGTGGTTATTTTCTAATGCAATCATGGCCCACTTCTTTCGCAACTTCAAAGATGTGTAGCATTTTACATAGAAAAATGGAGAATTGTCAATTATTTTAAGAACTGCTAATTTTTTATATAGACAACTTCATACAAAGTTTCCCTTATTTTTGCAGGTTAATACAATAAAATAATAAAAAACGGGGGTTTCAATTTGAAAAAGATGACTTTTGGCGTTTTTTTTTTGGATCTAGTTTTCATGCTTCTTTTTTGATCACTCTGTATCAATTATTATCGAAATATCATGAAAATACTGATAAAGTAGATGTTCTGCTACAAGAAAATTAACCCAAATTAAATTTTTAAGGATTGATAATTATGTTTTGGACTGTAAACTTAATTTTTGACATAAAATTTCAAATATGTCAAAAAAGGTAATTTTATAAAAAGTGATACCTTGTCACCTTGCATCAGAGATAAAAATTTTTTTTTCAGTCGCAGTAAAAATAGTCTCTACAAAAAAATTTGACCGACATTATTATTTGGTGCACTGAAAAATACAAAATTAAATTAATTCTTTTTGGTTCTGGTAATTTTGAAATGTTGCAGTTGTAGTTAGATTGAAAACTTTTGGCACCAACTTCAAAAGTATCAGAGCCTTTAAAATTTTGTATTTTTTTTCAGTGCAATCCAATCTTTTACAAGAACTATTTAATATTTTAATAAGTTATCCTAGTACCTAGTTGTTTCAATCAGATATGGATAATAATTATCTGACATAGACATGCTCATTGAGGAAGGGCCGTTTGCAAATGGGGTTTAAAATCCTTCATCAAGAGCATAGGTACCTACATACAATCCCTTTTCGCATTGCGCTAAAAAGCATCTCTAGCTACGTCAATGCGCCAAAAATATATCGTAATTCATAATCATTGGACGTGTAAAATGGAAAAAGATCCAGAGGGGTGTCTATATACTATACTATATTGTATGTGGGTCGAAAGAATTAACAGATGGTGTGTTGTCTAACAGACGGCGCTAATGCCTTTAAATAAGGCTAGCAGCCAGAGCCTCTCTGAGGAATAGTTTGGTTTGATGCTTGGCTGACCATTTATGTGTGTATATGTATGTACCTATTAATCCATTGGATGCCCATGCCCATGTTATATCCAGCACTATCAGCAGAGATTTCCTCGCCCACAGAAGTGGGATTTTGCATTCTACACATCATTCCAATTTATAAATAGAGAGAAATCACCCCCCTCCCCATTCCCTCACCATCATCCCCAGTGAAATTTGAAAGTAATGATGCGTACTTATACGCCTTTGGAGAGCTATATAGTGGATGATTCGTATTTGATTGAAATGCTAGCCAGCGCACCTCTTTAGATTGGATCTTTGATCATTGATTATATTGACAGAGGATTATATAAGTGTTATTTTAACTTACGTTAACTTTTATCACATGATAGGAGTTTAATTGTAGCCTACAGATGTTTTTCATTTTTAGTACCTACATGTGATTTTGGGCTTAAATGTTTCAAATTACATACGGTGGAGGAGTGAAAATTCTGATGGAGGAATATGAACATTGGGGAAATGTTTGATTTGAATCGAAATGAGGTATATATAGGAACAAGTTTGGGTGAAGGACACAGAAGGAAGAACTCTCCAATTTATAGTCATCTTATGTAAGACTTATGTACAGTGCATCCCATTTTGGTTGAGACAGCCAGGTATCTCGGTTGTTGTTGAAGATAGAACCTTGCGATTTTTGCGGTCCTGTTCACTTTTTTGTGAAACTCAAGATGACCAAAACAGATTTTGCCTAACTTCTTTTGTTCATAAGTTACAGGACGTTTTTGAAAATTCACAGTTTTCGGACTCGCCACAGATCTGCGATAATGTGAAACTGAAAACTTATCTCCTAAAGATTTTTATGCAGAATCCTTTTGGCGCACGCAATTTTTTCGGGGTATGGGAATGGATATACGACTCAAACTTCTAATGGTTTCAATGAAACACCATGTATTGTAATATCTCATTAAATTCCTTAATTTTTCTCTTTCAAAATATTGTATAATATATGAACATAAAGTTTAAATTCAGAAACACAAAGATACTGAATAAGAGACTATTCCAATTTTGACGACAATACCCAGGTTATGAATAAAATTAGTGACATTCTTAGGAACGTAAAAAAGATTTGACACGTGGAAATTCAAAAGATGGTCACTTAGACTATGACAATTTCTGAAAATACTGTATCATAATCTGTATATTCGTAATAATATGTGGCTGACGCATGATCGTGCATGACTTGTCATTTAAGAAGACTCCAACAATTTATCTAAATATCAGATACATTTCCCAACTGATGATTTGGCCGATGTGGTGATTGGTGATTTACCATGACCACCAGGGTCCTCTGATCTTACACCACTCGATTTTTTGCAGACAATCTATATTATATAGATTTCTTCCAACTATCAATTCCTTCTGACAATCTTCACATTCAAAACTTTCCAAATTACCTACTTCAATTCTAGAAAAAGGCTTCAGTAATAATTGTGAAAAATGTAGGTAAATCTCTACTTTATCCGCTTTTTAGAGTTTTGAGAATTTTTTCCCCTCCTGTGTTATATTTAACACAAATAGCTAGTAGACAGCTGCTTGGCCCCTAGACATTTAGGTATGGCTTGGCTTCTAACCATCAACTTCATATCATTTGCACTCTATAGGTTGGGTCGAATCTCAGACAGCTCTTAAACCTCGTTTATTTCTCCATATAACAAACATATTATTGTCCCTTCCACACACATACATAACAGTGTGTTCCACACATTCTATTAACGAATCGCGCCATTTTAGGTCTCGTAAAATAAAATCCCTGCCATAATAAACAACGGGCGTCCAGAATCACCACTCTCGGCCTGGACCACATTCGAGATGTGTCACATATTCAGAGATAGAGGGCGTTCAAGAGGCAAGATGAATAGAGAGATACTGAAAAAGGGAAGACTCGCCACTGTACCAGGATTGTTGGAATAAAAGAGGTTGGCTGTTTCATTGACACGGCCGAGGGCTGTTGAGTGTGACAACATATTCGATCTGTGTACTGAAAATCAAAGTTTAAATCTCTTCCATTTAGGAAACTGGTCTTAAAACCAGGTCAACTTCAGTGAATTATTTTTCATTTCTATACCTGCCAAGATTATAATCTATAAAGCAAACATGGCAAAGTGGGATTTTTAATCGACTTCGAAAAACTAAGGGGCTAGGTAAACAATTCATCTACCTATATGTTCGCTTTTTTCTTATAATCTTTGTACGTTACAAAAGCTCACCGATTTTGATGAATCATTGAGAAAAAGATATGTTGACTCTACATATATTTATTTTTTACTTTCTAGATCGGATTGTTGTTAAAGGTTTTCTGGTTCTTTTCTAGCTATAATTTATTTTCTTACTTTCTAGTTTCGAAAAGTTAAAGTAACTATAATCAAAATACTCGATCTATGTAATACAACTGATAGTAAGTATATAATAAATATAATAGCTTATAATAATATTAATTTATTCAGGCTAACCGACAAATCTTGAATATAAAAATAGTGTGCTAATAGATTGTCTGACTTATTATGAGCCTTACAAACTGCTACCGAGATGCAAATAGCATCTGTTTGTAGACCTGAACTAAATAATAAATTAAAATCTACACACCTGACAGCATCTAAAGCTACGTATTAATGGAATAGAGATAAACACATAATAAAATGAAAATACAACAGAACTTTACAAATACAACTACAAATGTACAGATCTCATCTTGTAACTTTAGATTATTTAAAGTCCAACAGGCGTATTCAGAATCCAATCTTAGTTTGGTACTAGCTAGTACCGTATTAAAATAAAAAACAAAACACTATCTTACCATAACACTGACATAAGACTCCTAAACTTAATTTAAGGTTAGACCTCCGCACTCAATTTATTAGCGTACTAAGTAAGCTTCGATTATGAATACGCCTGTAACTTTTTACATGGATTTTAATACGTCCTCTTGTAAAGTTTATTTTTTTAGATTATTATCTATCTAATCTATTGTAGATGCTTGGATCGATATAAACTGCATTTTTGGCCATAATATTTATTTTAGTTTTATTTACTGCAAACGATTTATGTCTAGAACAGATATAGATGCTTCAGCAATAGTGTACCTTCTGTTCCTGTAGAATACATTAATTATTTATTGGTGCTTCCAAAATATAACTCAAAAGTTTGTTTTGCTTATTAAACGTTAAAATTTTGACAGCACGCTTTTGTATTCTGGCTACCGGCCCTAATGCATTTGAATAAGCTGAACCCCAACAAATCATCCCATAAAATAGGACGCTCCAGAGTAAAGCATGGTCTAATTTTAAAAATCCCGATAGCCTGTAGTCAGCGGAAAGGTAAATTTTTCAAAATTTATTGAATTGAAATTTTAAAAACCTTTTCATTGGTATACCTACATGTTATTAAATAAAATTGTCATAGCCTTGCGGTTAGAGGTTTTTGTTTTGGCTGTTGAATATAAAGCAGACAGGGTTCGAGTCCACTTCAAGGCAGATTTTTTTTTCATCTATTTCTTTTCAATAAATATACTATATATTTTTTTAATCAGGGTCTATATTAAGATCTCCAGAAAATGTACAATTACATCAAATTTATATTGAGTGTTCATGTTTTATCAATATTTTTTTTATTAATTTTTATTTTTTACCTGTGTATTTTATGAAAAATTGCTTTGAACAAAAGTTGTAGGTACTGATTATATCTATAACCTAAAATTATTTTTAATAATATTTACACTACTGCTCTTTTTTGATAATTTTTTAAAATGTTTGAATGGTCGCCATTTTGAAACTACTTACCCGATATTGCCCAATAACGAACTCGACCGAGATATTTGAGAGATTGATTTTTGTAGCAAATTTGAACTTGATACCTTCAAAACTGCGACCTCTATCGTGTTAACAAATTTCGTAATATCCCATATATATATATATATATATATATATATATATATATATATACATATATATATATATATAAACTTTTGAACCAAATGTTTTTTTGGACTAACTTATAGACATATAACAACATGCCGTTGAAATTTTTTCGAAATTCAAAAGTGTGAACGATCGCAATAGGTATATTTCTATAAGAAATTTAACTAATAAATCCTTTCTATCAAGCATATATCTCATTTTATAGAAAACAAAAAGAAGGTATCTTACAATTTTGACATTACTAAAAATATTTTTCTTCCAATTCCAATTTTCATCCAGTATACCTAACACCAAGGTATTTAACTTGATTTACTCTTTTTATTTTACAACATTTCCAATTTAAATAATTATAACAACCATCTTTATGTATTGTCAGTCCGTCTGTAATAGAAAACTTATTAGAGACACATACAACACACTCGATTTTGACATAAAATTATTTTATTTTATCCTTGAGATCCTGGTCAGGGGATAAGGTTATGAAATTATTGTATTATCATCGGTCCTTGATACGAGCTGAAATTTTCAATTCAATCAAACGAATACAAGTTGTGAAAATTACATTGAAAGATTCCGTTTTTCACAGATAAATAGATACCTAAATAGATAAAAACAAAAGATGTGTTAAAAAGTATCCTGTCTATGCAGAACCATCCTGCTGAGGACATTTTTTTTTCTGAATCCAATCACGTCCAGTCTTTCTTCTCTGAGTGCCTCTAAGAAGGAAAATGTACCTACGCCAAAAAAGAAAGCCAACGAGGGACACGCAGACATTATTACACAATCCGCTCACATTTATTACGTCCACACGGGTGATTTAGGCTCTTTCCAGTTCTGTAGTTGGTGGAAGAATAAGAAAAAAAGACCACCAGTACCAGCACCGCCGCCGCCACAGACACAGAATGAGCAGGATATAATAATATTGAGCACAGGAACACAAAGAGGACACATGAAAAGTCTATTAAGTTTCTTTTTACGGCCATATCCATACACGACGTCAGTCAACCTTTGATGCTGCTCTGTGCTGTTATCATCATTGAGGAGCAAATCAGCTTAGCTGTGGTGATATTATTGCTAATACCATATCATCATTATATTATTATATGCGGTTATGATGAAAAGACATGGGGAGGGATTTTATTTTTGGATTGGAGAGATTTTTACGATGTTAGATGGATGATTAGATTTAGCTTATATGTAAGTAATGGTTCTTTGTTATCGGACCTTTTGCTAGTGATTTGGTTGAGTTTGGAGAATTTATTATCTAAATGAATGAATGTAATGATGTTTTTGTACAAATCTGTTGGATGTTAAGCTGGAAAGTATAAAAAAAACTCTATTGATTTCAAAATATCGCGGAAATACACGTGCCTATCAGAATTTATCATTGCTGTAACTCGGAAACCGTTTTTTTTTAATATTTCCAATATAACTATTATTACAGATAATGCCTTCTTTGATTTGGCCGTCTCATATTTTCAATTTAAAAAATGCTATGATTTTTTTTTGAAAAATAACTAATTTAAACGTTGCTGGATATAATTCAAATTTGTCGTGTCAGATTTTCGATTTAGAAAAAAAAATCACCTCTTTTGGGAGAAGCTTTTGGTGTGGAAGGAAATGTTGAATGTGGAATTTTTCCTCCTCTTTCAAATGAAAAAGTATCATAAAAATTGGAGCACGTTTAAAACCACATAGGTAAGTAAATTTTTTATTACATAGAAAACATATCAAATATTTGATAGAGAATATTCTCTATATCTATTTATTGTTTATTTATTAAGTTTTATTGTACATATTTCTCATTTATATGTGGATGTAGATAATAGTCACATATGACATAAATAAATAAATTACCAACTGGAAGTTTCTCTGGTTATGAGGAAAACGTTTTTTTATCGTCATGAGATTCTAAAACTATTAATTATTAAAATAATTTCAAAAATAGGCACACTAGTTCTAATTAATTTAATACTTATATCACTTCAAAGCTTCTCCCGACACCTATATTTTCCTCTTAGAAACTTTCTTGTATTCTCTTGATATTTTAGCAGTATCATCGTTATATCCCAAAGCCACCTGTGTTTCTCAAACAAATCAATATCGAGCTTCTGCTACTGAGCACCAGAGGTCGCAGTACAAACCACCCCTAATATTTCAACCCCATTCGAAGTTGGAGATCTGCAAAATCAAGTGCAGCTTGCATTTTTATACGCTAGATGTCAGCTAGGTCTAGATCGTTGGATTAGATTTTGATATACGAATTTAATGTAGATTATTACAAAAGTTACAAACGCAAAGTTTAAAAAAAGTATCGATGACTTGCAGAGAAGATTTTGAATAACTTTGATGAGTTAATATGTTCCCACTTTTGGATACTTCGGAAAGTTGTTGACACCTCGTCAAGGAAAAATTAAAATACTTCCTTTATTTTATCGCCTTCACTATAATATAAAAACATTTATATTTACTTTCTTTTTTATTTATTTACGCGCTTTTTGCATAGCAAAAGTGCACCGATTTTGATGATTATCTATTTTTTATTATAAAGAAAATGAATAAAACCTCTCCAAAAAGGGGATACAGGGGGAAATATTTTTCAACAATTTAAAATTCAATACTCAAAAATGTAAAATAAATATTTTTTACAATAATTAGGACGGACTTCATTAGTTGCTGCACTGAAAAAATTAAAAATA
Organism: Crioceris asparagi; assembly: GCA_958507055.1. NCBI lineage: Eukaryota > Metazoa > Arthropoda > Insecta > Coleoptera > Chrysomelidae > Crioceris > Crioceris asparagi. The sequence continues at coordinate 1,371,773 of OY293830.1, forward strand.
AAATTGATTCTATTTATTACTCAGAGCCATATGATGAATTTTTCAGCAACAACTAATAAAGTCGGTTATATTTTTTGTAAGAAATATTTTTTACTTATATTTTCCTTAACTTTATGAATCAAGTGCCTATAGTCTTTAGAAGTTTACTTTGTTATTTTTGGCCAGTTGTACCTATTTTGAGAATAAATAATGATATCGACGTCGAATTGTGGTTTAGTTTAGTGGCTCCATAATTACTCAAGTTGGGCCATCGATTTTTTTATTTAGATACTCGAGCCCAAGATGGCTCTGCTCCAAATATAGCCCACTATCAAAATTTCATACTTTTATATGTTCGAATGAGTTTAAATTTCGCGCCCATATTCGGTTAGTATCTTAGAAAAAACTGCAACTTCATAAGGATGGGAGTTGCAATATTTTCAGAAGCTGACACTTTGTTAGAGACGTTGCAAATGGCTGCTCATGCTTAAAAACTTTTGTGTATTTCTGTAAAAAACAGACGGCTTTCGTATTTTTTTAATACAAAGTTAATTACATTCATGGGCAGTCCAGAGAAGGTACGTGTTGTTTGTATTAATTAATAATTTTAATTAAAAAAAGTAGTTCTTGTTTCCTATTAAAGTCCCTATAAAGATCCACCACACAGGTTCCCAAGATGGTCCGACAATGCTTTGGTTGTTTTTCGGCGATTTTGTAGGCTCTTATTTTACTGATTATTTTCTATGCTCCTTAAAAGGTCCGCCAAAATTGTGGAAAAAATATTTTTTCTACCAAAACTGATTGTTAGAATAACGTTTCAAGAGTGTTTTTGATTTTTTCAGATTTTTTTGTGTTGCAGGTATATTAAGCTTTGCTAATCCTAAGATGGCCCACCGTGTAATTAATGACCAAAAAAACCTGATTACCTTAGAATCTCATATGATAGATTAAGTTTTACGTTTTTAATTTTTTTTTTATTTTTACTTGCTTTTATAAATTACATGATTAAAGTTGGGCCAGGATAAGTACTTATGTTCCTAAGCAGGCCCACTTTAATTCTAAAAGCAATTGTTTTCTTGAAGAAATTCAGTCCAAAATTTTGATTTGTATATCGATTTTATTCACAAATAAATAAGTAATATTGTAATGAAGTTAGTTTTCATAAATTATTTATTTTTTAAATTTTATTTCAATATTGCAAAAACGGCCCTTATAAAGCACACGTACCTACCATATGTTTAGCTCAATTCGCTCTAGACGAAAAACTGAATTTCTGCTCTACTTTTCATTGATAGAATTTGTTTTTTTTTTACTGAAAACTTTTTGTTTTATATAAAATTATGCTTTCACATATCTGGTTGATTAGAAATGACATAAATCAAGACATCACATGCGATACACAGCAGCGTTTAGGACACGGACTCTGGGCAATTATCTCTGGCATAAAAAGTACCACACCACCAACTGAACAAATAGCATCTTTATGATTACGTAAGAGAGCCGAAAAGACGAATGGCTTCGTTGTGGCGTAACTGAAACTTGACTAATTCGGAACACGGGCGCGTCCGCGTCTCTAATTCGTGCGGCATTTCAAGTGTCATTAGACGGGAACCGTGTAGTGTTGTTGTAGATAGATAAATAAACCATGTCTCAAAAGAGTAGATAGAAGTGATGACTTTGTGCAACGATTCGCATCAAGAGGATTCGAGTAGAGCGAATCGCTGTCGCATATCTTTTTCCTATTTCAATGAATATGAGTCTTTCAGTAGGGTATATATATGTACGTGGACCGAAATAAAATTGAAAGATTCCTCTATTAGCTAATTTCTATAAATTTATAATAAGCATAAAAAGTATTACAGTTTGTTTCACGAATCATGGCTATTGTTTGTAATCATTTACGAGCTACGTACATATCGCTATATACCTACGTCTCATCGCATCTCATTATCATGAAATTCTCTACTACGTTTGTCGATCTAAGCTGCGACATCAGTATGTCAAGCTTATGTCCTTTTATACAGTGATAGGGCGCTCGCTGCACGTATGTCCGAAGGCAACGCAATCTTTATTTCATAGGTGTCACAAAGTCATGGTGACATTTCAGATAATTCACGTGCATAAATTTATATTTCACAACTCAAGCGATAAATTTATATTTTGTGTGTCTGCATTATTGTCTAATGAATTTTCATGGCTCTTTTGTTGACCATTTTCCAAAAATCTAACTTTAAAAAATCTGGCGTATCCAGTCACAGGACTTTCAGGATAATTCCACAGCATTTATGAAAATCGTCGGCTTGACTCGTGTGAACATTCATTATTTTCAGAAGAAGTGCTTATTGGAATGATGAAAACCAGAAGCTTCCAGAAGGAAAGTCTTGTCAAATAAGTCGTTTTCGCGCTACAGTCTTTAACAAAACACGTGCTTTGGTACCTACCAATGAACTGAAACTAGTTAATATTAAAAGTGAAAAATTATTTCTAATAATTCTTATTCTAATTAGCATTAAGCTACCAAATAACCCAAATGTGGTGGGCTAAGCTCAGCTTAAGAAGATATTAACACATTTAAGATATCTAGATAAATTTAGCACAATATATATATATATATCTATTATTAATATAATATGACATTCCACTCCCAAAGGATCATCCATAAAATCCCAAACGCATATATATATATATCCACGTCCAATTAGCATTGCGAGCAGAGTCAGAAAGTCTTGCAGTACCATACTAATTCGGCAATTTGTTTGTCGTTAACATTCCCAGCTGTCCGGATCACTCGTTTGCCGCCGTTAGAAAATGCAGTCGGCTGTGGCTGTGTCGCTTTTAGTAGTAGAAGAAGAAGAAGACGACGAGGACCAAGAAGAAGAATATGCTGATGGAGTAGAAAAGAAGACGAAAACGATGCTCAAATGTGAAGTTAGCCGCAGCGAACACATGCACATATTATGTTGAGGTTGAGGCGTCTTGTCGTAAATAGAGTTATTCAAAGAAATAAAAGAACTGCCACTAAGTTTATTATTAGATGGGATATAAAATTTAATATCTGTCATCGGCAGATGATCGAAAAATATAAACGGTATGTATATATAATGATTCTTTTTTTTTTGGCCAAGGCTGTTTGTCGGTCTCTCGTAATTGAATTAATGTTGATGACAATAGATCAAAAGATGTTTATAAATATGTTTTTCCGTTTTAATTCAAGGATGTCCAATTTAATTTTGGAGTTTTTAATCAAAATAGAATGCTGTTAATCTATTTTAAAAGATTAGTGTCCGGCTACCTGCTATTTATTAATAATCCTTCAAATAGTACAATATTTGACCTTATGTTAGCATAATATCTAATAAAATTGAGGCTGTAGACGCTATTTTTGACCGACTTCAAAAAAAGGAGGTGTACAATTCGGTTGTATGTTTGCGTTGTTTTTATAGCTGTTCGCGCATTTTGCGTAGTAAACGTACTCCGATTTAGACGATTTTTATTTTAACTGAAAGAGTAACAAATGGTCCCATTTTTATAAAAATTCAAATTCGAAAATTCCTTCCCTCCAAAAACCGCTGTCGAAGGGGGTGGAGAGGGCAATTTTTTTGCGAAAATCGATAATCTGAGAAGGCATACTGAAAGATGGGACCATATCCGGAAACGTTTAAATTATTCATCAAGCTGGGGACATTCTTACTATTTTTTCAGATTTTGGCGAATGCGTCATTTTAATATGTAGGTATTCAATTTTTTAAACCAGACAATCTTGTTCAGTCTATCTTCCTATCACATAGGTAATTAATCATGATAATATTCGCTTAAAAAAAGGAATAGCAAAATTTTCGTCAACTAAAATATTGAAAAATTGGAAATTTGAGTACCAAATCAATAATTGTATTTAATAATTGTAATTTAAAATGAAATCATCTATACTAATAAAAATAAAATGGCAATGTCTATATATAATATCAAAATATTATGTTTTAACTAATTGCAATTGAATATGTGTCACTAATAAAGACATAATGGTGATAAGGAAGATGATTATAAATAGTCACCACCATATCCTGTGGTGAATATTTAGTATTTTGTATCCAGTGAGGGGTATCTCGAGAACTGAGGAATTTCTCGGTTGCTAATTGTTATTTCCCAAAGCTCTAAACGAGGTCGCGTTTTTCCTAGTGTAGGTATACTAGTACATGCATTATGTATAATGTTCATCTATTCTTGATAATAAGAAATGTTCTGCTGGAAATTTTCCCTCCAGAAACAGCCCCCCAAGGGGGTTAGGTTTAGTTAGGTTAGGTTAGGTTAGGTTAAGTTAAGTTAGGTTAGGTTAGGTTAGGTTAGGTTAGGTTAGGTTAAGTTAGGTTCGGTTAGGTTAGGTTAGGTTAGGTTAGGTTAGGTTAGGTTAGGTTAGGTTAAGTTAGGTTAAGTTAGGTTAGGTTAGGTTAGGTAAGGTTAGGTTAGGTTAGGTTAGGTTTCGCAGTGGCAAATACTGATATATGTGATATGCCTATTTCAGTTATGCTGAAGAGCAATTTTTTTTCAAAAATTCAAAATATTAGGCGGCCAAATTAAATAATAGATAATATATAACAACATTTAAATTGAGTTACGGTTTCTAAAGCAAATATTCTTTGAAATGGAATTCATAGAATAATCTAACAATGCAAAAGTTATACTGGCAGCGTTGGCAACATTGATAATGACAGCACTTGAACGTTGAATATACTGCACAATTCAATCGTCAATTCGTTTTATCTTGCTTTTTCACGAACTTATATTTACTATTTTGACGTATATTTTTTCTAATTTGGAAGGATGTTAGCTTTTAATAGAATGCAACAATGATTATATACTGTTTGGGATTGAAGAGATACTTTCAAATCGAAAATTCCAGCTAAAAGTCGCAAGTTCTAAGAACAGCATTTTTCCATTTTTTATTATCAAAGCGTTTAATGTAGCGTCTTTAGTTCAATTTTATTAAAAGTTATGTTAATATACCTACATCTCTTTTTGCAAACATTTGATTTTTAAGGGTTTTGAGGCGAAAGCCGCCTGTATGCTCATTATTTCATATTTCATGTGAGATACGAGCTGCCTTCATTCTGGTTGAAAATATGATTCTTACGTTGTTATTGCGTAGCTAAGGTACTTATATGTAGCCAGATGCTGAAATAAAAAGGTATGATGTAGGTATATCGTATATCTTCATTATCCAACTCAGTATATCCCATCAAGAATCGTGTGAATGGTTCAAAACACCTTCTTGATATTCCAGGCTTCACTTACACCATTTATATACTTACAGAAAATACTCCACAACACAAGATTTTTCAATAATAATTGAACTTTCTATGCCGGAAGATTCGTAAGGTTCATGTGGAATTATCAGATGGATCATGTTTCTAATTAACACTAAGAAATCTAATTATAATTAAAAACAAACTCAAATCTAAAAATAATCCGAATTGCTTTTAATATGGCCAATAATACTTTCTGTTTAAAATGAGAGTGTTGAACTAACTAGTCTATGCAATTCATCAGTCCTATACAAAAACTTTCGAGGAAATTTTAAAATTAATAATAATTTCCTTCGCGACAAAAATTTCCATCATGCTTATGAAATGGGTTGGTTGGCTGAGGGTTGGCGGGAGGGGATGCAAAAATAATGGCAGCGCCGCGATCTGTTCGCATTAATTGTGTAAAATAAGTGCACGCCAATAAATGAGCTCATTAAAAGTTTTTCTCCATTGGTATCGCGCGCTCACCTATTGTTTATTAGTGTTGAATGCGGGAGCGCAGTTTTTCGATATCGCCAGTCCAATTAAAAATTTTTCGTCCATACAGACACTGAGCTCTGGTGATGGATGCCCCTCTCACACCTCCACAGTGAGGCTGCCGCACCGCTCCTCCTACATAACGAGATGTTTTGTGCATTCATGTTCTTCTCCGGCGAGAGATAGAGAGCATTTTATAATTATTTTCGACATGCTTCACGACGCTTCACTAATTAATCATTATCAGTTTTTTTTTGGATTCTGCTATAAAGTTGGTCGTGTATCTACATGAACATTTTTCAATGATTTTTTTTCCTTTCACAGAAGTGTTATTCGATTGTTTCATTATATGCTTCCACCTCACATTTTAATAAGGCAGGGCCAGAAAGTTTGTTGATTAATAAGGTGTATATATATATATATATATATATATATATATATATATATATATATATAAGAAAGGTAGGGCAGGAGTTTTTCCGTTTCACCGATTTATTGTTTCATTAAAAGTAGAGGATATGAAATTCGATTGTCTGCCCGTTTTTTTATAGATAATTAGTATATCGTGTTAGACAACATAAATTTATTATTTATATATTGTTTTCTGATGCCCATTGAATGCAATTGTTAAAGGAATCTACGGCAGCAATTTGAACATCTTCGTCGCTAGAAGAAGAATCGTTATTTACATAATTAATAATTAGTCATTTTTCGCATTGTTGGTACGAATTTTGTATGGATTCATTCACGACAATAAATTCTTCGTTATCCAAATCTTTTTGCCCTTTGTAAGATACAGAAATAAATGAATTCCCGAAAGCTCGTGGTTTTGCTGATTTTCCAACAACCAGCAATCTTAACTTATGTAACTCAGATGCATTAGCACATGGCATGGAGCCTTGGTCTTCCTTTACTTATTTTTCAGCCATTGTGTTGACTATATTCTTAAATATATCTGAGACTCTAGATTTTCCAATACTAACTTTACTGGCAACTAATCTGACACTTTCCCCGGAATCCACCAACCTAATTATTTCATGCTTTTGTTGCAAATTTTGCGTTGTGTGTTTTCTTTTTGATATTCGTTTTAATTGAAAAATTCCCGATGCCTTCAAAACCTGACGAGGTCAAAAGGTTCGTAGCATTTTGCAATTACTACAGGAGATTCATACCAAATTTTGCTGGCATCGCGGCTCCACTAAACGCTTTAGCTCGGAAAAACGTTAGATTCAAATGGTCTGAGGAGTGTCAGAAAGCTTTTGAAGAATTGAAAGCATGGAAGAAATTAAAGAGATGCGTTCGGATTAAAGAGATGCGTCCAGATTAAAGAGATGCGTCCGGATTAAAGAGATGCGTTTGGATTAAAGAGATGCGTCCGGATTCCGGATTAAATAGATGCGTCCGGCTTAAAGAGATGCGTCCGGATTAAAGAGATGCGTTCGGATTAAAGAGATGCGTCCGGATTAAAGAGATGCGTCCGGATTAAAGACATGCGTCCGGATTAAAGAGATGCGTCCGGATTAAAGAGATGCGTCCGGATTAAAGAGATGCGTCCGGATTAAAGAGATGCGCCCGTATTATGAATTTTAAAAATTAGTGTCTGCAGTACTGGATTTCCGCATTTAAGTGTGTCCAGATGAAAGAGGTTATAAGTACTACTATAGATTCGCGTAGACCGGCATCGTGCACTGTCTTGAAATTAAAAAACTATAATAAATTCCCATTAATATATTGTCTGAATAAGACAAAGTTTTGGCACTTAGTGCGTACTAAATTCAAATTTGTGTGGTATCATTAAAGAATTTCCATTTTTTTGCACTTTCTAATGCTCAGTTGGAACTTAACTCAGAAGCTTATGACAGAAATGGCAAAAAAATCTCCTTTATATCTGAGCGCTATTTGGTGAATATAAAGCCGACGTCGAAAACAGATGCAATTAAACCTGATCTCCAAAACCAAAAACACAAACAACAGTGAGAGTAATTAAAGAAGCAATTACACGCATAGAACACAAAATTGCCTTAATTAGTCCATACACATCCGCTAGGTATCTTGAAGCAAATCATTTGGTAAATTGCAATTTGCTTCACATCCAAAAATAACAACATCATTTAGATATACCTACAAAAACCTCCACAAAACATATTAATCAATACTTGGTAGTTACTTAGGTAGTGCAGAGAAAACGGTTGATCATTAGTCCATTAATTTCTTAATTTTCACAAATAATTAATTTCACATGCGTCTTTGAGTTCTCTCAGACAGAGCACACACACATTATATATTTGCTTTGATGTGAATATAGGTATGCATAAAATGCGACATTTTTCGAAAATAAATCGTCGAAAATGAGCATCTCTACTGCTATAATATCTCGACAGGAAATTGGAAATAATTATTGTTAGCAGCGTGGACGGCTTAATGGCATCTAGTTAGTTAGTCGTCGAGCACAAAGACAGGCAAATTATTTAGTGGCACATTTATGATCTTATATTTATAAACTCACTCCTCCAAAACAGAGCGAATGTCGTCTCTCACGTCTCTTGGCCGCTTAGAGCCACTTGTCAACGTTTCCCATTATTAGATATAGTAGGTAAGTATACAGGGTGGGGATTTTAAATGGAATGATATGCTTGTAGCTGTGCCCTATGGGAATAAGATTTTTCTAAAATAGGCCCTCGAAGATTGTTTAGGGAGTTGGCTTACGTCATGTGGAAAAAAAATGGTAGAACTCTTCCCTTTAAGTCTTCTAGTTTTCTCTATAATTTAATTGGAGACCTGTATTTAAATTTTCTTCAAACATTTTTAATAACAGATCTCCAAGGAATATTCCCTAATGATCATCTAGACCAAAGTATATCTATTTGCTCAGCAGGATGGAGCTCCTCCCCATTTTTCAGGAAATGTAAGGGAATTCTTAAATGCTGCATTTCCAAATAGGACGGCGAGGATTTATAGAGTGGCCTTCCAGATCCCCGGATATTACACCCTTAGATTCTTATTTAAAAACTAAGCTTTATGTCATCAAACCTATAAATCTGGAAGACTTCAATGCAAGGATTCGGGCAGAGCTAAGTTTAATCATGCCAGAAGTTTTGGGAAGAGTAAGAGAAGAGTTCTATCATCGGTTGATTCTGTGCCAAAATCCTTAATATGAAATCTTTGAGGCAGTATTTTTGGATTTTAGAAAAATCTTATTCCCGAGGCCGCTATCAGCAGTGTTCCAGCGTTTAAAATCCCCACCCTGTATACAATATTATAGAGTCCATGATTATGATTTAGATAGCCATTTATGTACACCTATATATTTACGCTTAATAGTTTACAAATTGTTACTGTGATAAACTTATAGCGAAATTATATTATATTATGCGATATTGCAATTTGTGTCTTCTTGGCTATTTTGGATAAATATATGGGTAATATACATGAGCCTAATAGGCAAAATAATAATAGATTAAAATTGCTTTAATTCAAACTGTTCGAGAAATACCGAACAGAAAAGGAATCAACAATTTCATTTCCTACAATTTACCTACCCATCTCAGTTTAAACGCTTTAGGAACAACAATTTACAACATTACATGACATATTTCAAAAATGTTTTTTTGTTTGGGTCACTCTATAGATATCCGTCTACGTATCTCAACTCACTCAGTACACATGCATTTACGTATTTTGTGATAGCTTTAGATGTACTTGTACACTATAAGTATCCTACTATTATCCCCTTTAATTGTTGTATCGCTTCAAATTGTATCAAGGACATTGGCAAATAGACCGCAAGAGGTGATTGCATTACCATCTGCACTACACGAAACCCCGAGACCCTCTCTTCTTCATCTCTATTATCGATAGGTACTATTATATTGTGGACTGATCGAATTGACACACTCCACATACGCTTTCTCGCAGAAGTCGCCGCAGTAGTCTACGCTTCACTTTATTAAGCCCCACTCAACAACACCAACTTGTCGTACGATTTGGTCGAAATGCATAATCGAAACAGGAATATCGACATATGATACCTGATTAACTGAATGCAAGACAAAAACACAAATCACACAAGCTTTTTTCTGCTTTATTGATTTATTGTGATTTCATGACACTTCATATCAGAGAACCAGAAAAAAACTATTTAATTTCAAAAGCTTGAATAAAATTGGTGAGATTTGTTATTACAAATCTGAACAAATACTGTGTCGTTTATAATAGATACTGGAAAATAGATGAGAGTAAAACTTTAGGGTTTCGTACATATAAATACTGAGAATTCATTGGAAAGTTAAGAATAAATAATTCAAAACGTTTTATAGCAAAAGAAGAAGAAAAATCATATCAATAAAATTCGGCAAATCCAATGAAATTATGAGATTTATCTTTTGAGGATGTCTATCATTGGGAACCATGAAAGATACGAAGATGGTTTAATTAGAGAAAAGTTGAATTACTTGACGGTTGATAACATGCTGTTGAGAAAACCGATAAATTCGACTTACTTCCGAAGAAATTGACCCATTTCGTTTTTATTTTTCTCTCATGTTGTTGACCGAGATATAAAGAAACAAAAGAAACTTTCTCATTGCCATTTTTTGAGCTCTACAAGACAACATTGAGTGTATTTCAGTACGATGTTTCGTTTCAGAAGAAATCATCTTTATTTTTTATATGGTCCACAAAAAAGTACACCCTGTATTAAATAGCATATTTTATTACGAATACATTATGGCACAATATGATTCTGCAGTATTTATATTAGAGAAAAAGGGTTTTTATTAAATTTCGAAAGTTTTGGTTTGAATTTTGTTGTTACGTATTTTTGCTACTGATTTTTCTGGTTATAAAAATTTGCCTTGACAAATTCCAAATTTGTACGGGTGAATTCTCTGTTTTCTCAAAATAAATACAGCAGTAAATTTCGCTAATCCAGTTGTATGGTCAATTTTTCTAACAGATATTTCCGGATTTTCAGTTACATCTAACAAATTTTCTCTTTCTTCATTGCTTCAACTTCAGCAGCTTTACTATAACATAAGATATAACATTTAATCGTATCAAACTTTTCTTCAGGTGAAAAACATGTGCCATTTTGTAACAACAAAAATCAGTAGCGACAAGATACAAACAACAAAATTCAATGACGCTATGTACTAATATATGTCAATAGAATTATTTTGACATTTTCTCAGCGCCATCATTTCAGCGCCTACTACACCAAAACGTTCGAAATTTAATAAAAAACTTTCTTTTTCTCTAATTTAAATAATGTAGAATCATATTATGCCATACATCGTTGTATTTGTTAATAAAAAAATATATTTGATAGGTACAGGAGTTCCATTATCTCTGGTACAGGGTATACTTTTCTACGGAGCATATAAAAAAATAAAATTCATGATGATTTCTCCGAAACGAAACGTCGTACTGAAAAATTCACAACGTTGTCTTGTAGAGCTTAAAAAGTGGCAATGAGAAAGTTTCTTTTATTTCTTTGTATTTCGGTAAATAACATAAGAAAAAAATAATAACAAAATCGGCAAATTTCGGTTTTTTGATATTTCTTCGGAAGTAAGCGGAACTTTTCGGTTTTCTCAACAGCATATTATTACCCCTCAAGTAACGCAACTTTTCTCTAATTCAACCATCTTAGTATCTTTTATGGTTATAATAGACCTCCTTATCTTGGACACACTGTATAAAACGCATTGGAACATAAGTGCCCAATCATCTGATTTTCCATTAAATGTATAATTGTTCACCGTTTGAAAACTACTGAAACGTACCCACAAAGCAATAAAATCCCCAACAATAATTTTATTTCTATGCTAGTACAGGTGTTCACCGCTGACCGAAAATATCCAGAGCACAAATATACAGTTTCGTTAATTATTATATCCACTGTGAATTGCTTTTTTTACTGTATGTATTTAACTTTGCCTGCCTTTTATTGACTACCATCATTTATTTTTTTTTTTTTGTTAATGGTATCATCTGGACATTTTTTTATCGAATTGATTATATAGACTTCATTTAAACCAATCTCCTAATTTATGCCATCAACTGTTCACCGCATAAATATCGAATGCCCCTCGTAAGATTAGGAATCCCATTTCAAGCGTTTCATTGTGGTGGCATCCCCTGCTGTGAGTTTTTATCCAAAAAGGAAATTGGACCAGAGAAGAATTTTGCAAGACCATTTTTTGTCCATACAAATACCAGAAACCAATAAGGGATATATAAAGGCCAACATCTAACTGAATGATTGTAATCTATTAGTGTTTTTCATTATCGATATCAATAAATGGGATTATCTCAATTTGCTACGTTACAAGTCATTTATCATCCTTTATTTATTTACAGATTTAGAAATTTCGAAGCGATTCATCCAAAATAATATTCAACAGATGTTTGATTAGCCAGAATTGAATTTATTTTTTTTTATCTTCTATACAATTCATTTAATTACTGTACCTAAGAGTGATATGTTTCTAAAGTTATTTGGAATAGGTGATGATTTTGAGATAGATAGAAAATGTTCTATCTAATGATTCAATAAAGTAAAGGTATTAATTTTTTGTGTCATTTAATTGAACATATGTTGCAGACCACTCTGATTAATTTCCGTTTTTTAATACCACCATTTTTGAAGAGGAGGAGGATACAATTTCACAATATAATGACAAAATAATCATGGGGATAAAACATGTTTCAGAGGTTGACTTCTTTATTCATGAGAATCTGTACACTTCATGATATCATGATATAAATGTACGAAACCCTCGAGGTATGAGTTTTACTCCTACTAAGCATATGTGCTATTATATTTCCTTAATCCCTCCTAAATTTAATAGTGGGTAGCTCAGGATAAAAATAGTAATTAGATATAGAATAAACTCTTTTATTTGAAGCCGCTTAAAATAATAAGTCTCAATTATTATGTAAGGAGAAAGTTAAATTTAAGGTCCATTAAAAGTGACAGGTTTATCTACCGTCCTTGAAATTTAACGTTCTGTAAACATACAAAATTGTTTAAAGATAGACCGTTGATAATTTGAAAGAAGAAGTTAAAACTGTGAAATTTTGAAGATCCCGCTAAAAATTAGTGGGTGTCACTAAAAATTATAAGGGACCTCTAAAATGTAGAAGATTCTGATAAAATTTAGGGGGTATTTTTCAACGAAATTACCTGATTTTAAACGGAATCCTATAATTCTTAATGGTATTCTTTAATTTTCACAGGTATCTTCTAATTTTCAGCAGTACCTACCTTTCCATTTTTACCGGAGCCCTTTAATTTTTACCGCTATCCCATAATTTTTAGACGTCCTCTTTAATTTTCATCGAAATCCTCTAATAATTTAGAGGTACCCTCAAGTTTTAGCAGTACCCTCCAATTTTTAGTGGCATCCTCTCATATTTAGGGCCCCTCTCTAATTTTTAATGGAATTCTCTAATTAATAGATGTACCTATCCTCTATTTTTTAAAGGTATTCTCTAATTTTGAATGGGATCCTCTATTTTTGTGGTACCCTCCAATTTCTGAAGGAGTCCTCTAAATTCTAGTAATAGGTACCTACCCTCTTACATTTATTAGTAGGTATACACTAATTCCAAGAGGTACCCTCTAATTTTAGCGACACCCTCTAATTTTTAACATAATCTTCTAATTTTTAAGCGGTACCCTCTAATTTCCAACAGTGTCCTCCAGTTTTTAAGGAACGCTCGAATTTTTAATAAAATAATTTTCAAAGAAACTAATTTTGAACGAAATCTTCTAATTTTTAGAGTCAAATTTCTTGCGGTGCCCTCTAATATTTAAAGGAATCCTCTAATTTTTAGAAGCACACAATACGTAACAATTTCAAACAGAACACATAAAATATGAAAGATGGTATGAAGTATCGAAAAGGATAATAAACATGCAACATCTATCCATACAAAAAATTGTAATGTTGGTAATCATGCAAAGGAAATGGTGCTAAATTATTTTTAAAAAAAGATCAATGAATATAGGTTTAAGAAATCCACGCTTGTGGTCAAATTTTGTACTTATAGCTTTAAGCTTTAAGCTAAGTTCGCGAAAAAATTTAAAGCCTCGGCGCGTTATATGGAAATTCCGGAAATAGTATAGACCACGAAAATATGAAAACTAACTCTTACAAAATGATGGTTTCAGGAGAGTTATAAGTACGAGGTTTTTGTAAGCAGTTCAGCTATGTCGACTGCGCTACCAAACGGACCGGGACATCTTTGTTATCACCCTGTAGAACGAGTTTATGCGTCACACATGATTCTTATTCAAAGATCGTGTAGTATAAGCATTATCGCGCGTGATATAGATCAAAAATCGTATTTTCCAAGGCACCAACCAACCGACCAACCAAATTACCCCTTGGAAGATAACGACAAGCGGGGGTGGGCTGGTGGATAGGTGGTGAGCGCGCCTTTTGCTCGCCCAAAGCATCCATAAAACATAGTCGAACATTATGATGTCCCATAAACTCTGATTTGAGCAAAAGCGAGTGTGTTTCAGCAATTCTGTCTCTCGTTCTCTCTCTATTCCAGTTCACGCTCGTTGGTGTTCTCCCCCGATCTACTCAAATATTTATCAAACAATCATCATCCGGCCATCAGAGGCCACCAACATGGCCGCCACACCGCTACCGCCGCCGCCGCCGCCGCTGAAACCGCCACCATCAACATTTGAGTCGCTTGGGAGCAAAGCAAACTGCAAACTGTGTTATGAACCACATTGTGAAATATTCATGCGCTTGAATAGAGATGCCTCTTAAATTTGTTTTTGGGAAAATCGAAAATCTACTTAACGGCCCTATGTGGAGCACCACCGCCGCCGCCACCGTCGCTACTATATATTTCCACACATGGGCTTTTTATTTTTGCAACACGACGCGTCACACCGCGCCGCATACCATTACACAAACGAAAGTTGAACGCAGCAATTTTGTTTTCCTTTTTATCTTTCCGTCGGATTTGCTTCTCATTTCCCAAGGAGTTTTTACACTACTTTGATGCTATACAAAACTAGAAATATTTTATCATTGTATTTATCGCATTAGGTAAGTCAGTTATTGCTTGGTTTTTAGTAGTAGTACCTAGTAGTTTTATAGTACCAACTTTTTTAGTTGGTGCCCTGAAAAATACAAAATAATATTAATTCTATTATATATCTGACCTTCTTTTTCTTAGGGTGTATCAGTGAGTCACGTTTTTTTTTTTGAGAGAGTTGTGATATTTTAATTTGATGGTAAACAAGAAATGTTCCGATTAAGTATGGGATAAAATATCCGCCAAATGCCCCCACGACTCTGATGACAGGTCATTACTCTTTTCATGACTTTTGCACAGAAATGTGGCCGTATCTCACAGGAATTGTTTGCATAAACCTGAGATTTCACAAAACCACAAAGAAAAAAATCGCACGGCATTAGATCGCATGATCTTGGAGGACAGTTGACATCAGAATTTCTCGAAAAAAATAAAATATTTTGGGATTCGTTGCTGCAATAAATCGATTGTTTCATCCACGGTGTGGCAGGTGGTGCCGTTTTGCTGAAACCACATGTTGTCCAGATCCATGCTGTCTAGTTGAACTCAGTTATCATGTTCCTGTAACGAATACTGTTCACAGTTACTGCAATTTCGGCCTCATCTTCAAAAAAGTAAGGCCCAATAACGTCGCCTGACAAAAATCCGCACCAGACAGTTGCTCGTTGTGGGTACATTTGTTTCTCATGGATTGGATGAGGATTTTCTGAGACCCAAATTCGACAATTTTGTGTATTCTCGAAGTCATTCAGATAGAAATGCGCTTCATCAGGGAATATGAGTTTTTTAGAAAAATTGGCATTGACTTCACTTTGCTCCATTGCCCATTGAACGAATTGGCGGTGCTTTCCATAGTCTGTTGGTTTCAGCTCCTGAGTAAGCTTAAATTTGTACGCATGAAGGTGCAGGTCTTTTGTCGAAATTCGCGTAGTGCTTCGTTAAGTTCTTGAGAACGATGCCGAATTGATGTTTTCGGGTTTTCAGCGACGCTCTCATTTACTGCAGCAATGTTTTCAAGAGACCGACCGGTACGTTGACGCAGATAAATCGGACTGTCCATAATCGACCTTGTTTCTTCAAATTTTTTGAGCACTCTTCGAATGATTGTCACATTAGTTGTACCTTCTCCACTAAAATTCGGCGGATTTTGCGAGCAAAATTTCACAATTATAACGCGTTGTTTTGTCATAAAACGCTTCATTTTTAGTAATCAGACCAAACATAGGTGACAGCTGTTAAATTTCAGAGTTGCCAATTGCACGAAAAACAAGTGAAATTTTTGAAATAAATTAAACATAGTTTTTATTGGGCATTTAAGATTTAAACCGTACCGATGAGTACCTACTATTGCTATCCTTTTCTCGATTTTAACTATACTTATGTATATGTGTTTTCCAGCAACAGCAATTCCATAACAAATTACTGTTTGTCTACCACAACACAAAATTAAACTTTAAATTAACAACGTCTGACGTCTGACAATTGCGACATAACCATAGACAATCTTCCAGAAAGTACCTATATACCAGAGAACGAGACGTATATATACGCTCCATGCTCGTGCGTAATTCCAGTGACGGATCCCATTGTCGTTCCATGTCGACATTATAATGATCTTGGTTGAATGAGATTGAATGAGATAATTTTAATTACCAATATTGGATCACACTTGCAGCTTAACAGGCGGCGAGATGTCTGCGATCTAAGTACGAATTCGAAATTTCAAGTCTCTAGACCGTATGGGGCCTGAGAAATCGCTGCGGAGTCCATTGATACAAGAACTGAAAGTAATAAAAATTATTTAAAAAAATACACTAAATTTAAAAAGTGCACTCATCAACATCTCTCAATAAAGATGATGGATATTTAAAAAAAGTTACCTACTTCACTAATATTTATATTTTTTCGACAAACTTTAATCCATGATTTGAGAAGTTGAGCTGTAGATATGTGAAAGTTATAAACAAATTGAGATATTTTTGATTCTGCGTGAAATAGTCGAATCGAGTCTAATTATTTAAATTATTTTTCAATTTACAGGACCGAATAATTCACTTTTCATGATTGTTCTTGTCAGAATGTTAATTTACTTAAATGAAATCTGGCTACCCACTCAATATTGAGAAGAAATATCTCATAATTAATTTCCTTGAAAATGTTGAACAGGAAATACCCCAATGACACATCTAGCATCATTTATTTAAAAACAGTGAAAAAGTGACACTACAATTAGCCGCACATGAAGCTGCTTCCACTAATTTAATTGCTTTTTCTCTCTCCACAATAATATCCAAATCTGTCTGTCTGTATGTAATAACGTCCCGTTGCTGATGATGACACACCTCCTATTTGGGATACAGCACCAAAAGTCCTTAGTTCAAATAATTAATGATACGGTTTGACTATATTTATAAACGACATACAGTTGAGAGAGATTTCTTCAAGGTTTTTCTTTTTTTTTCTCTGTTTCTGTCTGTCTGTTTCTCGCCATAATAAATTCAACGATGAGTGTGACAAATAGGTATATGAATATTATTATGTTGGACGTTGTACAGATGCGTTTTCTTTTCAAGTGACACGGGCGAATGAGAACTAATTGGATTTGTGAGTGTTGTTTTTTTTTTTTTGGAGCTCATTTTTCCATGACGGTGATGAACAAGATCTAGGTATCGAAATCTGCAGAGATGTACAAGGTTGCCTATAAAAACGCATTTCATCAGTTGGGTTAATTTTTACTGTGTAAATTAAATGGAGCAAGCCACTATTATTAGAAGTACTTCCTTATATTGAAACTTAATTGGATAAATAACTTTACTGAAATGACATAATTCTGCTAAATAAATCGTGACATTAATTGGCATTCAAAAATCTCACGTCATGTCATGTGAGCTGTAATTTTCCATTATCTCTAAATAGGTACAATTTAGGTAAATAGGGAATGCTACAAAAGAACGAAAGAGACATGAAAAATAGATAGATTATCATAAAAAAATAAATAGTGTTCTATTTAATATAAATAATTTATTGGGTTCTGTATTAGTCAAAATCGGTTGGCCGATTTTGTACATCTTGTACAATTTCGGAACGTCCCTTCAAAATTTTAAACATTTATTTGAAAAACTAAGGGTGGTAGGCCGACATAAATATACCTATGTTTGTCAAAAATTTTGAGATAATTTTATTATATTTTCCTCAATATATTCGAAATCATTCATTGTATGTAAAAAAATAAAAAGATATCATTTAATATCTCTGATGAGGCCGTCAATATGTTTTTTTCGATTATATAGGTAATTTGCTAAAAAAAATGGAACTTTTTTCGTTGGGTAGCTTCGGAAATAATGGACAGACAGACAGACGACAGGTAGACAGACTTATCTACCGACAGGAATCAAAGTGGCTTTATTAGATGTTCCGTTTTCTCAACGGATGTAAGTAACCCTAAAAACTAGCAATATCTATGGGTCCAACCCACATGAGCTGGACAAAAAGTGCCAGTGGGATTACTATACCATGAGCTTTTTTTTTGGAAATGTTGGCTTCAAACATTCGAGATGGCAGAATTAAAGATAAGACAATATCCGGAAACGTTTATATTGAAAATTTTTCCAAAAGAGTTATGGTTTTCGAGTTCGAAATCTCACATATGTGTATTTTCGCTATGTGGAGGGGGCGATATCTTTCGAAAATTGAGAATCTGAGGGTACCACATGAAAGACAAGAATATTTGTAGCAACATTTATAATGAAACTTTTTTCCTCAGAGTTACGGTATTCGAGTTACTGCGGTGGTAAAATGGTTAAATCTAAAATAGTAACGCGTATTTTCGCCGCGATGTTCTGAAGAACAAGTAAGGAATATGCGTAGGTAATAGGATAAGTACTATTTTCTCTAGTATTAGTTACCGTTCAACGATTTTCGTGGCTAATGTTAGGTACACTCAGAAGTGTGAAATAAATATTTTTTACAAAAAATTGGACCGACGTTGTTAGTTGGTGCTCTGAGAAATACGAAATAATATTAATTCTACTAGTTCCTTGTGAAGTTGGTGCCAAAAGTTATCAATCTAACTGCAACTGCACAACTTCAAAAGTAACAGCTCCAATAGAATCAATATTTTTTTTGTTAAAAAATATTTATTATATATCTAATTTTGAAAAAGAGTTGGTTTACTGTAAGTATAATAACTCATCGATAAGTGACCTGATAAATATTCTTCACAAAAAAAATCCCGATGGCCTTTAGTCAGCGGAAAGGTAATTTTTTTAGAATTCATTGAATTGAAATTTTAACAACCTTTTCATTGGTATACCTACATGTTATTACATAAATTTGTCGTATGTGTAATAGCCTTGCGGTTAGAGGTTTTTGTTTTGGCTGTTGAATATAAAGCAGACAGGGTTCGAGTCCACTTCAAGGCAGAATTTTTTTTTCGCCTACTTCTTTTCAATAAATATACTATATATTTTTTTAATCAGGGTCTATTAGGATCTCCAGAAAATGTACAATTACATCAAATTTATATTGAGTGTTCATGTTTTATCAATATTTGTTATTTTTTTATCAATTTTAATTTTTTTACCTGTGTATTTTATGAAAAATTGCTTTGAACAAAAGTTGTAGGTACTGATTATATCTATAACCTAAAATTATTTTTAATAATATTTACACTACGGCTCTTTTTTGATATTTTTTTTAAATGTTTGAATGGTTGCCATTTTGAAACTACTTACCCGATATTGCCCAATAACGAACTCAACCGAGATATTTGAGAGATTGATTTTTGTAGCAAATTTGAACTTGATACCTTCAAAACTGCGACCTCTATCGTGTTAACAAATTTCGTAATATCCCATATATATATTTATAAACTTTTGAACCAAATGTATTTTTGGAATAACTTATAGACATATAACAACATGCCGTTGAAATTTTTTCGAAATTCAAAAGTGTGAACGATCGCAATAGGTACATTTCTATAAGAAATTTACCTAAATGGACCGAAAACATATAAAATAATATTAATTGTATTGATTCTGGTAATGTTGAAGTTGTGCAGCTGTAGTTAGATTGCAACCTTTTCGCACCAATTTCAAAAGTAGGTACTAGCGCCAATAATATTATTTTGTATTTTTCTGTGCACCATTTTTCTGTAAAAAATATTGATTTCCTACTTTCGGCAACAAAATCATTCAACGTTCACCAAAGAAGAAAATACCTAGCAACGTTGCGCTTATACTTATTCTGAGATTTCAAAATATCGTGGAAATACAAATATTCCAAACTTTTCCAATGCTGTAAATCTAAAACCGTTCTTTAAAAAAAACAACTTTAATGTTGCAGCATTAATTTGGCAATCTCATATTTTAAATTTTCGAAAAAAAATTGCCCCCACCACATACCGGAGACACAGATATTTCGGACTTTACAAATGCTGTAACGATTTTTTTTAAATGTCCTTTCACATTTTGAATTTTCAAAAAAACTTGCTCTTTCCACCCCCTTTGAGTGATTTTTTTGTGGGGATAGGGACATGTTGAATGTCTATTTTTTTTTCAATAGATAGTTCTCTATCGAATGAAAAAAGAATCACGAAAATTGGAGCACTCTTCCTTTGTAAAAGGCGCGAACATTCATAAAAAAATGCAAACAAACATCAGAAACAGTTGCTTACATAGTCAGGATTCTGTGCCGTGACCCCAACATGCATTCCAACCCAAGCGTTTGAAGAATGGTTAGTAAAATATTTTTTACAAAAAATTGGACCGACTTTATTAGTTGGTGCACTGAAAAGTATAAAATAATATTAATTCTATTGGTGCTGTTACTTTTGAAGTTGTGCAGTTGCAGGTAGATTGGTAACTTTTGGCACCAACTTCACAAGTACCATCACCAATAGAATTAATATTATTTTATACTTTTCAGTGCACCAACTAATAAAGTCGGTCCAATTTTTTGTAAAAAATATTTATTTCACACTTTTGAGTTTAACATTAGTCACGAAAATCGTTGAACATTCACTAATACCAATGAAGATAGTACTTATTCTATTACCAACGTATATTCCTTGCTTGTAGTTGTTATTATTGAGATCTCAGAACATCGCTGCGGAAATACGCTTGAATATTTTAGTTGTTACCATTTTAACACCGATTTTACTCGAAAACCGTAACTCTAAGGGAAAAATGTTCAGTATAAATGTTGCTACAAATAATTATGTCATTCATGTACTGCAAACAGATTTTCAATTTTCAACAGAAATCGCCCTCTCCACATAGCGAAAATAGGTATATTTGAGAATTTAAAATGTCTCTATGTCGAAAACCGTTACTCTTTTGAAAAAATGTTCCATTTAAACGTTTCCGGATATTGTCCTATCTGTAATTATATCAATGCAGATTTTCAATGGTCGACAAAATTTGCCCCCTCCACCCCCTTCGGGGGCGGTTTTCGGAGGGAACGAGATGTGGGATTCCCGTTTTTATGAATATGGGACCATTTCTCAAGCCTCCTCTTTCAAATGAATCAAAAATGATCAAAATCGGAGTACGTTTACTATATGAAAGGCGCGCACAAACCAAAACAAACAAAAAAAAACACACAGTCGAATTGTATACCTCCTCCTTTTGGGAAGTCGGTCAAAAATGCCAGTTTTCTGTTAATTTTTGTTACATTTTACATAAAGTTTGCGGATTTTTTGTTGAGTTAAATTAGATGTCATTTGATTGGCCACTGACAACCCCCTTGTCTTTGGTCTTTTTTTAATTCAAAATTTAGTAAGTTACTACTATTGGTATTACCTACTCAATTACCCATCTGACAGACATGCGCATTCAGATCGATTTGCAAACTGTTCTAGATTCATATAAGTAGTTGTTGGAACAAAGCCATATAATCTCTCACAAGGGAACTTGAGAAGATCGGAAGCTTATTTACAAAACAAACTGTCATCCTTGTAATAACAAACATAAATTAAATTGTCACATCTTCTATACCACCCATATACCTACCGACTTCTTACAATAGAGTAGATATATAAACTGGCTGTGCTCTGAAATATGTCTTCAGCCTGCTTATATGTTACTTCTCGTTTTCTGACTCTATCTGTCAAAAAATCTATACACGACAGTATTAAAACACTAAACCATGTAGGTATATTAGGCGCAATCTGTTTTTACAGTAGTGTCGCACAAAACAAGCATCTAATTTATCTCGCTACAAATTGGTTTGTCGGGGTGTTTCACTCCGCAACTGGTGTGGTGAACATATTATTATATTATTAGGTATATCCTGTCAGAAATAGATTTCGGAGCCTTTCGAACAAAACAGGCCTATCGACTTACAGGGGCGTACCATTATACGTGGTTTATAGATGTCAGGGCGGAGTGGAGACATTATTTTTAATGACCATTTAAAAATTGATACTTTATTTATGAGTTATGAGGTTCTTCTTGAATGGTACGTAAGTACCTACGTGTAATTTTTCGGAAAAGAAGAATAGAAAGTTGTTTTTTTTCTGCAATATGTGGTAGCAGCAATTTTTTTCGAAAATTGGAAATAGGTATGTGACAGCCAAATTAAAGAAGAGATTATATGTAGCAATTTTTTAATTGGATATTTTTCAGAAAAAATGTCCGGTTTCCGAATTGCAATAGTGTGAAAGTCTAAAATAAGTAGGTATATGTATAGAGGGTGTTCCAAAGTACGTGTAGAAAATTTAAGAGATTTTGTTGATGTCAAATCAAGAAGAAAAGTTCCTATAAGAGTCGTGGGTATAAGGTAGTGTCAAAGTTGAATTCTTATTTTAATTTTTTGTGAATATATTTCAAAAGAGTTGTGAGATTCGAGAGAATTTCGGTATCTGGGAGCATTTTTCAATGACAAAATCAAATTTCATGTTAGTTTACTATTACTTTCTACTGGAAAAAATCGATATTTCTTACATTTTTGTGTAAGAAAGTATATTATAGGTCTCTGCGAAGAAGTGCTTTCGAGCTATTGAGATTTGAAATAATTGACGCAAGTGATTTGGAATTACAAAATTTTTAATTCAAAATTAATTTGAAAAAAAAATATTTTTCTTGCATTTAAATTCAAAATAGGAATCGGGTGTTATTAAAATTTAATACTAAAAATAATAATAATAAATACCTACTTACCAATAGAATTAATACTATTTTGTATTTTTTATTGCACCAACTAATAGAATCGATCCATTTTTTTTGTACAAAAAATTTGATATTTAAAAATGAAAATTGATCTGAGAGGATAGGTGCCAAACTTAATAATAAGGAGCGTTAACATACATTTTAATAATTAATATTATGTTACGGAAATACCAAATAATAATTGGAGATTTTTCATATTTATTGTATAAACATCATATTATTTTACACAATCTTGACAATTTCTACGCCTATGTCGTGATCCCATATTCCTTGTATAAGATGATGTCCCCCATTGTTCAACAAATAAATTAATATGTCAGTGTAACAACTGCCTTCACCAGCTCTCATTTCTATTAAGAAGCTGAGATTGACATTGAGGATGAACAACATGGGATTTTAATTACATTCCTTCCATTTTCTTCTTTTTTTTCCGTCTATATAGATGCCAAGTCAATCATTCTTGTCGTGAGATGATAATTGAATGGATCGATCCCTCAGAAGACATTTCATAATAAGTATAAATAAAAATATCCGGACACAGTAGATAGAGGGTTAGTTGAGTTAGCTTTGTGATGATATTTAGAAATCTACCCGAAGAGGTGTTCGGTATAATGTTTCTAATTTGTTTGATAGATGAACACAAATTGATATAACAGGATTTTTGAACAAGGTGTTTATTGATTGAATGCCGATACTTGTGAGGGTGAGTAAGT
Source organism: Crioceris asparagi (assembly GCA_958507055.1). NCBI lineage: Eukaryota > Metazoa > Arthropoda > Insecta > Coleoptera > Chrysomelidae > Crioceris > Crioceris asparagi. Next base: position 1,395,476 of record OY293830.1, read on the forward strand.
CCTTGGGAGCTTTTAAGAAAATTTTAGATTCAACATATGTCCTAAACCTCTTAATTTTTGAGCTAAAGGGTATTAATCTTATAAGAAAAAAATAACTTTCTTATCGTAATTTTCATATCAATCTTGGATAATTTTATGAAATTTTGTACGCGTTTTAATTTTCATCCAGAAAAGAAGTTTTTTCGCACATGGTGGGTAAAAAAATTCCAAAGCAAAATATCAAAAGCAGTCTCAATGAACAGAATTTAAAAAAATGTCTTTGGTTTTTATTTTTTTATGCGAGAAATATGCGTTGTACGAAAGTACGTATGAATCATATTTGCTCCACAATAAATGAGGATTTCAGAAATATTTTTGGTTTTTTAGAAAAATCAGTGACGTACCATTTGTTTTTTTTAAATAGATTTAGTTTAAACCCCGTAGGGACGTCATTGGTAAAAATTTAAAAAATCTCCACCTCTAAGTACCTATCGGCAATGAATAAACACCCTGTATGTAAAATATCACAAGTTTATTTTAGAGCTTAAAACTATATGAAAGATCAAATTAAATATCACTAATACGTTCAAGTTCTTAAATATAATAATAATAATAATATGATAATAATCTTTATTCAGGTTAACATACAAATCTTGATTAAAAAATAGTATGCTAATAGATTGTCTGACTTAATAAAGTCCAACAATCCCCTACCGAGATGCAAATAGCATCTGTGTGTAGACCTGAACTTAATAATGTATTAAAATCTACAAGCTTAACATAATCTAAATATACATATTAATATACAATAAATAAACAAATAATAAAATTAAAATGCAACAAAACTATAAATACAACTACAAATGTAAAGAAAGACACATGATATAGGAAGTATTAAATATTAAAACAGATTTTTTAAGTAATATAACAATATCTATGTATATTATAACTTCAAATTATTTAAAATCCAACTCTTAATATGAAATTTAATACGCCCTCTAGAGTAATTTGATAATTAAATTTTAAGTAGGTAATTACCTATAAAATCAACCTAATTATAAATCAACGCCTAAATTAGGATCATTTCTAAAAATAGTATGCAATATTTAAAACATAAATATTTCTTACAAAAAATTGGACCGACTTTATTAGTTGGTGCACTGAAAAATTCAAAATAATATTAATTCTATTGGTGCTGCATTGAAGTTGGTGCATAGAACAAGAAACTAAAATGGCACAACTTGAAAATTACCAGCACCAATAGAATTAATATCTATTATTTTGATTTTTTCATGGTAACAACTAATAAAATCGGTACCATTTTTTGACCGACAATATCCGCACGGAGAAGGCAGGTATACAATTCGACTGTCTGCTTTTTTTGGTTCGTAAGCGCATTTTATATAGTAAACGTACTCCGATTTTGATGATTTTGGATTCATTTGAAAGAGGAGACTTGAGAAATGGTCCCTTATTTATAAAAATGAAAATCTGAAATCTCCTTCCCTCCGAAAACCGCCCCCGAAGAGGGTGGAGGGGCAAATATTCTCGAAAATCGAAAATCCAAGATGACAGAATTAAAGATAACAAAATATCCGTAAACGTTTAAGTTGAACATTTCTTCAAAAGATTTACGATTTTCGAGTTAAATATTTATTCCACACTTTTGAGTGTAACATTAGTCACGAGAATCGTTGAACGTTCACTAATAACCATGAAGATAGTAATAACCATGAAGATAGTACCTATTTATCCTATTACCCACATATATTCTTTGCTTGTAGTTGTTATTACTGAGATCTCAAAACATCGCTGCGGAAATACGCATAAGTAATTTAGATGTTACCATATTACCACCGCTGTTACTCGAAAACCGTAACTGTAAGGAAAAAATGTTCATTATAAATGTTGCGGATGACACAGTCATTATTTGTAGTGGTGAGAGTTGGGATGAAGTTACAGCCAATGCTAAACATTCTTTAAAAATTATAAGGAAATGGTTTAATTATCACAAAGTGTCTTTAAATATGTCAAAATCCAGTGTTTTATATGTGTCTCTATATGCGGATAAGCTCCCTGTTACAGACGGACTCACAATACATGATGATGTTTGTTACAATAACTTAAACTGTGGATGGAAAGTAAGATACCTTCTTTTTGTTTTCTATAAAATGAGATATATTCTTGAAAAAAATGATTTATTAAAATTATACCATGCTTTGTTCTGTAGCGTCCTATTTTATGGAATTATTTGTTGGGGTTCAGCTTATTCAAATACATTAGGGCCGATAGTAAGAATACAAAAGCGTGCTATCAAAATTTTAACTTTTGGTAAACAACACAACCTTTTTAGTGAGACACGATTGCTGAACATCAATCAAAAATATATTTTGGAAGCACTTAGTGATGCGCAAAGCAAGACCAAGACCAAGACCGATATGGTCTTGGTATTGGTCTTGGTCTTGCACCCTTGGTATTGGTCTTGGTCTTGCATCAAATCCTTAGTCTTGGTCTTGGGTCTTGGTCTTGCATATACGGTCTTGGTATTGGTCTTGGTCTTGCTGCAAGACTTGCAAGACTTTGCAAGACTCTTGCAAAAATTTTGATCTTTTTATAAGTGTGAAAAGCTGTTGCGATTGCTTAATCCAAATGAAGAAGAACCCTGCATATGTATGGGAAGTATGTAATTCATAATCTTATAAGATTGCCTATAACTATATTATCATTCGAAATGGATAAATATCGACCGTATAAAAAAAATTTCATTGTCCAGAACAAACACGCCTGGTAATGTAGAATAATTAATGAGAATAAAACTAGGTGCCTAGAATTAAGTTAGGGCAAGTGAGATGCGTAAAAGTTTATAAATCAATAATCACCATTCACATATGAGAATCGTATCTTACTAGCGCGACTTAGTCTACTTGTGTTTTCTTGGTATCATCCGTCCCAACTGAGCACTCATTTTACTACATACTTCTACTTCATACTTCTATTTCATAATTCATTAATTCATTCTACAATGGTTTTGTAACATTTTCTTTAATAAAATAGAAAGAATCTCTGAAAGCGATCAAAAGTATTTCTGATAAAACTAACTTCAATTTTTGCAGAAAGCTTTTTCCAAAAAATGAAAATTAAAAACAGTTAGAGATTTAATACGCGCATTTATAAAACTAGGTATCTATTTAAAAAGTCAGTCGTGTGAATATCTCAGTTGAGTTAGTTAATCAGCATGATCGAAAAAATAGTTTCAAAATAAGGGCAATATAAAATTTCAAATATCTCCAAAAGTGGCAACTGGATAAATGTCATCAACAAAATTCAGATTTATAGATGATTCTTAACGTTTGCTTAAAACATTCTGCGCGATAGAAAAAATAATAAAAATAAAAAACCATGTAGTTTACCTTACCCTGGCTACGAACTGTCGGGATTCTTTGAAAACAGCTCGGTAAGGGAAATCCTAGAAGGGTTGAAATTACGGTATAGGTATAGGGTATTTAAGAATTTTTTGAAATCCGGAAATCCTAGAAGGGTAAAATGAACTCGCTTTTCACCCAACAACTTTTAATTCAATATTTTTAGAATCTGTAAAATAAAGATCGATCATAAGAGATTAAATTAATTAGGTTATTTATTAGTGTTTCTTATCTAATCATTAAGTAAAATAATATGTTTCCTACCAATTTGGTGTTTGGTTACGGAACTGCAAGAGTCTTGCAAGTCTCGCAAGTCTTGCAGCAAGACCAAGACCAAGACCAGGTTAGTCTTGGTATTGGTCTTGCATCACAGTATTGGTCTTGGTCTTGGGTCTTGGTCTTGCATAGACGGTCTTGGTCTCGGTCTTGGTCTTGCAAAATTGCAAGACCAAGACCAAGACTGCAAGACCAAGACCAGTCTCGCAGCATCACTAGAAGCACTAATAAATAATTATTGTAATCTACGGGAAGAGTATACTATTGCTGAAGCATGTTTATTTTCTAGACACAAATCGCTTACAGTAAGTAAAACTAAATTAAATATTGGTCAAAAAACTAGTTTATATCGATCCAAACTTGTCTACAATAGATTAGATAACAATCTAAAAAAATTAAACTTCTCTAGAGGGCGTATTAAATTTCATATTAAGAGTTGGATTTTAAATAATTTGAAGTTATAATATACATAGATATTGTTATATTACTTAAAAAATCTGTTTTAATATTTAATACTTCCTATATCATGTGTCTTTCTTTACATTTGTAGTTGTATTTATAGTTTTGTTGCATTTTAATTTTATTATTTGTTTATTTATTGTATATTAATATGTATATTTAGATTATGTTAAGCTTGTAGATTTTAATACATTATTAAGTTCAGGTCTACACACAGATGCTATTTGCATCTCGGTAGGGGATTGTTGGACTTTATAAGTCAGACAATCTATTAGCATACTATTTTTTAATCAATATTTGTATGTTAACCTGAATAAAGATTATTATTATTATTATTATAATTAGGTCTTTCATGTAGTACCTTTCAATTTTCGAAAGAAATCGCCCTCTCCACATAGCAAAAGTACTAATATTTGAGAATTTAACTTGCTTCCAACTCGATAACTTCAACACTTTTGAAAAAAATGTTCACTTTAAACGTTTACGGGTATTGTCCTGTCTTTAATTAAACAACCTCAGATTTTCGATTTTAAAGAAAATTTGTCCCTTCTACCCCCTTTGGGGGCGGTTTTCGGAAGAAAGAGGATTTCGGATTTGCGTTTTTACGAATAAGGGACCATTTCTCCGGGCTTTTCTTTCAAATAAATCAAGAATCATCAAAATCGGAGCTCATTTACTACAAAAAACGCATACCAACAAAAAAAAAATCCCGATGGCCAGCAGTCAGCGGAAAGGTAAATTTTTCAAAATTCATTGAATTGAAATTTAAACAACCTTTTCATTGGTATACCTACATGTTATTACATAATATTGTCGTATGTGTCATAGCCTTGCGGTTAGAGGTTTTTGTTTTGGCTGTTGAATATAAAGCAGACAGGGTTCGAGTTCCACTTCAAGGCAGAATTTTTTTTCGCCTATTTCTTTTCAATAAATATACTATATATTTTTTTAATCAGGGTCTTTATAAAGATCTCCAGAAAATGTACAATTACATCAAATTTATATTGAGTGTTCATATTTTATCAATATTTGTTATTTTTCTTTAATAATTTTTATTTTTTTACCAGTGTATTTTATGAAAAATTGCTTTGAGCAAAAGTTGTAGGTACTGATTATAACTATAACCTAAAATTATTTTTGATGATATTTACACTACGGCTCTTTTTTGATAATTTTTTTAAATGTTTGAACGGTCGCCATTTTGATACTACTTACTCGATATTGCCCAATAACGATCTCGACCGAGATATTTGAGAGATTGATTTTTGTAGCAAATTTGAACTTGATACCTTCAAAACTGCGACCTCTATCGTGTTAACAAATTTCGTAATATCCCATATATATATATATATATATATATATATATATATATATATATATATATTTGATTCTGAATTCTTGACTGGTTTATTATTTAATAAAATAGATTTTTGTTGGGGATGCAGTCATTTAATAAATAAAATTCTTTGGATTATGCCAAGCTTACGAGAATGTTTATTCTCTTCGTCGGGGCAAAATTCGTGAATTTATATAAAATTAACCACAAACAGGAAAGATTTCATGACATTTCTGATTGCTGACTATGAAATCTTTCCTGTTTGTGGTTAATTTTATATAAATTCACGAATTTTGCCCCGACGAAGAGAATAAACATTCTCGAAAGCTTGGCATAATCCAAAGAATTTTATTTATTAAATGACTGCATCCCCAACAAAAATCTATTTTATTATATATATATATATATATATATATATATATATATATATATATATATATATATATATATATATATATATAAATAAAAAGATGTTCAAGAATACAAAATCAATATATATATATATATATATATATATATATATAATGGAGATGCTCTACACCTTTGTGCTTTTATTTAGTTGGACACAACCACCACTAGAAGCGGATCACGTGATTTCAAGCTTGGTGGTGGTTGTGTCCAACTAAATAAAAGCACAAAGGTGTAGAGCATCTCCATTATTATATATTATATACTCTTTCATTTATGAAATATAGAAATCTTCAATTATATATATATATATATATATATATATATATATATATATATAAACTTTTGAACCAAATGTTTTTTTGGACTAACTTATAGACATATAACAACATGCTGTTAAAATTTTTTCGAAATTCAAAAGTGTGAACGATCGCAATAAGTACATTTCTATAAGAAATTTACCTAAAAAGCTGACAGTCGAATTGTATACTTCTTCCGTTCGGGGTTCGTCAATCCAAAAGAACAGTCAATTAAAAACAGAAATTGCCTTTTTTCTTCGTGAATTTCCATATAAAATTTGTTTATTTAGCTAATAATAAATTTATGCTCTTTCTAATTTATGGACGCCCTGTATATCTACCATAATATCTATGCATGGGTTGGAGGGGATGTTCCCTTTGTAGCTCTATATAAAGCAAGAAGAAGAGGAGATAGCTGGATGGTGTGGAAGCCGAACCGTGAAATTTATCAGTGTGAAAGACCTAATTAGCCAATTAGGCGCTGCACGTCTTCCTTTCCGTCCTTTCCTCATTGCCTGTATATATGCCTACCTACGTTGACTGATTGATTATCTGCCGATTTTTAATTAAACAGATCGCCGCTGCGGCAGAATTCGATACACACTCTCACTCTCACATTATATAGAGAGCAGCGGGGATACCTAGGAAATAGAGATAGGTATATATTTATGTATGCTGTTGACTGAAATATCACTAGGTATATTATATATAGTCGGTCGGCATCGTTTTCTTCTAGGTACCTACATCCAAAAGGAACAGATGTGTGTGAAGAGAATCAACAACATAAGTATGCAGATTGTGCATATGGTCTCTAAATGATGCATGTTGACGGTTAATAGGATTCCTTTAAAGTCATTTTAGTGTTGTAATATTGGTAGAAGAAGTCTAATTAGAATATTAATTAGGATATTATGGTTTCGGGATGTGTCGTTTTCGGAGAGATACCAACAGGTTTTTTTTGCTTAAGCGCCTTTTGGAGATGATATGATATCTGACATAATTACTTAGGTACCAATAATAGAAGTTTGTCGAATTATATCTGACTTAGGTATTTAGTTCCTACTGCTTTTTTATGAGCTGTACGCGCGTTTTGCTTTGTAAACGTGCTCAGATTTTGATAATTTTTTATTCATTAGAAAGAAGAGAATTGTGAAATGGTCTTATATATAGAAAAACACAAATCCGAAATCTCCTTCCCTCTAAAAACCACCCCCGAAGGGTACAGCAATGGTTAAGGCTGACATATGTGTATTTCCGCTAGGTATGTGGAGGCATTGGGTATTGTTTCAGATTGGGGGTTTCCCCACACAAGGTAGGTAGATACCTACCAATATACCTATTCATGACGTGATAAAAAAATCTTGGACAAGCGATTCGTAGGTACCTATGTTCAAAAATAACTGCCCAGAACCAGATTTCATGGATTCATGTATGAAGAGAAAACACTTAAGCGTCTGACTAGCTTCAAATATAAGTAGGTGAAGTGATCCAGAGCATCCGTTGGCCGTGACGATTATCTATATTAATCTTTTTCAACAATATTGACTTGGTACTTAACGAAGTGGATAGCAGCAATTTGTATAGGTAACTATGACGAGACCAACCTCACTGACAATCCTGGCTCCAGAAAAGTGGAGGTGCCCAGAAACACGAAGAGAGTAGAAATAGTTCTGGAACATTCCCGTGCAACTATATTAATGGTTTCTGGAAACCCTTTTGCCACCAATGATTGCTTATAAAGCCCAGAAAGTTTATGACAACTGGACGCAACGTCAACGGGGGGGGGGAACATACAAGGAACAAATTATGCCGGCAGTTTGAGCGGATGGTTTGTCAAGGAAACTGTTCGAAATAAAGTTTTTTTGCAGCCTCACGTTTAATCCATCAGAGAGAATGGCGACAAGGTGGTGCTTGTTGGTGATAACTTGGCAAGACACTTTTCACCAAAAGAGATAGGTTGAGGCATGTGGTGCAAATAATATCCACATATCAATGCTGTACCTGCACATTTGATGCAGCCACTTGATGTTCGTCGCCCCGAAGAAGAGGAAGTGGATAGAGATTCTCGACAAGTGGAGGAAGGAGACTCGTTAACAAGAAAGCATTCCAAAAGAGCAATTTTCAATCTTGCCAGAGCGATTGTGGTGGAAAGGAATAAGTAGGTACTTCCACGTCAACTCTCACATCGGGGATTAGAACAACTGGTTTGCACCTTGTAAATCCTGAAGAAGTTTCAGGGCGCATTCCTGCTGGTCTTCGTAGGTACGTGGAAGATGCAACGATGGAAAGAGTCTCAGATTGATTGACTTGTTGAACGAGCACCACATGGAAGTATGGAAGGAGAAAAAAAAGTAGAGGGAGGCAAAGTGTATCCTGTAACTGATGCATCCTGCACTGCTGGGCATTCTAATGTTTCTGAGGACGCTCCAGTTAGTTCAGAGATATCTCAAACAGAAAGTTTATTTTATTTTATAAACTCATTTTTTACTCATGTTTAAGCATTTAAGAAAAAAATAATTTCTGGTTTTCTTATTTTACCAAAGATTTTGTAGTAGAAAGTTTATTTACCTATATTTTTGCAGTTAGTTTTTAATATTTCTAAGCATTTAGGAAGTAGGTATAGGGTAAAGTGGGGAAAGTTGGACCACCTTTTGAAAGACTCATAATATCTTCTTTATTAACATAAATAAAAATTCATTCTAAACCGAAAACGATAACTTAAACTGAATAGTTTCTTCTGAACCAGTAGATGAAACCAATTGTAAAACTCTGATTTAAAAAACAAAATAAAAACAAAAAAATTAAATTGGTCCGTCTCTCCTGCTCGTTGTAGGATAGATGGACCACCTAGGTCAGGAGAGATGGATCTCATTTCTCCCTCCTATGCTTTTTAGTGTCTTGAGCTTTGCAACTCTGGCTCGTATCTTCGTAGGTCGTACAACTCTCATATAGCCAGCGGTTAGGTACATATTGGACACTTTATCCAGTCGTCCTTCTTTGTCGTTTCATAATAATTTTCATCAATCAAGAATATCTTCGTCACCGCTTGAGGAATCATCCAAAATTAGATCAACAGAGTCTGACGAGGAAGAGCCTTGCCTAAGTTTCTTTGATCGTTTTCTAGTCCTTGATTCAGCTTTGGTCAGTTTTGTAGTCCTTTCGTAAGTTTTTTCTTTGACCATTTCTGACGCCTCATCTCCATATGTTCCGGGGAAGTTAGATTGCCCGTGAGATTGGCACGAACTTTTCTTGCGGCCTGTTTTATTATAACAGGTGAAGGTGAAATAATATCAAGTGCTGTTCCTGGTGTTAAAGCATCTTCCATGCCTTCCCGTCGATCTGGAAGATTCTGCGCCTCCATCCCAGATGAATTTTGTCGAGACAATACTGGCGAAATCGGAACTTTCTTTGGTGTAGAGCCCCTTACTGGGGCGTTTCTTTTCCGAGTGTACACGTTCGGCATTTTCTGCAACAATAAATGAATGGGTCCATCTCTCCTCCACACTGCAGGTCCATCTATCCTCCACTTGAGAGGACAGATGGACATGGGAATTACTTCACACCGGAATATTCAAACACATTTTTTCTTAGGTTAGGATTACATCAACATAAGTGCGCGGCGATAAAACATCTAAAATAGTCACTGAAACTTACCTGAACTTCACAAACTCACTTAGTATGTCACACCCAAATAATTTTTGGCGGATCGAAAACCGATTTTTGCTCAATAAGTCAAAACAAATCCATAGATTACCACATTTTATTGTACCTAGCCTGTTGCGAACTGATGCTGGTGTTATAATGTAGCTCGATCAAGCACGCATTGCTCAAGTGATTTGCGTGATAACGCAAGTGGTCCGTCTCTACGACTGGTCCAACTCTCCTCACTTTACCCTACAGATATCTACGTACTAGTGATGCTGCGAGACTGGTCTTGGTCCGAGGCCAAGACCGTCTATGCAAGACCAAGACCAATACTGGGGTGCAAGACCAATACCAAGACTAACCTGGTCTTGGTCTTAGTCTTGCTGCAAGACTTGCGAGACTTGCAAGACTCTTGCAGTTCCGTAATCAAACAACAAATTGGTAGGAAACATGTTCTTCTGCTTAATAATTAGATAGGAAACGCTACTAAATAACCTAATTAATTTAATCTTTGAACTCCCTTATTATCGATGTTTATTTTAATAAAACCTTCTAGGATTTCCCTTAACGAGCTGTTTTCAAAGAATCCCGGCAGTTCGTAGTCAGGGGAAGGTAAACTACACGGAATTTTATTTTTATTATTTCTTCTATCGCGCAGAATGTTTTATGCAAACGTTACAAATCATCTATAAATATGATATCTTTTTGATGACATTTATCCAGTAGCCACTTTTGGAGATTTTTGAAATTTTGGATTGCCCATATTTTGAAAGTATTTTTTCGGTCATTCACACGACTGATTTTTGAAATAAATACATAGTTTTATAAACGCGCGTATTAAAAAATCTCTACCTGTTTTTAATTTTCTTTTTATTTTGGAAAAAGCTTCATACAAAAGTTGAAGTTAGTTTTATAAACCAAATACTTCTAATCGCTTTCACTCAATATCCAATCTGAGAGATTCTTTTTATTTTTTTAAAGAAAATGGTACGAAACCATTGTAGAATGAGCGAGAGAATGAGTTATGAAATAGAAGTATGATGCATGTAGTAAAATGAGTGCTCAGTTACAACAGATTATACCAAGAAAGCACAAGCAGACTAAGTCGCGCTAGTAAGGTACGATTCTCATATGTGAATGGTGATTATTAATTTATAAACTTTATTAATTAATTACGCATCCCACTTGCCCTAACTTAATTCTACGCACCTAGTTTTATTCTCATTACTTATTCTAGAATGGTTTGGTACCATTACAATACCAGGCGTGTTTGTTTTGGAAAATACAATTTTTTTATACAGTCGAAATTTTTCCATTTCGAATGATAATATAATTAGGTATAGGCAATCTTATAGATTATGAATTACATACTTGCCTACATATTGCACGGTTCTTCTTCATTTGAATTAAGCAATTACGGTTTAGAATCGCAACAACTTTTCACACTTATAAGAAGATCAAAACTTTTGCAAGAGTCTTGCTAAGTCTTGCAAGTCTTGCAGCAAGACCAAGATCAATACCAAGACCACATATGCAAGACCAAGACCCAAGATCAAGACTAAGGATCTGATGCAAGACCAAGACCAATACCAAGGGTGGTCTGGCTTTGCGCATCACTACTAGGTACCTATTTTTTTTGAGATTCTTGTACCTATTTTGATCGAAAAATAGGTTAAGTACCTAGGTATATTTTTTTATACCTACCTATTGACTTCTTAATCGGTTTTGGAGGCCCTTGTGGGAAAACGGTTTATTTTCAACAATAACATGACCTAAATGGGCTTCAGTACCTAGGTCATCTGCGGCTATATTTCCACAGGCGTGTAGTAGTAGTAGTAGTAGTATTTATTGGCCACATAACATACAAAGTACAATAGGCAGGTCAAAATTTCACAGACAAATCATTAAAGATTAAAATTAAGAATAATATAGTTATAGATAAAATGGGAATATAACAAGTTCATAATATTTAAAAGGTTAAGAAAACCCTAACACGGGATAACTTATTGCACACCCCATGGGGTCCATGACTGTAATTTTTCCTAATTTTTCTACCAGTTATGGATAGCCTTTGACTAAGTAGTTCGGAGCAAAACCTAAAATATTTTTCGTAGCTAGGTACCTATTTAGTTGTAAAGTTACAAATTACGCCAGTAGGTCGCTAGCAACCTGATCAACACAACACAATTAACTCAAAAACATTACCTATACCGAAAAGGCCTTAACTAATTACCAACATCTATATCTACCTAAATGTTGATTCTTTTACCCAAACAATAAACATGAAAACTCTAATTACAGATAAAACACTGAATAATCCTACGTAGGTACCAGTAAAGTAGCCTATCTACTAATCATGTACCCTAATTAAAAGTCATTATAAAATAATGCTCTTAACAACAACACCACCAGAATAACATCAGCTACGCCAAACCCCCCTCCCTCAAACATGATTACCACGAGACGGCGTGCAAATTAGCTCCAAAGCACCCATAAAAAAACAAGAGAGAGAGAGACCTTTCCCCTTCCACAATCCGCACTTCCCCAAAGGCGAGCATATTTTACAGAGATAAGAACGCTTGAAAACCAAATAACAATAGTAATACGTTGGTAATTAAGCGAGCCGCAAGCGCTACAAAAGAAGCTGAAACTTTATACCTACACAACATTTTCCAAAACCTCTCTACTCAACTGAAATTTAAATTGTTTCATCATCATTATATTAGCGAGTCTATAACAACGCTATAATATAGCGTCTCCAGCGTGCCTAAATAAGCGCAAGCTTTTGTTGCTTTAAACATACCTACCTTCACCCTAATCATCTCACCACAACGATATAACCACACTATCAAAACCACCACCAGACAACCTCCCCCCCCCCAACCCCCTGTTACCATCAAACTGATATAATTTCCCGCCGCCTTTACCCCGCGCGCGCGCGCGCGCTACGTGTTCCTTTTGTGTGTTATTACAAATCATATTCATAATTACAAGGCAAATAGAGCTCGACTCTCATCGCCGTTTAGCTGTTGGCCCCGCCCCGCACAGCCAATACGCGCAGCCAGCACAACGAATCGCTGGCCAATGGCAGACGACGCGCAACCCCACCGCCCGAGCTGGCGTTCGCCATTCGAAAGATGATGCTGTCGTGTGTGTGATGATGATCGTAAGAGCAAATGCTCGTGCCAATCTGATAGCGGTGCTTGTGCAGCGAGTATGTTATTAGAAAAATGACTATGCTGACAATGGACCGTATTCTGATGGCACATCATCAGGAAGTTGCCGATGATGCGAGCATAACAATCCGTCGTCGCGGCAACAACAAAAGAATGTCTTCAGAGGATGATGAAGATGATGACGGTATATCAGCTATGGGTGATGACAACAAGTCCGATGAGGATGATGAGCTAGTGAATGTGGATGAAGATGATGACGATGACGATACCTTGTGCCCAGTTGACTTGACCAGGCGACAGCAACAACAATTTAGCAACTGTGGACATCAAAATGTGATGATGCTGAAACGACATCATCATCAGCATCGTGGTGATATTGACAGTGTTTGTAGCATTAGTGATTTGTCGACGAGATCGCGTAGCCCACCAATGAACAAAGATACCATTACTGGGCTCGATGGTAGAAGTAGTGTTAGAGACGATCAAAGTCCTGCCGACGTCGTGGAGGTGGTTCAGCAACAAAGTGGTGTCGGTTGTTCTAATAATAATAATAATAATAATGGCAGCAGTGGTGTTGGTAGACGGTTGGCATTTAGTGTGGAAAACATTTTGGATCCGAACAAGTTTACCAACAATATTAAGACATTGGGATCGTCGTCGACGTCACCATCGTCGGTGTTTGCAGCCGGGAATGGATTGTGCTATTGGAAACAGGTGGAGAGCGTTTGCAATAGAGCATCACCGGATTTTGAGGAAAGTGATACTGGTAAGTGTCATTAAGTAACTAATGAGTTGGTAATGAAGGTGAAAGCTTAAAGTTGCTAAGTTGTATAAAGTCCAATATTTTACATATCTCAAAAAAATTTCATTAGATTGATAAGAGATTGCCAAAGTAAGTAGGTTTATACGTTCTTAACTATCCAAACTGAATGGTTAAAATGGAACTTTCTTCAAGCGAAAAATTCCTTTTTGTACTAACCCATTGCAGACTCAATGCATGACCTACTTACTTAATAATAATAATTTATAAGACACTTGAAAATAGGCTCTTAGAGGATCTTCATGAAATTATATAGATCCTAGAATAAGTAATAACTTTTGCCTACATGCATCTCATGATCCGATAAAATTTTGGACATAGTTAACTACCGATCTCATCTGAGAGCTATAGGAGTACCCACCTAGGTACTCATTTACATAGGTACATACAGTTTGTCTCACGAAGCATGGCTATTGTGTGTAATCATTCACGAGCTACGTACATATCGCTATACGTCTCATCGCATCTCATTATCATGAAATTCTCTACTCGATTAAAGCTACGACATCAGTATGTCAAGCTTATGTCCTTTTATACAATGATAGGGCGTTGTACGTATGTTCGAAGGCAACGCAAGCTCTATTTCATAGACGTCACAAAGTCATTGTGACATTTCAGATACCTACATAAATTTATATTTCATAACTCAAGCAATAAATTTGTATTTTGTGTATCTGCATTATTGTTAATAATAAATCTTTCATATTATGTTTGCTTATTTAATCAATCGATATTTTTTCCTCTAATTATATGAACTTTCTTAAATGTCATATCTTAGCTCGAAATCGTTACGCCACTGATTTACTCCCGTCAGTTGGATTGATCCATTTTTCGTGTTGTCAAGGCAGGAATATTTAATTCTAAAGCTATAAGCACTTTCGTTCCATTCAAATATCGGGTTTAGATCTATTTTTGACCGATGAACCAAACAGAGCAAGTATTTAGATATACAATTCGACTGTACCTATGTCTGCATGTTTTTTTTATGGGGGTTCGCGCTTTTAGCATAGGTACCTACCTAGTAAACGTGCTCCGATTTGAATGATTTTTTTATTTGAAAGAGGAGTGTTGAGAATTGGTCCTATTCAGAAAAAAACAATACTTAATTATTAAAAATCTTCTTCCCCTCAAAAACTTCCCCCAAAGGCAGCAATTTTTATTGGCTTTAACAATACGCTACCTAATAAACAGGAGCTCCGAAATAATTGTAATTACCTATTAAAATTAAGTAGGGAGGAATATAGAGGAGTCGGTTCCGACGGCAACTGCAAAATTTCGACCACGGATTATAATTCCTAAATAAATCCGACGGACAGTAACAAGCCGGAAAATAGATTTCATATAAAACATAGATAAATATAATTTCAGACCGAAGGCCCTTACAGTTACCCACTGGAAAATGGAAAATACTTAGTATTCTATATGGTACCTACCTGCATACTGGTAGGTATTTTTGAAGTTGTACAGTTGTAGTTAGATAGAATACTTTTGGCGCACCAAGCACCAATAGAATTAATATTATTTTGTATTTTTCAATGCACCAACAAAAAAGGTCGATCCAATTTCATGTAAAAAATAGATAAATATTTATTTCACACTTTTGTGTGTTACATTAGTCATCAAAATCATTGAACGTTAACCAAAGAAAATAATATGTTGCTTACACTTATTCAGAGATTGCAAATCATCGCGGAAATACCTACCTAAGTACACAAATTTTCAACTTCCAATGCTGTTACTTGGAATCCATTTTTTTTAAAGTGCCCAAATTAAATGTCGCTACATATATCAAATTTCTCTTTTAATTTGGTTCGTTTTATATTTTGAAATTGCCCCCACCATATAGCGGAAACACATATTTCAGACATTACCACTGCTGTAACTCGGAAATATATGATTTTTTGACCGACGAACCCCGAACGGAGGAGGTATACAATTCGACTGTCTGCTTTATTTTTTTTTGGTTCGTGCGCGCCTTTTATATAGTAAACGAGCTCCGATTTTGATGATTTTGGATTCATTTGAAAGAAGGGGATTGAGAAATGGTCCCATATTCATAAAAACGCATATCCGAAATCTCCGAATTTTCTCGGAAATCGAAAATCTGAGTTGGTATAATTAAAGATAGGACAATATCCGGAAACGTTTAAATGGAACATTTTTTCAAAAGTGTTACGGTTTTCGAGATAGACGCATGTTAAATATGTATTTTTACTATATGGAGAGGACAATTTCTTTCGAAAATTGAAATTTTCGATACTAAGTACATGAAAGATATAATTATTTGTAGCAACATTTATAATGAAATTTTTTTTCTTAGAGTTACGGTTTTCGAGTTAATTCGGTGTTAAAATGGTAACAACTAAAATATTCAAGCGTATTTCCGCAGCGATGTTCTGAGATCTCAATAATAACCACTACAAGTAAGGAATATACGTGGGTAATAGGATAAGTACTATCTTCATTGATATGGTATAGTGAACGTTCAACGATTTTCGGGAATAATGTTACACTCGAAAGTGTGAAATAATTATTTTTTACAAAAATTGGACCGACGTTATTAGTTGATGCACTGAATAGTATAAAATAATATTAATTCTATTGGGGCTGGTACTTGTGAAGTTGGTGCCGAAAGTTATCAATCTAACTGCAACTGCACAACTTCAAAAGTACCATTAACAATAGAAGTAATATTATTTTATACTTTTCAGTGCATCAACTAATAACGTCGGTCCAATTTTTTGTAAAAAATATTTATTTTAAATATCTATCTCAAACATTGCCAGTTATGGTCTCATATTTAATTTTGTCGTCGAAAATTTTCAATTTTGTCGCCCCCTCCACCCCTTTAGGAGAAGTTTTTGAAGGGAAGAACATATGTTATTGGCATCAACTTTCAATTGCCCTCTATTCCATGAAAAAGCAATCATGAAAATCGAACATTTACCTATCTACTCTTTACTTAAAAGGCGCGAAAATCCATTTATAAAAAAATACAGACGCAAATAGTCGAATTTTACCGAGTCCGTTTGGTTCTTCGGTCAAGAAACAACAACCTCGACTATAGGATGACCGTTTCTAGTTTAGGAAAGTTTGCATGGATAGAACGGTAGTACCTAATAACACGGACTCACTGTCTCCAATTACCTATAATAGAATACAGGATTTTTGAATCATTATCACTACCTACCTAATATTTAGAGTTCATTGCTCTGTTTTATTCGAAAAGTCTTTAAATGGATTACCTACTACCTAAATGTAGGTACCTAAAAGTACTTAGACTTCGCCTTTTGATATACTGTAATTTTTAGCGTTATTAAATAAAATATAAAAATATATAGGTACTTACCTAAAATAGATTATTTGAAATACTTTAAACATGTCCATTTCTATTCTCAATTCGATAATCTATAGTATGAAAAGAAAATATTACCTACCCTCTTCTTGCATCTCCTCTGAATTATGAATAACCCCGCAAATGTTTTAAATAAGAAGGGAGGTCGTGCGACACCTTATTTGAAAGAGATCTTCATTATTTTTTCAGCAAAAAGAGTTTTTCAAATTTGGTGCAATCATAACCGAGAAAATTTATTTTGAAAATGTAAAATTTTGATACCTACCTACTTTAAGCAGAACGAGGATAATACGCCAGGCGATCGTGAATTTTGGTAGGACTTATGTTTTTAATTTCCTCCATTATCCTAATATTTAAATCTGCTATTTTTTCTGGTCTATTGAAATAGGTACACATTTGATTTGAAAACACCTCATAAGAAGAAAGCAATCGAGAGGTGTCAAATCAGGGGGATCTAGGCGACCATTCTTCCAATCCATCTATTAAGAAAAAACTTCGTTTAAATAATCTTTAACAATACGTGTGTAATGCGGTGGAGCTCCGTCTTGTTCGTACCAAACTGATCTATCTATTGCATTTGGATCATTAACATCAGGAAAAAGTCTTGTAGGCAGTAAAAAATTCATCAAAAAACCTAGATAAACCTCACCATCAATTGTGCCTTCGAAAAAGTAAGGGCCAATAATTTTGTTGTTAATAATATCTGTCCAAACGTCCGCTTTTTTTGGAAAATGGTGTGTACCGAAGCCTCTCATATCCAATGAGGATTTTCTCTGCTGCAATAGGTATCTACAGTTATGTCTGTGAACTGTTCCATTTAAATAGAAAGTAGCTTTATCAGAAAATACAATTTTATTTATGAGCACTGCAAATCTGCTTCCATTCAGTCCATCGTCAGTTCTCAGAATTGTTGCCTTCTATCAGGATCATCCTCATTTAACTCCTAAACCAACTGAACTTCATGAGAATGGTATTTTTCTTTATGTAAAGCTCTCAATATCGATGATTTACTTACATCATTGTCGGCGGCAAGTTGTCTACCTACTTGTCATTTCCGGATTTTCCTCAATCGCTAATTGTAATCTATTTTTTTCCTCATTCAATTTAACATTTCCGACATGGTTTTTAAATAGTTTTTACATGTCGTTTCGTGAAATTTGGTTTCTATTTTGTTGACTGTTGATTGTGAGACGTGTTGACCAAGGGTATTTATTATTGAATATTTCACAAACTTCCTTTTGAGTTTTTGTTTTATTACTGCATCCAATCATAATTAAAATGTCCATAATTAGAGTGAGTTTCGGGTAAATGAGCCAAAGTTAAATCAAATTCACACAAAAATATTTTTCAATACTCCGACGTCTGTCAGCAACGTACAAATATCAAAATAACAGTACCTAGCCTACTATAGATTGAGAAAATGTTGTACGAGAATTCCAAGATCGCCTTGCTTATTGTCTCGTTGGAATTGTGAGAAATGCTTCAATATTGTCAACAGCAATCACCTCGAAGTCAATAATTGACTCATATTATGTCAACACCTCCATCCAACAACAACAACAATATCTACACAGACATCTTCTATTCCTAAGTATACCGACTGTGCCCTTGCGAAAACCTTGCGGCAGAAATATGCAAACACCACAACATCGAGAAATGAACACAAGAGTTTAGAAGCAGCTCAGAGAGAGACTCGAAACTTCCGCAAAGATATATATATGTAGGTATATACGTACAAAAGACAAAGACAGCAACAACAGAGGACACAGATATAGGAAACATGTCATGGGAGAGACGTCGAGTTAGAGCAATGGCTATAGCTATAGCTCTATAGAGCTATACTTGCGGCTGCGTCTCCAAGACGTTCTATACCTCTACCTGATAATACACTGACAATGGCGTATAATTTGGTATGGAGGACGATGTGCGCACGTGTACATATCTACCTACCAGCTAAGGAACGAACACGGAACACGTATAATTACCAGCCTCAGCTTAATTGCCTGTTGGGCTCGTTAGCAAGCCGTGAACTTCGTAATTAATCCTATGGTTTTGCTGCTACTTCGCTAAGCAGATGTATTAATTATGGAAGAAGGGTAGTAGCAGATATATATATAGTAAGGGTAGATATACCTATGGATGGAATGAAGAAGATAGAGAAGGAATATATACAAGGTGATTACAAAGTGAGTTGAAAGAAATTAAATGGATTGTTCTGCGTGGACGAGGAAAAGTTCATATGGATGTTAATTTAGACTAGGAATGAAAGAAGACAGTAGGCTATAGTTGATCAAAATAAAATGGCTGCCTATTTGAAATTCCTAGGCAAGAATATTGATAGAAAGTTTAGAAGCATACGTATAAGGAGCACATAATATGAGGATGAATCTTGTCAGTTTTGTTTATTATTTTAAAGAATTGATTACATTTCTGAATTTTATAATTCTTTTCTTCCATAAATGGTTTCAACTTCAACACCTTTTTGAAACAATCTGCCTTTTTTGTGTTACTATGTTTCATACTTATCAGTTTCATACTTTTATGTATTTAAGTAAGAGATCAAAATAGGGAGAATGTGCCAGGAAGCCGGCCCCGTCTAGTGATCGGCCACATACCCCTTTAATTATATCTATTTTGAATCGCAAGCGTTTTTCAAGTTGCTTATATGCGAATTCAAAATCTCCAGTTTATGAACAACTGTAAAATGTTGATTTTAACAATCCTTAAGTCATGTCAGGCCGTGCATAAAAACAAAGATTCATCAACACAACGATGAAAACTTAACAAACGCTCTTGAAGCTGTGAGAAATCGTGCTTTGATAAGGGAAACAAGCCGAAACTATGGAATACTCAGGTCAACCCTACAGGACCGTAGGACAATTACAATTTTCGCACTGGTAAAATTTCTACCACAAAAATAGCATTCAACCGTTTCAAGTTACATGAACGAAAGTCGAAAAGTATTTGACAGCAAAGTCAATGTGTGATGTCACTAGAAATTACTAAATTACGATGAAACTACCTATATTTTGTACCTATGTGGGCCCAAAATGCCTAGTTCAGGCCTGGTAAGGAATGACCAATTTTAGGGCGGCCGACTCCGACTACTAGTATAGGTACTGCCGACTACTAAGATACTGTAACGTTTAACCCTGTGCTAAAAGTTGTGGGGTGAGTTCACTTGCGTAATACTCAAAAATTCGCAGAGATTGCTTCCAATGGTTTATTTTCACTCTGTACACGGCCTTCTGTTGTAGTAAAACTGCCACCACTTGTCACCTTGACAAGCTAAACTGTCACTGTCTTTACCGACTGAACTACACTATTAACATCTGATTCCACAGACTGACTGGTATCAACTGACTTTATAAGACTCCCCCTGACCCGTGATCGACACGGCCTTATATATCAGAATCTTGACATGACATTCATCGAGAATGTTCTATGGTTATCTAGATGCACATAATAATGTTCTAGAGCCTTGTCAAACTGACAATAGTATGACAAATTGTACCTCATATATAGTTTCTGGAAGGATCGAGAATAAATCTACGATAATTCTAGAACTACATAATGAAATTCTATACATAATAAATTTTATGTCAAGAAGATGAGGATGTTGGAGGAGGAACAGGAGAGGTTTCGCTTTCGTTTGCTTATGTGTGAATTATTTAACCATGTAGATGGTTTTCTAATTGCGGTTGTATTGTGTAGTGTTTGGTTTGCTCCGGGGATTTTTGCAGTTTGTAGACTTTATTAAATATTATTATACAGCAGAAGGAAGATATAGGATATAAGTAGAACAGATTTGAGGAAAAAATCGGTGATAATTTTTAAGAAGAAGATTGTAATCTAACTCGACCATATACGATCAATCATACCATTTTATTTGATAAATTGTATCAGTACGTTATCAGAGATAAAGTCCTTAAACTACTAGCTAGTTAGGTATATGAAAAATCGACGATAGTGTGTTAAAATTGGGAATATCTGGAATAATTTTGTTACAATAGAATCAGGAGTACCCCAAGGAACTATTTTAGGGCCATTACTATTTATATTATATATTTATATGATCTTTTAACGGTACTAGATGAAAATAATATGCCGATGACACTGTCGTTATTTCAACGGAACATTCCTGGAAAAAAAGTTGAGTTGAATATTAATACAAACTTAGATAAAATAGCCAAGTGGTTAGCACTCAATAAATTATCACTAAACATTGACAAAACTACATACATTTGTTTTGGAAACTATAGTAATAGTGTACCAGAAAAATGAATACCTATCCAAATAAATGGAAAAAGTTTAATTAGAGTCCAATACTGTAAATACTTAGATATTATTTTTGACTTCAACTTAAAATGGGATAAACATATAGAGTACTTTATTCAAAAACAAAATATTTAATATTTATCTTCTACAAACTATATTCGACAACTAGGTATCGAAGCATGCCAATTTCTTTCAATGGATTGGTAGGACTCGAGTGCTTTTACATTGGACAGTTCGTTTGTGTATGAAATGTATAAAACTGGTCCTACTATGGAACCCTGAGGAACACCCTTCGTCATTCTTGAAACTCCAGAACCTGCTGTGTACGATTTTCTAAACAGGATTTCATAATCTCAAGAGCATTTCCTTTTAGATATACGAAACTTTTCTAGTTTATTAAAAAGGGTTGTATATAATTGTCACTGTCAAATGCTTTGGACAGGTCCATAAACAAGGCTACCGTAAAAAAACATCAACAAGCTCATGTTAAGTATAGCCTTTTGCTACTTTACTTAACAACAGAACCTAATTTATATGCATTTGAATTGTAAGAGATGCGTTCTGCTTTAGATTCTTGCACCAAGACATAAAGTTCTGTGGTGATTATAAATTGGGCTTCTTGAGATTTCCAGATTTTTATTCCATTCATTGTATACCATTCCATCAACAAAAATACGAGTAGGTACACGATTGCAACTTCACTGCTTTAGTGTTTTTGTTTTCGTAAGAAAACAAAAAGTAAATCCTGTTTATTAAAAGCTTTTCAAAACTATTTTAAAGTAGGTACCTACGTGTGTAACTCCTTAAAGATTCGACTCTATCCAGTCTAAGCGGTCTGAAGCAGTTTTTCTTGAGACGAAAGCTTTTTGGTTAGTAGCATATTAAATTACAGCTCGGCTAAATTAAAGACCCACATTTTCTATTGCATTTTTCATCCTTGATTGCCATAGCGATATCCAAAACCAAGTAGGTACCTATCCCAATGGCCCCATCATCATCGTCAATGGCAAATGGATGATCGTTGACAGATTCCGCCACCCGCACAGCCAATTTCCATACAAGCAATTGAATTCCTGGTAGCCAGATAGCGATTTGTACTCTGGCAGCATGGCAATAACCCTGCTCTATGGCTATATGGGGGTTAATCTGGTGGCGATAGCCGCGCCACCGCAGCGCATTGTTTTAGCGGTGGGCAGGCAAATGAATGTGGTTTACACGTTATCCGAGTGACACACACACACAGATATCCCCCCAATCCGCGCCTATCTCCCCCCCGCGCCATCCCTTCCAACCATATAACAGGCGCGCACCGCGACGCTGCTTGCTTCGCCTTCTATTATATATTATATAGGATAGGGGGGGAAAGGTATCGATTTCCTGTGTATGTGTTCCGATGGTCCGAAGGGGAGATCACTCACAAACATGTAGTAGTATAGGTATTAACTGAATGAGCAGGGGGGAATGATTTCTGAAGCTATCCATTCGACAAGAACAATATTGAGGATGTTTATTTTTTTTTATTGAATAGCCTGAGGGACGTTACTTTGTTAGCTTCATAAAGGTCGAATGATGCAGTAGTCTGGTAGAACAAGGACTCTGGACGGCGACTGTGAAGCAAAATATCACCTGTGAAATCTTTCCTGAATGAATTTAATGGTCTCATGTCTTGTTTCAAGAATATGAAGCGCATTTGTTTTGTGTTTCTTGGAGAGTTTACTGATCGGAAAATTTTGAATGCTTCTATCGGAACTGCTACTCCTCGAACACCTTGAAAATAACTAAAAATGATGTAGTGATGCCAGAAAAGTTCACATGCGGAAGAAACATGCAGTATCATATACATTTTTATATCTAAAAGACTGTCATTGACCACAATCTCATTTCCTTCCTCTTGTTTCTGTTTCAGGCAAAGATCATCAATCCGACGACGATGATGACATGCAAAGCGATATCAGCGAGGACCTCAAAGACCCCAACAAGAAGAAAAAGAGCGGCAGTAGCAGCGATTCAAAGTCACAAAACGCAGGCAAACCACGTCGAGCTCGCACCGCCTTCACCTACGAACAGCTCGTCGCCTTGGAGAACAAATTCAAAACCACCAGGTACCTGAGCGTGTGCGAACGCCTCAATCTCGCCCTCAGCCTCAGCCTTACCGAGACGCAGGTGAAGATCTGGTTCCAGAATCGTCGCACCAAATGGAAGAAACAAAATCCCGGCATGGATGTCAACTCGCCCATATCGCCGCCGAGTGTGGGCAGTGGGGGTGGTTTTCCCGGCTTTCCCGGTCATCATACCCACTCGGGCTTGATGTATTCCCATCACGTCCCACCCTATGGAGGTGTCTATCCATTGCACCAGGCCGCCAGCTCGGGTAGCTATTCCCCGTACTTTCATCTTGCCAATCATGGACATAATTTGGGTTCGTGAAAATTCGGAAAATGTTCGTTGTGAATATAATATGAAGAATTTGTTTGTGATTGATGATGCAATCTGGAGATCTTCCGGTGGAAGGATAAAGAGAAATCCGTACTATGAGGATAAGATCTGAAGATTTCGTGGAGTGTTTGTCATTATAAAATCAGTATTATTTTGCTATTTTAACGTGTCCGGATAGAACTGGAAGATCTTCAAAAATGTCACCAGTTTTGTAGACTGTAGTCTTGTATATCTTGTAAATAAACACAAATGACAAAAACATACCAAATTACCAATACTTAATGGTTGATGTAGTGTATAAATTATTCAACCTGACCATTCTAATTAACATTCACGACATGGGTCTTGTGCAAAGGATTTTAATCATATATAAGTGTAAAATGTAAATAAATGAAATATTTAGGTATATTATAAATATATTATATAAGTCGTTGTAATTAGAAATTGTATTTATTAAAATTATTATTGTATATGAAGCGATTTGCTTTCCTATCTTGTAAATAAAATTGAAAAATAAGTTTATATGAGTTATTTTGAAAAATATGAACTGCGAAAGTGAGTACGATATGGCGTTAACATTAGCCAAGCTGAAAATAAGTTTATTAAATGAATTCTCAATTTAAAAAAATCGCGTAAAAGTGTTGATTAAGTACTGCTATTTGGTAAAATTCTATTGTGTGATCAATTTTAGGAGATTATGAATAAACCCTTATTGAATATTTGATTATTCAATTGCTGCTAAAGTTTCTCCATTATAATTCGGACCATCCTGTATAGGTAAGCCCCCTCGTTCTAGAAGCTTCCACTGGCATCTTCCAACGACCCGAACACTCCACAAATAGCGCGAACTCACTAGAGATGTGTACGGGATATTATCTTGACCTTGACATGTATCGTTGACCACTAGCAGCAGGCCTCACACTCATACCACCCATGACCCACCAACGTCCGTACTCATCAAGATGCTCCGCCCTCTGACGAATCACACACGCCTCCATGCCGAGTGGCTTCGACACTATATCCCGAATTCGTTACAATATACTAGAAGTAGTTTCTAAATATTTCCGTAGATTTTTGAATCATTATACATGAAGAAACATCTTCCACATTTCTCACTTAATCTTATCGGAGTGATCGTGAAAGATCAAGATCAGAAACCTGAATTTTTTCAGCATCACAAGTTTCTAGATATCTTTTGCTGTTGACTTTTATCTCGAAACCTGTTCAACTGATCTTCACCGCTTAATCGTTGTCGTGTGCCGTTTTCCCATTTAAAAGACATTGTTCTATACCCGGCCACACTGTATTCTCATTGTGAAACGCAGAGTAGCAGCAAAGTAATTAGCCAGCCAGTAGCTAGTAAACTCGGTTGACGGTCTAATATAGGCATCAGCTTTTCTATTGACCAGATTTCCATTCATATTTATCACAAGTTTTTATATGACATTATTGTTACGCAATTTCCAAACGATTTGTCAAGATTATATTTATTCATCATCTTTTAAAAAATGTCACTACCTACTACAATTTCCGAAAGCAATAACATATCTCTTACATCTCATCGTCGTCTTCGTACAAATTTTGTTTCGCTTTAATTATGAATTTAATCGCTTGTGACATAACGAAATTAAATAGGCAGTTCTTCTTTTTACGCACACAACAAATCTCTAGACTTCTTTATATATATGCCGCCGCTGCCGTTTCAAAATCGTATACAACTTATATTTAGGCGATTTTTTGCATGATAATTTGATAGTTCATTTGGTCACGCCCTTAATGTGAGACATATTAAATATCAAAGAAAATTAGTAGTGAGATGATGTGTGCTGCTGGCTGTTTCGCTGTACTCTCATCATTTCCAGCAACATATGTGTTTGTGATATAACCTCAGAAATGCCGACATAATCCAGTGGCGTACCAACAGGGTCTTATGTTTTATTTGGGTGCCCTCTTAAAGTCTTGGTGAGTGTGAAGCATAGTTGAAAATAAGGTCCACCTATGGAAAGAGTTTACAGTGCTGAAGATTAAACGGGTCAAGTTCGAAAACTATTAGCAGGTTCTTATGAATAAAATTAAAAATTGAGTTTTGGAGATTTTTGAGTATCTTGGTAGATATAATAAGCGGATGTTTTGACCAACTTTATTATGATTCAGCAGAGTTCCTTGTACCTAATACAAATTCTGGAAAGTTATACAAAATAAATATTTAACTTTTCAATAATTCATTTAATCATACTTCAATTTGGAATAAGAATTAAGGTAGTTTGAATCCCATTTAGTCTAAAAATGTCGTAATAGTTTGATGGAATGTTGGATTATCTAGAATTTTGAAACTTTTAAGTCATCTAACTGTCGATAACTGCAAACAGAAAAACGCACCGATTACTTTTCTGCCCGGTTTTCAATACAGATATTAACGTACCAGAACCTCCAACACCGCGACTCAAGTGCTGCCACTGTTCTCATTTTGGCATCGGAATAGATCTGAAAGCTTCACCAAAGAGGTGTGAAAATATCCGAAAGTTTTTATATGAGAGAATCGTGACAGTTTTCTTGACTTTTTTTTAGAATTTATCTTTGTTTTTAAACAGTGCGAATAATGGTTTAAGTTATGTTTTATTTACAGTTGTTGAAAGTTTGACGATACTCTAAATGTGTGAGAATATTTATTTAATGATATTATTTATTGGTGAGAAATCGAGTTTAGTTATAAAAACATTCAACCATGTATATATAGACTATCATAATTCAGAACGTTAAGTTGACTTTTAGAATAGCCAATTCTAATAAGAAATACATATTTCGTAGTTTCGATAATTTTGACTAAATGAAACCGCGGTGATTCGGATACCTAGGTAAATAATTCGGATTACCGAAACGAGGAAGTCTTTGATCGACTTCCAAAAAAGGAGAAAGTATACAATTTGGTTGAATGTTTGCTTTTTTATTTATGTGACATAAGTATTTTTTACTAAGATTTGGATCGAATTTATTAGTTGGTCTACTGAAAAATACTAAGTAATATTCATCCTATTGGTGCTGGCACTTTTGAAATTGGTGCCAAAAGTCTTCTATTATCCAACTACAATAGCAGAACTTCAAAATTACCAGCACCAACAGAATTAACATCATTTTGTATTTTTCAGTGCACCAAGCAATATAGTCGGTCCAATTTTTGGTAAAAAAATTCTACCTATACCACTATTGTAACAAATCTTCATCATTCTCAACCTATCCACATATTTCCCCGGTCGGGAGATTCTTCTTAGGCATATGTGTCATATAGTTTAGTTATTTATCCTTGGAAAGCAGTTTTTGTCGCATTCTGCTTAGAGAAATCAAATCTTCAGCGTCATATTCACCAGTGTCTGGATTATATTATTTATTGCCGCGTGATCAATAGTCTCTGTCATACTTTTCCAGAAAATAAGGCTCATGATGACATAACAATCAAGTTTCAATAGATTAATATGTAGATATAGTATCAGATTATCCATAGTTGAGGGTACGTATATCAATGTATTAGGTATATCCTTCTGCTGAGAAACCTCTATACCTAGATGCGACTACTCGTATAATGAAAAATCCAAGATGCGAACAACTGAACATTGTATAGGTACTTGTTGGTTTCATATATCAGATCAATTTAATTGACTTTCGATGCTCCATGTAATCAACAGAATGTCACAGTGTCGAGTAAATTGAATTTGTGTTCTACGTTATTCGATATAATAACTATATATCGAATTATGATAGGACATAATGTCTCCTCGAACCTCAACTGTGCCCCAGACACCTTCTTAGATTACCTATATACGTATATAAATCTATGACAAATGAGGTGTTCAAGCAAATACCCTACAGGGTCTGATGCCCTTTGCCAGTGTTCGATTACAAACTGCCTTCGGTGGAAGAGTTCAACTACGGGGTGTGATATTGTATATTATGGTTTGCAATTCCTCCAACCCCTGGAGGGTATGATCAGATTTTTCATTATGATTATAAAAGGACGCGTAAGTATTATATCTTATTGGATTATGAGTTCCCAGATGTAAGTGAAATTGATACCTAATTGGATAGAGTTCTGGATTACATGCGGTAACATTGTGGTAATTTTCGTATTGTAATAAGAAAATGATTTTCATTCAAGGTTGATTTTGCCACATAGCAATATTGATTGTATTCAGTAATGCCAACTCTCTTAACAAGACAGGAATAAATAATATTAAAAAAAAGGACCGAAGTTATTAAATGGTGCACTGAAAAATACAAAATAATATTAATTCTATTGGTGCTGTTACTTTTCAAGTTGTGTAGTTGCAGTTTAATAGATAATTTTTTGCACCAACTTCACAAGTATCAGCACCAATAGAATTGATAATATTTTGTAATTTTCAGTCCACTAACTAATAACGTCGGTCCAATTTTTTGTCAAAAATATTTATTTCACACTTTTGAGTGTAACATTAGTCCCGAAAATCGTTGAACGTTCACTATACCATATCATTGAAGATAGTACTTATCCTATTACCCACGTATATTCCTTGCTTGTAGTTATTATTGAGATCTCAGAACATCGCTGCGGAAATACGCTTGAATATTTTAGTTGCTACCATTTTACCACCGCTTAACTGGAAAAACGTAAGTCTAAGGAAATAATGTTCATTATAAATGTTGCTAGGTACAAATAATTAGGTCTTTCATGTAGTCCCCAAAGATTCTTATAAAGTCAGTTTATTGAGTCAGTCTTTGAAATCAGATTTTAATAGTAGTTCAGTTGGTAAAGACAGTGATAGTTTAGATTGTCAAGGTGTGGTGACAGTTGTACCACAACAGAAGGTCGTGTACAGAGTTTTTGAAAATAAACCGTTGAAAGCAATCTGCGAACTTTTGAGTATTACCCAAGTGAACTCACCCCACAACGTTGAGCACAGGGTTAAACGTTACAATTGGTGTCAGAAGTGGGATATGCCAGTCGAACGAGACGTGCAAAATTTCTTATTGTTGCAGTGTTTCTCCAGACCTCTGTTGTTTATTCCTTAACTGTGCTTGGTTAACTTTGTCTTATTTCTGTTTGTTCTTCTGCTAAAATATGTTTTATTCTTTCTTGTTCTTCTTTTTCTTGTTGCCTACTTCTTTTTTGATTTTCTAAGATATGTCTTATTTTTGCTTGGTCTTCCAGCCTAATTCTTTCTTGTTCTTATTTTTCTTGTCGTCTAATTATTTCTTGTTCCTCTCTGTTTCTTCCTTGTTTTTCTTTTTTATTTTCTAGGAACTCCATTATTTCTGCAAAATTTGCCATTTCGTCGTAATCCTTCGATCTGGAAAACTAGCGAATAAATCAACCAACTCTAGAACGAATTAATGAACTATACATGAAACAAATATATCAAATAAGGAATTAGAACAAATACAAACGAAAAGAAATAATAACAGTAAGTACATGATAAACTATCCAGGTTACACTATCACGCCAGTATGGCGGAAGAATGTTATTTCAAAAGTTCACGACTTGGTTATATGGTTGACTATATTATCGTCTAGTAAACTAAACTAGTAATGAACTAAGTCTTTTTTATGAATTCAGCTGTACAGAATTTCGAACTGGACCATAACCTACGCGCATCAGATGCCTCGATATCTGTCTCATTAACTTTTAATCTTTCAATCGGCCATATAGGTCCAGATATCGTTGGCTCCACCATCCCATACCAATAATAATCACAACGTATAGTCCTCACGCGTATTTTCAGCAACAGAAAAACACAAAACGAGCGATAAAGAAGTGAGATAGCGTTCAAAGATAACCGTGTGTAGGGATCCAAGCATGAAATTGAATTATATAGAAGAGAGGCCGAGATGCTGAGCACTTTCAGATTCCATCCTGCTTCAGCTTTTTCAGCTGCCGGCTCTTGTCGTTTACTCTTTTTCCATATATATATATGCCGCCGATACACTCCTCACTCTACATTATAAACAGCCTAAATATTTGACACCGATATCTGGCGCACCTATTTGGGCGACCGTGAAATCGGAAATCGAAAGTGCTTTCAGCTCTAATCTTTTTTTTTCTATCGCCTTTATATCCATACAAAATTCTATACATTGGAGAGAGATGGACTTATTTCTCTGAGACGCCCTTTTCAGGTATATCTATCTACCTTTAATATGGATCCGGATCTCATCCAATTGAAATTTTGTGACTTTCTGGCTTATCGGCCAGATATTTTTCTCAATCTTACTCCAAGTGAAAATATTATTTTTTGTAGTCTAGAGGAGAAGATCACCGGAAAGTATGCTCAATTATGAATGATGAAAACAACAGCTCGGTGAATAAATACTCCAACCCGCATTGTATGTCATTATCGCCGGTAGATGCAATATGACTGAAATTTTATTCAATACAAATATTGCATGAAACTTCGGACCCTTATGCCTTTATTTCATTCGTTATCTCAATTTGATAAACAAGGGATCGCATTCGGCATTCAACTTCTATCTCATAAAGGTGGCGCTAGAAGTGGCTCGCCGTTGCATGTTCAGTCTTTCTCGTATTGACTTCTCAGCGGTGTTTTGACTTCTTAAAACAAATACAAGAGGTACGAGAGGCCATCAGATGAGCCTATATATAAGGGGTAAAGGGGAATCGTAAGAATCTGAAGAGGACAAACAGGCAATACAAAACTACAGTCATTAAAGGAAGGAAAAGCGGAAGATGTCGCCACGAGTGATACCAAACTTCTTTAAAGTTTTCATGAGGAAGTGAAGTTTAAACGGAGGGAAAATGTTTTAGTCGGTAAAAATCCGACAATGTTCCGATCAAAGAACTTTTTTGGACACAACAACGAACCATATATGTAGATGATGAGTTCTGAATGAAATAAAACGCATAATAATGATTAAATGTTTATGCAAAATTTGTATTGAACAAAATTTCAATCATATTACAACTACCAGCGATGTTGAATTCAACGCGGGTTGAAGTAGGTGCTCAACGAATATTATTTATCAGATTTGTTGAACGTTCATTATAGTAAAAAAATGATATATTTTATATATATATATATATATTTTTTTTTATATAAAAGATAATTATTAACACTTACTTTAGAAATTAATTGACACGAGACTGTTCGGTCAGTCTGCCATAAATTGCCATAAATTTAATCCTTATTCCTATTGTATTCCTCAAAAATGTTGGTTCAAGTTTATATATTACTTCCAAGGATATTCTTATGACACCACTTTTGCATGCCAAAAAAAGGTTTCGAGACTCTCGTAACTTCGAGAATCTCGAATCGAGATCGAGAAATTGTCTTCAAGCAAGACGAAAGTTTGTTAATTTCTCGTCTCGATGATCGAAACGAGACGAAGAGAAATTTCCTTCGAGACGATATTTCTCGTTTCGATGAAATCCTAATTTCAGTATTTTGCTTAACAATCTTATAATAAACGCAACGACCCCATGTTTAGGCACCATCTAATCCTTTGGAAATGATACCACAACCAATTGAGATATAATTTATATTTCTACAGAAATTATGCTGAAATTTCACATAAAATGTATCTATATATATATATATATATATAAATCCAAATGGCCTGACCGACAGTAATAATATAATAGTGGATAATAATAATACGCTTTTCCAAACCATAACGCCTGTGCTGTTGCTGCATTGATGTCGTCTTCTCTCGCTGTCTCTTTCTCTCTCTCTTGAATTTCCTCATCTAAAATTCTGCAATTATAATATAAATAGATGTCATTACAGCGCTAATAACAAAACGCAATCGTTTAGAGCCTCTCGGGTGTCGTATGGGTAATTTATTAATGGCTTGACATTAGAGGAGTAATAGTAGAGCAGCAGAGTAGTATGGTAGTACCTAGTATATGCGCTGCTACGATGAAGCAAGCGAACAAAAATTCGAACAGAGAGTGCTGTGTAATATGCAGCGTGCACACGGCATCACTCCGACCCTCGCCGACATGTATGAGGATTTCAATTAAAAAATTCAATTATATATCCTTGAAGTGATTTTAGAAATTAAAAAGAGAGGGCACAAAAGGATATGGGCAGGTAGTTGATGAAACACACAGAGTTTATTGTATGGTTTGTGGTAGGTACAGCACCAGTCTGGTGCCCCCAAGAGTCCTATTTAACATAATCCTTAAGTGGTGATAACTAGAGTGATGAACGTTTTATTAATGCTATTGATTATGAAATGTATAAATAGTTGTCTAAATTTGAGTTTTATTTAATAAGATTGTTTATTTCAATTTACAGCTGTTTACGTGAACCATCTTAGTAAGTATAAATATGTAATTTGTGGCATAGGGCTATTGTATTGTAGAAGAAATTAAATAATTAAATAACTATCTTCTAAAATTAAATTATCATATGGAGCTTTGATCCAGCGATCTTCCAGTTTTTAAATATAGCAAAAAGGATCAGATAATATTTGTGCGATGTAATTAAATGAGTATTAATTACCTATCATATAATTATCTGCAGCGATGCTTCAGAGATTAAAAAACCGATGCTGATATTGATGGCATGCAAAAAAATATAATTAATTTGTAGATAATTTTCCCAGGAAATCCAATCCAAATGTCAATACTCTGGTTTATTATGCACAATACATTGTGTACAGAAAAAAAAATATCTTAAAAATAATGCTTATATTTATGTAATCAACAAGATAGTATCCCGATCTTTTATTGTTTTTTACATTTGTTTCGAGGACAGAGGGTCGAATGCTGTCGAAAAATCCGTTGACGCGGGTCAGAGTGGCGCCATGTGCATGCTGCATAATACAGCGCCCTCTGTGTCGCATTTGCTGGTGACTTGGTGCAGCCAACAACAAAAGGAAATCATACACACATAACACACAATAGAGACCTTATTACATATACGACGTTCTTTTATGGTATATAATATGGTATGTCGAATCACTTGTGTGTTGTTATTAGTATTAGATATATAATATATTTATGTTTATTATATCCCTCACTGTAATACATACAGGAGGGTTGTTTTGTACATGATATTCTTTGTGGATTTTTTGTTACACGGATATATCTACCGTGTCGAGTATAGCATGTTGTTAACATATTTATTGGTGTAACAATGAAAATGAATCGAGAAGAAAGAAGGCAATTTTTAAAAGTTACGTAAGTTGAGTTTTTCCAAAAAAAAAAAAATGCGCTCTATGTAGCAGATCAGCAGTGATAAAATAGCTACTTTAGATCAACGCAAACGAGATAGATAGTGGATTATTATTATTTTCTAATTCAAGCAAATCATCGACTATTACAAGCTTATTTAATTTTCAAAGAAATAATAGATTATTTCAAGGCATTTGAATCAATCAGAAAATTATTTTAGCTTTCCTACATTTCACAGGTTTCAATTAATCTGGTATTAGAAAGCAACGTGTTTTTATAAACGGAGTTTGATGTTATATTTCTGGAGTACCCCAAGGGTCAATTTTGTGTCCAGTTTTATTTATCAAACATTTTAAATATAACTTTTATGCAGATGACACGCATGCCGTTGTTATTTGATTCAAGAAAACAGGTGTCTTGTCAATATACGGTATTGTGAAGTGTGAAAAAAGACGATAAGTGACTAAAAAAAAGACAGAGATGGAGAGGTTCAGGGGAAGATCTAGATGTGAGAGAGTTACTAATCAAACAATCATATTTGTAACGATTGCAAGACCATCTCTAGTAGAAGATCTATAAACAAATATTATCGACAACAAGGCATTTGGAATAGTGACCGACTAGGAAAAAAGGGAGTAAGATCCAAACAAAGAAATAAGTATACGGAATGGTCTATGCGGTCCGTTATAGACAAGATAGTTTCATCAGAATAAATACGACGAATTTAGTAAAGAAAATAGTTTTAAATTATATACAGGGTGTTTACAAATAAGTGGGAAAGTTTTGAAGGGGTGAACGTTGTCGAAAATTAAAGGGTTTTCATTTAAACAAAAGCTCTTAGAACTTTCTCGGAAAAATGAGCAAAAAATTTATTTCTTTCTTTCTGTAAATGTCTGAAGAGATGAAGGGAATGGAATTTGTGTTCATGTTCTACCTTGATACCTGCGAATATTTTTTTAAATTTGTTGTGATCTTGTAAAGGGATGATCAGAACTTTTTGAAGATATAGAATTTTGTCAATTTAAAAATATGTTCTGAAAAGGACAATTTATTGCAAAACTTTTTCAACTCTTTTGTTATATCCGTAAAAGCAATAGTTTCTCAATAAAAAATAAAATACAATCGTCTGAAAATGGAATCGAAAAAATGAAGCAGGTGGCGGTCATATTTTGTTTGCACACTTTGTGACTTCAATCGTAGTATTTAAAAACTATTCCGCTTATTTTAACTTTGAATGTAAGCAAATTTCAGTAGTACTATGTTTAGTTTTCTATTTTAGCAATTCTGATCTAACAAAAATCTCGAAATGTAATTCTTGATCTCGTCTAGAAAAAAAAATAAGTCTCGTCTCGATCTCGTCTTGAAATCGAGACAAAACGAGACGAGAGATCTTGAGTTTCGAAAGTCTCGTGAAACCGTATTCCTTCATCTCTTCATCAATTTCCAGAAAGCAAAATTTTTGTTCCTCTCTCATTTTTGGAAGCGTTTAATTTTTCAGGGAAAGGTTACATGAAAGACCCGCACTTATGTGGAAACACCCTGTATTTGTATGTATTAAATTTATGCTCAAGGTAAAATATTAAATACTTATACAATATAAAAAATAATCCAGAGCAAGGAAGTTCCGCACCATGGAACACGATTATATATATATATATATATATATATATATATATATTGATTTTGTATTCTTGACTGGATTTATAATAAATAAAAAGATGTTCTTGGGGATGCAGTCATATATTCAATAAAATTCTTTGACTGAAGCCGAGCTTTCTGGAAAAGTGAATGATTTTCAAAATGTTTCATTCTTATGTCGTATTGTGAGAGAATAAGATTTTATATATTATTTTGAATATTTATGAATATTTGAAAGAACATTAAAAAGTGTTTTAGGATTTCAAAACATCTATTTCACCCAAAAATTTAGAGGTTGATTAGTGAGAGAAATCGGCCTTTTTTGAGTGAATAAGTATCAGTGCACTTTCAGAATAATCATGTTTATATGTTTCGTATTGTGAGAGAATATGATTACACTTATATATAAATTTTAAATAATATTATGTATCTTTTTCTTATAACTGTCAGTTCAAGCCTAGATTAAACGTAATTTAGTCTATGTATGGGTATATATATATATAAGTATTTATGCAATATTCTTAAATTACATTTTTTTTTTTTAAACTGAACCTGTATCTGCCTTAATAATAATTTTAATTTAATTGTGCTCCTTGTTCAAATAGCCACAAACATATAAAGATCATTCAGTAATATTCATTTGTATCAACAAAATCTAGATACTTTTTTACTTATTGTGTTACCATGACAAATATAAATAATGACATTTGTAATTGATGAATATGAAATCTTTCCTGTTTTTGGTTAATTTATTATAAATTCACGATTGTAAGTATTTTTATAATACTATTAATTTGTTGTTGAAATAATTTTGTAACGATTTGTAGTTTGCCCTGAAGAAGAGAATAAACATTCTCGAAAGCTCGGCTTCAGTCAAAGAATTTTATTGAATATATGACTGCATCCCCAAGAACATCTTTTTATTTATATATATATATATATATATATATATATATATATAGAGTATATAGTAGGTGCGGTTGTTTCAGCTGCGGGCAAAGACCCGTGGATGATGTACGCCGGGGTTGCTCTTAATTTTTCGCCAATTTTCCGCTAGATTATTTGATATAAGCGTATTAAAATATAATATATACTCATATAAACTGGAGCGGGAATATATGGAACCGACCATAGCGGCGGTGGCGGCGCGTGCTAACACGTCGCCCCCAAAAATCCACAGATAAAGGGAGAGAAATACTGGGGACTGGAATACTGGTACTGATGCTCCGAGAAGAAGTTTCGAAGTCGCTATCGAAGCGTAACGAAATGATTCTCAGCTAATTTGAATTTTGAATTGGTTGGAAAGTCTCGTCATTTTATATGGAAATCAGAAGTGAAAGTCTGTCATGATTGATTAATTTTATGTGTTGAGTCAAAAATTATTGTTATTGTTGAGTTGGTTTTTCAATCACTAAAACATGCAAAATACAGTTTATTTGTATCTAGCAGTTAGTAGATCGCGCTTTCAGGAGAACCTTCTGGATATGTTCCATCTAAATCATTCAATCACGTGATATTTCTATATGACGCATTTTCACATGATTCAAGTTAGAAGATGATATAGAATGTCATGTCACAAGAAAATAGTTATTTTGGATCGTTCGATAGACAAAAGATACTGGAGCGTTAATATTCTACATCTTGTTTCAGATAACTGTGGCGCCAAGATTTAATGGTGTTTTCTGATAAAGCACTCCAAAATAAGACGAAAATCAAGACTACCAATTCTCGAGTTTTCGTCTCCTTTTGGAGATATTGGCCCCTTTTTGTTCCAACAAGCTTGCGGGATGTTGGAGCAAAAAGGGTGTTGGGTGTGGTAAAATAAGCATGTAGAATTATTAAAGAAGACGTGTTTATCAGAAATCACACTGTGGAAACCGTCCCAACGAAGTATTTTCTTGAAAAATTCACATTGATCACTGTAAATACGTAAATTTATATATAATTATTGTTTTTTGAAATTCAAAATAGCTGAAACAAGAAAGACTAACGTTTCAAATACTACTTCCTTGCCTCTATATCTAGAAGGTTGAAAATATACATAGAACAGTATGCGTCTTGTAGGGCATCTAGCGATAAACAGTTTGATATTTTTAAATATCATTACGTACTTTAGGTTTCGAAGTATTTCATGCAAACAATAATTAATAAGCAAGTAAATTGATAGCATCACTTTACGAAACAGCTTATTTTATACAAGATAGAAGTTTTAAATGTAGTTTTTTAACAAATATTAAGGGAACAAACCTGTTACCAAAATACAAACCTAGCCAACCACAGCCTAATAAATATTAAGGACACCATGCAATAAAATTATTAGTAAAAATAGAAATTTAAAATGTAGCTGTTTAGCATATATTAAGGAAACTAACCTGTTACCAAATCACAAACCTAGCCAACACTATTCTAATAAATATTAATGACGCGATGCTGTGAAATCTATAATATAAAAATGAATCGCTGAATGTGTTGCTAAGCGAAAGCAGCTGAACCGATTTCGCTAATTCTTTTTTGTTGTGTTCATTATTATCAGAAGAAGTTTCTTATGAACGAAAACATTAAGAAAGTTAAGTTAAGAAAATATTAATTTTACATACACTACATACAGTTGTTTGACAACTGTCAGTTGTTTAAAGTAACTGTCAGCAATTGACAGAACGCGCGCTGCAAATATCGTTTAACAAATAGATGGATCGGTTGATAAATAATAGTTTCATTTCAATTTATTATACAGTGAGTTTTTGAGAAGTGTTTATTCATCTCGGTAAGTGAGAATCAATCACACCTAATATTGAAAGAATGAAGCCCCTGGATTGTGTGGCGGGAGCGGTAAAGTCAAATTGACGCCATTGGTCCTGAAAACCGGGGCCTCTGCATTCATTGGTTTGCGGGACATATTCTATACATTTTTAACTCATATACTGCAATACAATAATTGTTTTCAAATTAAGTCATTTGGTGCAACAAAAGTTATACAAGACAATTTTATGCTAACTTTCAAGATAACTATATTGTAAAACAATAAACTTTTACCACCACGTGCCTGAATACGTTGGTAATTTTCAATTGAAATCATATATCAATTAAAGTAGCGTACAGTAGGTTTGTAGCCAGGTGAATAACCAAAAGCAGCCAGTCAAAAGTTGATGGAGGAATGGAAGTGCTGACAAAGTATCTTGAAAGTCACATGGTGGTACAATTTTTGCAAATTTATTTCATGGGCGATTCAGCAAAACAAGTCGATCAGCGTTATGCACACAATAAATCGATGAAAAGACCAAGTGGAGAGCAACTTCAAATGTTTTTTCAGCAGACAACGAATTGGTTGTATTATTCAAGACTGCATTAAACCGCATGATATTTATCTGATTACCACAAAATTGTCAGCAAAGCCGATAAGACGCCTGCAGGACAACACGCAAGACGCTATAATACGGCTACAATTGATGAAGTTGCTATTGTTGTCATGGGTGAAAATTTAGAAAACCAAGATATCGTTTTTGCTTTTGTTAAGACGGGTCAGCTAGTTATAAATAAAATAAAAATAAAAGTTTAAAATGAAGTTGTTTAGCAAATATTAAGGAAACATGTTACCAAAACACAAACCTAACCAACCACAAAATACTAAATCTGTATTTAATTTTATTCCTTAGTTTCCTTGTTTGAATAAATTTCATTTGAATTATATTTCATATACAGATACTACTTCCTATTGTCTAAAACGTATTCTACGATAGCAAAGAATTCTTAATGATAGTTCGATGAGTTTCTGAAATGGAGTAAATGGCAACAGTGTATTTATAATGGTATGAAAACGTATGTCCATTATCTCCGATCATTTCAGTAATTACAATATGGCGGATGACCAAGGAGTGAAATGTGTTTACAGTATAATATCCAATTAAAAACGGCAATTTATGGAGAAAATGTCTACTTGAGCCGATGTCTACAGTGATTTTACCGGTAAATATGAATTTTTATTTACTTCTAAACGTGTTTTCCCCCACCCAGCACCCCTTTTGCTCCAACATCCCGCAATCTTGTTGGGACAAAAAGGGGCTAATATCTCCAAAAGGAGACGAAAACTCGAAAATTGGTATTCCTGATTTCTGTCTCATTTCGGGGTGTTTTATCAGAAAACACCGCTAAATCTTGGCGCTACAGTTATCGGAAAATCCCCAGATCATCCAGTTTCCAGAGACCTGTGCCCTTTTCAACACTTCAAACTGCGTAGACGCATCAAATTCCCAGCAGACATAATACATCCACTTGACTCCTGCGTAACTTGCTATAGCTATATATGAGTCTTTATTCTTCTAATTAACCACAATAAATGATATCTTCCAATAACGCAACCCCAAAATAATAGATACGCACAACCACATCTGTCGCTTGACTGATACCTCCTATATCCTGCCATATATAGCGGACATAACTAACGTGTCCCATCATCATCAGCGATAACGATTGCTATCATCGCTGTTGCAGGAATAATCGTTATTGCAGGATCTCACATCATATGGCATTCATTCATTCATTATTCTATACACCTCCCCCCCCAACCAATTCCCAATGTTGCTTTTTTGGGGTTGTTGATCACAGCGCAGCATCAGAGCTCTATTAATATTATCAGCCTTGCAGCCAAGACATTAATGAAGTCCCTGGTGTGATATTGTCGCCACGTCATATTTCATGACTCCACCACCACCACACACAGAAGTGTTTCCGTAGCCATGTCAGGGGACGATGTTAAGGATATAATATTATAAATTGCTGCCAGCACAGGATATTTGAGATCC
Organism: Crioceris asparagi; assembly: GCA_958507055.1. Taxonomy (NCBI): domain Eukaryota; kingdom Metazoa; phylum Arthropoda; class Insecta; order Coleoptera; family Chrysomelidae; genus Crioceris; species Crioceris asparagi. The sequence continues at coordinate 1,434,968 of OY293830.1, forward strand.
TGGCGACTAGGCGACGGAGACCAGGATTATTAGCGACGAAAGCGCGACGCTAAGTGGCCGCCGAATCATGTAATATTCTCCGCGTCACTAGGGATGTTCTGCTGCGCCCTCAGATAGGCAACAGGAGCGCAGGAAGGAGGAACAGAAGTTGGGGGGGCGGGGCGGGGGCTATATTTTTGATTAGTCGTTTTTCCTCGTTGGTATACCTTGGGAGCAGTTTTATATTTATGGTTATAATGAGGTTTTTCTTTTGTTATGGTATTGTTGCTTTTTTTTCGGTTTCATTTTTTCCTAGTTGATTTATGATTGTGGCAGATGGGGTAGATTTGGATATAGATACATAGTTGAGGTTTTAATGATGTGGTAATCTTTTTAGATATGCGATACAAAAGATTTTTCTGTGGTGGTTTAAATTTAGTTTATATGTTTTTATTTACATAGGTATAGGGACTTCCCGAGGCAAAGACAAAATGACAAAAGGATCCGCTAGCTAAAGATTTATATCGAAATAATTTTTGCTATATCTGTTTGTTTTTATATTACAAGCAAATCTCATCACTTTCTTCCAAAAAACTGCCCTCGAAAGATGCCGCGTAATTCGGAGATTTCAGGCGACAAGATTAAAGAAAAATGTGCGATTTTCGAGGTAAAGCAGTGGTAAAGAAATATTTGTATTTATGATATATGGAGGGGACAATTTTTTTCAAAAATTTAAATTATAGGACGGCCAGATTGAAGAAGAGATTATATGTAGCAATATTTAAATTGGACATTTTTTAAAAGAAGCTAGTTTTCGAATTAAAGCGGCGTAAACTTAAGTATGTGTATTTCCGCCGCGATTTTTTGGGATCCCCGTACAATAACAAGTACAATCAAAGAATATACATGGGTAATAGGATAAGTAGGTACCTACTATCTTCTTTGGTATTAGGAAAACGTTCAGTGATTTTCATGATTAATTTGACATTTAACAGTGTGAAATAAATATTTTTTACCAAAAATTGGACCGACTTTTTAAGTTGGTGCTGTGAAAAATACAAAATAAATTGAATTCTATTGGTGCTGGTAGGTACTTTTGAAGTTGATACCACAATACTTCTTTCTATCCAACAACAATTGCACAACTTCAAAATTACCAGCACCAATATAAATTTTGAATTTTTCAGTCCATCATTTAATAAAGACGGTCTAAATTTCGGTAAAAATGTTTTTCTATCTAGGTCTTAAAGTACAGTCAAGAATGATGTCAAGTAAATGTTCACAGATCTGAGTAATTTATGAAACATAAAAATATTTAGTTTATTGCTACTAGAATAACAAAATTGTGCAAAACTTACAATCATATTGCCTGTAATGAAATCGAATCATTCAATATTCCTGAATCTGTAATTCTTGCCCAATTTTTTCAAGTCCACACCTTTTTCAATTGTATTTCAGAAGTCGTCATTTGTAATTCAGAATAGTTAATTGTATTTTAGAAAGCATCACATGTATTCCGGATTAGTCAGTTGAAATCCAGAACTGTAGACAGATGAATTTCAGATGGGTCAATTGAAATTCAGAATTCGTCAAATGTATTTCATATTGGTGAATTGTAATTCAGAACTCGAATATATCAAATGTAAAACAGAAAGCATTAGATATGTTTCTTTGTCTTTGAAGTTCATTTTGGCAAATTTGTAAGTGTATAGCTGCTTTTTACAATCAAAAACAATGCACAAAATATGATTGACAAAAATAATCACCACGGTTAGCTGTGCTTTGACACATATGTTCCAAATTACCCAGCTGATGCTTTCTGATTTTTATTTGATACTTGTATGTTCTGAAATACATTTGATACGTTCTAATTTACATTTGATAAGTTCTGAATTAAATTGGACAGGTTCTGAATTACAATGCCCTAATATGAAAAACATTTGACGAATTCTGAATTACATTTGATATATTCTGAAGTTAAATTGATGCTTTCTGAATTACAGCTGGAAAAGGTGTAGAAACATTCAACCCTTAGCTAATATGGTAAGGTCATTTTATCCAGCAGGCTAAATAATGCAGAAATAGTAGCTTTTAATTATAGCTATAATTTAATATGTCAAATTAATCAATCTCATATATTATAAAGTGAGATCTAGCAATTATACAACAAAGCATGAAATCGGGACCATTTAACTTAGATTTATTTCTATATATTTATGTAGGTACATCGACCTAATTTATAATTTCGTAACGGTTCCTTGGCGCTCCATTTGCATAATTGCTTAATATTTTGACTCGACTATATATATATATATATATATATATATATATATATATATATATATATATATATATATATATATATATATATATATATATATATATATCTGACTATAGAAACGATTTACATTTAAATGGCGATCACGGAAAACCAATTTAAACTTGTCAACTGTCTGAGTGAGTCCTTTGTTATTTAATTTTGGGATCCGTCTAATCGCCATATATAGATATAGGTAGTGTGTAGTAAATGTATAAAGTAAGAGAGGGTTTAAAATCTCTGTGTATGTGTTAAAGTTGGGTGGATTTTGTCAAAAGGGTGTTGCTGCATAGTGTGATGGGTTGACAAGTGTTCGAAATTTATATACAGAGTGTACCAAAACTTATGGGCCATAACTGTCCACAATAATTGCGCACATAAGTAATGGCGGATTTTGTTATAAAAGCCCTGAACAATTAAATGTTTGCAAAAATAGGTGTATTTTAGCATAATTTTTAATAAAATTGATGCGAAAGGCGTTATATTTAAGGATTTGTTGATAAAATTGGGAAAAATGTTGTTCTTAGGACTTTTAGTTGGAATTTTCGTTTTCAATCCCAAATATTTTAGCTTAGCTTAGGTTAGGTTAGGTTAAGCGAAGCTATGATTTACTTGGGCGGTGTGTTCGACGTTTAAAAGCCAAAACTACCAATATAATACTTGTTATATTGAACATATTCTTAAATATTCAATAAGGAAAGCATAATCCAAGTGGTAAGATTTCAAGAATCTAGAGGTGTAGTTTCATGTCTGAAATTTACAAAAATAAAAAAAAATTATGCGGTGGTAAAATGGTTAAATCTAAAATACTTATGCCTATTTCCGCAGCGATGTTCTGTGATCTCTATATAATAACAAGTACAATCAAAGAATATACGTGGGTAATAGGATAATTACTATCTTCTTTGGTATTAGTGAACGTTTCAACGATTTTTGATTGACTAATGTTACACTCAAAAATGTGAAATAAATATTTGTTACAAAACAATTAGACCGACTTTATCAGTTGTTGCACTGAAAAATACAAAATAATGTTAATTCTCTTGGTGCTGGTAATTTTGAAGTTGTGCCGTTGTAGTTTATTGTTGTACGCACCAACTCCAAAAAGAACCGGCACCAATAGAATTAATATTATTTTGTATTTTTCAGTGCAACAACTGATAAAGTCGGTCCAATTTTTTTGTAAGAAATATTTATTCCATTCAGCCTTATCTTTACTCGTGAATATTCCAAAAATAGGTACCAACACATTAACCAGCTCTGACTTGAAACACCCTATATATATATATGCCCTAAATGTGTTCAGTGTGTGAGATGAGTTTTCGGCGAGGGGATAACTTTCTCTCGATCGTCGTATGAGAAGGAACAGAGGACTACGAATGGACTGACGGACGGATTGACTACTGGTTCTTGCATATGCCGATTTTCACACACACACGCTTATTATTATCTACGAGGAGGAGTTAGTAGAGCGAGTGATTAAATTAAATTTTATATAATATAATCCAACACTATTATATAGGTCAGTGGATTTGGACAGATTATAAGTAGGAGAAGAGAAGAACTGGAGGAACACTATTATTTTGTGGAGTGGAGTCAAAAGTTGCTTGACTTCTGAAAAAGTCAACAAAACGTCGTCATACGCAAGTGAACTCACCCCACAACGCTTAGCACAGGGTTAAATGTTACAATTGGTGTCAGAAGTGGGATCTTCGCATTTTGCTGAGAATATATGGTGAATACCAGATCCAAAGATTACGACGAAATGGCAAATTTTGCAGAAATAATGGAGTTCCTGAAAAAGAATAACGAAGAACAAGAAATAATGAGACAGGAAGACAAAACAAAAATGAATCAATTTCTAGAAAATCAAGAAAGAATTAGAAAGGAAGACCAAACAAAAATAAGTCAAATTCTAGAAAATCAAGAAAGAAGCAGACAAGAACAAGAAAGAATTAGACAACAAGATAAAAAAGAACAAGAAATAATAAGAAAACCGGAAAAGGAAGAACAAGAAACAAAAATAAGACAAATCTTAGAAGAACAAGCAAGAGTGCGACAAGAATGTAAATAAGGTAGTAGAATAAATAGCGAATAAACGAATAATAACCGTAAGTACATGACTACCTATCCACGTTACAATTCAATGGACCTTAAACTGCTAATATTGTTAAGATGATTTGCATATCGTTGTTATACGATCTTAGATTGATTCAACTCAATATGTTCAAGTACAAAAGTTTATTTTTTCCCATTCAGTAGCATTGAAGAAATGGGTTGTAACAGGCGGATAGGCAGACAGACTTATCTAAAAAGAAATTCATTTAACGACAATTCATTGCATGCAAAAGATAATTTGTTGTAATTAATGAAAACAATAATTTATCTTCTGCAAAATCAAAACTGTGAGGCATTTTTGCCAAAAAGACAAATAAAAAAATAAAAAAAATAAACAAATTTATTGTTTCTTGAAGCAAGTGACCCCCAAAAATTTCACTTTGTTTATTTTCTTCCTTAGAGTACATATTGAGATTTGCAGGAAATAAATATTTTCAATCGTTATGAACTAACTTCTGCGATCTTGCATTGTAATTAAAACGATCCGTGGTCAAGAACGTGCTTAAATTATTTTACTGTCGCTCGAGGCACAATAGAAGTAAGAGAAAACATTCCACAGTTGTCTAGTTCAGTACTTGATATTCCATTTCGTATTTATTATCTTTTATATCAATCGACTAGCTCGCAAATACCTATTTATTTGAGTAAATGTAAATCTTAGAGGAATATAACAAAATATTAACTTCTTCAACACTCATTAGATACAATAACTCTCTACTTGGAAGATGGAAGTACACAAAGCACAATTGAAATTTTGAACGTCCATTAAAAGTGTTATTTGGCTTAATACTTAGGCGTTGACTGACAATGCAAAGCATAAAGGGAAAGGGCGAAAAGGAGACGAAAAAGAGAGCAGGGCACATATATAGACAAAGCGGTGTAACGTGCGTGTGTTTTGGTTCACACATTACTTTTGGCAGAGCCGAGAGAGGGTAGATATAGCTGTAGAGAAGAAGAATAAGGATCAGACAGTGGAGTGGAGGGACTCATCCTCACACTAATCTCTTAACAACGATGCAAAAACAATCGCGTGCAATCCCATACACTCACACACCCAGCTCTTTAATCTATTAGATGCTCTACTATACCTATACTGGAAGCCTGTTTCCTCGGACTTCCACCACCACCACCAGTACCAACACACGCTACTTGACGATCCTCTCGCTCATTTTTGTTGATGCCTCAGTAAGCCGATGAGATCGGCCGTCAAACCCTTTGCGTCCGATACCGATTCCACAAGGGATGCTGATTCAGGAAATGTACATGATTAAAGTTTAATGATGATGATATGGGGTGTCAGAAGGTTATATTTAAATAAAGCGACCTTATTGACAATCAGAGCACATGTTATATAATTTATTTTTCGATAGACTTCTTAGAAAATACGACATTTACCTATGTAGGTTTATATAAGCTAGTGGAAGTTGGACATCGTTAAACCTTGATATTTCTTATCTTGATGAGTCACTTAGATTTCCGTAATCTGTTGCCACCACAACAACAAAAACTAAATCCGTCTGTCCCTCTGTAAATATATTTTGTTTTAAAAAGATATTTATTCAAGTTTGCAGATACAACTGTATAGACAGCTATTTAATAACAACATTTAAAACCATTGAAAAGCACCCGTTCTTATGCAATCATATTTTAATACTAACTAATTTATCGATACTCGTGGTCGCCCAGTGGTCAAAATTCGACCGGAATTAATTTTTTTAATTAAACGTTATTAAGGTTTTTTAGTCAAATACACTGTGTCCAATTAAATTGGAACCAGATGGAAAACTTTTTTATTATTGGTTTTATGAAAAAAAGTTATTCTTGGTAAAAAGTTCTACATAATCCAAAACTTAAAATTTAACCATCAGATATCAATTCTTTTAATGCGTATACGAGGTGAGTCAAAAAATATGAATTTCGCTCAAGAGTGAAGTACCTTTATTTTTGAAAATATCGAAAGTTTTCATTGAAAAAAGTTGATTATAATTGAAAACTATTGTCAGATATCCAATATTATCTATCAGCTATAAAACATAATTTTTGGTATAAATAAAATACACATGCAGATTTTGTAAATTATACATCAGCTATTTTATTGAAAAAAATATTTATTAAAATTATTGTAAGCACTTCCAGACGTCTTGAAATTATTTAGAATTTTTGCAACTGTCGAATGCTGAATATTTCTATTCGGATATCTGTTGTTAAAAATAGCTGCTGCTTCTTTATGATTTTTATAATTATCTCCGACAATAGAAACTAATTAAATTTTCTCGTTACTAGTTAATAGAGCCGCCATTTCTTGTATTTTCTAAAACGAACTAGCGATTTGACGTTTGGAGTCAGTGCATCCTAGATTAAATGTTTATCGGTAGACGTAAATTTTCAATGCTAATACACAGAAGTTAATAAAAATAATAAAATATGTTTTTTCAAGGCGGATGGTTAATATTGGATATCTGACAATAGTTATCAATTATGATCAACTTTTTTTAATAAGAACTTTCGTTTTTTTTGGGTAATTTACACTTGAGCAAAATTCATATTTTTCAACTTACCTCGTATATAGATGAAAACAATTGATATCTGATGATTGCATTTGAAGTTTTGGACTATGCAGAACTTTTATCAAGAATAACTTTTCTTCATAAAACCAATAATAAAAAATTTTTCCATATGGTTCCGACTTAATTGGACACAGTGTAGGTATATAATAATTGTAGATAATTTTTTATGGAATTTTGTTCTATTACGTCAGTTGTACAAAACTTGTACAAAAAGGGCATTAGCGTGTGTTGTTTGCCAAATTCCTTACAATAGATATGAAATTTAACAGATCAAAAAACAAAATGACAGCTAATATTTATTTCATAATACAATACATTGTCATGTTTCGACTTGAAGCCGGTAATACTTTACCCTTATGAAAAAATTAACTTCAGATACCAAATGTTTTGCATTGCAAAACCTGCTTTATAAATCCATAAATCCACAATCAAAAATTTTACATTTTGAAATGACATTAAGTGCCCATTCTAATGTATCCCTCCAAATAATTACATTACTTTGTATATTATACTATTCACAATGTTTGAATTTGCATTTGGTCTATTATTATTTCGTGTTACACGAACATTATCCCCTTTTCTTTTTCTATCACTTCGACCCGTCACCGTTCTATATCAAGGAATAATGGAAGCAGGAATGTTCTCGCTGCATAAAACCCAGTCGAGGGTTGTCATTCACGAATAGCGGAATCTCACTGCCCTGGCCCTGACTCGTTGACTTCACATTGCAACTGAGGTTTGTTATGCAACATACAATACACGTCTACCACGTAAACCATATTCTTTTATTTTATTTCATTTTAAATATTAACAAATAATACATTAAAGTTTTGACTGTGTGCACTAATTCACCATATCAACTTTCACTATGCCAAATCTAATACTCCTCCGAGCACGTTTTATGTCTTAAAAATCGGCCAAAATCACGTATTAATATATATATATATATATATATATATATATATATATATATATATATATATATGTATATATATATATATATAAATAAAAAGATGTCCTTGGGGATGCAGTCATATATTCAATAAAATTCTTTGACTGAAGCCGAGCTTTCGAGAATGTTTATTCTCTTCTTCAGGGCAAAAATCGTGAATTTAGAATAAATTTACCAAAAAAAGGAAAGATTTCATATCCATCAATTCTATGGATATGAAATCTTTCCTGTTTTTGGTTAATTTATTCTAAATTCACGATTTTTGCCCTGAAGAAGAGAATAAACATTCTCGAAAGCTGGGCTTCAGTCAAAGAATTTTATTGAATATATGACTGCATCCCCAAGAACAGAACATCTTTTTATTTATTATAAATCCAGTCAAGAATACAAAATCAATATATATATATATATATATATATATATATATATATATATATATATATATATATAGATAAACACCATCACTTATTTTTTAAGGAATATCAATAGAATACTCAACATATATTTACACACAAAAATAAGGTGACAAAAAACATTCCCGTCTTCATATCAATTTAAATATTTATGTAAATCCAACGAGTCGACATAAGGGCTTGTTATATGAACATATTTTTATATAAATACGCGTAGGTATATGTACCTAATATATTGTCGTCTATAACTACAATTCGATGTATTGAGCAATGAGTCGTTTTTAGCAATCTAATCAATATTTGAAGTTTTATATTCCAGATTTCGTCTTTTTTTACTTTTGCAAATTTGATCTAACCCAAATATTCAATCAATAAATGTTTGGTTTGGTAGGTACGCCTGGAATTTCTAAAGTTTTAAAAACGACTGATTATAATCTGCTGATTTTCTATTTGATAGGTTATGATGATCATTTGTCACATTTGACATATCGTGTGTAGACCTCAATGATAAAATGACTGCTCCCAATAAAATTGTATTGAAACAAAAAACGCATAGCGCCCCAACAACGTAGCGTATACCGTAGTATATAATAATAATACACATCCGCCTTGCCTTCCGGTCCCCTTTCAATAATCTAATCCTCTGCAAATATCAGCAACAAGACCGTTAAGCTCAGCGCAAAGCCACTGAGAAGTGTTTTGTGCTCTAAATTCCTCCTCTCCTGTTCCGCGCATCGACGACAATTCCAATGCATCCTCCTATAATAATACAACAAATTCCTGCTGCCGCAAAATACAGCAGGAGCAGCAGGTTATATCCCCTAGCCTAGCAGCAGCAGCAGCAGCAGCAGGAATGGCAATAAATATACAGGGTTGCTAGGAAAGGTAAGGAAACAGTCGAATCAATAGCTAAGGTAAAGAAACAGTCAAATACATATAATTATTTTCGAAAATAAGCTATACATACGGAAAGCTTTTTTATTTCTTTAAACAAATGAACCTATATCACATCAAAACGGGTTTTACAGTGAGCTAGAAAGAAAGGCCGTAAGGCCAGTCTCCCGATTCGGAACTCTAAACACATTTCAACTGTAGAATCATTTCCCTTCCTATTCATACGATCGATAGATTCACCAGGCGCCACGTACTTTTGCAGGACCAGACAACAAGGTTCACTGTTAGAAAATATCCAACACTGCAAGTGCTTATCAGGAAAGAGATTCTGTTTACGTCATTCTTTTACATGCAAGAAATAATTAATTATCTTCTCCAAAACCAAACTTGAACAGTTTTCTCTTATTTTTGTGGACATTATCTCGATAAATAGTGAGTAAAATTGTTTAAGTTTGTAACAAAATTCCGCCAAATCTACTCAGATGTAGAATATCTTGGAATTACTGGTTTAACTATCGTATGACAAATCAACATTATATATAACATTCGATTTGTAATGTTTATTTTTCTTTAGAGTATTTTTTTCTTATACTAAGTTAACGTTATGTCCTTTAATTTGAAGAATTAAATTTATTTTCAAGGCCGTTATGGCAAGAAAAAACATTACACTTTATTTTCAGAGGAGACAATCAACATTTATTATAAAAAATATTTACTCGCATGCAATATGATCGCAGATCTAGTTCCATACTTATTTTGGACGTTCTTTATTGGTTAATTAATCTATGACTCCAAAGAAAAGGTTGGGGAATGACTCCACATTTGTTTTATTTGAATTCATCGCCTTGAATCTTGTTTACTGATCAACTGGACCCAATACCATGTCTTCTATAACTCAATATAAAACCCATTTTGCGAAAAATGTTATACAGAATCTGTATAACAGGCAACCCTGTAGAGGTAAGGTATCCATTCTCATCGTCGTATGATTCCGCCATGGTTACCGAGGACACAATGGTGTTTATTTGAAGAGGAAGATGAAGAGGTGATCATGATGGTGATGATGATGATGGTATTGTACGCGAAATAACAGGCTGGAACAGGCACTGGGAGACCTACACTCGGCGCAGATGGTGGCGGCCGTGTGGCGGCAGGAAGAGGCTGTTTTCATCCCTCGTCCGCCCGAACTTACAGTAGGATTCCACCCAGTCACCATGCAGTGTCTTATAGACTGACGATGTACACAAGGAAGCTGGATAGGATTGTTTAAAGTTCTACTTTTAGTAACTAGAAGCCTTTTCGATCATAAAAAATGATATAGGATACATCAGACAACAAGTAATACATCGATATTATATACATACAGATACATAAAAATATAACAGTACCACAAATTAAATATATAAATAATACATATCGATGATTAAAATACACGAGAATATAACAGTACTTACCATAAAATAAATAGGAAATAGGTATATAAATAAATATCATTACCATTAAGCAAATAGTCTTTGAATTTAATTTTGAACTTATCTTCACATTTACCGACGAAGAATTTCACAACACGAATTATTCTTCGATTTCCTCTGGTTTCTCAGCATTCTCTGCGATCTTCGTATGATCTTCATACAGTACTACATTATCCGTGCTTATGTAATTGTGCATATCATTAATAAAAAGTAGAAAAATAAGAGGACCCAGAATAGAACCTTGAGCAACCCCAAGATCAATGTAATGATAGTGCTACGACAAATAATTGTCAACTTTTGAAAAGTCAAAGAGAAGTGCACTGACATATTTTCTAGCGTCAAGTGAGTAATAGACACACTTGAAAAAGTTGTAAAATGTCTTTTCCGTTGACCTACCTGGGCAGAAACCATGCTGAAATTTGGACATTATATTGAATTGCTCTAGGAACGCCAGCATTTTTATATAGATGGATATTTCGATTATTTTTGACCGACTTCAAAAAAGGAGAAGGTATACAATTCGGTTGTAAGATTGTTTTTTTTATTTTTTTTTATGGCTGCTCGCGCGTTTCGCATAGTAAACGTACTCCGATTTAGACGATTTTTGTTGCATTTGAAAGAGGAGAGTTGAGAGATGGTCCCATATCGAGGAAAATCAAATCCAAAAGCTCCTTCCCTTCAAAAACCCCCCAAAGGGGGTGGAGGGGGCAATTTTTCGACAGAATTAACGAAAATTCCATATCCGGAAATGTTTAAATTGGACATTTATGAAAATAATCATACGTTTCCGCGCTACAGTCTGAAATATGTGTTTTAGCTATGTGGAAGGGGCAAATTTTTCCGAAAATCGAAAATTAGTGATTTGAAAATTAAAAAGGGGATCATATCCGGAAACTTTTAAATTGAACATTTTTTCAAAAGAGTTACGGTTTCCGAGTTTCGCAATGGTAAAGTCTGAAATATGTGATATGCGTATTTCCGCTAGTACAAGCTAAACCTACCTATAACTTTTTGGGTATTAGTGAACGTTCAACAATTTTCATGACTAATTTTACACTCAAAAATGTGAAATAAATATTTTTTACAAAAAATTGGACCGACCTTATCAGTTGTTGCACTGAAAAATACAAAATAATATTAATTCTATTGGTGCTGGTTCTTTTGGAGTTGGTGCCTACAACAACAAACTACAACGGCACAACGTCAAAATTACCAGCACCAATAGAATTAATATTATTTTGTATTTTTCAGTGCAACAACTGATAAAGTCGGTTCAATTTTTTGTAAAAAAATATTTTACATAATACTGTTGGAACTGTTGCAGGTTACAGGACGATAATTTTCAGCAGACGTAGTCACCTTTTTTCTAAGACCCGTGTTACAGATCTAATGTTCAGTTTGTCTGGGAACTCTCCAGTTTCAATTGAAAAAGCTATCAAAAATGCTTATGGTTTGCAAATTGAATATTTCTGGTATTATTTATTATTTTCGTTGAAATGCAGTCTACTCCAACAAAGTTTGTGTTCTTGAGGTTAGAAATAATTTTGAGTAGGTACTAGGATAAAATGGAGTGAAATAAAAAGTATGATCTTCATGCAAAGCATAGTGTAGTCATTGAACGATGTTGCTCAAAGATTGCATTTATGGTGGAAAAATCTTTATCCAAGAGCGTTTATAATTTTATTTTTATCATTCACATGCTTGTTATCTAGTAGTTTACGGTTTATATTTTGTTTTCCCCTTTCGGTTTTATTTTTGACTATGTTCTGATGTTGGCTCATGTTTACAAGAGCACCCTGATCAAAAGCATATCTTTCCTCGTCTGTTTTTTCTTTTTTTGATTCATCATAATATTTTTTGTATTCTCAATCATTTACATTATTTGACATCCAAAGCAAATTTTTTAAGAATTATATCTACAGAAATCCACAGTTTTTTTACCGATGAGATGGTCCCCGTTTTATGAAGTAAAATAAGTATTATTTGACAGAAATTTTAGTGCACAATTCCTTATAAATGGTAAATTTAAATTTTTAAACTTTAGTGTGTTCTTATTTTATTTTGCATCTATATTTGAATCATATAATCACCAACTCGTTATTTGCTCATCAAACCCAAATATTAGTCACCAATTCTTCCAATTTATCTCATGTCCCTTGATAAACCCTCTAAAGCGTTTCTAATTGCTACAATTACAATTTAAATCCAACTTATACACACTACACCAGTTTCCCACCCCCATGTTCTTCATCTGCAATATCTCTAATTCGTGTTCAACCAATTATATCGGACTGATCACTTAACGAGACAAAAATCTCCTACATATATATATATCGGTGTGTATTTAATTGAAAACAATAAAACAGTAACAAGGGAATACATGAAGAAAAAAGAACAAAACAAAAAAAAGGGAAACAACTGAGCATCATCCTACAGCTCACAGAACACAAACTCTCCCTCTCAATTCTTAATCCCTATAGTACCTATACTCCCTACGAGTTGCAGGTGTACGAAATGTTGTCTGTCAATGGCGCTTTGCTATGTGAAAGTATACAGGGTGATATAGAATAGGATAGCAACTATATAACTTTGGAAACATATATCCATAAGCAGAGCAAAAATTGGTTTTGTGTAGTTTATTGCTATATAGAAGAAAATTCGCTGAATTGATTGATGTTTGGTTGAAGTTGAAGAACCCGTAACAAGTTAAGGGTATTGTTTTGGAGGTTTTCCTATTCACTCTTAGGTATTTTACCTATTGGAGTCAAATTAGAAAAGTTCCGAATGAGTTTGATTAATTATAAGAATGATTTCCCTTGATCTGATTCAAATTTATTCTAAGATTGGCATAGATTATAAAGACAACATGGAATAATTCAACAACTAACCGGCATCAGACTCCAAAAGTGAAAGTTAATCACAAACACATTTAACTTATTCAAAGGAGTACGACATGGAAGCATTTTATCGGCAATACTTTTTATTATATATGTGAAAACAATTCCAATTAGCCTTGGAAAAGGAAAAAAAGAAGTCAAGATTAATGCAGTTCCAATTGATAATATTGCAGAATGTAGCAAAAATCAACTAAATAGATAAACAATTGTGGCTGAAGGTCAAAAACACCAAGACAAATGTTAAGGTTATAGTTCGGCAGCATATTAGCATCACAGGTGGCGGCACCTGGCACAAAAAAACTAAGACGGTATTTGTGATATGTGAAATATACGTACACGTATTTTGTGGACAAGTTTAAGCTTAGAGAAGAGCATCGTATCGAAAATAAGAATCAAAAGCAGCTGATCGAATTAAATTATAAGGAATGGTGGCGATATCTGTTGCTGAATAGTTAATTCACAAGTTCAGGAAACAATATGGAGTCACGGCTACCTTCATGTATTCTAATATATATATGGTTCAACTTGTAAATGTGTGATCTTATTCTTGTTTCACCCTATATTATATAGATGTTCCTTTGGGTGAAGCACATCCCCTTTGGCATACCGTGGATGCTCCGGTAGCCGGTAATTGGTGCAAGCTTGGTTACACCTTCACTGATCCACATGAAAATAACGACGTTGGCTGGCAGGCCCACATACAGACAGACATACAGGTGAGCAGCTCACTAACTGTGATGATACTTTTTAGCCTCTCTGTGTGTATGCTCCACAACCATATATAATAATAATAATAACCCATCCCCCTCGACCAAGCAACGACGCCGCGACGCCGACGACGACGATTGCCCTTTTTTTTATTTGTAAGGGTGGTATCTTTTGCTCAAGTTCGTTGAGTGGAAAATTTGGAATTTTGTGTGTGGGATAATATACTTTCTACCAAAAATTGGACCGACTTTATTAGTAGTTGGTGCACTTAAAAATACAAAATAATATTATTTCTATTGGTAATGGTACTTTTGAAGTTGCAGATTGAGAATAGAATTATTGTGATTTTGAAATATGAATGACTCTAAGTCAACAGTAGACAATAGGTAATAAAATTACCGTGCCTACCACTGCCAAAGATGACAACAACTACTCGGTGAGCTAATACTCCATCCTGCATTTGGATTACATCATCGTTGATAGGTGCAATATGGTTGAATACAATTCAGTACAATATATTGCAAACTTCTAACCTAACCTAACCTAACCTAACCTAACCTAACCGTTTTGCTTTAATTTAATTCGAAACACATCAACTATCTTGTTAGAAACTTATCAGATACACATATGACTCGAGGATGTGTCCGAAGAACTCAAAGTGTGTGCAAAAACTATATTTTTTTTGTAAAAAATATTTATTTTATCTGAGTATAAAATTAGTCATCCTGGAACATTCACCAAAGAAGCTATTACGTTGCTTGTACTTATTCAGAGATTTTAAAACATCACGGAAATAACATATTTCAAACTTTTCCACTGCTGTAACTCGGAAAACTTTTCTGAAAAAAGAAGAACATCCATAAAAAATAAATTTACAAAATCCAGACGGCCTGTGTAAATTTCTCAAACTTCATTGAAATGAAATTTGAGCATCCATAGATTTTTTGTTTATTGTTTTTTCTGTGCATTTTATGCAAAATTGCTTCGAACAAAAAAGCTGTAGACACTGATTACATCTATAAACCAAAATTATTTTTTACACTAAGGCCCTTTTTTGATAATTTCTTTTTAAACGTTTGAACGGTTGCCATTTTGAAACTACTTAGCCGATAGTAACCAATAACGAGCTCGGTCTAGATATTTAAGAGATTGATTTTCTTAACAAATTTTAACATGATAAAAACATGCAGACAATTGTATACCTCCTCCGTTTGATTCGTCGGTGAAAAATATGAACATATCGCAATTTTTAACAATCATCGTGCAGCGACTCTACTTTGCTTCCTGATTCCATACACTTTATTTCAAGCTTTGCCCTTCCTTCCAAAAACTGCACCTGCGAGAATATCATCATCACAATATATACTATACGTAACACGCATTATGTATATATATTATGGCGAAAACGTGAGCGACTTCTTCAATTATTCACATTTAAAGCACTTGCCATGGCCGTGTTCCCACTGACTGTGGATACGCTAGCATATATATAACATACCCACACATATAAATGCCATAAATATTATAGTTTAGCCACTTTAACATATAATCTTGAACATCAAAATTTATAGCAAATTTATATGTTAGAGTCGAAAAGCCACAATTCGAATGGAAATCTGTAAAAGATTTTATATTTTATACATATTATATCTTTATTCCTGCTGAAATAAGGTCATTTGATGATTTTAGGATTTTGAACTATTATTTATACTTCTTTAATTCTATGACTCATCTTTAGAAGTTTACTATCCACGGATTTCCTTGTAAAATTAGTTCTAAAAAAACATGTACCTATATTTAACATAATCCATTTCATTAGCTTGATTTTTAAAAATGTTGACTCCATATAGTATTTAAAACTCACTGTGCATGAACAACGTGCACTTACACTCATTTCTTCACCTTGAACTCCACTAGGAAAGCAAAATCTCTTCATTTATTTTAATTTCTCAGGGACACCTTCTAAAGTCTATTCTATACGATAAATAAATTAAGAACCGACTCTCCTAATAGGAATGTCTCTCGTCTCAGGTAATTTGAAATTCACCAGGTATAAACGCAGACTCGCTTAATTCCAATCGAACTTCTTTTTCCCATCCCCAGAGAGCCCCCAGCCCGATGATCAGGTCCCCCCTTAATTGGGGGCCCGATTAAGGACCAATCAACTATATAGCGGGCAGCTAAAGAGCTTGAATAATAACAAAAAGTGTGCGCTGGCGTTAATGTAAAAGTTTAGCGCCTTTTTAAATTGAAAAATTGATGTGCGATGCGAGAAAGCGATGGCCTCTCCTCTTCTATATCCAGCAGATGATGAAAAAAAAAAGGATAAAAATTCACTAGCGCAAAGAAGGTTTTAAGAAGGAGGAGATTTTTAAAAGCACTTAAAAGCGTCAGATTGAAAGAGTAAGAATATATGTATAGATAGAGAGCTAGCTTCGATGCTATACAGGGTGGCCGTCGAGGTATAAAAATATAATTTTAAAAGCAAGTATGTTACTTTGTTATACGGCATTATGGAAAAATGATAAGAGAGAAATATAAATTAAAGAAATAAGTGTAGGCAAAGGATATGTTCGAAAAGAATTGTATGACATAATTCAAATATAAAGGGTGATTCTTTAATAATTTGAAATATTTTAACTGGTAAACTTTGGACTCAAAATACGAAGATTCAACCCAAATCAGTTGAAAATAATATATCTCAAAAAAACAGGATTTTTTATTTAGACATTCAGAAATCTAGAAAAATAAAAAATATACCGGGTGTCCCACTAAGGTCAGCGAGGTAGGATAATGGGGAAAACGTGAACCCTACGACTTCGAAAAAGAAACTCGGCTAAAAAAAGCAGCTAAAATATTTTCAAATTCCTAAAATGGCCGCTAGATGGCTTAATTACTTATCCAATTTTAATAAGTTTAGTCTTGTTTGAATGATAATAATAATAATGTCGGATGTATTCGCAATTTCACACCTTAACTGCTAGCTGGCGCTGATTTGCCAACATTTAGTTTTTATCTTTTAAAAAAAAATGGCACGATAGGTTTTTTTATTATTCGTCTTGAAAGCTATATAAATAGCTACATTTTGGAGAAAACCACGAGTCGATATCTTTACTCGTTTTTAAATTATTGTCAAATGTAATCTCAAACGAAGCAAAATAATTATAGACTAACTAGAAAGAAAATAAGCAAAAATGTTATTCTGCTTCTGTTTTCTGTCATCAAGAAACTTATTTATAACTCCAGCACATATTTGTTATCATTATTTGTTGTTATGAGCTGTGGCGTGCGGTGCAATCTTAAGTAAGAAAAGCACACACAGTATATAATAGCCTCCAAAATATAGTGGCTAATTTGAATATTATTGCTCGGAAGTGAAGAAGGACAATGAAGATAAGAAGATTTATCACGTAGATTCTTATTGACAAGTAGGAATTCTGAAATAAGTCCAGGACCGTCTTTAAAATATTCATGATAAAAATAATTGATCTGTACAAATATTTCAGTGCCTGCAATGAAAAATAAACTAGTTTTAATATTTTGTACGAATACAATATTTTACATTTAAAAAAATATTTTGAATATATGCAATAAAAACCTGAAAAAAATGAACTTTATATGATAAAAAATGTAAATATAGAGAATGCATAACAAGATAGACATGTATGACAAGTGTGACATGTGTGACATGTGTGACAAGTGTGACATGTGTGACATGTATGACAAGTGTGCCATGTTTGACATGTGTGACATGTATGAAAAGTGTGACATGTGTGATAAGTGTGACATGTGTGACATGTAAGACAAGTGTGACATGTGTGACATGTATGACATGTGTGACATGTGTGACAATTGTGACATGTGTGACAAGTGTGACATGTGTGACAAGTGTGACATGTGTGACATGTGTGACAAGTGTGACAAGTGTGATAAGTGTGACAAGGGTGACATGTGTAACATGTGTGACAAGTGTGACATATATGGCAAGTGTCACAAGTGTTACAAGTGTCACAACTGTGACATGTGTGACAAGTGTGGCAAGTGTCACAAGTGTTACAAGTGTCACAAGTGTGACATGTGTGACAAGTGTGACATGTGTGACAAGTGTGCCATGTTTGACATGTGTGACATGTATGAAAAGTGTGACATGTGTCACATGTGTGACATGTGTGATAAGTGTGACATGTGTGACATGTGTGACATGTAAGACAAGTGTGACATGTGTGACATGTATGACATGTATGACATGTGTGACAATTGTGACATGTGTGACAAGTGTGACATGTGTGACAAGTGTGACATGTGTGACATGTGTGACAAGTGTGACAAGTGTGATAAGTGTGACAAGTGTGACATGTGTAACATGTGTGACAAGTGTGACATATATGGCAAGTGTCACAAGTGTTACAAGTGTCACAAGTGTGACATGTGTGACAAGTGTGACATGTGTGACATGTATGACAAGTGTGCCATGTTTGACATGTGTGACATGTATGAAAAGTGTGACATGTGTGACAAGTGTGACATGTGTGACAAGTGTGTTATGTGTGACATGTGTGACAAGTGTGACATGTGTGACATGTATGACAAGTGTGCCATGTTTGACATGTGTGACATGTATGAAAAGTGTGACATGTGTGACAAGTGTGACATGTGTGACAAGTGTGACATGTGTGACAAGTGTGACATGTGTGACTTGTGTGACATGCGTGACTTGTGTGACATGTGTGACATGTGTGACAAGTGTGACGTGTGGCAAGTGTGACAAGTGTGACATGTATGACAAGTGTGACAAGTGTGACATGTGTGACAAGTGTGACATGCGTGGCATGTGTGACAAGTGTGACATGTGTGACAAGTGTGTTATGTGTGACATGTGTGACAATTGTTTGATGTGTGTTGCATGTGTGACAAGTGTGACATGTGTGACAATTTTCACAATTGTGACAAGTGTGACATGTGTGACATGTGTAGCATATGTGACAAGTGTGTTATGTGTGACATGTGTGACAATTGTTTGATGTGTGTTGCATGTGTGACAAGTGTGACATGTGTTACATGTGTGAGAAGTGTGATAAGTGTGACATGTGGTACATGAGTGACAAGTGTGACATGTGTGACATGTGTGACAAGTGTGACATGTGTGACATGTGTGTCATGTGTGACAAGTGTGACATGTGTGACAAGTGTGATATGTGTGACATGTGTGACAAGTGTGACAAGTATGACATGTGTGACAAGTGTGACATGTGTGACATGTGTGACATGTGTGTCATGTGTGTCATGTGTGACAAGTGTGACATGTGTGACAAGTGTGACATGTGTGACATGTGTGACTAGTGTGACAAGTGTGACAAGTGTGACAAGTGTGACAAGTGTGACATGTGTGACAAGTGTGACATGTGTGACATGTGTGACAGGTGTGTCATGTGTGACAAGTGCGATATGTGTGACAAGCGTGACATGTGTGACATGTGTGAAATGTGTGACATGTGTGATAAGTGTGACAAGTGCGACAAGTGTGACATGTGTGACAAGTGTGACATGTGTGACCTCGCTGACCTTAGTGAGACACCCTGTATATTTTAGTAGAATGAGTAGGTTATAATCATGATTTTTGTGTATTTTGTGTATAAATATCAACGTCGACAGATGAACTAAGTAGAACCGTCATAATTATTCGATTAACAGGGGCATTCCCTAGACCTGTGAACAGGAACGTATGTGGAGAAAAATAGCTGGTGATAATACGAAAAGTATTTCCATATTTACTGGACAAGCTAGGACGGCTGTGCAAGACACTTGGCAAGAAAACAGACTGCATTCCATCGGGTAGGTATGTTTTCGGATAACAAACTACTTCTACCTAACAATACAGGACATTTCTCTTCCAATCAGAAGGATGATGTTTTTACATGATGATGCTCCAGCCCATTATGGAGGAAGTGTCACTAATTTCCTTATTAAACGGTATTTTAATCGATGTATAGGTCGTGATAGTCCCATTGCAGGGCCACCACAATCTCCGGATCTCAACTAAACAGATTTCTTATGTTGGTACATTTAAATATTTTCACATATTTAGTTGGAAAACTTACTAATAGTGCCAACTCATCCAGAAGATCAATGATCAATTTAGAGTTCCATGAGGTGAAAAACAATATGGATAATTACAAATGAAAACGAGAATTTCGACCACAGATTGAGGTGCATTTCACGAGGGCGGCGATCTCATTGAGCAGCTTTATCAATATGGGTAAATTGAAAAGATTAATTTTTGCTTAAAATTAGACACTGAATTCTCGAATATATCCACAACCACCCTGTATAGACACTAGGAAATGTTTTGGGAACGTGGTTCCTCATGTTAGTTTTATTTCCTTCCTATGTATTCTTATTCTATTAACCTCTTCTAGAAAAGAAGTCCTAGTGGGGAACTTCGGAATAAATTGCTTGGTGATATCTATTATTAGATAAATAAGAAAGCCGTCATCAAATTATATGTCAGAATAAAATATAAATATATAAATTTTGGAAGTTAATTCAGTCCTGAGACAGAAAATGATCAAATTGACTGTAAATGGAACTCTAGACATGGAAAATACTAGATAGACTGCTAAATTAGTGAAATACGATTCTGTTTAAAATGAATTTTAAAGTAGACAAAACAAATTATTGTAATTTGTAATTTTTCTTATAAAAATGATTTTTTGCTGATTTCTTCAACAAATCCAGTTTTAACAAAAAGTGTAATTTTTATAGCTTATAGCAATTTTTTTAAACGTTAACACCGTACTTCAAATGAAGCAATTTTGAAGGTTAATATAAAAATTAATTCCAGGCAAATCATGAACATCTCTCACCAGTTCAATACATTTTCGAACACCATGTAGTCAGTTCATTATATAATATGTAGACATTATAATGTGCTAATCATAATTCACAATCTCATTAAAATATTTTATCACAACAATATTATCCACACATTGTGGCAATTAATGTTGTTAATATAACGTGCAACAGCAACATTGCTAATTGCCGTAAATAATTGCATATTAGATTTTGGCGGGATGTGGCTAATCTATCATTGAAAATCCAGTTATAGCCGGGCTGTTGCTGGCTGCTGCCCTAATACTCACGCGATTGCCCATTGGCCGCCCACATGGGGTGCGCAGGTGCTCTCTGGACTCCTCTACACCAGATATCAGCCACAGATGTATGCATGCTTCGGCCCTTTGGTCATATTAATCGCGTTGACGATAGAGGGAATGGACAAAAAAAAGGACTGTCACCTGATCAAGCAGTGGCTTATCATGACACAGTCATTGCAGGTATGGCCTGTATGAGGGTGATTAGGTTGGTGGTAACATTGATGGCGAAGCACTTGTCTTGTGATATATAATAGACCTGGACACTTTGTCCATTGGATACTTCGCCCTAAATGATATATCGACCACTTCGCCCAAAAATTTCGCAGGTACTGAAAACAGTTTCCAGAGCCACTTCACCCAATGTAATTAAAAGTCCACAGATCCCAAAATAGACACTTCGCACAAAGCTCGTTGGTCCACAAAGCTCAAAATGTCCACATCGCACAAATTATTTATTTATTTTAATCGAACTCTATTATTGACCTTAATAATTAGTTAATATTTAAATTTTATTATGAATGTAGACCAGCATAAAATAGTATTGTAATACAACTTCACATTAATTAAGAAAAAGTCACCGAGAAATTAATATAATTATTTCAATAAATATAATTGAATAATATCTATATAAATAAAAATGAATCGCCAAATGCGTTGCTAAGCGCAAAACTCGACAACGGCTCGACCAATTCTGGTTAAGGCATAAGGAAGGTTCTTATGGAGAAAAAAATCTTAAAATTGCGAGGGAAATAGTGAAAACACCACTTTTCCCATACGCTTTCTTAGTGTGTTTCAGATATCTCATACATGTCAAAAATCATTATCCAAAGAACACCTATATTATCTGGAACAATGAGCTTTTTCCTGAGAAGAATATGGCTACGTGAGGGCAACACTTCTGGTAGGGACAGGGACAAATATTAAACCTACTCTATCTAACACAGTGGAAGAAAGGTCATAAAAGTAAATTATTTAAAATAATCAAGCGAGTAAAAAATATCGTGTACCATAAAGCATTACAATAAAAATATTTCATTATTACTGAAGTGTACAAAAGCAGGAAGTTATTTTTGTAAGTAATTGTCATTTAAAATTGAGATAATAAATTAATAATTAAAGTTATTACTCTAAAATTCGTTTTATTTATTCATTTTTTCTATTGGACTGCACATGGCCAATAACCAACACAACTATTTATTTCAAATTTCATATATCTCTACAATTATTACTGCCACGGCAGCAACGCGCCGGGTACTGCTAGTAGATAATAAAAGACTATTTAGTGATAAGTGTCTAGAACTGATCTATCGAGATCGTGAAGACCACGGATTATTAATGTTCAAGTTGCAGAAGTGTGCAACATTTAACTTTAAAAC
Source organism: Crioceris asparagi (assembly GCA_958507055.1). Taxonomy (NCBI): domain Eukaryota; kingdom Metazoa; phylum Arthropoda; class Insecta; order Coleoptera; family Chrysomelidae; genus Crioceris; species Crioceris asparagi. The sequence continues at coordinate 1,457,812 of OY293830.1, forward strand.
TTTTCAAAAAATTCATAGGTTTCTATGTTACAGCAGTGGGAAAGTCTAAAATATATGTATTTCCGCAATGTTATAAAATCTCTGAATAAGTGTAAGGAAAGTTTTATCTTCTTTGGGGAACGTTGAATGATTTTGATGACTAATGTTACACTCAAAAGTGTGAAATAAATATTTTATTACAAAAAATTGGATCTACTTCATTAGTTTTATAACTACAACTGCTCTACTTCAATATTTCACAAGTTGATACTCAAAGAATATTACTGACATCTGACATATTCATGCCAATGAGTACTTCCAGTGCCTGAACCCATAACTGTTCATCGTATAAATGTAGGTACATTGTTCCATATACCAGTAAGGATTCCTCATATTATTATGTGCTGTTAAACATTCCCACCCCCCTTCGCATTGTTACGCCACTGGCATAATCACCAGTACACACCCAATAATGCTGGCACGGCACTTCTCCTCCTAAACCCCTTCTCCAATCACACCATCCACACACACACCAACACACAAGCTCAATCCCCACCCCAAACAACAACATCAGCGCTTGTTGCCTTCCCCCCCTCCAACCGCCTTCATCGCTCCTCCACCTCCCCTCGAGTCCCGTTAATTCAGCCTAATTATCGCTAAATTATGCCACATATCGATGAGGTACAGACAAATCACTTAACATGATTGGTAATTATCAGTGTGGCAGCGCATGAATTGATTGAACGTCATAAACAATATTTTAATTGGTGGAATTATTAGCGCAGCCATCGAGGGGGGGGTGGAGTAGAGAGGGATAGCCTGGGTTGTATATATTATTATGTTCTATGTAGTTTGTAATATCGCTACCCTGTACATTTTAGGTACAGCTGACTTGCTCTATTTATGGAAAGTGGAAGCATGAAGTATGGTTCATATAGAGGGCATGCCAAGCGCGGATTATGTTATTACCTAAATAGATGGATGCAATCAATAAATGGGCAATGATAATTGCGTCTGGTATTTTGGCAGATGACGGAGCGAGCAGCATTATGCAGTATGTGTATTAAAAGATCAAAGAAAGCTAAAGGAGTGTAACATATAAGATGATTTGAAGCTAAATTAGGTTAGGTTAGGTTAGGTTAGGTTAGGTAAAAATGAATTTATCTCGTTTCGAGTGTTACATGATCGACAAAACTCTGTTAGATTTCAATAGGTAAAATCAGAAATCATTTGTAAGTATATTGCGAACACAGTTGTTTTAGAAATATATCAAACTATATGCAGTTGTTCCCGAAATGAGTAGGAACCTTCTCAAAGTCCTTAGATAGGTACTATAAAATCCTTAGATTTATCAAGAAATGCTGCAAAAGATCATATGTTCTAAAAGATAGCACAAAGTCAATTTCTTATCTCAAAAAAACAAACACTTTCACAATTGCGTTTATCAATTATCAATTCTCGAAAACCTGATTAAAGAAAGAATGAAGAATCATCAACAAAATATGTACCTACACATTTTTTAGTCAGAATGCAGAGTATTGGGATTAAATTCTCACTTTTCAAGTCTAAAATCCAAACTTTGACATAAGATATTTTGAATATGGCTGTTTATTATAAAGTCCATTTTTATCAGCTAACAACAGCATTTCTAAAATTGAATTATTTCGACCGTTATCCAATTGTGTAACAAAATTTCGCTTTATCAGCTCAGGTACATATGAGAATATCGCTGAATCAATGCTTTGGCGATTGTTTACAATATTTCTTAAATTCATACGTCCACCGCCAGGGGGCGTAACAGCTCCGTTCGTATTAAAAAATGCGTTTTTTCGAAAAGTTTCCAATATAAGTTTAGAAATGAATATCCTCACTTTAATGCCACCATAATGGTCCATCTTTTAGATTTTGATTTTTTTATTGTAGGACGTAAAATAAAGGTGGGAGGGGCTGCTAAACTTTTTGGACTATAAATGTCTATAACTTAAGTTTAACTTAACGGAATTTTGTTAACGAGGTCTAGTTCAGGAAAGGAAGGTTTGGTGAATATAATACAAAACCATCCATGCCATTTTGGTTCATGTCGCTCTCGCTAGGGGGCGGGTTTTATAAAGTTACCCGTTTTTTTTTAAATTTTGCTACGAAATTGCAAATGGAAACGTATGAATAGTTTATTATATTCGGAAAGTAGATCAAATTTGCAACAAAATCTGTCCACACTGCACGTCGATATCTTCATTTGTTAAAAATAATTGCTTTCAGAATATTTTATTAATGAATTTATTAAAGAAACAAAACAGATAATTGAGTTTTAAATTTTTGAAGTGAAATTTCTATAGCGAGGTTAAAGCCATTTCAACATGTCACAAAATAGCGATACGAAATTGGCATTTTACCAATTTGAATCTCAAAGAATAAACTATCTATTTGCAAAAAATCGCCGTTTCCATAGGAACTGTCTACCAAGTCTTCTAAGAAATTGGATATTTTTGAATTTTAATACCTATTTTGGAAATAAAATGAAAACGAGATATCAAATCCTATTTTGGATAAAAGCGCTATTAATATTATTATTATTATTATTATTATTATTATTATTATTATTATTATTATTATTATTATTATTATTATTATTATTATTATTATTATTATTATTATTATTATTATTATTATTATTATTATTATTATTATTATTATTATTATTATTATTATTATTATTATTATTATTATTATTATTATTATTATTATTATTATTATTATTATTATTATTATTATTATTATTATTATTATTATTATTATTATTATTATTATTATTATTATTATTATTATTATTATTATTATTATTATTATTATTATTATTATTATTATTATTATTATTATTATTATTATTATTATTATTATTATTATTATTATTATTATTATTATTATTATTATTATTATTATTATTATTATTATTATTATTATTATTATTATTATTATTATTATTATTATTATTATTATTATTATTATTATTATTATTATTATTATTATTATTATTATTATTATTATTATTATTATTATTATTATTATTATTATTATTATTATTATTATTATTATTATTATTATTATTATTATTATTATTATTATTATTATTATTATTATTATTATTATTATTATTATTATTATTATTATTATTATTATTATTATTATTATTATTATTATTATTATTATTATTATTATTATTATTATTATTATTATTATTATTATTATTATTATTATTATTATTATTATTATTATTATTATTATTATTATTATTATTATTATTATTATTATTATTATTATTATTATTATTATTATTATTATTATTATTATTATTATTATTATTATTATTATTATTATTATTATTATTATTATTATTATTATTATTATTATTATTATTATTATTATTATTATTATTATTATTATTATTATTATTATTATTATTATTAATATTATTATTATTATTATTATTATTATTATTATTATTATTATTATTATTATTATTATTATTATTATTATTATTATTATTATTATTATTATTATTATTATTATTATTATTATTATTATTATTATTATTATTATTATTATTATTATTATTATTATTATTATTATTATTATTATTATTATTATTATTATTATTATTATTATTATTATTATTATTATTATTATTATTATTATTATTATTATTATTATTATTATTATTATTATTATTATTATTATTATTATTATTATTATTATTATTATTATTATTATTATTATTATTATTATTATTATTATTATTATTATTATTATTATTATTATTATTATTATTATTATTATTATTATTATTATTATTATTATTATTATTATTATTATTATTATTATTATTATTATTATTATTATTATTATTATTATTATTATTATTATTATTATTATTATTATTATTATTATTATTATTATTATTATTATTATTATTATTATTATTATTATTATTATTATTATTATTATTATTATTATTATTATTATTATTATTATTATTATTATTATTATTATTATTATTATTATTATTATTATTATTATTATTATTATTATTATTATTATTATTATTATTATTATTATTATTATTATTATTATTATTATTATTATTATTATTATTATTATTATTATTATTATTATTATTATTATTATTATTATTATTATTATTATTATTATTATTATTATTATTATTATTATTATTATTATTATTATTATTATTATTATTATTATTATTATTATTATTATTATTATTATTATTATTATTATTATTATTATTATTATTATTATTATTATTATTATTATTATTATTATTATTATTATTATTATTATTATTATTATTATTATTATTATTATTATTATTATTATTATTATTATTATTATTATTATTATTATTATTATTATTATTATTATTATTATTATTATTATTATTATTATTATTATAATTATTATATTGTGATTATTATTATTATTATTGTGATTAAATTTAAATGAGAACGAAGTTTTAAACGTTTTTTTTATTTGTCCATGGCATGCTTGACTACAAAACTTAAAAAAACTCCATTACCTATTTTGTATTATTAATAAATTCGTTAGTAAAATATTCCTTAAGCAATAACTGTTAAACGAATGAAAATATGGTCATGCCTTTCGGACATATTGTATTGCAAATTTGATCTCTTTTCCGACTCTAATAAAATATGCATATCTACCATTTGCAATTTCGGAACAAAATTTAAAAAAAACGGTTAACTTTATAAAATCCCCCTAGCGAAAGCAGCCAGAACCAAAATGGCAGGGATGGTTTTATATTATATTAATCAAATCTTCCATTCTTGAACCAAACCTTGTTAACAAAATTCCCTTAGGTCAAACTTAAGTTATAGACACTTATAGTCCAAAAAGATTAGCATCCCCTCCCGCTTTTATTTTACGTCTTACAATAAAAATCCTATATCGAAAAGATGGAACATTATGGTAGCATTAACGTTAGAGTATTCATTTCTAAACTTATATTGAAAAAAAATCGAAAAAATCGCATTTTTTATACGATCGAAGCTATTACGCCCGCTAGCGGTGGAGTATGAATTTAAAAATTATTTCCAGCAATTATCCTTGGTCGATTTTCTCTGAAGGATTTTTCCTGAGATACAGTACCTCGTCAACCTTATTGAATCACCCCGTACAAGCAGCCGTTGATATTTACTGAGTTTGGATATAAGTTGGACGTGCGGCAGTATGTGGCGCCTGCCCCGTCTGATGTCTCTATTGCTCCGTTGATTTGTTCGAGTTTTTGAAATTCTCGCCGGAAAACGCTGTGTTTTATATACCTACTGGTTGACTGACCCGAATATACCACTCTTTCCAAGTCAATGTAGAAGCCATTTTGTGAAAACTCTATTCCAAATCAGTAAGTATGATATCCATCCAGATCAGCAGAAATCAGTATAGAGTATACTTATACTTGAATCTCTTCCGAACTCAGCCCTTCACTCATATTGGGCAGCAGAGTCCAAATAATTGGGGGGTGGGTGAACGACAGCGCGACCCCTCTATTTATTTATTGCTTATAAATTATATAAATGAACACACACACAACAAAGCCAAACCGGTAATAGAACAAGTCCTATATGTACTATAAATTACGAGTTAAATGATACTGAACCGTATATACACGTAATAAATACAATAAAATTATACCTTTGTATTGTTTGGTTTCGAATTTAAATTGCTTTATAAATATATGAGATTTTATCATTTTATTGCACATACATAGGTACTTCTGATGATCGCCTTTTCATTTCATTTCATTGGTTATATAACTATGTGTGATGGTAGATATATAGTGTTGATTATTATTTTCGATCTGTATCTACTCATCTGTTAGGGCGGCACATCTGTTAATACCCCACCCCTCCCCAAACCAAAATTGGTTTTTGGATTATTTAACAGCAGATACATAATCACCATGTTGATTGTGCGGTATCGTTGTTGCTCACGTAATTTTAATATAATAAATGTTTCCCAAATATGAACCAAAAATGGTTTTGTATCTTATCTTACTTTATTAACTGCAATCGAAACTGATAACTGTTAATTGGATTTTTTGTACTAACTGCTAAACCTACCAAAAATAAAATAGTAGTCGACCAAGTGCGATCCGAACACTCGCACACGCAGCGTTCCGTACCAATGTGACGGACGGACAGATTTTTTTTTAAGAGTGTGGTAGTAGAAATATATCGATGTCTTGGTAATAGAATACCGAAAAAAATTATCAATTTCTCGTAAAATATTTATCTTTATTAAGACCTGAAAATGATTGTCAATACTCTCCTAGGAAAATCACAGAACATTAAATAATGTATCAGGTGCATTTTGATCAAAAGCAGTGGTTTCGTGGTAAAAGAGAATGGTACAGAAAAGGTTTGCAGTACAATAATGTTTGCAATGAAGATCTGAAACCTTGAGAGTTCTGAGTTCTGAAAATATCAACATTTTCGCAAATTTCATTGTGATAGCGCGAATCATTCTGCAGATCGATGAGTTTTCACCTGAATTTGTATGTTTAAATGGAATGAAAAACGTCTCAGGTCGGCATAGATTACTTATTGAAGTTCTGAGACTGATTTAGAGACAAGATCTCAGGACACTCTACTAGTCCATGGATAATTTTCTGGAGAAGTGATAGATCTGTTATGGCTCTTCTGTTTCTTAGAGTGTGTCACAATAGTTTATTGGCAGTGCTATGCTTTTTTCAAAGCTAGATGCTTCAAAAATGTATTTTGTACTTTTTGCAAGTGCTCAGCATATATACTTAATAGTGCGGATTCCAAACAGAAGACCCAAAACTAATTCTACCGAGGACAAAAGACTTACATAGAATTGAGAGTGCTCTATCAGAAGAGAAATATCTGGATTGTCAAATTATATAACCGAGGCTTTTCATACATCAACGAACAATATTTTAAACACTTTCTTTGAAAGTCATCTTTGAATCAAGCAGTATATCTAGATCTCTTACTATCTACTTAAACTCGTTTTAGGTTAATATTATTTAACTTATAATCAAAATTGATGAGTTTTGAATTTGTATGAAAAATATTATACAATGACATTTCTCAAGATTCAGGTATTAGCTTTCACCTTTACAGAAAGATTCTAGACTAAACAATTCAAATTCAAGAATGATGCAATCAGATAGTTTTCTCACGTGAGAATACATATTCAGGTCATCTGGAAAAAAGCAGAAATTTACAGTGTAAGAAACCTTCTATAAGTGGTTTAGATAAATATTAAATAAAAGGGGACCAAAGTGGGACCCTTGAGGAACGCCAGACGTTATTGGGACCAAATTAAATTACTTCTGGACAATACTCTCATTAGGAGAGAACATCTAATCGTGAAAATTAAACTGGGGAGAAAAGCACGCACTACTCCTACAAAATCTTCACCAATTATGACTTGATAGAAATTTATTCTGACTCAAAACTTAGCTTGTTATGACTGGAGAATGCGTAAGTTAATATAAACTATTTTTCATATTTTTAGACGAGCTATCATATCCTCAAGTCCTGCACATATATTATAAAACAGCCTGTATACATATATAAGTTTACTACAACTGCACAGCTTCAAAATTACCAGCACCAATAGAATTAAGATTATTTTGTATTTTTCAGTGCACCAACTAACAGAGTCACTAGCCTTTTTTTAAAAAAAAACATTTTAGTAGTTCAATACCCTAGAATTCTTCATTCGATTGCTCTTGGATGTATGTAAGTTTGAATCCACGTTTCGCTGCAATACGTTTGATTCTTTCGTTTCGATATTTGAATAAATCAAATTTCGATGTTGTTTGTTCAAGAACTCTTAAACAAGGTAAATCTGAAAATATCGCAATTCCCAATGTAAAATGTTCCTCCGGTTTTGTGATCTTCCTTCATGTTTAAAACTCGTAACAGAGCCACTACTTGTGTCTTCTTACACGATTGGGAATGAACACAAATGGACATGCCAGCAAGTGCAGTGCCCAGGCATTCCTCAAACATCCTGCTTGGGGCCTGGGGGGATGGGGCTACCATTGCCGCCGTCTCCTCTCTCCTTATTCCTTACTCGACTGCTCTCTCGCCAAGCAGCACTCCGCATTACTAATTCATCAGTTAATTTGTGAGCGCAGCGCCCTAATGCGGTCCAATATTTAACTAATTGTTCCCAGACATTATTAATACATAAGTGGATAGAATGAGACAGAGAGAACGAGGAGCCGGAAGCTTGCTTTTCTTAGAGCAAATAAAATCAACTGTAGAGCACACAGTGGTGTGCTGTGCGGAGTCCATCGGATTCATCAGGGACAGGGTCTATATTCCTGTTACAAGACTTACAGAAACATTACCATCCAAACATATAGAGTGAGGAACAAAGTCCGCTCCCCACCGTAACTTCTATATCATTCGATATTCGAATTCTACGTGAAAATCTAAGCAGATTTCATGTATCATTTACTATACCTAAGTTGAAGTGAGTCCCAAGAAATCTTAATCCAAAATGATCTGATTTTCGATCCCTTCCGTTAATTCAGTCGGCTGTTTATACAGTGAGTGCCTTAGTAACCATAGCAACAAGTAAATAAATCTAAACTTTGTTGTCAACAAGTGTCAAATTAAAGTTAACAATATTTTGTGATATTCTTGATTACTTTTTTCATAATTTTTCTCGTTGATTAATATGGCTCGTTCATTAGAAGACAAAGTTGAAGCCGTTATCATCTTTGGTGAAGCTAATCGGAAGTTCCACGCTAAAACAAGTTTTTTATTAGTATTATATCAATAAAATATTATTTCTTGAAATATAAATAGTTCAACTTTGTCTTCTAATGTACGAGCCATATTAATCAACGAGAAAAATTATGAATAAAGTAATCCAGGAGATCATAAAATATTATTAACTTTAATTTGACAATTGTTGACAACAGAGTTAAGATTTATTGACTTGTTGCTATGGTTACTAAGGCACTCACAGTATAATCAGTCGACTGAATTAACGTAAAGGATCGAAAATCAGATTAGTCTGGATTAAGATTTTTTGGGACTCACTTCAACTTAGGTATAGTAAATGATGCATGAAATCTGCTTAGATTTTCACTTAGAATTCGAATATCTAATAATATACAGGGGGTTCCATTTGAAAAAATAAACTTATATATCAGTGGGCTTTTTGAGACACCCTGTATAAATTAAAATTATGTTATTGAATAGTTCAAATGAAACCCTACAAATTATGTATTCAAAATTATTTTGTAATATTGAAAATAAAGAAGTTACAGCGGGGGGGCGGACTTTTGGCACTTTCCTGGTACTGTAACACGAAAACTCTTTTTTAAGGTCCAATGTAAACGTTCACTAAAAATTATCTTTTCTCTAATCCAGTGAAAATTTCAGTTTATTATTCAAATTATTAATAACTGAAATTCACTGAAATAAGGACCACCGCACCGAGGACCACCGAGCCCAGGAGTAGCGGGGTGCAAAAGGAGAGTTTATTTATCCTGGAAATTATGTGAGGAAAATATTTTTTAAGCTTAAAAGCTTCTCCAGTGCCTGTAGAGAAACTGTTTTCTATAGCTACACTAACCGTTAAAGAAAACGAAGCCAATTAACTCGAGAATCAGCTCAATTTTTACTGTATTTGAATTCTTGACTGTGTAACAAACATATATTTACGAGTGTCTAAACAATAATTTTCTTATCTGGTAAGATACTTTTTTTTATATTAAAAAATTATGTGATCTATATTTTTCATATGCCCATCATTATTTAACTCATGCTTTGTTCATTTTAAAGTATTTAATGTTAATTCTTGTGTTTAATAGCTTTAGGGTCTTTTTGAGAAATATGAAAATATTTTCTGTACAACTGTCAAAAAAACTTGACATTTCTGCATCTCTATTGTTGCGTAAATATTTACTTTTTTCAACGTGATAAAAAGTATTTCTCACAGTGAAAAAAAGTATTTTTTTCACCATGAAAAAAAAACTTTTTTTGACTGCCAAAATAATTCACAAAATAATTATGAAATATTACTTTTTGAAGGATTTCTTTTTAAGAGAGTCAATTATTAATTGATTATTCATCATAAAACAATTTCATTTATTGGGATAAAAATTGATAGTAAAGTTTGTACAATTACTTCCAACATAAATTTCCGAAGATGTATGCAGAAATGTCAAGTTTTTTTGACAGTTGTTCAATAAATGTTGTTTGTATTTCGTGTATAAAATTCACACTCTCATGTGCCATGTCATTTAACGCACTTAAAAAAAAAGTAACCAATTTCTACCTTTGATATTTGCTGTCTTATATCTGCTATTTTTTTTAAAATAAATTAAAATTATTTCCTAATATAGTTTTTTATTTTCGCTTTTCTGACCTAACAAGAACTGAGAGGTATTGCAGCACCCGTATTTTTTCGAGATCGAGAAATCTCGATTTCGAGAAATCTTCAAGTATAATTATTCTTGATCTTTTCTCGAAAAAAAAAATAAGTCTCGTCTCGAATCATCTTGAAATCGCGACTAGACCAGATAAATTTATGACAACCGGGTAAATAGTGATCCGTGTACTTAAAATCGCCCGCCCCCTCTACCCACATGGCCGCATATATATCCGTTTTATGTGCAATGTCAAACTCATAAATTTTGCAAACACATTGTTGGGACAAATTAAAAGTGAGGTCTCCCGGAGCCCCTGAAAAAATAAAAACAACCACAAAAGCTGAAACGGGGAAAAGGGTCTCTCCATAGGTATATACCTGCTACACGTACTATATTAGGAGTTAATTAAAAGTATACGACCCCAAAAAAGAACCGCACCAACCGCCAAATGGCAACAAAGAATCCAACATATAGAAAGTATATTTATTTGTTGTATTGTCCCGTCCTGGGTGGCTTGTTTTCTGTATTAATTATTTTGATTCAGGTTTTTTTTCAGCTACAGACACATACATATATAGCTACAAAATAATGCATTTTAAATTTTTGTCATTTAAGATTAAAACTGGAAAATTGGAAAGTTTTCGCTTGACGCTTGGGTCTAGTTTGTATTAGGTTAGGTCCTATATGGTATGAAGTTTTGAATATTCATAAGAACTTCATAGGACTAATTAGAAAGCCAGGTAGGTGTACGGTGTGATGATTTTAATTGTAATTAACTTTTTATTACAAAAACCTATAGATGACTTTATAAGGTGATGCAACGAAATATATACAAGGTGGTGGTATGGATGATCTATTTGAGAGCAAAATTGTTTTCAAAAAAGTTGTTCGTTGTTTTCAAAGATGGGCGACTTTCGGTTAAGCAGGAAACTGACCACCATTTCGTTATTTTAAATGGAACACCCCACCCCGTATTTTGTTATTCCTTGTGTCAGTTTGTTGGGCATTTGTTGGTTGAAGAGTTTGAAGGTTTCGAAGATATTTTCCGATTTCTGAAAAAATGACAATTGCAGCATCCTAGAAAAATGGCAATAACATGAGAAGTATGAGAGATTTAAAAATGCGGTTTCTTGCAACTAATTAAGTTTGAATTGATCCCTTATTCAAGGTTGATTCGAAAGTTCTAGGACATAGAGTTGCTCAGAATTGAATTTTTGATTTTAGAAAATTTAAATCAGAGATTACTCGATTTATTTAAATAGCAAAGTAGTGAAAAAATTACACTGATAGATGCAGATTCTAATTCTCGTTCGATTTTTTTAATACGTATTGGCACTTATTTTTCATAGTTTCGGAGATATTTACATTATTTTTGGTTTACCTTTTCACAGAATATTACGCAGTACTTGAAACAAATGAAAAACAAATTCAATCAACGGTAGACATGGTTTTTATTTTCGGTGAAAGCACAGGAATTATTGTTTATTGGCCTCAAGAGCTGATCAAGAAAAATTTCCGGACAGATGACATCCGCAAGAAAGCAGGTTTTGGAGAGTATCAGGAAGATTTCTCACAACACCAACTGTGAAATACGTTAAACACTTCTTTCCGGAACTAAACAATAACAATAAAATAACATTGAAACTTAAAAGTCAAAACAATACATACAAAAATAACAAGAAAATCGCTTACAGCATCTGTGCAAAGTAACCAACGGCATTCTTTAAACTAAGAGGAATTCATTCACGGAATGAACGTTGCACTCGCGCTAACATAACTGGTGAAATTTGTCCAAAAGTGTAAATATGCGAAGCTGCATGTCTTCACGAGTCGTTGGCGGTACCTACTTCATATACCGCGCTTTTCACATAACCCCACAAGAAAAAGTTTAAAGAGTTTAAATAAGGAGATCTTGGTGGCCAAGCTTTCGGTCTTTCTCTTCCTATCCATCGTTGCTGGAAATATCTATTTAAAAATTGTCGCACAATGATGATTCAGTTGCAGCCACAGGTTTTGTCGGATTAGTATGGGGATATCCTCAAACAATTTAATTAAATTGTTGTCCAAGAAACTGCGAAACATTTGGCCTGGCCGATCCATTCAAGAAATGTGGGCCAGTTATTTGGACGCAAATAATACATCCACATACATTTAAAAACCAACTAACTGTGGCCCTTTACTAACCCATTATTATGGAATGTCGATTCATTCGTCAATGAAACAAAATTATAAAAATCTTGTTCCATTTCAAATGTATTTGTCAGCAACTGGCAGAAGTTTACCCTTCCCTCATAATTGGTTGGCCAATTGATCGAGACCTCATGTCTAGATCAGAACTCAAAATTCGTCGACTTAAGTTTGGGAGTTCAGGACTTCGATAATAGTAGCTAGAATTCAAGACTCATTGCTTTCATTACTACCTAACTGTTTTTTTCTCGAAGAATAGCAATGTATTTCACACTTCCAGTTGTTACAAATCTTCCAAATACTCTCCGAAAACGTCTTCCTTCTGGATGTGTTCTGTCCGGGAACCTTTTTTGATAAACTCTTGAAGCTAGTAAACAATTCCTGTGGCATTCACCGAGAATAAAAACCATTTCTACCATTTCTCCCGTAGATAACATCATTTTCAAAATTACAAGAGCAAAACCTAAAATCTCCGTAAAAACTAATTTGGATTTGACGGTGTTTGACATATCGATTAATTCATTTGTTTTTCATTTGTTTCAACACCAAACTACCAAGTTATATTCCATCAAAGGGTAAACACAAGATGATTGAAATATCTCCAAAACTATCAAAATTAAGTGCCAATACGTTCTAATAAAATCGAAAGAAAATTAAAATCCGCATCTATCAACGTAATTTGTTTAGTACTTTACTAATTGAAAAAACAAGTTATCTCTGATTAAAATTTTCTAAACTCAAAAATTCAATTCCGAGCAACCCTATGGCCTAGAACTATCAAATCAACCTTGATTAAGGGAACGATTCCAATTTAATTAATTTAAAAAAACCGCACTTTAAAATCTTTTCATGATATTGCCATTTTTTTAGGACGCTGCAATTGTCATTTGTTGACCGACAAACTCCGAACGGAGGAGGTATACATTTCGACTGTCTGATTTTTTTTGGAGGGGGCAAATTTTCTCGAAAATCGAAAATCTGAGGGGTATAATTAAAGATAGGACAATATCCAGAAACGTTTAAATTGAACATTTTTTCAAAAGAGTTACGGTTTTCGAGTTAGAGGCATGTAATTCTCAAATATGTGTATTTTAGCCATGTGGAGAGGGCGATTTCTTTCGAAATTTAAAAATTTGTGGGAACTGCATGAAATACCTAATTATTTATAGCAACATTTATAATGAACATTTTTTTCCTTAGAGCTACGGTTTGCGAGTTCCAGCGGTGGTAACATCTAAAATACTTATTTTCTGAAAAATTTGGCCTCTTCCACACCTTCGGGGGCGGTTTTGAAGAGGAAGAAGATGTTGCATTTTAATTTTTTCGTCAATGTATGTGTAAACATCTGACGTAAAAACAATAATTTTATTCTACTGAACTTGCAAAATACATTCGCCATTGGAAATTTGGAAGATGATTCTGTCATTTTCTATCATGTACTTTTCTAGATTTTTATTTTGAAATATTTCACCATAAAACTAATTCCATCTTTGCTCCAAGTACCTTGGGAACGACCGGTCTTATTTTCCATCTAGGATCAATATTATACAAACATAACAAAACATTTCTCATATCGACCATTTATTAAATACGATCCAACCAATCCCAATCAGCTTTTATCTCAGTCGTCTACAGCTCTTTTCATGGAAACCTTTTCTTTATTTTGGTCTTTTTAACTTTTTATCGCATGTATCATCATAATCCCGATTGATTCCCAATTACCATCGCTTCACTGATAATTTGTCATCCATTTTATATATACCATATCACCACACCGCACCCTTTTAAACTGGCTCTGCCATAATAAGTATATAACAATTGTGTTGTACCGGGAACGACTATATAAACGTGCTCAAATCTCTCCTATAGGATATAGATAGAGACTTCTATATAAGAGAGCCGAATTGACGAAGCGTAATCCGCTAATTGGCAAATTTCTAAAGCACGCCAGATCCGGCATAGCATCAATTTCCACAAGCAGAGTGGATTTTATATAGAGGGTGGTCACGGTCGATGGTACCTTAGAGACGTTTACGGAGAATGGGACGTAGGATCATTCTGAAAAGTTGGTTACTCAAGTTATAACTTTTGACATATCGCTGTAAACTATTTTTAGCGATGCAGTGCTGCTGCTTATACTAGAAAATAGCATCATCTTTGTTATTTCAAATAGGACATCCTGTATATTACCGCATTTTTCAATTTGTCATTACTTTATGAATATTTTTGCCACATACTCACCCATATTTGTCACTTACTGTTTTTGACCAACGAACCCCAAACGGAGGAGGTATACAATTCGACTGTCTGCTTTTTTTTTGTTTGTTCGCGCCTTGTATATAGTAAACGTACTCAGATTTTGATGATTTTTGATTAATTTGAAAGATGAGGCTTCAGAAATGGTCCCATATTTATAAAAAAGCAAATCCGAAATCCCCTTCCCTCCGAAAACCGCCCCCGAAAGGGGTGTGGGGGGAAAATTTTCTCTAAAATCGAAAATTTTATTTGGTATAATTGAAGATAGAACAATATCCGGAAACGTTTAAATTGATCATTTTTTCAAAAGTGTTACGGTTTTCGAGATAGACGCATGTTAAATATGTATTTTTGATATGTGGAGAGGGCAATTTCTTTCGAAAATTGAAAATCTTTCGATACTACATGAAAGACATAATTATTTATAGCAACATTTATAATGAACATTTTTTCCATAGACTTACGGTTTTCGAGTTAAATCGGTGTTAAAATGGTAACATGTAAAATACTTAAGCGTATTTCCGCAGCGATGTTTTGAGATCTCAATAATAACAACTACAAGCAAAGAATATCCATGGGTAATAGGATAAGTACTATTTTCATTGGTATTAGTGAACGTTCAACGATTTTTGTTACTAATATTACACTCAAAAGTGTGAAATAAACATTTTTTACAAAAAAATTGCACCGACGTTATTAGTTGGTGCACTAAAAAGTATGAAATAATATTAATTCTATTGGCACCAACTTCACAAGTACCACCACCAATAGAATTAATATTATTTTATACTTTTTAGTGCACGAACTAATAACGTCGGTGCAATTCTTTTTTTAAATATTTATTGAGATATTCATTATTTCCCATACTTTTTATCCAAAACATTGCTCGAGTTAAATGTTTGTTTCTGCGGCATTTGGATTCCTAAGAAGCTGCAATTTTGTGTGTAGTTCATAAAGATCATGTTTATTGATTATGTATTAAAAAAAATTTTCTGCGTTATACAGGGTCGTTCGAAATTCACGATTTTACTGGTAGATTCAAATAGTGTTGAAATAGCCAGAAAGGTGACTTCGAATTGATATGATCATATTCCTATACCTAAATATTGAAATGGAGGGAAATAATAAGTTCTGATGAAGCTGTTTATTCTTTAGGAAAAATGCGAGGGAATTTTAGCAAGAATGTGCAGAAAATTCAGTGAAAAGTACCTACCCTGAATAAAACCAATGAACAAGAGGAAGTTTAAACGATTACACAATAATTTTATTAATTATGAATCAAAATTGAAAGCGGATCGACATTTACCGAAGCCTGTGAAAACATAATAAATGTTTAGGGATATTTCCATGCTGATTCCCAAGCTTCCACTAGGAGTGCCTCCACCCTCTTTAGCAGAAGTTTTTGAGAGAAAGGACATTTTGAATGTCGTTTTTTCAGTGGGAGCAACTAGCAATAGTCATGAGAAAATAAGCATGAAAATCGGAGCACGCTTACTACGTAAAAGGCGCGAACATCCATAAAAAAAAAAGAAAAAAACAATATCCAGACAAATAGCCGATTCGATAAGTAAATTTCTGGAAAAAAATCTATTCTATAATTTATGTTGAGTTGGTACAATAGACTTATTCCTATCCTGTATACTGATAAATTCCGACATTTCAGACAGTTTAGCTAATTACCGAAATTGTCCTAATTTCCTAAATTCTTTCTACTTTATGATCGCACAGTTTCAGAGAGTAGGTACCTTCCTTTCACCTATAGGGTGACTGGGCATATCACATGTCATCACTGTGCCACAAGAGGATTCCTTGCCGCCCACCGAGAGAGGCGGTTGCCAAGCAACGGCGTTCGTGAACACCACCACATTTGAGAACCTGCCGCCACCGCTACGACTACCACAGCCACTCACTGGCTATTTTCGTTGTTTTTTGGAAGTTTTATGGATTTTCAACGCGGCAGGACGATTGTGTGTTAATGGTGGTAGTTTTGGCGGAGGCGCGATTTGTTCTGTAGATTCTAAAGCTGGCTGCAAAAAATCTGACCAATGAAATACTTTGGAAATGTTAGGTTCCACAAAGACCATAAAGTAAATTATGAAGTGTTTGGGCAGAATTTGTACTTTTGACTCCTCTACGGAAGATTTTTCTTTCACCAAAGTAACAGCCTGAAATTACTCTTGACAAATATATGAATGATCAATTTAATGATGACATTCTCCTCTCTACTATGTTATAGAACCATACTTTTGAGCAACTCCCCCAAACGGTAGAGGTATACAATTCGACTGTCTGCTTTTTTGCAATTAGATATCGTAACAAAATTGACAGTATACAGGGTCAGTAAAAAGTACCGGAACGCTTTAATATCTTCAGTTGCAAGCACAACATTTGGTATTCGGAGGTTTTTGAGCATGCGAAATTGAACCGAATGATATCGGCACTGGTGTCAGATCTACTACTTTTGCGCCACAAGTAGTTATTTTGTTTTCTTAGATAGAATAGCCCACTTATTTTCAGGATAACCACAGGAACACTTGAATATCTTCAAAACCTGCCAGATTTAACGCTTTTTCGGGAGCTTTCGATAAGTATAATGCTCATTTTAAATTGGATAAGTATCTCAGAATGTTTCTATCTAGTAATATTGTGAACGGAGCTTTGAAAATGTGGGCCCTAGACATTTTAGACGCCCATGTCTTAAAAAAAAACATAAATGAGGCATTCCATTCAAGATAAAAAAGTCTATACCAAATAAAGTAAGTAAAAATAAGAGGTTTTGAAGATATGAATGTAACCTAAAAATATGTTGTTATCATACTCAATAATTTGCTTTTTACGGGTCCAAATTCAAGACTACCTTTTGTCGATAGCAGCCTAAAAGGATATAATAATAGCAAAACGTAGCTACAAAACAATCTCAACTAACAAGAAAGCCAAAATATCACAACAACAACAACAACCAAAAAAAAACATCATCCTACGCTCCAACACATACACGAACGTGTGTCGCGTCGTTCGTTTAAACGTCGCGTCGTTGGGATAGGGGTGGGGGAGAAAAGAGGCAATCGAATGGCAATTTATCATCGTCAAGGCAGGCATTGGAAGGACAAAAGAAGCCTACATAGATATATATATATATATATATATATATATATATATATATATATATATATATATATATTATATATGAAAGGCATCAGTAACGCGCGCGCGTATGTTTTGTTTCAGGCCTGAAAGGGGCCGATATCGAGGTTGGCCACATTAGCTCGACTACTCTCGGCTTGTTTGTCTTCCATTTATTATTATTATATCGTCATCGTCACACATCGTTCGTACAAACTTGCCATTGTCTATGGGAGAGAGAGTGGGAGAGGGAGGGAAGAAGAGGAGGAGACGGAGCGCAAGCAAGTTGCCTGGTCTATGTTGTATGGTAATTTGCGCGGCAAAAGTTCAAGCGCCGAGCGCGTTCCCAGATATGCGGCGAGCACAGACCAATTAACATCACAATATAGATGTGACCATTACGCTTTTGAGGCTTAATATTATAGTAGGAACTGATAGCGCGAAAACACAGAACACTGGTGTTGAATGTATCTCAATTTGCTGGCAGGGCTCTATATGGTGGTGACATATAATAGAGCTCCAGCTGCGAGAATAATTGAGGATGATATATGTCACAAATTGGTGTACCTAACTACCTACCGCAATTTGTAATAAAAGTTTTGATAATGTCTCTTTTTAGTTAAATTTCTTATATATGGGATATTACGAAATTTGTTAACACGATAGAGGTCGCAGCTTTGGAGGTATCAACTTCAAATTTGCTACAAAAATCAATCTCTTAGATATCTCGGCCGAGTTCGTTATTGGGCATTATAGGGTAAGTGGTGTCGAGATGGCGACCGTTCAAACATTTAAAAAAAATAGTCAAAAAGGGCCATAGTGTAAATATGATCAAAAATAATTTTAAATTATAGATATAATCAGCACGTACAACTTTTGTTCGAAGCAATTTTTCATAAAATGCACAGAAAAAAAATAAAATTTAATAAAGAAAAAAAAAATCCCGATGGCCTGTAGTCAGCGGAAAGGTAAATTTTTCAAAATTCATTGAATTGAAATTTTAACAACCTTTTCATTGGTATACCTACATGTTATTAATTAAAATTGTCATAGCCTTGCGGTTAGAGGTTTTTGTTTTGGTTGTTGAATATAAAGCAGACAGGGTTCGAGTCCACTTCAAGGTAGATTTTTTTTTCGTCTATTTCTTTTCAATAAATATACTATATATTTTTTTAATCAGGGTCTATATTAAGATCTCCAGAAAATGTACGATTACATCAAATTTATATTGAGTGTTCATGTTTTATCAATATTTGTTATTTTTCTTTATTAATTTTTATTTTTTTACTTGTGTATTTTATGAAAAATAGCTTTGAACAAAAGTTGTAGGTACTGATTATATCTATAACCTAAAATTATTTTTAATAATATTTACACTACTGCTCTTTTTTGATAATTTTTTTAAATGTTTGTATGGTCGCCATTTTGAAACTACTTACCCGATATTGCCCAATAACGAGCTCGACCGAGATATTTGAGAGATTGATTTTTGTAACAAATTTGAACTTGATACCTTCAAAACTGCGACCTCTATCGTGTTAACAAATTTCGTAATATCCCATATATATATATATATATATATATATATATATATATATATATATATATATATATATAAACTCTTGAACCAAATGTTTTTTTGGACTAACTTATAGACATATAACAACATGCCGTTGAAATTTTTTCGAAATTCAAAAGTGTGAACGATCGCAATAGGTATATTTCTATAAGAAATTTACCTAATAATAAATATTGGTATACCAATGAAAATGTTCAAATTTTAATGAATTTCTAGAAATTTAGCTTTCCGAGAGCTATAGACCGTCGGGATATTTTTTTTTGCCATTCAGCTTTGTGTTCTATAACTCAGGCCAGAAGTCATGTATCATTTGTTAAACGAATTTATAGATAGAAAGTTGCGATTTTTGCAACAGAGTACTACTTTCTCAGAAAACTAAAGATGCTGGTAACAACATTTTTGATGCCCTCTTACTGTTTAAGATACAGGGCATTTTTGAAAATGTTGTATTTTGGGACCCCCTCGTATCTTCGTTATCCTTCAACTTATCGAAAATAACAATAAATTTTTTTTTCTTAGAATGCAGTAGTGTAGATAATTCTCGTAACATATTTACTATTTTTCAGTTATAAATCAAACATATGTTTTTTAAATGGAAATATTCATAGAATATAATTTTTTTCTTTTTCTTACCTATTCAAAAATATATAATAGTATGCACTTTCCTCAGAAATACGCTAATAAATGACAATTCTCTAAATTAAAATCAAATTAAATGCATAATTTAATGGTAGGCCACGAATAACAACAATAAACAATTTAAAGCGAAATATTCCTAACGAATAATTGAATATCTTGCATATAGGTCTCTTTTTATAAAAGCATGACATTTTCAAAAATATTTATAGTGTTATTTTATAACAGTAAGTTTGTAACAACAGTTTTGTAGCATAAAGTAACAATACAACAAACACAAAAAATTGCATTATTAAATAAAAGAAAAAAACTAGCTTTTAATGGTGCTGTTCAAAATAACGACCATTTTCTCTGAAAAGAACCATTGGACTCATTTGCAGATTTCGAAAGGCTAAATTAATTGCTTCTCGAAGTTCTTCTATGCTGTCATATCGTGTTTTATATACTTCATTTTGTATATAGCTCCACACAAAAAATCTAAAATTGAGAGATCTGTAGACCGTGGAGGCCATCTAATAGGTCCGTTGGCACCTATCCATCTCTGAGGAAAGTTATTATCAACAAATGCCCTGCTATAAAAAAACTCTATAGATATTTTTGAAAATATTATAAAAATATATCTACATGCAAGGTATTCAATTCGTTAGTTAGTACCTAATATGTAACTTTAAATTGTTTATTGTTGTTATTCATGGCCTACAATTAAATTATGCATTTAATTTTAGAAAATTGTCATTTATTTGCGTGTTTCTGAGAAAAAGTGCATAATATTATGTATTTTTAAAAAAGGAAAAAAAGACAAATTTTATAGTCCATAAATATGTAGGGCAATCCATTTGGTTTATAACTCAAAAATAGTGAATATGTAACAAAATTTATGTACACCACTGTATTCTACAGAAAAAATCTATAAGAATGTTATTTTACCTTTTCGATAAGTTGAAAGATAACGGAGATACGAGGAGGGTTCCAAAATGCAACAATTTCAAAAATGCCTTGTATCTTAAAAACTAAGAGGCTATAGAAATTTTGTTATTGGCATCTATAGTTCTATGAAAAAAGTAGCAGACTGTCGCGAAAACCGCAACTTTATATCTATTAGTAAAATACAATCAACCGTATTCATTATCAAATCTTAATTCGAAAGGTACCTACTAAACATGCATCCTTATTTTCTACTAAGGTAATGTTTATTTTTTCTACTTCATTGCAGAATAAAGATCATCTTAAGATTCCACGACATGTAGAATGTCATCGAGGAAGAAAATGAAATTTATTTTGTATGCTGCCATGCAGTAAACAAAACCAGTTTCTTATTATTGATCCATTATTGTGTTGAATACGAGAGTGGACCAAGGCTGTCACCTTGTCGTATACCACATGCATCCTTTGAATGTTGTTCGATAGAAAGCGTAAAATGTTCCTATTTGTGTTGTCGAATTGGAATCTATACAAGTTTTTTTGCAGAGAAATATTATAGAATAAAGACAAGTCACTCTTGCTTGCGGATGCCTTTGAAAAATATTATTTATTCAAGTCGATGACGAAGAAGGCTAAGTTATTCATTTTTTTCTTCTTATAATTCGGACATTACACAAAAATAACAATTCAAAACCAAGCAGCATGACGCTTCTAAGTTGATATTATGACCTCAATTCCTGTGGGACTCCATCCTGGTGGACAAATGAAACAGGCTTATGCGAACAAGGGGATCACGAAGAACATCAACAAAAAAAAGAGATAGCGAATGAGAGATCACTTACGGATACATGATATAGTGTAAACACAAACTACATGATGAAAAAAACTCTTTGGCAATGTGGATTGAGAGTGGAGAATGCTTTTTCGACAAATATTTTATATTGGCGATTGGAGTTTACGTCCAAGTGAGTAAGTATTATGTGACAATTCTGTGGGGAGTAAGGTAAATGGGAAAACGAGGTTCACCAGTCGCGATAGGGATAAAGTGGAAGAGGCATTTTACTACTTACTTGCTCACTACAATGTAAAAGATTTGAGAGAGTTTTCCAATATTTGCACATGTGTGATGTAGACGCAGGCGAAGGAAGAAACTCTTCTTTGTGGTGAGTTTGAGCCAGGGCGGGGTAAAATGTAGGCAACATTGATGACACTCAGGAAACAAGAATGTTTTGATACTAGACTTTTTTCTATCGAAATGTAACCTTATTACAGATGAATAAATGCAAGTATGCAGCTTCTTTTCAGAATTTTGCTGAATGGTAAAAAATATGATAGAAATGTTAATACGAGCAAAAGAGATAGATTATTTATTATTATTATTAAAAGTATTCCACTCATTTGTGTTTCCAGCATCCTTGGAAATCGAAAACTTGATGGAGCAGGATATTAGTTTGGAAATTGATCAAATACTTTATAAACAAACAGAAGAAATGGTGTTCATTCGTGTCCTGATTTGGAATTTGGATACAATTGAAGATAGTTTATTAATTTTATTTATATTTTGGAGCAGTAATAACTAAGTATCAACATTAACAAAGATGCAAAACATGAAACTAGTATAAATATTATTATATGCAAAATTGTACTGATACAAAAGATATTCTCAAATTCCATGCAGCTCAGATAAATTATTTGCTTTCTATTATTTTATTTATTTTTTCCACGTACCTGTATAAATAGGAAAACTCATTCAAAATAAACTGAGATATCTGCATACCCTTGCAATAATTAATCATTAATTCCATTTATATTAAATAATGTATACTGATTTTATTCACAAAATATTTAATACAAATTAAAAATATTAATGAACTTTAACGAGATGTATTCTTTTTTTTTCAATGCATTGAATAGGAAATACATAAAATACATGCATTTTCTATTGAATTTTATGTATGTGTTTTAAATTAATACGGTTGCATTGTTATCGTTTTTCTCCTTTTAAATTTAAATTATTATTTGCATCAGTTGATTTTTAATCGAGATAATTCTACAGTTTACCTACCAATATGAATATTTTTTTAAATAGCTTAAAATTATAAATGGATTATTATTATTCGAATAATAATCGTTGATTGGAATATCTCATTTTTATAATTGATAGATTTTTTATTTCATGTAAATAATAATATATTTATTGGAAGAAAAAAAAGTCGAAGGACTATTGATCAATTCATGTCGTGTATTCTTAGCTGTTTAATAACTCTAAGGCATGAATCAACTATAGAATTCTTTTGGGTTACTTTCGAAGCAAAAAATACACTCTTATAGTTCACCATAACAGTTTAGTGTATGTACTACGAACCTAAATGGTTTTTCAGCAAACCACTAATTATGTTAAAATGAAGCGAAATGTGATCAAAGTGAATGAGTTCTTGAAGAACGACCATATTTATTTAAGTACCGTGACTGACGAGAAATTTGTATTAGTTACACACGTGCGTTTATCTCAAATTTAGCTATTTCCCAGTATATATACAAGGTATGTCGTTTGCAGTAAGAAATGTACCTAGGTATGTCGTCTAAACGTTGGAGAGAGAGAGAGATTAGGTTTTTAAAGTACTAATTTTTAGTTCAATAAGATCAGGGATCAGATCAGATATTATTGGCAATACAAATACCTTTGTTATTTGATTAAAGCGACCGCTGACTCGTGGGAGATTACCTTACACGATAAAGAATAATTCAGTGACTCTATTTTGATTCAAACAGTGTTTTGCCAGAATATGAATTTCATTCAAGTCTAGTATATGCTCATTTAACAAAAGTAGCGTAGTTGTCTAGGTGAATTTTATATTTAAAATCATAAAGAAAGATAAGTTTTACAGGTTATGTTGAATTTTTTTTTTGTTAATTCAATTGTGATTATTTTGATATTTTTAAATTCTGACGCAAGATGACTGGATACAAGGCGAGTAAAGTTCCTATGCTTCTCTACGTAGCCGCTTGTTTCGCACGGCATATGGCGCATTTAGAAAAGATATGCGTAAGTAAGAAATTTTACACGATTTCTGGGGCGAGTTTAATCTTCTTGTTTCCAGTCTTCTGGTTCTGACGCTTAAGAAGTCAATAAAAAAAGAAAATTAGGTTATGATCTTGAAGTTTCTTAAGGACATGTGTACGAGTTTTATATTCTGTTCTATGTCAAATACGTGGTCACATTGACGTTCATTTGAATTCACCGTGATCGGTGATGTTCTACCACCCAACATAACCTCTAAAACTTACTCTAATTTATGATTTTAATTATGATGCACACACAAAAGTCTACGCTACTCTTGTTTCTCTCCATAAGAACCTTCCTTGTATGCCTTAACGAAAATATTAAAACAAAAATTGTCCGAATTGGTCGAGCCGTTCCCGAGTTTTGTGCTTAGCAACGCATTTGGCGATTCACTTTTAAATAGTTTTTATTACTTTCGTTTCTTGTATCAATGGACTCCGCAGCGATTTCTCAGGCCCCATACGGTCTAGTGACTTGAAATTTCGAATTCGTACTTAGATCGCAGACATCTCGCCGCCTGTTAAGCTCCAAGTGTGATCCAATATTGGTAATTATAATTATCTCATTCAATCTCATTCAACCAAGATCATGATTTTGTCGACATGGAACGACAATGGGATCCGTCACTGGAATTACGCACGAGCATGGAGCGTATATATACGTCACGTTTTCTGGTATATAGGTACTTTTTGGAAGATCGTCTATGGTTATGTCGCAATTGTCAGACGTCAGACGTTATTGTTAATTTAAAGTTTAATTTTTTGTTGTGGTAGACAAACAGTAATTTGTTATGGAATTGCTGTTGCTGGCAAACACATATACATAAGTATAGTTAAAATCGAGAAAACGATAGCAATAGTAGGTACTCATCGGTACGGTTTAAATCTTAAATGCCCAATAAAAACTATTTTTAATTTTTTTTTTTATTTCACTTGTTATTTATATAAAAGATATCCTGTGCTGACACTCACATGTTTCGATTTAGTTCAGCGAAAGCAGGCGCTGAATATCAAAGAATAATAATAATGTCATCACACTGTGAACAGTTAGTGGCTTGTGATAATTTTACTACAAAAATAGCACACGCTTAATATATATATATATATATATGAATGAATGAATGAATGGTGGGCCTTTAGAGATTTATTTCGGATGCGACATAAGGGCCCAAAGACAAGAAAACCCAAGCGCGCCGTTTGAAGATACGCATTGTGAAGCACCTTGGCTGGAAAATCCATTCGTTCACGGTTATAAAGTTGGATATTATATGTAGGAACTGCAAGATGTATGCGTAAATATATCTCAATTACTTTCAGCTGTCCAGATGCAGTTCAAGCAGAAAATGCTTGTGTCATGATGTAAGCTAATTGTTTTCTCGAGAATTTATAGCCCGACAATTTGATAGAAAATTTGTCTCTAATATTCTTCAATCATGTCAAAGTTATTCATAATCACCAACTGCTATTGATCTACAGGGTGTTCAAAAATTATTAGCCTGCCAAACTCCACCAGCGGATTCTTAGTTTTAAAATAATGAAGGAAGATTCCAATAAACATAGGTCGAAAAAAATTTCGTTAAGGGAGTTGCAACCCTTTTAAAGTACGTGTCTTGAAAAAAAAAACTACAAACGCTACATTTGTACTCGAATGTCAAACAAGTCAACGCGAAACTTGTCTTTTTCATGGCTTCTATGATTTCAAATTCTTTTCTACCACTCGCAGGCAAACTTCAGTGAATAAAAAATCGTCAAATCAAAACGAACAACAATGGTTATATTACATTTTTTTACACTATTACAATACTTTCCTTACATAGCGGCGATAATAGCGGTAGTAAAGTAAAAATCCTCTGGTCAAATCATGCTACCACTCATTTTTTTCAGCATGTCAAGACAAACAACAATGGTCATGTACCATTTTTTTGAAGATGAAACGTTTAGCCAGAATCTGAAGAAACGTGGAAAATATAGAATTTTATTCAAGCATAACTTTTTTTTGTGCTTTTTCTCAGATATAGCGATGGGTTTGGGTGGTAAAGGGCTCTCAGAAGAATACTTTGGGCAAGTTCAATCAAAATCCTTAGAGCCGTTTTGGCGATACAGTCTTGAGCAAATCACGTTTTTTGGCTAAAGCTCAACACCGTGCATACAGGATTCTCATTCAATGCCACCAGCGAGTGATATTGGTACTAAACGAAATAAAAAAGAAAGCAACAAAATACACCAATCCGTTCCCGAGATAATGCTATCATAGACAGACAGACAGACAGACGGCTGAAAATATGTTTATTAGACTTAGAAAACTTTTAAACCGAAAATTTCACACGATTACAATACTTCTCTTATACAGCTACTATAGTAGCGTAGGAAAGTAAAAAAGTTAGGGTAGTTCTTGCCCCAATGCAGCCTAGTTGCATCCCTATTAAAAAATTCGGAACATTAGTAGACTCCTAAAATTTCGCTCCATTATCTTCATTAGTTCTGGATATTTTGAATAAAAACCATCTTCAGGATCTTACGCTAAAAAGGCTGCAATTCCCTTAACGAAAACTCTATGGAAAAAATGTAAATGTTGTTACAGATAATCTGGTATTTAGTTTGGCATTCACAGATTTTAAATTTTTGAAATTACCTGTTCCACATAGCGAATGTATATTTCAAATTTTAACGTCGCTAAAACTCGAAAACCGTAGCTCTTTTGAGAAAATGTTCTATTTAAAAGTTTCCGGATATTTTCTCAACTGCCCCCTTCAGGGGCGGTTTTCAAAGGGAAGGAGATTTCCGATTTGAATTTTTAAGAATATGGGACGATTTCTCATGTCTTCTCTTTCAAATTAATCAAAAATCATCAAAATCCGAGTAGGTACGTTTACTTTATACAGCGCGCGTAAAATCCAAAAAAAAGCGTAGTGCTGAATTGTATACCTCCTCCGTTTAGGTTCGTAGGTCAAAAAGGTTTACTAGCTTGGAAAATGTTCCACATTTTCATTTTCAGAATCTATCTTGTAAACACTTTTCATACGTGACTGAGATGGAAATAAGAAAACATGAATTACATAGATTGGCAGGAAAACAACATAAATGGTATGAAGGCATGTTGAAAAAAAGCAACAGTAGCAGACAGATAAAGAAAATCACAAAACCATGTACTTTGATCATGCTCTACGAACTCTATTGTTGAGAAGCTAATTGTTAGGTACTTCTACCACATAGTTTATATCTATATATACAGGGTGGTTCCCCGGAAAAGACATCGACCGATTGTGTGCAAACGATAATTGCAAACAATTTGAACATTTGGTGAAGTAATAAAGTCACTGGAGGACATACGTTCGAAATATTTTCATGTTAGTCGCATTTCCGGTTGTACCGGAAGTAGAGGCAATTATTGCGATTTTTAAATGGAACACTATGTATATTACCACATTTTTAGGTTTTTTGTATATTATATATACAATATCCTATACGTACCTAAGTCTAACAGATTTTGACAAACTGGGGTTTCTATTAAAAAAAATGACTTTTGACTTTTTTATCTAGTTTTCTAGCTTCTTTCTTAATCACTTTGTACAAATTATTATGAAAATATATACCATAAAAAATAAAAATACTGATAAAGTAGATCTTCTATTACAAGAAAATAAATCCAAATTAAATATTAAAGGCTTCCTCATAGGAAAGATTGATAATTATGTTTTGGATTGCAAACTTATGACTTTCCCAGAGAACCACCCTGTATGTATAATATGTATAAATGCAGATCGGCATTTAATTGTCATATCTACGTGAACATTTGTATATATGCAACATATTCTACAAGACTTTAGGACAAGGATCCTCTCAAATTGCCGCTCATCGTACTAATTAGTTTGCACAAACTTGCACAGAATTTCAATTTGATAATTGGGAAATGGAAGAACAGTTTTATTTAGTTAAATAATGACATAAGATTTTGTAATTAATAAGGTTTGATGTTGTTATGTTAGGTACCTAAATATATAAACGCTCAAAGATCTTCAATATAAAAAAAAACAACCTGTGAACGACAATGATTTGAAGATCCACAGAAACTTTTATCGTTATTGACCGATGAACCTAAACGGAGAAGGTATACAATTCGACTGTCCGTTTTTTTTTATTTGTGCTTGCGCTGTTTATAGTAAACGTACTCTAATTTTAATGATTTTTGGTTCATCTGAAAGATAAAGGGTGTGGAGGGGGCAATTTTTCTCTAAAATCGAAAATCTGAGACGTCAGAATGAAAGATATGACAATATCTGGAAACGTTTAAATTGAACATTTTTTCAAATGAGTTACGATTTTCGAGCTATACAGCGATGTTAGAATCTCGAATATGTGTATTTTCGCTATGTGGAGGGGGCAATTTTTTTTGAAAATTGAAAATTGGAGGCAGCTAAATTAAAGATAAGATTATATTTAGCAACATTTATATCGAATATTTTTTCCATAGAGTTACGGTTTTCGAGTTACAGCGGTGGTAAAGTCTAAAATATGTGTATTTTTGATTATTGAACAATAAAAAGTACAAGCAAAAAATATACATGGGTAATAGTATAAGTTATAACGATAAGTGAACGTTAACGATTTTCGTGACTAATGATAGACTCAAAAGTGTGAAAAAGATATTTTTTTTAAAATTGGACCGTTGTTATTAGTTGGTGCACTGAAAAATACGAAATAATATTAATTCTATTGGTGAAGTTATTTCAAAAGTAACCAAAAGAATTAATTAATTATTTTGTATTTTTCAGTGCACTAACTAATAACGTCGGTCCAATTTTTTGTAAAAAAAAAATATTTTTATACCCACATGTTAGGTTTTGGTCTAAACGTATGTATCCAATTTCTCTATCAGCAATATAACTAAAAACAGGTGACAGGAACTGATAACCTTGAACCATGTCAGCATGGTTCTGAATAAAACTCGTATTCAAAACCTGCGCTTTGAAATATATTCAACTAAATTCTTTCCAATCTTTCATTCGAACACATCCTATTTTTATTTACTTAGTTAATTACAAACAACCTAGAGTTAATACATAAAAATAATTACATCGTATTTATAAACACAACAATATCCGTCTCATTTCTATGAACTGTTTTTGTCACCTCTTCTGTAAACTTCCCCAAAAAACACAATAATTTTTGGGATACCTATCCTAGATTGTCAATCACTTATGGAACATCGAGCTCTATCCTTTGCTGATTCTTATTTACGTCAAATGAAGGTGAACAACTATGAATTTGTATATTTTTTCTCCAACGTTTCCAGATATTTTAACAAAATTCCTTTTCGCAATTTATATAGGGCCAGTCGACCTTCCTTCGCTTCTAGCATTCATTCGTTCAGTAAAGCAATAGCTGAGTAAGGATGTAAGCCGTTTTGTTTTTCTGATAATAGATTTTGCTTACCAGAAATTATTTACTTAATAAACGTTCTAATGATTTCTCACTTGCTTAAGTTACTTTTATATTAAATAATAAATTGTGAAAATGTAAGTTCTAATGAACGTATGAATGAATAAAAAATAATAAAAACAATGCAGAAAAATGTAAGGAATATCGTGAAATTCCTGAGAATTTTGTGTCTAGAAATACCAAACTCGACTGTATATGTATGTGGACATCATCCATCTTCCGTTTGCTTGTGCTTGCAAATTTATTCACCTCTTCAACAACGGATCTTCACTCCTTCATCCAAAGTGGGGTGATCCAATTCCACAACAACATTTCAATAGCGCTATTCAAGGAATAACTAGGTATACAGATCGAAATTGGTGGCGCCACCAATAGAACGCCCAACATTCTAAGAGCTGTGAGACATTTTGCTGAAGATGATGTTGATGATGCTGATGCTTGGCTTCGAATTCAGTTTGGAAATGCTAATAATTCTGAACTGATGGGCACGTTCTCTCTTTCTCTGTATGTCCTTCCCTTTTCTGCTCGCTCGGCTTTGCTGATGCTGATGGGAAAGTGGTTTAACAGAGCACAAATAGTCGGGCTCTATTATATGCGCAAATCACAAGCACCTCGCCGCCTCGACCTTCTCCTCCTCTTCATTCTATTCCTCCGTCTCTACTAATACGATCTCAATTTAGTTTAGTAACGCTCTGTTAGACACACCAGGTCGCGTGTCTGTCTCCAATTGCCATGTTGCCAATTATATTAAGTATACTAAGTTTTTTTGTTGAATAAGTTTGTGCCGATTGAGTGAAATGTTTCCATTGAACATCGAATAATTGAAATTTATAGAAAACGGTTAGTTATACCTTGATAGATAGAACCTAAAATGAACTCTTCTTCTGAAACTGCAACTCAAAATATCAAAAAGGGGGAAATCCACACGACTTTCCTAACGCTCTCAAGCATATTCCCAATTTCCTGTGGGAAGAAGAATACTCCTTGTACTAATTTGATGATTTTCTTTATTATTTATTATTAAACACATGTAAAATCCAATATTTCCTCCTCCCAAAATCTATACCAAAAGGGGAAGGGGGCAAAAAACTCTCAGCGATTCTGATGACTAATAATAATATCAATTTCAACTTTTAAGGCCTAGGCCTGATCACATATTCGTCCATTAGAGCAATATGCATTAAAAGAAATCCAGAGTATTCTCTTAACGTCCTGATAAACAGATAGGAATTAATGTTGGAAAAAAATATATATATTTATAGTCTATATACACTTTTTACCATATATAATGGTGTTGGGCTTACAATCTTTTTATATTTGTACAAATTTTCTGCATTCCTTCCTGATGTATGCCAGTCCAGTTGCTTCTTTCCTGTTCGTTGCTCTTTTCTCCAGCAGTTGTGTGATTATTTCCTCCCAGGTGTACCTTGGTCGGTTCCTTTTGCGATTTTTCTGTATTCTAGCTCTCCATAATTTCTTAACTGGTCTGTTTTCATCCATCCTCTGCAAATATCCCCACCAAGATCGACAGCTATCAACGTATTCTAGGGTTGGCGTTATTTCTAGATCTTGCCTCATATCTATATTTCCAATTCTATCTCTTGTGGTGACCCCTCTCTTCACAATTACCTACCGCATTTCCGTCACTCCCGTCACTATTTTTGTCTTTTTTTCTGGTGTTGATATCTGTTTCTTGTTTCCCCTTTTCGTCTAGAGTTCTGATCTCCTTGTTCTAATTGGTCTCCATTTATCACTATCTTTAGGTTTTCTATATTTTCTTCAACCGTCATGACTTCGGTTTCATTCTTAATCTGTTTTCTGTCAATACCGTGTTCAATACCGTGTTTCATATATTTAAATTGATTTTTAGGTCTTCCTCACTTTCAGTCAGTATTACCACGTCATCAGCAAATGCTCCTTCGCTTATTGATATTCTTTCTAGCCGAGTATGTCCTATTTTTAATTTCATGGTTTTGGGCTTGAATGTTTTAATAGTACCATCCATGAATATGATAAACAATAGCCGACTGAGGCTCCCTCCCTGTCTCTTTTTTCTGAGGCTATATTGTTTCCAATTATTGAGTTTAAGTTACCTTCGTATTTCTTTTATTATCTTTCCGCTTACTCCTCGATCCTTCAAAATTTTCGATATTTTATGTCTTTTTACCGAATCGAAAACTTTTTCTAGGTCTAGAAATGTCATATAAACTTTTCTGCTTTCTTGAGTTGCTTTTTCTTTGATTTGTTTAATCGTGAAAATTTGGTCCTGTGTACTTCTTCCACTTCTAAGCCCGCACTGTGATTCTTATAATGTACTTTCATCACTTTACATAACAGGGTTATCCCTCTGTAGTTTTTGCAGTCATTTGCTTCGCCTTTCTTAATTATGGGGATAATCAACGCTTTCTTCCACTCTTCTGGTAGTTCTTCTTTGCTCCATATCCTGTTGTAGATATCTAGCAGTCTATCGTCACCTGTTGTCCAATATTTTTTATCATTTCCCATGTTATCTTGTCATATCTTCCCATTCTTCAGTCCTTTATTAGTCGGTACTTGTTTTAGTTCTTCCATGATTATTTCA
Source organism: Crioceris asparagi (assembly GCA_958507055.1). Lineage (NCBI taxonomy): Eukaryota > Metazoa > Arthropoda > Insecta > Coleoptera > Chrysomelidae > Crioceris > Crioceris asparagi. The sequence goes on from OY293830.1 coordinate 1,490,035, forward strand.
TTTTCCTTTTTTTGTTGTTGTAGTATTTCAGTTTGTTCTAGTTGTTCCACTTCTTGTAGTAGTTCCATAAAATACTCTCTGCATCTTTTTCTTCTGTTATTATTTTTCTGTTCTCATTTCTGATGTTCTACATATAATGTTGCTTTTCTTTTCGTAATGATTTGAGTGCTCGTTAGAATAGTTTTTGGTACCCTTTAGAGTCTTGTTCCATGTTCTCACCATTTTTTTTTCGTTGTTCGTTCTTGGAAGCCTTTATTATGGTCTTAGTGGTTTTTCTTTCTTCTTAGTACCTGCATATTTTTTATTTTTTGTCAAGTAATGTTTTTATACCTCCTTCTTTTTTTTACTTTATTTTCAATATCGTCCATCCGCCATGCCGTTTGCGTCCTAGTATTGTTTTTTGGGGAAAAAATGATTGCATTAAAAGACAAAAAATACGCAGGTCTAGAAAAGAGATGGGGGAATTAAAAATCATTAGAAAGCTGAAACATGACCATTAAATTAACTCCGGCAACACCGCCTCCATATCCAATCACCACCCTCTATTCGATGCACGCGTATTTGTCGTAACAATTGCCGCCGATACCGATTCATCATTAACGTGCGTATGTATTACTTAATCGGGTCATTTGCTCGCAGATCGGACGCCTGACGAGATGTGTCCACCCTCTGCTGCGCGCGCCAATTTCCATCCATGGCCCCTATTCAGAGCCACAGCAGTGGTGTTCCTTATAATGTCACCTCACTTCAACCACCCCCCACCCCCCATAGTCTTCCTGCACGAATCGATTAAAGAAAATAAACGACATTAGAGCAAAGTATTAGGCGTGGATAATTCGTTCCTCTAGGATTTGCCTTGGAAGATTTTATCCAATTTTATATTCGTAGATACCCACCCCAGTATTCGTGCGCATTGGAAACGCTTTATAAGAGAGAAACAGTGAAGAGGGGGAACGGGTAATTAGATTAGTATCCATATAATTGAGTGTTTGTGGATGAAGTGACGATTATTATTATTATTATTATTATCGTCAAGGATTGCGTATTAATGTGGAATTAATGAGTAATTTAGTCGCAAGTAAGATGGACGATGATGTATTGAAAATCGGTGCTGGAAATTTTGATGTGATGTAATTGTAGATAATAGTACCAACACCAGTAGAATTAATATTATTTTGTATTTTTCAGGGCACCAACTAATAAAGTCGGTCCAATTTTTTTATTATTTTTTCCCATTTTTGAGTGTAATATTAGTCAAAATCATTCATTGTTCACCAAGGAAGATAAAACGTTTCTTATATTTATTCAGGGATTTCAAAACATCGCGCAAATACACATATTTCAGACTTTCCCACTGCTCTAACTCGGAAACCGTAATTTATTTTGAAAAATGTTCAATTTAAATGTTGCTACATAAAATCTCTTCTTTAACTTGGCCACATTATTGATGCAAACATCCAAATCCAACATCAAACGCCACAATACAACAGCAAAAAAAAAACCGGAACCTTATCAAAATCCGCGCAGCTCGCAAAAAAGCCAAACAACAAGGTGATTAAGTGATCAATCACTGTGTGACTGTCCGTCATTATTATCATCATCTGCGTGTGCGAGCAACATTTTAAATTCAGATGAGGTGGAAAATCAACCAACCGCGCCCGTTCTCGGTGGCGGTTACCACGACGGCCACAAAAATAAATTTCAAAATGATTATTACTGATGCCACGTATCCATCTATCCGGCGATTGATTACGGCCCATAAGTGGTGGAGTGGGAGGAAAAGGGTAACAGACAGCCAGATGAAGTTATAAAAATACGGAAGATAAAGGAGAGTTATTATATTTGCTTTGTCTCTGGTTAACTTTGCAATATTAAAACCTAAACAAATGCAAATTCATTGCAACGAGGGACTTTAATTTATAATATACTAAAATCTTCAGTACGGAACCTTTCTACCTCATAGTCCTACACGCACGTAGAACCAGTCAGGTCGTCAACCCAGATCCATCTACAGACATGTACCAAGAGAGAATAGCATGTGAATTTCTCCTACATATGTATTGGTGACTTTGCGGTATGGAACCATCCAGCTGTAAGTCCCAGTCGCACTGACTGTCTCTAACTAAATAGTCCAGTGACATACTACACACACAAATATATGGAAAAATCCACGAAAATTTAGCTTCGTTCCAACACACATCCCGAAACTGTTTTCCAACAAACTGCAATTCGCCCTCAATACGCATGTCTATCAGTTAATAATAATTGTCCATGTGACGAATGTTGACTATTGTTGGAACAAGTGATACCTGAGTAACTGGAGGAGAATTTGAAATTTGAATTAACCGCAGTGTATATTTTGGAGTACCCATTAAGTACTTTACTGAAATCCTCTTCTTCTTTTCCAAAACTATCAGTGAATGTTTTTGAAAATCTCAAAAAAAATAATCACTGACAATCACACAACCTCAATAGAAAATAAATCAAATAACCGAATCTAAACTGTTTAATCTGTGATTGATAAAAAAAGTGACAAGTAAGACAACGACTATCAACAAGCCAACTACAAATGGCGCATGCGCCAAAGTCCAACACGCACTTGGTCGCTTTTTTATATATAGGTAACTGTAATCAATTATCTGGTACTCCGCACAATTTCAATAATTCAGAAAACGTAATTCTGGTTATATCATTGATTATTACACACAAATACATAATATAATGAAATAGAAAGTTAGGTTTTATCATGCTTGAATCACCCTGTATAGAGTAAACCACTCTCAACCAACCGGGATTGTTGCTTGGATAATAATTAGATTAAACTCCCTGTACCTATAATATAGGTGTGTTGCAGAAGGCATGATGTTTTCCCTGTCTCAGGATTGGGTGTTAAAAATTTTATATAACAACTGCCCGGAGGCTTGGAAATAAGGAAACTTTATATTATGGCACTTCATTATACCTTTTTATGTGCTTTAGTAAAAGTCGAAAGGACAAAGGCGTGGTACACGTTGGGGAAAATAAGATCTCGGTATATTTGAAATAATAGAATTTGCGAGGATGGATGTCATTGGAGTATTTTTAAAGTGAAGATAATTGGTAATGGATCACATTGAATAAAATTCCAAACTGGAAATTGGAAAAATTACCAAATGTGCTGTTTACAAATTTTCAAGGCACTTTCTTCAAGCTGCATAACCCCAAAAGCACCAGATCATCAATATGGTATCTTGGTTTAGTTTTAAGAACACTGAAAGCTTTTACGTTAGCAAACTATGAACTCTGAAAGAGTTGTTAAATAAGAAATATTTTTTTATAAAAATTCAACCAATGTATTTTAATAATATTAGGTCTAATAAATGTCAGAAGTTTTTAATGCAACGAATGTACAAACAGAGTAAATGATTTATAGGGTATTTTCAAATAAGTTTTCAGGGGATGAATCCTTGTCGAAAACTAAAGGGGGTCATTCATGTAAACAAAAGCTCTTGGACCTTTCAATGAAAAGTTACACGCTTACAAAAATGGGAAAGAATTTTCTTTCTGGAAATTGCTGAATATATGAAGAAATTATTAAAACTAAACATGGCACTGGCATTTGGCTACATTATAAGTTACAACAAGCTGAATAATTTTAAAACACTACGATTCAAGTCACAAATTGTGCAAACAAAACACGACAACGAACTGCTAGATTTTTTCGAATCCATTAACAGAAGATTGTATTTTAAATTTTTATTAATAAACTATCACGTAAAATTTGATACGCCACTGTATGGAAAATTTCAAAAAGATGAACAGATTTTATTACACTTCGTGTATTTTCACGTGCCGTGAAACACAGAATTTCCTTACTTTTTCTGGCCGCGCATTTTGTCAGATCTGCTAAATTAGCCAGCCGCATATTCGGTCCCCATCTTTAAATAAGATCACCCCCATTTCGCGGTAGCTTTTCCACTTTCCACATTTTTTCCTCGTCTCAATTTCAGGGTTGGCATTTTAACTTGTTGTCGCTGTCGAAGAATTTTCGCAACTTTTTAACTCGACTTTTTCCACGACCTTTCTCATCTATCTACCTACATATAGTATAAAAAGAAGCCAACCAAGAAAATCGAGGTATGTACGTGTGATTTCACGTGATTAGACCTTATTATAAGAAAATGAAAAGAGGGAGAGACGAGAACAGACGGAAAAAGTAGGTAGAGCTTCGTGTGTGTGAAAGTATAAAGTAAATTGAGTAGAATTTATTCGATGAGAAGAGATGATTGTAGCGGTTCTTACTTTGTAGCTTTTTAGAAAGTCCCTAATGTGATTTTTTGTCACCATCTATCTCTTTTATAAAATTCACGCTTGAATTTTTTCAACGATTTTAGAAGGTAGGCATAAAATATCTCATTTGAAGTATGCCATGTAATTATGGTGGAATCTCATTAGTTAAACCAACTGATTGTGTAATATTGAAACATCACTGGTCACTTTTTGGAGCAGAATTATTTTTGACCGACGAACTAAACACCAAACGGAGGAGGTATGCAATTCGACTGTTTGTTTGCAAGTTTTTGAAGTGAAAACTTTTATAGGTACGTTTTGCATTTTTCGGATGCGTAAAATCTTGCCAGCTCGCGACACCGATGACCTCGACATGCTTGTGACGTATGGCGCATGATATAGCGGCCAGTGTAAATGTATTATATACACATACATACACTAATATCACGTCTCTCTTCTCTGCTAATACAATTTGAATTGATTAATTGTAGAATTACTGTGCAGTACAATAGTGAGAACTTGATATATTTATTTTATTTTTTATAAATAAATAACAAAAACAATGTATTTGGCTATGTCTAATGATCAAAAATTAAGTATTTAATAAAAAACAGTTTTTACACAATACTTAGATAAATTCTTGTCAAACATATTTTTTTCTTATTCTATTAACCATAAGCCTATTATATCCTTTTTAGAATAAAATGAAATAATTAGAAGTACAAATGGACAAAGTATTGTTGAACTTAACGATGACAATATAAAGCTAATAATGAAAATAAAGTTTATTAAAAACTATGTAAATACTAATACAATATTGATATATTGTTTTGAGCTTGAGCAGTCCATCATATATTTGATTGATTAATAAACAGTATAAAAATGTAATAATTTCATTTAAAAAATTAAAAAAAATGAAATAATTTAGTTTTTCCTTACTTTTAAGTTTTCACTTCTGTCGGTAGTTCTTAAACGTGATCTAATTTTTAACCGACTTCTAAAAAAGGAAGATGTATGTTTACTTTTTTATTTTTTTTGTGCGTTTTGAATAGCAATAAATGTGCTCTGATTTGAATGATTTTTGATGTATTTGAAAGAAGAGAGTTGAGAAGTGGTCCCTTATATAGAAAAACTTGAATTCAAAATCTCCTTTCCTCTAAAAACTGCCTCGAAAGGGGTGGAGGGAACAAATTTTCTCGAAAATTGAAAATCTGAGACGGCAAACCATATCCTGAGACGTTTGAATTTGAAACATTTTTTCAAATGAGCTACAGTTTTCGAGTTACAGCAATAGTAACGACTGAAATATGTGTATTTCTGCTATGTGCAGGGGGCAATATTTGCGAAAATTGAAAATATGAGATGACCAAATTAAAGAAGAGATTAAATATGAAAACACTCAAATTGGACATTTTTTAAATGAAGTTACGGTTTTCGAGTGACAGCAGTGGTGAAGTCTGAAATACGTGTATTTCCACCGCTATGTTCTGAGATCTCTGAATAAATATCAAATACAGGCAAAGAATATACATGGGAAATAGGATAAAAACTATCGAGCGATTCAAAACAACTCATCCCGAGTAGGCCTTATATTGATTGAAACATCACTTGTCACTTTTAGCTTCCTATCTGTGTTTATCAAAGACATGATCTAATTTTCAAAATTTTTTTTTTTGGATCGCTCGATATCTTCTTTGGTACCTATTAGTGAACGTTCGACGCTTTTCATGTTACACTAAAAAGTGCGAAATAAATACAAAATAATATTAATTCTAATGGTGCTGGTACTTGTGAAGTTGGTGTCAAAAGTTTTCTAATAAAAACAATTGCGCAACTTCGAAACTACCACAGCCAACAGAATTAATATTTTTTCATATTTTTCTGTGCTTTAACCAATTAGGTCGATCCAATTTTTGATTTAAAGAAATTTCCTACATGTAACTACAGCTATGAACCTAATCAAATCAATGACTAGTTTTCTCTGGATGCTCCAGTATATATAAAAAGAATTACAATATACTGACGTACATATAAAAAAGCAATCAATTTCCATTCCATATAGTACATACTTGTTAAATGTTAATAAATAATAATAGAACCACTTCATCATTTGGCATCACTGCTAGGTATATTAACAGGTTGGTAAATGTAAACACAAATGGAGTGGTAGTCCATTTATATAATTAAGTACTAAAATGGAACGGTAATTGATAGTGCACCGCTTGATGAATGCAAACGTTTACGAGAAAGGCCAGAAACGAAAAAAAAAACAACGACTAAATCAACACATATAACAATTACATGGACCCAAAACGAGCTGTGCTATAGCTATGGACGTTTATGTCTATATGGTGTTTTTTATTTGAAAAGCGCCCATAGCATTATTGAGTTATATAAGGGTTGTTCGAACAGCAGCTCAAACCAATCCCAAACTGTCAGACGCATGCGTAGGGATTCACGAGCCTCTCGAAATTCCAGATTTATTCGTCGCGATCTCGTCTTGAAAACGAACTTTTTTTTCTCGAGGCAAGATCAAGAATTGCACTTCGTAATTTTTCTAGATCGAGAAATGTTTTGGAAATAAAAGACTGTTATGAAGTAAATTTAATTTATTTAAATAAATATTTTTATATTCTTCAAAAAAGACCCTTGAACTATTGAACACAAAAACTAACTATCAACAATTAAAATTGAAGAAAGCTTGAGAAAAATAATGATAGATATAAGAAAAATATAGATAACATGACTTTTTGATATAAAAAAGTATCTTAACAGATAGGAAAATTATTGTTTAGACACTCGTAAATATATCTTTATTACAAAGCCAAGAATTCAAATACAGTAAAAATTTACCCGATTCTACAGTTAATCGACTCCGTTCTTTTTTAATGGATCGTAATTGTTGTCTTTTTACAGGCACACTGAAGTACCTTTTAATCTTGAAAAAATATGTTCGTCACTCGATGATCGAGACGAGAAATTTTATTCGAGACGAGATTTCTCGTGCCTGCGCACTGGATATTTACGATGAAATAATTTATTTCCAATCAAATCAGCTAATAAGATGTTCGAACAGCAGTTTGACACACTAGTGCGGTGGTAGTTTGAGACATGCGCACTTTGAGCTGGTTGAAACTCAAGAGTCAGCATTGACTGGTATCACAGGAGCAAGTGAGGGTTAAAGTTAGAAACGTAGGTATCTACATTAACTTTCAATCTTTGTTGCTATCGAAATAATTCTTGGATAAAATTAACTGTGCGTACTTTTTTTATTGTTACAGAAAGATTAACCACTTTCCTTTCATGACAGATATTTACAATTAAATTACTATAAGAAACGTGGCAAACAAAAACTAAATTTATCGCTGTCTACTATTATTGAGAGCATCTTAAATATTGTGGATACGAGATGAAATCATTATTAGTTGAAGGCTAGAGCATAATATATTCTGGTGGAAAACATGTTCATTTTCCCACTCGATCAAGTGGCAGTAGTATTCCAATCACTGCTGAATGCTGCTGCTATCTTTCTCACGCTGATAATCTCTTTTTGGCAGCACTGTCACAGTCCCTCGACTAGTCATCATCATTATTTAATAGCGCGCACACACACATACAGCCTCGACAAAGTCCTCCAAATTCTCCAATGAAGGCATTTCTCATTCTCTCTGTCTCTCTTGGTGTGATGAAGGTGCATGTATCTACTGGGTAACATGCCCCCCGCCCGAGGAGCTGTGACCGCAGGCCGACGACGATGAGAGAGAGAATGAGGCGAAGGCAGCAGTAGTGTCGGTTGTCGGTGACGGTGACCGCATCCTTCGAAAGGATCTCTCACTTACTCAACACGCTCCGGCAGCAGCACCCATTAAACATTCAGGCTGCAGGCGAACCACCCATCTACTCAAAGGATTCCCGTCCCCATCGACACATCTCTCTGTCCCGAAGATTGCCCCACTCAACCCCCCCCACCCATGAAATCTATACACTTACCTATATAGTTTCTAATTGGTCGCTCAATCAGAGGAGATACTCTGTAATCGATACTAGGTCATAAACTAAGGGGCATATATATATATATATATATATATATATATATATATATATATATATATATATATATATATATATATATATATATAAGCTGTATTTCTGGATCTAGCGAAGGCTTTTGACACCGTAGTACATGGACTTCTATTGATTATAATGAATGATCTTGGTATAAGACGGATTGCTAATGATTTGATACGGAATTATGTCTGTCATTAATGGTGTTGAAAGTTCTTACAGCTTAGTCACTTGTGGAGTCCCTCAAGGTTCAATTTTGGGTCCAGTATCATTTAATGTCTATATTAATGGATTATTTCAACTTAATATACCGGGTGTTATTGTATCATTTGCGGATGACACAGTTATTATGTGTAGTGGTGACAGTTAGGACGAAGTTACAGCCAATGCTTAACATTTTTCAGAAATTATAAGAAAATGGTTTAATTATCACAAAGTGAATATGTCAAAATGTGTCTTCAGTCATTTCCATGTAGTATATAGAAATATACACATTTTACATATTTATCTGGGTCATTACATTAGTTCAACTTGGTGGATTAGTTTTTTGGTATAAAATTTTCGTACCGAATCTCCCGCGCGCTTGTATTATTCTCCGTAATTTTTTTCTCAGCAACAAATTTTGTAAAGAAAATTTTCCTCAGCTGGAATTGCACCTCGAAAAAAATGTCGGAAATTATTCAATCTCTTGGGAGATTATAAATGAATATTTTTTCCGCCTTCTTTCAAGAAGATATTCAATTTAGACAAATTATTCCAATACATTTTGTAATGTCTTTGTTACAAGATCAAATTATGCATGAATACAGACATTTTTGAGCCTTTATCAGAATACTTCAAGCTTGAATATTGGACTCTAAGCTCTAATAAATACCTACCATATCCTTAATATAGAATACAATCTTATTTTTCTCAGAGCATTGTTATCTAATACGACTCTCCAATTTCTCCACAACACAAAGGTTGATTCTTTTTTTTTGTCTCCATTGTTACCAATAAATATCACGAAAACGAAACAAAACAACAACGAAAAAAAAAAAGAAAGCTCCTATAAATCGCACTCGTTTTATGAACAACAACAAATCTGGTATTGATAAAACAACACTCACAAGACCGAACCTATATAAAATAAAAGGGGATCATTTTCTGCGTATATCAATAAATCAATTTTGAGTGTATCGGAGAACAAAAATAATAGATACACTATATATATATATATATATTCTCTACTATATACCGACACGGCGGGGTTGTTTTATATATACATATATATGTGAAAAGAGGCAATTTCTCTGACAATGGCCGCATAAAAGGGGCTCTATCAAAAAGACAGTGCCAACCATTTAATGGCGTCGAATCAGAGGAAAAAAACAGCCATATATATGAGAGAGGAACAATAGCCTTAAACAAAAGCTAATCAGAGGATCTCCGCGCTCGGAACGCGAGCAGCGAAATGGTCGAAATGTGAGTGATATTGTAAATATACGGGGGTGAGCAATGGTAGGTTTTTATATAGTGTTTTTGTTCGTATAAGTGTGTTTCATCTGAAGAGACAATTAATAATATTAATGGCATTTTTTACGAAATAAGAAAATAGAATATGTATATTAAAACGTGAATCCCATTTTAAAAATAATGCGGTCACAGCTGAATATGAGATTTAGCAATATTCATTGCCAGAAGACGTTCAGTAGTGTTCCACCTTAAATTACAGTTGATTTTCGAACACTCAGCAATCTCGTTAATATAATTTTATATTTTAAAGTCTAGGGTTTCACGAGACTCTCGATATGCAAGATTTCTCGTCTCGTCTCGTCTCGATTTCAAGATAAAGATTTTTTTTTCGAGACGAGATCAATAATTACATTCAGGTGCTAAAATAGCTTACAGCTCTTATTAGGTCAGAAAAGCGAAACTAAAAAACTGTTACAAATTAATTTTAATTTATTCTGGACATAAGAAAATTAACAAAGCATAAAAAATAGCAAATATGGTAAAAATAAATATGTATTTTCATATTCTTAAAAAAAGAGCTTTCAACTATTAAACACAAAATTAACGTTAAACAATTAAAAATGAACAAAACATGAGAAAAATAATGATAAGACCTAAGAAAAATATAGATAATATGATTTTTTATTACAAAAAAGGATCTTAACAGATATGAAAATTATTGTTTAGACACTCGTAAATATATCTTTGTAACACAGCCAAGAATTCAAACACAGTGAAAATTGAGCTGATTCTCTAGTTAATCGGCTTGGTTCTTTTCTAATGGTCAGTCTTGCTCTTGAAAACAGTCTTTCTACAAGCGCTGAAGTAGCTTGTAAACTTAAAAAAATATTTTCATCACATAATTTCAAAAATAAATAAACTGTCCTTTTGCACCCCGCTACTACTGAGTCTCGGTGGTTCTCGGTGCGGTAGTCCTTATTTCAGTAAATTTTAGTTTTCGTTTATGTGCTGACTCGTTCGCAAATTATATTTTTATTAGATTTAAACCATATTTTAATGCTCTTGTATGTACGCTATTTTATGATTGCTTATTACAAATAATTAAAAAATAATTATTAATACTTACTCTAGAAATTCATTGAAAACACTGTTCAGTCAGACTACCAGAAATTTAACCTTATTCCAATTGTATTCTTCAAAAATGTTAGTTCAAGTTTAAATATTACTGCCAAAGATATTCTTATGACACCATTTTTGCATGGATAAAAGATTAAATTAAAAGATAAGGAATTCTTGTAATTTTTACTTGTTGGAACTTTTCTTTTTCGGCACAATAGTGGGCGATTTATTTTTTTGTTATATGTTGTATTTAGTTCATAGCATTTTAACGTATTTTAACATATTTTTTAATAGAGGATCGAGACGAGACGAGAAATTTCCTTCGTAACGAGATAACTCGTCCCGATGAAACCCTCTTATTGTCCTAGTTTTTAAGAAATTTTGGGTAAAAGAAAACATTTGGTAAAATTTGCTACTAAAAGGTTTCCGGATATGATTTATTCTTTAACCTTTTCAGATAAAAGTACAATTTTCAGCATAAATTTCCCACACCATCCCATTTGAGAGAGCCTTGGGGGATAGATATTTGAATTCTTCATAACTGTTAATATAGAATCATTTTTCAGTACTTGTCTTCCAAGCGAAAATAGAATCTTCAATACTATATATATTCAAATCTAAAAACTATTCCTAATTTGACGTTTTAATAATGAATTTCCATCGAAAAATCATACAAACATACCTACTCAATGAAAACACACTGCGACAAATGGACAAATTCGCAGAAAATCTCAAAATTACACGCATCCTATCAAACACAAAGTGACTCGTTTATGAATCGTCCTATATACAGGGTAGGCTGGACGAAATCCACAAAACTTCCACAGTGTATAATAAACGTTTAACTAAAATGAACAAACTCTTATGTTCTTATAATGTTATCATTTGTTATATAAAAAATAGAACAGGATTCATATATACCCGTTTTCTTTATCAACATTATCAAAAAATATCCCTCTTTCCATTAATTCTTTTTTGCATCATCCACCTGTTCCTTTCTCATCGGTTAATGTAACTTCCTTTTTTAATATAAGCTACACAATCATAAATACTAATCCATAGCGTCCGTGTTTACTTCAACAATTAGTTGGGTTCGCCCTTATAACCTCCATAAACTAGTGTAAGGGGCATATAAAACAACTGGGATTAATTTATCTTCAATTTTATTTATATTTCATACTAAAATATTATTTATATACACTATTTATATATCTCATACTACACTGTCGACTACTATGTACAATTTATATTCATTTTTTACACCATTTACAACAATATTTCGACCAAGCGTTATTTATTTATGTTGTTGGTGGCCCCCTACTAGAGACCCACCGAACTGCCGGACTGCACCGTACTCCGGTCTCCAGTCTCCACACTACTGCCGGCCTCAACGGACTGTATCGTACTGCCTGTCTCCACCTTACCGCTGGTCTCCACAGCATAGCGGGTTTTCACCGCACTACCGGTCTCCACCGTATTAAGCGTACTGTCTCGACACTCGACCGCAACATACTGACTGATTGACTGAGTTCCGCATATATATTATAGACAAGCCCTCTCCATCTAGAAAGCTTCCACCGACATCGTCCAACGCCCCGAACATTCCACCAATAACACGATATAATCTTAACCTTGGCATGTATCGATGGCCAATAGCAGCATGACCCACACTCACACCACCCGGGCCCCTCCAACATCCGTACTCGTCAAGATGCTCCGCCCTCTGACGAATCGCACACGCCTCCATTCCGAACGGCGCCGACACTACATCCCAAACTCGTTCTAGTAGACCATTCACCCATGTCCCTAACGAAGCATCCTGATCTAGAAGCAGTGCTCATCATTGCGCATAAAATATGTGAGTTCTCTTCTACATAGTTAGATTCTTTTATCTTGACTCACCCTGTATACACATGGATGTAGGTAGCTACATATATTTGCGGCAGCAATTATAAAATTACTGATGACGCCAATTTCGGAAAAGCTAGCAACCCCCGCTGCTTCTGTTGCATTCATATAAAGCGCAATCAGCTTAGGTAAACAGTAGAGACGATGCGGTTAATAAAAAAAAAGCTGCTGCTCTCTCTTTCTCTCTCTTTTTATCTACATTGCAAACAAGCCCACAAGCCAATAAAGACGCTGTTTACACACTAGTGTGTGTGTGTGAGAGTAGACGATGGGAAAAAAGAGACGCGCGGAAGAGGAGAGAGAGTCACTGCATCATCAAAAATGTATTAATCGCCAGCTCACTCGGTCGGTAATTAAACAACGCGGCTTTGTATACGTTTCAAACGAACACATCAATCACCATCGTTTCATCGACGGGAGCCGGGTCCTGACAGCCAGCAGGCCACACATATACCTATGGATATCACAGCAACACCCATTTTTGTGCCAACAAGCGTCGATTCTTATTATTCTTTTATAAATTAATTTCTCAGTTATCGTTTACACTTTGTGTTAACATATTTATTTTTAAGTATAGATATATATATATATATATATATTGTGGCAAAGTTTTGGGGATAGGGAAGAAACGTGTGCGCTGTGGCTTATCAAGGGATGAGGGTTGTGATATTGCCCTAATGTGAAAATAATAATCGTACTGGATCGATATTAAATGAGGTGAGAAGAAGGAAGGATTTTTTTGTTGTTGTTGTTGTTGGGTTGTTATTGTTCAAAGTTTCGCACCATCCATCTTTATTATATTGTAATAAAATAATTGATTTGCTTTGTTACAAAAATACGGCGGATTAATGGGTTTTTTTTCGTATTAGGGTGGTGACAAAATTATTGTGGATAAAACATATTTATATATATATATATATATATATATATATATATATATATATATATATATGATATTTAGGGAGGAGATGAAGGTAATTTGAATAAAAATAACCGTTGCGGTCTATAACGCAGGAATTAATAACTCAAAAGCAAGTGCGGGTAGAAGCCTTGTGGTTATATTTCTAGAACTTGCTATATTCCACTAAGTTCACCGATCAGTGAACAATTGTGCCTAGCTATGCCTTGAGCAAGGTGGAGAACACTTTCAGCAATTACTGTAAATAAGCTGTTTAAATACACTGGTTTTTTTTGCTGGAGCTCAAACTCCACATTTCCAGATACGGGTTTAGAAGGCAAAATTGTTTATTTTGATGCCATCTACAACCCCCATCATTTTGTCACAATAATTATGGGACATCCTGTATACGAAAAACGATCGTGGTGCTCGGAAGTGATTTGTCTCTAATTGAAATTATTCGGGATTTGAACTACCTTCGCAAATTGCATGCTAATTAGGCTTATACGAACAGATACTCTGTGCCAGTATCCAGAAGACCATTAATTATTTATACAAGAACCATTCACAATCACCACACAACTGTAGGTATTTCTGTCCTCTCATCTCAGTACAGAGTGATGACAAATTCAAGGAGTGAAAAGGAGTTGAGAGCAGACCAGGCAGACAAAATGGCAAGGAGTGGCTGGAGAGGTAGTTGAGAACAGGGATAATGTGAGGAGCAACACAAGGTGGGATGAGCGAACACTCTCATGAAGGATTCATGTTGGGTTTGTTGGTGATGGAACGGTAAAGGTGAAGGTGAGAAGAGAAGAGGTCGATTTTCATTGGGTAGGTAATAAAAATTGATTTTCCAGCCTAGCAGTGACTCTGGTTTCGTACGGTATAAGAATACAGAATATAAGTGGAAAATTATTTATATTTGAAGCCGGATTCATATATAGTAGTTTGTCCAAGATTGGTGAAGGATGTTTGGGTATCTTAGAAATTATACCTAAAAGATACAAACATTTTCAAAAAGGAAAAATTTTCAGAAAAAAAGTCAATTTCTCAAAATGGAGTGGATTAAATGAGGAAAATAAATCTCAAGGTCATCTCCAAAATTTATTAAAAAATAGGATAGAAAGAAAAAAATAAAAATAAACATCATTAAATCCCGAAAATTGAAACATTAATTGTAATAAAATCAAATTAAATAGAAAATTCTAAAACTATAAATAAAAAATAAAAATAAAAAAGAAAACTGCCCTCACATGAAGGGAGAAATTATAACACTATCTTAGAAAGAGAGTTTTTCTTTTTAGTTTTACTTTTTGAATGTTTTATTTAGTTTTATTTTACTAGAATGTTCCAATTTTCGGGATTTGGTGATGTTTACCTATTTTTTATTTTTTATTTCTCTATTATGTGAATACTTCATGTGTAATCAACTTTACAATAGCAGATCGGTAATAGCTGTATTTCTGGATCGAAAGCGAAAGCTTTTGACAATGTAGTACATGAACTTCTAATGATTATACTGAGTGGATTTGGTATAAGAGGGATTGTTAATGATTTGTTGCGAAATAAACTCTCAAATAGATTTCGGTATATTATCATTAATAGTGTTAAAAGTTCATACAGTTTAGTTACTTGTGGAGTCCCTCAAGGTTCACTTTTGGGTCCGTTATTATTTAATGTCTATATTGATGGATTATTGCAACTTAATACACCGCGTGTTATTGTATCGTGTGGTCTCAAAAGTCTTCTATCTAATTAGAATTGCATAACTTGAAAATTACCAGCACCAATAGAATTAATATTATTTTGTATTTTTCAGTGCCTCAACTAATAAAGTCGGTCCAATATATATAATAATAAATATATATAATATATAAATAAATAATAAAAATAAATGTTCTCCTTTATTGTTCATAATAAATTTACATTTTATTGTATGTGTTTCTGTAAATACAAGTCGACAAGGTCATATTGATGAAGCGTAACGCGTGACGATTTTAGCTAGTTATCTCCTACCGTAAGCCGCGTTAAGAAACTACACTTCCAAAAAAATAAATCAATCAACAATTCTCATCAACACACAATACCCTTTTTCACTCCAAAAGGAGACACATCCTACACGAACCGACTGACAAGGAGCAGGACCTTTGCCATCATCAGGATATTATAGTTCAGTTGTTCAGCTAAAAGCCCCCATTTTCAGTGCGCTTCCCGAGAAGAGAGTCTCTATGTGGGTGGGTGTGTGTGTGAGATGGTGCAGGACTCAACTTTAATTGAAAATGACAAATCCCTCTATTGAAATGGTAATCAACTTACTACGAAATCCTATTAGGATAAACTCTCTCAGCGACTGATCGATGCGGGGGGAGGCAAGGGGCAAAGTAGAGAAGGAGCTGGAGCGGGATGAGAGGGAGGAGGGGGTGAGTTTTTGTTGTGCGACGCATTCCTCATGAGAAGGATTTTGGTGGGGAGATGTGGTGGTAGCCGCACGAGGAGACGGAAGATATTACTATAGTCTTTTTGTGTTTTTCTTTTCGTATTAAATGTGACTTATCAGCCAACGCGCAATTGTTTTTTTTTGTTCTGTGAATGTCATTGTATTGTTGCTATGATGGTTTTGTTCGAAAATTAATCAATTATCGTCCAGCATTTGTCAGTGACTGGACATGTGAAGACTGGATATGTAGGTATGCGAGTTATAGGTCTATAGAAGACTCTTGACACCAACTTCAGAATCATTATGATTATGATTCGTTTGTTCTTGTAAAACTTTAATGAAGTCGGCTTATTCTCTTGATAGTTACTTCAAATTGTTGACAGATGAACCCAAACGAAGGAGATATACAATTCGACTGACTGCGAGAGAGGAGACTTGAGAAATGGTGCCATATTCATGGAAAACTCAAATTCGCTATGTGGTGGGGGCAATTTCTTTCGAAAATTGAAAATCTGAGGCAACTACATGAAAGACCAGATTATTTGTAGAAACATTTATACTGAACATTTCTTCCTTAGAGTTACGTTTTTCGAGTTACGGCGGTGGTAAAATCTAAAAAACTTATGGGTTTTGAGACCTCTAAATAATAGCAAGTAGGTACAAGTAAATAATATACGTGGCTAATAGGATAAGTACTTTTTTAAATTAGTGAACGTTCAACGATTTTTCATTTCTTTATATCAAAATCATCCACAACTTTAAAGTTGTTTTAGAAGCGAGCCTTAATTCTTGATTGCATTAGAAAATAATAACAATAGTCAATAAAAGTCAAACAAGGGTAAGAAAGGCCAATATAATACTATTCATTTGCAAATTTTAAGTAATTACAATGCCGAAAAGACTTAATTATACAAAAGAAGATTATTTGAATTTATTATTTATTATTATGGAGAATGTGATAAGGTTAATTCAAGATCAGGTTATACAACCGCTATGCGATATCCCCAGAAACAGAAACCAACACAAAAATCTGTTAGGAAAATTTAAGGAAACCTTGGAACTACAAAGGCTAAAGTAAATAGAAATTATCATTTTTCTATGCAAAAATTTAAAAATTTATGCTGGTATATATTCAAAATGACGCCCTTGAACTTCCTAACATTTCTCTCACCTAAGCAGGAACAGTTCATGGGTGGCTCTTCTTATTAATTGCGGATTAAAACCTTCAAATGCTGATTATCTGACTCGTCGCGCATGCAGTCTTCTAGGGTGGTTAATTCGGTGTTATAAAATGCTCCACAAACAAAAAAAAATCGAGTACTATTAGGTCGGGCGATGGAGGTGGCCAAAGATGTGGCCTACTGTTGGCTATCCATTAATCGTAAGACAACCTTTGCAGATGGTTGGATGACCAATATGTGGATGCACCCCATAGATTAGATGTTTATATACAGCCGGCGGAAAGTTGTCTAAATAATTCATTTAAAAATTTCTCAAGATGTTAAGATAGCTCTCTCCTTAAAAAAAGTATTTATTACCTAGGAAGCTTCAAGAATAGCTAACGTACAAATTAGATTATCTTGATAGAACTCAAGAGCTTATTTTCTTTTGGCATAATAAACGTTAAACTGCCGTCTGTATATATGTTTATTTAAATCACCCCAATAGTGTAGATTGCGTCGATTAAAAATTCCATTTTTTGTGAATTTAGCTTCGTCCGACCAAATGATATTATTCAAAAAGAAAGGATTTTCTTGCGAATAAAGTAGAATAAATTCACAGAACTTCATTCTCCGTGCGAAATCAGTCTCATTCTTAATGTAACGGGGATTTATATTAAAACTGGGCTCGATTTATTTTCACTTATTTATTTACACCAATAACTACACGACTATATACACATTTATATTCACACTTATTTCTCTGACTATATACGACTTTCTACTGTCTATGATCTATGACCGATTGTGATCTATGACTGGTCCGTATCTTTTTATATCCACTTAACCTCCTATCTCGAAGCTTCTCGTCCTTTCTAATATGTTGTTCTGGATGTATTTCCCAATATATTCCTTCGAGAATAGACCCAATCAGTATATTCTCCATGTTTCTGGATGTTTGTGACATTTGTGAGTGTGTGTTGGTGTATTCAGGTAAGTTTTCACGTTACAATATGCTGAACTATCGAAAATGCGTATGGATGAAACTTGTGTTTCCATTAAACCCTTAGAAATGATGCCTTAGATTCTAGATATTCCCAATTCGCATGCCACTTGCTTTGTAGAATTTGTTGGATATGCGGAAAAATATCCCAATATTGCGATTTCAGGATTTTATTGTTCCTGAAGTTTTCTATAATTTTTTTAACGGATTTTGGTGTTGTTTGCTGTTTCTGTGCATATCGCACAGCGATTATATTACATGTTCTTGAAATAACTTTATCACATTCTTCATAAATGATGAATAAATTAAAATTATCACCATTTTTATAATTAATTAAGTCTTCTCGTCATGATAAATACTTAAAATTTGCAAATGAAAACTTTTATATTGTGTTTTTTAACGCTTGTTTAAACTTGTCTAAAATCATCAGACTTGTAATGAATCAGCGATTTTCTACTATAATCATCATCATTCAACCATTATTGTAAATTAATTAAAAGATAAAAATCTTATGTAAACATCCTTATTGACATGCTTCAAATGGAAATGTAAACAACATGCAGGAGGCCCTAATAAAAGCACACACTGGATATCGAATTATAATTGAAGGGCTATCCCGATATATATGTACATATACATATTACAATACCTGCCTACGTTAAACGTCCAGCATTATCGGGATAACACGCGGCAGGAATAACAGATTGCAAACGGCAGCGGTAGGGTGGTTTGATGGCTGGCTACAGCTTGGAACAGGAACACACAGTTTGTAGGCAGGCTATATAATATGATGACGGTTTTGTGGTAGCGTTGGTGGTGGTTTAAGAGACCAAGAGCCAACTGGTTTTTTTCCTGCGATGTCATTTCAAAAGTGATGAAAATCCAGATTCTATCTCAACTTGTTTAAATAATAAAAGCAGATTCTTCCTAGGGTTTCACTCGTCTCGTCTCGATTTCACTAGAGAATCATCTTCTGTGTATCAGCAGGATCTGGATTATTTAAAATTAAGTATGTCAATGTCAAAAGGTTATTTTTTCCTAAAGCTAGTGACACCCACAGATGTGAACATTTTGATCGGTGATTTGAAATCATCCAATTCATGTGGATTCGATAGAAATATCAACTAAAATAATCGACCACAAGCTTATGTGAAACTCGGGCTTTCCTTATCAATCTTTGTTACTCTGAAGATTTTTTTCCGGAATGTTTGAAATTGGCTGTTGTTCTGTCATTATATAAAAAAAGGATTCTGATGACTTTTCCAATTACAGGGATATCATTTTATTGTCTAGTCTCTCCAAAATTATTGAAATGGACATCAAGAATCAACTTTCATCACTTTTATGAGGGTAAGGGACTTTCAAATAGAAATCAGCGCGGATTTTGTAAAAATATGAGCACAGAACCAGCTCTGTGTAATTTTCAGAAATGTCGTATTGACAAACTTGATAATGGAGAGTATGCTCTTCATAGACTTCTCAAGAGCCTTTGATTTAGTGAATCATAGACTTTTATGTAAAAAGCTAGAATTATACAAGGTTAGATGGGTCCCGCTAAAAATTCTTGAATCCTATTTAAATGGCAGAAATCAGGATGTTAGAATGAATGGTGTTCTCAGCACTCCACGTAAAATGAATCAAGGCATACCCCAAGGCTCTGTATTAGGACCTGTGCTATTCAATATTTTTATTAATGATATCATTACTCTTATGGAAAGAAAACAAGATATTAAAATAGTATGTCATGCGGATGATAGCAGATTATTAATTTTTGAAAAAAATCATGGACATGCTACTGACCAAAATTTGAAAAGATTTATGAAGAAATTATTCGACGATCGGAAAAAAACTGTCTCATAATAAATCATATCAAAATTGTCACAGTGAAAATAAAGGAATATTATTATTATTAATTTAAATTGTCACACGCTTTTCGAAATGAAAAATCAAAATAAGTGGCTGGCCCCTTATCTATTGAGAGAGAAGGGCATTCAGCGGCTCCATCTCTCCATCCAGAGAATGAGTGGAGTGTGGAGGAACCTACCTACCCTACAACACAAACCGAGTGCAAATATTTACCGAGGCTTCGCGTTCACAAAATTAAGTGGAATTGAAATGGAGTCCGAAGGTAAACTTACTCACTCTCTACTACTGCATAGCCACTCTCTACTCCCGTTGCTGCTTCCAGAGAGAGAGAGAGAGAGTCGAAATATTATACATGTGGTAGGTATGCGGTTTTGGAGGGGAAACAGCCACCCAAGAATCCCGTTGGGAGATGAAGGAAGGATTGGATCACTTATATATTAAACGAGAGTCTTTATCCAATTATGTCAAGTCTTTGAGAACAATCTCAGCCTTATAGAATGTGTGTATTTATGGTTTATTGAGGAAGCTCAACTCCATTGTACTCTAATCTTGAGTACGTTCGATTTTGATATTAGACTCAAGGAAGATGGTCTGGAACCTTTAAGGATTGAAAATTTATATTGATCTAAACTTGGTAAACAAGACCAGATATAGAAATCTTCTGAGTTATATAAAAAGATATGTGTTATTGAGTATTTTAGCGATAGCTAGTATAGTGTAACGAGTCTGGAATATAGAGTTGCAGCCATGAATGTGTGTGCGATTCGACAGGACAAGGGAGTATTCGCGGCGTAGGAAGCTCTTTCCTGGAAGCTTCTAGTTGGATTTCCTATACGGAGTTCAGTCCACTGTGTTCCGGCAGCTCGGTCAGTGCAATCGGGTCCTAAGTATGGGGCCAGCAACAAAGGAACGTGGTAATCACAGTGTGATGAAAAATAAAGTAAGTAAATGCGTTCCCCGGTAAGTTATTTTTTGTACCGGGTGTCCAGGAAAAGTCTTTCCCTACAGCTTGAACCTTAAACTAAAAAAAAGATACTGCACTCAGTTGTCGATAAAATGAACTATATCCGAGAAAAAATACCCTTGACAGAATGGGTAATAAATAGATTTTGTAAAGTATTTTTTATTTCTAAAATAAGAGCAATCCCTAAAAAAGGATCATCCTTCTCTGTTGTAAAAAAAAACACAGGAAAGAATAAAGAAAAAGCTCCAGAGGTAGTAGAAAAACAAACCGAAAAGACAGAAGATGAAGAAGACGGAAATTATGATCAATAAGCTAAGAAGAAGACGACGTACAGACAACACAAAAATTGAGGAGAGCTTATCTACTCAACACAAGTCCAATTCAAAACGACAAGAGAAACGATAATTTTCTCCAGCGCCCCCACCCCCCTACCCTTCACGCCTGAAACCTTGCCGGGTCTCATTCTCCTCCTACCTATACCTCTTCTCCTAAACGCAAGAAGCAATTAATTCACTTTTAAAGTTAATTTATTAGTGTGTACACTCACACTAGTAGAAAGTAGAGAAGAGCTCCGTGATACCTAATCACCTTAATTAAAATGCTCCAGCCA
This sequence comes from Crioceris asparagi, assembly GCA_958507055.1. NCBI lineage: Eukaryota > Metazoa > Arthropoda > Insecta > Coleoptera > Chrysomelidae > Crioceris > Crioceris asparagi. The sequence goes on from OY293830.1 coordinate 1,511,789, forward strand.
CTATATATATATATATATAGTCGTAGGTACTTTCGGTATGTACCTACCTATCTATTTGGAAAGAGATTCAGTGGCGTTCTATGCCAAAACAGAAAATAGCATTAAAGTGGATATCGTGAATTATTAAAGCATTAACCTGGCTTAAATCAAAATAGCGATTCTGTAAGCTGCATCCGATAATTATTTTGAGGCTTGATTGAAGTCAGTCGTTAAATTTAACACATATTGAGAAACATGTTCAAGGCTTGCATATATGTATGAAACTTTGATTGGGAACTTAACAGATGGTTGAAACATTATCAAAATTACCCATTTATGAAACAATTGTTCTAGTTATTATAAATTAATAGATAATATAAAGAATATATAAGTATACCGAACTGACTGATTGAGCTCTGCAGCAAATCCTCTCCAATATATAGACAATCCCCTTCCATCCAGAAAATTTCCACCGACTCACTAGATGTTTCGGGATATAATCTTGACCTTGACATGTATCGGTGACCAACAGCAGTATGCTGTACACTCATACCACCCGGACCCAATCCATCCAGAAAGTTTCCACAGACATATGCCAACGCTCCGAACATTCCACCAATAGCACGATATAATCTTAACCATGCCAATAGCAGTATGACCCACACTCACACCATCCGGGCCCCTCTCTCATGCGCCTCCATTCCAAAAGGCGTCGACACTATATCCCAAATTCGTTAAAATAGATAAAAAACGATCAAGTGCAAGTTGAGCTCACTTGTTGTGAGTTCCGTAGGTGAAAGTAATAGATGGATAGACAGCCACCAAAGCAAGTTTTTGGATTTGTCAATGATAAAAAGAATTACAGATATTTTTCCAGCATTTTACCATAAATTCAAGCCGACAAACTGGAACAGTGCTTGTTATGAAGATATAAACCATAGGTTTTCAGAAACACATCACAAGTGTCACGTAAGCATTCATTGAATGGAATATTATCACTTGTTCTACACCACTGGCAATCCCCTTCTATTTTGCAACCACAACCATGGGCGGGGCTGATATCTACCCACCAAATTACCTATTTACATTCCTGCATCACTCCACTGCACCAACAACAAACAGCACACAGGTTCTCGGACCTCTAGATTAAGTAATTGTGGCCAACTTTGACTCTGCCTCTACAACTATGCCCAGTAAGCTATTGTTGGCTGTTTATTTGGCCAACCAAATCGTAGATATACCTTACCTTACCTTAGTAGATATCTAGTTCCATACCACACTCACACACACCCTACCATTATTTAGAGACTAAATTATTGTGTTCAATTAACACAAATACAATTACAATTATTCTTGCTGCTACTATAATACTAGGTTTGTTGTTTGTGAATGTGAATAAATGGCTGACACAAACAAACGAGTATATGAAGTGATACAATGTGCAGAAGCATATTTGTGGGGTACAAATTTAAGGTTGCTTTGAGAAGTTATTTTGATAACAAATATAACAATGGAGATAAGTGCCGACTTAAATAATAAGGATGGTTACAATGTAATGATGCAAAGAGTAGGTGGATTATTGTGAATCGTAAATTAAATGCAAAAATAAAAAAGTAAGGTAAATATGAATGAAATATTTGATACTAAGAAAGAAGTATTAATAAAGGATGGATTCGAGATAGGTTGGAAGTTTAATAAGTATTTGACCACTGTTGCTAAGTGTCTATTGGATAAAAATAGTGTCTGACACTGCGCATGTTCCACTTAGAATTTGGATTAATAAGTCATTGTACTTAGAGGAGACAAACGCAGGAAGAAATAAAGAATTATGTCAATGAAAAATAAAAAGGTAGATGGTATTGACGGAATTATCATCTCTGTTTTAAATTATTGTTTTGCTTCGTTCATAGCTGAACCGTTGGCAGAAATAATTAATAAATGTATGTTATCTGGTATTTGGCCTAAGCATTTCAAGAGAGCGGAGGTTGTACCAATATAAAAATCTGGTGATCATGATCAATAAGTAATTATAGACCAGTAAACTTATTATGAAATTTGGCTGAGGTATCAGAAAAAGTGATTCACAAGAGATTTAATGATTTTCTAGGGGGAGAAGGAATGATAAATGGGAGGCAATTTGAATTCAGAAAAAGTGAATCGAATAATGATGCTTTAAATTATGTCGATAAATTCATGTGTTATCAACTTGACAATATCAGATCGGCAATAGCTGTATTTCTGGATCTAGCGAAACGGTAGTACGTGAACTTCTGTTGATTATATTGAGTGCTCTTGGTATAAGTGGGATTGTTGATGATCTGATACGGAACTATCAAATAAATTTCTGTGTGTTGTCATTAATGGTGCTAAAAGTTTTTACAGCTTAGACACTTGTGGAGTCCCTCAAGGTTCACTTTTGGGTCCATTATTATTTAATGCCTATATTAATGGAGTTTTGCAACTTCATATATTATTATTGCAGATAACACAGTCATTATGTATAGTGGTAACAGTTGATATGAAGTTACAGTCAATGCTAAATATTCCTCAAAAATTATAAGAAAATGGATTAATTATGACAGGTGACTTACTTTAAATAAGTCAAAATCGAGTGTTTTAAATGTTTCTCTCTACGCGGATAAGCTCCCTGTTACAGACGGACTGACAGTACATTATGATGTTTGTTTTAATAATTCAAATTGTAAATGTGATAAAATAACGAGTAAATGGATGAAAATTGGAATTGGAAGTAAAATATTTTTAGTAGTGTTAAAAAAGTAGGATACCTTCTTTTGTTTTCTATAAAATGAGATATATTCTTGACAAGAATGATTTATTAAAATAATACCATGCTTTGTTCTGTAGCGTCCTATTTTATGGAATTATCTGTTGGGGTTCAGCTTATTCAAATGCATTAGGGCCGGTAGCCAGAATAGAAAAGCATGCTATCAACATTTAATAAGCAAAAGTGAAAAACAATTTTTGAATACCAATCAAAAATATATTTAGGAAGCACTAATAAATAATTATTGTATTTTACGGGAACAGTATACTTTTGCTGAAGCATCTGTATATTCCAGACATAGATCGCTTGCAGTAAATTGAACTAAATTAAATATTGGCCAAAAAAACAAGTTTATATCGATCCAAACTTATCTACAGTAGATTAAATAACAATTTAAAAAAAAATTCATATCAAGAGTTGGATTTTAAATAATTTTAAGTTATAATATATTGTTATATTACTCAAAAAAATTCTGTATAAATATTCAAGATTTTGTATATCATATGTTGATCTTACATTTGTAGTAGTATTCATAATTCTGTTGTATTTTCATTTTATTATTTGTTTACTTGTATTGTAGGTACTATTATGTATATTTAGATGTTGTTAAGGTTATAGATTTTAGATCATTATTGAGTTCCTGCCAATTTGATCAACGTAAACTTCGCATGAACTCACTTGCGGTGATTGCTATACAGGAGGAATCCATTTAACATTCGGCCATTATGTAAAATCGCCGGTGGTTATGTATGCATGTCAAACAAAATAAGATGGTGAAAACTTACTTAGAAATGGCTTATATGCTAAAGTAGCCAATGCCTTGGTGGTTCCAAAACTTGACTTAACCAACTCAATTGTCATGTAAATTTGGTGAACAGATCAATTGATTTAGCTAATAAAGAGACGATATAAAAAAGCCAAACCAAAAATTATTCCTGCTGAAAGCACACCTATATAGGTATTGTATAAGTGTTTTCTACCATAGGACACAAACAGAAGAAAACAAATAAATGTATGAGAGAATAAGAAAAGCGATCGGAAAAGATCTCGCCTCAATCCGGCGTAGCCATTCGCTACCTACAATATATATATATAGGTATATACCTACTATAAAATGTTTGGGAAAGGAGAATGGGTAAAAGCAAGGAAAATATATATGTAGCCCGCGAAAAGGACTGTGGGAATTAAAAATCTGTTGTTTTTCCACAAAGCCCGTCGCCTCTTATCCAACTCATTCTTTTAGACAAAGACTCACGTATATATCAGAGAGGATAGAGGGATATTCTGCTCTGCTGCTGCTACTTATATAAGAATTTAAAATTCTTTTACGGCAAATCCGGTCGAATGTAGAGGCACTTAGAGAGAAAGAAAAATGGTGGATATATAGAGAGACAGAGCGCAAATGGCATTTTAAGTTGGATTTCATTCAAATTTAAAACAGCGTCAATAATACTTCTTTTCTATATATATATATATATATATGAGCAGGAGCAGCGAGCAGCGCGCGGTGTCGAAAGAAGGAAATGAACCTGATTTCTTCCATCTACATTATGGTAAAGAATTTAAAGGGTTTCTCCTTCTTATCTTAGTTCATTGGAAATACTACCACACTTCTATAGCAGAAGAAGAAGCTATTTAGATGCGAATTCGATATAAGAGAGAGAGAGAGACTTTTCGATAATTCGATATTGTAATTGGTTTTTCCCGCTCTATTCTTTTCCGGTTTTTTTCCGTTTCACTTCAGCCATCAGCACCATTCCGATCATCACGAATTGATTTTAATGTAATTGATCCTGATATCGATACTGCCCGAGTGGATAATCTCATTTATTGACCGACTGCCAAAAAATGAGGAAGAGGTAGGTATACAATTCGGTGTATGTTTCCATTTCTTATATACCTACACGGCTGTTCGCGCGCTTTGATTTTTTATTCATTTGAAAGAAGGTAGTTGAGAAATGGTCCTATATTTAGAAAACCTCAAATTCGAAATCTCCTTCCATCTAAAAACTGTCCCCGAAGGAGGTGGAGTTTGAAAACTTTTCTCAAAAATCGAAAATCTTTGACGGCTGAATCAAAGATAAGACCTTATCCGGAAACGTTTAAGTTGACAATTTTTTCAAAAAAGTGACGCTTTTAGAGTTACAGCCATGGTGAAGACTCAAATATGTGTATTTTGGAGGGGGGCAATTTCTCTCGAAAATCAAAAATCTGAGATGGCGAAATTAAAGACCAGATTATTTGTGGCAACATTCAAATTGAACATTTTTTCCATAGAGTTACAGTTTTCGAGTTACAGCAGTGGTAAAGTCTGAGATATGTGTATTTCCGCCGCCATGTTTTGAGATTTCTGAATAATAACTAGTACAAGCAAATAATATATATGGGTTATAGGATAAATACTATCTTCTTTAGTATTAGTGAACGTTCAAAGATTTTCTTGAATAATAGAACACTTAAAAAGTATGAAATAAATATTTGTTACCAAAAATTACCACCTCTAGCTCGGAGCAACAATTCAATCTTCACCTCATTGAATGACAAATAATCCAAAAAATACCAGAGTCATTTCTAATTTAGTTACATGCAGCAATGATTTCTTAGGTCCTCCACAATTTACATTGGGGTAATGTACACCAAGGTCTTCAGGTGGCTCCAAAAGAAAATATCCAAAGGGTTTAAATCCGGAGATCGTGCCGGCCATACATAATTCAATCCAGCGATGCTTGAATTAAAAACACACGTGCAACTGCACTGAAATGTACCTGTGCGCCTTCATGCATGAAACACATTGCAATTAAATCAGAGATCTTGCATTAAAGTTGTACAACCGGCTGCGCAAAATGCTTGTATGGATGCTTATCGATTCGAATCTATATACTCACACGCGCACATACGCACAGAAACACACACACGCGACAGAAAGTCGAATATCTTTCAAAACTACAAAAAATTTATGATACGTAGATTATAATTAATTCGAGGGTCTCTAAAAGATTTTACTATGACCCAACAAAATGCTTGTTCATTTAAAAACGCATCTAATCGATAATTTATATTTGAAATGTTTAATGTTCCCAACACAAATCTGTCTATAGTCTATACATTAATATTCACGTAAGAACATGTGTTACTTATTATAACATACAATAGATATAATTTAAATCTACACTCGAATGAAATTGCACAATTGCAGCTCTGGAACTGGAAGCAATTTTCCTCGCTATTGCCCTCAAACAATCACTTACATTCAACGAAAAACCAAACTATTTATTCGATTCAATTAAAAATAAATCTTCCCACTGTGTGTACCGGGGATATATATATATATATATATATATATATATTTAATTCCCATGTTGAATGACCATGGAAAAGAGGGTGCAAACATGGGCGTGGCACGGCAAAATTTTCAGGGGAGCAAAACAAGAAATATAACATTATACAATAATGATGCAAATGGCATCTGTGAATAGACCTGAACAAAATAATGAATTAAAATCTACAACCTCAACAGCATCTGAATCTACAAAATATTAAATTATAAATAAACAAATAATAAAATGAAAATTTGACAATACAACTGAACTATAAATACAAAGACAAATGTAACGATAATCATGGTTTAAAAATATTAATTCAGAAATTTTATCCTATAACATATTATATTATAACTTTAAATTATTTAAACGCCAACTCTTTGTATGAACTTTAGTACGCCCTCTAGTAAAGTTTTTTAGATTATTATCTAATCTATTGTAGATAATTTTGGATCGATAAAATCTTCCTTTTTGATCAATATTTAATTTAGTTTTATTTACTGCAAGCGATTTATGTCTAGAACGGATACTGTACAATAATAATTATATATTAATGCTTTCAAAATATATTTTTAATTGATATTCAACAATCATTTCTCACTCAAAAGTTGGTTTTACTTATTGAAAGTTCAAATTTTGATAGCACGCTTTTATATTTCGGCTTCCAGCCCTAATGCATTTGTATAAGCTGAACCCCAACAAATAATCCCATAAAATAGAACGCTACAGAACAAAGTATGATATAATTTAAATAAATTATTTTTGTCAAGAATATATCTCATTTTATAGAATACAAAAAGAAAGCATCTTACTTTTTTAACAATACCAAAAATATTTTTCTTCCAATTCCAATTTTCATCCAGTATAACATCCAAGGTATTTAACTTCATTTACTCTTTTTGTTTTATCAAATTTACACTTAAATTATTATAGCAAACATCTTTATGTATTTTCAGTCCGTCTATAATAGGGAGCTTATCCACGTATGAAGACACATTTAAAACACTCGATTTTGACATATTTAAAGTCACTCTGTGATAATTAAAGCATTTTCTTACAATTTTTAAGAAATGTTTAGCACTGGCTGTAACTTTATCCCAACATAATGACTGTGTCATCCGCAAATGATACAATAACACCCGGTATATTAAGTTGCAATAATCCAATAATATAGGCATTAAATAATAATGGACATAAAATTGAACCTTGAGGGACTCCACAAGTTAAACAAATCTGAGCAGGCGTTTTTTTTTATGTACAGAAGAAATCCTAAATTCCGAAATTCCTAAGAACGATACCAAGTCGATGCACTTGATCATTTTTTTATTTGAATCTGAATCAGATCGTTCCTAAAATATTTGAATCTTTGCGTATCCTGATCGAGTGCAATTCAGACTTCTTCTATAAGCATTTTTGTTCTCTATCCCAAATTGAGAACATAACTCGAAATTATCGTAACGTCATTTTGAAGAAACAAATAAACTACATCGGCAACAATAAGTTATTAATTTTCTTGTCTCTTTTACTGCCCCTTGCATTTCCGACGCCCCTGCAGTGCACTATACCCGCCACCACTGGCACGTGTATGTGTGTGTGTGTGAGTGTTGGTTGTTCTGTGTTGTTCTCCCTTGAGGACGAGTATAGAAGAACAACACCAGAGAGCCCAAAATCCCGGCAGCTTGTTGGCTCGTCGGGTGTGTAGCACCACCGTCATCATTTGTCTAACAGCTGTTCACATATCGTTAAATTACGTCATTACTAGCGATCGTCGATTGTTAACCGACCGACCCTCCCTTTATTTCAAATCGTTAAACAAGTGAGCCGCTTCAACGTGTAGCGTCCGTAGATGCAACTGAGACTCCTCAGCTAGCACATGGTACACAAGTTTTTTTTGGCGCGCAAAATAGATAGTTTGAGTACTTCCTCGTAAGCGATCGATTCAAACACGAATAATTTCAAATCGTTTTGGATGCTAATGATGATGATTGACAAACAATGTAGGGTCAATCAACATATACCGGGTGGTCCTTTTAAAGTGTTAAAAGGTAATATCTAGATAACAGCTGATTCAAAAAGAATAAAAATTGGAGTGATGGAACGGGATGCTGGTTATATTGTAATTGATGCATATACCGAGTGATTCATTAAGAATGTCCAATCTCCAAACCATAGATTCTTAGACCACAAAATATGATGATTTAGCTTAATAGTCCTTATACAAATATTGCACATTCCGACATATAGGGTGTTTAAAGTTGAAGTTTATTTCTTGAATTTTGCAATATTTTTTTATGTTTTAATATTTTCTGCTAGAAACTTTATAGTTTTATATTTTTGGTGGTGATTACGAATTTGACTTTTAATTCTTTCTATTCTATTTATTACAGGGTGTTAGTTCTAATTAATTTAATTTTTTTTAATTTTTCTTCTTTAAGTGTATTGAACTTTTTAAAAGCAAATAACTCAAAAACCGATCGAGTTGCACAAATCAGACAAGAGTGACTTTCCCAGTGGAATTGAACGTTCTTTCATATTTTTTAATTACTTTCCTAATAATTCAACATAGACAAAAAAAAGATATCAACATGCGGTTTTGTGTTTTTAGTATAAATTTAATTTACTTTTCGTTTTTGGAGTAATAATTGTAGCTTTCCATTTAAAATTTGAAAGAAAAATACAAAAAAAAAACTTTTTAAATAGCGACCTCTACGTGTGCAGCAAAAAATCAAAATGGAAATTTACTTTCCTTAGTTAATCAGCAAAGCTTCCTTTTTTAAACGAGATATATATAGTATGCTAAATTCTGTTAAGGCAAAACAAAATTATAAGCATTTTAATCAGTAAAGCTTCTTTTTCCCCTACTGCCCTTAATTCACGTCTTACAATAAAAAGTGATAGATCAAAAAGATGCAGAATTCTAACAGCATTACTTTGGTAATATTTCCTTCCTAAATTATATTGGGCTGCTTTCAAGAAAAATGCACTTTTATACACGGTATAGTTAGGAATTTGAAAATAATTTCCGGCAATTTCCTATGGTTGATTTCCGCAAGAGGATTTTTTCCCTACCTTCCTAAGACTATTACTTTCTGAGATATGCTACCTGGTCCATCCTTGAATGAAAAACCCTGTATCTTTATATATATATATATATATATATATATATATATCGACGTGTCATTAATTTGATAATGGTAAGGGTTTCTTTTTCGCACTGTCCCATTCCGTATTTGTGATGAGATTTATTTGATCATCACTAAACAGATGGGGTGGGGGCTGGTGTGCTGGAAGAAGAATTATTCTGGTATAATAGGGGAAGAGGGTGGCCAATATATCTCTTTTTTATTGAATAAGGGAACAGGTGTATATATATATATATATATATATATATGTATGTTGGTACATTTTCAAAAGGACAGCCGCAAGGTATACGTTTTGGTATTCAATTGATGAATAATGAACCTGTTTTTTTTTCTGTTTGAATGTATTGCAATACACATATGCAAAGAGTAGAGGGTAGATTTTTGTTTGTTTATATTGTTATTAAATAAATAAGAGAACACAAACTGATAGTAGTCTTTTACTTGCTTTATATTTGATGAATTTTTTATTTATTTATTTATTTACTGGCTTCTTCACAAACACCATTTTAGACAGTAATTACATGAAAATTTACCTCACTTAGCTAACATAAACATTCTAAAACCACAAAAAAAGGAACGAAGAAAAATCATGAAACATAAAAAGTGTAAAACAAAAGAACACAAATCTAGAGCCCAGCCTTTAAGTTTTGGAGACAAGTGATAAACAAATTTATAAGGACCTCATCAAGAATTTCATTTGTTATCTTCATCATTTTATTGAAAGGAGATATACTATTTGGATCTACACTAAACATTTTTATTATTCGGAATTTTTAAATTTATATAATAATAATTTCATTTATTAGATTTCTCCATTGGCGTAGCATATACAATTTACAATGTGTCTATTAAGATATTATTCAGTATTTATCTTTTATATGATTTTTCAGCTTATTTTCAAACGAAATTTCCGAGTTTTCACTCTTAGTTTCATTTGGAAGAGAATTATAGAATTGAATTTCCCTATAAAATAATGAATTTTCGCTCTGACCAATACAATATCATTAGAATTTCTTAATTTTCTGGAGTGAATATTATGATTATATATGATATTTTTCGTCAAATATATTTGTACTTTTCCGTCAATCATTTTTCTTATAAATATTAATGTTCTGAACTTAATCATTTGCTTGACACTTAAATAATTCAGTAAATTTAACATTTCATTTGAACTTTGGTAAAGCTTATATAATTATTCAATTTACAATGCTTATACTTGATATTATTTAAAATATAACAAACATATATCACAGCTTGTTGTCGTCTTCTTTGTAAAACTGATTTAAAATCAAAACTATCCAACATAGGCTTCCATGAAACTTTCGAGATATAGAGGTAAAACAAAAATCTTTTTTGAACCTTTAAAATTTGTGACGCATATTCCAAATATGGCCTTACCAAAGCATTGTACAACCTGATTATCATGAAGATATTATTTTTTTTCTATTCCTAATCAAGAAGCCCCGAACTTTTTCGAATCCGACTGAAAAAAAAGTCCCAAGTCCTTCACCTTCCTTTCACCTTTCACTATGACATCACAAATTTCATAGTTGTGGGAAAGTGGTTTGGACTTTTTAGATAACGAAACAACTGAACATGTTTTTATATTAAGGTAGGTACATGTTGTTATCCGAAAACCATTTACTTACTTTATTGATATCAAGTTGAAGCAAATCTTTGTTTTTATAATTGTATTGTATGATTTCTAAAAATGTGTGAATATCATTAAACTAAAATGATTTGGATTGTTCAAGAAAATTCTAGAATGATCTAGAGATTTCTAGAATTATTTGGAATGTTCTCAAATGTAAATCTTTATTCTAATCAAATGAGAATGTTTTAGGCAAATAAAAAATTTCTTGAATAATCTAGAACATCCTATAATAATTTGGAAATCTCTGAAATGTATTCCAAGACTCTGATTGATCGAGCATATTTGAAATTTTTGGCTAATTTTGTTTTTTGTTTCAGCCATCTACGGTGGAAGTTATCTACATACTTAATTGATAGGCGACCACGAACTTTTTTTTTCATCCATTGTCGCATACAAAGAGATGCTGCCCTCGGGGGAGACACTGCCGACGCCTCTCCCCACGACGGCGACAATGACACACACAACAACTTTGGTCCTGGAACTTTTTTAAAAGCTTATTATCCGATACTGCCCCAAGGGGATTTTGGCAGGCTTTTTTTTTCTCCTCTACTTTCTATATGGGTCTTAGCACTTTCCGAAAGCGTATAATATATACTTTTATTTTTTCATTATCGGTTCAAACGGTGCTTGAAAATGTAATTCCAATATATATATACAGGGTGCATCGTTAATATCATTATTGAAGCGTGAGATCATTGAGTATGTAAACGCAAAGAATAAGGCAAGTTATATTGAATATTTGCTAACAGCGCATATAAATATATTCCCATCAGTTTTTCGTTGGTTCATTCTTTAGTTGCATTCGATAAAGCTTTGAAAATTTGATTTGTTTGTTGAAATTTATCAAATAATGTAGAGCGTTACGCTAGCTTATATACAAGGTGGCCAAAAAAAGCGTTCAAAGTGCCTTATCTCGGAAACTATTCATGGTAGGTATATAGAGTTGTGGTGAAAATATTAATGACCGATGTTGCTTAAAAAAATGCTGGAAATTATTTTCAGTTTGTTTTCAAAGGTGGCGGCTAAAATTTTTTTTTACTATTTCCCCACCATCTCCTTTGGGGCCAGTTTTTGAGAAGAAGGGTATGTCTAATATTGATTTTTTGATTAGGGCCAATTCTCAACACTCCTCTCTCTTTTGTTGTTAAATGTTAAATCTTGGTATTTCAAATAAAATGACATGCAATTTTCAATGACAACATACAGGGGGTACCATCTGAAAACAAAAATTGTGGGGTAGCTACCACAGGGCTGTCAAGTTCAATATTTTTAATGAGTTATTAGGAAAGTAAAAAAATAAGGGAGATATTGCATGTATTCGACAACTTGGGAGACCCACTGGGAAAAAAAGTAATTTTATAAGAATTGATACTCTGTCACCTGTCAGCAGAGATAAAATTTCAAACTTTTTTCCGTCACAGACAACTCTATTACAATATATAAGCCACAGATTTTGCCATAGGATTATGTCATATTCAGCAGTTACTGATAACTTTATTCTCCTCTGTTCATTACGGCATTTATAATATTATTTGAATCTCAAATTAAATTCCAATTAATCCAACATGGAATTCCACAATATTATTTGATAATAATGATGATATTATATTTATTCACCAATTCACCCGACTTCAGCTTTGAGAAATATATCCATATCTATAGGTACCTACGACTGAAACTTGCGCGCCTCGTGAAACTCTCCTCAAATCCAATTAGGAAGTTAACCAAGTGCGTCGTTTGCTTAATTGGAATGCCGATTTATTAATTACCTATCAGAATTAGGTTCCAAGGGAAAAGTATGGGGGTTTGAAGGAAAGGTATAGTTGAATATTATTTCCGCAAGATGGATTTTCACACAGCAGGATTAAAAAGACGACATTTTAATTGAATTTCTTTTACTTTCCTACGCTACTATTATAGTAGCTGCTTAAGGAAAGTATTGTAATCGTGTGAAATTTTCGGTATCGAGATTTTTACAAATGTTGACGTTTCAGAGTTTTTTAATAAGTCTAATAAACATATTTTCAGCCATTGGTTTGTCTGTCTGTCTGTGACAGTATTATCTCGGGAACGGATCGGTGTACTTTGTTGCTTTCTTTTTTATTTTGTTTGGTACCAAAACCACTCTGCACCCGGTGGCACTGAATAAGACTCTTGTATACACTGGGTGCTGTGCTATAGCCAAAAAACGTGATTCGCTCAAGACTGTAGCGCGAAAACGGCTTTAAGGATTTTGATTGAACTTGCCTAAAATATTATTCTGATAAAAAGCACCCAGGGTTGTAGCGCTAATAATGATGATGATGACATACAAGTGGTAGATATTAGTAAATGTTCTATGATTTTCATAACTAATGTAACAATCAAAAGTGTGAAATAAATATTTTTTACAAAAAATTGGACCGACGTTATTAGTTGGTGGAATTCTTCTCATCTGCAATAGCTTACTATGAAATACATTTTTTTTAAATCGCTCGATATAAACTAAATTGCTTAGACATTTGTCCTAAATTTTCCAATCCAAACTCAAATGCTTCTAGTCCATTCAGCTATATAACTTGTGTACTTAATTTCTCCTTAACCACCACACAATTGTCTTTTTTCTTTTGGGACAATTTCACAATCTCACTACAATCTCATTTCCAAAACATGATCCTGTGCACCATTTCTTTTATTTTTGCTAAAACAACTCCCGCAGTATCCCGAAATCAGTGACCGTTCTATTATGGTCCTCCTACTTACTCTCTGTCTTTTTTTTTTTCTTTCTTATTCTACTGGTTAGACTTAAGCACCGTTTAAGAGAACTAGCGCTAAGGGACCGTAAGGTGTCGTTAAGACGACGAAGGACATTTCCAAATGGTTTATCTGTTAAATGGCCCACGACTATACGAGCCAGATACGGCAAGAGAGACTAACTATATCAGAGTCTTCGGGTCTCAAAGACCTTCTTCCTTGCATTCCGCAAAGAAATTTTGGAATTGGGTCGTCGTCTTTGGAGAAGGGTCGTTCCGAGAGATGGACATGGATGGACACTAAGGCTGCTACTGGAACAGCCACACTGTGTGCCGAGAAGAGCTCGGCTAATTTAGGGGATTGGATGCTGGAAGTTTTATCGGCTATTGAGCTAGATAAACTTATACGAGAAACTGAAGTTGATTGAATATATGTATCAGATAAGAAGGATTTCAATGTTTAATATGTTTGTTTATCACTTTGCAGTTGAAGAAGAATGGAGTAATAATATTTAAGGTGAGTTTATACAGTAAATAAAATAAATTAAGAAACAAATTAAAAATAAGCATAAGGGCAAAAAAGATTGGTTTATACAGATGACGCAAATAAAATAAGAATGAACCAATCAAATCACAGATTTTTTAACAAAAAACTTTTGTGTTGTGTGAAAATTGAGTGTTCTCTGGTCTTTGGTCATGCGCGTTATCAATTTCCAAACAAAATAAAATAAAATAAGAGATAAAGATGAAAGTTGGCCATCTGTAGTTCTTATTATTATTTCTTAATTTAGCTTATTTCTTGTATAAACGTTCTCATGGAAATGAGCATGTTCAATTTTCTTATTTTATCTTAATTTGTTTCTTATTTTATTTTATTTTCAGTATAAACTCGCCTTTAAAAAGATCAAATTCATGCATCGTTAATTATGTTAACTTTTAATATCCAAATCCACTAGCAAATCATGGAATTGAAATTTTTAACAGTGACTTTGTTGAACAGGGCAAATAAAATTATATCAAAATTTAAATATTTTTTTACAAAAAATTGGACCGACGTTATCAGTTGATGAACTGAAAAATAGAAAAAATAATATTAATTCTATTGGTGATTAGATTAAATTAAAAACATTTGGCACCAACTTTACAAATACCAGCACCAAAAGAATTGATATTATTTATTTTTCAGTGCACCCACTGATAACGTCGGTCCAATTTATTGTGAAAAATATTTATTTCACATTTTTGACTTTACCACTGCCGTAATTCGAAAACAGTAGCTCAATGAAAAAAATATTCAATATAAATGTTGCTACAAATAATCTGGTCTTTAATTTGCCATTCTTGGATTTTCAATTTTCGAAAGAAATCTCTGAAACTCGAAAATCGTAGCTCTGTAAAAAAAAACCTTTCCGGATATTTTCATATCTTTAATTCTACCATCTCGGATTTTCGATTTTCGAGACCCTTTGCCCCCTCCACTCCCTTCGAGGGCGGTTTGAGTTTTTATGAATATGGGGCCATTTTTCAAGTCTCCTCTGTCAAATTAATCAAAAATCATGAAAATCCGAGTACGTTTATTATATACAGCGCGCGCACAAACCAAAAAAAACAGACAGTCGAATTGTATACCTCCTTTATCATGACTTGAGTAGAAGTACTGTCGTACTCTCAGTGCCTGTGAGACTCTATGTAGTGGGTTCCATACCTGAAAGTCTATTGTATTATTCTGAACTATATGGCTGGATTTTGATTGTCTTTCTACCATGTATGTATGTAGAATGTAATTAGAATGATCTGGTAGTGGCTGCAAGTGTGACTGAACCTCCTGGGTTCCATACCTGTAATACCCAATGAAGTATCTCTGAAGTCTATAGCTGTATTTTCGTGGATTTTTCGCTATATTTGTGTGTGGTAAGTCACTGAACTGTTTTGTGAAAGCCTATCAGTGCAACTGCAACTTAAAGGTGGATGGTTCCATACCGGAAAATTCCGAAGACTGTAAGTACGAGCAATTTCATGCTGTTCTTATTTGGTGCATAACTGTTGATGGATCTGAGTTGGTGTTCGAACTGGTTCTACGTGCTAGTAGGAATCTGAGCGTTCCATAAACAAAACTTTATATTTTTTCGTATCACAATCTACCGGTTAGTGCCGGGTAAGCTATAAAAAGATAAGACTCTTACAAATTAACATTTCTCTATTCCATGAAGTCGCTGAAAAATGTTGAACGCATCAGTCCTATCTTTTATGGAGCAAACCGACTGTAAAATAAGATCATATCGTCTCCTCCATTTCTTCTTCTTAGTCTTTTTCCAGCATCTACATCTAAATCATAGATAGATACAGAGTCCATCAAATTCGCCATTATATATAGCGTGTCAATTGATTGGTAGCAATTTTCCGTTTCATTTCCGGCTATAACCGTAAAAACGTCACGTCTCTGGTGTGCGATAGAAGGAGCTAGGTTTAGCTGGTATTAGGAGCAGAAGCCAGCCCTATCAAAATTACGGGACGTCGCTTGAATGCCACCGAATGCCATCGACACTGTATCGGGGAAAGTGTTGTCCCATGTATATGCAGGATATAGGAAATGAAACATACAGATGGCCCATCGTCATCATTTAACATTAAAAAAATGATTGGACAGATGAAATGATGATGATTTTGCTCATTTGGTACTCGAAATACTCGAATGTATCACAATTATATTTGTTTATTTTGGCAATAAAAATATCTTATTGTCATTTGATCAAGGCGGTCGCGAGCACGTGGGAGATTACCTTACACAAGGTAGAAGAATTCAGTGATTCTACGCATTCAAAAAGCGTATAGCCAAAGCATGAATTTTATTCAAGTGATATTTATACATATGCTCATTTATAGAAAGCAGCGTAGACTTTTATGTGTGCATCATAATTAAAATCATAAGTCAACACATAAGTTTTAGAGGTTATGTTAAGTGATAAAACGTCACCCATGAAGGTTCATTCAAATGAACGTCAATATGACCATGTATTTAACAAAGAACAGAATATATAGATGATATACAAACATAGGTACTTACAAAATGTCAAGAACATAACCTATTTTTTGTTTATTGACTTCATAAACGTCAGAATTGAAAAATCTCAAAATAATCACAATTGAATTGACATAAAAATTCAACATAACCTATAAAACTTATCTATATATTTATGACTTTAAATATAAAGTTCACCTAGAAGACTACGCTGCTTTTGTTAAATGAGCATATATCTAAATATTGCTTGAATAAAATTCATATTCTGACTAAACCCCGCCGGTTTATAAACATTTCCTACTTAAATTCTTTATAGGGTTCCGTACGCCCGAAAAAAAATGGAACACTTATAGGATCACTCGTGTGTTCGTCTGTCCGTCGTTCACAGTCAATTTTCTAAGAATCTACTCGACCGATTGGATGGAAATTGTGTACAGATATCAGTTTCTGTGACCCAAACGCAGAGGTGTGACATGAATAGATGAAATTTGTATATGGAAGGTATTTGGGGGGGGGGGAGGTGGAAAATTAAAAAACAATTGAAAACTGCATCGCGTGACATATGAAATGGAAGGTTTTGCTGTGAAGATCTTATATGATTTTTTTGTAATTTTGAAATAAATAGTTTCCAAGTTATTCAATAAAATAAACAAAAATTGACCATTGCCCCCTCTTATCTCCGAAACTACTGAACCTAAAATGTTGAAAAAAAATACAGAAATTAGTTTCCTACTTATAGATTATAGGAAAATCTATGAGAAGTCCTTAATATAAAAATAACATGGTATATCACTCAATATTGACAAATTTGGGTCAAATTTAAAAAAAACATGAACGTACGGAACCCTCTGAGTGCGATTTCAACTCGCACTTGTCCAGTTTTTTTATACATTGGTGTGGATACAAGACTACTGAGATTGTTAAAAAAATAAAATTTCTTCCTCTAAACACTTCTTATTACAACTTTTTGGCACTATAACTCTTTTCGAGGATTCATCATATCTACCTAGGTATATAAAATATTACAAAAAAAATAAGTGATATGAAAGTGTTGAAAGAAAATAAAATTGTTTTCAAAATGTCTATTGAGAAGAAATTATTAAAAATATTTTCTACAAAAAAAAAATCATAAATAAGACAACGACATTTTAGGTAGTAAAGCAAATGTTGAAAATGTCCCCCTTCTCCTTGAATGCAGGCTTCTGCTCTTCTTCTCATCGATTTATGAACTTTTACAAAAATTCTTGGTATGTTTTTGAAGATACCATCGAGAAGATTCCATTTTATCCATTTTCGATCTCTTATAAAACAGCCAATAATTTGAAAGAAAGTTGCAAAAAACAGTGGCGTGCCGCTTTTTTAATTATACCAAGACATATCTACGCCACTGAAAAAATTAAAGAAAAATCTCTAAAAAAAATACGTATTTATTTCACAATCTTTTATCCGGGAATTTAATCTAATATCGCAAACTGTTTTTGAATTATTTCAAAAAAGATCTAAATAAAACTTTACAACCCTGTATATCGGAAATATAGCTTCTGAGGACACACTGATCTATGAAGTTTTCGAATCAAAATTAGCCGAAAAATCAACCATTCAAATAAATATATGACATTAATTAACACTACGAATAAAAAAAAATCCGATGGCCTGTAGCCAGCGGAAAGGTAAATTTCTTAAAATTCATTGAATTGAAATTTGAACAACCTTTTCATTGGTATACCCACATGTTATTACATAAAATTGCCGTATGTGTCATAGGCTTGCGGTTAGAGGCGTTTGTTTTGGCTGTTGAATATAAACCAGACAGGGTTTGCGTTCCACTTCAACGCTGATTATTTTTTCGCCTATTTCTTTTCAATAAATATACTATATATTTCTTAATCAGGGTCTATACTAAGATCTCCAGAAAATGTACAATTACATCAAATTTATATTGAGTGTTCATATTTTATCAATATTTCCTATGTTTTGTTTATCAATTTTTATTTTTTTATCTGTGCATTTTTTGGAAAATTGTTACGAACAAAAGTTGTAGGTACTGATTATATCTATAACCTAAAATTATTTTTGATGATATTCACACTACGGCTCTTTTTTGATAATTTTTTAAAATGTTTGAATTGTTGCCATTTTGAAACTACTTACCCGATATTGCCCAATAACGAACTCGACCGAGATATTTGAGAGATTGATTTTTGTAGCAAATTTGAACTTGATACCTTCAAAACTGCGACCTCTATCGTGTTAACAAATTTCGTAATGTCCCGTAATATATATATAAACTTATGAACCAAATGTTTTTTTGGACTAGCTTATATAACAACATGCCGTTGTGATTTTTTCGAAATTCGAAAGTGTGAACTATCGAAAAATGTCCTGGAAACAAACTCTTTCAACTCTACAAGTTATGCCAATATAATATCCTTGAAAGTCATCAGCAATGATTGATATTAATTGTCAACTTCATCCACCCCCCTAAATGCATTCGTCTAGGAGGAGGGTGGTGTTTGTGTTGTGAACGTCCTTGTGCGCGGAAATGATTGAAGGTCCTTTTGTCACCGCACGAGCGTTCATTTTCCGGTCGGATTGGCGGAGCCCGACGATAAAAAATAGATCGGAGCTGGACACGGCCGATGGGACACACACACAGGAGGAAAACCCAGGAGCAAGCACCGTGAAAACGGCGCAGAGGCGATACGGCAGCCGATCGCGCGAATGTAAAGATTTAGCGGACGGAGTCGTTAAATTTCAAGGCAAATTTAACACCGATATGCGCGTCTGTCTATCTATCTATCTCTTGTCTATATATTTTTTTTCTCTTTTATGCTCTAGTCTGTAAATCGATTGGTGTTTGTCGATTTACGAGAGCGTTTGTTTTTCGGTTTCCATCGCTTTTAGTAGATATTGCATACCGCTATATATATATGGGCACGTAAAATAGGATTTAGATTTAATGCTGCATTCACACCGGACACAATGAGCATGACATTGCGTTTTTGTTCAGTTTGACCTGGATCAATTAACACGTTTACATTTAATTATGTTAGCATTAATCTTGAGCAAGCTCTGCTTTTGTCTTTCAGTCTTAGATCATGATACTAGATATGACCACGCGCATGTCCAATGACGTCAGTCCATATACAAACGTCAGGGTCAACCATAAAACGCAGATTTCGAAAGACAGTCTCAGTGGTTTGTGCCTGCTTGAAGTTTGCTCGTGGTTAAATCGACTAAGTCATTAAATAATTATTTTCAAAAATGGCAAACTTCAAGTTATACCGGAAACTGACCATTACTTCGTTATTTTAAATGGAACGCCCTGTATTTTTACATTTTTGAATTCCTTGTGAAAAATAAAGATCAGTTTGTTGAGCATAAGTCTGAAGGTTTCGAAGATATTTTTCAATTTTCTGCAAAAAAATAATAATTGCAACATCCTAGAAAAATGGCAATAATAAAATGAAAAGTATGTGAGATTTTAAAGGGTGGTTTTCCTATTAATTAAGTTTGAATCGTTCCCTTATTCAAAGTTGATGTGAAAGTTCTAAGACATAGGGTGGCTCTGCTTTGAATATTTAATTTTAGAAAGTCAAAGATAAATCGATTTTTTCAAATAGAAAAGTACCAAAAAATTACTTTGATATGTATACTTATCCAGATTTAAATTTTCTTTCGATTTTATTAATACCTAATTATTGGCACTGATTTTTGATAATTTTGGAGATATTTAATTTTTTGTGTTTACCCTTTCACTCAAAATGACGCGATAGTTTACCGTTGAAACAAATGAAAAACTAATGAATCAATGGTAGATATTTTTGGTGAATTAAGTTTTTATTATTTTAATGTTGTGTTTATATTTATTGATTAGTTTTGAAAATAAGTGTTAAAAATATATCATAGTTCCCGTTGTAAGAAATCTTTCTAATACATTCGAAAACCTGCTTTCTTGCGAATGTCTTCAGTACGGATTTTTTTTATTAACTCTTGAAGCCAACAAACAATTCCTGTAGCATCCAGTGAAAATAAAAACCATGTCTACGGAGGATTCATTTGGTTTTCATTTAAAAAAAATTAAATATCTCCAAAACTATCAATAATAAGTGCCAATAGCTGCTATTATAATTAAAATCCGCATCTATCAATGTACTTTGCTATTTGTAAAAAGCGAGTTAAGTCTGATTTAAGTTTTCTAAAATCAAAAATTCAATTCAGGGCAACCCCATGTCCTAGAACTCTCAAATCTCAGTGAATAAAAAAAATGTGCTGTATAGAATATTAAAACAATGCCCTTATAATATTACCTTAAGAAATCAATAAATAGAATATAAGAAGATTCTTTCTAAAATGATAAATCAAGTCAAAAATGATTATTACAAAAATAAAATAAACAACACCAGTGACTCAAAAAAAATGTGGAATGTGATAAACCAATTAACCTCAAATAAAATGAAGGATAATGTCAGAGCAATTAAAAATTCTTCAAATGAAATAACTAATGATCCAAATTCCATATGTATAGAATTCAAGTTTTTCTGTAATGTTGGAAATAAATTAGTAGAACATATGAAACAATCAAAATTTAACAACTTGAATGAAATCCGGAATATATCAAAATCTACAATAGTCTTATATCCAACTGATAAATATGAAATTGAAGATATTATAAATAAATTATAAAATAACAAATCACCAGGTCCTGATCAGATAAAAAATGAAACACTAAAAATTTTATGTAAATATATCAGTGAACCTCTTTCGAATATATTTAATAAATCATTATCTACAGGAATATTTCCAGAAGAATTTAAGAAATCAATAGTTATACCAATTTATAAACATGGAAACAAAACAGATATGACAAATTATAGACCGATTTCTCTAACTTCAAATGTATCAAAAATATTAGAAAAAATAACTAAAAATAGAATTTATCATTTTTTAGAAAAGCATAAATTACTCTCCAATATGCAATATGGTTTTAGAAATAAAAAATCAACCCAAGATGCAATGAAAGATTTAACCTGTCTGATTTATAATTCAATTGATAATAGAAAACCATCTTATATCTACATATTATATTCCATACTTTTATTTATTTGTAATGCTTTGTTTCTTACCAATTAGCTATTAAATGATTTAAGATATGTTATTTATAATTACCCTACAAACAGACTTTTTAGTCTCGTAGGTTTTAATATTGTTGTTTGTTGACAAAAATGTGGATTCTCAAATTGTCAATAAATGTTATTTATTTTTTATTTTATTATTACTTAATTAATTGCTAAAAATCGCACTTCAAAATCTGTCATTATTTGCATCTTATTGCCAATTTTCTCGGATGCTGCATTTGTTATTGTTTTCAGAAAACTGAAAATATCTTCGAAACCTTCAGACTTATGCCCAACAAATGCTCAACAAACTGACCTTTATTTCTCACAAGAAATAAAAATATATAAAAATACAGGGTGTTCCATATAAAATAACGAAGTGATGGTCAATTTCCGGTATAACCGGAAGTCAGCCATCTCAGAAAATATCTTTGAAATGTAGTCGATTTAACCCCGAACAATTTTTATATAAAAACAATATTGCTGTATCTCTAATAGATCAGCCACGATCCACCAAATACCGCCAGCTGTCCCACCCAGTATACCATGGAAAATCTACTACTTCCGCTTTTTCATTCCACGACAAATTCGAGAAAGAGCTTTAGATCGGTATAATAGGTATCTACCTACATCTAGTGGTAGATGTCGAGCAAGGAATGTATCTGTGAGGGCTGTTCTTCGGGAACGGCGATTCAATTTGCCGCTCCCTTGGCCACCACCGTCGCCACCACTTGTGCTCTGTCTCCCTCTCCTAGCACACAAAGTGGGGGAACGGGTTGGAGGTTGGAGTCAGCAGCGACGGCGAGCGGGCGCAGCTACTCATTAGACGCTCCATTACATCGGCCAGAAACAAATTGGCCCCAAAGTGTGGGCTGTCGCTCTTTGAAAAATATATATAAAATGGATGTGATAGAGTCGCAGATCTCGATATCCAATAAGATTTGGTGTTAAAAAATATTTTTATTCTAATATTGCGCCTCCGCCAGAAATGCGAAGAACACTAAAAGCCGTTATCTCTAGCGCTTCCTTGAGGAATGAGGATTCCTTGTTCCTTATTCCTCGATTCATAAACATTCTTCATCAAATAAGGAACCTTATTGGCTTCATGGACGCCAATAAAATTCGTTGTGGGAGCCAACCTAACCTCAAACCAGAGATAAAAGGTAAATTCTCTCTGATTATAACCTCTAAACTCTAAACAGACCGTTTTGAATATGTGACAAAATAGTTTAAGCACACGTTCAGATTTCTTTACAGAGCATAATGGACATTGAATCAATCCGACGAAGATATTTGTTGGCGAATTGTTAAAAGGTGCATCCGCAAGATCCATTCGAATTTTTTTGAGGATGTTCCTTTTCGAAAATGGGACAGATTCAGTAAAAAGACTGTTGTCGACATCTTATTACCTATGGTCAATGTCAATGCTCAATTTAAAAAAAAATAAAGCGTCTAGGTCTGCCTGTGTTTCTTCCTTGATGCAGATTTAAATAACTTTACGGGTCTATGCAACAAGCAGTTTTCAAGCTTGTAAATTTGCAATATTATATTTATATCACATAACTAACCATCTGTAATCTATTCTCATAAGTGGTTAGTGGTGATTTGCGTGGATACAGCCAAGCATCAGTGTCAAGAATTTTCACACGAATTTTAGCGTCATACTCAGCTGTCCATATATTTTTTTCTAATGAACAAGTCCGTTCAAATTAAGTATAAAAATGAGTACCGAACGGGACGCGGGGCCTAATGGCCTAATCAATTTAGAGATTAACGATGTTGCCATTAGAGAGTTACAAAAATCACTAGTAAATGTCTTCGTTTGGGAAGGAAGGCTTCCTCAGCACTTAAGATAAGGACGAACTACGAATTCGACTGTAAGAACTACCTATATATATATATATATATCTAAAATTTAACGTAAGACTGGCTAGAAAGGAGGATTGTATTCAGTAGACATTGAAAGCATCATTCAAAATTATCGTAAAAATAGTAAACACATGATATAAAAACAATGGTATGACGAGGCGCATCCACGATCATCTAGCTCCTCCCAATTTTTCACCACTGACGTCACGACCATTGAATATAGTAGTAATTTAAGCCAAATCTAAGGCAGGTGGCGGATCCGAAGTAGCCCGAATACACGAGCACCACTCGAACATGTTCAACCTTCTTTTGTCCACGCAATGGTAATGTTAGTGGTTAAAAATGCGCGAACTTGACCAAATTGAGCTCAAAACGTAGCATACCAACCGTTGTATGTGTATCGTGGGTAAACATAAATTCGTGAGAATGTGAGGTTAAACAAAGTGATGATTGCCTTGAGCAGTATAGGTATTCAACACTCAAGTGGTGTTAATAAAATCAATGTTGCCAATGCTGCTACTATAACGTTCGCAGCATTAGATTAGATTGGTTTATGAATTACATTTCCAAGAATATTTGCTTTAGAAAAAAATAATGACAATATCTTCCAGCAAAGCCATCACTGAATTCAAATTTTCGAAATCCTGAGGATGAAGTTCCTCACCTTGGTCATCAAGAGTTGCCATAATATTATCGTATTTTGCTCAAAGTATTTACAAAAAATGTTTTTTTTGAAAATTTTAAACATGAAACTATAGGTACCTATAGACACTTAAAATCTGACCACTTGGTTTATGCTTTCATTATCGAATCATCAATTCGTTTAACCTTACTTTTTTACGAAACTATATCTACTATTTTAACGTATATTCTTGTTAATTTTGAAGGATGTTGGTGTTTATTAGAATGCAAGGATTATAACTTAATATTTGGGATTGAAAAGATACCTACTTCCATATCGAAAATTCCAGCAAAAAGTCTTGAATCCTATGAAAACCATTTATCCCTTTTTGACAGACTTCAAAAAAGGGAGAAGTTATACAATTGGGTAGTACCATGTTTGTTTTTTTTTATTTTTTATGGCTGTTCGCGCGTTTTGCATAGTAGACGTAATCAAATTTAGACAATTTTTGTTTCATTTGAAATAGGAGAGTTGGGAAATGATTCCATTTTCAGAAAAACTCAAATCCGAAATCTCCTTTCCTTCAAAAACCGCCACCGAAATGGGAGGAGGGGGCATTTTTTCTCGAAAATCGAAAATCTGAGATAGTAGAATTAGAGAAAGAATAAGAGATTATATGTAATTATATGTAATATTTAAATTGAACATTTGTTCATAAAGGCTACAGTTTTCGAGTTATAGCAGTAAAGTCTGAAATATCTATATCTACGCCGCGATGTTTTCAGATCTCTGAATAATAACAAGTAAAAGCTAAGTCTACACATGAGTAAAAAAGTACCTATAGTAGACATCGAAACGAAAAAATGGTAGGTAGTTACCTATGTATATTTATTACCTACATAAGTATTCTACAAATTCGTACCAACATCATTTGAATTACAAAGTTATTATTAATTGTTAATTTTCACCACCACCTTCTTTATATCGCCGCATTCTCGGTATGTTACAGATCACATAAAACGGCACCGATATGTAAACAAAAGCCTGTAATAAACCATGAAATAATACTTGCCCATTGGTCATTCGGGTTTGTGGAGGGCCGGATTGTACATTGCAGAATCTCTTCATAATACTGTAATTTGAAATCACAAGAAAGTCTATTGATGATTGGGTGTAGGTAAGAGATTCTTACCTTTTCTTGATGTTATACTGACAATATTCAATATCTGTAACAATTATTGACAGAATTACAGAATAAGTATAAAACTACTTTTTCACGTTGTCAATTTGTAGCTCGACGCCTACTAAAATTCAAAAATACGACTTAGTGACCTCTAGGAGACAATAGTTCATATACACCACTGTCAATTTCGCAATAGTTCGTTTTATGAGCACCATGAGGAGAGAACAGGGACTTACGTCTCTGTTCTCTGCCATGAGGATGAACTTTTTGCTCTGTGTCAAAATGACATGTCAATGGCTTGACATAATAGGTTAAAGAACAGCTGATTATTTTCAAAAATTTGCTATTGAAATGTGTAACTCTTCTATTTAATATTTCTCCAAAATGATTTTGAAGAAAACGGTATTGCTGTTGAAATCCCAAAAAGCAGACGGAAATAACGACAAATATGAAGAACTCTTAACATCACACGGCTTCAAAGTGGAACAAGTCAAAACAATTATATTTGAATTTGAAAATCTTGATGAATTGAACGATAAATTGAAAAGAAGCGATGAATATGCTGGCATTATATTTTCAAGCCCACGTTGTGTAGAAGCTGCCTTCTTGGCAACGAAAAATGATGGCAAAGTAATGAAGCAGTGGAAGAGTATGCATAATTTTGCAGTTGGTGAAGAGACCCATAGGCTGGCTTTGGAGAGAACCGGCTTGGAATGCCAGGGTGCCGACACAGGAAATGCTTTGAATCTATCAAAGTTAATATTAGACAGTAAGTACATAAAACATCGTCTCTGTGTTTCTAAATAAGCCTGTTCAGATAGAGACCACTACAAAAAGCCATTCTTACTGCCACATGGCAATTTAAAGACTGACACATTGAGCTATGAACTGAATAAAGGTGGTTTGGCAGTGGAGGGTGTCTTAGTTTATGAGACAATAAATAATCCTGATATAAAAAGTGAATTGGGCATAGTTACAAACAGTCTAGTCGATGTTCCTGAGTTTGTGATTTTCTTCAGTCCGTCTGGAGTGAAGAGTTCAGTGGGTTACCTTAGAGAAATTCCAGATTTCCCCAAAGCAAAGGTATGAATGATTTTGAATGGCTTGAGGGTTTGATAAAATTGAAAAATATATAATTTTAGCTTGTTGCAATTGGACCTACCACTGAAAGTGCAATGGAAAATGATGGCCTTAAGGTTTATGGGATCACAAGTCAGCCGACACCTCAAGCGGTTCTGGAACTTATTTCCAGGTCTTAAAAATGTTATCGTTATGCTTTTGCATTGTTGTAATATTTTTTTCTATTTTAATATAGTTTATTTTACCACCAATGAAAACTCATTCTAGGCAATTTTATTTGTGTAAGGCAAGTATTTAAAACAATATCAGTATCGGTAATTCAGTAAACAGACTAATACAATTAAAAAACACCTCAAGAGTGTTCTATAGATTACGGTAAATAAAACCGGTAAAAATTATATTTATTTGGGACAAAAATGATAAAAAAACTTTTCAATTTTGTTTTCTTTTTATTCATAATTATGTACAATGAAAACAAACTAAAAGATAAATTTTATCAATTTTCATTTTCTTCTATCACATTTATTTATAATATTGAAATTATAATATAACCGTTTAGAGACTAAACAAAGTGAGCAGTTGTATATATAAAAAAAACAAACAACTCCTTTTCTACGACATTTCAACAATATATTGATTGTTCCAAATATCACGTACAAAAATTCATAGTATAAAATGAGGCACTTTATATAATTATTATTACATTATCGTAGAATACACAAGAATTTATTTACACGACTTTTCAAACTCATAAAATATTTACCATAAAATATGAATAAATTAATCTCCAAATAATAAATTCTCATGTTTCTCGCGCTCCAGTCTCACTAAAATTATTTATATTTAATCTATCTACAATTTGTTAAATAATTTACTGTATGTTTTTTTGGCTCGTTGATGCATGACGGTATAAAAAAAATCTGTTTATTTATTTACGTTTGTCTAAACTTGTCAATTCGTTGATAAACAGCCTTAACACTATCAGAATCATCTTGACTGTCGTGTAAATAGTACAGTCGTAATTTCTTCTCTGAATGACACTCCAAAATGCCCCATTTTTGGTATAGCTTCATGGCATTCTTGATGGGATCCACAGAAACACTTTCATCTAAAGAAGAAGAAAAAAGAAGTATAACTAACCAATGTATGCACAGGGTGGCCCGTTAATAAAGGACGCCGACTTTATCTCAGGATCCGTTAAGCGGGCAGCCCTGAGAAAAAAACTCTTGGAGGTAAATCGGGGAAAAGAAAAGACTGTAAAATATTTATAAGTCGCTAAGTCAAACGCTAGAGGGCGTAACTCATACCGCAAAGTAGAAAACACTATTTTAATCAAAATTATCCGAAGATAACCTATATGTATATTGAAAATATTATTTTTGTAACCTACTGAAAATAGGCCAACTTTTTTGTGTACCATTGCATTTGAAATTTTGGAGAAAATCCAAAAAATCTGCGACTTTGTCATAAAGCGCCATCTACCGACTCGGAAAATAATTGAACTCTAGTAGAAGCGCCCCAAAAAGCGCTTTAAAATGAAATAAAATTATTCAAAATAGATATTACCAAGAAAAAGTTACTCAGTTTTTTTCACACCAACATTTGCACCTTCCCCCACAAGATAGAGAAAAAACTCTAACACAGAAAAGTTGTCTTATTTTCAGTAGGTTCGAAAAATATAAGTTAACTTGGAATAATTTAGATTAAAACTTCTACTTCGCGGTGTGAGGTACGCCCTCTAGTGGTAGACTTAGCAACTTATAAACATTTTCCAGTTTTCTCTTTTGGTCGATTTGCCTCTAAAATTTTTATTCTCAGGTTCGTTCGATCTAAGTGATTTTTTCATCTTACCATATTTAACAGTTCCTTGCACCAGTTGCGACTTCAATTCATTCAATACATCATTCACCAATTCCGTTTCCAACAACTGCCTACCAACTAGCTTATCCAATGTGAAAGCTGTCACCGAATAAGTCTCCAGCAATGGCATAATGGCGATTCTCAGATACTTTAGCGTATCCACGGCCATTTTATTGGGATTTAACTTGTATATCTTCATTGGAATAGCGCCGCCATCTGCATCTTCGTCATCGTTGTTCTCATCAAATTGCCTGGCAATCCTTCGGCTGCGCATATTCAACTCTGAATCTTCATTGGAATCTTCATTCTACAAGAAATTTTCGAGCTAGATTCATGGAAGTAATCAACAGATGGCGTTGCCTTACCACTAAAAATATCTGTTTCCTATAAATCATCTCATCCAAACAGCTGGTCACAATCTGTTCCAGATTCTGGCAAGGTTTACAAAATAGAAACTCATACTGGAAGATTTCACACAGCTCCATGACAGTTTCGATCAAATCCTGATGCACCACATTACCGGAAGTGTCCTCCATGGCTGCCACAGCGGCAGCTATGAGGGCATCCAGAGCAAAATGGGTCACCAAAGTGTTGCTATAGTATGTCAGTTCGATGACATTCGGCAGGATGGCAATAGGTTTGATAATGTCACTATTGTTGTGACGTTCTTTACGGACCAAACCAGGACCCAGTAGATCCATCTATAAAAGGGAGGATTTAAAAAAATGATAATAAAATCAGCGCAACTGAAAAACGTACAGCATAGTTTATCACATCAATGGAATCGCCTGTGAAACCAATGTCTCTTCTAGCGTACTGCAAATCATTTCTCAAGTTATCTAATGCCTTGACTAATTCTTCGATGCTGGCGCCATCTCTGTACCTGGTTAAAAGTAAAAAGGCCAGAGCATTTGTCGACATTACCGATGTTGATTGAGCGCAGTCTGAAAATTAAATGAACCATGAATTCTGTTAATAAATAATAAAATGAAAAATCCCTTAGCGCTAGCAAGTTAACTGAGCACTGTTTACCCTGTTGCCAGGTTATTTTCTTGAATATCCAGACACAATTTATGTCGATTTTCTAATTGCAAGAGAAGCAAAAAATAAATATTTTCAAATTTCTTCTTACCATATATAACGTGTTTTGATATGCTCTCAATCAAAGTCTTGTGCTCATCTGATACAATATCAGTGCCATATAAACTATTTGTGGACGGATTAGATTGTAACTTCTTACTCAAACCATTACGGATTGGTTTGCCGCTCAAATTAAATGTCTTTACCAGTTCTCGCAATGAGAATGGTTGATTAAAATCGATTCTCATCATGCCGTAATTACTGTTCAATACACTCCAAATACCTTTGAGAGCATTACCAAATGTTTCCATTTCTTTTGGTTGTCCCAGCTGTTCTCTAACAAAATTACCATCAACTAACTTTTCATAATTTACACTAACCTAAAACAAATAAATAACTAATTTGACTAACCATTCTCTACTGTCACAAAGGAAGCTGCTAACCATCTTCCAGTTTGCTTAACTATTTTCTTCCCAAGTAATACCAATAAATTCAATAATTTGTTCAACTTATCCAAGACCCAAGAGTTTCCAACTATTTAACTAATTTCAATAACTATTCCCACCGGCTATTATAACTTAATTTCAGATGAAACTGATTAAACAGTATTATTTCCACACTTTCAATTCAACAATTATTGATTCAACCAAAATAACTTCTAAAAATTCAGATTAACTATTTCTTTTATTAGCTAATTTCAACATATTAGCTAATTTCATTACCTATACTTAACCAAAATTATTCTTTCAGCCAAATAACTAATTTTACTAACTACAATTATTCCACCCAAATAAGAAACTAATCCCAACAACTGTTAACCAATTTTTTTGCGGCCATTAACTGTCAAAATATACTTACAGGTACAAGTAAAGCATCTTCAATAGTTCCATCCATAAACGATTCAACAATAACGCTCAGTATACCATATTTTGGCATGCAAGGTTTCCCAGTTCTCGTACGACCACCTTCCAGGAAAAATTCAATATTATGTCCAGCTCTTAGACATGTATTCATGTAGGTATGTAGCACCGTCTTGTAGACAATGTCCTTTCGACCTTGAATTGGATCGATACGGCGTTTGATGAAAAAAGCACCTAGACCGCGCAGAAGAGATCTGAAATTGATGTGAATATGTTGTCTATACCGTTTCTATGATTATAATAATTAACTATGGACTATGACATCTGAACACTTACCCAAAGAAAGGTATCCGAAGATTGTCTCCAGCAGCAACTAGCGGTGATCTGACATTGTTATTGAGTAAAATGAACGATATAAGAATATAATCCAAGTGGGATCGGTGTAAAGGTAGGAAGATCAATGGAAGATTTGATTCGCCGGCTTTCTTCAACATCTCCACTTGTCCAGGATGGACTACTACTGAAGTCAAGAAGCATGGCAACAGCTTATAAAGTACCCAAGACGTGAACCTGTTGAAAAGAATTAATCTTAGAGCAGCTGCTAAGGTTGGAGAGCATTTGAACTACCTTAGAAGAAAATCCGACAGGGTGGATCTCATGTCGAAGAGTAACTTTTTGGCACGTTTCTCATTATTCTTGAGCAGCTGTTGATAGAATTCATCGTCACTCTTTTCGGCATCTTGAAATTGATGCACCGTTGCCTTTTCAATGGCTCGTTTCAGTCTTTCATCATGCAACACCAAATCGGCTACTTGAGGGTAGTTGAATTTCTTCAACTCGTACACTTGATACAGATGGGAAAAGGATCTGCGTAGCAAACCATTTTTGCTGGGTGGAATTTGTTGATTAAGGATGTTTCTCAATGCGAGTGTTTCGGTGGTCTTGTTGACCAGAGATTCCTGCAACGAAAAGAAGGATTTTAATAATGATGATTTATCTAAATTAAGGAGAACCAAATAAAAAAAAAGCATTCTTCGACGTAGTGCTGAACTTATTGAAAGAAATATATTTTAAAATCTGATTCCTAATTGATGAGAGACACCTCTTCCTACTAATAACTCATTGCTGTTGGTGCGGGGTTATATTTGTCGAATAAAAAAAAATAATCGTAGCAAAAAAAAACCGATGACGAATAATTATTGGTTAAAATAAACTAACCCATCAATACGACCTTGAATGGAATGAGTCACTACATTCCAATATGCCGCCTCTTCTCCTTTTTCTTCTTTTACAATTATTTTCTTTGGGTTGCAGTTCACAGTTGTAACGGTTTCAAGTCGATGGCAGTGCGTGGCCAATATTTAAAAGAGGTCAATAAAATTGTTCTTAATAGTTCGGTCATGAAATTCGATATCATACGATGTTATATAGATAGAGAAACATGTTTTTGGTTCGATTGTATAATGACCTTTGTAATTCTCTGTGGTGATGACCTTTATATGTAATAATTTAAACTTTATGTAAAGAGAAGAAAGAAATAATTTAGTATTATTTCTCAGAAAAACTACATGCTAAAGTGTAATTACGGCTTGTGCTCTGAGTGTTTGACGAAACTTTGGGGGAGGAATTGTTGTATTTTAAATTTGTACCTAGGCAAATCACAAAACATATTGGTATCTGTATTTATGTAGGGCAATCCCCCAGTTTATGTATAGCGTGATATCAGTCGAGCTTTTGTTATCTTTAGGCAAAGACAAAATTTGAAATCAATCAACAAGATCGTAAATATGAAGACAAACCAATCTAGTAATCATGAATCATAGACATAGATGTATATCTTTGCAATTCCAAAGAGTCAAAATGACAGAAAAGGTCAATATACTCTCTTCCAAGACAAAAGAACAACTGCACTTATATGTAATAATATCCAAAGATCGGAACCTTGCCATTCAAGTACAAGGTCAATCTTCAAATACACTCGCATTATAAATAATTTAACCTGAATATAACGATCTCAATCCCGATTGTTACATATATGAATGTTTATATAATATACACACAAAGCAAATAACAATCCAAGATAAGAAATTGTGGAACATTTTCGATTTATTTCATCAGACTTTGAGAAAAAAAACTGCGCCACGAAAAACTTCGTTCATTTATCCTGAATTAATACGTTCTAACTGAAAGTTGTTAATTAAATGTTTTGGGTTGTAAAAAGTTTTTTTTAGGTTACCTTATGAATGAAAAAATAACCGTCATCGAAACCACGCCACTTCATTATTATTTTGATTATTTCATAACAAAGTGTTCAAAGTTCCAAAGAGATAGAATGGAAAAACTAAAAATAATTTGGGAGACATATAATAATAATAATAGAAAGAGATGGAAAGAGCTGAGAGAGAGAAGGTTATTTACATACGAGCTCTCGTGGGCTGATGCAATATACCTATACAGTCGGACGGTGTTAAACAAAATATAATCGAATTGTACCAGGTGTCTTGGAAAAATCTTTGGCAATATATATATTTTTTCCTTATTCAAATTAGGAACGATTTTATTTTTTGGGAAGTTGAAAAACAAAAAATATGGTAATACCACCGGGGGGTAATAATCATTACAACAATTGATTTAATGTGGACGGGACATGAACTCACGACGCTATAATTAGCGGACGTCAACTTTATCATTGAGCCAAGCTGAGAAAAAGAAGGAGTTTTAACTGTTTATTTTCTCAATTAAATATCCAGTTATCACTAGTTGATTTCGTTAAACATTTATGTAGTTTTTTTTTGGCTCTCCTGATAGACCTTTTACAATTTAGTATGCTATATCGTTAAATGTTGATTATGATTTTTGTCGGACCTTAGACTGAGATAAAAAAAAAATTGTTTCAACTTACCCTACTGGCTAAGGTGCAATTTTGACAGCTCATGCCCATAAAGGGCCTCCGATATGTTGCTTCGACATTTTGGTGATGTTCCTTTATGTCGAATAGTTGAGATTCTCGGGCCTGAAACAAACAAAAAAAAAAGAGTGCAAATCAAAAATTCAGCAAAAAAATTAGGTTTACCGTTTAATAAAATTTCACGAGGTAATTTTAGAAAATTTATGAAAATGAAAATATGAAACCAACTTATCGAGCTAGATTCTCTGTAAAGAAAACTTCTTCTCTGGTCTTTTTAGTATAGAAAAACCTAACATGAAAACTTTGTGGCAATACAAAGATATTTTTTTATATTTTGATGGAAGAATCTCCGATTTCCATGGTTCTTTTTTCATTTGATAGATTACTATCTAGAGTTAGTGCCATTGAAAAAAATCAACATACAACATGTGCTTCCCCTTAAAAAAAATTTCAAATTTTAGATATTAGAAAATCTGACACAAGAAAATTAAAGAAGAGACTATATCCGGAAACGTTTAAATTGGTCCTCTTTCAAAAAAATCATAGGTTTCCGAGTTACAGCAGTAAGAAAGTCTGAAATATGTGTATTTCCACAATTAACTTCTTTGGTGAACGCTGAATGGTTTTGAGGACTAACGTTACACTTCAAAGAGTAGAATAAATATTTTTTACAAAAAAGTTGACGGACTCTATTAGTTGGTACACTGAAAAAGATGAAATAATATTAATTCTATTGGTTCTGGTACTTTTGAAGTTGATGCCAAAAGTTTTCAATCTAACTACAACTGCACAAGAGAACTGCAAAATTACCAGTACCTATAGAATTAATATTATTATACGATTAGGTTGACCCAATAAAAAAACACCCTGTATCGCTGTTCCTGAGATACACATAGAGCCCGCAGACTGCTGACAGACGAACGGACATCAATTTTAGCTTTTGTTACTTCTTCTAACGTTTACATAAATTTTATTAGTAATAAAAAAAATGTATTTCAAAAAATTTATCGTGTTTTTTCAACATAAATGTTGATTTTTCTCGAAAACGGTCGACTTTACAGCTCACGACCAATTGTATCTTTTTTGTGTAGAAAACATTGGCGGTTCAAATGGGCGCCTCAAAACCGTACTTTTTCTATTGGCGTAGAAATTTGGGAGAAAAACAACCACTACTCCTTCAAAATGTTCACCAATTATGACTTAACAAACATTTTTTTCTGACTCAAAACTTATTATGAGTGGAAAATGCTTACAAAAGCCATTTTCTGTACGATAAACGGTTTCACAAAAAACGAATATTTTTTTTCAATTTCAACACCCTGTATCTCGAAAATGGTGCATTTTAGAAGGTAAGTTAATATAAACATTTTTTCATATTTTTGAATGAGCTATCACATCCTCAAGTCTTGCGCATATATTATGAAACACCCTGTATATAGAGCTTCAAAAAAGAGAAAAAAACATCACCTTTAAAAAACCCAATCTAATTGACTTTCTGAGACATATCAAATGCCATTTACGACATGGCAGCAAGTAGATCTGAGGAGACATTTCCTGGCACCGGATCAGAATCACAACAATCAATTACAATAATTCTCTAGGTACAACACAATCCACCAATTATTTCACATAGGTATAGTATATAGTACCTAGTACTATGTAAATTAATATAAAACTCATATGACACCAATAATAACTGTTTGATCTGACCACCACATAACTTTCACTTTTTGGGTCATATTATTGTTGTTTTCATATGAAATCAAATCGAAGTAGGTATATATCAGTTACTGACGAACTTTGAAACTGATTGAAATAAAAAAAATGAAAAAAATAATAAAATGACGATGTATTGTAATCAAATTAAATCAAATCAAAATGTGTCAGTGGTCTGTCTCAGTTTATTAGCCTTGTTTTACGCAACTGCATACTGTTACATTTGATTTTTGTTTACGATTTTTTTCAATAAATTGGATCACCATTGAAACGTTTCCAATATTTCCAAGATTTCAAAAATATTTGATGTTTGGATTTTTAGGTTCGTAAATTTCTTATAGAAATGTACCTGTTATTGCGGTATGTCAATAAAGAAGACAAACGTTCAAGTTTGCTGTGAAAATCAGTCGTACAAATATCTCGGCCGAGTTCGTTGTGGGGCATGATCAGACTGTTAGTTTCAAAATGGCGGCCGATCAAACATTGGCAATAGTCTAGTATAGCGACTTTTGTTATAAGAGCCCTAAAAATCAAATGTTTGCAAAAATGAACGTATTTGAGCATAACTTTTAATAAAATTGAGGCGGAAGGCGTTATTATTAATGATTTGTTAATAAAAAAGGGAAGAATGTTGTTCTTAAGACTTAAGACGAATTTTAGCTGGAATTTTCAATCCCAGATAGTATATAATAATCCTTGCATTATAACGATAACATCCTACAATTTTAGCAAAAAAATTCGTGAAAATAGTAGATAAACATAAGTTCGCGAAAAAGTGAGGTTAAACGAATTGATGATTTGACTTGTGCAGTATAATCAACATTCAAGTGTTGTTGAAATCAATGTTGCCAACGCTGCCAGTATAACTTTCGCAGCATTAGATTATTTTATGAACTCTATTTCCAAGAATATTTGCATTAGAAAAAAACAACGGCAATAACAACTGAGCTTAACATATTATACAAATTTATAATTTAACTTTTTTTATGGCAAGTGTTGGGTGTTCTAGATGCCACTCTTCATATATTGAATTTATTCTTTTAATTGAAAACGAAGACGAACTGTTGAATTTTTTTAAATAATCATGTTTTTTAGTGAATTCCAAAAATTATGAGAATTTTGGTAATAACATGAAATTATTTGAGAATGACACTATATGGCGCTATCAGAAATCTGTTTCGGTCTAAAGCAAGTACCTACCTACATATGTGTAAAAAATATTTTTTTGAAAATTTTAAACATGAAACTATACCTTAGACACTTAAAATCTCACCACTGGTTTAAATTATTTAAGCATATGTTCAATATTGAAAACGTTATATGTTTTGGCAACATTAGAATTGACACTTTCGAAACGTCAAACACACTGTACAAGTCAATCATCGCTTCGCTTAACCTCACTTTCTTGCGAGTTTAGTATTTTCACCTAAATTTTAGCTAATTTTGAAGGATATTAGCGTTTAATAGAATGCAAGGATGATTATATATTATTTGGGATTCAAAAGATGCTTCCAAATCGAAAATTCCAGCTATAACTCGTAAATCCTGAGAACAACATTTTTTATTTTTTTATATAAATACGCCTTCCGCCTCAATTTTATTGAAGTTATGCTAAAATACACCTATTTTTCAAAAAAAAATATTTTAGAACTTTTATAACAGAAGCTTGACTTTATTCAAACCTTTTTTTAAATCTCAAAAAGTAACCCACAACTTTTTTCCAAAAAGTGATAAAACTGAAAATTTTTATTACAAAAACAGTTACTGCAGTCAATTATAGTGACTTCGATAATCTACATTCAGTTTTAAGGTTCTTAACATCCGATATCAGAACTCATATGTATGTATTTCTGTCCGTCTGTCATAGCATATGTATAAAAAAATGGGCATTTAATTATATCAAATGACTTCTTTTGTAATTATCTGAAATAATAGGAGAATATTGGACCAATGGTTCCTAATTTGGGTTCGGTTTTATCAGTTACACAAAACTCCTAATCATTAGAGAAACTAAAAGATAAATGTCACATATTATCAATAACAACAACAAAAAAGTATCCCCAATTCACAGAAGCTTTTAAAAATTACATTGTTCTATTTAAAAATTGTTGATTTTTTATCTTTATCAGTATCGTTATCGAGTTGCAGTTGATATTTGTTCAATGTAAGTTTATTTTTAGAAATTACCTCTTGAGAAACTAGAATTTTTCATAAAATAAATTTCTAGAGAACACCTTAATGTTCTAGGTACCTACACACAATTTTGAAGATCAATCTCACGATTTATTAAAGAAGCCTTTAAAATATGCAACATTAGAACTAACGATCAAATGACAACAAAATAAATATTATCATTTAATTATAAAAATAAAGAAAACATCTGTGCAAATTATTGATAAACCAATGGCAACAGAGGAACTAGTAGGCGAAGGCAGTTGGGCGTATTCACACCGATTAGCATACTCCTTGTACCAACAATTTTGCGACCGCCAGGGATTCGAACGGGTGCGCAGGTGCGCCGGCATCCCCTGGTTACTCGTCCAAACTTTTCGCCACGCACTGCGCTGCTTAACTTCGATGATCGAAGTCGGTCAGTGTCTTAATTTGCCTTTAACTAAGTCGGTTCTATTTATTAAATATTTATTTGGTAGCTTTTTATCTAAATTCAAAAATAATAAAACTAAGAATTGCAAAAAAGAATATTTCTTTAGAATCTCGAGAAACCAGAACATTTATGAAAACAGAATATAAAAAACTGTAAAATTGCTCAACTTTTTTTTATTTTTCTAACCGTTCACAAGATGCTCAATCCTATCCTTATTATCTCGGACATAATGTATAAAATATCATTACAAATTTCTACAGGGTGTTTCCAAATAAGTGCGAACGTTTTTAGGGGGTGAATCCTTGTCGAAAATTAAAGGGAAAAGTTACACGCTTCCAATAATTATGAGAAAGAAAAATCCTTTTTTTTCTTTCTGGAAACTGCTGAAGAGATGAAGGAATGGAATTTTGTGGGCATGTTCTACCAATGAAAAGGATACATGTGAATATTTTTTCAAGTTTGTTGTGATCTTTTAAAGGCGTGAAACATGCAACCCCTATTCCATTTTTCATCAGAACTTTCTAAAGAAATAAAATTTATCAATTTAAAAATATGTGTTGAAAAGAACAATTTATTGCAAAACTTTTTTAATTCTTTTGTTGTGTCCGTAAAAGCAATAGTTTCTTAATAAAAAAATAAAATACATTCTTCTGTAAATGAAATCGAAAAAATCTTGTAGGTGGCTTTAATTTTTTGTTTGCACAATTCGTGCAAAATGCCATTCCTACATCTCTTGAGCAATTTCTAGAAAGAAAAAAAAAAGAGTTTTCTTTCTCATTTTTGGAAGCGAGTAACTTTTCAGGGAAAAATCCAAGAGCTTTGAACAAAAGATCCCCTAAAAACTTTCGCAGTTATTTGGAAACACCCTGTATAATAATTTTATCGAAGCTGTATTGCATAAGTACAAAGAAGAAAGAAAATGCTGCATCTTCTGACTCTCTCGTATATAACT
This sequence comes from Crioceris asparagi, assembly GCA_958507055.1. Lineage (NCBI taxonomy): Eukaryota > Metazoa > Arthropoda > Insecta > Coleoptera > Chrysomelidae > Crioceris > Crioceris asparagi. Next base: position 1,550,273 of record OY293830.1, read on the forward strand.
TGTAATTGGTTCAATCGAAATGAGACCACTGGCATAATCTTGTTTTGCTTTGATGATTTTACGTCAATAAAAACACTCAACGAAACAAAAGATATTACATAAAATTATATATTATGTGTATTTATTCATCTGCATATGACGATAAGTCTGCTGAATAGACATGAAATATAATATTTGGATAACCTTTGATGCTATTTGATTTGACAAAGTTTATGTTTATTTATGAAATTCGATATTGAAAATGTTGAAAATTGATCATATTGGAGAAAAGATTACTTAATTATTTTTTTATTATTCAACTCCGATATTATTACAACAATTAACAATAATTTGGCCAGACTTATTATGGTACTGGTAATTGTAGTTAGATTGAAAACTTTTGGCGCCAACCTTCAATAGTACCAGCACCAATAGAATTAATATTATTTTGTATTTTTCAGTGCACCAACCAGTAGGTAAAGTTGGTCCAATTTTTTTGTAAAAAAATATTTATTTCACCAAAGAAGATAATACGTGGCTTATACTTATTTAGAGATTTCAAAACATCGCAAAAATATACATATTTCAGACTTTGCCACTGCTGTAACTCAGAAACCGTTTTTTTTTGAGAAATTTTCAATTTAAATGTTGCTACATATAATCTCCTCTTTAATTTGGCCGTCTCAAGTTTTCAACTTCCGAAAAAAAATGCCTTCACCACATAGCGGAAACACACATATTTCACAATTTACCACCGTAGTAACTCGGGAACCTATGATTTTAAAAAAAAATTTCCAATTTAAACGTTGCCAGATATGGTCTCTTCCACGCCCTTTGTGAGAAGCTTTTGATGGAAAGGGAGAGGATTGTCGATTTTTCAATGAGACCAATTCCCAATAGACCTCTATCAAATGAAAACTGAATCATGAAAATCGGAGCACGTTTAGGCGCGAACATCCATAAAAAAAAACATGCAGAAAAACCGTCGAATTTCTTCGGTCAATAACAAGGAACAAACATTTCAGCACGTGTATATAAGTTTCTTCTAAGGTACTCGATCATTAATCACTAATTGTTGCAAAGCAGGATATTCCGGAATGTAAACAACTGATGATACAAGTTTCTAATTACATATATTAATATATTCGAGCAGAGACTACCTACAGTCTTTCAGAATAACTGTAGACAAATGTAAACTGATATCAAATATACATTATCAGCGAAAGTGAACAAATAAATTTTACTAGCTCGAGAAAATTGAATGAATGGTCGTGTGATTCTTAGAACATATAGTCACCTGATAGAAATTATAATGAAGAGAAGTTATTGACATTGTGTGTATAATTCAATAAGTATTTATCGTTGAAATGTTCAAATTTCTCTCATTTTCTGAATAATCTCATATAAAAAATGTTATATATACAGTTTGTAATTTGTGCTGGAAATTATGTCACGAACAAGTTTAAATTACGTGAAAAATAGTGATAATGCTCCTAAAAAATATGAGCGATAGTTCATTGAACTCTGAATAAAATTGTAACTGTTATTAACATATTAAGATGCAAAAAAAAGGAATTTATTTATTCGTTAATAACGCAAATACTAATAATAGATAAGAAATTTCAAAAAAGATACTTAAAGAGGAGGTTATTTTAAATAAAAACGTTCGAACTCCCGAAACTCTACCACCATTATTTATAGTTTTAATTGAACTCTGAAAATAGGGCTCCGAGGGCCCCCTCATGGCATGGACGCCGCGCCCTTGAAGACAGCATGATTTTTTTAATAGTAGTAAATATCAATTTTAATATTAAAAAAAAAATGCTATTATCTAAAAACTTCAAAAAATAAAAAAAATATTTTTTTTCAAAAAGTTAGCCAAATGGTAATTATTTTTTTTCGACCTCAATTCTCACAAATAGTAAGTAAAAGTTAATAATAATAGACGTTAATAAAAAAAATACAAAAAATTGGACCATCAGTTGGTACACGAAAAATACAAAATAATATTAATTCTATTGGTGCTGGTATTATTGAAGTTGTGCAATAATTGCAGTAAGATAGAAGACTTTTGACATCAACTTCAAAAGTATACTAGCACCATTAGAATTAATGTTATTTTGTATTTTTCAGTGAACTAACTAATAAAGTCGGACCAAATATAGTTGAACGTTCACTAACACCAAAGAAGGTAGTACTTATCCTATTACCCATGTATATTCTTTGCTTGTATTTGTTATTATTAAGAGATCTCAAAACATCGCGACGAAAATACAAATATTTTATTCTTTACCAATGCTGAAATTCGAAAGCCGTAACTCTTTTGAAAATATGTTCAATTTAAAGGTTTCTAGATATGGTTCTTATCTTTAACTCTGCCGTCTCAAATTTTGGATTTTCGAGAAAAAAAATTATTGAGGGAAGGAGATTATGGATTTGAGTCTTTCTGAATATGGAACCATTTATCAACTCTGCTCTTGCAAATGAATCAAAAATCACCAAAATCGGAGCACGTTTACATAAAACACAAAACAACCAAACATACAACTGAATTGTATACCTCCTCCTTTTTTGACGTCGCTTAAAAAATGTTTTTCTTGTATACTAAATTTGTCTTTTGTCTATAATAAATTTGTCTATTTGTTTATCAACAAACGACGTTAGAAAATCGTAACCAGTGTTAATTAGTATCATTTATAGATAAAAAAATATTATAACATTTATTTGTATAAACAAAAAAATTAACAATATTTTTTTGGAGTTGGGACTTGAAAATTCACTCCTGTTTATGAATCTTTTTTCATTTCTTAGTTATTAATAATGATTTTTTTCAGTTATTAACGAAAAACATATGACTGGTCACCCCTCCAAAACGATCGCCACGCACTACGCTGCTTAACTTCGATGATCAAAGTCGGCCAGTGGCAACGCACAGCCATGCGGCAAACCTATGCGCAACGGAACCCTTAACACGCAAGCCCAACTAGCATTTTTCTATTTCTTAGGATTCCTGAAAGTATTCACGGAAACTTTTTTTTCCCAAATATTTTCCCTTACCTTCAAATCCGCCTCCCTGCTTACAGTCTTCTTGTACCGCTGATCCTTGGAGAACCTCTTCAATGTGCTTAAAGTGGCCAAGTTTTCGGTTTGATTATTGTTGGCCGGTGAATATCTGTTGTACGTATCGAACATACGATTGGTCACAATGTCGACCATTTTGTTAACTCTGTAACAAACAAAAATAATCAAATATACTTAACAATAGAAGCTAGAAAATGAAGAACAATTAAAAAAGGCTTTTTCACAGGGATAACTTTTATTAAAGCAAATAACAATATTTCATTGATAGCATTTCATTTAATTTCTTGAGATATTTTTATAAAAAGTAAAGATGTGCCATTTCATTGAGGATTATTTCCGTAATTTCAAAGAAATTCTACTATTCTATTCTAGAAAACCGAACATTTTCCAAATGAAATAAATATTTAAAAACTTATAAGCAATCAAGGCGCACCAGTAGGAAGAGGAACATTCTACAATTATCCGACTGACTAATTGATAATTCATAGCGTACTATATTTTTGATCGACTTCCAAAAAAGGAGGAGTTTTACAATCCGGTTGTATATTTGCTTTTTTCGTGCGTTTTGTAGAGTAGACGTCCTCCGATTTTGATGATTTTTGATTCATTTGAAAGAGGAGACTTGAGAAATGGTCCATATTTAGAAAAACTCAAATCAGAAAACTCCTTCCCTCTAAAAACCTTCCCAAAAGAGGATGGAGTGGGCATTTTTTCTCGAAAATCTAAGACCTGAGACGGCAGAATTAAAGATGCGACCATATCCGGAAACGTTTAATTTGTTTTTTTTAAGAGGTACGGTTTTCGAGTTACAGCAATGGTAAAAACTGAAATATATGTACTTCCGCTATGTAGAGGGGGCGATTCTTTTCAAAAATTGAAAATATGAAACGATCAAATTAAAAAAGAGATTATGTCTAGCAATATTTAAATTGCACATTTTTCAAATGAAGCAACGGTTTTCGAGTTACAGCAGTGGTAAAGTCTGAAATAAGCGTATTTCCGCCACGATATTTTGAGACCTCTGAATAATAACAAATACAAGCAAAGAATATACATGGGAAAGGATAAGTGCTACCTTCTTTGGTGTTCAACTATTTTCATGACAAATGTTACACTCAAAACTGTGAAATAAATATGTTCTACCACAAATTTGACCGACTTTATTAGTTGGTGCATTGAAAAATAGAAAATAATATTAATTCTATTGGTGCTGGTACTTTTGAAGTATCTAACTACATTTATTGCGAATCTTTCAAAAGTACCAGCACCAATAGAATTAACATTATTTTGTATTTTTGACCGACGAACCCCGAACGGAGGAGGTATATAATTCGACTGTCTGCTTTTTTTGTTTGTTCGCTCCTTGTATATAGTAAACGTGCTCAGATTTTGATGATTTTTGATTAATTTGAAAGATGAGGCTTGAGAAATGGTCCCATATTCATAAAAACGCAAATCCGAAATCCCCTTCCCTCCGAAAACCGCCCCCGAAAGGGGTGTAGGGGGAAAATTTTCTCTAAAATCGAAAATTTTATTTGGTATAATTAAAGATAGGACAATATCCGGAAACGTTTAAATTGAACATTTTTTTAAAAGAGTTACGGTTTTCGAGTTAAATTCATGTTAAAATCTCACATATGTTTATTTTCGTTATGTGGAGAGGGCGATTTCTTTCAAAAATTGAAAATCTTTCGGTACTACATGAAAGACATAATTATTTGTAGCAACATTTATAATGAACATTTTCTCCTTAGAGTTACGGTTTTCGAGTTAAATCGGTGTTAAAATGGTAACATATAAAATACAAGCAAAGAATATACGTGGGTTATAGGATAAGTATGGGTATTAGTGAACGTTCAATGATTTTTGTGACTAATATTACACTCAAAAGTGTGAAATCAATATGAAGTTGGTGCCAAAAGTTATCAATCTAACTGCAACTGCACAACTTCAAAAGTAACAGCACCAATAGAATCAATATTAATTTATACTCTTCAGTGCATCAACTAATAACGTTAGTCCATTTTTTTGTAAAAAAAATTTATTCAATGCACCAACTAATAAAGTCGGTCCAAATTTTGGTAAAAATATTTATATTAATTTAAATTTTATTCAATAAAATTCGTAATTTTCTTGTATTTTTTTTATTTGAATTAACGTCACATAACAAGATGGTTTCATCACGTACCTAGGTACTTTTATATAGGTATTTTTTTATATTAAAATACTTTTTGCTTACATTCGTAAAATTACACCACATAATTTGTTTAGACAATTTATATTTAACTGAATTTATGATTCAAAGATATGCAGATAAGGTTATGTCGATAAAATGATCTTGAATGTATCTGGTAATCTGACATTGACACCTCTTTGTAGCTGATACTCGATAAACTTTTTAAGTTATCTTCAAAAAAAATGCGGAATTCCCAGACAATCAGAGTAGTACTCGTTAGATAAAAATCTACAACAATATCTACATATTCTAAGTTTTGGTGTTCATAAACGCCAGAAAAGTACTACTTGTCTTTATATAGGAGTCAATGATCTCCTTCAAGTTATTTCTAAACTCCCAAAAAAGCGTCTCGAACACACGTGGACGGAAAGATTTTTGTTTGGTCCTAAATTTCACTTTGTTTTTTCTTTCAGAGATAGGGCGAATCTTAATATCGTATATGTTTGCAAACAATGTATTTCAAAATAAAAAAAATGTATTTTTCTATTATTTTCATTTTTAATAATAATAATAATGATAATTTATTCAGGCTAACATACAAATCTTGATTTAAAAAATCTGGTATGTCCACTCACACGACTTTCCTATCGCTCGCAGGCTAATTCCAGTGAATGAAAAATTTTTGTCTATTACAATACCTACTTTCCTTACATAGCAACGATAATAGCGGTAGTTAAGTAAAAATCCTGTGATCCAATCGTGCTACCACACATTTTTTTCAGCATGTCAAGACAAACCATAATGGTCATGTAACATTTTTTCGCAAGATGAAACGTTTAGCCAGAATCTGAGGAAACATGTGGAAAATATGGAATTTTATTCAAGATAACTTTTTTATGCTTTTTGTCAGATATCGCACTGTGTGTGGGTGGTAGAGGGATCTCAGAAGAATACTTTAGGCAAGTTTAATCAAAATCCCTAGAGACGTTTTCGCGCTACAGTCTTGAGCAAATCAAGTTTTTTCGACTATAGCTCAACACCCAGTGTATACAGGATTCTCATTCAGTGCCACCGGCGAGTGATATTTGTACCAAACAAAATAAAAAATAAAGCAACAAACAACACCGATCCGTTCCAGAGATAATGCTGTCACAGACAGCCAGACAGACCAATGGCTGAAAATATGTTTATTAGACTTTAAAAAACTCTGAAACGTCTTTAAAAATCTCGATACCGAAAATTTCACACGATTACAATACTTTCCTTGTCTGACTTCTTATGAACCCTACAAACCCCTAACAAGATACAAATAGCATCAGTGTGTAGACCTGAACTCCATAATGAATTAAAATCTACAACCTTAACAGCATCTAAATCTACATATTAGTACGATACAAAAAATCCCGATGGCCTATAGTCAGCTGAAAGGTAAACTTTTCTAAATTCATTGAATTGAAATTTGAACAACCTTTTCATTGGTATACCTACATGTTATTAAATAAAATTGTCATAGCCTTGCGGATAGAGGTTTTTGTTTTGGCTGTTGAATATAAAGCAGACAGGGTTCGAGTCCACTTCAAGGCAGATTTTTTTTAGTCTATTTCTTTTCAATAAATATACTCTATATTTTTTTAATCAGGGTCTATATTAAGATCTCCAGAAAATGTACAATTACATCAAATTTATATTGAGTGTTCATGTTTTATCAATATTTCTTATTTTTCTTTATTAATTTTTATTTTTTTATCTGTGCATTTTATGAAAAATTGCTTTGGATAAAAGTTGTAGGTACTGACTATATCTATAGCCCAAAATTATTTTTGATGATATTTACACTACGGCTCTTTTTTTGATATTTTTTTTACATGTTTGAACACTCGCCATTTTGAAACTACTTACCCGATATTGCCCAATAACGAACCCGACCGAGATATTTGAGAGATTGAATTTTGTAGCAAATTTGAACTTGATACCTTCAAAACTGCGACCTCTATCGTGTTAACAAATTTCGTAATATACCATATATATATATAAACTTTTGAACCAAATGTTTTTTTGGACTAACTTATAGACATATAACAACATGCCGTTGAAATTTTTTCGAAATTGAAAAGTGTGAACGATCGAAATAGGTACATTTCTATAAGAAATATATCTAATAAACAAAGAATAGAATGAAAATACAACTATATAACTATAAAGACAACTACAAAAATGTAAAGATCATCATATGATATAAAAGAAATAATTAATATTAATACAGAGATGTTATTGATACTATAACAATATAACTTAAAATTAATTTAAAATACAACTCTTAATAAGAAGTTAAATACGCCCTCTAGAAAAGTTTATTTTTTTAAAGATGATTATCTAATCTATTGTAGATAAGTTTGGATTGATATAAACTTGTTTTTTGGCCAATATTTAATTTAGTTTTATTTACTGCAAGCGATTTATGTCTAGAACATATAGATGCTTCTGTTCCCGTAGAATACATTAATTATTTATTAGTGCTTCCAAAATATAACTCAAAAGTTTGTTTTACTTATTAAACGTTATTATTTTGACAGCACGCTTTTGTATTCTGGCTACCGGCCCTTATGCATTTGAATAAGCAGAACCCCAACAAATAATCCCATAAAATAGGACGCTACAGAACAAAGCATGGTATAATTTTAATAAATCATTTTTGTCAAGAATATATGTCATCTTATCGAAAACAAATAATTTATTTTTTCAATCACATTCGGCAGAAATAGAATTATTTGTTAGTTCAAGTTCTAAAACAAAAGGACATTAATGCATTATTTGATATTGAAAAATAAAGAATAATAATATAATATCGTGAATCAATTTCGAATCAAATATGTAAATTTTATTGAAATTCTAAAGTTCCAGGCATACATTTAATGACTTTGAATAATTATTCTATTAACCTTCACTTACCCTTTCAGCCATAATATGACATAAGTAAACTGGAGCACAAAAAACAATTGCAACGATCCATACAATGTATGGAACAATTCGAATTTTATTAAGGCCACTAGAGCGGCTGCTGTCAAACATACAATGTTGGCTGTCAAAATTTCACCCAACATTTCTTTTTTTCTTTTCGTTGCGCTTCTATTTTCTTTTCGATAGAAATGGAATATAATAATATAATTAATAATTGTCGAAATGAGCACAATAACCATATACTTAAAAGACGTTCACATATTACGATTAGAAGTTTAAGACTGGAGAGAGTGTGAGTGTGATAAACTGATTCATATGTTCGATATAAAATACATAATATACTGAGTGATGACCTCTACAGACGAACTTATGGAAATATATTTATTATAAAAGTATTTATCGATAAAAGTGTAGTACTTACTCATATTGTAATACATATATTAAATTGGGAGTTCTGATTAGTTTTGAATGATTTAATCAAGAAGTAAAAAATAAATAATAAAAATCTTATTATGAAAGATAAAAATTAAGTATATATCATATATTATATATAGGAAAAAATTAAATGAATATTAGGTAAATTTCTTATAGAAATGTACCTATTGAGATCGTTCACACTTTTGAATTTCGAAAAAATTTCAACGGCATGTTGTTATATGTCTATAAGTTAGTCCAAAAAAACATTTGGTTCAAAAGTTTATTTATATATATGGGATATTACGAAATTTGTTAACACGATAGAGGTCGCAGTTTTGGAGGTATCAAGTTCAAATTTGCTACAAAAATCAATATCAAATATCTTGGACGAGTTCGTTATTGGGCTATATCGGGTAAGTGGTTTCAAAATGGCGACCGTTCAAACATTTTAAAAAATTATCAAAAAAGAGCCGTAGTGTAAATATCATCAAAAATAATTTTGGGTTATAGATATAATCAGTACCTACAACTTTTGTTCAAAGCATTTTTTCATAAAATACACAGGTAAAAAAATAAAAATTAATAAAGAAAAAATAAGAAATATTGATAATATATGTGAACACTCAATATAAATTTGATGTAATTGTACAATTTCTGAAGATTTTAATATAGACCCTGATTTAAAAAAAATATATAGTATATTTATTGATAAGAAATAGGCGGAAAAAAAAATTTGCCTTGAAGTGGAACTCGAACCATGTCTGCTTTATATTCAACAGCCAAAACAAAAACCTCTAACCGCAAGGCTATGACACAAACGACAATTTTATGTAATAACATGTATGTATACCAATGAAAAGGTTGTTCAAATTTCACTTCAATGAATTTTGAGAAATTTACCTTTCCGCTGACTACAGGCCATCGGGTTTTTTTTACTTTATTTAATTTTCAAACCTTTTTGTTATTTAGTTTTTGAGCATTTCATGTGTTGGCACCATTTGAGTAGGGAACCCCTTACAACTGCAGTCGGAAACAATATATTTTTATAAACGTGTTCCTGATTATGAAGTCGGTCACAAAGGATTTCATGATGTGAAATTGACCTTTCTGCGTCGCAGTAGGTAAAGATACAGATAACAAATCGTCAAAATCCATTCCAACTATTGAAGGAGATAAGAATCATAAAAAAAGAGAGCATAACCCATTTCTCTCAAGCATATCTAATTTCGTCGTCTCGATTCAATTGGAACTTTGCATGGTCTAGTAAATGCCTGAATTTCAATATTGCAACAATAAAATGTCATTTATAACTTTCACTACCATAGACTGTTATATTTATATTGTCTACAAATAAATAATTTCAACTTGTTAATCCCAAGAAAAACTGGTCTCATTCGATTAATAAACCACGTACACCATCTTTAGTAGATCGGTAATTGTGGTACTCGTACAACAGATACATTATAGAAAAGAAAATCCACAAAAAATGTAGCTTAAAATCGTAAGAATCAATAGAATAGCTTTTTAATCTTGGATTTTTTTTTAACCGCCATTTTGAAACCAATAAGTCAATCATACTTATTATCTAAATCTCTCCGTCAGTCAAAGACTGATTCTTGTACCAAGTTTTGTAAAGATATTACAAAATATATTTTTTTATTTGGCCTTTTTGTTTCTTATTTGGTTTGTGCGCGCGCTATATATAGTAAACATACTCCGAGTCTGATGATTTTTGATTCATGTGACAGAAGAGACTTGAGAAATGGTCCCATATTCATAAAAACTCCAAATCCAAAATCTCCTTCCCCCCGAAACCGCCCCCGAAGGTGGTGAAGGGGGCAATTTCTCTAGATAATCGAAAAATCTATATTAAAGATAAGACAATATCCGGAAATGTTTTTCAAAACACTTTTAGATTGAAAACAAAATATTTTGTTTAATATATGCTCAATCAAAGTCTCACATTCAGCAAACTTTATTTCTATCATTGGAATTGTTGAAAAAGTGATAATCAGAAGATGGAAAAATATACGGAATGATCCTTTTTTAAAAAGGATAACGTCATATCTCAAAAATGTGCGTATCTTTAAAAAAAATTGTAATCACACTTTTGCCCAACCCTGTATAGTACAAGTACGTAGGTACGTACGTGCAATGTCTGGAACCTTGGTGGGAAATTTATTATTTGTCAACAATAAATTGAATTAAAAAAATACTCGTTAGGTATACCAACATTTTGTCTGTATCATCTCTAATTAGTTTTCGTTAATGTGAAAAAGTCCACAAGATCATGACATTTTCATGGGACGAAATATTGCAAGGATTGACTCAAAAATTAGTAGACAACTTGGCAACTTTTGACCGCTTAAGTTATGACAAAGTCACCTATTGTCTATTAGATCAACTGTTTGTTTTTTTTAATGGCTTTTCGCGGGTTTTGCATATTAAACGTACTCCGATTTAGACGATTTTTGTTTCATTTAAAAGAGGAGAATTGAGAAATGGTCCCATATTGAGAATAATCAAATTCAAAATCTTCTTCCTTCCCTCCAAAAACCGCCCCCGAAGGGGGTGGAGAGGGCCATGTTTCTCGAAAATTGGTAATCTGAGACGCCAGAATTGATGAAAATTCCATACCCGGAAACATTTAAATTTGACATTTTTAAAAATAATCATACGTTTCCGCGTTAAAGTCTAAAATATGTGTTTCAGCTTTGTGGAAGGGACATTTTTTTTCGAAAATTGAAAATATGAGACAAATTAAAGAAAAGATTAAATGTAGAAATAATTAAATTGAATTACGGTTATCGAGTTACAGCAGTAAAGTCTGAAATATGTATATTTGCGCGGCGACGTTTTGAGATCTCTGAATAATAAATAACACGTACAAGCTAAGCCTATATCTTTTTGGGTATTAGTGAACGTTCAACAATTTTCATGACTAATGTTACACTCAAAAATGTGGAAAAAATATTTTTTTACCAAAAAATGAAGCGACTTCATTAGTTGTTGCACTGAAAAATACAAAATAATATTAATTTCACTGGGGCTGGTAATTTTGAAGATGTGCCGTTGTAGTTTGTTGTTGTAGGCACCAACTTCACAAGTACCAGCACCAATAGAATTAATATTATTTTGTATTTTTCAGTGCAACAACTGATAAAGTGGGTCCAATTTTTTGTAAAAAATATTTATCGATAGAAAGTCATTCAACCATAACCATTTTAGGCACTGTCAACCAATCACTTGCTAAGAATCTAGTAGAATGTTTCTCATTTCGAAGAAATAAGTTATATATCACGATTCTAGAGTCACATGAGGAATGTTCACCATTTTTGTAGGCAGTTCTTTTCTTGTTTCGTGTAAACAAAAAGATCGAAAGTGAAGATTGAAAGGAAAAGGCACGCAAGCGAAGACGAACCAATTGAAAGAGTTCATCTAAAAATAAAAACATAATTTGAAAACACACGAAACAAAGAAAAAAACAAAACTATTCCAGGAGATGGATGCATCCTTTTATAGACCAATAATGGGAAAAAAGTAGTCATCTTATCTCTCGGTTGCGTTTGAGAAACAACTGCGCGAAAACTCTCTGACTGACTGACGGGAGATAATAACTGTTATTACACTTTGCTTCTTCATGCTTCTTCTGCTCATCGTCTTTTTCTTCTTATTTACGTGACACTGTTGTAAAAATGTTGGAATCTCATTTAAACGTAGGTAATTATCTCTACGCACTCGTAGATCTACTTGCCCCGTGTTTCATCGTAAGTGCAATAAGGGTATGAATAACTTTTTTTTTTAGTTAATGTATTTGATTATCGAAAATTCGTTTTATTTTAACACTAGCTGTTTGGTGGATTGTGGTCATAAAAAGTCTTGAGTGTGGAACCCTTCTACCTCAGAGTCCTACTTGCACGTAGAACTAGTCCGAACACCAACCCAGATTTATCCACAGACATGCACTAAGAGAGAACAGCATGAGAATTTCTCCTACATATATATGTCTTAGGGATTTTCCGGTATGGAACCCTCCACATTTAATTCCCAGTCGCACTGACATACTCTCACAAAACAGTCCAGTGACATACTACACACAAATATAGCGAAAAATCCACGAAAATTCAGCCATAGAGCTCAGAGATACTTCTTTGGATATCATATGTCTGGAACCCTCCACCTAGGAGGTCCAGTCGTCACACTTACTGCCACTCAATGATCATTCTTATAACATTCTACATACATACATAGTAAAATGACCAACAAAATTCAGCCACAGAGTTCAGAAATATACAATAGACTTTCAGGTACGAAACCCACCACACAAAAATAATAGAACTGACGTTATTAGTTGGTGCTCTGATAAAATACAAAAGAATAATAATTCTCTTGGTTCTTTCTGATACTTTCGAAGTTGGTGTCTAAAGGTTTCAATCTAACTACAACTGCACAACTCCAAAATTACCATTATCAATAGAATTAATATTATTTCGCATTTTTCAGTGCCCCAACTAATACGGTTCTATTTTCTGTTAAAAAAATGCATTTATTAGATTTGTAATTTTTACAGTAATTTTGGATGATATATAAGTAATGGTTCTTATCACTGATTCATTACTTTTGAGCGCATGTTGTAATCGTGGGCGCAAAATGATAATTAGCTAAAATTTTCATTTCCAAACTGTTTTATTTATATTTCAACATAGATTCTGTTTCTCTTCCAATATTTTTAAAATCGATAATTCCATAAACACAAATATAACTAACTGATAATAAGACCCGATTGTACCAAAGGTCGTCCTCAAAGTATAAAGCAATGTTGAAATTTCAACCTTCAAGAAGGAACAAAATATTCCTACGTTCAAAGCACAAATTATAAATAAATAATAATTGTGGCCGAATTAATAATTTAGCAACTGGCTAAATAGCAAAGCTAGCTTCTTTATAATATCAAGATTCATAGTCATATTTATTGTCAGATTAATACTTTATGATATTAATAGGGTGAAACTTTAAAAATATACAGGGTACATCATTAAATACAATAAAGTTGTACCTGATAACTTTTTCGACATGACCTCGTATAGTACTTTTGAAAATAACGCAGCAGGTACTCCAAAGTAGTTCTTGATACTTTTTTTTTATTGATATTATCTAGGTTCTCGACCAAGGTTTACGAATCTATTTTGATTTTAATGTTAAAGTATTATACACTTGAACGTTGAACGTGATAAGATTACAAAAAAAAAACAGTATTCATCAAACTCACTATAGGAATATTAATTTCATCAAATTGAATTTCAATACAACCATGTGCTTTTTTAGTTCATAAAAAAAAATTTGATTTTGTTCATTTTCGAAAAGATAATTTGACAACATCCAATTAAAAAAAATAAATTATTTGCAATATTTTTAAATCAACGGATATAAGTGAAAGTTAAAAAAATGCTTAACTATTGAAATATGAATTGATATGAATTGAAAATTTTTTAGTTGGTGCACTGAAAAAAATTAATTCTATTGGTGCTGAAACCCACTTTTGAAGTTGTCGCCAAAATTCTTCTGTTTACGTAAATTCAACTGCAGCACTTCAAAATTCTTCACAAAACCAGTATAATTTATTCATTACAATAGATTCAGCTTCTGAGAAACCGTAATCTGTTTTTGTGTGAATTAATCGAACGACCCTGTATTATAATACAACGAACTCAAAGATTCGCATTTGAGAGATCATGGAACGTCAACGTTTGAAAATATTAATTATTAACAAAATCCACCCAAAAAAGGATCTAATAGAACAACCTTGATTTGGCAAGCACATTCACTTTCAAGACAATAGCCGAATAAATAATACAAGTTATTAAGAAAGTTACAGATAAGAGGTAGTTATTTTATTAACAATATTTACTTTTATTAGAATATCAATTAAATATGAAAATATAAAAACTGAGAAGTCACATTAGAATATTTTTTTTAATACTAGTAAATATTTTATATATTATATTCTATTCAAATATACAGGATCCTTCAAAACAGAAGAGATATACTTAGATGATGAAAATTTAACAACACAGTTCTTCTGTAAGAATATTTTTTAATTTTTTTGGCGAACGTTTGATATCTTGCAACATTTTATACTTGCAATTTCTTGATAAATATTATTATTTTGAAGATTTTTGCCATTAGTCAAGTACTCGCGTAGAATGGGTTCCAAACTTCGGATTATCGTTTAGGTTTTCCAGTAGGTAACTTTAAGATGAAGGCCTATATTCTGTTTTTTCTTCTTCTAATTGTCAATTTACGTATATATTCTTTCAATTCGTTCATTTTAGGATAATGAAAGGAATTTGAACTACCCATAGCGAACCCTTTATTTAATATATCATATGTGTTCCAAGATTTTTTTCTTGATCTCACATAGGTTCCGTTTTTTCATCGGATGAACAGAACTCGAAAAATAATTAATTACCAAATCGGGAACTTATTCGTTCACATTTTTTTTGAGAAAAAATGCTGTAACAGACAGGCATCAGAGTGATCTTAGAAGGGTTTTCATCGGATGTGAGGAACCCTAAAAATATTTAGTTACCAAATCGGAAATTTGATTCACAACTTTCAAGGATAAAACAGCTATGACGGAAAAACTTCCGAGTGATCTTAAAAGGGTTCCGTTTATTATTCGAATGTACGGAACTCTAAAAAATAATTAATTACCAAATCATAAATTTCTTCCTACATAACTTTTTCGGTGAGAAAAAGGCTGTAACAGATGGACAGACTGACGGACAGATCTCGTAAGGGTTCTGTTGTTCACCATATGTACGGAACCCTAAGAATAATTAATTACAAAATAACAGACGAACAGAATAGAACCCTAGTGATCTTAAAGGGGTTTCATTTTGATCGACTCCATGGTACCCTAAAAATAATCAATTGCAAAATCGGAAATGTCTACAACTTTTTCATAGAAAAAATGCTCCAACAAACGACATACAGGCGGACACCAGCGTGACTTTATAAGGACTCCATTTTTTCATCGGATGTGTGGAACCCTACAAGTAATCAATTACCATTTAGGTATTTTTTTTCTTCAAAACTTTTGCGCATAAAAAAGGCTTTAACGGGCGAACAAAATAACGGAAGTCCTAGTGATCTTAAAAGGGTTCCATTTTTAATCGACTCTTTGGAACCCTAAAAATAATTAATCGGAAATTTTCACAACTTTTTTAAAAATGACTCCAAAAAAGTGCAAACAGGCAGGCATCAGAGTGATCTTATGAGGGTTATGTTTCTTCCATAGGATCTACGGAACCCTAAAATGAATTAACTGCCATTTCGGAAATATCTTCCTTCACAACGTTTACGGAGAAACAAGGCTATAACAGACGGAAACCCAAGTAATTTTATAAAGGTTTAGTTTATTCTTGATGTAGGGAACCCTAAAAAAATACATCATAGCTACGTATAACAAAACAAATTCTTAGACAATTCTAAAAATCAAACCTCTTACATTATTCATTAAGGACAACAAAATAGATTCTAGACATGTGTACAAATAAATAAATCGATTGAAACTCTTCAGGAAATTGCAAAAGAGAAAATACTTGAAACACAAACATTATCCTGACTGGTCGAGCATACTAAATACCTACCTATATGCATTTGAACGTACCTACTTAAACCATCTTTGTCAAGTAAGTTCTAATGTCCTCATAATATTATCACAGAGTGTCTTGCAAAAGTACATAATAGCAGTTGTTATAGCGCATGTACATAGGTATCAATTATTATGTCATCTGTGCGAGTTTGTTTTTGTTTAAACAAATAATGTGACAAGGAAAATTGCCCCACGTCTGTCACATGCAATGTGTACATAATGTTGCAGCAAAAATCAAAAATAAAATAAAAATAATCACGGTAGGTAATTATCAAAGTTCAAAATAATAATTGCGATGGACAGCATAAAATGATTATTTTTTATGTATTTTATACAGGGTGTTTTATAATATATGCGCAGGACTTGCGGATGTATGGAAGCTCGTCCAAAAATATGAAAATAAATGTTTATATTAACTCACCCACTAAAATGCACCAGGGTGTTGAAATTGAAAAAAATATTCGTTTTTTGTGAATATCTCCGGAACCGTTTATCGTTCAGAAAACGGCTTTTGTAAGCATTTTCCACTCATAATAAGTTTTGAGTCAGAAAAAAATGTTTGTTAAGTCATAATTGGTGAACATTTTGAAAGAGTAGTGGTTGTTTTTCTTCTCAATTTCTACGCCAATGGAAAAAGTACCCATTTGAACGGCCAATGTTTTCTACAAAAAAAATTATTTTTTAAAAAATTTACCGTGTTTTTTCAACATAAAAGTTGATTTTTCTCGAAAACGGTCGACTTTAGAGCTCACGACCAAAAGCAGAGCGCTGTATAGATGAATATTATCGCCGCCCGCCATTGTGTGTCCTGACTGTCAGCGCTAATTTACGTTTCTTTACGTGTATAACCTAAACCACTGACGTGACAGTTGGTAACAGTCAAGACAACAATGGCGGGCGGCGATAATACTCATCTATACAGTGCTCTTCCAAGAGTACCTTTTTTGTGTAGAAAACATTGGCTGTTCAAACCGTACTTTTTCCATTGGCGTAGAAATTGGGGAGAGACTCCTTCAAAATCTTCACCAATTATGACTTAATAATTATTCTGACTCTCTAAATTTAGCTTATTATGAATGGAAAATGTTTACAAAATCCGTTTTCTGTACGATAAACGGTTCCGGAGATATTCACAAAAAACGATTTTTTTTTTCAGTTTCAACACTATGTATCTCAAAAATGGTGCATTTTTGAGGGTAAGTTAATATAAATTATAAAAAATATAATATTACTCAAACAATCTGAAATTGAGAATTGAAGAACATTCAGAAAATTAACAACTCCCTTCAATTATTACCAAACATTTTTAAAATAAAGCGAGTTAGAAAATATTTGAACGGATTTTTTTCATTAAAATATTTCTGCCAAAAATAAGTTTCAATAGGTATTATGTGCAATTTCAGATGAGTCAAGTAAAGTCATTTTCTCAAACTCCATGAAACAAGGCGGATGAATCTTTTGGATACCATTATGCCATTATTAGCAAATGGAGATGATCAATAAAAACCATTAGACTTTATCATTGACCTTCACCATTATACAGTTGATTGGCAAGCTCACCTGATAACATTTTACCTTCGTTTTGAAAATAGAAACAAACAAAAATAGAACCACTACTAATATTATTATTGGTTGAGTACATTTTCGGTACACATTAAAGTGTGGGATGTCCAGTAAAGTCAGTTAATTAAAATAAATATATAGATGGGGCCGTCATAAATTGATGTGTAAACTTCAAGAAATCAAGTTAAAATAACAGTAAATATTTTAAAAAAATGGACCGACGATATCAGTTTGTGCACTGAAAAATACAAAATAATATTAATTCTATTGGTGCTCTTACAATTTGAAGTTGTGCAGTTGCAGAATTAATATTATTTGGTCTTTTTCAGTGCACCAATAACGTCGGTACAATTTTTTGTAAAAAAAAATATTTCACACTTTTGAGTGTAACATTAGTCACGAAAATCGTTGAACCTTCACTAATACAAATGAAGATAGTACTTATCCTATTATCTACGGATATTCTTTGCTTGTATTTATTATTATTGAGATCTCAAAACATCGCTGCGGAAATACGCTTAAGTATTTTAGATTTAACCATTTTACCACCGCTTAACTCGAAATCCGTAACTCTAAGGAAAAAATGTTCATTATAAATGTTGCTACAAATAATTAGGTCTTCCGTGTAGTATCCACTGATTTTCACACTCTCCACATAGCAAAAATATACATATCTGAGAATTTGACATGCCTCTATCACGAAAACCGTAACTCTTTTGAAAAAATATTCAACTTCAAACGTTTTTGGATATCGTCCTATCTTTAATTATACCACCAAAGATTTTCGATTTTCGAGAAAATTTGCCCCCTCCACCCACTTCTTTGACGGTTTTCGGAGGGAAGGAGATTTCGGATTTATGTTTTTATGAATATGGGACCATATCACAAGCCTCCTCTTTCAAATGAATCAAAAATCATCAAAATCGGAGTTTGTCAGTCAAAAAGTGAAGAATGGAGTCGCTCCTATTATGGGATTCTACTGTACTCATGGATAGAATTTTTTTTTCAGAAACTACCACCGACTTTACCTAACCTAAGTTTATTGGTACTGAAGTTGGTTCAAAAAGTCTTCTTTTTATCCGTTGAACGTTCACTTATATTTATGAGATTTTAAAACAACAATATATTCAGGGCAATCGTTACAATTTAACGGACGTTAATATTTTATACTTTTAACGCAAATTGATATTCTATATACTCACATATTCGATCAAAATAAGATAATGATACTTGAGAATCATAAAAGTCTGAGTTCTTTTAAGAATTTATTTGTTTGTTGCTGTTTCATAAAAGAATAATCTGAGGTGATCATAGAAATTAATAAGTATATTTTGAATTTTAATGAGACATTTCAGAAGACTGAACTAGTTTCGATTGAGATTTGACTGCTAGTGGTTAATAAAATAAATAATTATAGAAAAGAATAAAAATAAAAAATTATATCTATTGATTACTTTTATATCTACTCTATTATTTTTAATTTTAATTTATAATAACGGATATAGTCATTCTTTTTTTAAATGTCCAATTTAAATGTGATCGGATATAGTCTATGATATGATATAGGAAAAAAGCGCCAATTGTTTTTTTTCGACACAATAATTGCTATAATGGAAATTAAACTTAAAGTTTAAAAATGTGCAATAAAATGACTTAAAAAAGTGGATTAAACACTGGAGGGATATTTTTTTTCGTAGATAGATTAATATTGCATAAAATCCAATTTATAATAATTCATAATTATTTTCAAGTTTGTTGTGTAAGTTATTTTGATTATTTGTGTGTTTTTTTTAATGAATCTACATTTTAATAATAGCTAATAATATTAATAAGAAATTTAAAGATTTTGGAAACAACGTTTTTCTGTTCTTTTCTATTCTATCAATTAAATCATGATATTTTAAGGAATAAATTTGAGTAAGTACCTAATATAAATTTCAAATGTTGTTACCTTGTAAAACCTTGACTGAAGAAGCCAGGAAAAGCCCAGTACAAGAAACCCACAAAAATAGTAAACTCCAAAATTGATTCCATTGTGAAAGCCACAAAAACACCACTCAACACAACCATATTATTTTTTATTGAGTTTTTGGCACGAAATTAGAACAGCAACAACAAAAAAAACTAATTTTTAAACCCTTAAAAAGGTCATTATTAATATGAATTTAATTAATGAACGTATATATACAAACAAAACAATATTAATATCTACACTCGACGGCGTGTTAACAACATGTGAGTGTCTCAAAATTTTGTGCGATTAATTTATTCAAATATTATGTAGATAGATACGGTAATAATATATTTCACGTGTTGAAAGACGGCGGCGATCGGCGCAAGCGGCAAGTAGTCGCGTGCGTCTGGCATGAGAAGCGCAAGACAATTGAATGTCTCCAGTCTCCACGGAATCACGGAATACTGTGTCTATTTCGTACCCGAGTCCCGCGTACAGACTCAGACTGGTGAATGGTACCTGACCTGGATGTATTAAGCCCGCTGTAGACGGAGTATTTTTTGCTGAATGATTGCTTGCTTGTTTTGCTGCACGGTCCGATAAATGTTACCGCGCATGGTGTGTTGATGGCTCCCTTGCTAGTGTTGGCTTCACACGATGCAGGCCATCATGTATGTAAAATGACAGTACAGAGAAATATGACTGTGACAGATGATACTACAAAATATTGAACATTCGAATAAAGCTCTATTTCTAATCATTGTTACAACAGAGAAAATGTCCCATCAATCAAAAATAACATGTTATCATGTGCAAAATAACTTTTGAGTACGACTCGACTAGTTCCGAGTGCTCCGACAAGGCACGATGCGTGAAAACAGTCACCGAAAATAGCACCGGTGCTATCATCAAATCATGCACGAGTTCAAGCAACCAACCGTGCACGTGAAGAATGTGTAAAAAGAGGAGATCATAGATATAGTGCACAAATTGTCATTTCAAAAGCCATTCCTGTTTCGTTCAGTTCACGAGATGGTTCATTAATGGTTGAATGTGAATAAATCTATCGAGTATTCACAAATTCTGAATCATTCAACGTTACTCCCTCTCTGGGAGTTTTATATCTTTCCCATCCCCTTTTCCATATATCCTTGAGTAGGGCTAGTAATTTTGGAGAACAGGTACGGATTGAGTACGTTAATCTATGTCTATGAAAATATGAACAGTAGAGGGATGGAATAATAAAACTTTAAACTATTATGTGGTAGATATTTGGTCGATTATGCTGACTAATTGTTATCGTAGATCATCCGGATAATCGAAAATACAGATAAATGAATACATGAAGGAAACTGCTTTTTGTATTATTGATCTTAAGTAAAAGTTAGCTGGATTTTGATATTCACTTCTACCATGTATGTATATAGAATGTTATTAGAATGATTTGGTAGTGGCTGCATGTGTGACTGAGCCTCCTAGGTAGAGGGTTCCATACCAGTAATACGCAAATAATCTGAGCTCTATGGCTGAATTTTCGTGGATTTTTCGCTATATTTGTGTGTAGTATGTTAGTGGACTGTCTTGTGAGAGCCTGTCAGTGCGACTGGGACTTAAATGTGGAGGGTTTCATACCACAAAATCCCTTAGATATATTTAGGAGAAATTATCATGCTGTTTGGGTTAGTGTTGTTGTTTATTCTAATCAACAAAAACCAATTGAACTTTTCAGGTTCCTAATATGGCCGCTATAATAATCTTGAATTAAAAAGTGGTGTGTTTCGAAATTTCTCCCAATTAAGGGACAATGAATGTATGTTTTTTAGAGTTATGATGCAATCGAATCTTTTTTTGAAACATTTTTCCCTATCTCTTAAAATAAATAGGTGGGTGGAGTTTAAATGTTCTTGTAAATAAATATATGTAGGTAACTAAGAAGCGGCTGGACGAATTTTAATGTCTTTGAAAAGAGCTTTTCTCAAGAGAACAATCTACCTTACTTGTTGCGATTGTAATTTGGTATGTTGCCACTAGAGGGCATTTTTTATATTAGGACACAGAAATAACGAAATATCTCAAATTATCAGTTCAGTTCAGACATTTCCAAATGTTATTAAGTTATACAAAGCGAAGATCAAAAGATTTAGAAAAATCCCAGTAAAGTTTGTCTACCGGAGAGTGGGCTTTTCAATTATAAGAAAAGATTTTTTGAATTCCTCTCCCACTTCATTTATTTAAGAAGTCCTTTTATTTAAGTAGGACTAAATATTTTATTTGAATAATACTTCCAGCCAGAATCAGTATGAATAATTAGATAAGTAATTAAAAAAAACAATAAATTACACAGTATTCAAAACAATTGAAACATAATAATTAGCACATATATTTCATTTCGTCTTACAATTATTTTAATAATACATAGTTATTTATTGACTTAGCAAAAGAAATTTCATATTTTATTACGAAAAATTATGCACAAATAAAAGGAAATGTGTATTTTTTAAACAGCATTGTCAAAATTCAACATATTATACTGATAAAATGATTTGATAATAATTTAAGTATGAATATTGAAAATATAATAAAAACTGACGGTTAAAAAAATACTTTTCAAAGATAAACAATTACTCTTCTCATAATATATGAAGATAGTCCCAAATATTTTCAGATAAATTATCTACAACCCAAAAACTGGAAAAGATAAAAACATTAAATTTAAGGTAACAAACCAACCAATATAAGATAAGATATCTTGGAGAATTCCTCAAGGTAAAAAGGTAACCAGTATATTTATAGAAAATTATACGCCATTTTCTATGGTAATTTAATATTTTTTAATGTAAAATTGATACTAATAAATCTTAACATGTAATCGGCAGTTTTTATTCTTCTAGACAAAATATAATTCAATTAGAACTCAATCTGTCGATGCCATATTCCTATTATATACTCTTTTTCGACCCGCATCCTAACAGAATTTACATCTTTTATTGTCCAAATAAAATACGGCGTGACAATAATAATTTACAAATTTAAACTGTGCATTATATGTCACTTAAGGAAACTTATTGACTCAATTCTTTACAACGATAAGGATATTATTGTTGTGTCAAGTTATGCCAGCAGCCAATGGTATTATTTTAAATTCGCATGCAAGTTTCAATATTCATTTTTCTTAACAGACAATTGCCACGACATTTAACTTTTGAGAAAGATAAAAGTTTATTTTTGACACAATAGACACCTACTACTGAGGTCAATGACAACAGAATTTAAGTCCGTTCATTCGTGAGAAGAAAAAAGAATCAAATGGAGCACTTAAAATGGGAAAATAGTAATTTTTCATGGAAAAAAAATTGTTAGATAATTATCGAATTTACAAAACAACATAATTATATGCAACAGTAATAACACTATGCTATAAAAAAATTATATTTATATTTAATCATGTCGCTTTATTTAATATAGTTTAAAAAAAAATAATAAGGCGACATTCTATTGGTCAATTTAAATAGAATTGAATGGATTAAAAAGTACTTAACGGTTGTTAAGTAATACTGGTAAACATCAAAAAGAAGGTATAATAATTATTAATATGATTAAGTAATGATGTCTTTGTTTTTTATATGAAGCGTGAAGCTAAAATAATCATACTAATACGTAATAATGGTTTTTCTTGTTGTTTGTTGTTTTAAAGCATGCGATCTAAATTATTAAAATTGCACTGTTTGAACTTTGAAGTGCAACAATAAAGGTAATTAATTTACGAAACAGTATCCAATTTGTACAAGAAATATTTATTATCGAAATTGAGCTTTATTACCGTATTACTCAAATGGAATTGAACAACAGAAATTTGTTGTCCGGACTCCGGGTGATTGACATGAATGTGAGGTTATATAATTGGAAAAGTCATCAATAAATCAAAAACAAGAATAGAAAGTTATACACATTGTTATATCTAGCTTACCTTTTAGTTCATGTATATATTTCTTCGTGAAACTTGCAGGAATCAACTCAAAATTATTAAAAATATACGTTTTTATTTCCAGTAAACTCACAGAACAAACGGTAAAAATATGAATTGTCTATGTCAAATGTCAGGTTAGATGTCAAATATCATATGTCAACTATACGTCCAGTGTCAAGCACCACAGATGAATGAATAGTTTGAAAGGCTGACGGATGAAATGAAAGCTAGTGTTCTAAGTTTTCTATTGCTCTAATCACACTAAATCTTTTTGGAAAGGTATGAGTTTATGAGCACCGAATACAATATCAAGACCTATGGAGATGGAAATATGTTATCGTATACAGTTTGAATCATCAACTTTGCATTATCCTTTGAATTGGTATTTTTATGTTTTAAGCAACATCACCCTTCGTATGCGAACCACGCAGCAGAAAGCATGATTGGCTCTGAGCTTGGAGGTAGTGTTCTCTGGTCTGAAAATTCAGGCAGAGAACATGCATTCAGGTTTTATCGAATTTGTTCTATGACTGAGATGAGACCACTGCTGCCAGCTTTAACTATTTTTGACAAACTAAATGGTCACGTGATGACACGTGAGATTCAATGAGAAAAATCCGCAGTTGCTGAATTTTGTGGAGTTGTGATAGACGTGTGTGTTGGAACCTTTCAGAACGATGATTTCAGCAAAACAGGCCGCCCGAGAGCATGTTTTGGCCGTTTCAAGGGACTTTGTGTCACAACCAAGGCTTAGTAAGTGTCTACCAGCATTTTAGATCAATTTCATCGGGAAAATGTCATGAAAAAAGTGTTTAAATTTGGGTGGGTCGCACATTTAATGGTGGACGAGAAACGGGTCATATGATCAAAATTTTGTGATATTGATAGAATGTACATGTTATTTTCTAGCTTTGTTAATGCTGAAGATTTGTTTCTATTTCTTTTAGAGTCTTGTAAAAGTGTGTGAATATTTTATCGATTCGTACAAATCAGCTGTTTTGCTGTCATGTGACAAATCCCATGATGATAATATGACCACTCCTCTACTAGTGTTACTACTACAAACATTATATTATTATTGTTTTTTTACAACAAATTCCAGCATACAAAACCGTGTCCGGTGTAAATGGACCCTTGGTTATTTTGGAAGATGTCAAATTTCCCAAATTCAATGAAATCGTCCAACTTAAATTGGCTGATGGCAGTATCAGATCCGGGCAAGTATTGGAAGTTAGCGGCTCCAAAGCCGTTGTACAAGTATTCGAAGGTACTTCAGGCATCGATGCCAAAAACACCGTGTGCGAATTTACTGGCGACATCCTGAGAACGCCCGTATCCGAAGATATGTTGGGTAGAGTGTTCAACGGATCAGGAAAACCCATCGATAAAGGTATGTGCATTTGGGTAACTTAATATTGCTTGAAAAATAACTGAGAGGTTTCTCTCAAAGGTCCACCAATCTTGGCCGAAGACTATCTCGACATCCAAGGTCAACCCATCAACCCTTGGTCGCGTATCTATCCCGAGGAGATGATCCAAACCGGTATTACAGCCATCGATGTGATGAATTCCATTGCTCGTGGTCAAAAGATTCCAATTTTCTCTGCAGCTGGTTTGCCACACAACGAAATTGCCGCACAAATTTGTCGACAAGCTGGTCTTGTCAAAGTACCTGGCAAATCAGTGTTGGATGATCACGAGGACAATTTTGCCATCGTATTTGCCGCTATGGGTGTCAACATGGAAACAGCCAGGTGAGCAAATAGTGATCTTTTTTTGAGAGCCATGCTTCAACAGTTCAGACTTAAAAGAACCTGTCTATAATCATAAAATTCTATTCAAATTTGACTTTATGCTACAAGCTTAAATGTTTTTTCTATTTTTTTAAATCTCTTTAATTACAGATTCTTCAAGCAAGATTTCGAGGAAAACGGCTCCATGGAGAACGTCTGCCTGTTCTTGAACTTGGCCAACGATCCAACCATCGAGCGTATCATCACACCACGTCTCGCCCTGACGGCTGCCGAATTTTTGGCCTACCAATGCGAAAAGCACGTCCTGGTCATCTTGACCGACATGTCATCGTATGCTGAGGCTTTGCGTGAGGTGTCTGCTGCGCGTGAAGAGGTGCCCGGTCGTCGTGGTTTCCCCGGTTACATGTACACCGATCTGGCCACCATCTACGAACGTGCCGGACGTGTTGAAGGCCGTAACGGCTCCATCACACAAATTCCCATCTTGACTATGCCCAACGATGACATCACCCATCCAATTCCCGATTTGACAGGTTACATTACAGAAGGTCAAATTTATGTGGATAGGCAGTTGCACAATCGTCAAATCTATCCACCAATTAATGTGTTGCCATCGCTGTCACGTTTGATGAAGTCTGCCATCGGTGAGGGTATGACAAGGAAGGATCATTCCGATGTGTCAAATCAATTGGTGAGTTGATAATAATTTTATTTACCAAGAAACATAAATGTTTATAACTGGGAAGATATTTTTTTAAATGTAATTGAAGTAATGGAATAACCGTTGAAATCAGAAGTGTGATCAAAGAAACCATAGAAAAGATATTTATTATATTACATTAACAATATTTTTTTTTTGTCCAAGTTTTTTAGAGAATTCGGTAATTCATTCTAAAGAATAGATTTTTGGCCAATTATCCTTTTTTATTTTTATTAATACAAGATTATATGAACGTCTAGTTGAATAATTGTGTTGATCTGTATTAATCGGAATAACTAAATTTTATTGTTTAAAATTATTTTTGGTTAATAAACAAATATCCTAGATGTTGACTATGTTGGATCTTCATCAATGAAAATTCCATGAAATTTTACAGCAGAGGAGTATTTGATATTTTCATTTTAAATTAAAAAGAATGCCAATGAATTTATATATTTATAAGAACGGGTCCAAGGATATATCCTTGAGGAACACCACCTTATGCAGTTTTTCTTGAACCAGTTATTTACAAAACTTTTTTTTCATCCTAAATAAAAGCTAGGACAAGTCGATTGCTAAATCAAATTCCAGATTATTTTCCAATTTTTTGTAAAAAAATATTTATTTCACACTTTTGTTTGTATCATTAGTCGTGAAAATCACTCAACGTTCGCTATAGAAGATAATGCGTTACTCGTACTTATTCAGAGATTTCAAAACATCGCAGAAATACACATATTTAAGTTTACCACTATTGTAACTCTCAAACCTATGATTTTTTTTTTAATTCTCTGTTTAAATATTACAGGATATTATGTCTTCTAATTTGAACATCGAATTTTTGATTTTCAAAAAAATTCCCCTCTACATAGCTGAAACACATATTTCAGACAGTAACGCGGAAACGTATGATTGTTTTTTTAAATGTCCTGTTTAAACGTTTCCGGATATAGAATTTTCTTTAATTCTGCAGTCTCGGATTTTCAATTTTCGGGAAAAATCGCCCTCACCTCACCCCCCTTTTGGGGGAAGTTTTGGAGGGGAAGGGCATGTCTGATATTGATTCTTTTTTCAATGAGACCAATTCTCAACTCTCCTCTCAAATAAAAAAAAATCAAAATCAGAGCACGTTTACTATGCAAAGGCGCGAACATCGAACATAGAAAACATGCAGACATACAGTCGAATTGTAGGTATACGTTCTCCGTTTGGTTCGTCGGTCAAATCAACTATGCAGTTTTTTGATGCTGGTTTCATATTTTCTTGAATTATTTACTGAAACTTTAGGATAAGAAACCAACTCTTCTACAGTTTTATGTTTTAAATATTTGATATCCTTTGAAAATTAATAGGAAATGTTTTCATTTATCTTTTAGTACGCCTGCTACGCCATCGGTAAGGATGTGCAAGCCATGAAGGCTGTAGTTGGTGAAGAGGCTCTGACACCCGATGATCTTCTCTATTTGGAATTCTTGACGAAATTCGAAAAGAACTTCATCACGCAAGGTAACTACGAAAACCGCACCGTCTTTGAATCCTTGGACATTGGTTGGCAATTGCTGCGTATCTTCCCCAAGGAAATGTTGAAACGTATCCCAGCGTCCATATTGGCAGAATTCTATCCAAGAGACTCGCGCCATTAAAGAATGAAAGAAAAAAAAGAGGGAATGTGAGATCGTATCTCTGTTCCTTTTTTTTATGAAATAGGTTTGTTAAATATATATAATATATGATATTATAAAGTCTACACAGTTGAAATTTTTTAAGCCAATTTTTTTGGTGCAATTTGTAAATAATATATACAAAAAAGTAATTGTTATTATTTTTTTCGGGGGGCGCGCGATTTGTTCAAAAACAACGTTCCCTGAAATTTACTCAATATCATTTTTTCTTATATACACAATAATTGATTTCAGCAAACCAAAAAAAAAATATAACAAAATGTTTTCACGTTTAGTGAAATAATTTTTATGTAGTTGAAAATAAGACAATACCATTTTCTATTCTAAGTCGAATTTTGCCTGAATATAATACAATATTTTCCTGCAGCGCGTATGTGAAATAAAATATTAATTATTGTTTTTTTTTTGGTTTTTTCCTATCCAAAGTTTGGAGTGAACATTACATTATTATGGCTTTTATTATTTTCCCAAATAAAGTGTGGAAAGTCAACATTCCATTATTTAATTATTACTTTTACTAATTTTGTCGTTTTTATCGTCTCATATCCAACAAAAATATTTGTTACAAAGCAGCAATACCTACACCATTTATATAAGTATTTAGAAAATAATAATTACCTATACAGCTCTGTTTCAGTATTTTTAATCTATAGATGGTGAATGTTCAACTTATTAGGACTTGTGACATTGTTTTTTCTTTCGTATTCTTCATGATGATGTTGTTGTTAGTGTAAAATAAAAATCTAATTTTATGTGTTAGAAATTTAGTGTACAAAACTTGTGAATAAACCACTTTAAAGATGTAGAATGTTTTTTTTTCGTCTTCGTTTTCGACTTCATAAAATGGAAACTTTACAACGCAATTTTCAGATTGTGTTTTTATTAAAACGAACACTGCTGAAAGATGATTATGAACTTAGATAAAATTCCCTCTCTAAGAGGGGTGGGGGATTTCTTCAAATATACAAAAAATATTGATATAGTTACGGCGACAAGTGTTTGTGAATATGTCATCAATGCTAGATATCTGAAGTTATTCGTTGAATTACTAATTATACGAAATGTCATAGAGGTTTGAATATTTCACGTAAATTACTAGAAAAATATATAATTACTACTATAGCCCGTGTCAAACTAAAGGCTTTACCATTGTCCAGTCAGTCTCAGGCGAATTATGCCGATTGAGTTTAAATTAATCTCGACATTTTTATAGACAATCTGGCTGTCCGAAATACAAACCATTAGCCTGGCTAGGGTTAAAATTCAGTTTAAATGCAACATCTCTTATCTATGGTTTAAATGGCCGTCGAAAATTGACAGATATATATGGACTCAATATACGAATATGACATTGACTAATGACATAATTTATGCCTGGCGGAACAGGCTGAATATATTTATTTATTGTCCGAAACAAATATTACAGGTAAATTTAAAAAACGGCAACACTGTGTGCGCGTTTCCCCCCATTTAAAATACATTCCCTATATTCGGCCACACTGCATTCTTAGTGTGAAACGCAGATTAGAAGTCAGCTGGAATGAGAAATATGATATGAAATAGAGATTTTGGTTAGGTGTCAATACGTTAATCCCCGGCACATGCTGCGAAAATGCCACTAGTTTTGACGCAACCTTGGATAATATGATATTTATGAAGTAGGTAAGTTCGTATGAATCAAGGAAAATCATCTTGCCGCTGTTTATGTTTTTAAGCCCGCTGCAGACGGAGTATGTATTGCTGCATGTTTCCTTGACGGGAGCTAGGCTGTGCATTGTGCATGCTTCCGTGTAAGAAATTGACATAGCGTGCACGGTTGGTTGCTTGAACTCGTGCATGATTTGATGATAGAACCGGTGCTATTTTCGGTGATTGTTTTCAAGTTATTTTTCACATGATAACATGTTATTTTTGATTGTTGAGACATTTTCTCTGTTGTAAAAATGATTAGAAATAGAGCTTGATTAGAATGTTCAATATTTTGTATAATTTGCCAGAGTCATATTTCTCTGTACTGTCATTTTACATAAATGATGGCCTGCATCGTGTGAAGCCAACACAAGCAAGGGAGCCATCAACACACCAAGCGCGGCAACATTTATCGGACCGTGCAGCAAAACAAGCAAACAATCATGCAGCAAAACATACTCCGTCTGCAGCGGGCTTTAGATCAGAGATTTAGATACAGCCATTGTGTGATGTTGCCAAAATGACTCGTTTTTACGGATATCCGATACATGAATTCGAATTTGTAAGAATAATGTAATAAATAAATAAATAACCAACGAAATATTAAAAATACGCCATCAAAGTAAACAGTCCAGCAGCGTAGTGGCGCACAGGCCTATCATATGAGTCGGAATTATTAGAAATTAGAGGTGAAAATAGTAAACTTTGCACATTTTTTTCTCGGCAATGTGAAGTTTGTGGGTTAAAATTTTAATTGGAATGTGTTCCTATAATATATAACTACACAAAAAATGGCAAAAATCGGTGGGAACCTGTTCTACATATTGACCCCTTCGCCTTACTAATAGACTAATCACGAAAGTAAAAATGTAATTGCAAGATTATTTATATTATCAACATCATACATTATTTTCCATCGTAAAATTTCCAAGGGTACGTAGAGAATATCAGATAGATGAAAATAAAATTTTACAGTCTTTTGCCGTTCCATCTTGAAAAGTTTCATGACTACGAAACCCTACAATAATTAATCTTTAATTTCTGTGATTTCTAAGTAATTGTATTTTATATACTATCTCTCATGTTATCAGAGAAGCGGTTATCAGTTTTATATACACTGGGATTAGTCTCATATATATGATAATGGTGAGTATACATAAGTCATATTATTTCAGTTGTTTCTGGTAGAGTACAGTATAAATTTGTGTAATGTTCGGCCGAGAAAGTGGAAAACAAAAGAACAAACAAACATCTGAAATGTGAGTTATTTAAACGAATAAAAATCGTAGCAGATTTAATTTTGCAATTTACTAAAATAAAACATTCATATAATAATAAGATTTTTTTCAAGGGGGATAGAATTGTTCTCCGGTGAAGAATCCATTTTTTTGTGTAAAGTGTAAAGATAATAATAATACTAGATAATTGTACTATTTTATATTTCTAGCATCAAAACTAACAAGACTGTTTCAAATAATGGAAGAGAATACAGGTAAGAAAAATATAATGATATAGGTACATATAAGCATATTATCAATGTACTTTTTTTAGGGAAACAGTGACTCATTTTTCATCGTCGATTCAATCTGAACAACTAACGGGTGAGTAATTTTCAAACAGTCTCAGTTTTTAGGTGCCTACATATATTCACTAAACTTATAACTGCGATTTAATAAGTTGGTAACAAAGAAATATATTTGCAATAAAGTGCAAAAAAAAGATAAGGATTTTAATGATGCACAAAATGAAAGTTTGATAAGCCCTATGAGATAATTGATAAGATAGGTAAAAATATATAGATTCAGGTTAGGGAACATGTTGAAGTTCGATAACCATTGTTGTTTGATTCCCAAAAGCACCACGGTAAAAAATGACGCTAAATGTGTAGATCAGGTTCCAGAAACTCATTCCAACTGAAAATTTAAAGGCGCCAACCCTCGACAAGGTTACGGGAAGGTGGAGTGTATAGGGGTGCTGGAAGGTGGGAATATGTGATTAGTGATATACTTTTAGCAGTACTTTGGCTAATATGATAATAATCAACCCGATAAACAAAAACAAGTGCTGCAATTGGCGAAAACGGAGCCTTCAAAACAATATAAGGGGAAAGAACAACCAGCCTGCCGCTATTTATGTTGTAGATACAGCCATAATGCGATGTTGCTACAATGACACGTTTGTACGTGCATCCGATACATTGAAGTCGAGTTTGTAGGAATGAATAACGTAATAAATACAGTAGCGGTCGGCCAGTGGTCGAAATTCGATTGAGGTTTTTTTTGTCAAATATGGCAATAGCATGTATTGTTAGCCTAATTGTTTACAATACATATGAAATTTTAAATTTAATGTTAGTAAAACAGTTCCAAAAACACAATGAGCTATTTATTTTATAATACAATGTATTGTAAGGTTTCGACTTATTAACGCCTAAAGAAAATGAAGAGAATGCAGGCTTTACACAAAAGTGCTTTCAGTTTCGAAATGGCATTTAAATGTATCCCTCAAAATAATTACATCACTTTGTATGCACTATCCACAATACTTATTTAAAATTTGCGTTTCACCATGGTTGTCATTCATGAATAAAGCAATCTGAATCTGACAGCCCGTCTGACCCGTTGATTTCACAATGGAATTGGGTTCGTTATGCAACACACAATACACTTCACCATGAGAACAATATTTTTTATTTAATTTAAAATATAAACGCATACTTTTTATACATTAAAATGTTAGCATCGTGCACTACTTCGGCATATAAACTTCACGTATTAATATATAGATATAAACAACCAATGAAATATTGATAATACGCCATCAGGCGGCCATCATAGAAAACAGTTTATCGAGATCCAAGGAACCTATGATCTACACATTCAACAAAGTAAATAAAGCTTTTATTTAACACTAGGTATAAGACTTTATTAGCTTTTGCTCTAAACAATAGATATAATGCTGGTTATTTTGAAGTTGTGCAGTTATAGATAGATAAAAGTATTTTGGCGCCAACTTCAAAAGTACCAGCAGTGGGGAATAAAGATTATTTTGCAATGCAATGCAACAACTAATAAAGTCGGTCGTAGTTTTTACAAAGAAAGTTTTATTTCACATTGTTGTGTATATGAGTATTAGTTATCAAAATCGTTGAGTTGGACGTTCACTTATATTCAGAACATAGCAGAAATAGATTTTACCAATGTTTTAATTCGAAAAAAGTCCAATTAAAGCGTTGCTGTAATAATTTTTTCTTTAACACTGTCAGGTAAAAATTATCGTCTTCTCTTGGGGACGGTTTTTCTTGAGAAGGAAATGCAGGTTTGATTTACTTTAATATGGGACCTTCCTATCATCCTGCCTTTTTCCAAAGAAAAAAGAATAACCAAAACCAGCAAAAGGCGCGTACATTAAAAAACAAACATAGGTATACAGATGAATTTTACCTGCTGGGTTTTAGCGAGGTCGATCAAAAAAAAGCACACAGTCGTATTCACTTTCTCCGTCTGGAAGTGAAACATTTAATAGTTTTTTAGCAAAATGTAATTAATAACGCGTCCCAGCTGAGACTTGATTTGTTTATAGAATTTACTAGACACTACACCAGCACATTATCACAACAGACGCTACAAAGAGATGCAAATGTCTTCCAAAAGCCAGCCTACCAAAGTCCAACTCCAAGGCGTCTAGGTCCATTTGCTAGCTATGCTGCAAATCATTCATCCAATCCATCAACAATAGCAAGACGACGGTCAAATAGTCCGACATCATGTAACAGTATCAGCAAACCTTCGTTGCCTAAAACTAATGTACCCTTTTCCACTCAAGTACCAACTTATGAGGTACAAGGCCCTCCTAGGGGCGAGGTTCTTGTAATAAACATCAAAAAATTCCATAGAAATCAGGAACGAGACGGATCTGAGTTTGATAAAAAAGCTCTTGAAAAACTGTTTAGAAAAACCCTGAAATTCAATGTTAAAACCTATGAGGATCTAACTGCAAATGTAAGTTCGAAATAGGTGCATATAATAAATTGATTTTCAAAGTGATCAATATGAATTTTTTAAAGGCAATTGTCAGCCAAATCGAAAAGTTCAGATCATCTCTAGTCAATGTGGATATATCAATTGTGATATTGATGAGTCATGGTAGCAATATTAAAGGCCACACAGCCATACCGGGTGGTTATACAAACATTTATGGATCAGATGATAAGCCTGTGCTGGTTGATGATATCCTCGAATTATTTACGACATCACAATGCCCTGGAATGGCTTCGAAACCGAAAATATTCATATTCCAATGTTGCAGGTAGGTAATCAAAAATGTTGTATTTGTTATATAATTATTTGCTGCCACCTTTGTACGAACAATAATACCATCTGAGCAATTTTCAGAGGGCCTAAGAAAAAATGTACATGTTGTTATCTCTCTTTTTTTGGGAAATTTTGTTTCAGAGGCCACAATATGACAGAGTTGGCCACAGATGGTCCTCATCAAGCCAAAAACAGGCTAAACGGTGACATGCTGATAGCGTATTCCACTCTGCCAGGTAAAATATATTATTTATGTATAAATATTTTTTACAAAAAATTAGACCGACTTTATTAGTTGTTGCACTGAAAACTACAAAATAATATTAATTCTATTGGTGCTGGTTCTTTTGGAGCTGGTGCCTACAACAACAAACTACAACGGCACAACTTCAAAATTACCAGCACCAATAGAATTAATATTATTTTGTATTTTTCAGTGCAACAACTAATAAAGTTGGTCCAATTTTTTGTAAAAAAATATTTATTTCACATTTTTGAGTGTAACATTAGTCATGAAAATTATTGAACGTTCACTAATAACCAAAAAGTTATAGGCTTAGCTTGTACTTGATATTTTTATTATTCAGAGATCTCAAAACATCGCGGCGCAAATATATATATTTTTCAGACTTTTTTTCTGCTGTAACTCGAAAACGTTAACTCCATTCAAATGTTGCTACATATAATCATTTCTTTAATATGGCCGTGTCATATTTTCAATTTTCGAAAAAAATTGCTCTTCCACATAGCAGAAATACGCATACCACATATTTCAGACTTTACCATTCCGAAACTCGGAAACCGTAACTCTTTTGGAAAAATGTTCAATTTAAACATTTCATAGTCCCCTTTCTAATTTTCAAATCTCGAATTTTCGATTTGCGGAAAAATTTGCTCCTTCCACATAGCTGAAACACATATTTCAGACTGTAGCGCGGAAACGTATGATTATTTTCAGAAATGTCCAATTTAAACATTTCCGGATATGGAATTTTCATTATTTCTGTCGTCTCGGATTTTCGGATTTTCAATTTTCGATGAAAATTGCCCCCTCCACCCCCTTTGTAGGTGGTTTTTGGAGGGAAGGGGATTTTGGATTTGATTTTGCTCAACATGGGACCATTTCTCAACTCTCCTCTTTCAAATGAAACAAAAATCGTCTAAATCGGAGTACGTTTACTATGCAAAACGCGCGAACAGCCATAAAATAAAATTAAAAAAAGCAAACATACAACCGAATTGTATACCTTCTCCTTATTTTGAAATCGGTCAAAAAAGATCCGGAAATAATTGATAAATTTTGCATTGTACTGGGGTAATAAAACTATAATACATGTATATGTATATATATATATATATATATATATATATATATATATATATATATATATATATATATATATATATATATATATATATGTACATTTATACAGGCTGGTTTTCCGGGAAAGACAACGATCGGTTGAGGGCAAAAGATAACTACAAACTTTTTATATATATTTTTAATGGAATATTCTGTATATTACCACAGTTTTAGATTTCTTGTCCAATTTTGAAAATATTTTATGTATAATGTCCTTTACCTAAATCGTTTTTGACATATTACAAGTATTATGTCAAAAATTAAGTTTGCAGTCCAAAACGCAATTATCAATATTCCCTATGAGAAAACCTTTAACATTTAATTTGGCTTAATTTTCTTCTAGAAGATCTACTTTCTCAGTATTTTTATGATATTTTGATTATGGTTTGTAGGTACAGATAGTGATCAAAAAAAGAAGCTTAAAAACTAGATCCAAAAATACGTCAAAAGTCTTGTTTTTCAAATAGAAACCCCCGTTTCTTATTATTTTATTGTATTCAGTAGCCAAAATAAGGGGAACTTTGTATAAGATTGTCTATAGCGAAAATTATTAATTTCTTTAATAATTGACAATTTTTCATAGAACTTTAAAGTTGTGTTCGAAGTAATTCATTAGAAAATAATAGCAAATGTCGATAGGGCTCTAGGCCCACTTATATTTATGTTATTGCTTCTTGCTTAAACTACAGCTCCTAATTTTTGACCCACGAACCCCGAACGGAGGAGGTATACAATTCGACTGTCTGCTTTATTTATTTTTTTGGTTCGTGCGCTCCTTTTATATAGTAAACGAGCTCCGATTTTGATGATTTTGGATTCATTTGAATGGGGAGGCTTGAGAAATGGTCCCATATTCATAAAAACGCAAATCCGAAATCTCCTTCCCTCCGAAAACCGCCCCCGAAAGGGTATTTTCTCGAAAATCGAAAATCTGAGATGGTATAATTAAAGATAGGACAATATCCGGAAACGTTTAAATTGAACATTTTTTCAAAAGTGTTACGGTTTTCGAGATAGACGCATGTTAAATATGTATTTTTGCTATATGGAGAGGGTAATTTCTTTCGAAAATTAGAAATTTTTCGATACTACATGAAAGATATAATTATTTGTAGCGACATTTATAATGAACAGTTTTTCCTTAGAGTTACGGTTTTCGAGTTAAATCGGTGTTAAAATGGTAACATATAAAATACTCAAGCGTATTTCCGCAGCGATGCGTTGAGATCTCAATAATAACAACTACAAGCAAAGAATATACATGGGTAATAGGATAAGTACTATCTTCATTGGTATTAGTGAACGTTAGGTACACTCAAAAGTGTAAAATAAATATTTTTTACCAAAAATTGGACCGACGTTATTAGTTGATGCACTGAAAAGTATAAAATAATATTAATTCTATTGGCGATGGCACTTGTGAAGTTGGTGCCAAAAGTTATCAATCTAACTGCAACTGCACAACTTCAAAAGTAACAGCACCAATAGAATTAATATTATTTTATACTTTTCAGTGCATCAACTAATAACGTCGGTCCAATTTTTCGTAAAAAATATTTATCTAATTTTTTTTTCAAGGATTTGCCTCAATGCGTGATCCAAAACGTGGCAGCTGGTTTATTCAGGGCCTCTGTGATGTATTCAGTGAAGGCTATTCTAGACTGGATGTAGAATCACTACTTAAAAAAGTGCAAGAGAAACATGACAGTGAAGCACATAGAAGAGTTGAACAAATTATGACATATGAGAATAGGGGATTCAAAACATGTTATTTATGTAATATACGCGAGTTATTAGGAAGAGTTTGAATTGTGATATATAAGAATTTCGGGTAAAAAACATTCCTTAATTTATCTCTAATAATATTTCATACTCGTTATCAATAAAATATATTTCTGTAAGTATGGCTTTCTTTCCTACCGCTAACACAAGTATGTATATATCCCGCTGCAGGCGGAGTATGTTTTGCTGCATGATTGTTTGCTTATTTTGCTGCATGGTCCGATAAATGTTGCCCCGCATGGTGTGTTGATGTTGATGGCTCCCTTGCTTGTGTTGGCTTCACACGATGCAGGCCATCATGTATGTAAAATGACAGTACAGAGACATATGACTGTGACAAATGATGCAAAATATTGAACATTCTAATCAAGCTCTATTTCTGGTCATTGTCACAATAGAGAAAATGCCCCAACAATCAAAAATAACATGTAATCATGGGCAAAATAACTTTTGAGTACGACTAGACTAGTTCCGAGTGCACCGACAAGGCACGATGCGTGAAAACAATCACCGAAAATAGCCCCGGTTCTATCATCAAATCATGTACGAGTTCAAGCAACCAACCGTGCACGCGATGTCATTTTCTTACACGGAAGCATGCACAGCACCAAGCCTAGCTCCCGTCAAGGAAACATGCAGCAAAACATACTCATACTCCGTCAGCAGCGGGCTTAAGACCAATCAGCAGAATAAGTGTACCCCTAT
This sequence comes from Crioceris asparagi, assembly GCA_958507055.1. Classification (NCBI taxonomy): domain Eukaryota; kingdom Metazoa; phylum Arthropoda; class Insecta; order Coleoptera; family Chrysomelidae; genus Crioceris; species Crioceris asparagi. The sequence goes on from OY293830.1 coordinate 1,588,013, forward strand.
TGATGTACACATATTACGAACTTCCTATTCCTATATTGACTGAAAATTAGATAACGGTAATGTCCACTGATTACCAATCGATTAGTTATCAGAAAGTTGACAGGTAATCAGTAACGATGGCTTAGTGAGTTATAAGTTGGAGGTATGTTTTCTCTGGTTATAAGGCGCTGGAAATGCGTTCGTAGCCTGTGAGATCACAACGTGAGCGCGGGTTCGTGCCCCGCCAGAGTCATAGTTGTTTTTTACATGCACAGGTATCTCTATATACCTCTTCGGGAATATGTATTCCATTTATTAAAACAAACAATAGTGTAACATAACCTATATCTTTTGTTTCTGCTATTACCCAATTCTATTATGAACATCTATCGTTTCGTTTATACTCGCCTTCCACTTAACGAGGCGGAACATGAATTTATCTACGACAAACTAATCTATGCTATGTTATTCGGATCCTTGAAAAAATAATGTCATAAAGACAGCCGTATTTCAAAAACGATAGGACATCCATGTTTGATGAATAAGAGAGAGACAAACATAAAAATTCCAGAGGCTACAAAAATGTGCTGACTGCCAAAAAATAGTTTTTTTAATATGTCACTGTCCGCTTCAAATAATTTCACACATATTTTGACAGATCTGTCAATTAATATTAATAAATATTTTTTACAAAACATTGGACCGACGTTATTAGTTGATGCACTGAAAAGTATAAAATAATATTAATTCTATTGGTGCTGTTACTTTTGAAGTTGTGCAGTTAGATTGATAACTTTTGGCACCAACTTCACAAGTACCATCACCAATAGAATTAATATTATTTTATACTTTTCTGTGCATCAACTAATAACGTCGGTCCAATTCTTTGTAAAAAATATTTATTTCACACTTTTGAGTGTACCTTACATTAGTCACCAAAATCGTTGAACGTTCACTAATACCAATGAAGATAGTACTTATCCTATTACCCATGTATATTCCTTGCTTGTAGTTGTTATTATTGAGATCTCAACGCATCGCTGCGGAAATACGCTTGAGTATTTTATATGTTATCATTTTAACACCGATTTAACTCGAAAACCGTAACTCTAAGGAAAAAATGTTCATTATAAAAGTTGCTACAAATAATTATATCTTTCATGTGGTATCAAAAAATTTCCAATTTTCGAAAGAAATTGCCACATATCAAAAATACATATTTAACATGCGTCTATCTCGAAAACCGTAACACTTTTGAAAAAATGTTCAATTTAAACGTTTCCGGATATTGTCCTATCTATAATTATACTAACTCAGATTTTCGATTTTCGAGAAAATTCGCACCCACCACCTCTTCGGGGGCGGTTTTCGGAGGGAAGGAGATTGCGTTTTTGTGAATATGGGACCATTTCTCAATCTTCTTCTTTCAAATGAATCCAAAATCATCAAAATCGGAGATCGTTTACTATATAAAAAGCGCGCACGAACCAAAAAAATAAAATAAAGCAGACAGTCGAATTGTATACCTCCTCCGTTCGGGGTTCGTCGGTCAAAAATATGGTTATTCGTTGCCAATCTGTCATTAGGTGCTTTTCAGTTTGAGTTAAGGATCATTAACCTATTTTATTAAATCTTACATAAAATCAGATGCTCCCAATGCGCCATACTGGTTATTACATTACATAATTGTTTGGACCCTCTGATGCTAGTGACTTGATTCGGAAATCATCAACCGCCTCGTTAAGTGGAAGGCGACTATACTACATAATCTTTTTCACTATAAATATATTGAACAGAAAATAATGTTTCTATTTATGTATTTTTCGGTGCACCAACTAATAAAATCGGTCCAATTTTTTGTACAAAATATTTATCTATTAAAAAGAGAGCGGCAAAATTATTTTTTTCACAACAAATTAAAGTCAAAAAAGCCGCAACCTCCTGGACCAATAGCATTGTCATTTTCCAAACTTTTTTCGCTAAGTTGATGTACATAATACTCCAGCTAAACGCTTCTTCTTCTTCTTGTGAAAAACTGCCTTGTTAAACTGGTCAATCGGAAAATATTTTTGTAACTATATATTGAGTTCATAAAATTTTATACGGGACCCCAATTTTTATGATGGCCTATTATAGATATAACAAAATCCATCTGTTTTATCTTGCTAATTTTATCGCATTTTTATAAATGAAGGGGAAACAAATCTCATATCAGTGATAATACTTGGTGATTGATATGATAGTTTATAAATAAGCAGAGAGAACATACAATATTGTATGTTCTCTCTGTAAATAATTAATTTCCTTGTTTTGGCATCAAATTAAGTAATGTTCAGCTTCGGAAGTGGGAGGAAAAAGAAGAAACAAACCTCTGAAATGTAAGTAATTGAAACTAGAGCTCAGTTCAGCTTCTATCCTGAAATTTACTAACATGAAACACATAAACAGTGTGTGATCTTAAATGCAATCCAGTGAACCAGTGAAAAGCTTTACTTCTGACCAGTACACTGGATCGAATTTAGAAACACATGCTTAGTTTTCGGTCTAAAGATTTTGATGACCTGACAATATATATTTTTGTTTTATTTATTCAGTAAAACTCAGAAAACTGTTTCAAGTGATGGAAGAGAATACAGGTAAGAAGTAGAGATCTATTAAAATAGGTAGGTATATTATCAATCCATGTTTTTTTTTCTAATTTTAGTGAAAAAGTGGTGCAATTTTCTTCTAGTACATCATCAATTCAATCTGAGCATCTAGCAGGTTGGTGTGAATTTATTTTATATATTTTTTTAAAATTACGAGATAGTAAGATAATTAAATTTATAACAAAGGATCCGCATAGGTATAGGGATTCGTTGAAATCAAGTGCACAAAAAAGATTAAATATTATTATAATGATGCACAAAATGTTTGATAAACAGTAGATTATATTTGATAATATAAATTTTGTAGGGTGCTTGATTTCTAGACATTGAAGTGCCATAACTTTACCACTATAACACAAAGCTCTAGCGTTTTTGTACTTTCTCCAGAACGGAAACGGCCATGTTGTTGCAACACCTTATAAAGCGATTTTTCGATTTCGTTAATTCCCAAAAACCTCGCTTTTGGAAATCATAAAAGCTTCGATTTATCACTAGTTGATGCAAATATCCACCACCATTCACTTCTTGACAATAAGAAACGCGATCTTGGAATTCTCGTACAACATTTTGTAGGACGTCAGGGGTTATGTTATTGATTTCTTCCGTTATCTTAACTTTTAAATATACAATATTGTCTGGTCTATTGAAATATACTCTTGATTTTAAATAACTCTACATGAAGTAATCGAGAGGAGTCAAATCGGGGGATCTAGGCGGCCATTCAATCGTTCAACGTCTTCCAATTCACCTATTATATAACTTCGTTCAGATAATCTTTAACAATACGTGTGTGATGCGGTGGAGCTCCGTCTTGTTGGAACCAAATTGATATATCTATGGCATTTGGATCATTAACATCAGGAAAAAGTTTTTTCATTCAAGTTCATCACATAACCTAAATCTACCTCACCATCAATTGTGCATTCAAAAAAAATGTGAGTCAATAATTTTGTTGTTAATGATACCAGCCCAAACGGTCACTTTTTTGGACATATACAATGAGGCTGTTTTAATATCTACAGTTTTGTCTATTAAACGATCAATGAAAAGTAGCTTCATCAGAAAACACAATTTTGTTTATGAACTGCAAATATGCTTTCATTCTGTCAATCATTAGTTAGGTAAATGAAAAACCCTGTTGCCTTCGATCAGGATCATCCTCATCTAACTCCTGAACCAACTGAACTTTATTGTATTTTTTCAAGTGAAGCTCTCAATATCTATGATTTACTTACATCATTTTCGGTGTCATATGCGGATTTTCCTCAATCACTAACAGTACATCTAACTTTTTTCCTCATCCAATTTAACATTTCGACCTGGTTTTTGAATACCTTTTACATGTCTAGTTTCACTAAATTTTGTTGTTGTATTTTGCTGACTGTCTACATACGTTACGATAAATGTGTTTAGAACCTCTATGACCGTTGTTTACAGAATTTAGAAGGCAGTACACCTCACCAAGACTATCGTTACAAAAAGATGCCAATGTCTCCCAAGAGCCTGCATACAAAAATCGCCCAGGGTTATTCACCAGCACTACCAGCATTCAATTTCCAATAAGACAACAAAATACTACAGCACCAAGTAATAGTAATCGAAAACTTTCATTGCCTGTAAACTTTGCTCAAGTACCAACTTATGAAGTAAAGGGTCGTCCAAAGGGCGAGGTACTTATAATAAACATAAAAAAATTTCATAAAAATGACGAAAGAATAGGTTCAGAGTTTGATAAACAAGCACTAGAGGCACTATTTAGAGATACCTTGAAATTCAACGTTAAATCCTATGAGGATCTAACTGCAAAGGTAAGTTCACTATGGAATTGATTGATTTTCAAAATGATCGAACTGATGTTTAAGGATATCATCAAGAAAGTCGAAAAGTTCAAATCCAAGAAAGCGCTTGCCGAAGCTAATGTATCATTTGTAATAATCATGAGCCATGGTGATAATATTAAAGACAAACAGGCCATACAAGGTGGTTACACAAACATTTACGGATCAGATGATAAGCCTGTGCTGGTTGATGATATATTCAATTTATTTACAGCAACGCAATGCCCAGGCATGTCCCAGAAACCGAAAGTATTTATATTCCAATGTTGCAGGTAATGTAATTTGTATAATAATAAGCAGCATTACTTTCAAAAACTAATGAACGCACCCACTGTATAACCCCTGAAGTTTAGGGCCTAAACTATGCCTCTCCTCCATCCATGATTTTCATCTAAGCAAAAAATGTGCATGTTGTCTTATCAACATTATGTTCCAGAGGTCACAACTTGACAGTGTTGAACACAGATGGTCCGCAACAATCCAAAATTAAACATAACGGTGATATGCTCATAGCCCATTCCACTCTACCAGGTAAAATATATACATAATTTATTATACAATATTTACGCATTTCCTCTGTACATATGAAATGCGATGATTTGATTCAATCGAGATTTCGGGTATGTTTATTTCCATCATCAGGACAAACTAAAAATATTGTCCAGTAAAAAAAATATGTACCGTTACAATACTTTCCTCACATACACATACTACTACACCCACTGACGAGTAGCGGTAGGAAAGTAAAAAGAATGATAACAAGAAAAATTTTTTTCAGTTCTATTAAGAAATCTGGCAACACCGGAATGTCACCAAGAACCTATTTTTGTTCTTGGTTATCGCATGTAGGTAACTGTACCTTGGAAAGAATCTCTCATGGACTAACAAGACTAGGCTATCTCCTACTCTTAACTTAAAGAGTTGACTTATGCCAGGTTTCTGAAAAATATGTACTGGGTGATTCAATAAGGTTGACGAGGTACTGTATCTCAGGAACTTATATTCGTAGAAGTTTGGGGAAAAAAATCGTCACAACCATAATAATAAAAGCGCTTTTATATAAAATAGGATTTGATATCTGGTTTTCATTTTGTTTCCAAAATTACAAAATTTATAATTCAGCCAATAATCAAAAGCTCATCTGTGTCACCTGTGAGTAGGTATTTAAATTCAAAAATATCCAATTTCTTAGAAGGCCTTGAAAAGACTTTGTAGACACTTCCTATGGAAGATGGACCATTATGGTGACATTAAAGTGAGAGTATTCATTTCTAAACTTATAATGGAAAATTTTCGAAAAAATAGCATTTTTTAAACGATCGAAGCAATTACGCCCCCTAGCGGTGGACGTATGAATTTAAAAAAATATTTTCAGCAATTTCTCTGAAGGATTTTTCCCCAAACTTTTACACCTATTATTTCCTCGCCACCCTTATTGAATCACCCGGTACAACATTTACAGTTGACTGAAAAATTGTATTAACCTGAAATTTAACGCTCGACGTTATTTATATTATCCCAGAAGATGGAATCAAACTATTTAGAAAGTTTGAAGTAAAGAACCCATCTAGATTTACGCATCTTCCAACATTAACTTCTACACTGACACTACAGTTTTGAATAATTGTCTCATTTTCAAGGATTTGCTGCAGTCCGTGATCCCACAACTGGTAGCTGGTTTATCCAGGGACTTTGTAGAGTATTCAGTGAAGGTTATTCCTGTTTGGATGTGGAGTCACTATTTAAAAAAGTGCAAGATAATCTTGATAACGAACATAGAGGCATTGAACAAATTATGGCATTTGAAAATAGAGGATTCAAGACATGCTATCTATGTGATATAAGTCAATAAGAAGAATTCAAATAATTGTTGTTTGGTTGTAATTTATCTAAAATGAATGTATTATACTCTTTATTGAAAAAATAGATACAATTTCTGCAGTACTGTTGTTAAAATTCCCATCATTGAATCCTGTTCAAATTTGTCATTTCTCAAGTTAATATTGCTTCTCATTGAAGACTCGATTGAACAACAAGCAAAAACATCATCATGTAGGAATGTTTCTGAAAGCTGATGATATAAATGCTTTTTATGGAATTTGTTGAAACAATAACATTAGAAACTTTCAGTCAGGACTCCTTACGTCTGCTTATTTTGTCCTTGAAACCCTTTAAAGCGGGAACGAGAACAAGAAATTTATGTTACTGAATTTATTGGAAAACTCTGGCTGCGCTTAAAATTGAGAAAGAAATAAGATAAAATCACAAACGACTTGCCAATTTTTATTTCAAATTTTGAAAATCATCTCAATGTTTTGTCCTTCTTTCTTTCACTAAGGATATACCTAATTAACAACAATAGATCACTCAACAAACTAATGGAATCAAAAACAAGGAATGTGGGAGACAGTTTTGCTAGGTACCAAAAAAAAATTGAATTAAAAAAAACATTATGACTAGAACAAAAATGAAAAACTTATTCTATACATTTAAAATTTGAATACAATATTTGAAAAAACAAGTCATAAAACGACAATTCTACAATAATAAATTCGAATTGTTACTAACTGAAATAATAATGTATTAAGACTAAAAATAAATATTACCTACCTACAGAAATAATATGTATATATTATACTTATTTATAATATTTACAAATATATATGTTAAAAAAAACAAATAGAAATAATCACTTAGTATTTGGTTCAGTGAGATATATTATACAAGAAAAAAATAGTATTTAAGATCGAAGAATGCTTTTCATGTACCAAAAAAATTTACAGTAAATATCACACATTGTTCTTCTGGATTGTTTCTGGTGTAAATAGTATAAGAGCTGACTACAAATAAACTTCCCGCCGCGCATGCGGGGAACGATTTTCGCCTAATACAATCGTTATCCGTCTATTTCACAATCATATCAGAGTAATTTTTCCCTGAATCATATACATAAAAATAGTCACAGTTGGTAATGTCATATGTCATCTATCTGAGAACTAGAACGTTGTAAAGCAGGCAACACAAGAGACGCCACTTGACAGGCTTAAGCGCTAGGTCATATGACAATTGACAGCTGATTTATCGGAAACTGTCATTGACATTTTGAAATAGGAAACTGCATTATCGCATAGAAAGTATATAGAATAGCAATATAGTAGACAAAACGACCCTAGGTAAAAAATACCCATTTTCGGGAATTGAGTTTTCTAACAGTAGAAGTATAAAAACTAATATTTTCAAATTATTTCATCCTCTTACTGAATCAGCCATTTTTTTATAACGTGTAAGTTGAGCTCGAGAGATTTTGGTGATTGAATCATCTTAAAAATAATTCTTAACAGCACTTATTAATAGCTTTGTAATTTTTTTCCGATAAAAATTGAGTTTTGAGTCTATACAACATTCTCTGAAAATGTTTGCGAATGAAACAAATGATTGTTGTCAGTTTAACAAAGACAAGAATTTATGTCTAATGAACAGGGACTTTTCTCAAAATTTCTAAGCAAAAAAAAAGTATATTCGAATATTAAAAAAAATGATCTAAATTTTATTAGTCCAAAATCGAATTTAAATTATATTTTAAAAAAAAGCTATAATAGCCCCCATATTTCGCTCAAATTCCCAAACAGAAGCCTATGTTAAGACATACAATCTCAAGTGCTTCGTATAGAAAATTTAGTTCCATAATAATCAGATTCATAAATTATCATAGCACATTATAATTTATAGAGAAGCAAGAAAAATCAGTCACCTGTTAAGCTATATAAAGAGAGGTTCAAAACAAGCTTGTTATTTGTTTTTCCTTAATTATTAACGATTATTGATATGTTTTTATATATATATATAGATTGAAAGCTGGCAAAAGTACGAAAACGAATCACAGTTGAATAAAGCAGCATTTATTGGCCCCGGGTTAAACCTTGTTTTGTGCGATATATAAATGAACGAGTGGCATTGTTTTTTTAACCTTCAATAGACTATCAACAAGTGAAATTTTTGAAAAAAATTAAAAATAGTTTTTATTGGGCATTTAAGATTTAAACCGTACCGATGAGTACCTACTATTGCTATCCTTTTCTCGATTTTAACTATACTTATGTATTATGTATATGTGTTTGCCAGCAACAGCAATTCCATAACAAATTACTGTTTGTCTACCACAACACAAAATTAAACTTTAAATTAACAATAACGTCTGACGTCTGGCAATTGCCTAGTAGCAGAGCCATAAACAAAAGTCCAAAAAGTACCTATATACCAGAGAACGAGACGTATATATACGCTCCATGCTCGTGCGTAATTCCAGTGACGGATCCCATTGTCGTTCCATGTCGACATTATAATGATCTTGGTTGAATGAGATAATTATAATTACCAATATTGGATCACACTTGGAGCTTAACAGGCGGCGAGATGTCTGCGATCTAGATACGAATTCGAAATTTCAAGTCTCTAGACCGTATGGGGCCTGAGAAATCGCTGCGGAGACCATTGATACAAGAACCGAAAGTAATAAAAACTATTTAAAAATAAAGGCAAATATAGTCAAAAATCAAGCCCACAAGAACATAGCTCGGCATAAATAGATCAGATACCAATTTGCTATGGTTTGCAGAAGCAAATTGGGTTTTACATTTTTCATTCAAAATTGAATTTGATCAGGTCTAAACAAACATACATAAAAGTACAAATTCTGGGTGAGTGTGTAGATCAGGTTCCAAAGGATCTCGATAATTTCACTTTAACAGAGTGGCCTTAGGGCATGTTTTGGATCTGTTTCCACTAAAAATTATTAGGCGATCGCTTCATTTTGGCGACGGAGAAAATTCTAAAGTTTACTATTTTCACCTCAAATTTTCCCTAATTCCGTTATTTATTTTATTAGTTTATTCATACAAATTCGACTTCATGTATCGGATGCCCGTACAAACGTGTCATTTTGGCAACATCGCACAATTACGATTGCGGGTTAATTTAGTATCATATTAGTCAAATTACTGCTAAAAGTATATCACTAAACACTTATTTTCCCCACCCAGCACTCCTATTCACTACACCCTTCTGTAACTTTTTTAGGGCTTGGCGCCTTAAAATTTTCATTGGAATCAGTTTCAACAATCCAGGCCTACATAACTGAACAGAAAAAAAATGTCAAAAATTCTCTAGAACCTGATCTACACATTCACCAAATTCTGTGTCAATAGACGGCGGCTAAATGTCTACTTCAGTAGAGGGTTCATTTTGGGTGTATCTCAAAATAGTATCTATATAGGCTAAATGCTTTAAGCCTCCTAAAGCCACCGAACATCCTGCAATAGAAATAGCATTTCATTTAGATTACTGGCACTGTCATACCACATAATTTTCACAACAATCGAATATCGCTTTGAGCTAGCAGTAAATCTATAAGAGTGAAGTGAAATTCCATAATATTTCAAAGGACAATTACACCATCTGGGCTGCATTGAATAGAGCTCGTAGTGCACCTTAGGCAACGGTAAGAGCAAGAATATATAGAGGGAGGATGCCTAACTCTGTATCCTGTTCTATAAGCAGCATTGGCTGAAATAACGTCCTGTGATAAGTTGTCAATTGGGGGGTGTTGCGCAGAATTCCACTGAGTGTCTATTATTGTATATAAGCTTCCTTCGCCCATATTACATAAGGACGCGCTGCACGATTATGCGCAACGCCCCGAAATGACATACGATAACCCAAGGTTTTTTTGGGCTACTCCCACTACTCGTGTTAGTCGTCCTCCTTATATTTGTTCATGGCTAAGAGTCTATTCAAATCAAGACAGACGAGCACTGCTCAAGCAAAGCACTGCAATCTCTCGATTTTGAGAATGAACAAGCAGAGGCTATCAAGAAGAACTCATTAGCACAAATTCCATGACACGATGAAGATCATTTTTATTACCCAGCCCAAATATATTTTCATATAACCTTGTGTTTTATTTATGGACTATCAGAGGTTGAAAAAAAAAATGCCCTCGCCTTTCGATAATGCAGACATGACAGAAACAATCCAGCACGGTTTTTACAAACGAAAAAAAAAGTATAATAATAATAATATAAATCGATAACCTTCTCATCTTTCATGTTATTGCTCTGTTATACTTTTAAGGGTCATAGGGAAAGGGTCTTCCCTCAGTCGTCGAATTCTGCTCAATTTCCCGAAGCAGAGCATCAGCTCGGCTAGCTGTAACAGTTTCAAAATAACTAACAGCATCGTGACACGTATACTCACTGCTGTCCTGTTTGAAATGTAGACCCAACACGATATTCAGGGCGGAAGTATCGTAGCTGTGGCAACCCGAGTACCTGTATTGAGGCTTTTTGTTAAACTTGCACCCAGCCGATTGAGCGCCAATTGGGATGATGCAGTCCTGCGTCAGGGCACATTGCACCCACGGCAACATCACATGACGATGTATGTGATCACTGTTGAGTATTATAAGGACGTCGGATTTGACCATTTGTAAAAAGAGAAAATTATCCGCATCGGTGTGAAAATATTCGAACATTTTTTTGTGTGTCAAACTGGAGACGGGATTTTTCAAATCGAATGGCCAAGCGATAATACCGCTACCATCACCACCACCACCGCCATCTTTACGCATCACAGCATTATTGTAGAGTCTATTTATCACATTGTGGGTAACGTTTTTCATAAGTCGATAATTTGGTTCCATGTAGAAGATGGCTCCAGTGTGCTCCAGGGCATCCTTGTACATAATGTGTATTATTATTAATTAAAATAAAATAACTTATTATAATGCAACTGTGTTTTGAAGAAAAAATCAAAAACTACATAATATAAGACGCCCTAAAATAAGACGAAAATCAAGAATACCAATTTCCGAGTTTTTGTCTCCTTTTGGAGATATTGACCCCTTTTTTCTTGCTTGCGGGATGTTGGAGGAAAAAGGGTGTTGGGTGGCGAAAACTACGCATGTAGAGGTATAAAAGAAGTCGTACTTACCAGTAAAATCACTGTAGACACCGTCTCAACAAGGCATTTTCTTCATAAATTGCCATTTTTAATTGGATATTACACTCTAAACACATTTCACTTCTGACTAAGTCGTCGTCATATTGTAATTACTGAAATATTCTTAGAAAATGGACATACGTTTCAATTGCTATAGTAGAATATGTTGTAGACAATAGAAAGAAGTATCTGTATATGAAAAATAATTCAAATGAAATTCATTCGAACAAGCTAAGGAATAAAATTGAATACAGATTTAGTATTATGTGGTTGGCTAGGTTTGTGTTTAGGTAAGAGGTTTGTTTCCTTAATATTTGCTAAACAACTCAATTTAAAACTTATATTTTATATAAAATAAGCTGTTCCGTATAGTGATGGTATCAATTTACTTGCTTGTTAATTATTCTTTGTATAAAATACTTCGAAACCTACGTAAGTACTGATATTTCAAAATATCCAACAGTTTATCGCTAGAAGCGCTGCAGGACGCATTCTGTTCTATGTATTTTCAACCTTTTAGATATAGAGTATTTGAAACGTAAGTCGTTTCTTGTTTCGGCCATTTTAAATTTCAAAACAACAATAATAGTGGCTAGACCATTCGCTAGACATGAGTCAAGGAGTGCAACGTGAAATGTACGTATTTACAGTGATCAATGTGAATCTTTCAAGAAAATACTTGGTTGAGACGGTTTCCACAGTGTCATTTCTGGTAAGTACGACTTCTTTTATATCTCTACATACATATGTTTCCCCACACAACACCCCTTTTGCTCCAACAACCCGCTAGCTTGTTGGAACAAAAAGGGGATTCAATATGTCTAAAAGGTCATGAAATCTCAAAAATTGGTATTCTTGATTTTCGTCTTATTTTGAGGTGTTTTATCAGAAATCACCGTTAAATCTTGACGCCACAGTTATCATCAGAAACGAGCCCGTCACTCATATCTCGTCACAAGTAACTAATATGAAGATCTGGACAAAATTTCTTTAAGGTAAATAAATGAACTTACTTGAATTATTAGCGGTCTGAAAGCGTGGAGTGTATTCGCTTCAACGTATGAAGGGTAATATGAGAGATCGAAAGTAATAACTTGGCATCTTGAACTGTTACAAAAATTGGTGAGCTGCAAAATTAAATTCCACATCAAGTGATTATTATTATTATTATTATTACTGTCTTTCTGTTTTCATTCACTAACCGTTTTATATGCTTGATCGCCTAATCCTAAATTATACACCAGTATCGTGTTATTGGTTAGCACTTTTGCTACATTCAAGACAAGCCCAATGGCAAGGCTTTCCTGTCCATCAAGTGCATATGTAACAACAACTGGTAGTGAAGTATTTTTCCATACATCTTTCGGATACAGTCGTGGATTATCAGTGAACCCTAACATGGTTAAGTACTTTACATCAGCATTCAACGTTTTAGTTTCAGCATCTCGAAGATTATCCTGAGAATAGATGGACAAATTCTCATTTAGCAATAAACTAGATCAATGTATATAATATTAGGATTACCTTGAAATTTTTTATCTGTTCATTGGTTGTGGATACGATGTTCTGTATACTTTCGGGCTTTTGTTGGCCAAATATTATGAAAATGAAGGTGACGGATATAACGACGCATAATAATAGCATAAAATTTTTCGTCCTCATTGGTATACATCGATTTTCCAAAATATAGTTATGGCTTTTTGCATCACACAATCGCTGGCTTTCAGATCAGATGTGGGTGCGTTATAGTTTCAATGAGATTTCATTTAGAGATTGCTTGATGAAACTGATAGAGATATGATCACAATAGTTTAATAACATACTCCAATGATTGATGAAACTGAAAATAATAAAAGTGGAATTTTCCCCGCATAAACATGAGTCACAAACTAACCAAACATGAACTTGAATTGACATTGACAATTTATCACGGAACTAATAAGTTCAGAGGGATGCATCCATGATGTGGATGCATCAAGAGATTTGAATTTGGGAGCTTGTTCTTCTTATGCTACTCGGTTGTCTCTGGCTACCAGCACCAGCAGGAGAAAACATACAACATACCTCCTGGCTATTCAACTCATCTATGTGGAAATATTCAGACTGTTCCTAAATACGAACCATTCGCCTGGCCCACGGTCGTACCACAGTATAGTCACAGTACAAAGAACTATAACCACAGTATAAAAAACTATATTATAATGTGGTTAAACTAGCGTCCAGTATAGATTCAGATATTCAGTGCTTTAGTTATACTAGAGCGCCATATAGATCTAGACACAGAATACTAATAAATAGATCTAGATCTATACAGCGCTCTAGTTATTACTGGGGTTGTACCACGGTCGTAAAAACTATGGCTACAGTCCATAGTAAAAGCTCTGGGAGTCGAATGTCGAATTACATAGCGTAGCAAGCATGATATATGGATATATGGATATCGTGGTAGCAAGTAGGTGTAGAATATGGTGATACTTCCATTGGCGGCTATTGATTTAGACCTCATTTGGCTTCACTTGCTCTCCGAATGCGAAGTCTCCATGGTAATTCCATGCTCTAAGATAAGCTCAGTATTCTGAGTGAATAATATCAAGACCTATAGAAATGGAAATATATTAACGGAGACATTAACATTCCCCCTTCAATTATGAAGCACGCGACAGAATTTGGAAGCTGAAAAAGACTGGACGCTAAGCGAACCACTTTTTTACGCTCATTTCAAGAGCTTGCTGTAAGCTCAAGTAAGCTGTATGACCGTGTACGAAACACGCTGTCTATCTTTTATCTCAGTCATCTTTCAAACGTCCAACAATCATATGTTTTTTGTTTTTGTTATGCATATGCAATTATGCATATTGCATATGCAAATGTCAAATAAATGATGTTCTCTATATATTTTACCTGATTTTACCTAAAATTATTTGGTAAATTTGTCTCTGCGTAAATGTAAGAACGATTTTAGCCTTTTTTGTCTATGGTATTTAAAAAATGAAGACTGAACCCATCGAAGATTACCTATCTGGCAGTAATGAAAACTACAAAGATATTTTTGTCAAAAAAGAGAAAACGGACTTAGCTTGTCTTCATAAAGATGAATTATACGAAAATCATGAAGATACTGCACAATTTACCTATAACATTAATGATACCACTGCCATTAGAGATGTTGATGATAACAGTATTTTTGTCAAACCTGAAGTTGAGGAAGATGCTTGCTATTCGCAATCTATCTCCAGTTTCAAATCTGGTGCAAATTCTGCGTCACAAGAAGAAGACAAAAATATCAATAATTCAATTTACAAATGTGATGAATGCGATTATATGACAAAGTTTAGACGTAACTTGAGAAAGCATATATCATCGCATACGGATGTGAGACCATTCAAATGCGATCAATGCCCCTACATGGCAAAGACGAAAACCTATCTGGTATGCCATCAGAAGGTCCACGAGAAAGTGAATCCCTTCAAGTGTGACGAATGTGACTTTGAGACAAAGGCAGCAATATATCTGAGACGACACATTCAGCGATGCCATGCGAACAAAACTTTGTTGAGTACTTTTCTGTGCGAAAAATGCGATTATATATCAAAGGACAAAGATGCCATGAAGAATCATCAGTTGAACCATCTTGATCTTATTAAAGTAGAAAACATAAAAAATGAGAATTTAGATAACAAATTTGGTAGCAAGGATTTCAAGTTGATGTACAAATTGGAAGTGAACGAGAACCAGAAAATACATCAGAAAATAGGGCAATTCAAATGTGATAAATGTTCGTACGTGGCAAAAAGGAAAAGCAATCTGAAATGCCATCAACAAGTCCATAAGGATGTGACACCAATCAAGTGTGACAAATGTGAGTTCGAGACAAAGGCATTACGATATCTCAAACAACATTTGAAGCGATGCCATGAGAACAGAACGTGGGTGAAAACTTTCGGTTGTGGAAAATGTAATTACATAACAAAGGACAAGAATGGCATGAAGAATCATCAGCTGATTCATCTTCCTGTCGAAGTAAAAAACATTAACAAGGATAAGACTGATACAACTTATTATAAAGGTGATGACAGTCAACTGAGGCCGTACGAGTGCAATCAGTGTTCCTTCAGGTCAAAGACGAAAGATGGTATCCAAAAACACCGATTACTGCATAAGGTAGGGAAACCGTTCAAATGCGCAAAATGCTCGTTCAGGACAACGACTAAATTCCTTCTTGATAGACACCAACTGGTGCATGTGCAGCAGCGGTCATTCAGTTGCAATGAATGTTCCTTTGCCACAAAAACTGAAAAGTATCTTGAAAGACATAAATCAATCCATCATCAGAAGAAATTGAGCACATCAACTCAACAAGTAGCCAATAAGAAAATTGTGATGAAAAAGTATGCCTGCTTAAAATGTAATTTTGTATCGGAATTTCGTAGAGGTATCCAGCAGCACGAAGAAGAGACACATTCTATGGTAGCTATTATTAAATGAGACAGAAAATAAAAGTTTCAGGTGAGAAACCAAAGAATGCATGAAAAGTATGAATCATTGTACTCAATGTAGGAATCAGTATATATGTCTACTTCAAGATATAGGAACTTTCAAATAGAACTTGAGAAAATATTTAGCAGATAATGCCTATACTCCTAAATTCGATCAAGGAAGAAATATTGAGCAACTTGCTAAGAAAATGTTGTTACATAGAGAGTTTATCACTTATTTACGATCATTATTCGTTTTGGAATCTTTTTTAACTACAATATTTACTACTGATCTAATCATAGACTATAAAATTATTTATGGTCTGTGGATCTTATTCTCCTATTATTCGGCCCTGTTCTTCAGTATCATTTTTAAGGAACTCCATCATATCTGCAATATTTCTCATTTCGTCTAAATCTCTTGATCTGGTATTCACCATATATTCTTAGCGCTTAATGCGAGATATCCCACTTCTAACACAAATTGTAACGTTTAGCCCTATGCTAAACGGTGTTGACGTCAATGCAGCTTTTCAAAAAAGAAGACTTTAACCGTAATGAGTTAGTTCTTTTTATATTCCAGCCGAGACAGCATGGCTGACTTTGAAATGGAAAATAAACTATTCAAAAACAGATACGACGAAACTCTGGGATCAGTCTGTGGAGAAGACGCCGCGGTCCAGGACGATATTAAATCCAATGTTAATCTTGTACTTACCTATGTTATTTGAGTTAAAACAAGTCAATTGGCAACATTTTTAGTCTACTATAGTCTTTGCATTACGTCACAGGTGACTTGGTACGCATAAAATTTCCAATGTGTCAAAAATTACACTTATTGGAATCAGCTGATTATCTGTTTAATAGGTTTGGTCGTTCGAAAATATAAATATAAATAGCCATGGAAAATTGACGGATATACGCTGCAGATAATCATTTTAGTCACATTCTTAGAGTAGACAAAAGTCGTGCGTACACTAGACAGGAAATGCTGCTCTGTATAGTCGCTGTGAAACGAAGGTAAAGCCAATTTTTTGTCGGGAGCCATTAGTTTCATTCTCACCTTGGTGGTTACAGCTTATTTTGATTTTCATTTTTAGTGCTATTTTTTAATGAAAATGACGATTTTTTTTTATTTTAACACAATGGTGAAATGCGAGGCTCTTGGATACAAGAGTCGCTCTCGAAAAAAAGAATATGATGTTACGTCCATTGGCGGCCAGTGATTTAGTCCACATTTGGCTTCACTTGCTCTCCGAATGCGATGTATCCTTGGTAATTCCATGCTCTAAGGTCGCATTTGACCACATCAGTTAGGTAAGCTGTGGCTGTGACATAGATAAGTGATTGTCGCATGTATAGTATACTGAGCTGTGATTTGACTAGAGAAACGAACTTGCATACTGATTGGTGTGATCATGAACAAATATAGTGAGGACGAGTAACACGAGTAGTGGAAGTAGCCCAAAAAAACCTTGAGTTATCGTATATCGTTTCGGGGCGTTGCGCATAATCGTGCACCGCGTCCTTATGTAATATGAGCGAAGGAAGCTTATATACAAATAGACATTCAGTGGAATTCTGCGCAACACCCCCCAATTGACAACTTATCACAGGACGTTATTTCAGCCACTGCTGCTTATAGAACAGGATACAGAGTTAGTCATCCCCCCTTTATATATTCTTGGGTGTAATATTGACAAGTAACGTTTTTAAATACGAATCATCTACAAACATAACCATGCCCCTTGACACGGCATAATAAACAATTCCCTTGACATGTTTGTGTATGTCAGATTTTAATCGATTTGAAAATTCTGTAAATCTATACTATTCAAACTGATAAATTTTAAAATAATCTCAAAATTAGGCATACTTAGGCCACAGAAATGTTTCAGCATTGAAAATATTCTAATGCTATCCACTTTCTTACTCGCTGCCAGGTGGCGCTCCAGTGCATTCGCTTAATTCTGTTTAACGAGTTTAACCTTCTGTTTCCAGTCTTCTTGCTCATCAGCAAAGAACAACACCATAGATTTGGAGGTGGTGTTCTCCATGGTACGGTCTTATTGTACCATGTAGGCATATTCTGTACATTTGAGTAAGTCTCAGAACTAAAAGTTGAAAGCCAGAATACAACTAATCTTGTTGAGTTTTGACTAGTTTTGATGTATTCTGACTTTCAACTTTTAGTTCTGAGAATTACGCAAAAGTACAGAATAGGCCTACATGGTGTTCTCTGAAGAAGATAGTGTTCTCTGTTAAATGTCAACTGTCAATTTAGTTCATATCTGCTATTTTCTATCAACGTTATTTTTTGTAGAAATAATAAATAATAGTAATTATTTATCAGCACCCTCAGCTCAGTTGGTCAATTAATTTTATTTTCAATAAGAAGAAAGAAGAGTGAATGAAGACTAAGCCGATCCAGATGGATTCATCTGCAAACGATGAGAATAACAAGATTATTTTTACTGAAAATGAGAATCTAGAAGGTTCTGATGAAAGTATTACCGACTCAAATAAAGCATCGCTTCTTGAAGATGAAGAATTGTTGCACAATAAATTTAATGATGCCTTTGAGGTCTCACAAAATTTTGTCGTAGATGATGATGAAAGTATATTCATTCAAAATAAAGACGAGGGAGGAGAAGAAGTTGAGGATTATTCTCATCAGGATTCGCAAGTCATTTGTTTTGAATCAGGTTCAAATCATGCTTCACTTGATAAAGAAGACGATACTATTGATTTGATTTACCAATGCGATGAATGCGATTACATGACTAAGATTAAAAGTAATCTTAGTAAACATAAAATATCGCACAAGGAAGACAGACCATACGAATGCGATAAGACTCCAAACAGGTCAAAGAAAAGAAAGCGTTTGACAATTCATGAAGTGGTCCAAGAGGAAGAAATGACCAAGCTCATGTGTGATGAGTGTGACTTTGAGACAGATACGCTAATCAATCTTGAGCAACACTACAGAAGATACCATGAGAACAGAACTTTGGTTGAAACATTCCTCTGCCAAAAATGTGATTATCAAACTAAGAACAAGATTCTCATTGAGAACCATATGCAGTTACATATTGATCATACGCAAGAAGGAAACGATGAGGACTTAGATTACAAATCCATGTACAAGTCTGAGCTGAACGAGCTCCGAAAATCACACACGTTAAGAAAGACATACAAATGCAAAAAATGTCCCTTCAAATCAGCGTCACAAGATGGCATCGAAAAACACGAATCACTACATACAAATACAAAACCGTACCGTTGTACAAAGTGCCCTTTCAGGGCCATGACAAACTTCAATCTCAACCGACACCGGTCGTTGGTACATGGCCAGATGCCGTTATACAGGTGCCATGAATGTTCCTTTTCCACAACAACTGAAGCCTATCTTCAAAAACATCAATCAATCCATTCCCAAAAGAGTGCTAAAACACACAATGGTCATTATCAAGTAATCCTCAATGATCAGGGAATGTACAGGTATGCTTGCTTGAAATGTAATTATGTATCGAAATTCATTGGAAATATCAAAAAGCACCAAGTGATACATTCTAAAATGATAAATGCTAAAGTGGAAAACAAGCCAAGTTTCAGGTAAGAATACATTTCATTGAGAATAAGAACTTGTACAATGTACACTTTTTTAATTAATTTTGTTGTTTCATGTTATTTAAAAAAATTGGTAAAAGCCTTTACCTATCACTTCCCTCGACAAACCACCCCGCTTCTACCGTTCTTATATTGACATATTAACGAAAACCCTTAAATTGCGTCGCCGGTAGTCCTTCAATATGTATACCAAAATTAGTTGTCCTAGGTCAAGCCGTTATTGAGCTACACCGCCAACAGACTACAGAGACAGACCGACAGACTTGAGATACCATGATTTTCGTGATCTAGGAACCCCAAAACGTAAATATCAGCAAAAATCTCGAGGTCGATTTTTTACGTGCATACAATACTTCCCTTATTGAGGGAAGTAAAAAACTAAAACAACTTATTAAAAAATATCAGTTGTTGACCGACTTCCCAAACGGAGGAGGTATACAATTCGACTGTATGTCTGCATGTGTTTTTTTATATTCGCGACTTTTACATAGTAAACTTGCTCCGATTTTGATGACTGTTTTTTCCTTTCCCTCAAAAACATCCCCATAACGGGTAGTGGGGGCAATTTTTTTCAGAAAATTAAAAATCAGAGACGGCAGAATTGAAGGAAATTCCATATCCGGAAACGTTTAAATTAGACATTTTTAAAAACAATCAAACAAGGTTTCCGCGTTACAGTCTGAAATATGTGTTTCAGCTATGTGGAAGGGGCAAATTTTTTCTAAAAATAAAAATATGAGACAGCCAAATTAAAGAATAGATTCGAGTAACGTTCAACAATTTTCATGACTAATGTTACACTCAAAATTGTGAAATAAATATTTTTGCCAATAAATTGGACCGACTTTATTAGCTGGTGCACTGAAAAATACAAAATAATATTAATTTTATAGAATTAATATTATTTTGTATTTTTCAGTTCACCAACCAATAAAATCTATCCAATTTTTCGTAAAAAATATTTTTTAACACAATAAAAATATAAAATATAGTACGCTCGATTTTCTTCGTCACTTCATTTTTGTCATGGCCGTACACCATCCCATTTTTTAAATTCAACGTAATGATATTTTTAAATATAGACCAAAACTAATCAATCAGTGAAAACATTTTTGAAATCCATCAATAAATGACTTAGATTATTGAAGTATACGTATTTTAGTACGGAACGTTTCGCCTGTGACGTCATCTGAACTACCGAGATCGCCATACCACGGAGTCGCGCCAGGCTCTTGCTCCGTTTGTGTTTCTTTTTTATTTTATTTATGAGTGTAGTTTTTAGTTCATTATAATGGAAGAAGGCTACGTCAAAGGACAAAGTGATAATTTGCCTAATATTGATATTTACACAGTGATGGACTTTCTTTCTTCAAATCCGTGTTATGTTCGGACTGAAATAAAAGGAGTTAAACTTTTTAAGTAAGCATTAAGCATATACTTCTAAATTTATTTCATCAGCCACGTGGACAACTGTGATTTCTATATAGAAAACGTTTCAAAAACATATCGTCATGTCAACAATACATTCGTCTATTACGCGCCGTATACGGACAAGATATCAAATGTATTGATATCAAAGTCTAAGATCCTTAGATAGACTGTTGATATATTTTCAGGGAAGAAGCTATTGGATACGTGAGGGCTTTAAAAGCACAGTTAAATACAGAATTTTACATGAACATAATGGTGGAAAGTGTAGTCAATCAAATCAAATCACGCTTCATTAGTTTGCATCATTGTTTCCTTGTTATTATATTATTTGAAACACGAAAAAACAATTTATTTGGATTTTTAACAATACAATGTTTGTAGGATTTTTTCGGCGAATACGGGCCGCATCTTTTAGGTCAAATGACTTCAGACGATAGAGGGCGTTTAGTAATGAAATTATTTTTACAAGCGCAACTTCAAAGTCCCATAACTTTTTCATTTTTAGAGATATTCTAATGATTCTTTCACATTTTTGTTTCATTTTGCCAAAGAAATCAATGGAAACTTCCTCATCGATTTATCTTGATTCCAGCGAAGATGCCATTGTTCTTTCTGAAACACCGAATGAACTGAGCGAAAACGGGCAAGATCAGTATCAGCAGCCTGCGGGTTCTGGAGATGAAGATGATAACATACAGCAGGAGAGTGAATCTAATGTTCTGACTCTTGAGGCAGATATCTCTGATGCTGATAGCCATGGTTATTCCATAGAAAATACTGAATCAGAACAAGTCGATGAAGAATGTGCTTATCAAATGACAGAATCCATCATGTCGGAAGAAATAATAAATACAGAGGAGGAGGGAAACTCTTCAATTACCAGGTAAAAATAATATTTTATCGTTAACAATAACTCCATTTACTAATTACATATATATTGCTATTCTCTAAACAGTGTCGTAGACAACACTACTGCTGCATTATTGCAGCAAGAAGAACAAAACCGTTCAGCGCGTTTCTTCTGCGACAAATGCGATTACCGGGCCGAATATCCGTATCAAATAAATCATCATCAAATCAGCCATAGTGACTATAGGCCATACCAGTGCGATAGATGTTCGTACAGTGCAAAAACTGAAAACTATCTCAGATTACACTTGACCAGACGACACAAGAGCGTTTTCAGAAAATGCACCAAATGCCCATTCACAGCAAGTGCAGAGGACGAGATGCGTTTACACTTTAAGAACGTTCACAAAATTATATTACCCAAGCCCCACATCATGGGTAATGTTGGTGGAAATTAACTACTGTTTCTTGATACAAGCAAGTAAAAAAGAGTGAATTGAACTGGTGGTATGGTTAATGGTTATTACTGGTTCGTTCACCATTCACATTATATTTATGATTTTATTGATTCTAAATCATATATATAAGACAAACATGTGTGGGACGTTGTATTTGGCTGAGTTGAGAAAATATGTCATCAATGAAAAATAAAAAATGATATTTACTATTCCCAACACAGTGTTGAAAAAAGAGATGGCGTTTCGACCGAAAAAATGCAACTGCTATACTAGTACATTGATATAATTAATTATCCATTTTTTTTTTGAAATTGTAAACGTAAATAAAAGATATATTAAGTAGGATTTGTGTTTTTTTTTTGGTTACAGTCTAGTTGAGCGGCTTTGGTTAAAAGCCCTAAAATTTGCAAAAATAGGCGTATTTTAGCAGAACTTTTAATAAAATTGAGGCGGAACGCTGCCAGTATAACTTTCGCAGCATTAACGTTATTTTATGATTGGAGAAGTTTCATGATGTTGGTCATATTTTATTCAACGTAATGATATCTAAATATAGATCAAACCTAATCAATCAGTAAAAAAAATTGAAATCCATCAATAAATGACTTAGAAATAGATTATTGAAGTATACGTATTTTAGTACGGAACGTTTTGCCTGTGATGTCATCTGACCTACCGAGATCGCCGTACCACGGAGTTGCGCCAGGCTCTTGGTCCTTTTGTGTTTGTTTAAGTAAAGTCGTTCGTTTCTTTTTTATTTTATTTATATGTGTAGTTTTTAGTTCACTATAATGGAAGAAGGCTACGTCAAAGGACAAAGTGATAATTTGCCTAATATTGATATTTACACAGTGATGGACTTTTTTCTTCAAATCCGTGTTACGTTCGTACTGAAATAAAAAGAGTTAAACTTTTTTAGTAAGCATATACATTTAAGTTCATTTCATCAGCCACATGGTCTAACTTACAACTGTGATTTTTATATAAAAAACGTTTCATAAACATATCATCATGTTTACAATAAATTCGTCTATTACCCGCCGTGTACGGACAATATATCAATTGTATTGATATCAAACTCTATCTAATCTCCTTAGACAGACTTTGTTGATATGTTTTGAGGAAAGAAGCTATTGGATACGTCCAAGTGACACGTGAGGGCTCTAAAAGCACAGTTAAATACAGAATTTGACCTGAACATAATGGTGGAAAGTGTAGTCAATCAAATCAAATCACGCTTCATTAGTTTGCGCCACTTTTTCCTTGTTATTATTATTATTATTTATAATAAAATGACAATTATGCCAGAGGCGTAGAGTTTTAGGTAGGGTTAGCCTTGCATAGATGCAGAATATGCAGCTGTTTTTTGTGCCTAGGTAAAGTTATGCATTGGTTAATGCAAACACGGAACATGTGGCCATTGATTATATCAAATTTCAACAAACGATGATATTGTGTATCTATCATGCGCACATGTTAATTTTTCAGCAAACAAAAATATTTTCATTCAGATACCCATAAAAAACAAAACATAAAACTGCTGTCAGGAAAAAACAACAAATAAACAGTCAGATTGATCAGGACACCTATATATCTGAAGGTAGGTTTGTCGGCGGCAGTTAAATCAGAGCTATATATTTTATGTTATCTACAAGTCTTCATCATTGAAAACATATAGATAATAGATACCCACCTACTATACCTATGTTTATCAGCAATCAGCAGCCAAATGGCTTACATCTGAAACGAACAATAGAGATTATACACCTATATACAGGGTGTCCCTTGAAATGTCTCTATAAAATGCTGGCGATAAAAAAAGCTTAAAATTTGTACAAAATTGGGTATTTTGTTTGAAATACGGTTCTGAAGTTATTCATTTTAAATCTTTGTTTTCTGTTATAAATTTCTATAGCGGGTCGCTGGATTGTGCTAGAATTTAATACTTATATACACTGACATTGTTAAATAGAACAAACTTGTCATAAAAATAAAAATGTTTTAAAAGATATTCTTGTACCCGCATGTCCCACTTAAAATACATTCGCAGTGTAGTGATATAATTTGGTACAAAGGTAAGTTTGAATCAACTTATTTTTGACCGCCTTCTATTTCAGACTGAGGAGGTATGCAATTCGTCTGTGTGTTTTTTTGCCCATTTCGAACAGTAAACGCACTCCGATTTTAATTACATATATCTTTTTCATTCGAAAGGGGAATGTTGAGAAATATGGTCCCATATTAAAAAATCCAACATTTCCTTTAGCAGTATAACATGTGGTAGATTGTGTAAAAAAGACACCCTGTAGATATATATCTTACATTTCTTTCGCTATACCAATCTACTATCAAATGATTATACCTATCGATAAGGTTGTTGAATTACAATAAATAATAATTTAAGTCGAATGGATTGTTGATGTGTGTATGAATGATTTTTGTCTGGTGTTTGAGTGGTTGTTTTTAGTTATATTAGTTCATGTTTGGCAGCCTCATCACTGGTTCAACTCGTTCAAGCTATGGATATAGGTATGTATTTACCTAGGTATTTTGCAAATTCTATACCATCACATGCAATCTTTGGTAGTAATTATTAGTGTTGTTTCGTCGATATATTTTACACGTGTTTTTACATTTATATACCACTAACTTAATTAGTAACGAAAGTATGTATGTATTGCAATTGAGTTGAATTGAGCGGTAGGAAAGTCGTTTGGGTGAACCAGAGAACACTACCTCCGGATGGACCCACAGATGTGATAACCTGTCGAAAGTACTTGTTTTTGTTTTGTCAAATCAAGTGCCTGGATAACGCCTTAAGTTGTATCAAATGTGCAATTGGTTGGATTTAAAAACAATTAAGAACGGCGTTTTTTATATCGACTGAGCTTATTTAAAATGACATTCCGACAACTACAAGGATCATCGATATATGTATTTATTTCCTTTTACAACTAAGGTAACTGATGGGAATGGCATTGAAGTTTTTTCGGTAGGTACTTGAATTTTATAAACTTTGGATCAAGCCTCTACATTTGGATATTTTCAACTGATTTGTTATTCAAATACAAAATATTACCACAAACGCACCAACACTTTTATTATATTCTCATCCCCGACAATTATTCCGCCAACAAAAGTTGGCATCTTCAGTCGTAAACCGGCTGTCATTATAGCTCTGAATATGCCAACTGCTTTGGCGAAACTATTTTTGGGGTTGAGATTAATGATATTAATGATAATCATTTTGTTTTGATTTGTTCAATCTACATCCAAACGGTTCCAGATCACAAACATTCTTTATTGAATATCTTGACTTTTTTTTCAAAATTCAAAACCGCAATGTCGCACGTATATTTATCCATATCTTCTGATTGTAATCGAGTGAAACGACGAGACTGAATTGTTGTTATCGCTAAAATATGCTTAATTGGCTTGTACCTACATACAATCACAGTTTTTCAAATATTTCATTTGATCAAAATTTGTTTCTCATCTTACATTGTGATAAGTTCAGATACGTATATTTTTTTTATTTCACGGAAACTGAGTAGATAAGATAGGTATATGAAAGTCTTACATATACAATGTAACAGAATATTATTTAGATATTTATACTACTTTTGAAATTTTCTAACGAGAATATGTAGCTGAGCTATCTAACATTGGCCGACTTGGGTCATCGAGGTTAAGCAGCAAAGAGCGTGGTGGAAGGTTTGGATGAGTGACCGGTGAGCTCGTTCGAATCCCTGACTGTGCTGCATTATTAGCATTATACATATTCTTCTCTTCTCATAATACAACGGAAAACCAGATTTTTACGTTTCAGACGTCCCGAAGACCGAAACATATAATTTTCAGCTATTATAGTCAGTCTGTGTGAAAATAATAACAAATGTCAATTAAAGTAAAACATGCGTGACTGATTTCCCTCGGAGAATGGAGTTTTTCTCAGCATGATATTATTACCCAAAATTTGCAAATAAAAAGTATTATGTTGATTTTTTGACGCTTGTTTTATTGACATTTGTTATTTTCTAATGCAATCATGGCCCACTTCTAACAAAACTTTAAAGATGTGAAGCATTTTTATATAGAAAAATGGATAATTGTCAATTATTTTAAAAACTACTAATTTTTGGTATAGACAACCTTATACAAAGTTCGCCTTATTTTTGCTGCTTAATACAATAAAATAATAAAAAACGGGGGCTTCCGTTTGAGAAAAAATACTTTTGACATTTTTTTGGATATAGTTTTAAAAATTGTTTTTTTGATCACTCTTTATAAATTATTATCAAAATATCTTAAGAATACTGATAAAGTAGATCTTCTTCTACAAGAAAATCAACCAAAATTAAATATTAAACGCTTCCTCATAGGAAGGAAGATTGATAATTGTGTTTTGAATTGCAAACTTAATTTATGACATAAAATTTGACATATGGCAAACACGGTTAGACTTAGGTATAATGATACATGAAATATTTTCAAAATTATACAAGAAATCTAAAATTGTGGTAAAAGCCAGGGTATTCCATTTAAAATAACAAAGTTGGCATCAACTTCCGGTATAACCGGAAATGCGACTAAAATGAAAATATTTTAGACGTTTGTCCCCCCAGTGACATTAGTATGCCACCATATTTTCAGATTGTTTGTAGTTACAGTTTGTGCCCACAATTGATCGATGTCTTTCCCGGAGAACCACCCTGTATAATACCTATGCTTCTCTACGTATAGTTTGAAATACCCATCGAATGGGGTTTCGTCATACCTTGTCTATCTCTTTTTTTCGTTTGTAAACTAGGTGAAATAAAATTTTAACGTCATAAACATATGTCTTCGATTAGATCGGCTGATTGTTATTTTGACGTTTGTTCTTGTTCTCTTTGACGTTTGTTCTTGTTCTCTTTGACGTTTAATGTCAAATATTTCTTTTTGAAAGTGATTTATCCCCTTTACAAATATGTCAGTGTCAGTGTTTGGAGTTAGGAATTAAAATTTAATTTAAATTATTTACGATATGCGTTAAATGGCAGATGACGTCAGGAATCGTGACGAAACCCCACTCGATGGCTATTCAAACTATAGCCTATAGCCACATGAGATTACAGAAGTTGCATATCAGGGGCGTGGCCTCGTGTACGACGAACATTGACGAACATCTTGAAAATTACCTTAAATATTTGTTCTCTTTATTTATCTTCGTGATCATGTTCTTTTTTAAGCGAGAGCCGCTCGTGGCATTGTGGTGCGCAAAGACGCATTTTCAAAAGATATGCGTATGAAATTCTACACGATTTTTAGGGCGAGTTTAAGCTCCTTAATCCAGTCTTCTTGCTTCTGTTTATTAGCTACTGTTTTTGACCGACTTCCCAAAAGGAGGAGGTATACAATTCGATTGTGTGCTTTTTTTTTTTTTTTTTTTTTTTTTTTTTTTTTTTTTTTTTTTTTTTGGTTTGTGCGCGCGTTTCATATAGTAAACGTACTCCGATTTTGATGATTTTTGATTCATTTGAAAGAGGAGGCTTGAGAAATGGTCCCATATTCATAAAAACGGGAATCCGACATCTCGTTCCCTACGAAAACCGCCCCCGAAGGGGGTGGAGGGGGCAAATTTTGTCGAAAATTGAAAATCTGCGTTGATATAATTAAAGATAGGACAATATCCGGAAACGTTTAAATGGAACATTTTTTCAAAGGAGTAACGGTTTTCGACATAGAGACATTTTAAACTCTCAAATATACCTATTTTCGCTATGTGGAGAGGGCGATTTCTGTCGAAAATTGAAAATCTGTTTGCAGTACATGAAAGACATAATTATTTGTAGCAACATTTATACTGAACATTTTCCCCTTAGAGTTACGGTTTTCGAGTAAAATCGGTGTTAAAATGGTAACAACTAAAATATTCAAGCGTATTTCCGCAGCGATGTACTGAGATCTCAATAATAACAACTACAAGCAAGGAATATACGTGGGTAATAGAATAAGTACTATCTTCATTGGTATTATTGAACGTTCAACGATTTTCGTGACTAATGTTACACTCAAAAGTGTGAAATAAATATTTTTTACAAAAAATTGGACCGACTTTATTAGTTGGTGCACTGAAAAGTATAAAATAATATTAATTCTATTGGGGCTGGTACTTGTGAAGTTGGTGCCAAAAGTTACCAATCTACCTGCAACTGCACAACTTCAAAAGTAACAGCACCAATAGAATTAATATTATTTTATACTTTTCAGTGCACCAACTAATAAAGTCGGTCCAATTTTTTGTAAAAAATATTTATATTTAATCTATAGGAGGACTTAAAAAGTAGCATAATAATATACTTTAACTTGACTGCTTGCTAATCTTCTATTGAAAATATCTTCTAGCTTAGCAAAGCACCTGGATGTAGAATAATAATTTATGATTCGGCAATAGCGATCTTCTTTTTTTCGTATACCTAGATAGGTAGAGCACAAATTATATCTCTTCAAATATGATTACTATGAAATGTCGATAGCTGAACTTGATTAAGTGATAGTATAAATCTACTGTATACAGGGTGTCCAAGATAAAGATTGCATAACATTAGGACATCGGAAACAGTAAATCTGATTTTTTCATTTTTTTCTGACGAAACAAATTTGTCAACGGATTTTCCCACAGAGGGGGTTCCGGATCTATGACCCTATTTTTTTTTTTTGGAGATTCTAATCCAAATCCAATCCTTATCTTGCCAACATCATTGTTTAGGTATACGAGTAAAGTGTCTCAATGTTTTAACTTTTCCTAATTATGTATCTATGTTACGAGAACATAATTTATAATACTGCCATAAATGCTGGATTACCGAACCGAATCATAAATCAAGATGCGACAAGATTATTGAATCCGTATTATTAACATAGTTGTGATAAACGTAGGTAATAAAATGAAACAAAGGAAATTAGCTCGTATACTAGTTTTATATCTAGCTAAAGGAGAAGGTATACAATTCGGTTGTAAGATTGCTTTTTTTATGGCTGTTCGCGCGTTTTGCATAGTAAACGTACTCCGGTTTAGACGATTTTTGTTTCATTCGAAAGAGGAGAGTTGGGAAATGGTCCCATATTGAGAAAAATCAAATCCAAAATCTCCTTCCCTCCAAAAACCGTCCCCAAAAGGGGTGGAGGGGGCAATTTTTCTCGAAAATTGAAAATCCGAGACTACAGAATTGATGAAAATTCCATATCCGGTAATGTTTAAATTGGACATTTAAAAAAATAATCATACGTTTCATGTGGAAGGGGCAAATTTTTCTGAAAATCGAAAATTCGAGATTTGACAATTAGAAAGGGGACCATATCCGGAAATTTTTAAATTGAACATTTTTGAAACGAGTCACAGTTTCCGAGTTTCGCAATGGTAAAGTCTGAAATATGTGATGTGCGCATTTCCGCTAGTACAAGCTAAACCTACCTATATCTTTTTGGATATTAGTGAACGTTCATCAATTTCCATGACTAATGTTACACTCAAAAATGTGAAATAAATATTTTTTACAAAAAATTGGACCGACTTTATCAATTGTTGCACTGAAAAATACAAAATAATATTAATTCTATTGGTGCTGGTAATTTTGAAGTTGTGCCGTTGTAGTTTGTTGTTGTAGGCACCAACTCCAAAAGAACCAGTACCAATAGAATTAATATTATTTTGTATTTTTCAGTGCAACAACTGATAAAGTCGGTCCAATTTTTTGTAAAAAATATTTATTGCATTTTTATTTAGTCGTAAAAGATAAAACTAGTTAGGGCACCGAACTCCTAAATTGACAAATTTTGGCTGTTGAGTGTTAGTCGTACTTGATTATTTATAATTTCCTTCGGTTCATTATACATTTTTTACCGACTTTGCGATGGGGGTATGCAATTCAGTTTTAAGTTAGCTTTTTTATGTTTTGTGAACGCATTTTTCGCATATTAAACGTGCTCTGATTTCGATGAAACTTTTTATCATTTGAAAGAAGAGTGATGAGAAATGGACCCATTAAAAATTGGAGAGGACAGTTTTTTCAAAAATTTGAGACTGTGGAATTAGAGAAGGAGATGGCCGTTATGAATTTAAATGAATATTTTTCCAAGCGTCTCTCAACGGCAAAAACCAGCCCACTGCCCGCTAGAACACATAAGTATCTATAGCCAATTCTGGTCGCCTGATAGCCGAATGTTGAATTATTCTACAAAATACCTACTCATTTTCGACGGTAGCGCCCGCGTCACTTCGTTAACGAAGCTCTCTCGGTTTTGGCCTCAAATTACTATACGATGTACACTTCTATGTAGTATTATCTATCTTCTTTGACGATATCAGAGCGAGGTTTCCGTTTCCACTAGCTTGTTTGAGTATCATTTTTCTATTTTATTGGATTTATTTTTCCTAAAAATCTCGCAATCTCTCTCCTGATATTAAATAATGCCCTCATAACATACTAAATTACAATCACAACAAGTAAGGTAGATTTTTTCGCCTTAGAAAAGCTATTTTTAGCAACAATCCGTCCAGCCGATTTGAAGTTGCATTTTATTTACAAAATTATTTGAACTCCCCCACCAGTTTATTTTTAAAGATTTGGAGAAAAGATCTACAAAAAAGACTATATTGTCTCTCAACTTTGAACAGAACAAATTATTTTGTTATCTTGATTTGGTAAAATTTCGAGAAACTACTTTTTTGATTCTAGATATTATTCTACTACGCCATCTAGCGGCCATTTCAGAAATCTGAGACCTATCAAGTGTATTTTGCTTGGTTTCAATTTGATGAAACTCATATTACATATTATACTATATTAATAAAATAAATCCAATTTTTCCTTTTGATTATTTTATAGTTCAACAAGAATATTACTTATAATGTACTTATGGGAATTTCCTTTCTATACTTTCAAAACACCTTGGTACACACTTACCTATGATCAAGCTTTTAATCAGCTTCACTTTTCCAATTTCAAAAATGTAAACAAGATAACATAGAATAAAGAAACACAATAAAATAAACAACAATCAAAAGATAACTGACATTGACATCATAGAAGGGATTATGAAATAAATGTACTTATGTGGTGGAATTGATTGAGATTACATTACAAATTTCTAGGAATTAGAAAGAAAAAACACCGAGTTGATTTTGACTGATTGTGAATTCAAAATAATTTTTCTATTTCACCCGTATGTTTCTCATGTGAACAGTATCAGAGAATGGAATCTTTAATTTATGGTGATACGAAACTTTACGTGTGCGATATCAACGCGCACTTGGCAGATACCTATCAAGGATAACCTGAATGCATTTTGACCACCTGATTTTGTTTTGATTGTGTAACTGTCATAATTATGAGCGTTCACAGTAACTGACCTTTCTGAAAAATGAAAGTCAATAAACTTTGTGATAAAGACAGTTTTATGCGCAAATAATTGTTGGTAAATGTAACAGCATTTTTTTTTGTTATGTTAACTTTTATTTCGCTTCACATAATATGGCATAGGTAGTGGAATAATATTATTATTGAAAGATATCAACTTTGGATCATTTAACGCATAATAATTTCATGAAGCGGTTAATTCTTCAGTTTCCAAATGAATTGAATTGTTTGGCCAATAGTTTGATAAAAAAATTGTATTTAAAAAAAATCGGTTTTCGAGTTCGAGGTACATTGATGTTAAAATCTCAGATATGTGTATTTTCGCTATGTGGAGGGGGCGATTTCTTTCAAAACTTGAAAATGTGAGCGTACCACATGAAAGCTAGTAATATTTATAGCAACATCTATGATGTTTTTTTTCCTCAGAGTTACGGTTTTTGAGTTACTGCGGTGGTAAAATGGTTAAATCTAAAATACTTACGCGTATTTCCGCCGCCATTTTCCGAAATCTATACATAATAGCAAGTACAAGCAAAGAATATACGTGTATAATAGGATAAGTACCTACTATCTTCTTTGGTATTAGTGAACGTTCAACGATGTTCGTGACTAATGTTACACTCAAAAGTGTGAAATAAATATTTAAAAAAAATTGGTTAGGTTATGTTAGGTTAGGTGCACTAAAAGATTCGAAATAATATTAATTCTATTGGTGCTGGTACTTGTGAAGTTGGTGCCAAAAGTTATCAATCTAACTGCAACTGCACAACTTCAAAAGTAACAGCACCAATAGAATTAATATTATTTCGTATTTTTCAGTGCACCAATTTTTTGTAAGAAAATATTTTTGAGTATAATAATCAAGAATTTACTTCGCTCGTGGAATATCAAATGGATATAAATACATAAATGTATTTTCTATTAATTAGATTTGATAAACTCTCTAAGATATGATTCAGTATCAAATGATTCTCATGTTTATGTCTGCAAAATATGTAAAAAAAGTATATGTAAGTACTTATCTGATAGCAGCTTTTTTAGATTTGCTTTTGTTTGAAACTTACCGCATAAATAGAAACATCGAGATTGCAACATCATATCCAAGTTTAAATATTATTATGCAGAATAAAATTATAAAGTTTCCGACATCAGGATGATTCAATAAATTTTTGACTTAATAGGTACTTATTCTTTAATTTACCTTATCGAATTTCTCCATATCTTCTAAGTAATTTGTTAGGAAAATCTCATTTCCATTAACAATATAAAAAATATATTTTCCTTCTTGCATGTATACATGATTTAATGTAATTATCTAATTCTGAATCGACACTGAAGACAATCTAATATAGTATGCATATATTCAAATGGGTCCTTGCAAAAAAATAAAACCGCGCCTTATCCTTGGCCGAGAATGTTGTCCTGTTCACCTAATTTTATAAATTATATACATGTACATTATTGTAGCCAAATCAAATTTTACATAATAATTTATATACAGTGAGGGCCAAGTGTATGAAACAAATTTGATAAAATTAAAACAGATTTTCATTTCGTGTAGTTGTATGATGATTTAGAAGAAACTAAAGCTCATGACAGCCGAATTTTAAAAATTATATTGTGAACTATTGTAAATGACTTAATATAAAGATCTTTTTAATAATTTTTATGATTGGCATTGTAGCCTTCGGAATATTAAAAAAATACAAAAAAATGTCCAAGATCTGAATACTATTGATAATATTTTTGAATAATTCATACGATTTCAAGCAATATTTTTTGATTTTTTTTTTTGAAAAAAAAATACTTAGAAAAACAAAATTCTAAATTTATGAAATAGATAACATACAACATTCTACTGGTCATCAGATTATGTCTCTAGATATTATAAATAAAATATTGCAGTACGGATACTCTTTAGGGAAGAAATTCCACCATTATCGGTCTACTGGGAAGTTTAAGGGCACACTGATTCTGCTAGTTTTAAAATAAATACCTGATTTTATATCAAATTTGTTCTAAACATCTGCGCCACACTGTATAAAACACGCTGTTGCTTGAAGTTCAATGTCAATGTATTTGAAATAATATATTTTATTCCTGGAATAAAATTGAAACAAGCAATTATTTTTTTATTGTTATTATTACTTGAAGATGTTTTCTGGGGTCGAAACGAGTAGATACTTTTTTTTGTTGTAATGAATGTGTCAACTATAGACGAAAAAAAAATGGGAACGAGGTCAATAATATTATATTATATATTGTCGTTTGTTAGAAAGCCTTGATTGATTAAGATGATAATTAATATTACTATGATATCAAAATGATGATTACGATTGTACGAAAAATATTGATAATTATATCATAGTATGTAGTCTCATTATTAAGATAATGTCTTTAAATACTTGCAAATTTTACCTGTTTATGAAGTATACACTTCTATATAGTTATCTTTTTTTAAATATTTCAAAACATTGACTTCTAAAACGTATATATACGTATACGTGTCGTAAGTCATCCGGATAATAGAAACTCCGGATAATTGAATATAAGAGGAAAACTTATTTTTGACCAACTTCCCAAACGGAGGAGGTATACAATTCGACTGAATACTTTTCTTGCAACGCGTGCTGTATACTAAACGTACTTTTTTTTAAACGTTTCCGGATATACCCCCATTCTAATTTTTCAATCTCGAATTTTTGATTCTCAAAAAAAATTGTCCCTTCCACATAGCTGAAACACATAGTTAGTTCACACTGTAACGCGGAAAGCTATGATTATTTAAAAAAATGTTCAATTTAAACGTTTCCGGATATGGAATTTTCTTCAATTCTGTTGTCTCGGATTTTCAATTTTCGGCAAAAATTGCCCTTTTTCAGGGGAAGGGCATGTCTAATATGGTTTTTTTACTTAATGTGACCAATTCTCAATACTCTATACATATAGTCGAATTGTATACTTCCACCGTTTG
This sequence comes from Crioceris asparagi, assembly GCA_958507055.1. Lineage (NCBI taxonomy): Eukaryota > Metazoa > Arthropoda > Insecta > Coleoptera > Chrysomelidae > Crioceris > Crioceris asparagi. The sequence continues at coordinate 1,622,692 of OY293830.1, forward strand.
GGTACGTCGGTCAGTTGCAACATTTCTGTAAATCACTATGTATGCGGGCTCATTGTCATTCAAGCAAGTTTTGAAATGAAATTTGCTTCAAGAATTTATTGTGTAGGCTTGAAATATTTTGCACGGCTCGTATTATATTGATAACTTTCTCTTTTTTCTTTGCGGACGTCAATATACTCTATGAAGGTCCATCTACTTAGGTAGGTATGTAAAATAAATATAAACTATCATCTAAATCAGTGACACAGGTCATTCAGTTCAATCAGCTGGAAACAAATCAACAAATTACACCAATATTAATCCTTCAATTTACAATTGAACCGCATAAATAAACCGTAAATTTTTCTATTACCATATAGATTGTATAATGTATGTACTATTTATTTAGGTACACGTTTCTCAAAGTAAAGATATAATTTTTTATCATCTTAAAAATCTTTGAAATAATTTTGAACAGTTGTGTTAAGATAAAATGATCAATACCTGTAGATAATCTTTTTTCTTTGATAATTACAGTACATAATATACTCATAAAACAATCTAAATAATAATTTATATAATATATTTTATATAAGTACATTCGATACAATTTATTTACATGCAATATATTGGAGATAATTCACATTTTACAAAATCTAGGATAAGTTTTATTTTCTACACTATCTATCTTTTTCCGGCGGCTTCCTGCGCATAGAAAACTGCATTCAATTCCATTAAAGGTAAAGGTAAAATATCTTCAAAAGTTCCAAGAATTACTTATCAGGACCACCTTGTACAGGTTTTGCATATTTAATTAGGGTTTATTACTCTATTATTATTCAAACCAACTATAATATAATAATCGAACGTCCCTGGTACAAATTTTAGTCATATTCAGAAATTCTCACCTAGGTATAGTTAAAATATTTACTTTTTCACTTTGCCGAAAATTTCATCATCCAATATTAAAATAGGTAAGTAGTAAATACAATCTTTTTGTATGACCTGCGCACAATATACATTTGAACGTGCTAAAAAATCGGTACAGAAACAATTTAGAAGATTACACCGATGTTATAAATAATATTTAATCAAGAAAATCGAATGTGACAGGTAGATATATATTTATTTATATATTATATAAAATAATAAATAATGATGACTTGAGACAAAAAAATCCATCCATCCAATTTCGATGTGGGTACTTATGCTCAGGAGACGGTGCTGAGATGATTTTGTAGTGAACGCAGCAGTGAGTTGTGATCTGTTTTTGTGTGTTTTTGTTATTTGGAGCAACAGTGATTTGTTGAAGCGTTTCGTTTGTTGAGTTTTTTTTTTTCATCACGAATGTCTCACCTAAAGACAGTCTCCGATGAGAATCGACGAAAAACAACGTTTAAATTGCTGCCAAATATAGGTGAGTTGAACTCGAAAACGTAAGAATTCGAATGTCTAACCAAAGATTAAATACAATCATTGGTCCAACTATCACTATTCATGAGATACAGACGGACGGGCGGAGGGATGGATGAACTTAGTGCAACAGAAATACATATTCTTGTTTGACCAATTTAGCAAGGAACCCCAAAAATTATGTTTTTTCGTCATACAGTGTGTCCATAAAATAAGGAATAAAATTCATAGGATCGATTTTTTTAATTTTAATGATTCTGCATGTATTGACTTGACAGATTTTAATAAAATTTGGCACACATATAGTGTATTACCTGGATTAACACATAAGTTACATTTTCTCCCGGAAAAATGTTAGATTCCTGAAAAATTAACTACTTAAGCCGATGATACATCATGCTATCCTTCTCATCGCATCCCATTATCGTGAAATTTTCTACTACGTTTGTCGATCTAAGCTACGACATCAGTATTTCAAGCTTTATACCTTGATAGGGCGCTGCTCGTATGTCCGAAGGCAACGCAATCTTTATTTCATAGGGGTTACAAAGTCATAATGACATTTCAAAGAATTCAGATGAATAAATTTATATTTTATAACTGAAACAATAGATTTGTATTTTATGTTTCTGCATTATTGTTAAGAATAAATCTTTCATATAAATGCTAATTTAATCAATCGATGCTTTTTTTCTCCCTAATCATATGAATTTCCTTAAAGCGTATAAAAGAAATTGAAATACCAGATTTTATTAAAATCGGTACGCCACTGATTTACTCCCATCGGTTGAATTGATCCGTTTCTCCTGGCAGACGCCATCATTCGTGAAACAAACTTTATCTAGGGTTTGATAAAGGTGTCGTTATTGTGTTTTTTTTGGGACGTAACTTGTCGAGGACTCCACTAATTCCCGTTTTATATGATATTAAAAACAATATACGAAAATCACATATACTTGTCTCCTATAACGGAAACGAATAATTTTGAAGCAATTATTGAAAAGTGTTATTGTTCTTCCTGCTTTCGCACTTGTTTTGTACCTACTACCTACCGAACTTCGATTAAGCATGACACTGCATATTCTTACCCTCACTAATAACAGATAAATAAATGACTAACATTTTTAGTCAGCCAGTTACACTGGTTATCCAGTCATAATAAAATATAATAAGTAATTAATACTTTCAGTTGTTAATGTTGAGCCTTGCGTTTTATAGTATTCGGGATTTTCCTGCAAATTTAAGAGTGTATTATTTTCAATGTTTCTTCCCAATAATTTTTCAACATGTCTCATGTAGACACAATCAAACGTGATACGAAGGCATCATTTGCACTACTTTCCATTAAAGGTAACAAAATACTAGTTAAGTAGCTTTTATTATTAATTCGAAATTTCTTCTGCTCATCATATAGATCACATAATTTCTTGGAATATTTTTACATGGAAATTTCTCGTTAAATCTCTTGCTTTTATAGTTAGGTTAGGTTGCGTTAGGTTAGGTTAGCTTACGTTAGTTTAGTTTATACAGTAAATAAAATAAAATAAGTAACAAACTAAGACAAAATAGGAAAGTTGAACTTGCTCATTTCCATGGGAGAGTTTATACACGAAATAAACAAAATTAAGAAATAAGAATAAGAACTAGAGATGGCCAACTTTCATCTTTATTTCTTATTTTATTTTATTTTGTTTGAAAACTGATAATGCGCATGACCAAACACCGGAGAATACTTAAATTGCATACAACACAAAAGTTTTTGTCAAAAAAGCTGTCATTTGAGTGGTTCATTCTTAATTCTTATTTTATTTTCGTCATCTGTATAAACCAATCTTTTTTGAGGTTATTCTTATTTTTAATTTGTTTCTTATTTTATTTACTGTATAAACTCACCTTTAGGTTAGGTTAGATTAGGTTAGGTTAGGTTAGGTTAGGTTAGGTTAGGTTAGGTTCAAGTCCAAAAGTGTCAAGCTAAAAAATTTTAACGTTGCTGGAGCCGGTCGAGGTCTGACTAAATTTTAGTCAGCTAGGAAGTAAGATCCATGGATCGAATCTCCGTTGGGGGATAAATTTTTTTTATCATCGAAATCACTTTTTTTATTTCTTACTCATGTTCTAGAGTATCTAATGTCGACATAACTTGTAAAATATTCTTTCTTGTTGAATTATTAGGAAAATTATAATTAGGCATTTGAGTAGCAATTTTATCGATCAAATAGTTATGTGTTATTATAACCACGATCACTGTAAATAGTGAAATAAATAACTTAATTAAAGCTAGAGCTGACTCGTTAAATGTTGCACTAAATATTATGAAATAACAAAAGTTTCTATAGGCACCAACTTAATTTTCTTATGATTCCTACGTTATGTGTTTTCATCATCCAATGAAGTTGGTCCCAGTTCTTTTAAGTTGATTATATATAATATATACTTATATACTTTTTTATAGTAAAAATGTGATAACGTGCGATGATGATATTCTTATCTGGATGCATAATCAAAACATCAGATTATAGGCTTGCATGTGTCAATGTTAGTAAAAATATTTTGTTACAGGAATACTTGAATTTCATCAGATTGTTACATGAGATAATATGGAATTATGACAATGCATGTTTCTAAGGTATTGAGTTGCATTTTTACTAGTTTTATGAAATACCAAATTGCTTCATCGTTGTCTGTGACATTGGTTTGTGCTCGCATTGTATATAGTAAAAGCGTACTCCGATCTTGATGATTTTTGATTAATTTGAAAGACGAGACATGAGACATGGCCCCATATTCGTAAAAACTTCATTCCGAAATCTCTTACCCTCTCGAAAATCGAAAATCTGAGTCGACAGAATTAAATATAGGACAATATCCGGAAATGTTTAAATTGAAATTTTTTTTAAAAGAGTTACGGTTTTCGAGTTACAGCAATGTTAAAATCTCAAATATGTGTATTTTTGCTATCTGGAGCGCCCTGCAAAAATTGAAAATTTGAGGCAACCAAATAGGCAACAGGAAATATAATTATTTTTGATGTCTTTTGATTTCATGTTAAAGAATTCCGTTGTAGGATAGACCACGAAAGTATTAAAAAATCAAGCAAAAAATGCGGTTCTAAAATGCCTATTTCAATTCTCGCGCGAAAACGAACCTACAGTTGCGATGACGTCACTCATGTCTGTTACATATTTCCTCCTTATAACTTAAGATAACAACTTGTTTGAGGTGATAATTGTGAGACGGTAAACATAATTTCTTTACGAAATTAATTGTATTTATAATAAAATGAAAGCTGGGTTTGTAAGAGCAGATTACAGGAATTTACCAAAAGTTAGTGTTGACATGGTTGTACGTGTTTTTTTGTTGAAAGTGCAGAATTTTAAAGTGTAAAAACGAAAAGGACTAAATTTTTACGGGATAACTCAAACATGTTCAATAAGTAGGTGGGCAACTATTTGCGTACAAGCTTAGATAACCTTAAGCTTAAGGCCAAAGTGGTCTTAACAGGAATGAATAAAAGTCTTTGGAAAATATTTTTTATCTCTTTTTGCAGCTTGAAACCACTTTTTTTCTCAGTTTTGGATCAGAGAGTCCAATTAAAAACAATTTATTTGGAAACTTTGCTGAAGTAGATGGACACCATGGCACAAAACATGAAACAACACGGCTTTTTATAAGAAAGAACATTAGTAGCATGATTATGAATGACTACCTGATGTTGATGGATGACTGTAAAATGGATTCATTTTAAATACTTTACAATTTCTTTATGTACTTATATAAAAAAATTGCAATGCAATACTTATGAAAGCTAGCGACGAACAATTATGAGTGACAGTGACAGACATGAGTGAGGTCATCGGAACTGTAGCTCCATTTTCGCGCGAAATTTGAAACACTCAGTTTAAAACCGCATTTTCTGCAATAGGTTTAAATATTTAATTTTTTTAATATACTTATAGTATTCTACATGGAATTCTTTAAATTGAAAGCGAAAATAAAAATGTTGCATGTTGCCCATTAAAGACCGGATTATGTGTAGCAACATTTATATTGAACATTTTTTCCATAGAGTTACGGTTTTCGAGTTTCGAGTTTAGTTGGTGCAGTGAAAAATACAAAATAATATTAATTCTATTGGTGCTGGTACTTGTGAAGTTGGTGCCAAAAATTTTCAAACTAATTGCAACTGCACAACTTTAAAAGTACCAACACCAATAAAATTAATATTATTTTCTATTTTTCAGAGCACCAACTAATATCGTGAATTTTTTTTATTTATGAAGAGTCTTTGAAATTAAACTTATGTATGAAACAAAAAATTTCAAATTAATACCAAATTCTGAAAATTCCAACTTTATAAGGAATTAAGATACAATCGAAAATATATTTATTTATCGTTTTTCAGTGTCTTCTGATATGTTTAATTATTAGTATGTTATACACAGTTATGAAGGGATTTTTTTAACTTTATTCAATGGCATAAGAAAGGAATATGGCGCCCATAAGAAAAACAAAAGTTGTATGGCATATTATTGAAAATAAAAAGGATAAAATATTTTTTTAAATCCAATCATTTTCGACTTGCGTAATCAAAATTTCAAAACTCGTCCCCAAGTGGGAATTATTTTTCTATGAAATCGACTTGACCCTGTATATCTCCTACCTTGTTAATGTCGGTAAAAAATGAATCTATATTATATAACGTAACAAATTTTATTATTTTAATCTTTATGTGAGTTGAATATTTCAAACATTTTCTCACGTTGGTATTCGTATAAATCAAATCAAATCAAATATATTTTGAGCAATAGTAGATTTCTTATCAATTATTTTTTTTCAGTTTTATCCAGATTCTTTAGCCCATTGAAAAAAATACAGATACAAAATTTGAGAATTCTTATCTTCAGATGTATCAGCGAGTATCATCATTATCCTTTGAACTTTAAGACACCGTGGCCGATGTGTGATAATATTCAAAAAGGACAGGGTGTCGGATTTTCGACACTGAAAATTCACGATCACGACCACAAAATCCAATAAATTTCACTAAAATTATCATAGTTTATGGAACAAAAAAATTGTATGTATTTTTTTTTATAAATATGTTTTGATATTTAAGAATATTAAAATTTGATAAAAAACGTTTTCACTACATAAAATTAAAAACACATTCTGACATAATGCCATAAAAATATAAAAAAATATAGGAGTAACACATTTTTTTTTAATTCCATTGTTTTTTGAAAAACTACAAACAAATAAATTTCACTACAATCATCTACCTCGATAAAAAAACTGTTGTCACTACAAAAAAACTACAAACGATAGTTAACACATTCCTGAAAAAAAAACATAAAAATATTTTTTACAAAAAATTGGACCGACCTTATTAGTTGGTGCACTGAAAAATACAAAATAATATTAATTAATAGGTCTTTTATGTAGTACCCAGAGATTATCAATTTACGAAAGAAATCGCCCTCTCTACATAGCAAAAATACATATATTTGAGAATTTAACATGCGTCTATCTCGAAAACCGTAACTCTTTTGAAGGAATGTTCAATTTAAACGTTTCTGGATATTGTCCTATCTTTAATTATACCACCTCAGATTTTCGATTTTTAAGGAAATTTGCCCCCTCCACGGTTTTCGGAAGGGAGGATGTTTCGGATTTGTGTTTTTATGGGTATGGGACCATTTCTCAAGCCTCATCTTTCAAATGATCCAAAAATCATCAAAATCAGAGTAATTTAAATAATTTACTTTCGGTTCTTGTATCAATGGACTCCGCAGCGATTTCTCAGGCTCCATACGGTCTAGAGACTTGAAATTTCGAATTCGTACTTAGATCGCAGACATCTCGCCGCCCGTTAAGCTCCAAGTGTGATCCAATATTGGTAATTATAATTATCTCATTCAATCTCATTCAACCAAGATCATTATAATGTCGACATGGAACGACAATGGGATCCGTCACTGGAATTACGCACGAGCATGGAGCGTATATATACGTCTCGTTCTCTGGTATATAGGTACTTTTTGGAAGATCGTCTATGGTTAGGTCGCAATTGTCAGACGTCAGTCGTTATTGTTAATTTAAAGTTTAATTTTGTGTTGTGGTAGACAAACAGTAATTTGTTATGGAATTGCTGTTGCTGGCAAACACATATACATAATACATAAGTATAGTTAAAATCGAGAAAAGGATAGCAATAGTAGGTACTCATCGGTACGGTTTAAATCTTAAATGCCCAATAAAAACTATTTTTAATTTTTTTCAAAAATTTCACTTGTATTACTATTTAAAACGCGTGAACGAACAAAAAAAAGCAGACAGTCGAATTGTACACCACCTCCGTTCGGAGTTCGTCAGTCAAAAATATCAAAAACTTTAGGGTAACAAACACACTTTGTTTATTTCCAGTGTTTTTTAAAAACTACAAATAAATTTCACATCGTCGTTTTTAGTTTAAGACCATATTTTTTTATAATTCGCGGAGCTCAATAAATGGCTTGTTCAGGTAAAAGTCGATTAATCTTAGATTATTTTGATGAGATTCAGTAATGTTATTCGATGAAATGAAGATGAAACTACAGCAAACTTTTAAACTCCACCAAAATTTAATATCTGTTTCAAATCTCTTCTTTTAATATTGTCAGTGCCATAGAAGTAATATAAGAGACAACCTCTTGTCTCTTGTAATATATCTAAAAAACCAGAGTCGTCCGTTTAATTTTCCCTTTACAGGGATATCGTCCTGTATTTTACATTTTCAGAAGCTAAAATTCAGAAATATAAACTGGGACCAACAAGAAAATTTTCACAAATAAAATATTGATTCTAAATGTTAAGAAAAATTATTTTTTTCAGATAATAGTGATCCTGTAGGTGTCGAGCAACCAGTATCAGATTCCGAGGGACAAGCAAAGGTAATCATCACTATTATTTTAACAAAATATCGGCAATAATTTCTGAAGAATTTTTATGAAAGTACAGCCCTTCTTATTTAAAATTTACTAAAATCTTTCTTATCAAGCAGTGTAATTATGATTTCTACCGAATTCTGAATAACATAAGTCGTTAAAATGTAAGTTTATGTGTGTTTAATGTTTATGTTTAATTCGAAATTCGAGAATCAGAAATGATATCGACGTCGGACTGGTTTCATTTGATCTCTAATTATAAAGAAGAAAAATATTGAGTTTTTGTATGTAAATTATTATTATTATATTAGTAAATAAATGACCAAATTACAAAATGGTGTAATGTCATTTGATGAATACATGTTTTTTGCGATTTTTTCAATTTAGAGAAAATACATCCTGCTGGTCTGAAAATAAAAATTCCTACATGGACGCCTCTGGATTGACAGAACTGATTATAATCGTTGCAAAATTGTACCTTTAATACGACATTGTTCTACAATAATATCACTACAAACTACAGATTAGATTTTGGGCGCAAGAAAACATCAAAATATACAGGGTGGGCCAATGAAAACTTTACACCCCGATGTATTGACTTTAAAATCAAAATAAGGAAAAATGCTCGGACCCGTCGATTTTTGTTTCAAAGGGGAACTTTTCAGTCCCGCAACTCCTATCCCCTAACGGGGGTAAGCTCAACCCCCTGATTTGAAATAGGGATGAGGGGTATTACTATATCTTATTTGAAAGATCTCATCGAGTACTATCTAATCCTGAAGTTTGGCTTGTAAATTTTGATCGATAACAAAATGACAGCTGAAATAGGGAAAGAGACAATGAGAACACAAAGTGTACTTAAAAACCAGGAGGATTGAAAAAAGTACCACAGGTTGTTCCCTCTCGAATCAAAAATCGACGGGTCCGAGCATTTTCCCATCTTTTGATTTACATTCATTAAATCGGTATGTAAAGTTTTCGTTGGCCCACCCTGTACATATGTCTCAATGTTTGTCAATTGCATAGAACAAGCTTAAGCGTCGAGCTTAACAACTGTGGTAAATAATTAGTTTGCTTTTTGGATAATATTCACATGAAAAAAAAATTATACCGAAATATTATTATTATTATTATTATTATTATTATTATTATTAAATTTTGTCTGCTTGATAAGGAATTTCTCAATGAGACCATCATGAACATTATTTATTGATTATAATCTAATAACTCTTTTACTACGTAGAACGAGATATCAGAAAAGGTACAATAATTCAAATAATTGTTTATTAATACTTATATTGTTATTGTTGGCATATAATAGGATTGATACAGATACTGCGATTATTTTTATTTTTGATCAAATGTGACCTTCAAAAAAAATGGCGACTGGCAAACTTTTTTTTAAATTTTAAAAAAGTAGCCATTGACTTAATGTCATTAAAAATATTTTTTAGTTACAGATATGATTTATACCGACAACTTTTATTTGAAGTATTTTTCACTTAAAGTGATATAAAATATAATAAAAATAAAAAAAATATTTTTTTAGATAAGTGAGATTTTCTTCTAAAGTCCATACTTGACTACATTTTTTGACCGACAAACCCAAATGGACTGTCTGCTTTTTTTATGTACTCCGATTTTGAGTCATTTGGAAGAGGAGACTTGAGAAATGGTCCCATATTCATAAAAACTCCAATCCGAGGGCAATTTTTCTCGAAAATCGAAAATGTGAGATAGAAGAATTAATGATTAAGAACAATATTCGGAAAGTTAAAATTAAACATTTTTTCAACAGAGTTACGGTTTTCAAGTTACAGCGATGTTAAAATCTCAAGTATGTTTATTTTCGCTTTGTGGAGGGGGCAATTTCTTTCGAAAATTGAAAATCTAAGGTAACCAAATTAAAGACCAGACTATTTGTAGCACCATTTAAATTGAAATTTTTTTCCATAGAGTTACGGTTTTTGAATTAGAGCAGTGGTGGAATCTGAAATATGCGCATTTCCCCCGCGATATTGTGAGATCTCTAAATAATAACAAGTACAAGCAAAGAATAGGATAATTGCTATCTTCTTTGGTATTAGTGAATGTTCAGTTCAATGATTTTCATGACTAATGTTACACTCAAAAGTGTGAAATAAATCTTTTTTTCAAGAAATTGGACCGACGTTATTAGTTGGTGCACTGAAAAGTACAAAATACTATTAATTCTATTGGTGCCGGCACTTGTGAAGTTGGTGCCAAAAGTTTTCAAACTACAACTGCATAAGTTCGAAAGTAGAAGCACCAACAGATTTTTTTGGTTTGTTTGATATATGATTGTCTCGATATACTTCTCTCAATTTTGTTATTAGATATTGCTTTTGTTATTTCTTATTGTAGTAAAGGTAGATAATGATAACCATGAAGTATGTAATCAAATAGGTATACTTAATCGCAAATCAACAACAAATTATTGTTATTTTATATTTTGAACAGGAAACGGGGAAATACCAAATCATTATCAATGATACGGGGGGTTTCGATAAATATTCATGAAAAATATTATAAATTCATTGTTAATCAACAAAAAAAAATGTACTGTCTAGGTAGCAAAAAGGTAAATTTTATGGACTGTTGTGTTGGGCAGTGTATTATTGCATAATGCAAGACTGGTTATTTTAGAATGTAGGTCTGACTGAAACTGCGATTGCCGACTTCTTTTTCATGCCAATAAATGTAACCGGTAGCTTGCGAGGCGACAACAACAAGTAACAACTTGATGGGTTCGATTCCACAAAACGAAATTGTTAATTAACAACAATATTATCAGTTCCAGATATTACCCCTTACATAAAATATAAAAAAAACGAGTAACGAAGGCAGTAAGCCTTCACGGCATATTCACACCGATTAGCATACTCTTTGAACCAACAATTTTAAATTTGATCGGACGAAAATGTTTTATTTAAATTTATTTTGATATATTTAGCTGAATTATACCATTTTGACTTTGGTTTAGCTCAAAAAAGTGAGGAAATTTGAGATTTTCGACGATTTTCCTTAGAAAATGTTTTAAGAAACAGGGTTTTTCGGTCGTTATTCGACATTAGAGTATCTAAACTTCACCAAAAACCATAGGACTCTTCCTTGGGCCGATACCAACCAATAGCAAAAAACCTTTGATCGAAATTCGATTCCGTTCTTGAGTTATCGTACAGATTAACTTTCTTGCTTGCTTGCCAACAGACTTATGTTTTTTTGCGAATATCTCGAACGGGAATTACCTGATTTTTTGTTTTTTTTTTTAGAAACGATTGATAATTTCAGGCACAACATTGGGTATATTCAACACTTTTTGATTGGAGTGGTTTTTGTGGGTCAAAATTCCAAAAAAAGTGATTTTCCAAAAAACCAAAAGTGACAAAGATTAGAAACACCTAATCTTTGATATTGGCATCGTGAAACGGTGTGAATATGAACATCTCTTTACAATATTAGCAAAGATTGGAAGCTTTGTTATTTGTATAAATTAATCCTACTTCATTCTTCAAACTTTTGATAAAACAAAGCCGTCATTCTTTTCGGCAAGCTAAAGGTACCATAAAATCCTCATCCTCATGGCTATCATAATAATTCTGTTCCACTTTCACAATGCGTGAACGTTAACAACAAGTATTATACACCTGTATGTTATAAATGAAATGAAAACTTCGACAATATTAAGCATCTGCTTATACAGGGTGTTGCCGTTGCTCATATTTAGCAGATAAACAGGTTCTTTGTTGGGGATGCAGTCATTTAATAAAAATAAATATTTTTTACAAAAAAATATACCGACGTTATTAGTTGATGCTCTGAAAATTACAAAATAATATTAATTCTATTAATGCTGTTACTTTTGAAGTTGTGCAGTTGCAGTTAGATTGATAACTTTTGGCACCAAATTTACAAGTACCAGCACCAATAGCATTAATATAATTTCATATTTTTCAGTGCACCAAATAATAACGTCGGTCCATTTTTTTCTAAAAAATATTTATTTCACACTTTGGAGAGTAACATTCTTTCATGAAAATCGTTGAACGTTTACTAATTCCAAAGGAAATATAGTATTTATCCTATTACCCACGTATATTCTTTGCTTGTACTTATTATTATGTAGAAATCTCAAAACATCGCAGCTTAAATACGCATAAGTATTTTAGATTTAACCATTTTACCATCGCTTAACTATTAACTCACCACCTTCACATAGCGAAAATATACATATGTGAGATTTTAACATGAATATAACTCGAAAACTGTGTCTTTAATTCTGGCATCTCAAATTTTCGATTTTCGAGAAAATTTGCCCCTCCACCTCCTTCGGGGGAGTTTTCAAACGCAAGAAGATTTCAGATTTAAGTTTTTACGAATATGGGACCATTTCTCACGTCTCCTCTTTCAAATGAATCAAAAATTATCAAAATCGGAGTACGTTTACAATATATAAAACGCGCGAACAAACAAATAATAAAAAAGCAGACAGTCGAATTATATACCTCCTCCATTCGAAGTTCGTCGTTCAATAAAATACTCTGTATTACGCCGAGATTTCGAGAATGTTTGGTCTCTTCGTCAGGATAACATTCGTGAATTTTGAAGAAATTGACTACCTACGAACAGGAAACATTTCATAACCATCAATCGGAAATGTCATATACAAGGATAATCGTCGAGTCTATGGCAAAAATGATTATAATGTCATCACCACAAAAAAAATGCATACAAAATAATATTATAAAGCTTCTAATATCTTAATCCAAGGAATCTATTGAGTTAGAATCACAGTATTTACTATGTTTGACCAAGTAATGTATGAAACCCTCGACGAATGAGTTCTACTTATACTTGTCACATTTTTGGTTGTAGTATAAACTACTGAAAAAAAAAATGTTTAAAACTAAAATGTGAGCTAACAGCTTACTCTTAACAACTAATGAAATACCCTGTATACACACTCTCTTTTTTTATTGCACCTCAATAAAACGGCGTTTAATGCCAATATAAAATATAGGTGGGTACTCAACTCCATATATATATATATACGAGATATCAAAATCTCATAATACCTACAATAAGAATTAAAACCCCAAAAAAATATCATAAAAAATATATGTTGTTACCAAATTCCCTTCCCTCATATTTTTCATAATTAATTTGTTGTCGATGCTTTGAGCAGCCGCGGCTGTTTTATTATATTGCTATTTTGTCTGTCAAGCACAGGAATATTATTATTATAGCAGCAGTAGCGTCGGTACTGGTAGTTCTTGCAACAAATTGACATTCACTTCACAAGTTGTTTTATGTTCTTCCTTCATCATACTACCACTACCTACCCAATACCAGACGAAGTAGTAGTCTCCGTATATAAATATTTTATCTATGGTAGTAGTAGTGAAAATGTTCATCTCAGATTGATTCGATTGTAATATTGTAAATTGTAATATAGTATGTCTTGAATGATGACGAATGGTGATCATGTTGGTCCGTCCGTGGTGTTAATATAAAGTAATATGTGAGACAATATATAAACTGTTAATAATAATAATAGAAATAATTCGGACGGCAAAACTTGTTGTTGAAAACATTGTGGTTGGCTGTGAATATTGTTACTTATTTCGTACCTTGTAGTGAAGCTGGATTAAAAGAAACACAACATCAATTTATTATTTTAATGTGCTACATATTGTGATATATTTAAATTTATTTAGCGGGAAGAAAATATATAGGTACATATTTATTTCATCAGTATGGTTATTGAACGAAATGGACGAGTAAGTACACCTACAATATTTTTATACCTATTTTATTTATTGTTACGAGAACGAGACCTTGTGTTTTAGTGATTATTGAAAAATGTGAAAATGACGGTAAATTGCCTCATTATCCTGCTAGTAGTAATCATCATGCAAATTAAAGGGAGAATCCTGTTTTCGATAACATTTTGAGAGATATTATTGTTTTTTTATTGATTTAAGTATAAATAGGTAGGTTAGGTACCTCAATTTCTTGGAAAGTTGTTGTCAATCAATCAAAAATAATTATTTTATAAGTTGACTAAATGTTTGTTGAAACAAGTTCTTTTAATGCATTTCTTTATTTGTTATTAAATTAACGCGAAATTAGAAAACTTCTGTAAATACTTTCAGCTAAAGTATGTAGGCTTTCATTTCACCTAAAGTAACCTTACTCAAAGTTCCTGCCAAAATCAGATAAAAATCCGTATTAAAAAAAAATTAAACAAAAATTCTACGGTTTTTAATTCTTAATTTGTATAGGCAGGGTGATTCTTAAGAGGTATGCAGGACTTTAGGGGAAGAAAGTTTGTCTAAAAATATGAAAAAAAGTTTCAATAAACATGAGATACAGGGGATCAAAGTTAATATTAAGTGAATATTTTTTTTTTAGAATATCTCTGGAACTGTAAAGGTACAGCACTCATCTCTTGCACACATAATAAACTCATAAATACCCTTATTTTAAGAAATTTTTTTGAAAAGTCATTGGCGTAGATGTAGGGTATATTTTGTATTTAAACCCAACTTCTATGCCACGGGTCAAAATAAGGTTTTGTTTCATTTTTTAAAACCGCCAATGTTTTATAAGCAAAATAGGTAGGTACTCTTGCTATATTGCCCTAAAGTGATCCATTTTCGAGAAAAAGCTTATTTTATGATCAAGAACATACTTACATTTTCTATTTTATTTTGTTAAAATACTTTGTTTGTGTTCATAAGCTAGTTCTTTCCATGTTAAAATAAATATTTGGTAATTTTTTCTTTTATGTTTTTGATCATAAAATGAAAACGGATCATTTTATAACAATAGAGCAAGAGTACCTTTTTTGCTTAGAAAACATTGACGGTTGTGAAAAATTCCACAAAACCTTATTTTGACCAGTGGCGTAGAAGTTAATGGGGTTTAAATACAAAATATACCCTAAATCTACGCCACTGACTTTTCCAAAAAAATGTCTGCACCTTAAAATTTCTGAGTTTAAAATGTGTGCAATAGATGAGCGCTGTACTTCTAACAGTTCTAAAGATATTCACAAAAAACTATTTTTTTAACTTTGAAAAATCTTATTTTTGGACTATCTTCTCCTAAATTCCTGCGCAAATTTTATGAATCACCCTGTATATTTTAAGGGAAAAATACTTTAAACAAAATTCTATTGGTGCTGGTACTTGTGAAGTTGGTGCCAAAAGTTTTCAGTCTAACTGCAACTGCACAACTTAAAAAGTACCAGCACCAATAGAATTAATATTATTTGGTATTTTCCAGTGCACCAACTAATAAAGTCGGTCCAATTTTTTGTAAAAAATATTTATAGCATTTTAACTTAACCTCCGCATTGGCCGGATGGACATTTGAACGCCGCAAGTGTTGTGTCGGATCTAGATGACCTACAAATATTGTAGTTTCTTCTACATACTGACTTACATTAATGCATTCGATGAATTTTAAATATATTTATTTTCTAATCAAGCAAGTGAGACAAGTAAATAAGTCATTGCCACTATAAATGTTTTATAGACACTGTCGTTATTATTTGTTCTGTATAATTTTTGTTCATGAATTGTAGGATAACTCTATCTTTGATATAGTTTTACTCAAATTTATCTATTATTTGATAATCATCTAAATAAATATAAAATTTTTGAATTGAATGACGCATTATTTTAAAGTATTTTTCTTAATTAGATTTGGTATCTGGTGCAAACTGAATATCGGTTATAGTTCTAAGTAAATAATTCGATAAGAAATCTAGTTACTTGAATATGTTGCATAGAATCAAATTCAGCCTTCTTTATTTTTCGAAAATGGCTCATAACAGCACATTTCGTCTCATTGAATCATCATGTTCTTTTTAGAATTTACCGGCCACGAATCACAGAAAAATTTTGAAAGAAAGCAAAAAAAGCCTGACCTAGTAGTGCAATCGATCTCGATCCTCTTCTAAATATGAGATAGAATGAACAGTTTAGTAAATTAGTTAGAATTATAGGATTTTCAGAAATATTCAATACAACCACCGATATCTGCCAGAAATTCCAGTGATTCACTCTGTATATTAAATGATGTTATCTTCTTATCTTCTGTTCACACTTGAAATTCAGCTCAGACAAAATACATTTAAAGTTCTTATGAACATATTATGTCTTAAAGGTTTTGGTAAAACTCTAGTTTAGTGGCTTATTTTGCTATAAAAACCCTAAAAAATCAAATTTCTGCAAAAATAGATGTATGTTAGCATAACTTTCAATAAAATTGAGACGGAAAACGCTATTTTTAATGATTTGCTAATAAAAAAGGGAAAAATGGTATTCTTGGAACTTGGACTTTTAGCTGAAATTTTCGATTTGGAAATCCCAAATAATATATAATCATCCTTGCATTCAATTAAATGCTAACATCTTTAAAAAAATTCCAAAAATGGGTGAAAATACTAAACATAAGTTCGCGAAAAAGTGAGGTTGAACGAATTGATGATTGACTTGTGCAGTATATTCACCATTCAAGTCAAGAATATATAAAGGGACGATGACTAACTCTGTATCCTGTATATATATATATATATATATATACAGGGTGGGGCACCGTATACGACACGGTCTCTCAAGGGGAATCCATACAATATAATGTTTTTGTGATAAACGAAATAGATGCAGAATTTTTCTGGTCACAATCTAAAATTATTTTTATACATACAGGGTGATTCAAAAAAAAAGATACATATCAAAGTTATGTTTTTTTAAATTGAATGTCCTATATTTTTTATTATTTTCGGATATAAGAGTCAAAATAAAAGTGAGTTTCTTCAGTATTCCCTATACCTATCTCTTTCCATTTTGAAAATATCCAAAGATTTGTTGAAATGTAAGGTATGAACTATTTTTCTATAATTTCCAAAGTTGCTCATTTTGAACTTGAGCTAAAGGTTTTATCATATTGATAAAGGTCAAGGTTATAGCCTGTATCATATTTCAATATCAAAAATCATACAGGGTGTTGGAAAAATATGGTTGTAAAATTTCAATATAAGATATTGAAAAACTTCGTTATCTTAAATGGAACACCCTCTATATTATTACATATTTTAATGCAGAATTGAATCCTCTTTCAAATTGTATAAGGGTTCCCTATAACTAAACTCAACGAATTTCTTCAATTTCGCACTTCTCTAATAATTCTGTCTTATATTCCCAATGCCATTATGATTGGGATGACGTTTTAAAATAATCATTATTATAGTTAAATTCCATTATTATTATTACAGTACTAATTGATTCACGATTATTATCCAATCTCCTAGAATTTCAAAACTCATATGAAATAATTAACTGACGGGTAATGATACTATACTATTCTATTGCTGTCGGTTTTACCCTTAAAAGACAACTACTCCATTAATATATTTTTTTTTGGAATATCAGCGTTTTACATTTACATAGATACTGTGAAACGTAAAGAAATACCTATAAGTATTTATTGATAACGTATTATTATGAAAGCCCAAGGAAAAATGTGGTAAGTCCACTCACACTTCTTTTCTACCTCTCTCAAACAAATACTGACGAATATGAGAAACATACAGACAGACAGACCAATAGCAAAACATATGTTTGTTGGACTCAAAAAGCCCTGGAACGTAGAAACAGAGTACCGAAAATTTTACACGAATACAATACTTCCCTTACACAGCTACTAGGCGTAGCGGTATAAAAGTATTAAGAACAAGACATTTATTGAATGATATAAAAATAATAACAGTATAAAAATATAATAAAATAAGAAACACTAGAGTAAATGTTCAAAATGTCGTCCATTTTCTTGAATACATAATTGAACTCTCTCTTCAAAAGATCTTTTAACTTTCCTCAACATCTGTGGTGTCACGGATCGAAAAGCGGCTCTTATTCTCTCTTTCATATTTTCAGCTGTTGTGGGCTGGGTGTCATATACAATGTTTTTAATGTATCCCCATAAAAAAAAGTCCACACATGTTAGATCTGGAGATCTTGGTGGCCAATTTTGCGAGCCGCTTCTTCCTATCCATCTGTTTGGGAAACGCCTATCAAGAAATTCTCTAACATTCCTTTGAAAATGGGCTGGAGCACCATCCAACTGCAGCCACATCTGCTGTCTGATATTCAAATGCACATTTTCTAAAAGTTCGGGTAGTTTATCACGTAAGAATCTTAGAAATTTTTGTCCATTTAAAATGCCATCAAAAAAGTAAGGACCTATTAATTGGGACCCTAGAACACCCCCCCATACATTAACTGACCATCTATGTTGGTAATTAGTATTTCGAAAAATTCGAGGATTCTCATCACTATAATAATGGAAATTATGTCTGTTCACCAGGCCGTTATTATGGAAAGTGGATTCATCAGAAAACAGAATTGAATCTAGAAAGAGTTCATTATCGCCTAATCTGTCTAGAGTCCAAACACAAAATTCAAGTCTGTGATTAAAATCCATTTCATAAAGTTCTTGGTGTATCTGAATATGGTAAGGATGAAACCGATATTTTTTCAATATTCTTGAAATGCTTCTCCTACTAATACCTGTTTCTCTTTCTATTTTGCGTTGACTGGTATGAGGGTGTTCTATAACAGATCCTATGACCACAAACTCATTTTCTTCATCATCTACAATAGGTTTTAGCGTAGTTTTTTGTTTGTAGGATACAGTACCAGAATTCCGAAATTCTCTCAGTAACCGTTCAAACACAGCTCTATTTGGATGTGATACGGTTGGATATCTTTCAGCATATACTCTTGAAGCCAATAGGCAATTTTCATGACACTCACCAATTATTAGAAGCATATTTATTCTCTCTTCGATAGGATAAGTCTTCATTTTGCTTTATTTGAATAGTACACTGATTTAAATTGTATTTATAAATTAAACGCTTCAAAACTGTCAGTTATAAAACATTTCCATGGTAACAGCCTCAAAGCTGTCCAGATTAATTGGGTAATGTTCCTACTGTGATAAAGAAGCAAAATTCAAGAAATGCCTTGAGTTTAGTTATAGGGAACCCTTATACAATTTGAAAGAGGATTCAATTCTGCATTAAAATATGTAATAATATAGAGGGTGTTCCATTTAAGATAACGAAGTTTTTCAATATCTTATATTGAAATTTTACAACCATATTTTTCCAACACCCTGTATGATTTTTGATATTGAAATATGATACAGGCTATAACCTTGACCTTTATCAATATGATAAAACCTTTAGCTCAAGTTCAAAATGAGCAACTTTGGAAATTATAGAAAAATAGTTCATACCTTACATTTCAACAAATCTTTGGATATTTTCAAAATGGAAAGAGATAGGTATAGGGAATACTGAAGAAACTCACTTTTATTTTGACTCTTATATCCGAAAATAATAAAAAATATAGGACATTCAATTTAAAAAAACATAACTTTGATATGTATCTTTTTTTTGAATCACCCTGTATGTATAAAAATAATTTTAGATTGTGGCCAGAAAAATTCTGCATCTATTTCGTTTATCACAAAAACATTATATTGTATGGATTCCCCTTGAGAGACCGTGTCGTATACGGTGCCCCACCCTGTATATATATATATATATATATATATATCCGACAAAGGCTCCAGATCATTCGAGCGGCTTCTGGTCTTTGATGCGCAAGCCGCCACTGGACTTTTCTCGAGAACCCTTTGTCGGCATTCTAGGAGTAGATGCCGACATGCTGCCGTCGTTCTCTTTGTCAACGCCGCTCTCGATATGTCCAACCACAGTATAGATAAAGATTAAACTGATCTTTGGTATAGATCTCGCGCTTGCTTCAAAACAATGCCGCCACTTTGTAGCCAATACCAGCGGCTGTTCGCCTTGCACGTTACAATATATACAAGTACCTATAGAAGATGCGCTTAGAGAAGTTTTTACTTCGAAAAATTTTGACTTCCTACTGGGAATGTAGAAAAACCTTATTCAAGTATTGTGTCAACGTAACCCTAATTCTCGTAAACCCCAAAATACATTTATTTAGGTAATTTTTAGTAGGAGCATCTTTCCAAAATAACCAATAAATCATCATGGATATCGATCTTCTACAATTTCACTATTTTCTCATTCTTTTTCTCATTTTATGATCACTTTTATCAACATGAAGAAACCTTGTGATATCGCTATCAGTATAATAAATATTGTGGGGTAGATTATGCCTTTTGCAAATATTAAATTTCATTACAATGCTAGACAATAGACAGCTTGTCTATTAATACGTCGCTAATAGTAAAATAGTAATTTAGTACGCTGTTAACTACGCCTAACTATACAGGGATGATGTTTTCATTGCACCAAGACTTTTTGACCGACGAACCCAAACGGATAGGAGGTATATACAATTCGACTGTCTGCTGTTTTTTGGCTTGTGCACGCTCCTTATATATTAATTGAATTGGATGATTTTTAATTCATATTAGAGAGGAGATTTGAGAAATGGTTCCATATTCATCAAGAAATGTCCTTCCCTCCAAAAATCGCTCCCGAATGCGATGGAAGAGGCAGTTTCTCTCGAAAATCTAAGACGGCAGAACTGAAGATAAGACAATATGCGAAAACTTTCAAATTGAACATTTTTTCAAAAGAGTTACGGTTTTCGAGATATAGTAATGTTAAAATCTGAAATATGTGTATTTATGCTATGTGGAGGCGGCAATTTCTTTCGAAAATTGAAAATCTGAGAGGGCTAAATTAAAGACCAAATTTTTTGTAGCAACATTTAAATTGAATATTATTTAGAGTTACGGTTTTCGATGAGCAGTGGTGAAATATCTGTAATATGCGTATTTCCGCCACGATGTTTTGAGATCTCTGAATAAAGTACCAGCAACTACGTGGAGTAGGATAAGTACTATCATCTTCTTTGGTATTGGTGAACTTTCAACGATTTTCATGACTAATGTTAAATATTAAAAAAAATGGGCCAACTTATTTTGTTGGTGCACTGAAAAATACAAAATAACATTAATTCTATTGGTGCTGGTACTTATGAAGTTGGTGCCAAGCGTCTTCTATTTAACTACAATTGCACAATTTATATAAAGTCGGTGCAATTCTTTAATTCTTTGTAAAAAAAAATTATCAACATGAAGTTATTGTGAAAGGTAGGTACATTTCATCGAAATTCAAATTTTGGCATATTACCAACGCATCATTGAAATTAGATATCTCGAGTTCCTTGTTAAAGAATGTCTGTATTTGAAAATTAATAATCTATGTTATGTGAAATGTTCAATTTGCACAAAACACGTTTTACATAGATATTTAAAGTATGATTTTGAAACGTTCATAATTACTCGGTGAACCAAATTTTCCATACAAGTAAATTTACTTTAATTACAAAACTGGAAATACCTGTAATTATTTATGTAGGTATATCGAATTCGTGATTACGTATGAACAAGTAACTCAGAATTGCAGGAATACATATATACAGGGTGATTCAGAAAAGGTGCGCAGAACTTTAAAGAGAAGATAGTTTGTCCGAAAATATGTTTTTTTTTAATCATGAGTTGGCAAACGCACCGTTTTCGAGATACGGGGAGTCTAAGATGAGAAAAAAAAATCGTTTCTTTTTGAATATCTTTAGAACTGTAGAGGTACAACGCTCATCTGTTGCACACATTCTAAACTCATAAATACTATTTTAAGGTGCAAACATTTTTTTTTAAAAGTCAATGGCGTAGATTTAGGTTATATTTTGTATTTAAGCCCTACTAACTTCTACGCCACTGGTAAAAATAAGGTTTTGTTTGAGTTTTCAGAACCGCCAATATTTTCTAAACAAAAAAGGTTGTCTTGATATATTGCTCTTCTTATGATCAAAAACATAAAAGAAAAAATACTAAAAATTCATTTTAACATGGAAAGAATTAGCTTATGAACACAAACAAAGTATTTTAACAAAATAAAATAGAAAATGTATGTTTTTGATCATAAAATAACCTTTTTCTCGAAAACGGTTCAATTTAGAGCAACAGAGTGAGAGTACCTTTTGTGCTTATAAAACATTGACGGTTCTAAAAAAAAACTTATTTTAACCCGTGGCATAGAAGTTCGAGTGTTTTATATACAAAATAGACCCTAAATGTACGCCAATGACTTTAAAAAATTCTTTATCTTAAAATAAGGGTATTTATGAGTTGAAAATGTGTGCAAGAGATGAGCGCTGCCTCTAACAAATATATTCAAAAAAACATTTTTTTTACTTTGATCCTCTTATCACGAAAACATTGCATTTGCAGACCCATGTTTATAGAAACTTTTTTTTTATATTTTTAGACAAACTATCTTCCCCTAATGTCCTAAGCACCTTTTATGAATCACCCTGTATATACAAGAATGTCCAATCTCCAAACCATAGATTCTAGACTCTAAAATATGATATTTAGCTCAAGAGTCCTTATACAAATATTGTAGGTGTCCGACGTACAGGGTGTTTAAAGTTGAAATTTATTTGTTGAATTGAACTTTTTTTTTCTATGTTTAATTAGGTATTAGGAAAGCAATCAAAAATTATGAAAGAACGTTCTATTCCACTAGAAAAGTCACTCTTATCTGATTTGTGTAATTCCATCGGTTTTTGAGTTATTTGTTTTTAAAAAGTTCAATACATTTGAATTTTACTGTGAAGAAATTAAAAAAAATAAAATGAATTAATAACTATATTACAGTGGTCTAGGACTGTACCTACCTGTAAAAATCTGTCAGTTTTATAGATCAGATAAAAAACAAAATTATTAGAAATCTTCCTTGTGTAAAAATCGTAACGATAAGTCTGATGGAATTTTTTCTCGTCAACAAAATTGTGGAGAATATTTCGAATAAAATGAAAAATGTTTGGCCGCGCGGGCATATTGTTTTATTTATTTTAAAATAAAGAAATAATATGAAAAAATTGATTATATCAGAAGATATGATGTATTTTCTGTTGTCTCGCCCAACACACCTCGGCCCTGTCCTTCCCCTCAAAAACTTTTCCTGAAGGGAGTGGAGGGGGCAATTTTTTTCTAAAATCGAAAATTTGAGACTTCAGAATTCAAGAAGGTACCATATCCGGCAATGGTTAAATTGGTCATTTTTCAAAAAAATGTACGGTTTCCGAGTTACAGCAGTGGGAATTTCTGAAATATATGTATTTCCGCGTATTATCTATCTTATTTGGTGAACGTTGAATGATTTTGACAAATAATGTTACACTCAAAAGTGAGAAATGAATATTTTTTACAAAATTGTGCAATTATTGTAGTTGGATAGAAGACTTTTGGCACCTCCTTCAAAAGTACCAGCACCAGTAGAATTAATATTAAACTATTAAAGTCGTTCCAATTTTTGGTGAGAAAATATTTCTCATGTCCTGAGTTTTGTAAATTTTTAATGTATCTTATAACTTAAATATAATACAACGAATAACGATTCTGTTCATGTGTTTAATGACGTATTCAGTTCCCAGAAGAAAGAAGAAAAAAATACCTTAAACAATGCAGGCAATTAAGCATGAAGCTGCTATCCTTGGGAATCAATAATTGTTCATTCATATATTTCATATATGGGATGTTATTTTGTTATTATTTATTTGATTTGAAGAGATTCAGACTATAAGTCTAGCCGATCCAAATCTGTTGATGTATTTATTTTTATTCATCAATATTTTCATGTGTATTTTTTTCCCAATTGCATTCCGATACAATTAAATATTTGAGTAATTCAATTCCAGGGCCGTAACATGGATTAAAGTGGCCCCAAAAACTATTTTGAAATATAGTCTAGCCGATTCAAAGCTGTTGATGTTTTTATTTTTATTAATCAATATTTTCATGTTTATTTTTTCCCAATTGCATTCCGATACAATTGAATATTTGAATAATTCAATTCCAGGGCCGCAACATGGATTAAAGTGGCCCCAAAAACTATTTTGAAATATAGTCTAGCCCATTCAAATCTGTTGATGTTTTTATTTTTACTCATCAATATTTTCATGTGTATTTTTTTACCCAACTGCATTCCGATCCAATTAAATATTTGAATAATTTAATTCCAGTGCCGTAACATAGATTAAGGTGGCCCTGCGAAAAATATTTTGAAAATTCTTTAGTCCCTAATTGTTGAATTTTCTAGAAACTTTGGTTACAAGAATCAATAACCAACAACAAAAATACAATCCAGTTATCGCATATGACTGAAACATCTCTGAGCAATTAATTGAATTAATTAATTCCCAGTGCAGCAATAATTTTAGTATTTTTATATTATCTGATTTTTTTAAATTATTGATTGATTTTTTTTAACTTTGGAAAACACCACAAAAACTTTCTGACCTGTAACATTTGAAAACAGCCTAGAAACTTATTTCCACGACTTCACCTGTGAAAAAGACTCTGGAAACCCCGTAGGTACAAAATCCAATATTTAAGAGAACTTCAAATTTATGGTAGCATTACATGTCAGCGAAGGAGTTTTACAGAGCGACATGTATGTATTTTGCTACAAAAAAATTGGGACTAGGTCACAGCTGACGATGTCAACTTGATTGGCGAAATATATGTCAGATAAAGAAAAAAATGCCTATATTTTTATCTGAAGTGTCTTCTATATGTCAATGAAAATCCCCTGAAAATCGTTTCAGGCGTTTCAGACGTTTCAGAGATAAGTATAGATTTCTCAGTTCCAAATAAAGTAGACCAATAAAGTCGGATGTATTTTTTGTAAAAAAGATTTAATTTATAGTTTTTAGACTTACGAAGTTGGCTTTAGTTTTTTTTTTAAAGTTACTTATTGACCGACGAATCCACACGGAGGAGGTATACAATTTTGCTTTTTTTGGTTCGTGCGCGCGTTTTATGTAAACGTACTCCGATTTTTATGATTTTTGATTCATTTGAAAGAGGAGACTTATGGTCCCATGCCCATACTCGTAAAAACTCAAATCCGAAATCTCCTTCCCTTCAAAAAACACTCCCGACGGGAGTGAAGGGGATAATTTTTCTCGAAAATCGAAAATCTGAGATGGCAGAATTAAAGATATGACAATATCCGGAAACGTTTAAATTGATCATTTTTTTACGGTTTTCGAGTTACATTCATGTTAAAATCTCACATATGTGTATTTTCGCTATGTGGAGGGTAAGATTTATTTCGAAAACTGAAAGTCCAGTGGGTACCACATGAAAGGCAAATAATATTTGCAGCAACATTTATAATGAACATTTTTTCCTTAGAGTTACGGTATTCGAGTTAAGCGGTGGTAAAATGGTTAAATCTAAAATACACATGCGTATTTCCGCAGCGATGTTCTGAGATTTCTACATAATAACAAGTACAAGCAAAGAATAAACATGGGTAATAGGATAAGTATTATCTTCATTGGTATAAGTGAACGTTCAACGATTTTAGTGACTAATATTGCACTCAAAAGTGTGAATTAAATATTTTTTACAAAAAAACTGGACCGACTTTATATGTTGGTGCAATGAAAAATACAAAATAATAATCATTCTATTGGTGCTGGTACTTGCGAATTTCGGTGCCAAAAGTGAAATTAATATTATTTTGTATTTTTCAGGGCACCAACTAATAAACGCCGGTCCAATTTTTTTTAAGTATTTATTTCAATGCTAGCTTTTATCTATTCGCAACAAATTGAGCAAAAAAAAAAGAATACCTTCACTGTTTATCAACATTCTGAATTTTATCACTAATCAAAAAAACAGCGCGTTTCCTGTGCCTATATTATCAATGTTATACATTCCAACTGTTTAATTTATAGCTTCATTAAATTGTCGTAACAATCAATTAATATTACTCCACAATCAGCCATACAGCCGCTAATGATTTTTTTCCTAATTAATTGCTCTAAACAATATAGGGGAGATTTATCCGTACACAGTAAAGATGATGTAAAACATCGGATGAATTAAATAAATTAAATAAAACTTGAGTGAGAGTATACTTTATATTTTATAGTTTTTTTTAGGTGACACTGAAATATACAGGGCGTGTCAGGGAAGATTTATGAATTGATTAAAAAAATATCAACCCCCCTTTTTGTTGAAAAGTTAGGACGGCACGTATTTTTACATAAGATAATTTAAAAATAATGGGCGATTATTAATTAATCTAAAAATTAATTAACAATTAAAAAAATATAGATATCTAAAGTGAATGTTTAAATTAATTATCAAAGTATCGTTAACAATCTGGAAATGACAAAGAAAATCAATAAAAATACTGTGTCTGTTTTCTTGGCGTAAATTTGATGATGTTCTATATATCTACTGCCCTTATTAATTTTTAGTTAATTTATTCGCCACATTACAAATTCACTGTTCAAGTCTTACTGCATAATTTATAATCTAGTTAATCAAATATGATTAAAAATAGATTTGTGGTCATCGTATTCGGAAACAATAAAATTATGCTGCAAAGAGATTGAACCAAATGTTACCCCATTAATTATTATTAGTCTTGCCACTTCATCAATTTCATCATTTCATTGGAATTAATTGATTCTAATCAACTGTTTGAATATTATAAAGCACCGCGCGCCTTTGATTCCTTTGAAAATATTTTTGTTTTGAATGTGACCGGAATTCCATAATCAGATTTCAATTACATTTCCCACGGACTTTTGTTTCTCATAACTTCATCTAATTTACTAATTTTTTTTCTACTATATAGTGCGTTTCACAATGCGAATGCAGTGTGTGGCATCTTATGGGCACATTGTTGGTGCATGGGTTTAAAATTAATCTCAACATTTTTATGTTCATTCAAATTACAGAAGAAACACTGTGTTTACATTTAAAATTCATTGGCTATATGATACTGGACCACACTGCATTTTCAGGGTGAAACGTGGTATAGTGTGAAGTCTTATTTAGGTATTTGTTTATTGAACCTATAAAATCAACAGCCGACTCGGCATTTTATATTGTAAAAAATAAAAGTATTGTCGAGAAATTTATGTTATTTTGTTTTTTCTTTTCAGAAACTTAAATATCCCAAATCGGTATTTTTCATTATTGGAAATGAGTTCTGCGAAAGATTCTGCTATTATGGACTGCGAAGTAAGTTTATTCATTAATAACCTCCAATATCACTATTTATTCAAGTATATAAAACATATTCTATATAATTATCTACGTATATTATTACTCTTCAAATACTTCGAATACTTTTTTAAGAAAAATGTCTTTCTATCGTTTTTAAAATAATTTTCTGGCCTTTTTTAAAAAGCAAATTTAAAATTCAAATATTCTGTACATTTTCACCATTTTTCTAATAACTTATATAAGTAATATCATTTTCAATGTTATCTAGTACAAGTGACATTCCAATCCGATGGAAAATGTGCAATAGATATAGAGACATTATTGAAATAAATAATAAAAATTCAATGCTATTTGCTAGAACTAAATCATAAGGCACTGACATATTTTCACTTCTACGAGGTGTGTCCTAAAAGTATCCATTTGTGCCGATTGTTCGTGTCAACTTGCTCTGTCAATGTCATTATATATCGTGACGCTGTCACATTCTATGGCTGTCACTTTTCCAGAGAGAGATTGCCAACATTGCCTCCCGTATTCTTGCAGCTAAAAACATTTAAATGACTCATACTTTTTTTACCTCACAGCCATTCTGGTCATCTATTTGGCCAACATACTCATGTACTCTGAAGCCACATCGAAAATCATCTATCACACCTTCACCATGTTGGGTTACTTTTTCCCCGTCTTTGGCGCCATCTTATCGGACAGTTATTTGGGCAAATTCAACACCATCTTTTACGTATCGATGATATACGCATCGGGCAGCATTTTACTATCGCTGGCATCGGCCGATCAAATTGGACTGCCTCAACGAGAATTTTCCTTATTGGGTTTGTTGCTGATTGCCCTCGGTACTGGTGGCATCAAGCCTTGTGTATCTGCCTTTGGAGGTAGGTTTAATGCAGCTGTCATAAATGTCAACAAGTTAATCCTGTGCCTTTGTAAACTTTCCTTTCAGGTGACCAGTTTGTGCTGCCCGAGCAGGAAAGTCAACTAGACAAGTTTTTCTCCCTTTTCTACTTTTCAATCAATGCTGGTAGCTTGATCTCGACATTTTTGACGCCCATCCTCAGGAGCGATCTACACTGTTTCGGCAAGGATAGTTGCTTTCCGGTAGCCTTTGCTGTACCTGGTGGTCTTATGATACTTTCAATATGTAAGTGATTATCAAAACAAGAGAAATTTAATGAAATTTCTATTCCTTTACTACTTTTTTGCAGTTATCTTTGCTTGTGGTAAACCCTTGTACAAAATCAAACGACCAGAGGGTAACATTATCGTTAAAGTGGTGAAATGTATAACGGTAAGAATTCATTTTACAATAAAAACTTGAAGGGTTAATTCAAATAAGTAATTATAAAAATCCCCTTAGTACGCTCTAAGAGAAAAGATCAGATCAAACAAGCAAAAGGACCATTGGCTTTACTATGCTGAAGACAAGTACGGCACCAAACTGGTGAATGACATCAAAGCCACCCTTAAAGTACTCGTCCTCTACACTCCGCTACCCATATTCTGGGCCCTCTATGACCAGCAAGGTTCCGGTTGGACATTCCAGGCCATCAGAATGGATGGTGACATTGGCTTCTACACCATTTTGCCCGAACAGATGCAAGTCGTTAATCCACTGCTAATTCTGGCTTTCATTCCAATTTTCACCTATTACATTTACCCATTGCTGGGTAAGTGTCATCTGCTGGTGACGCCATTGCAAAGGATGGTATGTGGTGGATTTTTGGCAGCTGTAGCTTTTGCAGGTGAGAAGAACAAACAAAAGAAAAGCGTTGTCATACTACCTAACCTCATTCACGTTTTTCTTAGTGTCGGCGCTAGTATCTTTGGCACTGGAAGGTACATACCCAGTACTACCATCAGCGGGCAACATACAACTCAGGATATACAATCCGACACCCTGTGATATGCATGTGAAATCTGAGCTCTCCGGTATCCAATATATTACGGTCGAGCCACTGAGCTATCGTGTCGACAAGGATATCGCCTTCAAGGATAATAACGAAGTAGAGTTTTATATCACTTTCACACAACAAAAAAATGATTATAATTGTCCAAACCAAAATGTCACTTTAAACATTACAGAGAAAAATGCATACGGCATTTTTGCAAATGAACTCGGTGCCTTTTGGTATGAGGATATGGTGGACAAAAGTGAAGAAGGATATCCAGCAATAAGGTGAGATCATTATGATGTTCAAATTCAGAGTGTGAGCTTTCCTAGAGTTTATTTGTTTTGTCTGGAATAACTGGCCCTTGTCCATGGCAACGGGGATGAGTTGAGTGTATATTATGTATTTTATTTTTTTCAGGACTATAACCTACAACGTCGACCAGGTGGAGTACAAATCGAGTTCTAATAGTTTTTCAGTTACAAATTACACTTTAGAAAAAACGAGTGTACCAGGTACATATAAGATTAATGGTGATGAGTCAGTGACGTTTAAATTGGGTGGTACATATACAGTTATGGTGCAAAACGTGAGTTTTTTTTTGTAAAGTTGGTACCGTTTTGGCGGTGACTGTTTGCTGATGAGTCATAAAAGGAAATAAGAATCAAAATAGATTTGGCATTTTTGTCTTTTCTAATTCTTAACCTTATAAATTTGATAGTGTGCATATATTTTCTCATTTATTTAGGTGAGATAATTCTGGTCTCTCGAGACTTTTTGTCGAATTAGACAAAGTAACTCATCGACTTACTTCTGGCACATATCGCACTGATGACATATCTGCAAACTTCTATTGCATCGCTATTTTTGTTAACTATTTTCAATGGAGAATCAATATTGTACAAAACAGTTATCAAATCCCCATATCTCATAACTATTTTGAGTAGGGAAGCGTTATCCATTTAACTATTTTACTGGACAACTGGTAACTATTCTTACTGAGGAATTGGTAACTATTTTTACTGGAGAATTGGTAACTATTTTCATTGGTGAATCGGTTACTATTTTTACAAGTGGGGTATTGATAGCTATTTTCAGTGGGGGAATTGTTAACTATTTAAATCGGGAATTGGTAACTGTTTTTCCTGGGTAATTATCAACTATTTTCAGTGAGAAACTAGTTAACTATTTTCAATGAGGAATTTTCACTGGAAATTCTGTTTTGTCGAATGTATTTTTTTTTTAATTTCAGGTGAGTGATAAAGTTAATGTCAAAACAATTGTCGTCACCGAACCCAACAACATCCACATGTTTTGGATGCTGCCACAAATTTTCATAATCACAGCTGCAGAAATTATGTTTTCTATAACTGGCTTGGAATTTTCCTATTCTCAAGCGCCAATATCAATGAAATCACTTTTGCAAGCTTGTTTTCTTTTGACGACAGCCTTTGGAAATGCTATTATTGTTATCATTGAATCTGCTAAGATATTTGAAAAACAGGTATGTAATTTCTGTCATTCAGTGATTAGTTGTTTAATAGGTTATAATAATATTCTGATATTCCAAAATAGCTTACGTTTACAAAAAAAATAATACGAACCTGTATCTTGATCTGATCCGTCAAATTTTGCCTTCTATGTTTAACGTGTTATCTGGTTTGACGTTTGGAGTTAGTGTTCTCTGTTTGATGTCAACTAGCATATGTCATATGATTTGTAGGTTATATTTCGTATTCAATTTTGATGTTTACTTTTTAATATTGATGGTGATTTCGAGATACAAAACGCAACTAGAGTTGTGTTTAGCGAAACCAATCGAAACCTGCTGAACTTTCAAACATTATTATTATACAGGCATATATGAAGAAAACTTGTATGTGAATTAATTAAATTTTATTTTGCAGTCTAGTGATTTCTTCTTGTACACTGCTCTCATGGTGGCTGATATGCTGGTTTTTGCCTTTATGGCGTATAGATACAAGTACGTGACATTTGAAGATGATGAAGATGACAACGAAAATGTGTTAACTAATGATGTCGGTGAACTAACCCATGAACCACGTAAATCGGAGAAGAGCAACGGTGGCATCGACAATCCGACATTCAATACAAAAAATCGTCATGATGATGATGACAATGCAACTAAGGACGAAATAGTGGCAGAAAGGCTTTGACCTATGGCCAAAAAGAAACAGATAGACTTGTATAAAAAGAGATAAATAGATTTTCTCCTTCACATAATTTCATCGCCATCAAATTCATCTTCCTCTCATCTTAAATTCGTGACTGTGAAATTAGATTTTAATAAACACACTGTACAGAGGTAAATACGTACCTACCATTCAAAATGATGATATAAAAGGTTTGTAACATTTGGGAAATGATTCGAGCGTAAAGGGAGAATATGGATATGCCAAAAACATTGTTAGTTTTATGCATCCATACGAAGTGGGTGTGTATTTTTATTGTTTTTATCATCGATTTAAAGAACGTTGTTTTTTTGTTTTATGTTGACGAATTGTTTTTTACATGATATATTTAATTTCCTATGTATTATATTTTTAGACAAAAAAAAAGTTTCTTTTGCTAGCAGAAACAGGACTTTTTCCACATGTAAATATCTAATGTAAATATATATTTATAGATATATATTTTATATATATTTTAATTAAAATAAACTCAAACAGCTGAAAAAGTTTTTCATTATTTTATGGAAAAATAAAGCCTACCTATATCTATTCCAGCATATTGAGAAAGTGAGAGAATGAGACTGAGTATTTGCAAAAATTTTAGTTGGCTTAATGTACCTAAACATGGCAAGCTTACAAAGTACATTTCACGGTTTTGTCAAGTATATAGGTATATTTCAACAAAATTATTGAAAACCAAAAGATTAACATAACCCCATCTATTTTGCACGAAAAATAATTTAGATCCTCGAGATTGCCTTATTAAAAACTAATTTATTAACTAAAGTTACAATGTTTATGCTACAAAGGTTACTACAGGACTATTCTAATTGTTAACGATCTTATATTTATACTTTATACAAAAGTGTTTATATCAGCAGAAATAAGATTCCAATGGGAGACCTGATGGAGATATAATTCACGTGAAATCATATTTGCATAAGCAGGTTGAATTCGAATTAATTTATGAGATTTATTCAACGGTATTTTTTTAAGAGATTGGTTGTCCACCATTTTGAAACTACAACTGATTTTTGTAGCAAATTTGAACTTCATATCTTGAAAGATCCGATCTTTATAAAAAACATTTTGGACTTCTTTATTGACAACAAGATGCCAATTTCGGACGATCGCAATAGATCTATTTCTGTATGAAAATTACCTAAAAATATATGTGAATTACTCATAACGAGTCCTTTCACCTAATGTGCTTATAGAAGAAGAAGATTATTATACCTACTCAAATTATAAAGATATGCCTACTGCGATTATTTTTAAAATTTATCTATAGATCAGAAATTTTCTTGATGTATTAATCACAATATACCTACTACCATTTATTTATAATTCTTAATATATTTATTTATTAATGATCAGTAATTTATAATCCAAATAATTATCGAAACATTATATTAGTTTTTGAAATTTTATATTTTATTTAATTTTCATTTGTTGACCTTGAATATCATCACTGCATATTTCGAGTATTTATTTCGAACATCTGGCGGCAAATTTGGCAAAAAATGTTTCTTTACTTACCTTCTTCTACGAGCTGATGCAGTGACTAATACCCAAAAAAATTGTAAGCCATTAATAATAATATACAAACATTTCGAACAGTTCTTTCCGGTATTTCGTTGCAGGAGGATGTTTATATGTCAATTCGGGAACAGCGGGTTACGATTTTTAAAGTGTTTGTGTTTCCTTTGGATGACAGGGAATGCGATCATGCCCAGCAAGGGCAAGGGAATAACGTAAGTGAATATATTTCTGATGATTATATCTACATTTTTGCAAATCTTATTGCTGATCAAGGAACAAAAATGCTCATTGATTTCGAGTCCAGTAATTTGCCCTTATTTTATTCAAAAGGATATATTATGTAGTGAAATTGTTTCAAAAGCAAGTCATACCTTAGATTATGTACGTACCTGTACAGTTAAAAAAATAATTTATGGTGAATTAAACTTTTCCTATACCTACTCAGTTTATAACAGACTATAAACATTTCAATTTGTGATAAAGGTAAAAGTCTAGTTTATGGGCTTTTGTTAAAAGCCCTAAAAAAAACAAATCTTGCAAAAATAGATGTATGTAAAATTGAGGCGGAAGATTCTTAGGACTTACGACTCGATTTGGGAGTATCCTTTTAATCTCAAATAGTATATAATCATCCTTGCATTCTATTAAAACGTAACATCCTTCAAAATTAACATTAAAATGCTTGAAAATACTAAACCTAAAAGTGGATGATTGACTTGTGCAATACCTATATTCAATATTCAACAATCAAGTGCTGTTAATATCAGTGTTGCCAATGCTGCCAGTATAACGTGCGCAGCTTTATATTATTTTATGAATTCCATTTGCAAGAATATTTTGCCTGAAGCCTGAAGACAAAGTTCGTAAAGTATTTGTAAAAAATAAATTTTTGGTAAATTTTATACATGAAACAATACCTTTAGACACTATGCTTTCGTTATCGATTTGTAGATCAATATCGCAAACGTTGTATTGGCATATTTGGCAACATTGGAATTGACGGTTTTTAAACGTCTAGCACACTACACAAGTCGAAATTATCAATTTGTTTAACCACACTTTTTTGCCAACTTATATTTACTATTCTATTTACGCATATTTTTGCTAACTTTGAAGCATGTTTAGTGTTAAATAGAATGCAAGGATGATTATATACCATTTGGGATTGAAAACATACTTCCAAAACAAGAATTTCAGCTAAAGTCGTAAGTCCTACGTCATTTTTCTTAACAAATCATTACAAATAGCGTCTTCCGCCTCAACTTTATTAAAATGTATGCTAACATATACATCTATTTTTGCAAACATTTCATTTTTTTTAGGGTTTTTCTTGCAAAAGCTGCTAAACTAGACTATTTCCGTGACCACTATTTGTATATCATGTATTTCCATGTCGTTTATTTTCAAATATTCAATGTTGCCTTGAATATTCATATAGTGAGTGATACACCGTGAGTGTCATATAAGATTTAAGATCTTTTAAGAAAATATTTTTTACAAAAAATTGGACCGACGTTATTAGTTGGTGCACTGAAAAGTATAAAATAATATTAATTCTGTTGGTGGTGGTACTTTTGAAGTTGTGCAGTTGCAGGTAGATTGATAACTTTTGGCACCAACTTCACAAGTACCACCACCAACAGAATTAATATTATTTTATACTTTTCAGTGCACCAACTAATAACGTCGGTCCAATTTTTTGTAAAAAATATTTATTTCACACTTTTGAGTGTAACATTAGTCCCGAAAATCGTTGATTGTGCACTATACCATATCAATGAAGATAGTACTTATCCTATTACCCACGTATATTCCTTGCTTGTAGTTGTTATTATAGAGATCTCAGAACATCGCTGCGGAAAT
Source organism: Crioceris asparagi (assembly GCA_958507055.1). Taxonomy (NCBI): domain Eukaryota; kingdom Metazoa; phylum Arthropoda; class Insecta; order Coleoptera; family Chrysomelidae; genus Crioceris; species Crioceris asparagi. The sequence continues at coordinate 1,657,642 of OY293830.1, forward strand.
ACGCTTGAATATTTTAGTTGTTACCATTTTAACACCGATTTAACTCGAAAACCGTAACTCTAAGGAAAAAATGTTCATTATAAATATTGCTACAAATAATTATATCTTTCATGTAGTATCGAAAAATTTTCAATTTTCGAAAGAAATTGTCCTCTCCACATAGCAAAAATACATATTTAACATGCGTCTATCTCGAAAACCGTAGCACTTTTGAAAAAATGTTCAATTTAAACGTTTCCGGATATTATCCTATCTTTAATTATACCAACTCAGATTTTCGATTTTCGAGAAAATTCGCCCCCACCACCCCTTCGGGGGCGGTTTTCGGAGGGAAAGAGATTTCGGATTTGCGTTTTTATGAATATGGGACCATTTCTCAATCCCCTTCTTTCAAATGAACCCAAAATCATCAAAATCGGAGCACGTTTACTATATAAAAGGCGCGCACGAACCAAAAAAAAAAATAAAGCAGACAGTCGAATTGTATACCTCCTCCGTTCGGGGTTCGTCGGTCAAAAACCAGTCAAATTTCAATTTTGAAAAACATTTTTTTTTTGTTTTGGTTGTTGGTGCCAAGAATCTTCGATTTACCAGTAGATTATAAATATAAAAGTTTTGTAGAAATAAAAAAACAATTTTTAAGGTTTTTTGTTGTTCATACGATATGACCGTCAACTAAACGGAATAGGTAAGGCATGTTTTAGAATGTTTTATGTTTGTTTATCCGGCCTTATGTCTGAAACAGTTAAAGAGATTTTGACAGGACTTTGACGTGTCCTACTTATAACATAATTAAATTATTGGTCGTGTCTACAGAAGTAATTAGAAAGTTGACAGCGCAACATCTTCATCTCTTGTTTCTGCTATTATGGACATCCATCGTTTCGTTTAGCTCACAATTCTTAATGACAGTCTATAGGGTGTCCGGTGTGCCATTTGAAAATAAAAATTGAGGGGTAGCTAATACAAGGCACTCAAATGTAATGTTAATGAGTCATTAGGAAGGTATTTTGATGCGGTTCCAAGCCATTTTTTAATTATCTGTCAAATAAGCGAGATATTGCCTATATACGATAACTTGGGACACCTCGTATAGCTACATATATACAAGAATTGTATTAAATTTTCGGTGTTTACCTAATAACTTCGCTGTTTTGATTTAAATTCCATGTCTAATCTATTGTAATAATTGTTTCAGGTTGGTAACATGCCCTTGCTCTCAAAGTAAGATGTAGAATTTAAGAGAAATATTAATCAGTTGGGTTCTTATTTGGCGGTCACGCCTTTATCTGTTTTATTTTTGAATGACATAAGAAATAAGCTAAACGTTTGTCAAATTACAATCATAGTATAAAGAACTATAGTACAATGTAGAGTTTATTTTCTCTTTAAGATTTTCCAAAGTTTCTATAGAAAATTTACATTCTTCAAGCAACGCGGATGCAGCAAAAAGGTGGGAATAGTTTGTAAGGTTAGGGTAGGGTTAAGGCTAGTTAAGAACGTATGTTTGAACATTTCGCCTGTCTATCTGTGGTGATACCATGTTAAAAATAAAAGTCGCCTTTTACCTAACCTGGAACAGGATTACTAATTTTGGTAAATATGTATAATTTAATTTGTACGTTTCACAAGATACGCGTTTGAAATTGTGGCAACAAGAAACACTTTGGCGTGTGATATCATTTTTGAGGTTAGTTGTACATCTTCCACAATTCCACCGTTTCGGCCCTCGAATATATTACGAGTTTTATTGCATTATCATTTTTTTGCTGGCGAAGTCTAGGGCGCTAGTTAATGGGAAATAAAAAAAATCCGCGATCTTTTAGCAAATGTACTTCTCTAATTTAAACATATTTAGCAGCAGTTATGAAAAAGATACTATTATTACTAAACGTGTCAATTTTAGTATCAAACGAAACACTAGTACCAATCTAACATCTGTTTATTATCCTATAAATTTTCGCTATATATCACAGCACTGCATTTGTGTATTTCAGGTATCTTCATGTACAATGCATGGAATTATTTATTTTCTTTAGTTATAAATTATATCTTATCTTTCTGGATTACTTTCTTTTATTCCATGTTTTCAGCATTATTTTCTATTTCAGCTAAATGTTGTAAGTTTTGCACTAATTTACTTGTTACCACACTAATATTGTTTTTTCAGGTAGTCACCTGTTCAACTCAAAAATACCAAAGCCTTATTAAATATTATCAATGATAAGGAACTACTTAACAGTCTAAAAACTATTTAAATAATAGGTATTTTAGTATATACCTATGGCAGTTTTATTTTAAAATTTATATAATTAATAAAAAAGTTTTTGATAACAACTTGTTCTATATCATTAACCTCCTCAAATAATCCCCAAACTATTTATTTAATCAGTAGAGTGTTTTTGGTCCGTACATCACTACTGAAATCTTCGTTATTGTTATACGGAGTCGGCGCAGTAGCGACCTGTCACGCCGTTATGTTTATATATATATATATATATATATATATATATATATATATATATATATATATATATATATATATATATATGTTTATAACGAAGTGGACGTTTAAAACTACTGACCAAAAACACTATTAATTACCGAATATTTATTTTGAATGTTTTTTTTACAAGAAAATAAATTACTTTCTACAAAAAATAGTTTTTTTTATCAGATGATGCACCGAAAAATATAAAATGATACTTATTGTACGATGATATTTGGGTGAACCAAGAAAGCTATAAAAACAATAAAAATAAATTATATAAATATAATAAATAAATTTATAAGACATAACAATTTTATTGTTTCCATGGCTTTCTTGATACAAAATATGAATATATTTTAACATTTTTTAAATGCGATATTTATTTACTGATAATTTCAAAAGATAATATGAAAAACGAACGAACAGTTTTTATATAAAACCTTTTTTTCCATCTTCAAAAATAAAGGATCCAGATAGCCACGTAAATATATAATCAAAGACCCTGTACACTGTTTTACTTTAACTATTTTTGTGCAGTTATCTCTTTTATTTATATTATTTAACTCTAATCGTATCAGTTTCCATGAAAAAGGTAATGATTGACAAGCAATTTTCAGGATGACTTTCTCTTCATGCTACAAAAAAGCAATCTGTCGAATTGACTGCCTCCTCCGCATTATGGAAGTCAAAAATGAAACATTATTCTATTCGATTTGGAATTAGTCAATATTCTGTAATATTGCTTTGTATTTTTAATATCTGAAATAAAACACTCCCCACTCTGTATATATATATTTTGGATAATATAATTGAATAATAACATAAAAAGTTATATTTTTCCAATTTAATCTCCATCATATCTATTATTATTATTATTATTTCTATAGAGCCTTTATAAATGACCGAAACCTAAGAATAAGTGAGCACATTCAGAATTTGCCGCATTAAATTGCTCATGTTTGTTTGCATCAGTAATAAAGCCAGACTGAGCTTAGATCAACATTTTTGCAACTCTTCTTTGGTTTATTGTCGTTTCAATCAAAACTATTCAGTTTCAGTCGCACAACAAAAGTCACAACAGTATTTAACAATGATTACCCTTCTCAAAAGCATAGTTGTGTTACGCCACTGTAAACATAAAACGAATATTTATATCAACTTATGTTTAATACGGTACCTCAATATACAAGACGACGCCACTGAAGATTTCGATCATATTTATGAAGGCTGCTTTTACTATTTATATATATTATTTCTAAGATTACATCACAAATGAATACAATATCAAAGATTATACAATATAAACCGAAAATTATTTTAGGTTACTGATAAGAAGAAATTAATTAATCCACCACCCATAATGAAACAGTGTGGTATTAGAAGCTAATGTATAATAAAGTATTTATAGTTTATTCATAAGGAAAATAATATAAATGCATTTTGAATTTAATTTTGTTTTAAATTCAAGATCATTGAATAATTCGAGAATAATTAAAATCCAGAAATACATATTATCCAGATTATGCAATTCACTGGATACTTTCTTATACAGGATGTATTCAAATTGAGGTGAAAAAATGAAATAGGTTTCAAAATTATAGTGGAATTTAAAAAAATCTTAAAACTCATTGGCGGTACATACATTTTTATTAGGGGGTTTGAGGAGGAATAAATTCCCTAAAATAACGTCAGAATGTACGTTAAATGCAAAATTAGTACCAGATTACTATATTTCGAAATCTTAAGTACTCAGTACTAACATTCGTAAGATTTTGCGATTTCTAAATATTGTTGAGAACCACCCGTTTCATTTTTCCATTTCCATTTTGAATCACCCTGCTACAACTAGAAGCCATTAAGTTATTTAAAGAAAAAAGCGCAAGACCCTGTGCCTTGAATCACACACATCCACTTTATCAACATTCTATTCCAACCAGACCATCTTTCTTGCCATTTTCTTACTGCACCAATTCAGCCACAACTCTCGATAGATCATCATTGTATCTGGCTAGCAGAGTGGCATTGAGATCTCGGTTCCAGAAACCCATTTCGGCTAAAGCTTGTAGATTGGCCTCGCGTTTCGTTTCCGGATTATTCGATACCCAATGTCCGTTGACCCATCTGCCAGGCTGTGGGGGAACAACAAAATTCGATTGTGTATGACGTTGTTGGGGTATCTACAATTTGATTGTGAGAAGAAAGAAAAAAAAAACACAAACATGTAAAAAACTGGAATAAGCAAAGCAGCAGATCAAAAAAATAAAAAACCAAACAACAACATAAATACATTCACAAGTACCTAACAGGTGCAGGAGGTTCTAATAATTGACTACGATAATGTTTAGTTTTTGACATTGTTCTTTTTATCCATCAACGTGAATTTTGTCGCGATTTTTAAATTGAACGGCAAACTGTCAACTACCATTTTAGCGCATTGTTGCGATAGAAAATTTTATGTAATCTAAGATCTGTTTCCGCGAAGCTTTCTCCATTTTTTATAGCGAGTTTTCGTAATAAACATAAAACATTGCTCGTTTAAATACTGCTCCAAAACAATCGCGTGTTCTGTGTATGACAGCTGTCGACATAAAACAACACACCGTACTATTCACATACAAATGGCGGCAAATTCAAATACACTTTTTACTACAATACTTAATTCATAATCATCTTACCTCTTGCGGCACAATCATACCGAACACAGATCTGGCAGTATTGATGGCCGATGATGCGACACTGACAGCTCCTGAAACCAGAGTTTCAGGCAGGATGTGTACATTGGTCGGAGGAGCAGTCGGTGCGGGACCATTTTCTTTTCGTGTGGGAGTGCTGGTGCTAACATTATTCCTACCCGTACCACCGCCACTGCTCATAGCTGCTAGGGCAGCTGCAGCTGTGGAATAGGTCGATGTAGTGATGGGTTCCGTCTTGGGCATGGCCCATGTGGGCATTGGTTGTTCTTCGATGATTGCGTTCTTTGATGCTGTTGATGCTACCGATTGATGAACAACTGGTGTTGCAGATTGTTGTGAAACTTGTGAAGTCGGCTGTTGTTGTTGTTGATAGTCGTTTGGTGTTGTAGGAGTGATATTAAATGGGTTCCGGTCGTGCATGCTGAGATTTAATGGTGGTGGGCCACTTACGATTTTTTGGTTCTGTTCCATCTCAAATTTAGCATGTTCATCTGACAAAACAAAATAAATGTTTGTGTAATAAACTATTGAAGGTGCTTCATTCGCGGCATGATTTCATAATAGACACCTGAACAGATTTGTAAAATATATTTTTTTTAATAATAACGATCTATTGCTCAAGAAACAAATGTTTATAACAGGAAAAGTAAAAAAATAACAATAATAACAAAAAAATTAAATATTGGAGCAAGCAATGAAATCAGAAGTTTAATTAAAAAAGCTATATAAAATTATTTATTATATTACAGTATTAATAAATATTTTTTTAAACTATTTTTGAATCTTGTTTTGCCATTTTTTTTAAATCGTTAAATTATTATATACTTTTATGCCGTTATAAAGAATTGATTGAAATTATTGTTCTAATTTTTATTGATATAAGATTATTGGAACATCTAGTTAAATTATTGTGTTGATCAATATTAAATCGGAAAACTAAATTTGAATTTTTTAAATTATTTACCAAGATGAATAAATTTACAAATTTTGATTTTATATGAATGAATGAATAAATTTTCAAATAATTTCCTGGGCTTATAAAAATTAAATGTGGGTTCTCTGTAATTCAGTTCGAATATGCACTTTATAATTTTATTCTGAAGTATTTTCAAAGGTTTCAGTAAAGATTTTGTTGCTGAGCCCCAAACTGAAATTAAATATTGAAGCTTTGAATATACTAAGGAAAAGTTTATTAATTTCAGGTATTTTAATGGTAAATAATTTATTTTTTATACATAATTCCAATTGTTGGAGCTAATCTGTTTCCTCAATTTTTCAATGTTTTTGGACCATGATAGATTTTCATCTATGAATAATCCAATAAACTTTATAGTAGAAGAGTATTTGATATTGTCATTATTAAATTTAATTTTATTTTTTAAATCAGTAGATATATTTTTCCTGACTATAAAAGTGAAAGATGATTTTTCATAATTTAGTGTTAGCTTATGACATTTTATCCAATGGGAGATTTTGCTGATATCGTGCATCCTACTAATTTTGATTTTTTGTAAATTAATTCCACTATATACTATAGTAGGATCATCAGCAAACAAATTTAATTTTCCATATACTTCCAAACTTACCAACGAATTTATATACATGAGAAAAAGAACTGGTCACAGGATAGACCCTTGTGGAACACCACATAATACGTTTTTTTCTGAACCAGATACTTTTCCGATGCATACAAACTGTTTTCTATTGAATAAATAATTATGAAACTATTGCAAACCAATCCCCTGATATCCATATGATCCACCCCTTTTGGGGGCGGTTTTTGGAGGGCAGGAAATTTTGGATTTGATTTTTCTCAATATGGGTCCATTTCTCATGAATAATTTCTCAAAATTTCTGTTTCTGTTCCTTCTGTGTTTTTTATATCAATGCTTAAATTAAAACAACAACTCACCCTTGAACGGTAACCACACTTCATTAGTATTATCAACAGCATCATTAATATCATCACCAGACTGAATCACCTCGTAGCCTGGCAGATCCTGTGGGAATATAAAAGTCCTTAATGCAGCAGCAGCTGCCGCTGAGGTAGATGAGGGGGTGTTGCTAATGTTATTCCTCTCCGATAACATCATCATATTATTTTCATCGGAAAAACATGAACCAACAGCTGAACAGTGGGAATTGTAATCCGCCTCCAGGCTGGGCATCGATTTGAATGCATCATCCGATGTACTTTCATTCATGACGTCACTATTATTATTTGCAGTAGTAGTCGTGGGCTTAATAGTTGTTGATGTTGCTGGATTAACAATAACTTTGACTTCTTCTTTTATGGTTGGTTGTTTTGCAGCGCCACAATCAAAAATGACTGTCTTCTTCATGTCGTCATCATTATTGTTTTCGTTGTTGTTTTCTTTTGGTTGCGTTGTCACTGCTGCCTTATTCTCCTCTTCCATCATCGCCTGGGCTATATCTTTAGCTGTGATTATTTCAATGGTCGATGATCCACTGGCACAGTTGGTGCTGTCTGATGATGAAGCATCATCCTCATCGTCATCATCATCATCAATGTCATCTCCAATCATATCATCGACAACATCATCAACACCAGCATCATCGTCGTTGATGTTGTTGGTGGTGGATTTTATTGTTTTTGTTGAATTTTGAGTATTGGCTGATGATGTTATTGAAGATGTGGATGCTGTAATGTTGTTGTATCTGGTCAAGTATTCGGATTTCATTTCGGCAATTGGATATTTGGCATCGTTTAGGACCATAAAGGGGTAATCTGGAATTGAGAAGGAGGAGTTTAATGTTTTGCTTCACAGGATCTCCGGGAAATGTTGGAAAATCTCCTGTATATGAAAAGAACACTTGCTAATAGTATACAAGTTCATTTGAACATTTTTCCGTTAATATGTCCAATTCCAATAGTTATTGAAATTAAATGATAATTAAATAATTATTAATATTTTTTTTTAATTCTAGTGTTCGCCCAGTGGTCGAAATTCGACCGTAATTCATTATTTTTTAAATTCAAACGTTACTGATTTTTATTTTTGTCTAAGATATACTGATTAAATATAATTTTTTTATTTAATTTAATTTAAAATATTGAGGTAGTTATCGCGTAAATTTGTTTTGTTTTGTTGATAGATACTGCTATAAAAGTAGTCATTATAAAATTAACTTAGAAAGCGTCCCACGCTTTTTTACATTAAAATGATATCTTATTTATTGTCTAATTTATAGTTGGGTTTGGTATTAAAGCGTTTTTTTAGTTTTTTGAACTATTATTTATTTTCAACTTTTTAGTTCGGTTTGATATTAAAGCGATGCACGAATGTAGGGAGTGAGATATAAACAATCATAGTCACATATACGAGGACGGTATAGAACCCTCCACCAAATAGTGCCACTCGCACTCACACACCATCCCACCATCCCATATCCTACTAACACAGATGCATATCGAAAATTTCACGAGAATCCATCCAGAGCTCAAGATATTTATATATCTATATATATATATATATATATATATATATATATATATATATATATCTATTAACGCTACAAGATGAGATCATTTGTATTTAAATTATGTGCAAGCTGAGATCCGTTTGGTAAGGTGAGATCCGATTTCGGATCTCACCTTGTTTAACGTGTATATCTTCTTTATTGTTAACGGTTAAGTCAAATAAACTGAATTCCAAATTTTTGGTAGGAGCTCATTTTTTGCCCATTTATCCCTTTTCATACAACTTGAGTTCAGCAACATTGATATAGGGGGCGCTCCTTATAATGTATGATTGAATGTTAATTATTGAAAAGACGAGATCCAAGGATTTGGCAACATCGCCTGCTTGGCTTTGGCGTGTTAAAGTGGAGCCTATACTACATCGTTGATTTTAGTTCGGTGTTTTGCTATGGAAACAAGTGTCTAGTGGCTTACAAAAGGTAATTAAAAAACATAATAATATTTTTTTACATAAAAATAATCGCATTTAATCTTGAAATAAAGTACTTTTTAATTCATTCATTCAAAATATATTTGTATTGACAATATTTATTTTTATTTTCAGGATGACACAAGTTATAATCCTATTGATCCTTTGCTTGAGTCATCAAGTTTTAGGGATAAATTTACTTCCTTGTACTGACCAAGTTACTCCAGCCCAACTACACACAGCAAGAAATATTTTAGAAGATGCAACTCCACCAGGATACCGTTTGGATGATTTATCTTCGGTGGTTACCACCGGAAGAAATCCACACCGGTGGATTGGCGTATTTTCAAGAGATGATAATAATTATAGCTGTGACTGTCAGTTTTTAACAAACGTGATGAAAAATTTCAAAAGAACATGTCCTCAGGGAAGTGAAATCAGACTTGTTAGTTTGACAACTCATGACGGGAATAATCGTAGAATCCAAGTGGAGTTTTTAGTGAACTGTTACTGCACCAATATTCCTAATCGTAGAAAACGAAGTTCTTGGACGCCTAAGCCTTGCAGTTCTTCTGGATACACGAGGGAACCATCAATTTGTTAGACTGGTAAGAATATATCTGATCTGTATTGTGTGATAAACACTAACGTTATTTAAATAGTAGATGGCTGCTTTAATAGTTTGTTCACTTCGCACAATGTTCTTGATATTTTCGGACTTTTCTTCAATACTTTGTATATTTTTTTTATAAATGATTATTAGAACTTTCAAATATCCATAAAAATAAATAATAATAATAAAAAAATTTCACTAATATTATTATATTTATAATTTTTTTTCTTATATATATATATTAGATCTTAAAATGTAAGCTTTATTTTGTTTCTTTTGTTGCAGGTATTTTGTTCGTAAACTCACTCATACATTAGCAAGGTTCCAACAGTGGCGTCATTGATTTGTCGTCGTTGATTTGTTTAAAAAATTAACACTTTTACACTGTATTTTCCTTATTTGGGACATTCTGATAAAGGTCCTTTTAATTTTAGCTTTCAATATATAATTGAGAATTTTTATTTTTATTTTCTTGTTTATTTTTATTTATGTAAGCTTCGTGTCAATATTGTGTCTATATTTGTTTGTTCATAGGGCAATGTATGTTCATAAATAAACATCGAACTAAAATCCAGGTTAGAGTTTTACTGTTATTTATCCCATTTGAATGAATCAAACCAATATTAAGTTTATCCTAATAATATTCAAAGCCAAGGGCGTAAATAGTTGTCACTTTCAGAGTGGGTTAATATATTGTTTTGCTTATATATAGTTTTAGGGGTAAAAACAGAAAGTCTAAATGATGAAAAATTGCATTCTTCATAAAAGTTGATACATTGCGTACGACTTCCGTTGGCATTATCAACTATCTAAATTTTCAAATGGTTAACCCTTATTAAAAAAAATATCAATTGAAATATGGATTAAAATACAATATTTACGCCCAAACATAAAATTGCATCAGCGACATGCTCATTTATTCGGCAAGACGATATACAATCTATAGCCGCTTTATAATTGATAAGACTCTAGACGGACAATCTGTTTAATCGGTACCATGGATGTTAAAAGATTCCTAGTGCTTCCTTCTTCCCGCTCACCGCTCTCTCTACTCACTAGTAAGTGTAAGTACAGCTGTCCCGTCCAGCTGACAAAGCACGAACAATTTTAAACTGCGCATTAGGTACTTAATGAGTCATTCTGATATAATTAATAAATGCTTACTTTTGAGAATCAACTTGATAAATTATATTCTCCTGTTTTTGGTTATTTTTATTTATGTAAATTTATTTATTATTTTCTTTTTTACTAATAACAGTAGGACAGTAGGTAGGTATTCTAAATGAGAACGAAGGCATATACTTAAATATTTTTTTAATAAACCTTATAAAGTTGATAGGTACTGTAAATTGAGAGTAAGAAGATCTCGATTGAGTATTATAGAAAGGCTAGACAAGGTTTAGAAAAATATTCCACCTTCTTTATATTTCATGAAGATCATTTTATCCTCAAATAAACGTTACTTAAATCTGAGTGTTTTTGTTGGTAGATCAATTCATTTTCATAAATAAACACTAAATTCTAATTCATTTTTGAGTTTTACTGATCCCTTAATTTTTTAATTAATTACACAACTAAAGCCAAGGTAGGTAGGTAGGTGAGTCAAAGCAATATCAAGTTTACCCGAGTAATATTCAAAAGCAAGTACACGGTGATTCATTATATGTTGACACCCACCTACAGCTCTTATTAGGAGTTATAGAAAAAAAACTTTAGATACAAAAGTTTTATGTTCGTTCATGTAGTATCTTTTGGTAATAGAGAAAATAAAAAAATGACTTTACAACATAGTAAAAATTAATTGAGTCATAGTTTTTTCAATGGAATACCCTGCATATTATTAGCTCAAATGAAAGATCTCTTTGTTATGATTTCAAATATATATAATTTGTTAGCATTTGGTTCAGCCACTTTTGAATTATTTGAATAAATGAGAAAACAAATACTCTTAGAAATAATAATCGGCCAGATTTTGTTAAAAGCTATAAGTTCTTTCTTACAATGTTATTTGAAGTTTCTAAGTTACAAATGAAGTTTTCAGATAATTTTTTTTTTTTTTTAGATTCCTGCCATTTTTTATATGCTGACCACGGATCTATTTCGGTTTTATCTTCAAATTCATAATATTTCTCAGCACCCTTCTCAGTGGCATCGTGCTTATTCTCAAAATTTGTAGTAAAAAAACAATCCCCAATATCTATATAATTTTTCTTAGTTTGTTCACAAATATAATCTTTTCTATGTAAAGCATTTCTTGTATTTTCATCAATGTTCCCTTTTTTATTTTGGTTTTCAAAATTTTCATTAGAAACATATTTTTCATTCTCTTGTTCTATATTTTCATCAATAATATTGGATGTTGCATCTAAAATTTAATATTTAAGAATAATTTGTCTAAATGAAACGCTTTCTAATAAAATATTAATGCACTTCTATAAAAGTAGTTAGTGAATAGAGTTTTCTCAATTTGTTTAGAATATCTCAATCATTTACCGTGACACCCCTTAGTTATATATATTAACCAAAAAATAGGTATTATTGCTATTAGATCCATAAATTAAAAAAAAACTATTTTCGAATTATAGTACAATTTTTTTGGCAAATTGAGATATTTGGTAAGTGTTACAATAAACATTTGAGACATGCCGCACACATTTTTACCCCTAACATCCAGCCAAATTTTAAAGTAAACTAGGTATGATAATAATAAATATATACTTTAAAAAGCAGTGAACAAAAAAAAATTAACAAGCTATCAAAAAAACTACTCACCTGTAAGCAATAAACTCAATATTTTTTTTCCACGAGACATATCAAAAAGAAGCACAATGCACAAGACGAGGTCTGAAAAACTAAAATAACTGTATTGTTTTCAATTTGCATTCTGCGGCTGCAATTTGCCCGTTATCACATATCTTGTTTTGATTCGAAAATTCAATTCAGCATTAAACCAAATGGCAACGTCGCTGGATTTCATCTTGTGCTATATATCTATATAAATACTGTATGGGATCTCGTTTTACCAAGATTTATCGTAGATCTCTACTTTGCTTTATACTATTTGTATTAAAACATTTCAATTCATCTTACCCCTCCGTTTATATTTTTGACAAATATGCGTGTTTAGACTATTTGACAAGGAAAAATTAAAGCTAAATTGCTTCCTTCTAGTGGATCTCTGGTTGTCTATGATATCTACGGATCTCATCTTGTGCAAAATACATGTATATATATATATATATATATATATATATATATATATATATATATATAGCGGTTCTACTTGCACCTACACAACATGAAATTATTGTATTGTCATCGGTCCTTTAGAAGAATACAAAGTTTCAAGTCGATCCGATATTCCTAAGTGGGTGAAAATCGTATCCAAAGATTCCGTTACATACATACCAAGCTAATAAAAGCCTGTAAAAGACTTGACATGCACAATATATCAAACTAACCATTGGAATTGAATTCATTGAGATAGGATAGCACAGCTGCATCACCACTTTGATTACCAATATGAGGATCATCCAGGTAATAAGCGGCACCACTTCCTCCATGTGATCCTACTCCACCAATAATACCCAGTCCCGATGGCACTGAATGTACTTTTTCATTATTTTGCTTTTCCACACCCATAACATCTTTAATATCATCAATTTTATTAATCAGCTTGATATTCTCAACAGCACTAGTGGTGTTGGTGGTGCTCTTCTTCTCATCATTTACATCTTTGTTGGTGGTAAGTTTTTCTGGTTCTTCAACATTCTCCAGCTTAGGTTTTGAGTTGATTTTTGGTATTTCATCAACTTTGAAGCATTCCGGTATGGGTACCACGACGAAATCTTCCTTCTTTTCACCTTTCTTGTTGGAACTAGAATCGCTATCCGAAGTACTGCTATTGCTGCTACAGCTCGTCTTCTTCTTCTTTTTCATCATCATTTTCTTCTTGTCAGCCACTGGGATATCATCTTCCTCCGGTTCCAAACCAAGATCAGCTTCACGTACATTGGTGGCAATGGTTCTGAAAAGTCTGACCATTTGAGCTTCGAGTATTTTTTCTTCTGGTGGTTGTTGCTCCTGCGACAAGCTGGGTTTGACATAGCTGCCATAGCGTTTATCGAGTATCGGAGAAAATTCATATGGTGGATCTAGAATTAGACGAATTAAGAGGTAATTAAAATGTTGAATGAATGAACGATAATAGTAATGGAAATATGATTCAAGAAGTTGAACAATAAAATCACTAATCTTTCCAATAAATACTTCAGTTATTTTATAAAATTTTATATTTACCATTCATAATCTGGACAGGTTCTACTTTTGGTGGTTCAACAGTTATATGACACCCCAACCAATGACCGAAACGGCGATTTTTATGCATAAAATTCCAGTAGGTTTCATAATTTCCATGTTTTTCTGCAAAAAAATATCATTTTTTTTTTTCATTATATTATTCAATGGATTGGCCAACACTTATAAATATGAGCTTACTGGGATTTCTTATTCCCAGTTCAAGCATCGATGTTCCTTGATTCTCTAATTTCGCTGCATTGTATTGTATTTTTAAATATTCTGTATTCGTTGCTTTTGTTTTGCGATTGTTGTTCGACTGTATGAATTTGTATGTATTTATGGTTAATTAGTGCAATAGTTTAAATGTTAGAAGTACTAGGTTGATATGCATATTTTTTTAAATATCTTATCAATTTTAGCTTTTGTTACTTATTCTAACGTTTACATAAATTTTGTTGAATTAGTAAATAAAAAATTGTATTTCAAAAAATTTACCGTGTTTTTTCAACATAAAAGTTGATTTTTTTCGAAAACGGTCGACTTTAGAGCTCACGACCAACAGTACCTTTTTTGTATAGAAAACGTTGACGGTTCAAACGGGCGCCTCAAAACCTTACTTTTTCCATTGGCGTAGAAATTGGGGAGAAAAACAACCACTACTCCTTCAAAATCTTCACCAATTATGACTTACCAAAAAAAAATTCTGACTCTAAACTTAGCTTATTATGAGTGGAAAATGCTTACAAAAGCCGTTTTCTGTACGATAAAAGGTTCCGGGGATATTCACAAAAAACGAATATTTTTTTCTGTTTCAACACCCTGTATCTCGAAAATGGTGCGTTTTAGAGAGTAAGTTAATATAAACTTTTTTCATATTTTTGGATGAGCTATCACATCCTCAAGTCCTGCGCATATATTATGAAACACCCTGTATATCCCGATGGGATCAAATTCTGACATCACCCTGTATAATTTGTAGCCAAAGAAAACAACTAGAGTTGAGGTATTGTTTTTAACATAAAAATGGCAGATTGACCAAATATGATATAGTTATATTTTTTCCTACGAAATACGTTTTTAGCAAAAAAAAATAAAACGGTTATTAAATCCTAGACCACGAGAGACGGCTATATAATATCTTGTTGAAAGTCACTCTTATTTTTTATGGGGAATCCATTTTCAAAATAATATATAGGGTGTCCATTTAATTTTTTAGAGTTGATTCTTGACCATGGAAAACTGAGCACACTGTATACGTGAAAGGTATATAATATAAATAATCCCTTAAAAACAATAACACTTTATATTTAACGTTTTTTCCTAAATACAAAGCTGTTCTACGAATTTGACCTGATCCGTTACTCTAGCGTTTTATGTTTGACTGGATCAAGAATATATAAAGGGAGGATGACTAACTCTATATCCTGTTCTATAAGCAGCAGTGGCTGAAATAACGTCCCGTGATAAGTTGTCATTTTGGGATGTTGCGCAGAATTTCACTGAGTGTCTATTGACTCTATTGTTGTATTTAAGCTTCCTTCGCCCATACTACATAAGGATGCGCTGTGTGATTTTGCGCAACACACCAAAATGACATACGATAACCCAACGTTTTTTGTGCTACTCCCACTACTCGTGTTAGTCGTCCTCCTTATATTTGTTCATGGACTGGATATTGTTGAACAATAAATAAATAAATACAACACTTACTCGGTATCTTCAAACGTAACTTCACAATACCAACTCGGTTCGGCTCCAAATGCGGCACCTCCACCACCTTATCCAATGGCTCCAATGCCTTCGAACCCCAAGCAAATTCCAATACGGTATCCTTGTCCCAAGGTTTGCTGCCAATATTTTTCACTTCCCAATAGTGAATGTAAGTTTCACCGCCACTGAAACGAGGCACCACGAAATGGTTGTCCGTCATACAGGCATCCATTGACTTGTCCATTAATTCTTCATTTTCCTCATCATTGTCAGATTCGGAATCGCCGCCAACACAATGTATTGTTAGAATGCTGGGCTTCCTGTAGGTGAATTCGGGAGTCTTTCTGATGAGTTCGACGGTTTCCTTGATAGGTTTTTTGTATAAGTCATTGTTGTTATCCTTAGTAGTTTTGGTGCGGTCATTTTCCTTGTTATTCTTGTTGGCTGTGTAATTTAGTAATGCCTGTTTGCGTTCCTTAATCATTTTGGATTTTTGCTCGAGTTTCTCCAGCTTACGCTCCAATTTCACCTCAGCTCTTGATGATAATTTGGGAGTTTCTTTTATCCTGTTTAGCGAATTAATAAATAAACTAATGAAGATTAATTGGGAAATATCTAGCTAATTCAACTTCTTTTCGTTTTTTTGATATTTTGTAGATAACCATAATAGCTATTTTATGTGCGTAGGGAAAAACCATTCTGGACAGTGTTGCCACGCCACACCATAGAAATTTTCTTTGAATTACAGACATCATAATTTAATAAGGCATTCCAGGACAAGGATAAAATTCAATGATTTTGTTTGCTTTATGGTTACCGTTGCCCTGGGATATGTTCATGGCAGTAATTCAAAGATCGTCATCGATACGTCCGCTTCACTGGCGTTTTACCCAACCAACAGTTGAATGCTTATTTTTTGGTTGGAATATATAGGAATTTTGTAAAAAAATCGAAAAGAAGCAGAACTAGATAATTACCAGATATGTAATTAATAACCAAAATAAAAATTATCGATCGAAATCGACGCACTGCTATATCAAATTTGTCACAAATTTTGTAGTGTATGTTTTAGGAATTAAAAAAAAAACACTTACTCGCATGTATTTTCTGGGAGAATGGTATGTAATTTTCGGGCATTCTTCACTTGTTGTCTGTATTTAACCTTAACGTTGCTGGGTTGTATTGATGGCTTTCGATTTTCTACAATCTCGGACACTATGGTTTTCATTTCATTGGTGAAGTCGTTCTTGAACTGAAAAACGAAGAAAAAACAAATGAATGATGGAAACTTTTTTTTTTCACTAATTTACATGTAACTAGTTTAGACGAAATTGATAAAAATGATGGTATTCCTCGCCACATCGAATTTATAACTCAACATACTGTTTTATTAGCTTAAATATAGATTTTATTAAAAACTCATATATTATTTTAAAATACAGTACTGAAGTAAAAAATATGCGAAATTTTCGACTCTATATTTCGGAATGTAATATGTAATGGCTGATAAAATCCTCAATTGCATGAACATTTTTATACCCTGAGCGTCTACACGTAAATTGGTAATATTCTTTTAATTACCTCTAAAATTTTCTTGTATTTCTGTTGTTATTATATTGAATTAATCTTTTCCAGATAATACAACTTATTAAAGCTAGTATCTGGGAACCACATATGTAGCGTACATGAACAATGCACCGTTATCAACTCATAATTTATAAACCACACAAAATGACTGATAACAAAAGCTTTACACAGTATTGCATCATATAAATAAATATAATTACCTGCTTCATGTAGGAAAGGAACCATTCTGGAGCTGTATCACCAGAAGTACAGCAAGTTGTATTAGCATTGGTATTGTCAATTTGAGTTTCCACATCGCTGTTACTTTTCTGGCTATTCTGCTGTACAGGGGCCTGCTGTTGTTGTTGTTGTTGCTGTTCTTCGATGACCCTTTCCAATCGCAAATTGACAATATCTCCCATTCGGGCCTTGCGTCTGAAGGCGTACAATGCAATTTGAAAATCAATTTGGCTATCGATGGGAAATTCAGTTTTGTTGTCGGTAACATAAAACACACGAGCATCCTCTCCATCGGCAACGGTACCAGAATTTTTCAGCTAATCATTTATTGGTATTAATTAAAAATATTCATGATAGTTTATTGAATTACTCACCAAATAGGTTTTGAACACAGCCCAGCTCAAAGTTGTAGCTGGAATATCATACATGCCCAAAACGATGGCTTTGTCTCCTCCATTTGTAGACTTGTTTTTCCATTTGATATTATAGATAATCTCAAGATCTCTCACTTTTGGTGGCATTTTGATTGAATAATAGACAATCGCGCGTTATTTCGCACTATATTCTGTTGTTGTGACACAAGAATTTCAACCTCAATACTTGATTCACGAAAAATAACTGTGATGGCTGACAAATGGCATCAATAGTCAACAGAAAAATAGTTCTCTACAAAAGTGCAGTATTTACAAACACGAAACATCGCAATACTTAAATGTCAAATGCATATGATCCCAATGACCAATGTTGCCACATGTATGTACAGTGCCAGAATCATGATTAGAAATAGTTCAAAGATGGTTGTGTTCAGCAGAATTATGTCCTAGTGGAAAATACACTTTATATTATTGTACCGTGATAGAATAGTTGGAAGAAAAAAATAAGATTTCCATCAATAGAAAACGATTTCGATTCCACAAGAAACTAATTCTCCACTGTTGACGATATTTATTATCTAATTCTGGTGCAGCTTTGTCGGTATAACCAAAGAAGATAGATACTACATATCTTCTTGACAGCTAGCGTGAACGAAATTTAAAAATAACCTACCTCTAGTCATGATATAAAAAATAAAAACAATGGTCCTACCTTTAGCAGACATTCAGAATTAAGAGATACCCAACTGTTTGTTATTTGCTGTGGAATATTTAATATCTACATATGCTAAGATTACGTTGGCTTTTTCTTTGAACTACCTTATTAAATTATGATATATAAGTTTGTTAATATATTTGTATGCAAGTACTATTATAAGAACATATTTTTGATGGTAACATGAAATGTCATTGTGACAATTGGGTAAGTAGTTGACCAATGTTTTGCTCAAGACGATAATTTCGGTAAGAGAAAACCATTTACTATTGGACAATTTAAATGTTATTTTTGACATCGGCCTTCTCCACCGTCCCTAGAATTCGCTTCTATATGAACATAAGCTTGTTTGCAATTGAGTTGGATGGACACAACCACAGTAGTATGCCTATTGTTGAACGTATTCCTACAATTATAAGCTTCTTCTCACACCTTTGAAGACTCCAACATTCTGAATAATTTATGCTATCTTAACATATTAGAAAGGATTATTAAGAACATATTGTCCGCGGTAACTTTTGTCTATACATAGTGATAAATTATTTCTACTGGATTCATAGGACCTTGGCAACATAGCTTACGCAACCCGGAAGTAAGTCATGAATTTTATCCTAAAATGGCTACTATTTCTTATTCATCTACATAACTACATTTACTATTTACATTTGCTACCATTTTACTACGTCTTGGATGAGACTCACATTTCATTGGTTTCACAATCTTTGTTATTACTTATAAAAAATCTAATTAATTATTACGCTACGATCTGGAATTAAACTATTTTGATCAAATTTTAATTTTATTGTTACCCTTATCAAAGATAATAACTCATTATCTTTGACTTTGTGCTTCGTAGTTTTGAGAAAAAATAATCTCACTCTTCGTTATTGACTTAGATGATCCTATGAATATTAGTGGAATCCCTCTGGTAGCCATTATACTTTTTCGCTACATCTACCTACATGGAACTTTCGAGAACTGATTACGAAAGTACTTGATATCTGCACCCTTATCCCTTACGACGATAACATTCAATTTGATGACTCTATTGCGTGAAGTATTTCCCTCCCGCCAGCCTAATTAATTACTTTACACACTAGTGCGACAAGTAATGATTTTCGATTTTCGAGCATTATTATTTTCTCTGTTTTCATAAATTTCAACGCAGTAATCAAAGAAATAATGACTCCATGAAATTTAACTTCCTTACCTACCCGATAGGTATGAACATTTTATTTTATTTTAAATTCTCCTACACGACTACCAGACGTGATTGTAGCTCGCCCTTTTTGGGCTTATATTAAGTTCAGTACCAATAAATAAGAAATACCTAAGTATGAATGAAACTGATGTACCTACTTTTTGTTAAATAAATATTTCTTACAAAAAATTGGACCGACGTTATTAGTTGATGCACTGAAAAGTATAAAATAATATTAATTCTATTGGTGCTGTTACTTTTGAAGTTGTGCAGTTGCAGTTAGATTGATAACATTTGGCACCAACTTCACAAGTACCATCACCAATAGAATTAATATTATTTTATACTTTTCAGTGCATCAACTAATAACGTCGGTCCAATTTTTGTAAAAAATATTTATTTCACACTTTTGAGTGTACCTAAAATTAGTCACCAAAATCGTTGAACGTTCACTAATACCAATGAAAATGAAACTGATGTACCTACTTTTTGTTAAATAAATATTTCTTACAAAAAATTGGACCGACGTTATTAGTTGATGCACTGAAAAGTATAAAATAATATTAATTCTATTGGTGCTGTTACTTTTGAAGTTGTGCAGTTGCAGTTAGATTGATAACATTTGGCACCAACTTCACAAGTACCATCACCAATAGAATTAATATTATTTTATACTTTTCAGTGCATCAACTAATAACGTCGGTCCAATTTTTGTAAAAAATATTTATTTCACACTTTTGAGTGTACCTAAAATTAGTCACCAAAATCGTTGAACGTTCACTAATACCAATGAAGATAGTACTTATCCTATTACCCATGTCTATTCTTTGCTTGTAGTTGTTATTATTGAGATCTCAACGCATCGCTGCGGAAATACGCTTGAGTATTTTATATGTTACCATTTTAACAGCGATTTAACTCCAAAACCTTTACTATAAGGAAAAAATGTTTATTATAAATGTTGCTACAAATAATTATATCTTTCATGTAGTGTCGAAAAATTTCCAAATTTCGAAAGAAAATAAGCAAAAATACATATTTGACATGCGTCTATCTCGAAAACCGTAACACTGTTGAAAAAGTGTTCAATTTAAACGTTTCCGGATATTGTCGGGGGCAGTTTTCGGAGGGAAGGAGATTTCGGATTTGCATTTTTATGAATATGGGAAATGGGACCATTTCCCAAGTCTCCCCTTTCAAATGAATCCAAAATCGGAGCTCGTTTACTATATAAAAGACGCGCACGAACCAAAAAAAAGCAGACAGTCGAATTGTATACCTCCTCCGTTCGGGGTTCGTCGGTCAAAAATTACTTAATATGTATTTTAAATCTCAATTTAATTTTGATTTGGTGTAATCTGGATGAAAAAAATGGAAACCTATGTGACCAATGGTAAAAAAATAAGTATTTAAAGCAGATTTCAAAATGGTATATTTTAATGATGTGTTTAATGTAATTACTGAATTATTGCCAACAATGTTCAAAACTTAAGTAAGGTGTATAAAAGATAATAAAAAATAATCATATCTCGGGTAATATAGCATTATGTGGTGTCGGTGTCTGTTCAATGCATTATGTGGTGTCGGTGTCTGTTCAATGCATTGATGACATTATCTTAAATCTAAATTGCGGCCCTGTTCGGCCTCAGTTATCTATTGCCTAGTAGTTATTACCGTTATTAGGTCAGTATGGTTAGAATCGAATAACGATATTTATATCATGAATCGAATATACCATATAGCAAGGACCCTATCAGACTATCATCCAGAGAACACATATCTCCAACCATAGCTTACCATTTGTTTGGTGAGCTGTGCCTCCAACTATCAACACAGCATACCAAACTGGTGAGCTGTGCTCTCTCTCTCTCGTCCTTGATTCATGATAAAAATTATATGCTCCCCCTCGTATGTTATTAGTGTTTAATTGGTTGCATAACCATTTTCTGTTCAATCTCAATCTGAACAAACCCAGATTAGAGCCCAGATGACCCAGGATGTGATGTCTGTTTCGTATTTCGTAATCCATGGCTGAGATAATTAGTTAATACCAGAGATAACCATAAATGACAAGGCCAAGGCTCACGCGTGATTTGCCTTTTAGATTTTGTTTTGAACTTGATGGAATAAAATATGTGGTTAGTTGATAGCTATAGATAGTAATAATAGGTGTAATCAAGTTTGAGTATTAAGGTGGGAGTGATCGAAGAAATGAACTTGAATAAAATGTAGATACCTAACTAGATTCGATTCTTTCCGTGTTGGATTCGAACAAATCGTGCATTCAAAAAAATTCAAAATGCCTCTCAAACAACAAGAAATCGGTTACCTGCAAATGATTTCAAATTTTTTGAGTCTGATAACGATTGTCATTTGTTTTGTTGTGAAAATACCTCAAATTTTAACTTTGTTAAAAGTGAAAAATGCCAATGGAATCAATGTTATTGCTTTACTGATGGAACTTTCAAGGTAAATCAAATTATTTATTATTTAAAAAATAATGATGTTTATATAATTCAATTGCAGCTATACCATCATGATGTCTTATAATTACCGCAGTGGTTATGCTCTTCTAAGTTACATGGAATACCCAATAATTCTAATTCAGGAATTAATTTTAATTGCAGTTGTTTTGCATTATAAAAATATGTTGAATATTGCAAGTGTTATGGGAGCTTCTATTTATTTTTCTATAGCTGCTGGTTTTTTGGCTGGCTTTGTTCCTGTGGGCCTTATGGCCTTTTTAGTGGTATGATATTATTAATTTGTGACTTTTCTCCCTTCAAATTAATGATTTTTCTAGCCACTTTGCACTCCAATAGGTGCCTCATCGAAAGTAGTTCAGTTGATTGAAATTTTGAGGACGAAGAATTCAGAATCTGTTAGCGTTTTGACATGGTTTATTTCATCATTCACAAATTTCAGTAAGTATTACTTACCTACTTCAAAATATTTATTTATTCAAGCTCTATTATATGCACCTTATTGGCTCTTATCCAAATTCAAAATAAGAATTGGCATTGGCAATTTTAATGGCTTGTTTTTTTCAGCAAGAATTTTTACAATCTGTCTAGAGTCGATGGACCTGACTTTGCTTTTGAATTTTACTGTGAATACATTCTTAAGCAGTTCCGTTATGATCGCTGCTTATTACTATAAGCATCCGAAGAAAGATTAAAATTGAACTTTTACATAAATGTTGGCGTATTAAGAGAACAATTATTATTTTTTTAATAAAATTTAACGAAAGTTTGTACAAACTGTTGCAAATGCTACATAAGTAGAATGTTCCCTAGTTACCTATATTATCTAAATCCAAAGCAATTTATATATTATTGTGATATCAGGATCTACTGTTGTGCCATCAGATTTTTGTATATTTTAATCACTTATATGCCAAGATATATTTCTTTTTTTTATATACATATTCAGTCCCAACATGCTACCTATCACCTATTTTATTTTACCGTTAATAAACAATAATACTCAATCTTCTCTCTTTTTTTCTTCTATGCAATTTGGATAATATTTACAGGTTTCGCAAGAATTTTAATCAACAAAAAAATCGAAAGTATGTAATACTAATTGGATAATTAAATAAAATCTATTGTTACATCACCCTGTATATAAATTATTAATAAATAAAAATATACTTTCTCTAAAATGTTTAACTGAAGACTGATTGTTATTTAGTCTATGCTGGTTAGAGTTCCCATATTTATATTTTTTCATAGATATTGTTTATTTCTGATTTATTCAAATGAGTTCTTACATTTTTGTTATTGGCTGGAGACATGAAACATAAACATTCCCAAGTCCAACTTGCCTTTCAGAACAAAACGAAAAAGAGTTCCATGTTCCATGATTAACAATTCTTGACATTTTGACACTGACACTTGATCATAACCCTAGCCTAAATATTTTTTCATCACATTCGTAATTTTATCGGAGGTCAGTTTAAAAACTACTTAGTCTTAGTATTATGGGAGGATATAAAGTATCCATTCAGTTTGATAAAAACTTTCTTGATGAATTACGGCGGCAAGAAAATTCAGGTGTTGATATACAGAAAAGCGTGCACCATTTGTCAATACATCCAGTTCAGTTGAATGACTTTGGTGAATCAATAAAGGATATTTTGAATCGAGGAGTAGCCAGATACAATAAAGAGTAAGTGATTGTAAATAAACTCTATCGTTCTGCTGATGTTTCATCCTCCCAACTTTCAGATTAGAAGGTATTCTATTGGGCTATCAAAACATAAAATTACTCTCGAACGAAGGGTACATTCATAATGATTCTTGCTACATTCACTTGGATTTGCAGGCGGAATTTTACGTTTTCAAACCTGAAGTTGGTAAGGAGATGCAAGGTATTGTGAATAGTAAAAGCGAAGACCATGTTGGTATATTGGTTTATAATACATTCAATGTTTCGTTACCGAAACCGATATCGGACGCTGAATGGATAGGTGATTCAGTTAATGTGGGCTATGAGGTTTTGTTTAAAATTACGTATTTCAAATGTACATCTTACATGCCTTACATAAGAGGCGAAATATTGTGAGTTACTCAAGATGTTTTAGTTTTAGTTTATTGATTTGCGTTACTCTTTAGATCTGTGCTTAAAGAAGTGGAGAATATTGTAGACCTTGATGAAGTCGTTGAGAAAAGAGTCAATAAAAAAATTGTGTTTGATGAAGAAGAGCCAGAAATATCCCCCAAGAAGAGCAAGAAAAGAAAAGCTAATGAAGACAATGAGGAAAAAGTCAATAAAGAAATTGTGTTTGATGAAGAAGAGCCAGAAATATCCCCCAAGAAGAGCAAGAAAAGAAAAGCTAATGAAGACAATGATGATTTTGGGGTCAAGATGATTAAAGTTGAAAGTCCCGAAGAACACTCTCAATCAATTGGCAAGGAAAAGAAATCTAAAAAAAAGAAAGAGAAGAAAATCAAAGAAGAAGCGGAAGTTTCATTATCAGACTTAAACTTGGCCGAGCTTTTTAATATGTCTGATCAAATTGTGAAAAAGGAAGTGACAGATAATAGTATTGATATGTCTTACACAGAAAAGTCGCCAAGCACGAAGAAAGTTAAAAAACGTAGATTAACTGTTACGGAGAGTGATGAAATAGAGTCACCGATTAAGAAGCGTAAACGCAGTAATAGTATACATTATTAGATATGTTTATTTATCTAATAAATGAGCCTTTTTTATATATATATTTGACTAGATGTACTTTATTCTTGAAATAAAAACCTGTTTTTAAAGTACATACCTAGTGTTTTTCTGCCTATTTAAGTATAAATTTAGATGTAATTTCGAGGAGGGGTATTCTTTAACACACTCAATAAATGAAATAAATAATTGAGTCCATTACTATTTAATGCCTATATTAATGGATTATAGCAACTTAATGTACCGGGTGTTATTGTATCATTTGCGGATAACACAAGTCATTATGTGTAGTGGTGACAGTTGGGATGAAGTCACAGTTGTAGGGCTAATTTTAATAAGTCAGATACACTATTTTTTTTAAATCAAGATTTGTAAGCCTGAATAAAAATTGTTATTATTTACATATTGGTAACTGTCTTTGCAGAAACCTATTTATATTTCGAGGTTTTGTAGGTGCCACCACAGATCTGAAACAATAAGCTGCAACAGCGTGTTGCGCCGTTTGGACTTACCATTTATTTATTTATTTAACGGGTAAATGAATATTAGTATAAATTGAAATAAACGAGATTCAGGTTGTGTTTATTTATTTACAGAAAAATAGATCTCTTAACGAATCACAGCACCATGTATATATAATTCATTGAAACTATAAACATTCATTTGAGTTCAATTTTATATATTTTCAAATTTCCATTTAGGAAATTCGTTACTCGTTTACATTAGATAATATCATATATAAGTATTCCATCCATATATTTATATTTTAATGTATACCAAAGTGTGATCTCCTGGATGCTTTTTTACCTATTCGATTAAAAAATAAACTTTGAACTATTACAAACATATCAGTCTTTGGCATGGTCTTCTTCGATGCTCTGCTTGAAATAGGCCTCAATACTTTGTTGAGTTAAACCAAAGATTAGCAATTTTGGCGCTCCTATATTTTGAAAAAATATCTCAGGTAATACCTAGGTACTTAATTCACTTGTTTAATTTTTTAAAAGATTTTTGATTGTTCAAGATTAGCGATTTTTATTAGAAAGTTATCTGTTACTTTTTTTGTCGTTAATAAATACACTACTGGCCCCAGCACATTACCCTGAGGAACACCTGTCTAGTTTGAACAAATATTTGAAACTTTGCCATTAACTCTGGTTCTGAATTTGCTACCTATCTATCAGATTAGTCTCGAATAGAGTTATTGGGTAAGAAAAAAATGTACATAGATTCAATAAATGTGATTTTTTCCATATTCTCCCGTTTTATTTTTGATAAACCTTTCTAAAAATGAAAATGTCACATTTTCATTTTTTACATATTTTTTATAATAAAAAAGCGTTGAAAGAATATTGTTTCTTCATAAAATTCAATCCAATATTAAAACATTTCAATTGTCCTTTTGTTCACGGTACAAGTACCGCTTGGCAGACATTTATAACTTCCCTGAAGAAGAACCAATAATATACCTGAGATATCTTATGATCTAAAATAAAACTGCTGGTTCTGGTTTAATCGTCGTGGTAGTGAAGTTTGATATTTCATTTATAATTCAAAAAAGTGAGTATTGAAGCCATCATGAAAAAGAAAATTAACATCATCTTTTCCTGCTCTTTCTCTTTATCGTTATCTGCTGTTTGACGAAATCACACTAGTATGAACTGCTGAAGAACATAACGAGAATAAGTAAAATTTTCAGTTGTTGAACCTATTCCTGTTCTGGTCAAGGTAGTGGCCATGGTAGCCCGGAAAAGTCAACTGGCCCACCCAGCCCGGCATCCGCCTCCAGTAGGCTCATGATGACAGCCATGGCCGCCTCATCGTTGCCATCCATCGTGGGAACGGTGTTGTTGGTGTTGTTGTTTGCTCCTGTCGGCTCTCTGATTGTATCCTCCATTATTTCCATGATGCCTTCGTCCGATGTTCCTCCTAAAACTTTGTGTTATCAATACTCTGCTCACTCCCCCTCCCAGTTACAAAGTTATTATAGGATGCAAAATCGATTTAAGATTTGTTTAAATTTACCTGGATCTGTCGCACTAGATAATGACACATTATTTCGAATATCGTGAAAGTTTTGTTGTATTGAAAAGTCAGTCATATTCATATTTGGTGGTTGGCAATCGGAATGCTGAAGACTTGTTGATATTTGAGACTGAAAAAATAAATAAATCTTTATAATCCAGCAGTGTAATAAACAGTTTTCACTGCGTAATAAAATTGTACTGAATCTTCTATTTTCAGAGCAATTACTCTTAATCGCAATGATTATTATTTTGTTTTCTATAAATAAGTAAAATCCAGATATCGAACCAACTAAATTCCATGCGCTTTTGGCATCTGAGACTTGGCACAGTACAGGTACCCCTTACTTTATAATTTCCTTATACTTTGAATTCTTCAACTGGTAATTGATGTACCAAAAATCTTTTCATATCAATACACGTACCTCTCCGCTATTCACTGGCATGGAAAGAGATGACTCTGGATCTGGATCAGGACTACTGTCAATTGGTGATTCTCCTCGTCTTTGTGAATCCATCACTTGTTCAGCTATTTGTCTTCCAATTTTACCAGCTTCAACATGTGTATTGATCATCATTTGTATATCTCTTCCATTTGCTGTAAAAAATAAATTATCGGTTATCTTTAAATGAATGCACTCAAATACAATTCATCTTACAATGTGAGAAAAAGTCCAAATTTTCCGGTCTCATCTCTTCCAAACGATTGGCGCTGCTTTCCACTATGCCAAAGTCTGTTCTGAATTGATAGAGATAAAAATAAATCATTGAACCGTTATAATTTGTGAATGTCAAAAACAATGATAATGTCAATAGACATGATATCTAATGTCAGCAGTGAATGTCAATGGGAATTTAAATTGGAATAAATATTATTTCGGTTGTCAATCTTCATTAAAATTGAATTGAATTTTGTCAATCCGAACTTCGGTGACAATATTGTGAACATGTCAATCTGAAGCTTGACTGTCATTAACAATGGTATTGTGTATAACAATTTTATTATTCATCGTCTTGTTTGTCAATTTTAGGGTCACTGTGAATCTTGAAAGTTATTGCCAATGATATACCAACAATTTGGTCAAGTCCATGTGAATCTTGATTGTCATTGTCAATGTGAAGGTCAGTCAGAGTTTTAATTGTATTTATGGGCATCAAGTTCAGTGTCAACGCGTATAGCTTTGATTGTCAATTTTGTTGACATTGAAACTGTCAGTAAGAAAGTTTTAATCGTCATTGTGATGCTATAAAGACATTTTTGAGTGTCATTGAGAATGAAATTCAAAACGGGAGTTATGAATGTCATTGTGATCAGACTTTTAATGATTCTATCATTGCGGTATTTAATCTGCAGTTTAATTTTGAACAATTTTTGTCACTTACAAAATTAAAGTATTCTTGGCGATTAAATTCTCCGTTTCTTTGGTCCATGGATTCTTGAAGGCCCTCCATTCGCTCTGCAACTTTAGAAAACCCCCATTCTTTATTCTAAACCTATAGACACTAGTGCACACTTCCCCAGGACTTTGTAATGCCAACTTGTGACATTCCGCTAGTGCTGATATGTCATCGTGGTGATAGTATTCGTACATGCTGGTGCCGAGTAACTCTTGCGGCAGAAAACCCAAGACAAGCGTCGCCCTATGTTGTAGAATTTAGGAGCTAAGAATTACATCTTATGAAATCTCTTCATATACTTGCCGTTGATCGACAAAAAGGAATTTGCCATCGAGCGCATGCCTTGAAACAAACTGTATCGGCCTAATGTTGGATCTACCTTGGGCACTGGCAGCTACTGTGGATATGTCTGGCAGGATACGTCCAATGGCTACGAGGCAGGATAGGTTGCAGGATTCGGCATCGCCTTCTTCGTGCTCCTCCAGTCCGATCTTGGCTGGTGCCCAGGATTTTAAGTACCCCGTACATTGTATCACGTTGTATTTCTTATCTGTACCAAAAATTATAATAAGTATTTCAAGTATAGAACATCCTGTTGTGGTACAATATTCAGTTCTTACATATTCAATTAAAATACTAGAAGAAATTCAAAATTGTAATTATTATTATTATTTTGTTGATTCTAACCTGAGTTGTGCTTTTTTCTCCTGTGATGATAGCCTGTGGTGGTGTCTGCTTCCTCTTTAACCTGAGATGAAGTCTTGCACTTCATTCGACAAAAGAAGGAGCGTCTGGCACCAGGACATAACCTTGTAGCACCTTGAGGAACATCTGTTTTTACTGGCAACATGGCTAAAAGTGTACAACATTATTTTTTTCATTATTTGTTGTTCGATCTTGTACCCGTATAATTAGTTGCGTTAGCTTTGGTAGTAGATTCAAGAATCTACCTTCTAGATAAACATTTTTGAGAGATAAAAATGCATGATCGATTTATTATAGACACAACTATGACTTAGCATTCTGAAGATTTTTACGATCGTGAAAGTGGGGTGTTTTGAGAACAAATCCATTCAGCACGCGTCAGAGGCTTTATACCACTCGGAAACTATAGATTTAAAAAAAATGTTCAGTTTAAATGTTGCTAGACATGACCTCTTTGAAAAATTACCACTGCTGTAATTAGGAAACCAGGCGCGCACAAACAAAAAACTCCTCCATTTGAGATGTCGTTCAAAAACTGAACGTCTGTGTTTATGGGTATATGTGCCGTATTGGCTCTTACATTATTCGAGATATCCCAACCAAATTTGGTAGACGTGTTCATCATACCTTAAGTAAAAGTACTGTCATACTTTCAGTGGCCGTGGGACTCTATGTGGTGAGTTCCTACCTGTAATACCCAAAGAAGTATCTCTTGAGTTCTATGGCTGAATTTTCGTGGATTTTGCGCTATATTTGTGTGTAGTATGTCACTGGACTGTTTTGTGAGTGTCTGTCAGTGCAACTGGGACTTAAAGGTGGAGGGTTCCATACCAGAAAACCCTAAGGCATATGTAGGAGAAACTCTCATGCTGTTATCTCTTGGTCCATATCTGTAGATGGATCTGGGTTGTTGTTTGGACTGGTTCTACGTGCGAGTAGGACTCTGAAGAGAAGGGTGCTGTACTCAAGACTTTTTATTTTTTTTCGTACCATAATCTACCAAAGTGTTTGCCCGGGTAGTGCCGGGTAAAACAGCTAGTTATAAATAATAGTGTCACGAAAGAAAAATGCTTCTTTTCCCGAATGCTCTTATGACTTGGTAAGTAACTATTCTGGACTATCTTGACCGTAACTGAACATTCCCATTTTTTTTCTCCACTGAAAATCTCGACACACCTTCTACCTACAGTTTATATACTCATAAATTGTCTTTTTTTTCACTATATAATATGGACAATAAACTATTTATTCTATCGTTCAATATTCCTATTCATAATTTTATAATGTAGTAACATTTTGATTAGTGGAGCGTTACAGAAAATTGTGGGATGTATAAATATGATTGTTAATCTATTATTAAATGTGACATTAGTAGAAGATATACCCACTCGGAATATGTAATTGAAGATTATAGAACAGCAATGGCAATTATTATTATTAAATTGTAGGAAACCAGCTTATTTTCAAAAAATAGGTAATTGGCGAAATATTAATCGTTTCTTAGACAGAAACAATTACCTACGGCTTTATTTTTACAAAAATGTTATGACAACGTGCCAAATGTATGATTTTCATTTTTCTTTTAGTATCGGCAGCTCTGCGTCAGAAGTTCAGATCCTGATCAGGACAGTTTTTAGGGTTACCTAGGTACCAAATTGATGAGAGTGCGACCGTATTACTAGACTCTGTTCGTCCGTCTGTCTGCCGTCTGTATTGCGTGAACTATTGTAATAGGTAGACAGCGGCATTTTACATTTAAGTACCGGGTGATTCAATAAGGTTGACGAGGTACTACTATATCTCAGGAACTAATAGTCGTAGAAGTTTGGAAAAAAAATCCTTTCGAGGAAATCGACCAAGGAAAATTGTAGGAAATATTTTTTTAAATTCATACGCCCACCGCTAGGGGGCCTAATAGCTTCGATCGAATAGAAAAGCGATTTTTTGACAATTTTCCAATATTAGGGGATGCTAACCTTTTCGAACTATAAGTGTCTATAACTTAAGTTAGATTTAAAGGAATTTTAATAACAAGCTCTGGTTCAAGAATGGAAGGTTCTGTGAATGAAATATAGAACCATTTATCCTATTCTGGTGCTGGCATTTATACAGTTAACCGTTTTTTAAATTTTGCTCCGAAATCGTAAGTGGAAACGTATGCAAATTTTCTTAGATTCGGAAAGTAGATGAAATTTGCAACAAATAGGTATGTCCAAACGGAATAACCATATCTTCATTCGTTTAAAAGTTATGGCTCAAATAATATTTTATTAACGAATTTATTAAAAAAAAACAAAATAGGTAATTGATTTTTATTTTTTTCAAGTTTCGTAGTTAAGTTAATATTAATTTTATTTCCAAAATTACCTTTTTATAACTCAGCCAAAAATCAAAAGCTAGTCTGTGTCGCCTAGTAGGTATTAAAATTCAAAAATATCCAATTTCCTATGGAAACGGTGATTTTACAGAAATAGATAGACTATTATTTGAGATAAGAATTAGTAAAATGCCAATTTCGTGTCGCTATTATGTGACATGTTGAAATGGATTTACACTCGCAATAAAAGTTTCACTTCAAAAATTGAAAAATCAATTACTCAATTACAGGTTTTGTTTCTTCTTTAATAAATTCGTTAATAAAATATTCTTTAAGTAATAACTTTTAAACGAATGAAGATATCGACATGCAGTGTGGACAGATTTTGTTGCAAATTTGATCTACTTTCCAAATCTTATAAAATATTCACACGCTTCCATTTACGATTTCGGTGAAAAGTTAAGAAAAACGGTTAACTTTAAAAAACCCGCCCCTAGCGAGGGCGGCTTGAACCAAAATGGCATGGATGGTTTTATATTATATTCACCAAACCTTCCTTTCTTGAACCAGACCACGTTAACAAAATTCCGTTGAGTCAAACTTAAGTTATAGACACTTATAGTCCAAAAAGTTTAGTAACCCCTCCCGCCTTTATTTTACGTCCTACAATAAAAAAATCTAAATCAAAAAGATGGACCATGATGGTGGCAATAACATGAGTATTCATTTATAAACTTGTATTGAATTTTTTTCGAAAAAATCACTGTTTTTTTACTGACGAACCCCGAACGGAAGAGGTATACAATGTCTGCTTTTTTTTATTATTTTTTTTGGTTCGAACGCGCCTTTTGTATAGTAAATGTGCTCCGATTTTGATGATTTTTGATTCACTTGAAAGAGGAGGCTTGAGAAATGATCCCATATTCATAAAAACGCAAATACAAAATCTCCTTTCCTCCGAAAACCGCCTCCAAAGGGGGTGGAGGGGGCAAATTTTCTCGAAAATCGAAAATCTGAGCTGGTATAATTGAAGATACGACAATATCCGGAAACGTTCGAATTGAACATTTTTTCAAAAGAGTTAGGGTTTTCGAGATAGAGGCATGTTAAATGCTCAAATGTATGTATTTTTTCTTTCGAAAATTGAACATCTGTTGATCCTATCCTTTGTGTGCAAGTTCGATGGAATTCCTTTTGACAGTGGTAGGAAAGTCTTGGGACACGAGATTTTTGGTTTGGTTAATTTCTTCTTTTAAGAAATCGATTGAAAAATAGAAATGACTTTTCAAAATCAACCACCGCATTGTATAAAACTGTGAATTGCATATTATGTCTGGTATTATAATACCCAACTCACCAAACACTCTTATGCAGTTATTACCGTTATATTACATATGAATATGGAAATAGACTGAGAAGTCGGCTTTAGTATATAAGTAGTATACCTACCTTTGATATTTATATAAATATTTAATTAAAATGCAATAACGGTTAAAATAATCAACAAACAAAACAGTTCATAAATTCCACTTTTTATTACCATTTATGCTATATAAGTGTGTGATGTGTTAGAAAGTAAAATTGCAATTATTGAAGTTATAATATATACTTGAGTACTGACTAATCCTATCTTGTGATTCAACAGATTTTTTCTTAGATTTTTTTTAAAATAATTTTTACAGGTACATAAATAAAAGAACATATCATGACTGACAAACGCAGAAGATTCCAAGGTAAATAAATGGAAGGATCTAAGGTTAAGAGTAAACTGTAAAATTAAAGATAAATATTTTACAAAAAAATTGGAGCGACGTTATTAGTTGGTGTAATGAAAAATACGAAATAATATTAATTCTATTGGTGCTGTTACTTTTGAAGTAGTACAGTTGGATTGATAACTTTTGGCACCAACTTCACAAGTACCAGCACCAATAGAATTAATATTATTTCGTGTTTTTCAGTGCACCAACTAATAACTTCGGTCCAATTTTTTGTAAAAAATATTTATTTCATACTTTTGAGTGTAACATTAGTCACGAAAATCGTTGAACGTTCACTAATTAACAAAGAAGATAGTACTTATCCTATTACCCACGTATATTCTTTGCTTGTACTTGTTATTATGTAAAGATCTCAGAACATCGTTGCGGAAACACGCATAAGTATTTTAGCTTTAACAATTTTATCACCGCATAACTCGAAAACCGTAACTCTATGGGAAAAATGTTCATTACAAATATTGCTGCAAATATTATTGTATTTCATGCGGTACCCAGAGATTTTCAGTTTTCGAAAGAAATCGCCCTCTCCACATAACGAAAATAAACATATGTGAGATTTTAACATGAATTTAATTCGAAAACCGTAACTCTTTTGAAAAAATATTCAATTTAAACGTTTCCAGATATTGTCCTATCTTCAGATATTGTCCTGTCTTTAATTCAGGCATCTTGAATTTTCGATTTTCGAGAAAATTTGCACCTTCACCCCCCTTTGGGGGTGGTTTCCTGAGGAGAAGGAGATTTCGGATTTCAGATTTACGAATATGGGATCATTTCTAAAGTCTCCTCTTTCAAATGAATCAAAAATCATCAAAATCGGAGTACGTTTAATATATACAAAGCGCGCACAAACCAAAAAAAAGCAGACAGTCGAATTGTATACCTCCTCCGTTTGGGGTACGTCGAAAAAAAATAGAAAAAAAAGGAGAATAGTGTACTTACTTTTGGCATCTATCAGTCTTTCTCTAGGATTGAGATCAGAGGATGAAAGCTGTTCCTTGACTTTAGCAACATCTTTCGGGTGTAGAATATCGAATAAACTTTGTCCAAGGAGATCTCCCTGAAAAAAAATAGTTCAAATTAGCCAAGATAACGACACGTTCCAATAGGAAAGTGAAGTGAATAGCATACGGAAAATACAAAAATATTATTGTACCTTATTTAGTACCTACTATACTTCTATACTTAATACTATACTTACTTGGGAGAAATTGAGGATTTTTGCTACGGATTCTGAAACATACAGTATTCTGCCACGATCACAGCCAACTACATATAGGAAACCATCGGCAGCCTGAAAAAAAAATATATATGTTTACATGGACCTTTTTTATTAACATCCCATTAGTAGGAGGTTATTGTTATTATCCTCAACAATTTATCTCAAAGGGAGTTGAGGGGGCAATTTTTGTCGAAAATTAAAAATTTGAGACGACAAAATTAAAGAAGAGATCATATCCGGCAACGTTTAAATTGGACATTTAAAAAAAATCTTGACTTCATTGAATTGTTGTGTTTTATTTTTTTCAGACGTATTTCCTAAAAGAAGATGGAACAATTCGATGGTATGTGTTCGATAGAGGGTTCAGAGATGGCCCAACATATATTTTTTTCAGAATCTAATACACCGAAGGAATGCGGTCATTTTCGAAAACTTTTAGATTAGACAATTTTGGAAAAAAAATACAGCACTAAGAATTACTAAGGTTTTTTTTGAAATAACTGCTTATAAATGAACGTTCAGCAATTTTGATGACCAGCGAAACAAGAAAAAATGTAAAAAATACAGGGTGGCCAGTTAGTGCGACAAAGTGGAATATCTATACAGGGTGTCCCAAAAAACCAGAACAGCACTTAGTTGCGTTTTTTCAAATGAATCACTCTATATATTTTAACATTTTTGACTTTAGGAATTTAGGACCCATAAACAATTACCAACATTTTATTCTGTTATATATCTCTCTAAAAAATTACCAATTACCATCTATGTCTGCAATTCAAGGCAAATTAATAACTGGCCAGAATTTCTAGTGTCAATCCTAAATAATTGTTTATACTTATTATAAATACCGTAATACCGTTACACACCTATAAAATACTAACGTATCCGCACCCGTTTTTAATAAATCACTATATACCTATATATATAGGTATATATTATATTATCTATGTTTAATTACATTACGATTATCTAGTATGCCTTCTATTAGAAAAATTTCTTCGACAATGTTATGTTGCGAAATTTCACGCTGGGAAGTACCTACATAAGACTTTATTGTTTATTATTAATTGACAACTAGTTGATGCTTGTAATATTATACGTGAAAAATGTCGCCAGAAATCTGAAACAAACTGAAACTTCTACACACAATTTTGCAAAACTGGAAGCCATGATTGAAAATGGCTCAGACCAAAAATTGGCTCCGATTTTGATGATTTTTATTCATTTGAAAGAGGAGACTTGAGAAATGGTCCCATATTTAAAAAAACTCAAAACCAAAATCTCCTACCCTCCTAAACCCGCCCCCGAAGGGGATGGATTGGTCAATTTTTCTTGAAAATCGAACATCTGGGACGGCAGAATCAAAGTTGAGACCATATACAGAAACGTTTAAATTGGACATTTTTTAAAATAAGTTACGGTTTTCGATTTAGAGCAATGGCAAAGTCTGAATATGTGTTTTTCTGTGTTTTGAGATCTCTGAGTAATAACACGTACAAGCAAATAATAATAATAGGATAGGTACCTACTATGTTTTATGGTATTAGTGAACGTTCAACGATTTTCATGATTAATGCTACATTCAAAAGTGTGAAATAAATATTTTTTACCAAAAATTGGAACAAGTTTATTAGTTGGTGTACTGAAAAATATAAAATAATATTCATTTTATTGGTGCTGGTACTTTTGAAGTTGGTGCCAAAAGTCTTCTATCTAACTACAATTGCACAACTTCAAAATTACCAGCACCAATAGAATTAATATTATTGATTGTTTTTCAATGTACCAACCAAAAAAGTCGTCCAATTTTTAGTAAAAAATAAAAAATATTTTTATATATTATTGCTTCAAGAACCTTCCCTTTGACTTTAGGGCGTTGGACAGCATCTATTAAGATATCTAAGATATTCTGTCTGTTCAATGATTTTTGCATTATAGGATTTAGGATTCGTATAAATTTATAAAGACAAAGATACTTTTTCAGTGGAATAATTGTTGGCATTTATTGAAATAACTTTCGCATTTTCTTTGCATATTTTATAATAAATAGTATTTTTTTAACAAAATAATAAAATTACTTTCAAGGACTATTTAAAACTTGAAGGTTATGACGTACATTTGTTATATACGCAAAGTAGGTAAGTTTCTGAAAGAAAAGTAACCAAATTTATTCAGCGCTGGAAACTGTAATCTACTGAAGCGTTGTTTCGGAAGTAACGTCTTTTCTCTTAGTTATGAATTTTAAATTTTTCAAGCTTTTGTATTGTTTATTTTGATGTCCAATAATTTACCATCTTTTGAAATCTTCGGGTAGATGTGCCTTGAATCTTTGAGACCAAATTTGGAACAAAAAATTAGAAAATGGTCCACTAGGCTCTTCTAAAAATTTTGTCGGAAGTACCAAGATACCTATCTCTTTAGGTTTAGCTTGGTAAAAAAATCGACGGTAGTTTTCAGAAACAGTCTACAATAAGTAGATAATACTAGTTCCTAAATTAAATTAAATATATATTTTTTTACAAAAAATAAGACCGACTTCATAAGTTGGTGTACTGAAAAATACAAAATAATATTAATTCTATTGTGCTGGTAATTTTGATGTTCTGCTGTTGCAAACTTTTGGCTCGTACTTCAAAAGTACGAGTATTAATAGAATTAAAATTATTTTGTGTTTTTCAGTGCACCAACCGATAAAGTCGGTCCAATTTTTTGTGAAAAAATATTTATTTCATACT
The DNA here is from genome assembly GCA_958507055.1 of Crioceris asparagi. Classification (NCBI taxonomy): domain Eukaryota; kingdom Metazoa; phylum Arthropoda; class Insecta; order Coleoptera; family Chrysomelidae; genus Crioceris; species Crioceris asparagi. Next base: position 1,694,815 of record OY293830.1, read on the forward strand.
TTTGAGTGTAACATTCGTTCAATTCAACTTTCACCAAAGAAGATAATACTTTGCTTATACTTGTTCAGAGATTTCAAAACATCGCGGAAATACAAATATTTCAGACTTTACTACTGCTGTAACTCGGAAACCTATAATTTTTTTTTATAAAAAAGTCCAATTTGAACGTTGCCGGGTATGGTTTCTTCTTTAATTTTGTCGTCTCATATTTTATATTTTCAAAGAAAATTGTCCCCTCCATCTCCTTTGGGAGGAGTTTTTGAGGGGAAGGACATATTGAATGTCGATTTTTTTTCTCAATAGAATCAATTCTTAATAATCCTCTATCAAATGAAAAAATAATAATGAAAATCGGAGTACGTTAACTATTTATGAAAAAAATGCAAACAGTCGAATTGTATACCTCCTCCGTATGGTTCGTCGGTCAGAAAGCATATAATTCTGATGCCCAGTTCAATTGGTAAGTCACTTCTAAGCTACCTTTACTTGCCTGATAATAAACTTCACTATAGATCTGTCGTAACTGTAATAATCTAATTAATTGATACTACTAGTATCAATAAAATTTCTCCAGGTCAACTTGTTGGTAAGACAACATCTCCAGAACAAGTCTATCATATCTTATGTATAATTAGTTTGAAATTACACACACTTAATAAACAAGTTATTGTTTGTAAAATAAAAAGCATTGTTGCATACCTACAAATAAAATCGCTAATTGGTTCATTGCGTTAAATAATTACGTCGAAATTACTTAATTAGATCGATCACCGGGTTACAAAGTTTGCTGAGGGTACCAATAATTGATAGCCAGGCATTACCAAAGTTAACATATATTTACTGGCTAAATTTGAAATATTTGAGAATATATGACGAAATCTAAATCAGTTGCAGTGCTAGAATATTAAAAGCAAAACCGAAATATTAACAGTTTATTATTTTTATAGTCCCACATTGGTCTAGCGAGTAAAAGAGGCTCGAAGCTTCAATCGCGGTGAGGCCGTGGCTTTGAACCTGGCTAGATCATAGACTACTTTTGCATTCTATGAAAATTTTCTGAAAAATTCCGCCTGTCACCAAGCCGTATTAAGTCGTATGGTAAGGTACGTCTGAAAAAAACCCTTACAGCCGGTTTCACAAAGGTCTTGTTAAAAGTTCAAAAATTAAGTTCTCGTTATCTAACGACCCGTTAACGAAGCATTAACAATTTAACAGTCGGACAACAGTGCACAATCACGGAAAAATTACTGAAGAAATACCGTAGAGTACAGACTGAACAGAGTTTTTATGTAAAGATTCTGTTCTGTGGTAGTGCAAGTGACAAATGTCATAGCTAGGTTAAATACGTCGTGTTTTGTTTTGTTTCGTTATTTGGAAAATATAAATTAAATTCTATTAATATTCTTTGCACTTGCATTATTATAGTTTGGTAAGTCGGCTACAGGTTAGATAGACAGGTAGAATTTTCGTCGTGTTTTAATAGAAGGTAGGTATAATCGCCAGAAAAAAGTTAATTTCAGAGAGCAGGAGAAGCACTTATTACTGGATTTAGTTGAGAAGTTATGTTGGGTAGCTAGTACTCAATCAATATAAATAAATAACCTATTTAACTGGATGCTTAATCACTGCTTGTCGACTGATTAATCTGACAGAAGTTTGACGGATCGTTAACAAGCCGTTAGAGCTTTAAACCGAAACCGAAAAACTAGTTAACAGAGGTTTAATGGCTCGTCAGTTGTCAATTGTTAATGGATTGTTAGCGGATTGTAACATTCAGTTGTGAGTTGGTCGAACGTATTTGATCGACTAATCCAAACGGAGGAGGTATACAATTCGAATTCGACTATCTGCTTTTTTTGGTTTTGTGGGCGCGTTGTATATAGTAAATATACTCCGATTTTAATGATTTTTGATTCATTTGAAAGAGGTGACCTAAAACATGGTTCCATATTCGTAAAACCTCAAATCCGAAATCTCAGACGACAGAATTGAAGGTAGGACAATATCCGGAAACGTTTAAATTGAACATTGAAAAGAGTTACGGTTTTCGAGTTACAGTGATGTTACAACTCAAATATGTATATTTTCGCTTTGTGTAGGGGGCAACTTCTTTCGACAATTAAAAATCTGACACTACCAAATTAAAGACCACATTATTTGTAGCAACATTTATATCCAACATTTTTTCCATAGAATTGCGGTTTTCGAGTTACAGCATTGGTAAAGTCTAAAATATGCTTATTTTCGCGGCGATATTTTTAGATCTCTAAATAATAACGAGTTCAAGCAAAGAATGGGTAATGGTATATACAGGGTGTTTCATAATGGTCGTACACTTAGTGACATATTCTATGGTCAAATAATAGCTAGAAATTTTGGTATCTACCACTTCTTAGGTAAAAAAGTCGGCAAAAAAGGCAAAAAAGTTTCTTAAGGAATTATTCTTTAAAATTTCTGAAAGAAGATAGCTAGATGTAAAGGAAACTAAAGGGAAGGGGTGTAATGCCAGTTTCACCCCATTGCCTTCAATGAAATGTTTCAACTCTATTCGCAAAACATTTTTGAACTTGAAAAATGGTGCATACCAAAATTTCAAGCTGTTATTTTGTACTGTTTGGATTTCACAGCCAATTCTATTGGTGCTAGTACCAGTACCAATAGAATTAATATTATTTTGTATTAGGCAAATTTCTTGTAGAAATGTACCTATTGCGATCGTTTACATTTATGAATTTTGAAAAAATTTCAACGGCGTGTTGTTATGTCTATAAATAGGTCCAGAAAACCATATTGTTCAAAAGTCTAGAATATCTATAAATGGGATATTACGAAATTTGTTAACACGATAAAGGTCGCAGTTTTGGAAGTATCAAGTTCAAATTTGCTACAAAAATCAATCTTTTAAATATCTCGGCCGAGTTCGTTATTGGGCATTGTGGGGTAAGTAGTTTCAAAATGGCGACCGTTCAGAATTTAAAAAAATATCAAAAAGGGCTGTAGTGTAAATATGAAGAATAATTTTGGGTTCTAGATATAATCAGTACCTACAACTTTTGTTCAAAGAATTTTTTATAAAATGCACAGAAAAAAATTAATAAGGAAAAAAAATTAATAAAGAACAATTCTATGGATGTTCAAATTTCAATTCAATAAATTTTGAGCAATTTACCTTTTTGCTGGCTAAAGGGCGTCGGATTTTTTTTCAGTGCACCAGCTAAAAAATTCGGTTAAATGCAAATAAAAAAAAATCGCACTTGTTTAGGCATCATTAGTCATAAAAGATTGACGTTCATCAGCTTGTATAAATATCCATTCTGAAATTTAAATTTATTGACTAAATACTCGTATTGAATAACTTCTTAATCAAAGTATTTGTAATACGTAATATACTTTAGAATCAATTAACGGTACACTAGCAGGTAATCTCGTGTTGCATTTAATAATAATATTGACTAAGACCTTCTAATTATTACAACAGAGAGCAAGTAGTATGTGGTGGTGTCCTTAAACTTTAAAAATTTTTCCATCTCAATGGCAAACATCAACATTTAATTTACATTTATTTCTGTTTGAAAATATACCTAACTGTTGTTCTATTACGGTAAGTACATAATACGAGTCCTGTTCATGTCATATATTAATCTTTGGATTCTATTTCTTATTAGATAAGTACTCGCGTTACCTCAATGGTAATTTAATGCAACTAATGTCTTACGAAAATTTAGAGGAGATTTAACTCCTTAAGAAAAAACTGGGACCGACTTACAAAATACAATGAAAAATACAAACAAATATTAAATCGATTAGTACCGGTAATTTAAAAAATATTAGGTATAGGGAGACAGAAGACCCACAAAAGATTTTCTTTTTTGTATTTTCAGTTTCTTATTCCAAAAAATGACAAAAAGAACCATTTCTTGGTTTATAACTTTCAATAAATATGTAGATGTATAGTAGTAGTGATTTTCGAGAACTCTTTTTAAGGGCTCTAATACAAAAACGGTTGAATTTTTTGAGAAATTCTCAGTTTAATGGTTTTCGAAAATAATCTGTACCACGTTTCACACTGAGAATACAGTGTGGTATGTGTAATGTATTTAAAATGGAATCGATTTTGAACCTCTTTTAAAGGTATTTTTGACCGACGAACCCCGAACGGAGGAGGTATACAATTCGACTGTCTGCTTTATTTTTTTTTTTTTTTTGGTTCGTGCGCGCCTTTTATATAGTAAACGAACTCCGATTTTGATGATTTTGGATTCATTTGGAAGAAGGGGATTGAGAAATGGTCCCATATTCATAAAAACGCATATCCGAAATCTCCTTCCCTCCGAAAACCGCCCCCGAAGGGGTGGAGGGGGCGAATTTTCTCGAAAATCAAAAATCTGAGTTGATATAATTAAAGATAGGACAAGATCCGGAAACGTTCAAATTGAACATTTTTTCAAAAGTGTTACGGTTTTCGAGATAGACGCATGTTAAATATGTATTTTTGCTATGTAGAGAGGACAATTTCTTTCGAAAATTGAAAATTTTTCGATACTACATGAAAGATATAATTATTTGTAGCAACATTTATAATGAACATTTTTTCCTTAGAGTTACGGTTTTCGAGTTAAATCGGTGTTAACATGGTAACAACTAAAATATTCAAGCGTATTTCCGCAGCGATGTTCTGAGATCTCAATAAATATTTTTTACAAAAAATTGGACCGACTTTATTAGTTGGTGCACTGAAAAGTATAAAATAATATTAATTCTATTGGTGCTGTTACTTTTGAAGTTGTGCAGTTGCAGGTAGATTGGTAACTTTTGGCACCAACTTCACAAGTACCAGCCCCAATAGAATTAATATTATTTTATACTTTTCAGTGCACCAACTAATAAAGTCGGTCCAATTTTTTGTAAAAAATATTTATTTCACACTTTTGAGTGTAACATTAGTCACGAAAATCGTTGAACGTTCACTATACCATATCAATGAAGATAGTACTTATCCTATTACCCACGTATATTCCTTGCTTGTAGTTGTTATTATTGAGATCTCAGAACATCGCTGCGGAAATACGCTTGAATATTTTAGTTGTTACCATTTTAACACCGATTTTACTCGAAAACCGTAACTCTAAGGGAAAAATGTTCAGTATAAATGTTGCTACAAATAATTATGTCTTTCATGTACTGCAAACAGATTTTCAATTTTCGACAGAAATCGCCCTCTCCACATAGCGAAAATAGGTATATTTGAGAATTTAAAATGTCTCTATGTCGAAAACCGTTACTCTTTTGAAAAAATGTTCCATTTAAACGTTTCCGGATATTGTCCTATCTGTAATTATATCAACGCAGATTTTCAATTTTCGACAAAATTTGCCCCCTCCACCCCCTTCGGGGGCGGTTTTCGGAGGGAACGAGATGTCGGATTCCCGTTTTTATGAATATGGGACCATTTCTCAAGCCTCCTCTTTCAAATGAATCAAAAATCATCAAAATCGGAGTACGTTTACTATACGAAAGGCGCGCACAAACCAAAAAAAAAAAAATGCACACAATCGAATTGTATACCTCCTCCTTTTGGGAAGTCGGTCAATAATAACAACTACAAGCAAGGAATATACCTGGGTAATAGGATAAGTACTATCTTCATTGATATGGTATAGTGAACGTTCAACGATTTTCGGGACTAATGTTACACTCAAAAGTGTGAAATAAATATTTTTTACAAAAATTGGACCGACGTTATTAGTTGATGCACTGAAAAGTATAAAATAATATTACTTCTATTGGTGATGGTACTTGTGAAGTTGGTGCCAAAAGTTATCAATCTAACTGCAACTGCACAACTTCAAAAGTACTATCACCAATAGAAGTAATATTATTTTATACTTTTCAGTGCATCAACTAATAACGTCGGTCCAATTTTTTGTAAAAAATATTTATTATGTAGAAAATTCTCATATTTTACGGGACTATTTCTCAGCAATAAAGAATCATCAACATCAGATCACGATTTTCGAAGTTTGTCTTCAAAACAAACAACAACAACAAATAATAGGTACATACCTGCAAGATGAGATGTTTCAGCTCCTGATCGGATAAAAAGGACGGTTTGTAGTGACCTTCCGTATACGATGGCACTGCACCTCTGATGGACTTGAGATGTTGAACGGCCATTCGTAGGACGGTGAGTTTGTCCAATTTTCGTGACATTGCATGACACATTGGCACCATGGCTGACAGTTCGGTGATGTAGGTGTTCATTTTGTCGCGTCTGCGTTTCTCCACTTCGCTGTGATTCTGCCTGAAAGAAAAACAAAGTATCTATCTGCATAACAAATTTATGTTAATACAAAACAATCACATTCACATTTATGGTAGATAAATCGTACATAAATAAGCAGTTGATACACGTTACAGATATGATGGCTTCTGTTGAAAATATTTCTGACATCAGAAGTGGGATTATTGTAAGTGCTTTGTCGTATGACATTGTTCAGGTTTTTTGAATAGTGCCAAAAGTGCTCTAGTGGAATCTAGATGATGAAATTAGTTGAGAGATTATAGGATTTGATAATGGAATAAAATCCGAAAATAAATACTTCTGGAAATGTATTTAACTCTTGTGTTCAAAGTGATATCGACAATTGGAGTGGGAAATTTGTTGTTAGTACATGAATAACTTGATAAAGACAACCAAACGGGAACTCTTTTCTCAGTTTGATGAACGTATGGATTTTGAACAATCTTTTGTTTTTTTGTTTTCTGATATCTATAGGTAATGATATTTGAATTTGTGATGTTTAGACATTTCTATTGTTTCCAAACATGATTTTTATGGGTTTCTTGAAATGTATAATCGATGGTGAAATTTGATATTTTATTCCTTCTAGCGAAATAAAGTGCAGGATTAGAATATTTTTTTTACACAAGAACAGATGGAAAAAACCATATGATACGGACAAGTACGGAATACTAAGATTTGGTAATCAATACGGTTGAAAATTTTAGGAAAGTTTTTGATTTTCTACCCTCTCTAGTTCCAGACCTAACATTTCAGCAGTTCATTTTGATCACTAAAGAACAGAAAAACAATTTTGAAATTGTGTCAATTGTGTCATTAAAATGAAGATTTACAAAAAAAATGGACCGACTTAATTAGTTGGTGCACTGAAAAATATAAAATGATATTAATTCTATTGGTACTGGTAATTTTGATCTTGTGCAGTTGTAGTTAGATTGAAAACTTTTGACACCAACTTCAAAAGTAACAGAACTAATAGAATTAATATTATTTTGTATTTTTCAGTGCACACTTTTCAGAAGATAATACGTTGCTTATACTTATTCAGAGATTTCATCGCGAACATACACATATTTCAGACTTTACTACTGCTGTAACTCGGAAACCGTATTTTTTTTTGAAAAATGTCGAATTCAAACGTTACCGGATATAGTCTCTGCTTCGTCTCAAATTTTCGATTTTCGAAGAAAATTGCCCCCTCCAGCCCCTTTGGAAGAAGTTTTTGAGTGGACGGACATGTTGAATGTCAGTGGGATCAACTCTCAAAAGTCCTCTATCAAATGAAAAAAGACTAAGGTGCGAACATCCATAAAAAAATATTATGCTGATAAACTGTCGAAATGTATACCTTCTCCTTTAGGTTCGCCAGTCAAACAATACTGCTTCACGGATTTTGATGAATACAAGCACATCGTACATATACATCCTCCAAAAAAAAACATTGTATCCGACTCGAGGGATTTTTAATCGTAGATTTATGTCAAAATAAGAATTTTGGGAAATCTGTATATGTAGGAAGTACAATAGAGTAAGTATTCAAGGAAATTATATAAACTCTGATAAATAAACATGAATAATTCACATAAGCCTTTGCCCAATTATTATAAATAATAATTATTTTCATAGAAACATCATAATTTAATGTCAAAAAGGTGATCCACTTTATCGTTCGATAAGTATTGATTCCACGAAATATTCCGCAATCGATGATGGCTTTTCCAATTAGGTATATTATATTATTTGGATATATTATAGATTTTCGCTTTATTTGTGGAGTATAGGTAGTATTAAAATTTGACCAGGAGCAACATCTCGAATTTGGCCTCACTCTAACATCAACACTTTAATAAATAACATTGGCCCGTTCATATAGGATTACAGTATTACAGCATTTTTGTTGTCGTTGACGTAATAATGTATGGAGAAGCCCTACGAGTTCGAGTTCAAGGCAACCAACAACAATTTTCCAATACATTATGATATTTGAAATAAATGTTTTTCTACTATTTGAGTGTGTAAGTTCAATTTTTAACACAAATTGTCGTGTTTATTTATTTACTTTTATTATTGCTCGATTTCAACGTGAAATTTTATAAACAAATAATTAGGAAATAATTTTATCAATTTCTATTTATTGCTTCAAATAAATTTACACCAATCCTCAATTGTAGCCTTAAATTTCGAACGTTGCCAAATCGTAAAACTGACACTGATTAGAATAATGGTTTGATAGGTTATGATAATCATTTGTCACATTCGAAATATTTGACATAAAAAAACGAAAATTTGAAAATAATATCTGTATATCTAATCTAATTATATTAAACAAGCAATGCTTGTATACCTGTAACAGTTACAGCTTAACCCCTGAAGATGCCAACCTTGTTGGCGAAACATTTGTCGGGTTTGACAATTACTACGCAAAACGCGCCAACAGCTAAAAAAATAATAAAAAAGCAAAAATACAACTGAATTGTATACCTTCTCTTTTTTTTAAGTCGGTCAAAAAGAGGTACTCCTCACAATTGTCGATAATATGGACTGTAATTAACGAATTCATGTTTTATTTTTAATAAAAGCGGCGTTCTTCAGGGACGCATATCTCCGTATGGATGGCCCTTAGGTAAAAACTTTCAAGCGACCTGCCATCTTATATTTTCATGTTCTATCTGGATCTGAGAGATTTCCCCGCATTTACCCCAGACACCCTGTATATTGGCCAATATTTCAAAATCACCCTGTATTCTATATAAGAGCAACAACTAGCGATATCATGGAAGGTTAAAGCCTTTTAATACTTACGAGAATATGCGGGATACCGTTATTATTCAATAACAAACAAAACGGACCGTTTAGATATTATGTATATTACGAAATCAAAAGTAAAACATTGCTGCTCTCTGACTGAGGTAATATCTAGAGGTAATTATAGCGGCGGGAGTATGTTGTATACAGTGTGTCCCAGAAGTATTGGCTCAATTTATTTAAAAATCAGCGCTGTGTTTACGAGATATGACAAATCGTTTTAACATTTTAATGAAACTTTATATGGTACAGTTATTGTGATGGTTAATTACCTGATATATTTATCGTATTATTAACAGGTTAGAAAATGATTCAGATAAAAGTGAAAAAAAAGATTTTTTAACAATATATTATATTTAGCAACCTCACTTCTGATTCGAATTATTCAAATTTATTATTTATTATTTGATTTGTAACACTATTATGAAACTATTTAACTAGATTTAATTTTTGGAAATACCCATGTAAAGGATTCGTCATTATTTACAAAGCACTTCAAAGGTATTTTTTGATGTAGAGAGATACCAATATAAAACAAATAATATAAAGAAATTGATAATTTTGATAATATATTTTTAATAAACACAGACCGCTGACGTTGTCACATGTCAACAACATTTTAATAATTATGCAATTATGCAATTCAAAAATGTTGAGAAATAAACCCATTAGGAATTTCATGAAATCAAATTGATTGTCGTAACTTATTTATGGGATACCCTGTATACATGAATTTACCACCATACAAATCGCATTAAAAAATAGAAGGGTCGGAGTGGGATTTTCTGAAAAATCGACCGCTGAATTTGAAAAAGAAGCTCTTAGACATCTATATCCTTCTGGGACACACTGTATATTCATTTTGTTGTTTCTGTTATAATCATATTATTAGCAGCTGGTTGCACTTGCCATTGCACATTTTTCTCACCTACTTAAGAGATTGTGGTACAATGTCAATGAAAGTATGTAATAATAAGTATATAGGTGGTTGCAGCAAATGTGGAATGTGAAGTTTGTCTGCTGAGTGGGCGTGTTTTGGTATCGATAATAAAAGATGATTTGGATTCTGCGTTAGACGAGGAAACTGTGTTATATGAAGACATATTCCTAAAATACCTTTGCAAAATAACTATGAACAAAATAAATTTGATTGTGCCCAATAATATTCATTCTATTGCGTACTGGTAATTTTAAAATTATGTGCAAGAGATGAAAGGATCAGTTTAAGGTAATTAGACAGAAGACATTTGGCACCAAATTCTAAATCAACAGTGGAAATAATATAAATATACAATATTTTTAATCTATCTATTGATACTAATAAATGAAATCGAAGCGTCTGTTTGTAATATCAGAATAACATGTTTTAACTAGGTATATGGAAGTATATGTGTCTCTAATAACAATAAATATTTTTTTTACAAAAAAAATCGACCGACTTTATTAGTTGGTGCATTAGAAAAAGAATTTCAATCTAACTGCAACTTCACAACTTAAAAATTACCCCCACCTATAGAATTAATATTATTTTGCATTTTTCTAATGCACCAATTAAAAAATTCGGTCCATTTTTTAGTAAAAAATCTTCACTTTTCACACTTTTCAATGTAACATTAGTTATCAAAATCATTCAACGTTTATCAAAGAAGATAATGAGTTACTTATTCAGAGGTTTCACAACATCGCGGAAATACTCATATTTACGAGTTTCCACTGCTGTAACTCGGAAATCTATGATTTTTTTGAAAAATGTCCAGTTCAAATGTTGCTGAATATGATCTCTTCTTTAATTTCTCAAAGTTTTGATTTTCCAAAAAAAATCCGCCTCCACATAGCATAAACACATATTTCAGAATTTACTCGAAAATTAAAGACTTACGCGAGAATGTTAAGTACGGAACCTTTTCCATGCTAACCTGATTCAAACTTTTTTAATGCAACTTAATTCTCCGACAACGGTGTTCCATTCTAGAGGATAAAAATAAAATGCAGAATCTATCTGATGTTATCTGATGTTAAATTACCTTAATGAATTATACTTAATGAATCATACTCACTTTTTGTTGTCATCATTGGACTTGACTGATTTAGCATCTTCACCGCCATCTTCTCTTAGGTCAGAATCGTCACTGGAGAAAAAGACAAAATGATATCAATTTATCAAGATATATCAAACTCGAAAAATTATGAAATTATTCTAATTAAGGCGCTTCCAAAGTAACTGAGACTATGATTTCAGATTCCAGCATTTTATCCAAAAGTGAACAAATTCATTTTATTGGTAGCTTAACAATTGCAAATAATGCTATGGAAGTAAAGTAATTTATAGAATGCACCCATGCGATTCGTATGAGGAATCACATAAGGGCTAGAATCTAAGCAAGGCCGCCATCAAAGTAGTGGCAACTTTTGCTAAAAAATCAAAACTAGTTAAGGAATGCCATGAAGGTCTTGTGCAACTGGCAAGAGGTAAAAAAAATTACCTCATATGGATGGATGGATGGAGCACAAGAACATTTATGGCAACGAAAAAGCTGATCTCTGGCTAAAAAATGGCTTAGAAATGCTTCCAATAGGCCGCCCTGAGCCATTCTGTGGACATGTAAAAAGAACATGTCAAAACAGAAACAAAAGATTGGGAATCAAGGATGAGAACCAAATACTGGCACAAACTAGAGCAAGCCAGTCGGGCCAAACGTCTGCTAGACTGGCAATACCCAAAGGAAAGTAACCTATTTCTCCTAAAAAGAAATGATCTGAGAAACTTGGTGGGAATCACTTAAAAAGATAAGTTTTGTTGAAGAGGATGCCTACAGATTTTGCACAGAATCTGTAGATCAATTACTAACAGAAGATAGAGTTTCAGGAGAAGGAAAAAAACTGAAAGAGATACACTCTGGCGGAATCTCCCTGAGTTGAATCATTCTAAAAAGTTTATTGGAAGCTCTATTAATGCAAGATCTAAGAAGTATTTGGATCTTAGTAAGAATATGCTACACCTCCTTACTGGATTCCTTACTTGGGCATTGTCGCCTCAGGAAGCACCTAACGAGAATGGGTCTAGCTTAGAACGACGAGTGCAGATTCTGTGGGGAGGAGGAGGAAACTGCGGATCACCTGATGATAGAATGCCTCGCCATTGCTAGCCAACGCAAAAAATGCTTTGGACAAGAAACATGTAGAAATGAGGATGTAACCTCCTCGAAGCCATCCCAGATTCTGGATTTCATTAGAACTCTGGAAGTGGAGGGCGAGCTGTAGCCTAAGTAATGGTGAGAACAGCTCTGATGGGAGGGCACAATAGACCTCCAGGTCGCAGTGCAATGAAAACCCTTTAAATCTACAATCTACTAACTGAATGCGAAAACTGAGCTCATGAAAGACTAAGGGTCCTTGGAAAGGCGTTTGCTATCTATGAGGACCTAAAAGCCTGTGGTGCAAGAGCTCTAATTATTTATTTCAAGGAGCTGGATTTAAACCCAGCAATAAAGGTACAATAGTAGGTGCAACATCACAGCATGGTCTTTTTCATAATAATAAGTAAAGTTAAGTAATATACTATAACATTATTAGTTTTTTTCCCTTGTCCCGGTGCTAGCTTTCTTTTTGTAAAATAACTAAAATAATCATTAACAGTTTCCCTTTTTATAGTATTTCTGATAGTTAAGCTACCAAAAAACGAATCACCTAATTTTTATCAAGAAAATGTATCTAGTAAATGTGCTGACATTTGTTAACCAAACGTAGCGCACCCAAAATGAACCAAATAATTGCAGCAGGTAGAAATTTATTAGTGATTTAAAAAGTGTGAAACTTTAATAATTTGACCCAACAGTCTAGAGAAATAGGCTGCGTACGCCCTTAGGACTTCAAACGAAGAAACTTTACTACCTACATAACACATCAATTTATTGAAATCCCATAAGGGCACATTTCGTCGTCAATCGCCACAAACACCGATCTAAGAGGTATGTAGCAAGCAAACGCATATTTGGTATAACCAATTAAGTTTCTGTTCTAAGACGTACGTAGGTAGTATATGGATATGTGATGATGACTCTGCTCTAAGGAGCAGCCATCGTTGCAGAGTTTCGGTTGATTTTAGAAGGCGACGATCATCGGTGGGGCGGCGCCCGTCTCTAAGGAAATCGAGTTACCTTACCTAATTAAACTTGCGAACTCACACTTTGAGAAGAGAGAGCGTGAGAATGGTGGTCACTTGTAAGAGTTCCTCCTAAGGTAGGTGCCTACCTATGTGTGAGTGTTTAGTTTAATTTGCGTCTTTTGAGTGTGTTGTTTTCTCTTTAAGAAGTCGAGTAAGTCATCGTGTTGTTGTTCTCCATCAAGACGTACTTAGCTCGTCATAGGTACAGCAACAAGTTTGTTTGTAGCAAAATTTAGTTATTGTGTTTGTTACGTCGCCTCAGCGATATGCTTTTGTCTGGGGCATTTCGTAATAGTTATTGTATTTTGGCAAAAGTTATTCCGATGTTGCTTTTGAATTCAGTCACGAAAGGGCTTTCTTTTCAAAGTGCTTACCCATGAAATTAAACTTTTTCTTTTGATTGAGTGTTAAATGAGAATTATTGCAAAAATTCTTTTTGAATAATGTGGAAAAATACAACGGTTGTTGCAAAGGTGACTTTCTTATGACATTTTCCGTTAAATTTTGATTTAAAAAACATAGTATGCTAATAGTTTGTCTGACATTATGAGCCCTGTAAACTCCTACCGAGATGCAATCTGCATCTGTATCTAGACCTGAACGCAATGATTTAAAATCTACTTATCCGCACATTTAAAATATTCAATTTTGACATATTTAAAGTCAATCTGTGATAATTAAACCTTTTCGTTTATTCTTTTTACGGAAAGTTTATCATTGGCTGTAACTTTATTCCAACTGTCACCACTACACTTAATGACTGTATCATCCGCCAGATGATAGATACAATAAGACTAATAGACCTCGTATATCAAGTGCAATAATCCATTAATATAGGCATTAAATAATAATGGACCCAAAATTGTACCTTGGAGCACTCCACAAGTGACTAGGCTGTAAGAAGTTGTTAACACCATTCATGACAACTTACTGAAATCTATTTGAGAGATAGTGTCACATCAAATCATTAACAATCCCTCGTATACCAAGATCACTCAATATAATCAATAGAAGTTCATGTATTACTACCGTGTCGAAAGCCTTCGCTAGATCCAGAAATTTGGCTTTTACCGATCTGCTAATATTAAGTTGATTGCACATGAAATTATTAATATAATTTAAAACATTATTAGTTGATTTACTTTTTCTGAATCTGAGTTGCCACCCATTTATCATCCCCTCATCATTAAGTCTCTTGTGAATCACTTTTTCTGATATCTTAGCCGAATTTCATATTATTTCATTGATTTATCGTATTGTTTTACATAATCGTGAATAATGTCTTGAGGAACTAATTTGTAAAAATTGTATAAAATCGTTTATCTTAATTTTGTACTTACTGAAAATAGGTTTTCCTTTTTCTATTTGAACTGTGCAATGTGCTGTCCACATTTTGTACTTCCATGGTAGTTCCTGATTCAGGTGTTGACAAGAATGGTAGACTAGAAGAACATGGATCACTGAAATATAAGAAAAAACACGTTTATTATCTATTCTACCGCAATATAGGTTCGTTAGTACTACTCTACGAGAAAAGTATTGTAATTTTGTATTTTTCTAAAATAAAACAAATTTTGTGTGGTTATTCTTTTTTTCTTCTAGAAAAACTCGAGGGAGGACTTATTTCTCGATTTTTCGGAATTAGCTGACCCATGCAAAGCATTTGCATTCTTACCTACGTAAATCCCACTTAATTAAAGTACACACCGTATATTTAGTATCGTATATTGCGTATTTTGTGCGTCAAGGGCAATTTTTCGAAACACAGTTTAGGGTCGGTGTTCTTGCTGTGGTCTGCCTTCGAAAAAAAAAGCGAGTGATTTATATATTTTTCCGGTATAGCGGTTAGGATAAGATTTAAAATGATGCTTCATTCATGAAATTTGATGAAGTATTAATATTATTTTTTATTTTTCAGTGCACCAACTAATAAAGAATGTCCTTGATTTTTGCATGTCTATAGAATTTCTTCAACAATGATTTCATTGCATTAATTTTTATTTCTCTTAATTTCGAAATTAACCCTATTATAGGCAGTTCAGGAAGATCAAGGTATTGCAATAAAAAAAATACACTTTCGAAATACAATATAGGTATTCAATATCATAAAACAAGCTGTTCTCTTTTCATATAGCGAGCATGAGACCTTATTGTATCTATCTAGAATCTAGAGATATCTATGAGAATTATTTTTTTCATTTGCACTGGTTCCTCCGCCAAATTTTAAGCTTCCAAACCATACCTAAACAGATGGATCAATTTCGATTCACCTGATCGAGGGTGTTCTTTGTTAGTTGTTGTTTTATGAAGCTTAACGTATTTATCTGTCTGTCTGTTTGAGGCAATGTAGCTCTTAAACGGAGTTTAAACTAGTTTTTTTGTCGGGATTTTTTTCATCTAAATAATTATATTCAAACTACTATGGACCAAGTAAGTTGAGATTAGGTATTTACACAAAATCACGTAGGTCTTGTCGTAAATAAACAAATTTGTAATTCTCTCGTGCTTGAACATTTTCACTTTTCCACCGCTAACTTAGAATAGCTACATAATAAACGTATTGAGGTCCGGTGATATTTTAGATATCTGATTTTCTGAAGATCTTTTTTTTCCGGGACACTTTAACTCCTGTGTACCAAAGAGAAAGTATCTTCAGATATTGATCTGAGGAAAAAGGATAAAAACTCGTACGTATCATATCGTTTTTTGTAAAATTCAAATTATACGAAAAGCGAATAAAAATTAACAGCTACAAGCAGTGTTGGAAACAATTTAGCAATTTTTGATCGGATTTGATGCATTTCTCATTGTAGGAGTCATAGAAGATACTTTTTCATCTTAAAAATAACGTGCGAAGAATTGGAAAAGAGCTTCCAAAACTTAGAAGAAGAAATAATAATAATAATAATAATCTTTATTCAGGTTAACATACAAATCTTGATTAAAAAATAGTATGCTAATAGATTGTCTGACTTAATAAAGTCCAACAATCCCCTACCGAGATGCAAATAGCATCTGTGTGTAGACCTGAACTTAATAATGTATTAAAATCTACAAGCTTAACATAATCTAAATATACATATTAATATACAATAAATAAATAAATAATAAAATTAAAATGCAACAAAACTATAAATACAACTACAAATGTAAAGAATGACACATGATATAGGAAGTATTAAATATTAAAACAGATTTTTTAAGTAATATAACAATATCTATGTATATTATAACTTCAAATTATTTAAAATCCAACTCTTAATATGAAATTTAATACGCCCTCTAGAGAAGTTTAATTTTTTCAGATTGTTATCTAATCTATTGTAGACAAGTTTGGATCGATATAAACTAGTTTTTTGACCAATATTTAATTTAGTTTTACTTACTGTAAGCGATTTGTGTCTAGAAAATAAACATGCTTCAGCAATAGTATACTCTTCCCGTAGATTACAATAATTATTTATTAGTGCTTCCAAAATATATTTTTGATTGATGTTCAGCAATCGTGTCTCACTAAAAAGGTTGTGTTGTTTACCAAAAGTTAAAATTTTGATAGCACGCTTTTGTATTCTTACTATCGGCCCTAATGTATTTGAATAAGCTGAACCCCAACAAATAATTCCATAAAATAGGACGCTACAGAACAAAGCATGGTATAATTTTAATAAATCATTTTTTTCAAGAATATATCTCATTTTATAGAAAACAAAAAGAAGGTATCTTACTTTTTTAACAATACTAAAAATATTTTTCTTCCAATTCCAATTTTCATCTAGTATAACACCAAGGTATTTAACTTCATTTACCCTTTTTATTTTATCACATCCACAGTTTAAGTTATTATAACAAACATCATCATGTATTGTGAGTCCGTCTGTAACAGGGAGCTTATCCGCATATAGAGACACATATAAAACACTGGATTTTGACATATTTAAAGACACTTTATGATAATTAAACCATTTCCTTATAATTTTTAAAGAATTTTTGGCATTGGCTGTAACTTCATCCCAACTCTCACCACTACAAATAATGACTGTGTCATCCGCAAAAGATACAATAACACCCGGTAAATTAAGATTCAATAACCCATTAATATAGGCATTAAATAATAATGGACCCAAAATTGAACCTTGAGGGACTCCACAAGTAACTAAGCTGTAAGAACTTTTAACACCATTAATGAGAACACACTGAAATCTATTTGATAGATAGTTACGCATCAAATCATTAACAATCCCTCTTATACCTATATCATTCAATATAATCAATAGAAGTTCATGTAACACGACAACATTTAATTTTGTTTGATAACAAATTTCAACGTTACCGAAACTTAACATATCGAAATCTTTGACTGACTTATATAAATGGACGAGATTTGTTTGCTTTTTGTATCTTTATTTTTTTCAAAGTTCGGAAATCTTATACTTACCTTTGGCAAAATTGAATACTATTTTATTTATTTATTTCTTCATTATTATCTACGGGTTCTCCCCTTTTTAAGCATATGAAATATAATAGAACTACTTAAACTTAGCTGAATATAGAAAAGTAGCGAGTTCGAGGAAGAATATTGTTACTTTTTAAAGAGTTTTAAACAGAATTGCTGTTTAATAAAAGTATCACGCTTTGGAGTAGAGGAAGACATCGAAACAAAAACGAGCCCCTAGAGGTGCACACTAGGAACATTCCAGATGATCATAACAGTGGAATTTTTACCCTTAGCTTTTGATTTTTATTTATTTTTGAGTGTTTTTTATTTTTCCTCAAAAAATGTAACTGGAAGTTGTATGAATCAATATAAAAATTTTTCAAAAGAATTCAAATCTTGGACAATTTCTTGGAATTATTTTAAAATACAATACAATATAAAAAAAATATATTTTCTTGATTTCAGAGCTTTTTTCGTATCAAAGAAACTGCTTTAAAAACTTTGGCCATAAACTAATCAGTGTGTTGCTATTTAAGTCTATATGGAACCAAGGTACTAGGAGTTTTCGACGTCGAGATTATGTAGTAGAAACATCAGTACGTACATACAGACACATTTTTGACCGACGAACCAAACGGAGGATGTTTACAATAATTCTACTGTCTGTCTGTATGTATTTTTATGGATGTTCGGGTCTTATAAATAGTAAACGTGCTCAGATTTTCATGATTCTTTTTTCATGTGATAGAGGTTTACTGAGAGTTGGTCCCATTGAAAAAAAACGACATTCAACATGTCCTTCCCCTCCAAAACTTCTCTCAAAGATAGTGGAGGGGGCATTTTTTTTCGAAAATCGTAAATTTGAGACGACAAAATTAAAGAGGAGGCCATATACGGCAACGTTTGAATTGGCGAATTTTCCAAACAATTACAGGTTTTCGAGTTACAGCAGTGGAAAAATCTGAAATATGTGGTGGGGGCAATTTTTTCAAAAATTGCAAATTTTTGACTGACAAAGAAAATAAAAGATTATATGTAGCAACATTTAAATTGGACGTTTTAAAAAAAAATGTATGGTATTTTTTTCACACTTTTGAGTGTAACATTAGTCACGAAAATCGTTGAACGTTCACTTGTACCATTACCCATGTATATTATTTGCTTGTACTTGTTACAAGTATTATTTGGAGATCTCAAAACCTCGCGGCAGAAATACTTATGAGATACATATTTCAGATTTGACAACTGCTGTAACTTGAAAACCGTAACTCTATGGAAAAAATTTTCAAAGTAAATGTTGTTAGAAATAATTTGGTCCGTAATTAGTTATTCATCTAAAAAATTTTTGAAAGAAATTGCCACTTCAACATATAAGCGAAAATACAAGATTTCAAATTTTAACATCGATGACACTTGAAAATTTTTTGAAGAGAATTTCAATTTAAACTTTCCTGATATTTTCTTATCTTTAATTTTAACGTCTTGGATTTTTGATTTTCTTGAAAAATTTGCTCCTCCATCCTCTTCGGGTGGTGGTTTTCGAAGGGAAGGAGATTTCGGATTTGAGTTTTTATGATTATGGGAACATTTCTAATTCACTATGTAAAAGTCGCGAACAAATATGGAAAAAACATGCAGACATACATAGTTGAAATGATTACCTTCTCCATTTGGGTTCGTTTATTGGACGCACTTTATTAGTTCTTGCACTGAAAGTTGGTGCAAAAGTTTTCAATATAAACTAAAACTGCACAACTTCAAAAGTACCAGTAGGTAGCAATATAATTAATGTTGTATTTTTCAGTGCAAGAACTAACAAAGCTGGTCCAGTTTAAAAAAAAAAAAAAATTATATGAGTTTTTCGAAATGTGCAAATTTATCAGAAACTCACTCAACCATAGTGGGCAACTCATAGTAACTAGACTGATAATGTTGTTCATGCTGTTGCTGGGATGACAGCCCTTGATGATGTTGATGATGATGATCATGAAGATGATGGATCATAGTAGCTGCAGTTGCTGCAGCAGTCGCAGGTAGCGGCTTCAATTCCTCCAAAGTGATATACCCACCACCGTGTTCATCATCTGCGGGCACGTGCAGCAAACGCGAATACGACGACACATCCTGAGCGGAAAAGCTTCTGGCCACCATGCTCACCCGATCTCACGACTTGAAACACACTATATTTATGAGCAGCAGCGCAGCCAGGCAAACGACAACAAGCACTTCTCGCACGCGACTGATTTGTAGAAGCTAATGATAATAATACTTAGGTGATAGGTATGCGGCGCGGCGCAAATGATATTACCTATATTATAAGCTTGCACTTGGCCTGAAAAAAAGAGAGTTTCTCGCGACTCTGACATTCAAATGAAATGTAATCGGGTGTTGGTGACGACCTCGTCGACGACGTTTTTATTATTATTATTATTGTCGTCATAATCGTTGAGGGAGGAGGATGAAGCGCCGCGATGGTTAGATGTATATGTACGCGCGCATGCTTTTCACTTCGTCTTCCATATATACCTACCATTTGGTTGGAGCTGGAGAGGCGTATTGGCGGGAAAAAGGTAACAACAGGTAGGTGTGTGTAGAATATGTGTATTTTGTGCGATGATCGGTATGTTTTTAGTAGTAAAAAAAAGCACCGCTATGCAAAAAGTACAAAATAAATATGTTTTCCAAAAAAAATTAAACCGACTTTATTAGTTGATGCAGTAAAAAAATACAAAATAATATTTATTCCATACTGGTACTGGTAATTTGTGAAGTTGTAGTTTGATTTAAAACTTTTGGTACTACCTTCAAAAGTACCAGAACCAATAGAATTGATATTATTTTGTATTTTTCGGTGCACCAACTAATAAAGTCGGTTCAATTTTTTGTAAAATAGTTATTTATTCTTCCCGTGTATAATGATTTAATATTGAAAAAATATTAGGTACAATATATTAAAGTCAGTAAATTATCGAAGTGAAATTTTTTTGTAAGTTTTAAAGTGGTAGGCGACAATAATGTAATGAAATATCTGCCAATTTAATTCTGTGTTGATTTATATTTATGTTGATACTAGCTGACCCGACAGACGTTGTCCTGTCTTAACAAAAGCAAAAACAATATCTTGGTTTTCTAAATTTTCACCCATAACAACAATAGCAGCTTCATCAATTGTTGCCGTATTATAGCGTCTTGCGTGTTGTCCTGCAGGCGTCTTATCAGCTTTGCTGACAACTTTGTGGTAATCAGATGGCATGCGGTTTAATGCAGTCTTGAATAATACAACCAATTTATTGTCTGATGGAAAAACATTTGAAGTTGCTCCACACTTAGTCTGTTCACCGATTTATTGCGTGCATAACGCTGATCGACTTGTTTTGCTGAATCGCCTATGAAATAAATTTGCAAAAATTGTACCACCATGTGACTTTCAAGATACTTTGTCAATGCTGCCATTCCCAGATAAACTTTTGACTGGCTGCTTTTGGTTATTCACCTAGCTACAAACCTACTGTACGCTGCTTTAATTGATATATGATTTCAATTGAAAATTACCAACGTATTCAGGCACGTGGTGGTAAAAGTTTATTGTTTTACAATATAGTTACCTTGAAAGTTAGCATAAAATTGTCTTGAATAACTTTTGTTGCGCCAAATGACTTCATTTGAAAACAATTATTGTATTCCTGTATATGAGTTAAAAATGTATAGAATCTGTCCCATTTCCGTAAACCAATGAATGCAGAGGCTCTGGTGGCAGTACCAATGGCGTCAATTTGACTTTACCGCTCCCGCAACACAATCCAGGGGCTTCATTCTGTCAATATTAGGTGTGATTGATTTTAACTTACCTAGATGAATAAACACTTCTCAAAAACTCACTGTACAATAAATTAAAATGAAACTATTATTTATCAACCGATCCATCTATATTAAACGATATTTGCAGCGGGCGTTCTGTCAATTGCTGGCAGTTACTTCAAACAACTGACAGTTGTCAAACCCCATAAAATAAGACGCTACAGAACAAAGCATAGTATAATTTTAATAAATCATTTTTGTCAAGAATATATCTCATTTTATAGAAAACAAAAAGAAAGTATCTTACTTTTTTAAACAATACTAAAAATATTTTTCAGATCCAATTTTCATCTAGTATAACATCAAGGTATTTCACTTCATTTACTCTTTTCATTTTATCACATTTACAATTTAAATTACTATAACAACCGTCATTATGCATTTCTAGTACGTCTGTAATAGGGAGCTTATCCGCGTATAGAACACTCGATTTTGACATATTTAAAATCACTCTATGATAATTAAACCCTTTCCTTATAATTTTTAAGGAATGTTTAGCATTGGTTGAAAGTTCATCCCAACTGTCACCTCTACACATAATGACTGTGTCATCCGCAAATGATACAATAACATCCAGTATATTAATTTGCAATAATTCATTAATATAGGCATTAAATAATAATGGACCCAAAATTGAATCTTGAAGGACTCCACAAGTGACTAAGCTGTAAGAACTTTTAACACTATTGATGACAGCACACGATACTTATGGAGAACCAGCTGAACAAATCATGGATGAATAACCTAGTTTGTCAGAGAATAAGAAGAAAGTGACAACAAATTTTAAAATAAATACTTTAGAAGAAAAGAAAAGTGTACGTAACCTTCTCCATGTGAGTCCGATTCACATTTAACCGATCATCTCTCAGTTATTTGATTCAGTCAAATATTATATAAAAAAATATTTCTTCTTTCTATTCAAAAAATATTCTCTCATTATCTAAATTAGTTCAGATTGCTTGTAAACAATCTTTATTGCATTTTTTCCATAACTGCATTAATTCCATTCAATTACATAATTATATCAATAATTAAAAAGTTATTTTTAACAAGAAATTTAAGATATAAACAAAACATGAAATTTCCTTATTCCCGCAAATTGCATAAAAAATAACGCATGCCAATAATCGAAATAAATATATTAAGTAGCTGCTTAATTAATCTAAAATTATGTGCCCTACATTTGAGAAAACATTGTATATTAACAATATAAACAAAAACTTTTAAGTTTTATTTTAGGCACTCTACACAAAATCTTGCGCTATTGGATTTATGATGTTTTTGAATTATTGAAAACTGCTTTAGCGACGTTGAGCGATTTTTGGTAGGGGAAAAACTTATGGGTTCGCGACACCGATGACCTCGACATGCTTGTGACGTATTGCGCATAGTATAACGGCCAGTGTACATGTATTATACACATATATACGCTAATACCACGTCTCTCTTCTCTGCTAATACCAAAGTCCCTTAAGTAGACTTTGATGTGCATTACTTTAATTGTGTTTTCGATAATCATTATTTGATTTGATTAATTGTAGAATCACTGTGCACTACAATAGTGAGAACATGATATATTTATGTAGAAAAATAAATGACAAAAACAAAGCATTTTTTGTAGAATATTTACAAGATTGTTATTGATATTTGCGTTGAAAATTTTGATATTATTTATTTTTCTAATATTTGATATCTGCAATACATCGTGCAATGAATATCATTTAATGCACTGATAGAAGGATTTGTTAGTATTTAATGAGATTTTTTCACAGACATATAAACATATATGTCTGTGGATTTTTTCATATTTAATATCTGACATAACAGAAAAAAGATTTGGTGAGAAATTTGATGATATTCCGATGATATTATGTGGGGACTTTGCAAATGATAAAAATCTACCACTAACTGAATTTCTTAATGAAACATTTGGTTTGACTATGTCTAATGATCGAAAATTAAGTACTAAAAAAAATAAAATGACGATCAATGCAGTTTTTACACAAATACTTCCAGTCGTTTCTTATTCCAGTCACCATAAGCTTATTATACATTTTTTAGAATAATATGAAATAGTTATAAGTACAAATGGACTAAGTATTGTTGAACTTAAAGATGATAATAGAGCTAATAATGAAAATAAATTTCATTAAGAACTATGTAAATACTAATACAATATTTATATTTTATATTGAACTTGTGCAGTCCATCATATGTTTGATTAATTGAAAAAATGCATAAAAATGTAAATAATTATTGCTCGGAGTGCCTATAAAAAAATTCAATAATTTAGTTATTCCTTTGTTTTAAGTTTTCACTTCAGTCGGCAGTCCTCTGTTTTTTTTTTGTATTTTCGATAAATTTCAAGATAACTTCAAATCACACATTTTAAAATTTCATCTTTTTTCGAGCAATATTCTTATGAATAATTATGATGATTATTCATCGAGCTCGGTGTTTTTTGATCGAAAATTATCTTTTTTCAAATTTTGGCGAATGCGTCATTTTAATATGTAGTCAAATTTTTGTACCAGAAAATATTGTTCATTTTATCTTCCTATCACAAAATTAATCATTATAGTATTCGCTTAAAAACTGAATGGCAAAATTTTGGTTATCTAAATTATGAGAAAATTGGAAATTTCAGTACCGAATTAATAATTGTAATTTAAAATGAAATCATCTATAAGTACCAATAAATAAAATTGAAGGGTCTGTATGTAACATCAAAGGTTTTAACTTATTGCATATGGAAGTATGTGTGTCACTAATAACAAAACAACATTTTTTATAATTTTTGTCTGTCTGTCTGTCTGTTTGTTCCGGCTAATCTCCGTAACGGCTGCACCGATTCCGACGGGATTTTCACTGACAGGTAGCTAACTTTATAAGGAATAACTCAGGCTGTTTTTATTCTAGAAAAAACCTATACAAATAAATAAAATCATAATGTATGTTTATAAATATAAAAAAATAGTTTTAACTAATTGCATTAGGAATTATACGTATCACTAATAATAAACAACCAATTTTCTTAATTTTTGCCTGTCTGTTTCGGAGAATTTTCGTAATGGTTAATTATTAATTATTTTTAAATTTATAAAATAATTCTATTTTTACATGTAATTTTGAAGTTATGCAGTTGTAGTTAGATTAAAAACATTTAGCACCAACTTCAAAAGTACCAGATCCAATAGAATTATTATTATTTTGTGTTTTTCAGTGCACCAACTCATATCTAAAGTAGGTCAATTTTTTTTTAAATAAATAATTATGTCGCACTTGTAAGTGTAGTACTCAGTATTCAGAGATTTCAAAACATTATGAAACATTGACTTTCTCACTACTGTAACTCGGAAAGAGTATATTTTTTGAAAAATGTCCAATTTAAATGTTGCTACATATAATCTCTTCTTTAATATGGCCGTTCTATATTTTCCCCCCACCATATCGCGGAGACAAACATATTTCAGACGTTACCAATGCTGTATCTCGAAAACTTATGTTTTTTTTTTGAAAAATGTCCAATTTAGGCGTTGCCAGATATGGTCTCTTTTTAAATTTTGTAGTTACAAATTTTCGATTTGCGAAAAAAATAGCCCCCTCTACTCCCTTGGGAGATGTTTCTGAGGGGAAGGACATATTGAACGTCGATATTTTTTTAACGCGACCAATTCTCAAGAGTCCTCTATCAAATGAAAAATAATCATGAAAAAGGTAGCACTAATTAAAAGGCGCGAAAATCCATAAATAAAGCAAGCAAACAAACAGTAGAATTGTATATCTCCTCCGTTTGTTTCATCGGTCAAAAATATTTGA
This sequence comes from Crioceris asparagi, assembly GCA_958507055.1. Taxonomy (NCBI): domain Eukaryota; kingdom Metazoa; phylum Arthropoda; class Insecta; order Coleoptera; family Chrysomelidae; genus Crioceris; species Crioceris asparagi. Next base: position 1,720,198 of record OY293830.1, read on the forward strand.
ATGAACATATGTAGAAATTTGTGTCTTTTTTTATTATTTCAGTTGTCCAATAAAATATTTCTGCTCCAAAAAAATTAACCGATTTCGATATCATGCAATTTTAGATGATTTAATCTAAATAATCTCATACATAATCTCAACTTCCATGAATTATTTTTGATTCGCGCGATATAACAACTAATGAACAATATCTGGGCGACCGAGCTTTGCTCGGGTAACACAAGATTTAGAGTGGGTCTATAAGTAATAATAAGTATGTTTAATCTTAGTTCAAATATGTGCATTATTTCTAGGTAAAATGTACTGCGATCGGTAGAACGGTAAATATTGATTTTTTCGTTCACATAGCTCATAATTTACAGATTTCCAAATAAATATGAATATGAAACATACCAGAACTCAGCTGTATCACCAACAGTCTGACCGACCCCCAAACCCCGTACCTACTAAAATATCTAGAGCGATTTGCGGAGCCATTCCCGAAATAGCTAGTGTGGACCTCGAGGGTCACATCGATTAAAAATGCAAGTAACGCCAATCGATTTCTCGGCTCTTAAAATCCCTTTTTGCAAATTTTTATCCAAATCTGCGAATCAATCAAGAAAAAGTGTGTGGACCTCGAAGGTGACACCTTCGCGTTTTGTCAGAAAACCCACTTAGATAATGTTCAAAAGTAGAACATTATTTTAGATACGAGAATTGCTCGTATTAATATATTAGATCTGAAATGTAAAATATTTTTTCATTGAAAATTTCCGATTTAATTATAAGAAACTCATATTAACACCTTTCATTTACAAAATATGGGTTTTGTAAAATAAAATGAGCTCAAATCCACATATTAGTTATAATCTGTCTGGGTATTAAAATAAGAATATTAATTGCTGAAAACGATTTTTATGTGAATGTGAATACACTCTAGAACCCATACATCTGAATTTTCATCGAAATCGGTAGACCAGATTCCGAGATAATTAGATTTAGGTACCAATCAGGATTGCAATACAAATTCTGAAAATTCTTCAATATTAATTCATTCTTTTCCCGTTTGGATCTTTTGCTAGCTTGAATAAAAAAAATTCCAAACTATTCGTTGAAATAATAATGAAGCGTTGCCAACAGCAACAATAGATTATATTGTAATTATTTTTCTATTATTTTTTCAGATAGCAGCACGCGTTATTAAGAAGAGTTGGTACCTTTGTAAGTACATAGTTAGTATCCAATACGTTCGTCTGTTTTTTTTTTGTATCTTCTCAAACAACAAATAGTCCTTTTTGTGCTTTGTTCGATCCTGTGATTATTAGCGAGATTATGATTATGATGCAACGAACTCCAATATCTACAAACAACTGGGGGATGCTGTTTTGTCTCATTAAGATTGACTTGCGAAAGAGAACAGGGTAATAATTAGTTCAGTAATATTCCCGATATAGCTCATAGAGGGTTCAATTATTAAAAATATTTTTAGATGAAACTCCATAGCAAAAAAATCTTGTGTGTCCACTCACACGACTTTCCTACCGCTCGCAGGCAAATTCCAGTGAATGAAAAATTTTACACTATATTACAATACTCCCCTTACATAGCGACGATAATAGCGGTAGTAAAGTAAGAATCCTCTGGTCAAATCGTGCTACCACTCATTTTATTCAGCATGTCAAGACAAACAACAATGGTCATGTAACATTTTTCGCAAGATGAAACGTTTAGCCAAAATCTGAAGAAACATGTGGAAAATACGAAATTTTATTCAAGCATAACTTTTTTTGTGCTTTTTCTAAGAGATGGCGCTGTATGTGGGTGGTAAAGGGCTCTCAGAAGAATATTTTAGGTAAGTTTAATTAAAATCCTAAGAGCCGTCTTCGCGCTGTAGTCTTGAGCAAATCACGTTTTTTGGCTATAGCTCAACACCCAGTGTATTCAGGATTCTCATTCAATGCTACCGGCGAGTGAAATTGGTACCAAACAAAATAAAAAAGAAAGCAATAAAATACACCGATCTGTTCCCGAGATAATGTTGTCACAGACAGACAGAGCAATGGCTGAAAATATGTTTATTAGACTTAGAAAACTCTGAAACGCCAACATTTGTAAGAATCTCGATACCGAAAATTTCACACGATTACAATAGTTTCCTTATACAGCTACTATAGTAGCGTATAGGAAAGTAATAATATAACAAGGATGATTTTGAAGGCATTGATGATGTTAGATTATGGTTTGGTGAAAAAGAAATATGGAAAAGTGATTTAAAAAAAAACAGAAACTACTACCGAATTTATTATATGAAGCACTAGAAAATACAAAATAATGTTTATTCTATTGTTGTTGGTATTTTTTAAGTTGTACAAGAAGTGAAACATGGTGATATGTAGATAGAAAGCTTATGCCATTTAGTCCATTTTGCACCCCTTTTCAAACATATTGCGTTCACGGATAACTTCGTGATTTGGGATTGTAAACGTTTATATGGAAACAAAGCTTAAACTAATATACAGGGTGGTTCTCCGGGAAAGACATCGATCGATTGTGGGCAAACAATAACTACAAACAATCTGAAAATTTGGTGGTATACTAATAATAATAATAATAATAATAATAATAATAATAATAATAATAATAATAATAATAATAATAATAATAATAATAATAATAATAATAATAATATTGTCTTTATTTTTTAAAGAAAACGGCGAAGTCTAGCCCATGGCTACTCAACTCTGGGGGACATACGTCTGAAATATTTTCATGTTTGTCACATTTCCGGTTTTACCGGAAGTAGATGCCAATTCTGTTATTTTAAATAATATCCTGTATATGACAGCGTTTTTAAATTTCTTTCTTCATATAGTTCAGAAATATACAATAGACTTTTAGGTACGGAACCCACCACATAGAGTCCCACGGGCACTGAATGTCTGACAGCAGTTTTCCTTAGGGCATGATAAACACACACAGACTTTCAGCTTTATACGAGTATATAGATATATTTTTATACTAAAATGTCAATATCTCGTATTTTCTAATCGAATACCAATACAACAACACGGCCTTCTCCGATTTACCGTTACCTTGAAGTTGTTGGTAAAGTTAACGCATCAGAGAAATAAGAAAAAATACTCCGTTACGCAAACTGTATTCGCTTGATTTTTTAAAAAAAAACAAGAAATTGTCCTTTTCCTTGCAAACAAAACGGCATCAATGACGTAGGTATTATTTGACGTAGTATCGTAGGAGACTGTATAATAACTACCTATTATATTTGATTAAATAAGTAATTGTGTTCAACTTCAAATTTATTCAAATCTAGCCTCACTATGAAACACATTTGACGAAAATCCATTTCCAAATCTGTAGGTATATAATAAGTACTTATTTGCGACTTGCAGTACTATCTTAGACAGAAATATTGCTTATATATCTATCGATGTTACCTATTTACTCAAAAACGAATTCGTTGTCGAACAACAACAGGTGTGTTCGTGAATTGGACAGCTCGTCAATTTACGCAGAGGTCCGAATATTATTGTATATAGATACAGGTGACTACTGATGATGACGTTAATACAAAACAACTCACCTATCATTTGCAAATGATAATCAGAATAATAATAATAATAATTCTTCTCTGAGTAGATAACCGTGAAAAAGCGCATGGAAAACGGGGGCGCTTGTCATGGCCAGTATAGGGCTTACGTTACCTTTTCGCCTTTTCGTCATATTGCTGCTATCTCTGTATATAGCCCAGTCGATTTGGCCAAATAATATCCCTCAAATGTTAAAAAAATCGGTTGTCACTCTTGTTTTTAACAAGTTAGAGAGATTACTGTTAATCAAAAGATAAAATAGCGGTCTTATCAAGCTTTTGTTCATGTTCACCATTTTGAATTCTCCAAAAAAAATGCTTATCTTGATTAACTCGGGGCATTTATGATTTCAGTCAACAATTGGTTTGTGGAGAAATCAATTTGACTATTCTCATTCAAACTTAAATATTGATTGTATCTAGCAAAAGGGGTAAAAATCTAAATAGTCAAAAAAGTTTATTTACGTGTCTACAGTCAATAAATATTTTTTTTACAAAAAATTTGACCAACATTATTAGTTGGTGCACTGAAAAATACAAAATAATATTAATTCTACTTGTGCTGTTAATTTTGAAGTTGTGCACTTGTTGTTAGATTGATAACTTTAGGCACTTCACTTCACAAGTACCAGCACCAAAAGAATTAATAGTATTTTGTACTTTTCAGTGCAACAACTAATAACGTCGGTTCATTTTTTTGTAAAAAATATTCATTTCACACTTTTGAGTGTAACATTTAACACGAAAATCGTTGAACGTTCACTTAAACCAAAAAAGATAATACTTATCCTATTACCCACGTATATTCATTGCTTGTATCACGGCTGAAATACGCTTAAGTATTTTTTTTTATTTTACCAATGCTATAACTCGAAAACCGTAACTCTAAGAAAAAAATGTTCATTAAAAATGTTGCTACAAATAATCTGGTCTTCCATGTGGTTGCCTCAGATTTTCAATTTTCGAAAGAAATTGACCCCTCTACATAGCAGAAATACACATATTTGAGATTAACATCGCTGTAACACGAAAACCTTAACTCTTTTGAAAAAATGTTCAATTTGAATGTTTTCGTATATTGTACTATTCTTTAATTCTGCCACCTCAGATTTTCAATTGTTTGAAGGGAACGAGATTTCTGATTTGAGTTTTCACGAATATGGGACAATTTCTCAAGTGTCCTCTTTCAAATGAATCAAAAATTATCAAAATCGGAGTACGTTTACTGTCAGGAACGCTCGCACGAACCAAAAAAGCAGTTGAATTGTATACCCCCTCCGTTTGGGTTCGTCTGTCAAAAAAGTAGCTGAAATTAACATGTTTCAGACTTTCCCATTGCTGTAACTCGGAAACCGTACATTTTTTAAAAAAATGCTCAATTTAAATGTTGCCACATATAATCTCCTCTTTAATTTTGCCGTCTCATATTTTAAATTTTAAAAAAAAATTGTCCCCACCACATAGCGGAGACACGCATATTTCAAACTTTACTACTGCTGTAACTTTGAAATTTATGATTTTTTCAAAAAATCTTAACCCTTTGGGGGAAGTTTTTGAAGGGAAGAACATGTTGAATAATGATTTTTATTTCAACATCCATAAAAAAAATGCAGAAAATGAATTGTATACCCCCCAACGTTTGACGGCCTATAGCCACCGAAAGGTAAATTTCTCAAAATTCATTCAATTGAAATTTGAACATTTTCTTTGGTATACCTACATGTCATTATATGCCAATTGCCCATTTTTAACCGCATGTGTCATAGCCTTGCGGTTAGAGTGATAGAGGTTGTTGTTTTGGCTGTTGAATATAAAGCAGACAGGGTTCGGGTTCAGCTTCAAAGCTGATTTTTTTTTTCACCTATTTCTTAACAATAAATATAGTATACATTTTTTAAAATCAGGGTCTATATTAAACTTTCCAGAAAATGTACAATTACATTAAATTTATATTGAGTGTTTGATTTACGAATATTTCTAATTTTTTTCTTTAATTTATTTTTCTGCGCATTTTATAAGAAATTGCTTCGAAGAAAAGTTATAGGTACTGATTATAAATTAAACTTATTTTTGATGATATTTACAATAGTCTTTTTTTGATATTTTATTAAATGATTGAATAATGGTCGCCATTTTGAAACTGCTTACCCGATAATGCCCAATATTGAACTCGGACGAATTTTTTTTTAAATTCAAAAGAGTGAACGATCGCAATAGGTACATTTCTATAAGAAATTTACCTGAAAGTGTACCAAACATAATTTTATATACGTAATAGTACTACAACAGAAAAAAATCTGTTTCTAGTATAATATCTACCCTTGCATCCATGTCCACAGTGTCGATAATAATTTAAATTTCTGTATTGGTTCGGTTACAACAAATATTATTTCCTCGAACTCAAAAATGCTGATAAATTCGAGAGAGAGAGAGAGAGAGGATGGAGGAAAAGGTGGATTTGTGACAGGACATGGAAAATTCTTTTTAACAACCAGCAGGACACACAAGCCACAATCGACTATTATTATTTAGAGAACAAACAAAATACAAATACGTACATGTGTGGCTGTATATACTCTGTAATCCCCGTTAATTGATACATACATACATACATACATAGAACAAAATGATGGGGATGACTTGTTGCCCTCCATACTGGACGAACAGATAGACGGATGGACGCTTGTGGATATACTCACACACATACACATACAAACATCATCATATCACAGATATTATGGGTGCTTTTTTTTTCGTTAGCCGGTTGAAGTTTGCTTCGATTTAACGAGAAGTCGCGTTCGCGGGGTGCGGAATTTGTTCAGTTGCCGATGTCGCTTTACAAATGACAAAATAAATCGCTTTTATTGACCGAAAAAGGAGGAGGTATGTTTTTTTTTAATGTATGTGCTTCGGTTTTGATGATTTTTGATTCATTTGAAAGAGGAGAGGTGAGAAATGGTGCCATATTTGGTAAAAAACTCAAATCCAAAATTTCCTTCCTTCAAAAAATCACCTCCGAATGGGGTGGAGGGGGCAAATTTTCTCGAAAATCAAACTGCTGAGACGGCAGAATTAAAGATAAGACTATCCGGAAACATTCAAATTGAACATTTTTTCAAAAGAGTTATGGTTTTTGGAGTTTCAGCAATGTTAAAATCTGAAATATGTGTATTTCTGCCGCGATGTTTTGAGATCTCTGAATAATAACAACTATAAGTAAAGAATATAAATGGGTAAAAGGATAAGTACCTACTATCTTCTTAGGTATTATTGAACGTTCATATAAAAGCATGAAATAAATATTTTGGCACGTTTCCGATAACTGTGGCGCCAAGATTTAAGGGTGTTTTCTGTTAAAACACCCTAAAATAAGACGAAAATCATGAACACCAATATTCTCTTTTTCGTCTCCTTTTGAAGATATTGGCCCCTTTTTGTTCCAACAAACTTGTGGGATGTTGGAGCAAAAGGGGGATTTGGTGGGGGAAAATACGTATGTAGAAGTATAAAAGAAGTCGTACTTACCAGAAATCACACTTTAAAAACCATCCCAACGAAGTGTTTTCTTGAAAAATTCACATTAATCACCATTAACACGTAAATTTCACCTTGCACTCCTTGACTCTTGTCTAGCCGCTATTATTGTCATATGTCATATTATTGTTGTTTTGAAATTATGTTACAAATACTACACCGTTGCGTTTGAAATGTTGTTATTTAGCAAATATTAAGGAAACAAATCTGTCACCAAAACACAAACCTAGCCAAACACAAAATACTAAATCTGTATTTAATTTTATTCCTTAGTTTCCTTGTTCGAATGAATTTCATTTGAGTTATATTTCATATACAGATACTTCTTTCTATTGTCTACAACGTAATCTACTATAGCAAGAATACTTAATGATAATTATTCTTCTAAAATGAAGTAAATGGCAACAGTGTATTTATAATCGTATGGAAACATGTGTCCATAAGATTATTTCAGTAATTACAATATGGCGTCTGACCATAAAGTGAAATGTGTTTACAGTGTAATATTCAATAAAAAATGGCAATTTATGAAGAAATTGCCTCGTTGAGACGGTGTCTACAGTGATTTTACTGGTAAGTACGAATTTTAATTTATCTTAACGCGTTTTTTCCCAATCCAACACCCCTTTTTCCCAATCCAACACCCCTTTTGCTCCAACATCCCGCAAGCTTGTTGGGAAAAGAAGGGGCAAATATCACCAAAAGGAGATGAAAATGAGAAAATTGGTATTCTTGATTTTCGTCTTATTTCGGGGTTTTTAATTAGAAAATACCGTTAAATCTTGGCGCCACATTTATCGGAATGTCCCCAATATTTTTTATCAAAAAATTGGACCGTCTTTATAATTCGGTGCACTAAAAAATAGAAAATAATATTAATTCCATTGGTACTGGTAATTTTGAAGTTGTGCAATTATATAGTTAAATAGAAGATTCTTGGCACCAACTTCCAAAGTATCAGCACCAATAGAATTAGCCAAAATAATGTTAGTACTTAATAAAAAAAAAGGTTCTATTGGCTTCGTTATACAGGGGTAGACAAAATTTATCAATTAAAATTAAACATTGTTTTTATTGATATCTTGTACCCTTTTTGTTGAAATTTGAATTTTATTAACAACATGAACGATACTTCTCAATGAATAAATTTCAATGAAAAGTCGATTTCTTTAATAAACTATCAAGAAATGTGTTGAATATATATTATGTATCTTAAACTTCAATACATTTTCTGTATTTGTCTATAAAGATTTTCCGTTGTACCTATAAATATAACATGTGATGATCATTTCGCGATGTCAGTATACAGTTTATTATTTTGTCCATATTATTTACAAGAATGCGATAAACTTAAATTTCCAGACGGCCCCAAAGACAAAAAAATCGATTGTATTGAGATCGGGTGACCGAGGTGGCTATAGAAAAGTCTACTGTAATGATTTGGCGCACCATACGATGAAATTAAAGTATGTATGTATAAATTTTTGTAGCAAAATATCAAAAAAATAAGAGGATGAATGTCAAAATGTTAAAAGTTGTCTCGTCATTTACATTAACCACAAACAATAATGGCCCTAAGACACAGCCCTGTGGTACTTCGTATTTTATTTCTTTATAGTCGGCGAGTGTTTGTTGTTGAAGGTTGAAGTAAACGGATTGAGATCTATTTTTAGGAAATAATTTAAGCTCGATAGGAACTTTTTTTTTATATGAACTGCTAGCATTATTTTGGATCTTTCTGTCTATCCTATCTGTTCCGAATACCCTGTATACGTATACCTACATAGATTACATAAGAAATATCCGATATATATAAGATTACTCGACGACGTTATTCGATACTTGTATTTCCAATTGTATAATTTGTGTCCAGTATAGATGATTAAAGAAACTCGAGATATATTTTGCACCTGATCTTTTTCCACTCTTGTTATATATTATATTTTATTATCCATAGTGTCAGGACGCGTATCTCCTCTGGTAAAAGATGGGGTGTATCGTATCCTTTTATATAAGTCCTTATCACATATCGTCCTTTCTATATACTACTATGCTACAAGCAAATAGATACCTAATATAATTGTCGTCAATCGATTCTTCTTCAATGCTTGGGGGTCCATGATGATAATATTGGATATAAAGTGTAAGTGAAAAAAAAAACTTGTTTTTTGACCAATATTTAATTTAGTTTTATTTACTGCAAGCGTTTTATGTCTAAAACATACAGATGCTTCAGCAATAGTATACTGTTCCCGTAGAATACAATAATTATTTGTTAATGCTTGCAAAATATATTTTTGATTGATATTCAACAATCGTTTCTCACTAAAAAGGTGGTTTTACGCTTTTGTATTCTGGCTATCGGCCCTAATGCATTTGAATAAGCTGAATCCCAACAAATCATCCCATAAAATAAGACGTTACAGAGTAAAGCATCATATAATTTTGATAAATTATTTTTATCAAGAATATATATCTCATTTTATAGAAAACAAAAAGAAGGTATCTTACAAAAATATTTTCCTTCCAATTCCAATTTTCATCCAGTATAACACCAAGGTATTTAACTTCATTAACTCTTTTTCTCAACTCTCTTCTTTCAAATGAATCAAAAATCATCAAAATCGGAGCACGTTTACTATGAAAAAGCAAACATATAATCTAATTGTATACCTCCTCCTTTTTGAAGTTGGTCAAAAAGCAAACATACAACCTAATTGTATACCTACCTACAATTTTTGACGTGAAATTTACCTATCCGGTGTTGTATTTCCAAAATGCTTTTGTATTACTCTCTATAAAAAATAAAATCAAAAATCGAAAATAGATACAAGAACTCGGTAAAAAAAGAAACAAGCGAAAGCGAATTGGTCAAAAACATTTAGTCACAGCTTCCCCAAATGAATAAATCATCTTGATTCATTTATGTATAATTGATTAGATCAAATATTTTGAATATAATCTATTAACATTGAGTACCAGCATAATATAAACAATTTATTAACACGTACGTACCCCCTACACCGTACATATCATTGTTTTTCATTAAAATAATTTCAAAATCTAAACTACACATTATTATAATATTATACCGACCCACCACAAATAGGCAAAATAGATAGAGGGATAAAACCGTTCACGGAATTTGTTATATAGGAACCTCATTAATATTTATACACATGGAAAAATCAAATTCTATTCCCATAAATTTGAATTAATCCCAAATCAAGTAGGTCAGTCATTCGATAGGATTGATAACTTAACTGTTGTGTTAAATATACCTAATAAACTATATTATAAATCGGTAATAAATCTGCCTTTTTGACAGAGTTCGCCATAAAGCAGGAAGTATACAATTTATTTGTATTTAATACAAAATAATATTAATTCTATTGGTGCGCTGATACTTGTGAAGTTGGTGCCAAAAGTTTTCAATCTAACTACAATTGTACAACCAGCACCAATAGAATTAATAATATTTTGACCGATGAACCCCGAACGGAGGAGGTATACAATTCGATTGTCTGCTTCTTTTTTAAATAGTTTTTATTACTTTCGGTTCTTGTATCAATGGACTCCGCAGCGATTTCTCAGGCCCCATACGGTCTAGAGACTTGAAATTTCGAATTCGTACTTAGATCGTAGACATCCCGCTGCCTGTTAAGCTCCAAGTGTGATCCAATATTGGTAATTATAATTATCTCATTCAATCTCATTCAACCAAGATCATTATAATGTCGACATGGAACGACAATGGGATCCGTCACTGGAATTACGCACGAGCATGGAGCGTATATATACGTCTCGTTCTCTGGTATATAGGTACTTTCTGGAAGATCGTCTATGGTTATGTAGTTATGTCGCAATTGTCAGACGTCAGACGTTATTGTTAATTTAAAGTTTAATTTTGTGATGTGGTAGACAAACAGTAATTTGTTATGGAATTGCTGTTGCTGGCAAACACATTTACATAAGTATAGTTAAAATCGAGAAAAGGATAGCAATAGTAGGTACTCATTGGTTCGGTTTAAATCTTAAATAAAAACTATTTTTAATTTTTTTTCAAAAATTTCACACTGAGGACCAAAAGTCCGCCCCCCCACCGTAACTTCTTTATTCTCAATATTACAAAAAATAGGGTAGGGTATAGGGTTTTATTTGACCTTTTCAATCACATAATTTTGATTTATACAGGGTCTCTCAAAAAAAAGCCCACTTACTATACCTAAGATGAAGTGAGTCCCAAAAGATATTAATCCTGATCTGATCTGATCTGATCTGATTTTCGATCCCTCACGTTAATTCAGTCGGCTGTTTATACTGTGCCTTAGTAACCATAGCAACAAGTAAATAAATCTTAACTCTCTTGTCAACAATTGTCGAATTAATGTTAACAATAGTTTGTAATTTTCTTGACTACTTTTTTCATAATTTTTTTCAAAATCTGTTGGTACTACATGAAAGACCTATTTGTAGCAATATTTATTTTGAACATTTTTTCCTTAGAGTTACGGTTTTCGAGTTACAGCGATGGTAAAATGGTAACATCTAAAATACTTATGCTTATTTCCGCAGCGATGTTTTGAGATCTCAATAATAACAATACGTGGATAATAGGATAAGTATTTACTATCTTCATTGGTATTAGTGAACCTTCAACGATTTTCGTAACTAATGTTGCACTCAAAAGTGTGAAATACATTTTTCTTACAAAAAATTGGACCGACGTTATTTGTTGGTGCACTGAAAAATACAAAATAATATTAATTCTATTGGTGCTGGTACTTGTGAAGTTGGTGCCAAAGATTATCAATCTAACTGCAACTGCACAACTTGAAAAGCACCAATAGAATTAATAGATTTTTTTTAATTTCTCAGTGCACCAACTAATAATGTCGTTTCAGCGCACTAATTAATAAAGTCGGTCCAATTTTGGCAAAAATATTTTTAAATGACGACATTTTCAGATATATGTATCTTTTGGTTTCTAGAATATTATAAACAACTCAATTGTTGATAGAAGTGCTTTTGTTTCTCTTTTTAAAAAAACTATAATCAGAGAACGAAAAACGTTGGAAATTAACAATTTTGACTCATCCAGTCTTGGATAGCGTTCAAAAGTATCTTTAGGGAATAGACTACAAATTCGTATCTATTGGTCAAATATATTTTACTCAAACATAACCTAAAAAAACATATAAAATGACTCGCAATTTTATCGCCGGTATTATAGACGACAAAGTAAAATTTTGCTTCAGATTGATTTATTCAACATTAAAAAAACAAATGCTCGAAATTAAAGGTAACGCTCAAAATGTCAAAGAACAAATAACAATTACATAACCGGACGACAAATATTAAACAATGTTTCAAAAGTAAACAACAGAGGAATAATAACATCATCTATATTTTTAATCTCGACTCATTGCCGTCTCAAATTACACAAAAAATGTATTTCTTAACAATTAAAAGAATTACTTATTACTTACCCATCAGAAACATTGCTGTTTAAACTTTTCATGTCATATTTCTTTTTGTTTTTATTCACAGTATCCAAATACTTAGATATGATACTTATTAACAACCTTTCCTATGTTGTCATTTTATATAATATAATTATCTATATAAACTCATTTAAAACCAAATTGTCGACGAAACATTTCAAAGATGACTAAAGTTCATTACATATCGTGGTAGGATATCTTTGTGTTTATTATAAATAATATATATATATATATATATATATATATATATATATATATATATATATATATATATATATATATATATACATGTATCAGTTATTTGTGTGTAGTTTGAACGATGTTCTTGTTAATAATGTCCAAGGTATTTAAGTATAATATAGGAACGGCATTGTTTATATACTGGAAGAACTGGAGACATGATGATTTATTTATCGTGATTAAGAAAAATAACCTCCGACAACCAATTAAAAAGATAAGAACTTTTTATAAACATATACATATATATGTTCTTTTCATTTCTAGAGATATGCGGCAGCAGTAGTTAAGGGCATTGAGGGATTAACGCAGTACTTTCTTTTCAATATGGGACCATTTCTCAAGTCCCCTCTTTCAAATGAATCAAAAATCATTAAAATCGAAGTACGTTTACAATATAAAAGGCGCACACGAACCAAAAAAAGCAGACAGTCGAATTGTATAACCTCCTCCGTTCATTGGTCAAAAACCAAATACCTATGTTTGGAATTTCGGTGAGTTGGCGCAACTCAAACAGGTATGGAGCCATCTTGCTCCCAAAATGTTTTCAATAAATTGCCGACCACAATAATTAAAAACACGAATATCAAAAATTACAAAAAAAGTCATAAAGGTATATTTAACAGCTAAATCATTTTACTCAGATTCTGAATTCTTTGCTGACGAAATCCGGAAATGTTTTCTTTAATTTTATTAATCTTATTGATTTTTAATGTAAATATATTTACCTACTTGTATTGTGTACCTACTTGACCTGTGTAAAAATATTTGTTTATTTCTATCACCAAATAAATCAGTCAATCAATCAAGACGGTTCTTATTTCATCTACACCTATGATAAGTCGGTACAATAAAGGACTGATAAAAATCCTTTCAAAATATGTTATAAATTATTATAAATATTTTTTAAATTCTCGGAGTACTGGACTCGCCTACCATATCTTTTGTGAACTTTACGCGTTTCTCACAGCGAAATCTTTCTAAAAACTACACACTTATCACTATCACATACAGATGGCAGCACTTGATATAACATCTGATCTGCGCCAACTCAATCGATAAGACAGTTCAAAATCCTGTGGAAATTATTTTGACATTCGGGGTGTATTATAATTATTTGGGTTTTGTTGACGTTTTACAGATTGTTACCTTTCAAAACCAGCCATCAGTGAATAATACCATAAATATGTGCATTAAAGAATCAGTTTTAAAGTGATCGAAAAAAAACAATATAAATTAATTGAGATGGTAGACATATTACTTATTTCGGTTTTCTGACTATAACTTTTCAGAGAGGTGAGTTTGTACATCCCTTAGGTAAATATTTGTGAAATTTTGTGTTAATATTAGTAGTAGATTGCTGTGTTTATCAAGTTTTATTATTGCATGTTGTGACAAGTCCCTGATATATTGAACTTGCTCTATTTCACTATTAACCTACTTAAAATGTTGTCTTTCTGTATGAATTTTTAATATATTTTTATAATTCTATTCTCTGGTAGAATCGATATTTGGACTGTCGTGTTCTTTTTCTAGTTAAGGAGCTTCTTTAACAACAAATATTAAAAATGCGTTTTAACAAACAAGAGCTGGTTACACTGGCAATGCAACCATCTACCAAATTCGAAAAAGAAGGCATTTTATATATCAGAGAACGACAAGAGGGATTCTTTAGAAAATCAGAAAGTAAGTATATCAATAAAATCATCTGCTTTAGTATAGTTCTCAGTGGGGTAAGTTATTATTTTTGTGCAGCTGTTATAACAAAAGGGCCTTTTAAGTAGTGCTCATTGTTTGAAGATTCATACCCTCTTCTTTTCTGTTGTTCACAATTTATCTATAGATATTTTGATAATCGAGGCATACCTATATGTTGTTTTTGTTTGTTGCATTATTGATAAGATAATTGTTTGCTTCAAGATGTGAAAATAATGCTTCTATATTTTATATTTCCTCGAGAGACTAACTCATCTATGACCAAACCTAGACTCAAAGTGAAACAGTTTTGAGAATTTCATTACTTTTTAAATACGTAGCAAGTTAGCATATTTTCATAGATTCACAGATTTAAATAGGGCAATTTTCTTGGAAGTATTTACCATAATTGTAAATTCCATGATGTTTTGAAAGTTTATGTTTATGTATCTTTTGAAATATTGATTGATTGATCATTTTGAACTGTTTCCCTTGATCTTTTCATGTATAAAATATGTCATGATGTTTTGATATCAAGAAAATAATTCGTTTGTTGATAATTTTTTGAATGATAGACGCAGCATGAAACAATATAAATGTTTTTTTAACAAGCAAAAAGCATGACGTATACTACTGGGCCTGCCATTCAATAAAATTCAATCGAAAAGTCTCGTGTTTTATTCGAAAATCATTTGATTTAAATGCAATCATAATAAACTGAACGTGAAGCATTGATTTTTAAATGTTAATCGTTATTTTTTCTGTGGAGTCCATTTTTTATATTTCAGAGATTGTTAATTTCATGTGTTCTATTCTTTGAACAGTGCTTTAAGATAATTCAGAAGAAAGATATCACCCTGTACATTTATGTTGGTGGTGTGGAAAATGTCGTCTATAAAATTATGTACATTTTTGTATATTAAAAAATAACAAATATTTACTACATACATACATTATATTATAAGTAACTTTCTCTACTTTTAACACTGTTTGTTTTTTTTACTTTTATTTTATTTAATAATCATACATTACAGGCAAGGATAACAAATGTCAAAAACGTGAAAAACGACTACGAAATCTCAGCTGTGTAGGGGTCGTAAGCAAAGGTACTACACACCAAAAATCGCACCCTTAATTTCACTGGCCAAACTATATCAAAACCTTGAGCTTTTTTCTTTTAATCAAATTCAAGTTGATTCAACTTCCCAGTAGGAATTTATTGTAGTGGGTTCGATGTTTCAACACATAAACGGATTAGATCTTAGTCAAATTCTCTAGACAATATATTTTGTATTATCGTCGTTGAATTGATGATTGAATTTTTTTTCTCAAAATGACAGTCTTTGAAAATTCAAAAAAATATAAAAAAATCTCCAAGATTTAAACGCTATTGAAAATATTTTTAATCAATTTATGAGATTTTTTTTTGGAAAAAAATATAAACCCGAATTTATTAATTTAATAATAGGTAAAACAGGGGAGATTGTTAATTCTACAAAGTATTGAAGTATACCCTTATAAGGTATAAATTTACATTCTTATCAGTCTGCTGGGAAGGTTGTAGTTTGTGTACCCCAAGGGAAACACTCATTCTGCTGATTTCAAAAATATAGTTCGGCAACGGTTTCGACATAGTTTGGCAATTGAATCTTATTCTAACTCACATGTGTGGTTTTTCAATAATTAATCTTCACACACAGAACGCTAACACACTAACCAATTTCTTCGTATGATGCTTTTGTGTAATAATTTTTGAAACATTTTTCAGGTTTTTGGGTGGTTCTAAAAAGGTGGTGGGGTGGTATATGTGTTGTTATTGTGATTTTTTCATTAACATTTTTTTTGTTGTTACTAACCAATATGTGACTGAAATGCTTTTTATATTATTATTTTTTTTCATTTAAAATGATCTAAAATGGATACTACTGATGATCTAGAATCTAGATGATCATTGCTTTTGGTTTATAACACATTATTTAATTTCTACAAATGTATCATCATAATCTGATGTAAATATATAAATTGAAAGTTCATACAACTATGCATCTATACCGCGTTTCACATTGAGAATGCAGTATGGCTGGGTATTGGCAATGTATTTCAAATGCGAAAGCGGTGCACACTCTATCTGTAATATTTTCTTCTCTAATTTTGAAATTTATTATTTTTTATTATTATTTATTGAAGATAAAAATATTGAGATAAAATCTAAAAGCAAGCGGCGTAATTTACATGAGATTGGACCTGATAGTAGGTCGAACCTGGCATTTCGTTATGAAAATGTTGAACGAAATGAAAGACGGGGAATGCTTCTAGAGTTCGTGGACGAAGTCACGGCTATCTTCTAGTTATTGAACAAATTTTGTGGATATCACTTCGACAATATCATTTGATGTACAGATTTGAAATTAAATTTTGGTCAAGTTAACTCTAAATTGAGTTAGTAAGTAGTATCGTTTTGTTGCTAGGCACAACAAAAACAGAAGCACTTGGTAATAAAAAAAATGTATTATGCTAAAGTAATATTATTTAATTAATAAAATTGTTTCTCAAAATGTATAAACATTTTGTTTGGTATTTGATTTAATTTTCTCAAATTTGTTTGTAGTCAGCTTAGAAAGGTGGTGTCGACTGCGTGGAAATCTACTATTCTATTTTAAAAATAAAGATCCCTGGTCGGAACCATTGGGTGTCGTTGTATTGGAACAATGTCAGGTACGCATCGATCCCCCGATGGCATCACCACCCCTAACCAATGACGGGCACTATCCATTCTATTTAGGTAAGTGAGCATAAGACAATTTTCTTGTTGGTTCAGATTTTATTGTTTTTGATCGACGAACCAAACGGAGGAGGACACCAACTATAAAGTCGGTCCATTTTTTTGTATAAAATATTTATTTTTTCTTGTATACGTTTTACGATAAATCTTTGGGAAATCTGGCAACACTGGAATATTTTTTTAATCAACAGTTTAAACATAAGAGCTTTTTTATCGAATACTTTTTTTTTAAATTATTATTTATTATGTAACGAAATAATTTTACAAATATCAGTTTTTTCAAGCAAAATTACTGATGGATTTTTTTTTTGGTTTTTTCGGCAAGATAAATTAACGACCAAATATATTATGAATGAACAATAATAATAATTATCGTTATTGATATAGAAATTATTTAAATGAAAGTTATTAAATACACCTTATTATTATTATAAATTGTTTGGTTTGGTTATAAGGAACAGGCGTTTTTATGGTTGATAAAAAAAGGATGCACCTTTCTTTATCGCTGCCAAAATGATAAAACTGTCATCATTAAATGACACATTTTATATAGGAGTTAATTGAGTCCTTCATTATCAATGCTATATTTATAGCTTTTATGATAATTATATAAAGTACGTGGAAAAAATAACTTGACTTGCTTATATTTTACTTCCTGATAGGTTTACAAAAAAAATGTTTCAATTAAAAGTTTTACAAAATAAGTCAAGCTATCGAGCATAGATATTTTAAAAATATACTGGGCACTCCATTACTGCAGAATAATTAAAAGTTTTTTTTCGTAATTACCGTTACTTTTACTCTTTACATTTTATAAATATTTAAAAAAAATTGCTCCGACGTTATTAATTGGTGCACTGAAAAATATAAAATAATATTAATTCTATTGGTGCTGTTACTTTTGAAGTTGTGCACTTGTTGTTAGATTGATAACTTTAGGCACTTCACTTCACAAGTACCAGCACCAAAAGAATTAATATTATTTTATATTTTTCAGTGCACCAACTAATAACGTCGGTCCAATTTTTTGTAAAAAATATTTATTTCACACTTTTAAGTGTAACATTAGTCACGAAAATCGTTGAACGTTCACTAATACCAATGAAGATAGTACTTATCCTATTACCCACGTACATTCCTTGCTTGTAGTTGTTATTATTGAGATCTCAAATACGTATTTTAGATGTTACCATTTTAACGCCGATTTAAATCGAAAACCGTAACTCTAAGGAAAAAATGTTCGTTATAAATGTTGCTACAAATAATTATGTCTTTTATGTAGTACCCACAGATTTTCAATTTTCGAAAGAAATCGCCCTCTCCACATGGCAAAAATATACTTATTTGAGAATTTAACATGCCTCTATCTCGAAAACTGTAACTCTTTTAAAAAAATTTCAATTCAAACGTTTCCAGATATTTTCCTATCTTTAATTATACCACTGCAGATTTTCGTAAAAATTTGCCCCCTCCATCCCCTTCAGGGGCGGTTTTCGGTAAAAAGGAGTATTCGGATTTGCGTTTTTATGAATATGGGATCATTTCTCAAGCCTCCTCTTTCAAATGAATCAAAAATCATCAAAATCGCAGCTCGTTTACTATATAAAAGGCGCGCACAAACCAAAAAAACAGCAAACAGTCGAATTGTATACCTCCTCCGTTTTGGGGCTCGTGGGTCAAAAATAAACTATGAAATTGCCCTCATTTTTTTACGTTACGTAACTTTTTGTACACCCTGTATATTATACAGCATGATTTTTTATACTTTCAACCGCAATAGTTGTTTTTTCTTTCCATTTTTGTCCACAGTCTTTGATGGTGGTCTGTGTCAAGCCCTAGCATCCACATCGGACATTGAACGTTCCAGCTGGATGGACGCCATTCGACAGGCCAGCTACGAAGGTGTTCGCGCTGAATTGAACGCCCTTCGACAGTGCATTGAAAGACGTCGCAATCATAAACCCAATATTGATTTGCACACTTGGCGATTACAACAGGCTCATGTTTTTGGTAAATTATTTTTTTGTCTTTGTGTCGTGACTTTTTTTTTCTCTTACATTGAATGCTTTCTTTAGATATTACTGAGGTACCAATCTGTGAGATCTCCTTGGCTTGTGATAATTTATTATGTGATGGACATGGTAGACCACCGAATCCATCGTTGGTTGTCGATGTCTATATGCCGTCAGCCAAATTTTGGGTACAGTATGGACGGACAGAAATTATTGAGGTAGGTTTGCCGTTCCTCTTTTTTGTTCTTCTGATATTTTTGTTTGTACTGGGACAGTATTATTGGCTCTAATTACTAAAATTTATAAATTAGGGTGGGGATTTTAAATGGAACGCTGCTTATAGCGGCCGTGGGAATAAAAATTTTAAAAAATCCAAAAATACGTCCTCAAAGATTTTTTATGGAGTACGAAGAGGGGGCGTAGCCCTAAAAAACTTTGTTTTTCAAATTAGAAGACCACTTGTTGCACTTCTTTGGAAAGCTTACAGACCCAACCGATGGTGGAACTCTTCCTGTACTCTTCTCAAAACTTCTGGCGTGATTAAACGTATCTCGGCCCGAACATTTGCATTTAAGTCTTCCAGATTTCTAGGTCTGTTGACATAGACCTTAGTTTTTAAATCGCCCCATAAATAAAAATCTAATGGCGTAATATCCGGGGATCTAGTAGGCCACCTGCTGAAAAAATATACTTATATATATTCATGTTTTTGTGGACAGTATCACACAGAACAAATAAGATTATGAGAAAACTTACAAAATATCATGTATTAGCTTCTTGCAAAAACATTGAAGGAAAAGTTGTTGGACTCGAATTTAAAAACTTTTTTTTGCATTTTCTTAGCGCACAAGCAATCCAGGCTTCCTTAGCACAACAAGCTTCCGCACCTCGGACGGTCTCAATGCTGAGACTCGGGTGCGTTTCACCGTTTTCGATGTGCGCGAACGAGTCTCACACACGGCAGTGCCATTGGGTTCGGCGTGTGTTCTTCTCGGTGCCATACAGGATTCGACGAGGTTACGTGTCCCATTGCTGTCACGTGTCAAACAGACTGTCGGATTTCTGACAGTGAGTGCATGGTCGCTGGAGGCAGAGGATAGAGGTAGTAGTACGGAACATACACCTTGTCGAGCAGCTACTACAAGTGGACATGGTGGTGGTGCTCAGGTATGTTGGTAATTTTGGATTTTTGGAATTTACTTTGTAACAATCGATGTCATTTAAAACGAGAAAGAATAGTCAGCTGCCAATGCAACTTTTCTAACCTTATGCACTTGAAACAAAAATTATTTCTTAAATAAAAAGTAAGAGGTATACAATTCGGTTGTATGTTTGCTTTTTTTATGTATGAAGGGCGCATTTTTTCTCGAAAATCTGAAACGGCACAATTAAAGATGAGACCATATCTAGAAACGTTTGAATTGATTTTTTTTCAAATGAGTTAAGATTTTCGAGTCACAGCAATGTTAAAAACTGAAATATGTGTATTTCCGACATGAACCTAGCGCCCTCTGTACGATGTCAAGATTGAGAGGCTATGATGCCGAATCTCGCAGTTTCTCGTAGCACAGTTTACAAATTGAGCTGAAATAAATTTTGTACTCAAACATTTCTCAGCAAATTTTACGATAGCATACAAAATAGAATATATAAATTTATTTATAAAAATTTAACCTTCTATATGATTTTTTTTCATTTCCATACATGGGAAATAATTAAAAACAAGTTTAAAACGAATAATTTTTGGGTTTTGTTTTTTCCAAAAGGATTTTTTTATGAAAATCGTAAGGTGGAAAATTCTGCGAAAAATCAGAGATCTTCAGGATACACCAGTTTATAAAACGTATTGTTTTTTTGGATTTCTATACATAGACTTATAATCATCGAACATCCTTAAGATATTATGAGATAATGTTTAAAATTATCTGATTTCTATTTTTTTTAACAAATTATCATCCCTGGTTATTCAACATTCAAACACACTTAAAATGTAAGAACTAAGAATTATTTACATTCTGTTTTATTTTCAAAATCATCACAAAATATATATATATATATATATATAAATAAAAAGATGTTCTTGGGGATGCAGTTATATATTCAATAAAATTCTTTGATTGAAGCCGGGCTTTTGAGAATGGTGGTTATTCTCTTCTTCAGAGCAAAAATCGTGAATTTAAAATAAATTAGCCAAAAACAGGAAAGATTTCATAGCCATCGGCTTCAATCAAAGAATTTTATTGAATATATGACTGCATCCCCAAGAACATCTTTTTATTTCTTATAAAACCAGTCAAGAATATATATATATATATATATATATATATATATATATATATATATATATATATATATATATATATATATATTTGATAAAATAGATTTTTGTTGGGGATGCAGTCATTTAATAAATAAAATTCTTTGGATTATGCCAAGCTTTCGAGAATGTTTATTTTCTTCGTCGGGGCAAAATTCGTGAATTTATATAAAATTAACCACAAACAGGAAAGATTTCATAGTCAGCAATCAGAAATGTTTATAAATAATATAAATAACTAATGACATTTCTGATTGCTGACTATGAAATCTTTCCTGTTTGTGGTTAATTTTATATAAATTCACGAATTTTGCCCCGACGAAGAGAATAAACATTCTCGAAAGCTTGGCATAATCCAAAGAATTTTATTTATTAAATGACTGCATCCCCAACAAAAATCTATTTTATCAAATAATAAACCAGTCAAGAATTCAGAATCAAATATATATATATATATATATATACATATATTAATTGTTGGAAAACGAGGTCTAAATTAATTTTAAATATTCAGCCCATCTTAGAATTTGAAGATTCTTCTTTAATTTTCTCTTCTTAAAAATCTGTCACAAATATTTATTCTCCTAATAAATAACGCAAATATGTATCTGATTGTATTTTCTTTATTCCAATAAATACGATTAAAAACACATACACATTATTATTATATTATCTTAATCTTTTAACCGTATTTATATTGCGTGTGATCTGGAATATCTCGTCTTTTTATATTTCCATAACTATGCCCACTACTTATTGGATCATCTGGCAAGTGAAATTGTTTTAGTTCTCGAACATCTCCACCTGATCGTCGCCTCAATATACCCATAACACTTCGTGTCCAACTCCATGTGTTTCTTTTTCCATGTTTTTTACTACCACCACTTCCATTATGATAGAATGCCTTTGCAGCTGCATTTAGAATGTTGTAGAGAAATTCGCCGACATCATCGAAAAAGCTCATAATTGGTGAAAATATTGATTTCGATTTGTTGCGTTTCGCCTCGGATAACTGAAAATAGTGAATGTAATTGAAAGATTTGAATACATTTTATATACGTTCTTTCTGAATCTATTTTTAATATATAGAGAAAAATCATCAAAATTCAATAATATACAAAATAATTGGGTTAAATCCACAAGAAAATCACCCTTTCTTCTTTTTTATCGAGTTATCTTCATTAAAACCATATTATTTTGATTCTAATGTATGAAAAATATACATGGCCCCATAAGAGCGTATTTTAAGTCAAGTTTGATATTTTCTAGATAAGATTATGTTGATATTTCATTGAATGATAAAAAACATCTTCATAAATTTTTATTTAAATTTTGTTCCTCACCTGAACATAAATAACGAACACTACCAGTAATATCTTCAACATTATCATGCACTCGTAGCTCACTCACTAAAAGCTGATAGCTGACTGTTTTGTAATAATAATTATAAGTTCATTTCAAGTCCTAGTCATATTTTCTTTTGTAAATCTCACGACATTATAACGTTTTTACACGTCCCTCTCCCATTTCATTGTCTCTTCTCCAGCTCATCAACCAACTGGTGTTTTTACTCTTCAAATAAATAATTAATATCTTCATACAAAACATTTAACAAACTGATAAATAATGAGGTCCTAAGTCCTCAAGATTTACAGTTACACATCTAAACATCATCTGTTGACTTCCAACAATGGGTCATTTGTTATCACCTGCATTTCTCGGTTAATTAACTATATATTACATTCTTGAAGATGAGTTGTTCATACGTACGTTCAGGGCGTCGTAAATAATAAGTTCTATTTTATTAAAAAAGAATTTGGTAGCTAAAATAATGTCACAAGACTTTTTAAGGTCAAGTATTTTTTTTCGTCAATCAAATAGCTTTCAAAAAACAGTAGTAGTAGGCAGGAAAAATATATCTGCTGATTTCAAAAATCAAATTAAATTCAACAATAACAATATCAAATACTCTTCTACTGTAAAATTTCTTAGATTATTCATAGACGAAAATCTATCATAGTTCAAACTCATTGAAAAATTGAGGAAACAGATAGCTCCAATAATTGTAATTCTATTTAAAGTAAGAAATTATTTACCTTTAAAATACATGAAATTAATATACTTTTCTTTGGTATATTCAAAGCTTCAATATTTAATTTAAGTTTGGAGCTCGGCAAAAAAATCCTTACTGAAACCTTTGAAGATACTTCAGAATAAAATTATAAAGTGCATATTCAAACTGAATTTTACAGAGAACCCACAGTTAATTTATATAAACTCAGGACATTATTTGATATTTGTTCATTATATAAAATTAAAATTTGTATTATTCATTCATCTTGTCGTAAATAATTTAAAACATTCATATTTACTTTTTCACTAGATGTTCCAATAATCTTGTTCAATAAAAATTAAAACAAGAATTGGCAAACAATCAATTCTTCATAACGGCATAAAAGTGTATAATGATTTAACGATTTTTTTAAAACAATTAGCAAAACCAGATTCTGAAATACTATAAAATAGTTATTTTTGTATTCAGTGCGTAAAATGAGTGTTTTTTAGGAGAGAATTTTATACACGAAATACAAACAACATTTTTTGTACAACTGTCAAAAAAACTTGACATTTCTGCATACATCTTCGGAAATTTATGTTGGAAGTAATTGTACAAACATTATTATCAATTATTATTCCAATAAATGAAATTGTTATTAATTGACTCTGTTAAAAATAAATCCTTCAAAAAGTAATATTTCATATTTATTTTGTGAATTATTTTGGCATAGAAAAAAGTCTTTTATCACGGTGAAAAATTTTTTTTTCCCACTGTGAGAAATACTGTAAACATTTACGCATCAATAGAGATGCAGAAATGTCAAGTTTTTTTGACAGTTGTACAAAAAAATATTATTAATGTAATATAATAAATAATTTTTATATAGCTTTTTTAATTACATTTCTGATTTCATTGCTTATTCCAAAACTTATGTTTTTTCCATTATTTTTTTTACTTCCCTGTTATAAACATGTATGTTTTTTGGGAAATAAATCATTATTTTTATTATTATTATTATTATTATTATTATTAGATGTTCTCTTCTGAATAAGAAACATATTAAATTATTTAATGATTACTGGTAAATCATAAGAGAATTCCCAGGAAAAAAATGATAAGAACACCACAAAATATTGTTTTGGTCTAACTTATCTATATTTTATATAATTCTGATATGTAATATTCTGCAATATTTTTTAAACATTTACATGATATTATTAGTACCGTGTCTCAAATTATGTATAGTTGATTTTTTCTTTACATTATCTGAGCCAACGTGTTTTATTTCCAAATTTTATTTTCAGATCTGGTCTCACCGTCGATCACAATCACTGCCACCGAGGTTAGGTGTTAAGATGAGGTTACCTAGTCAAGCGGAACTGAAACAATTATTTGCCTCACCTTACCTGCAAACCTATCGATTTCATTCTGGTTTAGGAGGTGATATTTGTGTCCATGAATATATGGCAGAAAGTAGACTGTGTTTCTCGTTTCCACGTCAAATTTTGTAAGTTTCAAATAGACATTATTATTATTTTACACATTGTTTTCTCCTGAAAGAGAAGCTTTAATATACAGGGTGTTTCATAATATATCCGCAGGACTTGAGGATGTGATAGCTCGTCCAAAAATATGAAAAAAGTTTATACTAACTTACCCTCTAAAATGCCATTTTCTAGATACAGGGTGTTGAAAAAAAAACGTTTTTTGTGAATATCTCCAGAATTGTTTATCGTACAGAAAACAGATTTTTTAAGCATTTTTTACTCATAATAAGCTAAGTTTTGAGTGAGTTTTTTTTTAAGTCGTAATTGGTGGAGATTTTGAAGGAGAAATGGGTGTTTTTCTCCCCAATTTCTACGCCAATGGAAAAATTACAGTTTTGAGACGCCCATTTGAACCGCCAATGTTTTCTACACAAAAAAGGTACTGTTGGTCGTGAGCTCTAAAGTCGACCGTTTTTATGTTGAAAAAGCACGGTCAATTTAGTTTTATATTTTTTTTAAACAAAATTATGTTAGAAAAAGTAACAAAAGCTAAAATTGACCGTGTTTTTTTTTCAACAAAAAAGTTGATTTTTCTCGAATACGGTCGACTTCAGAGCTCACGACCAACAGTACCTTTTTTGTGTAGAAAACATTATCTGTTCAAATGGGCGTTTCAAAACCGTACTTTTTCCATTGGCGTAGAAATTGGGGAGGAAAACACCCACTACTCCTTTAAAATCTTCAATCTTCACCAATTATGACTCAAAAATTAGCTTATTATGAGTGGAAAATGCTTACAAATGCTGTTTTCTGTACGATAAACGGTTCCGGAGATATTCACAAAAAATGATTATTTTTTCAATATCTTTACCCTGTATCTCGAAAATGGTGCATCTTAAAGGGTAAGTTAATAAAGACTTTTTTTCATATTTGTGGACAAGCTATCACATCCTCAAGTCCTGCGCATATATTATAAAACACCATGTTAAAGACGGGCGTGTGAATGTATATCTTTTTGCATTTTCCAGAGATGTATGGATACAAAAGGAGAAAGAACTCCTCCAGGAAGTAGCCGGAATGGGGGAGCTGCGTGAGCCATGGCATTCGCGACAAGTCGAGCTGCTCGATCGACACCTACATCTGTTACGTCTCTATTCACAGGCCAAAGAAAATCTACAAGCGCACAAGGGTACCCTGTTCAAGGCCAGTTCGCGGAAATCCGATCGCAGCTTGGAATTTGCCCCCATCAATTTGCACCTGCAACGCATGTGGGTGCACAATGATACATTAAACAAGTCTGGGTTCTATGATTGGATAACTGTGGGGGCTTTTACGGCGCATTCGCACAAATCGAAAAATGGTGGCCTAATAAAGTGAGTGATTTTCATCGTAAATGTTGTGGGTATGTCGTATGACAGTAGAGTGGATCACAGCAATCGCGTGAAGCGACTTGAAAGTGTAAAGAATGTAATTTCGTGTCCAGATATTTGGATGGTGTACCAGCCAGGTATCTCGGTTGTTGTTGAAGATAGAAACTTGCGGTTTTCGCGGTCCTGTGTCACTTTTTTGTGAAACTCAAGATGGCAGATGACACATTTTGCCTTACCTTGTTTTGTTTATAAGTTACATGGCGTTTTTGAAAGTTCACAGTATTAGGACTCCCCACACAGATCTACGAAGTTTCTCAGAAATAATGTCAGATTGAAAACTTACCCCCTATAGAATTTTATGCAGAATCCAGTGGCGTACGCATTTTTTTTCTTCGGGGTATGGTAATGGATATACGACTGAAACTTATAATTTTTCAACGGAACACCCTGTATTTTATTATCTCATTAAATTCCTTTTTTTTTTCTTTTAAAATGATATATAATATATAAACATAAAGTTTTTCAAAATGCTCCAAAATCACTGAAACACTGAATTTTAATAGTAGGCTATGGTTTTTTCATACAGAAAAAGTTCCAATTGACGGAATATTACTTGTCAATTTAATGATATAATATCGTATTTGATAAATCCGAAGGAAAGATGAAAATATAAAATTGTTCACATAATGCCATCTAGCGCTCATTAAAACAACTGGCATGGAACGAAAATTAAATATGTTATTGAGCAACAATGGATGGTATAAAGTTTGCCAAAATCCATAAAGCGGTACAAAAGATTCAATGATTTTATTGAGTTGGCTTTCCCACTCACCCCTACAAGATGGAGGAAAAAATATTGAAGCAAAGTTGAGTAAAATGATCCGTGAATTACAAATATTTAAATTTTATGGTACTATTAACAGGCAATTTTTAGAGAAAAATGATTTTTTGTTTTATTTTGTAAATTACGCCCCCTTGCGGTAGAGAAGGAAACTTGTAAATAATTTCCAGCACTTTCTCTTATGCGAATTTGTCATACAATTTGTGGGATATATAGTTTCGGAGATACACCCGGTATATCCCCCTAACCCTAAGACATATCCATAGTGTCTTTTGTCTATGATGAAAGATTAACGTAACTTTTTTTGATTTAATTTTCTTCTTGAAGGTTAGTTCAGCAGCTCAAAGAATCACCTTTCAAGTCGAGTAATAATTGCCAGATTACGACAAAAATTGCGATGGCCAGTGATGCAATTCAGGTAAGAGAATTTATTGGTCTATGGATTGTTTGTTATATTTAAAACGTGGAAAGAAAGAGTTCGGCTGTGAATAATGGTTTCGGTTAATGAAAATAGTTTTATAAAGTTTTATCACAAACAAGGAAGAAAAGAACAGAATTAATCTTAAATCTAATTTACATGCACAGTAGAACCTCTTTGGTCCGAACTAATTGGGACCGGGGGAGGTTCGGATTATCAAATCGTTCGGATTACAGAACATATTGTGCTTTTCATAAAACAACAGTTTAACTCGAAAACCGTAACTCTAAGGAAAAAATGTTCATTATGAACATTTGCTACAAATATTATTGTCTTTCATGCGGTACCCAGAGATTTTTAGTTTTGCAAAGAAAACGCCCCCTCCACATAGCGAAAATACACAAATGTGAGATTTTAACATGAATGTAACTCGAAAACCGTAACTCTTTTGAAAAACTGTTCAATTTAAACTTTTCGAGATACTGTTATATCTTTAATTCTGGCAACTCGAATTTTCGCGGCAGCGTTCGGATTACTGGACGTTCGGATTACGGGGGTTCGGATTAAAGAGGTTATACTGTATTTATAATAAATCAGTCAGCACTTTAGTGTGACGAGCGGACGAGGATTTTTATGTTATGATTATCTTCTAAAATTTCTATCTGTGTATGTTCTCAGATCAAACAATAACCTTAAAACATTTTTTTTTAATTTTACTTTAAGTAATTGCGATATCTGTATCTGCTATCTTGCAATTGGACCCTATCTTTTTCCTTTCAGGCCATAAAGCAACTACGAAAAGAAGTCGTCGAAGCAATGCGCACACTAATGCGTCTAGCCAAAGAAAAACAAACCAATGGCATGTTGCCCATATGCGAGGATATGATCAGCAAAACTCGCATCTTGCTCAGTCTCTGGGATCCTGGTCTGGTAGAGGAGGCCCTAAATTTCATCGAAGAATTCAAATTGGTCACCAACAATGACGATTCAGGTGTCAGCGAAGACTTTGCCAGCCTTGAAAATGGCGTTGGTGGTCGACCCAGCTTGGTTCTGTCACCATTTAAACGGATCACGCAACAGCTGACTTCGCTGAATTTGAAAAGTCCAGATTTGGAGGATTTTGCCACCCCATGTACGCCCATGAATGTGGTCGATGATATTTGGAAAGTAAAGACGACAACAAGAAATGGCAGTAGTGGCAACAATGTTGACGACAATAATTCCTCGATGACGGTGATGACAGTGAATGATAATAATCTATTGAATACTAGTGAAGGTGTACGAAGTTTGTGTTCGAATATGAAGAGCCCGGATGAGGCGAATTTTATTTTATTTCCCGACTGTGATGATAGCAGCCATCATGAGGTGAGTAATATTACTACGAAACAAACTTTATAGTGTAATTTGTTGATATACTGGGTGTCGAAAATTAAAGGACGTCTTTTATGTAAACAAAATCTCTTAGATCTTTCCCTGAAACGTTACACGCTTCCAAAATTGAGAACAAATCATGACAGCCACCTCTTAGATTTTTTCGATTCCATTTACAGAAGATTGTATTCTATTTTTTTATTAAGAAAGTATTGCTTTTACGGGCACAACAACAGAGTTAAAAAAGTTTTGCCCTTTTCAACGCATATTTTTAAATTTATAACATTTTATTTCTTAAAAAACTTCTGATAAAGAGTGGAATCTACTCACGAGTGAGGCATGAGTGCCAAGTCAACGCGCCGGTGGAAAATCAAGGAATCAATTTCGTCGAGACAGGGTGTTTTCGTGAACATAAATGAATGCTAGCAAGGAACCGATAACTACTACTCCTCCTTTCCCCCATTACAGAATTCTTCCATCGACTCAGCCAACAGTCTCAGCAGCTGCAACTCCATGACGTGTCATCAACTACCTCCACATCAGCAGCACCAGCATCAGCACCGTCAGTCATTAGACCCGGACATTGTGGCTGGTCGCCGCTTCCTCGACACCCAAGTCATGTGCAACTCTCCATCGGCCAACTATTACAAACCCACCGATGAACCCGAACCATGGGACATTACCCAGCTGAACATCGAGGCCAGTGTTATGTGTCTGGTGAGCAAGGTGAAGTTTCTGTGTGGTCGATGTGGCAGTCCAGCAGTCAGATTGAAGCAGAATGCTCGTGGTGGGTCGAGACGTGTGGTGATTACTGATCAGCCACCGACAGTTGGGGCTGTTGGTGTAGGTGATGATGTGGTTGTTGTGAAAGAGACTGCAGATGCAGTTACGAAGGCTGTTAATAAGGTTGTGAGAAATGGTGAGTGATGATCATCGTGATTTAATATGACGTAATTGATTTATTCTAACCTTTGAAATTTGTAGCCATACATAAAAAAACTGCTTTTGGATAATTACTCACTATTTAAACCACCCAATTGTTTATCCGTCGTTTTGTAAGAAAACAGACTGTATATACTCAAGCCCCTAGACACTCGCTGAACTCGGCTATTAAGAGTTTTGGAGAGAGTGACCCAACTTATAGTATTCTGTAAACTTTGATTCAATTCAGTAATTTAAAGTAATACGTTTTAGTCTGAACACAAACAATACAACCGTGAGCAGAATTTGTAAATATGTAGGTAGCACTATCACCAGCTCTATCCCTATTTCACTGTGAATTAATACTACATACAAAAAAATTGGTCAAGAGATCTAGAATCAGGATTTTCTAATATGTTCTTTTGTAAACTTACATCATTTCTGTTTCAAATTTTTGTAAATATTCTCTCTTTATAAAAACTTCCATTTTCAGGTAACAAGTTTACGGATGGCTTAGACTTGAATAAAATCAACGATTGGGCTGCCGAATTGCGACCCAGCATGCGGAAGCTGCGACAAGCCATGGATGGACTATTGAAAACTGCTCGACTAACGCATTCCGTATTCCGCGTTCAAGAAGATCCAAAAGCAGCTCAAAGAGTTTGCAATGTTCGGTATCGACGGGACGTCTGCTTTTCACACGCTGTACGATAATAATAAATCTTTAATATCTCGAATAAAAACTAAATTCATTCTCCTTCTAATTCCAGCTGACATCGTTGGTAACAGGCCTAATGACGCGACTGTGGTGCCACAAACCTGACCCAGCCTTTGTCACAATTCTCAACACCTTAGGTCCACTGGCACACTTTGAGGGCTTACTCAGCTATTATGGCAATGAAATTGACATGTGGGGTGACATGTCAGTGGCTATTGAGGACTTGCGCACTGTCCTCTTCATTTTGGTGCGAAGTCCCAATCCAGCCACCGAACCTTACCCGATGCCAAAAGTAAATGGGACACGGAATACGTTGACAGTGTCTCTGCCTGTGCCGGACGCCCTCTACAGTCTGATACCGACACGGCAGACGCTGTCATTTCATGTGACGCCGGTGTTCTTTAACATTGGCATCAATGAAATGGCCACCATTGCTGAAAGTATTGGAGCCACTCGACCACAGGAGCGTTCGAATATTGATAATTTCGAACGTTTGAACGAATACTATCTCAGATACAAGAAGTTGAATATACCTGACACTAGTGGCATGCACAATAATAATAATAATGGTCGATTATCAGCAGCACCATCTTGTACATCATCACAACAAAGATCGATGGCTGAATTGATTGATGATTTAAGAATGGCTGTGCACAGTACGCGTGCGAAAAATGTGGAAATTTTACATATTGCAGCGAAAATATGTCGACAAATTAAAGGTATTAGATTTACTAGTTGTAAAAGTGCCAAAGATAGAACCGGTATGTCGATTACGCTTGAAGAGTGCCAGATATTAAGTGAGGAATATCATTTGGCCGAACATGAGTTCCAGAAGGCCTTAGATTGTACAAGAAGGTAGGTAGTAGTACCTTAAAAGTTGTATAGTTTGTCTATTCTGAAGGGAGTACTGAAAAGAATGCGGTGAAAAAGCTCAATTCTGCTTCGTAGGGGAACATTGAGTGCTAAGTTATTTTCATGAATATTCACAAATAAGATTTATGTTGATTGACGGCCTGTAGCCAGCGTTAAGGTAGATTTTTCAAAATTCATTGAATTGAAATTTGAACAACCTTTTCATTGGTATACTTACATGTCATTACATGCAAGTTGACCGTTTTTAACCGCATGTGTCATAGCCTTGTGGTTAGAGGTTGCTGTTTTGGCTGTTGAATATAAAGCAGATAGGGTTCGCGTTCCCCCTGATTTTTTTTTCGCCTAATTCTTATCAATAATTTAAATATATATATTTTTAATCATGGTCTATTAAGATCTCCGGAAAATGTACAATAACATCAAATTTATTATTTATTTTCATGTTTTTCCAATATCTCTCATTTTGTTCTTTATATTTTTTTTCTGTGCATTTTATGAAAAATTGCTTCGAACAAAAGTTGTAGGTACTCATTATATCTATAACCCAAAATTATTATCGATGATATTTACACTACGGCTCTTTTTTGATAATTTTTTAAAAGTTTGAACGGTCGCCATTTTGAAACTACATATCCGATAATGCCCAATAACGAACTCGGCCGAGATATTTAAGAGATTGGTTTTTGTAGCAAATTTGAACTTGATACCTCCAAAACTGCGACATCTATCGTGTTAACAAATTTCGTAATATTCCATATACAAGGTGATTCATAAAAGGTGCGCAGGACTAGGAAAAGATAGTTTGTTCAGAAATATGAAAAAAAAAGTTTCTATTAACATGGGTCTGCAAACGCACCGTTTTCGAGATACAGGGTAATTCGTTTTTCAGAATATATTTTTCATCTCTTATACACGTTTTAAACTCATAAATACCCTTATTTTAAGGCACAGACAATTTGTTTGAAAATGTCAGTGGCGTAGATGTAGGGTATATTTTGTATTTAAACCCCTCTAACTTCTACGCTACTGGTCATAATAAGGTTTTGGAACCGCCAATGTTTTATAAGCAAAAGGTTTAAAGAAAAAAGGGTCATGTTATGATCAAAAACACAAAAGAGAAAATTAGCAAAAATTTAGTTTAACATGGAAAGATACTAGCTTATGAACACAAAGTATTTTAACAAAATAAAATAAAAAATGTTATTGATCATTAAATAACCTTTTTTGCTAATAAAACATGAGCGGTTCTAAAATTAAACAAATCCTTATTTTGACCAGTGGCGTAGAAGTTCGAGGGGTTTAAATACAAAATATACCCTTCATCTACGCCAGTGACTTTGTAAAAAAATTGTCTGGACCTTAAAATAAGGGTTTTTATGACATTAAAATGTGTGCGAAAGATGAACGCTGGAACTTTAACAGTTCCAAAGATATTCTCAAAAAATGTTTTTTTTAACTTTGATCCCCTGTATCTCGAAAATGGTGCATTTGCAGACCCATGTTAATAGAAACTTTTTTCATATTTTCAGACAATCTTATGAATCACCCTGTATATATAAACTTTTGAACCAAAAGTTTTTTTTTGACTTACTTATAGACATATAACAACGACATTCCGTTGAATTTTTTTCTAAATTCAAAAGTGTGAACGATCGCAATAGGTACATTTCTATAAGAAATTTACCTAATATATTTTTTTTCAGTGAGGGTTGTAGAAGAGAAAATACGCTGAAGAATATCGGTGTTGCCAAATACGCATTCAATTCCATGCAGTTGCTGGCGTTCCCAAGACTTTACAGACCTCCACCAGGAACATATGGTTCAGCACAAACGTAGTTTTTAATGGTGAAAATAATAATTTACTTAACGATCTTCTGAAGGTGCCAATTATTATACATAACGTAGTCAGATGTTTTACTTAAGAGGAGAGAAAAATGTTAACACTTATTTGTTAAAATTTGTCATTTCTAGTTATATATTTAATATATTTTTTATTATTTATCATTTTAATTTATGTTTTATTTATTAGTGTAACTCAAATTATATATGAATAACGGGACAATCCCTCATTAGAGACATATTTATGAAAATAAAGTTTATTCCGACTAATTCTTGTTTATTAGATTATTTTAATTTGGTTCAAAATGAATAAATAATCAGTTAGGTGAGAACCAGAGCTTATCATGCAACTTAGAACGTTCTAATGCAACTAGTTGATTTCGAATCGAATATATTTACATCGCAAAACAGACCATTTTGAAGTAATATGAAAGTCATTGATATGGAATAAATTCAAAATAATCCTCTTCAAATAATTGTTTCATACCTGCTCCAAATCGCTTTGAAAATAATGTGATTTGTACTTAAAAATCGACAGAGACAACCATGGTTGTCTCTGAAATCGGTAATTTCATATTAGCACTCTATGAGCCATGTCAATTCTAGTTTACTCTTCTGTTCTATGACTCATTTGATGACATTTCCGTCTGTTTGACATTTGTCATTTCTTTTATATTTAGATGTTTCGTGCTTTTGGACGGCCGGTTGGAGTTGGGCCCTTTATTTTGATTGTTTTGATCTAAACCCGGCTATCCAGTGGTACAGAAACAGAAAGGATGGAGGAAATTCTTGCAAAGTTACTAGTCGCCAATAGCAAGACTATCCAAGAGGTAAACTTTTGCACCTAAATATTTTTGTATCATATTATTATCTTAACCTTACATTCCACGTGCAACAGTTTATTTTCAATGTGGGCCATGTCTCATCTTAAAATTTTTGACTATTTCTCTTCAAGGGTACCAAAGAATTGAAGGAGGCCTTCAAGAAACCCGAAGCCATACCGGCATTGTGTGACGTTATAGTAACATCATCGAATCCACAAATCCGACAATCTGCCGCTGTATTGTTGAGAAGAAAATTGGGCAAAAAGCGACAATGGAGCAAAGTGAACGTCGAAGTCCGAAACCGGTATATTAGAAAGTGATTTACTTGTTGAAATAGTGATAGGCTGATTGTTTTATTTGTAGGATAAAGCAGGGGATGCTTCAAGCTCTCGTCCAAGAGCAAGAAAGACTCGTAAAGAACTCAATAGCACAATTTATTGGTATCATTGGCAAGCACGAATTTCCTGACAATAGCTGGCCGGAAGTGCTACAATTTATTCACACCTTAACTAGTAGCGAATCTGGTTTCGATAAAGAGGTAACATAATCTAGAGGAATAAATATATCGACATACATCTAAGAATTGATATTTGTTGCTTGCAATGAACGTTTAAAAATTGCCTGAACTTTGGAATTTTGTGGATGCTGTTTATGTATAATTAATGTATCACGGTCTGATTCATCTATTTAGAGGATCGTTCAGATGACTCATTGCTTAATTTGTATAAATTGTCGAAACTATATATAGTTCCTTCTCATATATACATGAGCTAGAGATATTTTTATTTTAGACATTGCCTAATTAATTATTTCCGTTATCTTCAATACAGGGTGCTAAGAAAAAAATCGAAAAAAAAAACATCGTGACAACGCCTTCTAATTTAAATATATTATGCAATTCTCATATATGTTTCAAGCACTTATTTGTATTTTTTGTTTTAGTTGGGTATGTACACATTATCCATAATGACAGAAGTGGCACAAGCCTCCTACCTGGTTCATGCCGAATCTTTTGCTATACTATTTACGAACATCCTAACTCAAGTGACTGATCTAAAATCGAATTTAGCTTATTATACAGTCACGACTATGAAGAATTTTGTTCTTGTGATAACAGGGCACCAACAAGTGAGTGGGTCTCCAATGTTTTATGTTTGAACAGAATAATATAGTTTTTAAAAAATAATAAAGAGGCATGCGCAGCTCATCATGGTCCGCAAGGTAGATGTTCCAATTACCGACCGGTATTTCGTTTTTTAAATTTGACTACGTTATGCGAAATATATAGAAAATATAGAAATTGCTGTAAATGTTTCTTTACCACAAGTAAGGATCATTGGTATTCATAAGGTGTTGCCAAATCTAAATTTTTCCAATAATTAGCTATAAAGCTTCAAGACAATCTTACGAAATTTTATCGAGATTATGGATATTGGATTTACAGCTGGCATATCATAAGCAAAAAGAAACATTTTTCTCGAGAACTAGATCGCTTTACCACGCTTGATTTTCATATCATTAGAATCGTAAAAGATTTTACAACAAACATAACCGAAGATTTTATACAGTTCTAAATAGCATAAACCCGGCGCATGCCTCTCTTTTTGTTGTTTCGTCTTGATAATTATTTACTTCTGTAGCTCACCAACGTCTATCACAATCTAATGCCACGTATATTAGAAATTATCAATGCCACAGCACAAGATGATGAAAAACGTACATGTGACATGTTGGAGATCATTGAAGAGCTAATCGAATGTGCAATTGCTGTTGTCGTGCCGCATGTGCGTCTAGTGATCGATATGTGCCTTCGATTAGCTAGTGACAAGTCGATGGCGAAAAGTGTGCAAATTAAAGCTGTCAGTGTTGTTGGTTGGCTGATACGATACAAGGGAAAGGTATGTATACTAAAGATATTTATTTGTAATTGTTATCAAGTAATAGTGAATAAGATAAGAAAATATGGTAAAAATATTTTAATTTTAACCTTAACAGTCAAGTTTGATATTTCACAGAATGTAGAAAAAAATCTTCTCAGTTCTATACAACTTTAATGTTGTTCTAGGTAATCCAAAAGAATAAGCTTGTCGAACCCATCATCGATGTGCTTATTCTTTTGATGGCTCAACAGCCGGAAGATGAAGGCAATGAAGAATATTTTCTCGGTGATCCAGATCAATTTACATCAATTACAGTTGCATCACAAACGCTCGATTTTATTGCATTACATATACCAGCTGAAAAAGTTATACCATATGTTTTGACTAAAGTTGAACCAGCCATCCAAGGTTTGTAATTATTATTAAAAACTATTATTTCTAATTTGTATTGAAAAAGAAAAACAAGACGATTTATTTTCATCTCAGTATTCAATAACTTTTTTTTTACTGAGAAGGTATTACAAAAACACTGTTTTGATTTGATCTCCTTTTATTTATTCTAAAGATTTAAAATAATATCGATTGATTTCTCAAGAAACATAAATGTTTATATATATATATATATATATATATATATATATATATATATATATTTGTCATATTATGGAAGTGTGGAATTAACATTGAAATCAGAATTGTGATGAAAACTATATCATATTTATTTATTATATTACATTAACGATAAATATTTTTTTAAAACTAATTTTGAATCTCGTTTTGGCACTTTTTTAAAATTCGGTAAATCATTATAAAGTTTTATATCATTCCAATTATCGTTTTACTTTTTATTGATACAAGATTATTCAAATATCTAGTTAAGTCATTTTCTTGATCACTATTACCTTGAAAAAACTAAATTTGAATGTTTCAAATTATTTTTGACAAGGTATATACAAATTTCTTCCTAGGTTTATATAAATTAACTGGGTTCTTTGTAATTCAGTTTGACATATGCACGTTATAAATTTATTCTGTACAGATTTCGTTGCTGAACCCCAAACTGAAATTAAATTTTTAAACATTGAATATATTTAAGAAAAGTTTCAGGTATTTGAAAGGTAAATAATTTCTTAGTTTAATAATAATTCCAATTATCGGAGCTATCTTTTTTCTCAATTTTACAATATGTTCTGTCCATTATAGATTTTCATTTAAAAATAGTCCACGACATTTTACATTAGAGGAGTATTTGATATTGTCACTATTGAATTTAATTTGATTTTCTAAATCATTCGACATATTCTTCCAACTATAAACGTGAAAAATTATGTTTCATAATTAATTGTGATTGTATTTTTCCATTCACAATTCCAAACGAATTTATATACATGAATAAAAATAACCGGTCCTATGAAAGATTCTTGTGGAACACCACATAATACGGTTTTTTATGAATCTGTTATTTCTCCTATGTATACAAGCTATTTTCTATTAGACAAATAATTTCGAAACAATTTGAATAGAACTTCCCTAATACCCATATGAAATTATAATATTCAACAGAATTTCATGATCTACAATCTACTGTATCAAATGTTTTACTCAGATCCAGTGATAAAAGTCCACTTTTTTTGAAATATATATTCTCGAAGACGGGTTCTATTTTTATAAAAACGAATAAAATATGTAAAACTTTTGATCGCAAAAAACACAAGTTACGAAAACTAGATGTAGATTTGAATATTTTTTTGTACTTCCGGTAATTATGTTTGACACTTTGGAAACAGCTCAGACCACGTCTCTTTTGTTTTCTACAGATGCATTTAAGCAACCAGCAACTGTTTGCTTTCAACTTGATTTCTCAAAATTATATATAAATATCCCTTTCTTCGTGATGACAGTATAATTTTGATGTTCGGGGAAAAATAACAAGAAAAAATCATTCAACTTCTATTACATTTCAGCATGATTTGAAAAATTCAAGTTCCTTACAGGTGGCGACATCTATGCCCAAAAAGCCGCCTACCTGGCCTTGGCCGTTCTAGCTGAAGGTTGTTCAGAACGCATCAGAAACAAATATTTAGAATCTTTTTTGAAATGCGTATGTCAGGCCATCCATAATCCCAATACTGTAGTTCGAAATGCAGCCTTTTTCGCTCTAGGCCAATTTGCTGAACACCTCCAGGTATATAAAAGTTGCTTTCAGCAACCGGATATATTATTATTATATTCAAACTTTCACTTTCACAGCCTGAAATAAGTAGATACGCTTCGGAGCTTTTACCGCTTTTGTTCGAATGCTTGGGTCAAGTTTTTGCTCAAATGGAGCTGGAAAAAAAAGACCCACCCAGTCTGGATCGGTTGTTCTATGCTCTGGAGACATTTTGCGAAAATTTGGACGAAGGTTTGATGCCCTACCTACCCACACTGATGGAGCGACTATTTGTCTCCTTGGAGCCCAGCGGTTTTTCGATGCAATTAAAGCGAGTGGGCTTAAGTACCCTTGGCTCAGTTGCCAGTGCCGTCAAGGAGGGTTTACTGCCATATTTCAAACAAATTATCGAATTATTGAACATGTACATCAATTCAGATCCAAATTCTGAAATTCACGAACTCCAATGCTATGCTATAGGTAAGAGCAACAGTTGTTTTTGGTACCCAGAATTTTATCTATACATGTCTTCTTTTTTTTTTCTTTCACAGAGGCGTTGGCAGTCGTTGCTCAATTTATTGGACCACAAAACTTCAAACCCCTTGCCGGCGAGACACTTCAATTTGGTATGACGATTTTGGCCGGTACCGAAGATCCTGATATCAAAAAGAGTATCTATGCTCTATTTGCTGCCCTGGCGATTGTAATGAAGGAGGAACTTAGCCCTGCACTGCCGAAAATTGTGCACGAGATGTTGGAGAGCATTCAAAGTAGCGAAGGAATTGTGGTGAGTTGATGGTTTTCTTTTTGGAGGGAAAATGTTTTTTTCATATTTAATTTCCCTTATGAAAAAATAAGAAAGTTTGAAGATATTCGCACCATTTTTCATCTATTTTGGATAACGTTTCTTAAAAAGGCAAGGATTTTGGTGGGCTATACTAAGACTTGCTATTTTTTATCGACTTTCCAAAAAAAGGGACGTAGATATACAATTTGACTGTGTTTTGTTTATCTATGTAGTCTCGTTTTCCTTAGTAATTATTTTGTTCAGTGCAATATCTGATGAAATCGGAATATATTAATTTCTTGAAGTTAACACTTTTTGGCGGGAAAATACAAATATTTAACTATTTTTCAGACACAGTACGTCGAAGAAGAAAAAGAAGGTTTGGATTTGTATGCAGAGCTTTCGGATGAGGAAGAAGATGTCGAAGAAGACATCGATGGCTCATCCACTGGAAGTGTAGACTCAACACAGTGCCGCTACTCCGTGGAGAATTCTTACAATGAGGAAAAAGAACAGGCCTGTCTGGCTCTGAGGGAGATTTGCATTAATACAGGGTAAAAAAACGAATATTTGTTCCTTAAACTTTATTGTTCCAATGAATTATTTGCCAGTGCCGCTTTCCTTCCCTACATCGAAAAATGCTTCGAAGAAATCTTCAAACTCATCAACTATCCACAAGACGATATACGAAAAGCCTCTGTCGAGGCTATCCTGCAATTTTGCATAGCCTTCCACAAAGTGGGCACCCCCGAAGCCAAACAGGCCCTATACAAGGCGCTGCAAATGTTTATACCGAAATGCGCTGAACTGATTCGAGTCGATGAGGAGCGAAGTGTCGTTACAGTGTGTTTGGATGCGTACTCCACCTTTTTGGATGAGATGAAGGGTGATGTGTTTGTCGGTGAGGGTCACAAGGAGGCTGTCATGAATTGCGTTATTGATGTGCTCACTTTGAAGGTACGTATTTGCCCGTTTAGTCCATGCAAAGTAGTGGGCTCAAGGCTGATCCTTGAGGGATACCTGGTTTTAGTTTTTTGTTGATACATAGTTTTTTTAAACATTACATTCACAAAATAATCGAATATCTTTCTCTAAATCTCCCTTACAGACGGTATGTCAGGATACTGATTTGGGTGGGGGAACAACGGAAACCAATGAAGACGATGTCGAAGCCGAAGGTGATGAACTGTTGCTGGAATCAGCCGGTGATGTGATACCGAAATTTGGTGCTGCGTTAACACCTGATGAATTTGTGTTGTATTTCCCAAATATACTGCAATTGATGGCGAACAGTACGGTAGGGCAAAGATTTTTTCAAATAATTAAGTATGTGCCATGAGTTGTTCTATGCCATTCTTTTAAATAATGTGGCATTTGTTCCTACATATACAGGGTGATTTTTTTTAACTTGCCCATTAGAAAATTTTCACTTAAGAATCGAGATAAAAATATAGAAATTTGAACGTGGCCCAATTTAGTGGAAATATTTACAAAATGGTGGCATTTCCGGTCACAACGGAAATTGTACTAACTTTGTTTATATATAACGTATATCATGTATGTTTGTGAAGAAGTCTAACTAAGTTTAACTTTCAAGAATATTATATTTTCAAGGAACGCTTCAGAAGATTTCGGTTGTAATAGTATCAACAGGTTACTTTGGACTAGAAAATCTTGCCGTTGAACTAATTAGAACTATTTATACTTTCCACTAATAATTTCAATATTATCTAAAATTTTATACACATTTCAGGAATTTTGCTAATGTCAAAATATTCCTAAATACTTTTCTCTTTTAAATAGAAAAAACAACATAGTGTAGGACAACGATCCTTCGCATTTGGCACTTTGGCCGAATGCATGAAATCCTTGGATGTATACGTGGAGAAATTTGTACCGACTCTATTGAATTTATGGTTGAATGGTGCTAAAGATGGATCAGAGGAAGTACGAAACAATGCCATATTTGGCTTAGGTGAAATGGTGCTGCATGGAAAGGATAGAATATTTAGGTAAAGTATTTACCGTAATTAATTTGGCCAGGGAAAGGAAACACTAGGAAGTATTTTTTTTTCAGGCATTATCCTGAGATACTGCAAGCTCTGTCAGGTGCTGTAGCAAAAGAAACACATGCCGGTACTTTGGACAATATATGTGGTGCTCTAGCAAAAATGATTATTATTAATGCCAATGGAATACCTTTGGACCAAGTAAGTATTAAAATAAACGGACCCGGCAAATGTAATAATATATTGCTTAATTCCTTTGATCTATTTTGTGCCATGACCTATTACCACAGGTAGACAGAACACTCTATTGATAAAATACGTTTTGTTTGGTTGACAACATGTTTTTAGGCCAGGGCATGTGAGCTCTGTGAAAGCAGTTAGAAAGACAACTGTTTACGCCTCCACTCCACTGATCTTCTTTTAGTTTTTATTTGTGGTTATTGATTATTTTAGATTTAATCAAAAATTATTTATCTTTAATTGATATTTAAATGGTTTCAAAATTATTTATTTAATAGAAAAAACCGTATTATGTGGGGTTCCACAAGGGTCATTGCTGGGACCAGTTCTTTTTCTTATGTATATAAATTCGTTGATAACTTTGAAATTGAATGGAAAAATAAATTCGTTTGCTGATGTTACTTCTATAGTATATAGTGGAAGTAATTTACACGAAATCAAAATTATTATGATGCAAGATATCAGAA
This sequence comes from Crioceris asparagi, assembly GCA_958507055.1. NCBI lineage: Eukaryota > Metazoa > Arthropoda > Insecta > Coleoptera > Chrysomelidae > Crioceris > Crioceris asparagi. The sequence continues at coordinate 1,762,124 of OY293830.1, forward strand.
AAATCACCAATTGGTTAAATTGTCATAAGCTAAGACTAAATTATAAAAAAATCATCATTCACTTTTATAGCCAGAAAAAATATATCTACTGATTTAAAAAATCTAATTAAATTCAATAATAATATCAAATACTCTTCAACTGTAAAGTTTCTTGGATTATTCATAGATGAAAATCTAACATGGTCCAAACACATTGAAAAATTGAGAAAACATATAGCTACAATAATTGTAATTCTGTTTAAAATTAGAAATTATTTACCTTTAAAATACCTGAAATTAATATCGTTTTCATTAGTATATTCAAAGCTTCAATATTTAATTTCAATTTGGGGCTCAGCAACAAAATCATTACTGAAACCTTTAAAAATACTTACTAAAATTATAAAGTGCATATTCAAATTGAATTACAGAGAATCCACTGTTAATTTATATAAACCCTGGAAATTATTTAATATTTATTTATTATATGAAATTAAAATTTGTATATTCATTCATCTGGTCATAAATAATTTAAAACATTCAAGTTAAGTTTTTCGATTTAATTGTGATAACAATTATTTAATTTTAAATAGATGTTCCAATAATCTTGTATTAATAAAAATTAAAACAAGAATTGGCAAACAATCAATTCTTTATAATGGCTTAAAATTATATAATGACTTACCGGATTTTTTTTATTGCCAAAACAAGATTCAAAAATAGTTTTAAAAAATATTTATTATAATAAATATGTACCATATGGGAATTAGGGGATTGGTTTTCAAATGGTTTCAAAATTATCTATTCAATAGAAAACAGTTTGTATGCATGGGAGAAGTATCTGGTTCAGAAAAAACCGTATTATGTGGTGTTCCACAAGGGTCTATCCTGGGACCAGTTCTTTTTCTTATGTATATAAATTCGTTGATAAGTTTGAAATTGAATGGAAAAATAAATTTGTTTGCTGATGATACTTCTATAGTATATAGTGGAAGTAATTTACAAGAAATCAAAACTAATATGATGCAGGATATCAGCAAAATCTCTAGTTGGTTAAAATGTCACAAGCTAACACTAAATTATAAAAAATCATCTTTTACTTTTATAGCCAGAAAAAATATATCTACTGAATTAAAAAATCAAATTAAATTCAATAATGATAATATTAAATACTATTCCACTGTAAAGTTTCTTGGATTATTCATAGATGAAAATCTAACATGGTCCAAACACATTGAAAAATTGAGAAAACATATAGCTCCAATAATTGGAATTCTGTATAAAATTATAAATTATTTACCTCTAAAATACCTGAAATTAATATACTTTTCATTAGTATATTCAAAGCTTCAATATTTAATTTCAGTTTGGGGTTCAGCAACAAAATCATTACTGAAACCTTTGAAAATACTTCAGAATAAAATTATAAAGTGCATATTCAAATTAAATTACAGAGAACCCACAGTTAATTTATATAAACCCAGGAAATTATTTGACATTTATTCATTATATAAAATTAAAATTTGTATATTCATTCATCTGGTCATAAATAATTTAAAACATTCAAATTTAATTTTTCGGTTTAATTGTGATCAACACAATTATTTAACTAGGTGTTCCAATAATCTTGTATTAATAAAAATTAAAACAACAATTGGCAAACAATCAATTCTTTATAACGGCATAAAATTATATAATGAGTTACCGGATTTTCTTAAAAAATTCGGCAAAACAAGATTCAAAAATTGTTTGAAAAAATATGTATTATAATAAATAAGTTTCAACTTTTTTTTTTATTACATTTCTGATTTCATTGTTTGTTCTAATACTTGTGTTTTTTTTATTATTATATATATATTTTTTTTTACTTTCCCTGTTATAAACATTTATGTTTCTTGGGAAATAAACCGTTATTATTATTATTATTATTATTATATAGCTTTTTCTGATTTCATTGTTTATTCCATTTTTTTTACTTTCCTTGTTATAAACATTTATGTTTCTTGGAAGATAAATCGTTATTATTATTATTATTAATAATAGATATGTATAATAATTATTTTTTCAAGTCTAGGATTTAAGAACGCAACCAAATAAAAATCGCTTTAATTAAATAACAATAATTAGGTATTACTTTCTCTACTACGCCCATGACCCACGTTTATATATCATTTCATTCGAAATTCAAAAATAACCAAATTTTAATTAGGATGGTGGAAAATGCGATTACGCGATGGGGAGTGGCCAAAGCAGTGATGATGTCAATCGAATTTTTTGTTTACAGTTCCGTTTAATTCTGTTTCTAGGTCATTGATTTCGTGTCTATTGAAATTCCAGTTATTTAAAAGCATCTCCCGTTTTTTAACAGCTTTTGACAATTAAATTACGGAATGGCAATAGTTGCAAGTTTAAAAACTCCTATCTCTAAAAGATGTGATTGTGATATAAAAATTATGTTGATGTATTTTTGTAGTTATTTGTATGGTGTCTTTTTGATATTTTGTCGTTAACATTTTCCTTTTTTTTTGTTTCCCCTTTTTTAGGTATTTCCCGCATTTTTGCAAAAATTACCGTTACGAGACGATTTTCAAGAAAATGATGCCGTTATCAAATGTTTCTACTCATTATATCAACAGGGTAGCCCCATATTGAGGGCACATTTATTAGATGTTATTAAAGTTGCCGTTCACGTTTACTATAAAGAACAAACTTCAAGTGATGGTAAGTTATTTGTTTTAATAAAGTTATTGTAATTAATATTCACGTTTCAAGGCGCCCAGATTTATATAAAATGGGTTCTGTGTCCGAATCTTTAATCGATACAGACCTACGTAGTAACAAGTTGATTAGTTTTTGGGAAATACAAGAAAGTGCCGAATATCAAAAAATATAATTTTTATCATAAGTAACCAAACTTAGTAGAAAAATCAATCACTAACTAAATAAAATTTGGATAATTATTATTTATTGAATATGTAATTTTTTAATACAAAAATTAACAAGATTAAAATGTTTTTTTTCAGCAATTTTTTTAACAATTTAAAATAATAAAAATATACAGAGTGATTCATAGAAGGTGCGCAGGACTTTAGGAGAAGATAGTTTGTCCAAAAATATGATTTTTTTTCTATAATCATGGGTTCACAAACACACCGTTCTCGAGATACGGGGGGTCAAAGTTGTGATTTTTTTTTGTGAATATCTTTAGAATTGTTAAAGCGCTTATCTATTGCACACATTTTAAACTTATAAATACCCTTATTTTAAGGTGCAGACAATTTTTTGAAAAGTCAGTGGCGTAGATTTCACGTATATTTTGTATTTAAACCCCACGAACTTCTACGCCACTGGTCAAAATAAGATTTTTCAGAACCGCCAATGTTTTTTAATCAAAAAAGGTATTTCTGCTCTAAAACCAAAAATATTTTTAACTAGGAAAGAACTAGCTTATGAACATAAACAAGGTATTTTAACAAAATAAAATAAAAAATGTATGTTTTTGATCATAAAATAACCTATTTCTCGAAAACGGATCACTTTAGAGCAATAGAATAGGAGTGCCCTTTTTGCTTTTGCGTTTCTAAAAAATTAAATAACACCTTATTTTGACCCGTGGCGTAGAAGTTAGAGAGGTTTAAAAACCCTACTTCTACGCAACCGACTTTCAAAAAAATTGTCTGCACCTTAAAATAAAGGTATTTATGAGTTTAAAATGTATGCAAGAGATGAGCCCTGTACCTCTAAAAGTTCCAAAGATATTCTCAAAAAATTAACTCGAAAACGGTACGTTTACAGACCCATGTTTATAGAAACTTTTTTTTTCATATTTTTAGACATACTCCCCTCTCTTCCCCTAAAGTCCTGCGTACCATCTATGAATCACCCTGTATATTAAGTAGCAGCTTTCAGCTGGACGTCAGATTTTGTTTATAACCTTAGATAGAAATTTCGTGTTAGGATAGTTGTTTTTGTATATGAATTTTCTTTTTTCATGTGTATAATATATACACTCACATTTCAGATGTTAGAGAATTGCTGGTGCAGTTTTTGCAAACTGTAAATAGAGATTTTTCCGAAGAATTTGCAAATGCAGTATCATCACTTGGACCTGAAGCCACTGAAAGTGTCCAAAATCTGTTTACCACCTCGACGGTTTAAAACAACAAAGGACTGATCATTTTTTTATTACATATTAAAATTGGATTATAATATATAGATATATATATATATATATATATATATATATATATATATATATATTTCAACGTTCTTCAATGTGTGATGTTTAAAAAAAATAACTAATTATTACAAGATCATAAATGTGAAAATGATGAGCTTTAATGTTTTTCTTCTACTTGATATTTAAAAAAAAGTGCCCAAAATGGTTGCGCCATGCTATTTATTTATAAGAAAGTTTCATAATCAGTTAACAAAAATATCATTAATGATATTGATGTCTGTTATTTTTTATACATATACCTATGAAATTCTTGATTTTTTTTGTAAGTGTTGATTCGAAAATCAATAATAATGATAATATGCTTTGATTTATATTTTTGTTGTGTCCAATAAATGTTATTGGTAATTTGATTTTTATTTGAATCTCCCAGCATTTCCATTTCATCTTCGTGAATAACTCCAGGACCTAAAATTCTAGATAAATTACCCATAATATAAAAGTTTCCGAACTATCAAAGTTTTGAAAATTTGGAATGACAGTTATAGTAAAATTAAAAATTTTAAAAAGTATGTAAGTACGTAATTCTGAATCTCAGCTTCAAACGCCAAAGATAGCAATAGCACCAAACAACAGATATAAAAAGATGGGTTATGTTATAATTGTTTACTGACAGCTGTCATATTAAAGACGTCAACTTAGTGATTAGTAAGCGATTGGTAGTAAGGCGCTGAGGGCACGACCAATATTTGCATCGGTCTGAAGATTTTAAAAACATGGGCGGAGGTAATTTTTTAAAGGATAATTAAAAAACGTAAGTCACAAGATATTATATTGTTGTTGAATGTTATACCTATCGTGGTATTAAGAATGACACGCAATTTTCAATGACAATATTATAGGGGGTGTCATTTGTAATTAAAAATTGTGGGGTAGCTACTACAGGGCTGTCAAATGTGATAATTTTTTAAATGAGTTATTCGGTATTTTGATGCCATTCGAAGGTGTTTTTTCATTTTTTAACTAACTTCTAGTGACTCGAGTAAATTCTTAAACCTTTTTTTTCTGTTCGTATGCAATATTTTGAAGTTATCATCAAATGTGTGATTATTTTATTATTCCAGAATAATCGTTTGAATGAATGGAATCTTGAATTAAAAATTTCCGAGAACTAATCCTGACTTTGCACAAAAGAAGAAGATCATGCGAGATAACGTTTTTAACAAGTAGTATTATAAATCTATTGATAAGAAATATTTTTATCAATCAATCCCATCAATAAATGAAATCCATGATTGTATCGAGTCAGTTTCACATTGAAAACAATATCATCATGCTCTATGAATACACGTAAGCTATGCTAGAATGAAAAAATAAAAACAACAATATAGTACATCATATATAGTGTAATGAAGTGGAGTTCCGACGACGTTGAAAATATGAATCATCTGCCACAAGGAAAAATGTGTATATTTTACTATTTTTCAAGACAATTAATATTTGATAACATTGTACATTGTTCGATTTGCATTTAAAGTGTAACAGCTGTTGGAAAGTTTCCAATTGAATAATAATCAAAAAAGTATGGACAGTGCACGCGACAGTGAGTTTTCGGCTCGTTTGAGAAGTATTTCATCCATAAGAAATGATAGCTTTGATGATGTCAGCTTCTCACCAAAACAAAGTGTCGATGAGAAACATTGGAGACTGTCATATCTTAAGGTAAGAACATATGAATGGTCGTATTATGTTTTTTTTGTATATCTCAGTTGTATTTATGAATATTAGAAAGGGGTTCATCATAAATTTGAAGTCTTATATAATTTTTTTAAGAAAACATGCTAGGAGAAATTGGACCGACCTTATTAGTTGGTACACTGAAAAATACAATTATTATTATTGCTGCTTTTACTTTTGAAGTTGTACAGTTAGATTGATAAATTTTGGCACCAACTTCACTAATACCAGCACCAATCGAATTATTCCCTTGCACGTTACAATATTATTTCGTATTTTTCGGTGCCACAACTAATAACGTCAGTCCAATTTTTTGTAAAAAATATTTATCTCACACTTTTGAGTGTAACATTAGTCATGAAAATCGTTGAACATTCACTAATACCAAAGAAGATGGTACAGACAACTGAACATATAGACCACGCATAGCCTCTTTCAGAGCGATCCAACATCTCAAGACCATTATTCTTCTGGTCCATAATGGTTCGTGTCCGACTGATACGATTAATATATTTGCCAAACTTCTTATGTTTCATGCCATCTTCTGATTTATAGAGTAATAATCAAATACATTCAGACGTAATTAAAAGGTGGTCGTTGAAATAGTAAATAAATATTTTCATTTGTGAAATAAGAGGATCATCAGTCGATATCGATCGATTGAATTAAGTGCGGCAAGACAGGAAAATATAATTTAGGCGTCCGTATGAATTCGTCAGCTTTCGTCACTAGTCGGAATATTGTTGTTCGTTGTTCCATTCATAATTTGAGTGCTGCTACTACGCTTTACGCATGTATACGCTTTTACACTGTTGCCAAAATTTCCTATAGGAAAATTTTCTCTCTTACACATGGAAAATACCAAAACAATTATCTAACAATAACAGATCACCTTTGGATACATGTTATCATGTTATGAATGGAATGCTTGGTCTAGGTGTTCAGATGTCTATGATGCTTATCCTATTACCCACGTATATTCTTTGCCTGTACTTATTATTGTTTAGAGATCTCAGAACATCGCTGCGGACTATGTATGAGATTTAACAATTTTACCACCGCTGTAATTCGAAAATCGTAACTCAAGAAAAAATGTCCATTATAAATGTTGCTATAAATATTATTGTCTTTCATACAGTACCCAGAGATTTTCAGTTTTCGTAAGAAATTGTCCCCTCCACATAGAGAAAATACACATCTGCGAGATTTTAACATGAATGTAACTCGAAAACCGTAACTCTTGTGAAAAAAAATTAAATTTAAGTTTCCGGATATTGTCCTATCTTTAATTCTGGAATCTCGAAATTCCAATTTTCAAGAAAATTTGCGCTCTCCACCCCCTTCGGGGGTGATTTTCGTAGGAAGGAAGATTTCGGAATTGACTTTTTACGAATATGGGACCATTTCTCAAGTCTCTTCTTTGTAATGAATCAAAAATCATCAAAATCTTAGTACTTTTACACAAAGCCCGCGCAAACCAAAAAAAGGCACACACTCGAATTGTATCCCTCCGCCGTTCGGAGTTCGTTGGTCCAAAACGGTACGGAATTGTCAAGGAAAGCTATATACAGGGTGGCTAGACACCTGATTAAACTATACGTTGTATAAAAAGATTTTGTAGATCATTTGCTCTTTTTAGTGACAAACACCCTATAGGTATATATTTTTGCATTTTTGACCGACTTAAAAAGAATAGGAGGTATACAATTCGGCTGTATGTTTGCTTTTTTATCATATTTTTTATGTGTGGCTGTCCGCGCGTTTTGCAAAGTTAACGTGCTCCTATTTTGATGATTTTTGATTAATTTGAAAGAAGAGAATTGAGTAAATGGTCCCATTTTTGACCGACGAACCCCAAACGGAGGAGGTGTACAATTCAACAGTGTGCTTTTTTTTGGTTTGTGCGCGCCTTTCATGTAGTAATCGTTGTCCGATTTCAATGATTTTTGATTCTTTTTAACCCACATTCATAAAAACGGGAATCCGACATCTCCTTCCCTCAGAAAACCGCCCCCGAAGAGGGTGGAGGGGCAAATTTTCTCGAAAATTAAAAATCTGAGATTGTATAATTAAAGATAGGACAATATCCGGAAACGTTTAAATTGAACATTTTTTCAAAAGAGTTACGGTTTTCGAGATAGATGCATGTTAATTTATCAAATGTGCAATGTGGAGAGGGCTATTTCTGTCGAAAATTGAAAATCTGTGGGCAGTACATGAAGGACATAATTATTTGTAGCAACATTTATAATGAACATTTTTCCCTTAGAGTTACGGTTTTCGAGTAAAATCGATGTTAAAAAGGTAACAACCAAAATATTCAAGCGTATTTCCACAGCGATGTTCGGAGATCTCAATAATAACAACTCCAAGCAAGGAATATACGTGGGTAATAGGATAAGTACTATCTTCATTGGTATTAGTGAACGTTCAACGATTTTCGTGACTAATGTTACACTCAAAAGTGTGAAATAATAATAATTTTACAAAAAAATGGACCGACGTTATTAGTTGGTGCACTGAAAAGTATAAAATAATATTAATTAATTAATTAATTAAACTTTTTCCTATTCGCAACATAAGGAAGCGATATAGGAAGTCTCAAGTCTCGATAGTGCCAGTTTTCGTTGAATTAAGTTAGGCTTTGAATATAAGTTACTATACGTTTTACGGCAGGAATGCTCCCCTTTTTACAATAAAAGAAAAGATAAATAAATACAATTATATCCAACAACGGGAACAATATATTTATATAATCAGTTTGAGATAAGATAAGTGAATCATAGAGAAAATATAGTTTCAATAAATTAAGAATGAACTGGCCGGTATCACTATATTTAAAGTCACTTTTATTTCTATAAATTTACATATTTTATTAAACATACCAAATCTAGTTTAAAGAACTCGAATTTTAATTCGGATATATTTTTTACAGGAACAATTTGAATCCTTCGAATTACACCATTTGTTTAGAACTTACACAGCCAAAATAAATCATGGATATTTCTCAATATTCTTGATATTACAATCGATACTCAGTGGAACACATTTTACGGTAACATTGATTACCAATTACAATGATCCGGTATGTATATTACTCATACTTATTAAATTTAGATATATTATGTATGTTAATATTGACGTACGTTATTCTTGGGTCTATTTTGAGAGAAAAACCTCATATATGGACATAAGTTGTAAAGGTCTTAACTTTTGTACAACATGGTGATAAAGATAAAGTTTTCCAAAATGTATTAAGAGATTGCAAAGATTATAAATCTACCGTTTCAAAATTATTCTATTGAAAAAAAATGTTATTTTTTTTTTAAATGCTGAATTTTATTTTTTTATGCGAAAACCGTACGTCAAAAAAATCAAGAAACCAGATTTGCTATGAAAAGAGTTCAAAAAAGCAGTGGCGTACCACTTTTGCTCTTTTTTAAATTGGTTTATTTTGCTTCGAGAAAATTAATAAATATGATTTATTCTCTATGGTAAATATCTACCACTGAAGGTGTTGACAATTTTCGTAAATGGTATTTCTATGGCGGTTATTATGTATCGATATTTTGTAAGAAATTGTTATTACATTTATTGAAATTAGATTCATAGTTTTTGGACAATCAACATGATAAAATGTATTTTTTATTTTGTTTGTTTCTGAGATAAGAAAATATAACCTAATGATCTTAAATGATGGCATAGTTCAATTTTTTGTAACAAATTGTGTTTTTCAGTTAGGGCATATTTTAAAAACAATACCGTTGAAACTAATACCCTCTTTTACTCTTAATTTTTATTTTAGGACAATCTCATCAAAGTCACCATGGACTTGACACTACTCTCCATTGCACTCATCTTCTGCGTCACGGGTTTATTTGTAGTGGACAAAGTCGTACTTTACAAAAAGCTACGTCTTCTAACATGTGTTGCCTTTTTTATAGCTTATTTCTTGGATGTATTTCTACCCATTTACCATAGCAAATACATAGCCAATCATGGTCGGTACAGGCCACTCTATACACCTTGTCTAATATTGTCGTGTTACATTTTCTTTGATATTTACAACAAAATGAATGTTTTTTTACTGGCAATTTTTGTGACCATATCTGGTTGTGCAGTTAGAGCTGTGATAACATATGAGAATAATAATACAAATACACTGTTATGGCAGAAGGTAAGTGTAGGTCTATTTTGATATACGGGTTGATCGATAGAGTCGATTGAACTTTAGGCGTTCTAGGCAGGAGACGCGAGATCAGCAGTAAACTCAGCAATCTATTGTCTATTGACATTTGTCAAATTTAATAGTCTACGTTAGCGGCTTTTGTTATGAAAGCCCTAAAAATCAACAGGCGTATTCCTAATCTAATCTTAGTTGGGTACTAGCTAGTACCGTATTAAAATAAAAAACAAAGCACTCTCCTACCATTACACTGTCATAAGATTCATAAACCTAATTTAAGGTTAGACCACCGCAGTTAATTCTTAATTTTTAGTAGCGTACTTATGGCTCGTTTTCTTTAAATGTCCAACGTTCTATCGACCTTGGATCACTCTGTATAGCCTTTAAAAAGCCATTTGATATTGTTGTGAAAAAATGTTTTTACTGTAATATACATATGTATTTAGGTAGCAACAGACATTATTTTCTTCATCTGCATCAATGGAGTAGGGCTTTTCTTCCGTTTCATTAACGAAATTGCAATACGGAAAAGTTTTCTTGATCGAAGAGAGTTCATTACTTCGACTTTTCAGCTACGTCATGAAAAGAAGCAAATGGTAAGCATAAAATTCTTATTACTGAAATATTAGACAATCATGGTGGACGAGTCTGGTATTGTCTTATAATCTCACTAATCGGTGGTTTCGAGATACAAAACGCAACCAGCCTTAGCGTTGTGTTTAGCGAGACCAATCGAAACCTGCCGAACTTTTAAATGCACCAATCAAATATCAAAACTTTGACATTCGGTCATCAAAACGCTTCGTGTGTTTCCATCTGGAAAACACCATTTATTCGACAATTAGAATAATTAAAAATCGAAAAAGAAACAGTATTTTTCGTTCAATATATCTATAGTGAAAAAAAAAATGTAGTAAACGGATGTTCATAATAATAGAATTGGGTAATATCAGAGACAACCATTGTTGTATGTTGTCTCTGGTAATATCAGAATCAAAAGATTGGTTATGTTGCGCTATTTTGTTTACTGATTACCTGTCAACTTCCTGATTACTACCTAATCGATTGGTAATCGCAGACACTTGTGGACATGACCATTATCTTTATTTGCTTAAGTTTTAATCCAATTTGAATAGAAACATTTATTCTCAAATTGCTTTCTCTTTCCAGGAGAATCTGATGGCCAATATTATACCAAAATATCTAATTGAAAAAGTCATTGATATGTGCATTGAAAATGAAATGTACTATATCAGAACACAGAAAATTCTTCATAGAAATCCTTTTTCGTAAGTTCATTTTTCCTGTCTTTCTAATTTTGAAAGTTTGAAATAAAAAAAAACATCTGATTGTTTAATATTCTTTAAATATAATAGGAATACGTCAACCTTGTTAGATGAACATGAAAATGTAACAATTCTTTTCGCCGATATTGTACATTATACAGAAATGACTCAGAAATTGGATATTAATGAATTACTGGAAACATTGAATGATCTGTTTGGTGAATTCGATGACATATCAGAGGTAAGTTTAGTTTACTACTTATTCAAATGCGTATCTTTGATTATAAGAACTTGATGGACAAAACAGGTGCTCACGTCACCTCTACATTTTTGCTAAAAATAATTTTATCAGTAATTTATCTGCGTAGCAACTGGGTGTGACCAGAATAAAATTCTTGGGGGACTGTTACTATTGTGTAGCAGGACTTCCCCCGGAACCTATAGCCAATCATGCAGATGCAATAGTGGACCTGGGACTTGCCATGATTTCTGTTATTGCCACAGTTAGGTGAGATTTGTATTTGTTATAAAATAAATACCTACTTATGTATTATTTCTCTGAAATACACGATCTATTGTTATAGTTTTCATATAATTGATACCCGCATAGTATCGCACCAATATCAAAATTTTATAAAAATCCTAGGTACCATATTACACTTTTGTTAATTATTGATTCAATCATGATCGATCAATTTTCTGAGAGGTTTATCAAAATTTCATCATTTATATCTATATTGTGTTTACTTTGTTGGGATTATTATGATTTTTTGTTGATTAATATTCATTTTTATTCTTAGAAAAAGTAAGTACCTTTTTGGGATTTCGCGGAAATGTCTAAATAAATCATTTTTTAGACGCCTACCAGTATAATATGAAAATGAAATATTTCAACACTTGTACTTTGATTTCTGTTATATTTAATATTCAACATGAAATAATCAAACCACTAATGAAATGTCTCGACAAAAAATAATTTCTGCCATCTGCCATGATTTCAGAAAGAAAAGGAAACTCAACATAGACATGAGAATTGGAGTACACAGTGGACGGATAACAAGTGGTATCATAGGCTCCCTCAAACACCAATTTGATATTTGGTCCAAAGATGTCGATATTGCCAATAAAATGGAAAGTGAAGGTTGTCCAGGGTAAATTTACAGTGATTTTTGTTCTCCAATCACTCTAGACGAGCCTATTCATTTTTCATTCAGCAATACAAGACAAAGCCATCAGCTCTAGTTTTTAAAGGCTCTCACAGATGTCGCTCTTCTTTGACAGCTGTCAAAAGAGAACGGGATGCGCTTCAGAAAAAAACAAACATTCTAATTGTTGTTTTTTTTTCTCCAGAAAAGTGCACATAACTCACACAACTAAAGATCTCTTAACCAATGACAAATATATCATAGTGCCAACGGATAAAGGCGAAAAAGTACCACAATTTAAAACACAAGGCATACAAACATTTTTTATCTCGCCACAAGTAGGTACACATTACAAGGGGCGGTAAGTAAGAGCCCAAAATTCATTTTATATATAATTTTTTTCATCTACCGCATCTGCGCAAACATATTTCGTATTCAAATTACGGCCCTAACACACGTACCAACTTGTTGGACAACTTTTGACAAAATTCGTCGATTCCATCTCATACTTAGATTCAGTTGCATATATGTTTGATTGTTGTAGTACAGAACAAAGATTTTTACGTAATATTTACACAAAAATCCAACCATAAGACGCAAAAATCAGGTAGAATATGTTTGGCAAGTTGGCGTGTAATTCTAAGGCCCTCTAGTATCTTTGATTACTTATTGAACTCAACATCAGGAAGATCCTGTGAAATCCAGACCATCCATGACTGATTCCAACGGTCGACTATCTGTCTTCTACAAGAACGGCCTAAGAAAATCCAAAGATGACCTGCAAACATTCATAAAACAACAATCCATCGAAGAAGTCGATGAAACCAATCAACCTGCCATCGCCAAAAATTCCCCAGCACCTTTGTCAATTATCGAAAGGAACAACGTCAACTATTCAAGCAATCACGATCATCACGGCAACGAGGCAAAGAATGGAAGGCGTCGGTACAGCAACAATCCGAGAGCCTCCAAAGTTAGTGACAGGCATGTCAATTTGTACGGTGTCAAACGACGTACTGCTTTCATGAACAATAACATCAAACGTTATGGGGAACTCAAGCAGGCCATACATAAGGAAATGGAGGAGACTGTTCGTACGATTTCCTTTTCGAAATACAAGTACGACACTAAAAATCATATAATATAGGTGGTTGTTTGATTGTGAGGTTCTGGGGAACATTTATCGTGAACAGAAAGTTTTCAAAATCAACTTTAAGATCGCTAGTTGCTTTTGTCAATATTTTAAGAATAACCCTTTGGATATTTGATTGCTAAAATTATTTCATATTTGTAGGCAATATTTCCAACTCAAAGATATCAATTTTGTGACATTGACCTTCAAACAAAGAAAGACTGAATGCGATTACATTAGAATGCCTGACCCGTTGTTTAAATATTATTTGGCTTTCGCTGGATTCCTGATGTTGTGCATCTATTGCATCCAAGATGTTATTCTTCTACAGTTAGTACATATTATAGATTTTTTTTTCGTACACTCGAAATATGTATAGGATGGGCAAATTTCCATGCTTTTATGGGGTAACTCTATGTCATAACTTGAAATTTAAGAGGCAAATTTAAAATACATCTACGCCACTGGATTCTAACCTAAAAAATGTCTGGAGAGAAGAATGCCAAGATAATTTTTTAATAACTTCACAAAATGTCACAAATTAATAATATGTCTCTCATAGAGAAGTATTATTTCTATGATGTCTCTGATAATGCACAAAATTGAATTTTAAGTTATAATGCGAAAACAAACGATAGCCGATTTTTGTTATCAGCATTGAGTTCATCTCATGAAACTTACCCACCGTGTACATTGGTACAGGCTCAATTATATCCTGATCTTAAATTTAAACATAAATGATAAATAAAAAGCTTGAAATGTTTTAGCGTTCACGGGAATAGGTGGGCATACCTAGCAGCTTTCACAATCATTATCTTTGTCTTTCCACCATTGTCGTGGACGCATTTCTTGTGGACCAGATGCACACCCAATGGTGATGTAGAATCACCCAAAAACATAATTCTCCATTATTTGTGCGAATCATCAAAACTTGTAACTAGCAACTTTTTGCTACGTCTATCATTGTACACTTCCATATACATTTTGACGTGCGTCATATCAATGATAGAATTGGTAAGTTTTGGTAAAAAAAACTATACAGGGTGATCCATGATCGATGGTTCATACCGGTAGTATCCAAAATTCCTACATAAAAAAGTTTTCTTTTAGTCTGCCTGCAAGGATAACTTTAACCTTTTTGGAAAATCTGCAGGATGTATTGTACCATGGGTAAGTTAAAAAAAAAACTATAGACACTATATACTCGAATGATATTTTTATTAACGTCTTGCAGCATGTGACAGAAATTTGTTGTTTAGTTATATTGATGACATTCATTTTCCTAAGAATATTCATCTGGATCAAGCTAATCTTCTATTTAATCGTAATTGGTCTGTACGCTTTAATGATGTTCTTTTTCAATGACGGATTCTATGAGGTAAGTTGATTTCTATTTCTCTCCTTACAATTAGGTTCCTAGTCCTTGTTCTGCCAGATTCTATCGAAATCATAGACATCGAGACTGATATATTTATGAAAATGATAAATAATAAAGATTCCAGAAAGATTGTTGTACTAATTTTTATGAAATAATTACAGAATTCATTATTCATTAGCATCACTCTCACAAGTTGCCTTTCCATTGTATCACTGCTGCATTGAAATAGGGTAATGGTCTAGTTTAGCGGCTTTTGCTATAAAAGCCCTATAGAAATCAAATGTTTGCAAAAATCGCTATTTTTAATGATTTGTTAATAAAAATAGGGAAACACGATGTTCTTAGGACTTACAACTTTTAGCTGGAATTTTCGATTTGGAAGAACTTATCTTTTCAATCCCAAATAGTATATAATCATCCTTGCATTCTATTAAACACTTAACATCCTTCAAAATTAACAAAAATATGCATAAAAATAATAAATACAATTTCTCAAAAAAGTAAGGTTAACCGAATTGATGATTGACTCGTGCAATGTGTTTGACGTTTAAAAACTGTCAATTCCAATGTTGCCAAAACTGCCAATATAACGTTTGCGATATTGAACATTTTTTCAATATTCAAAATTTTTTATGCGTTATTTTTGAATGAATTTGATTCTGTCAACTCTCTTGTTGATTTATTCTAGCCTAGTGAATCCTTCGATATTAAGCAACCAAAGATATCACATCTAATAAGTGTAGCCTTTATGGTGATAACTCTACATCTAATTGACAGACAAACTGATTATATGAATCGAAGGGATTTTTTGGTCAATGCCAAAATCAAACAGGAACAAGACAATGCTAATGGCCTGAAAATTATTAACAAGAAGCTACTGGACAATATTCTACCAGATCATGTTGGTGAGTTTCTTGAAAAAAAAAGTATTCTTTTTAATATATCAAAATTACTAGATGTGTAGCGTGAAATTGGGAAATCCGGCAACGGTGCCAGTGTTGAATTCCGCCTAACACTTTTGAAGATAATTTCAGTGTTTCAGTTCCAGTACTTTCTTTATTTTGTCTATTCTAAGCTGAGTATTGGACTATAGTCTGATACCACATAATCTTTGCCACAATTGTAGATAGTGACTCATGTTTTAAAGAGATTTCATAGGCCAGTCAAATTATACATTTACTATGTAGAAAAAAAAAGTTGTTTTTGATACTTACTTGTAGGTTTTTTGGATACCGACAAAAGGAGAAATATTCGGTAATAATTAATAAACAAATTGTGGGTTATTGCAAAATCTATTTAACGTTCAAGAGAACTGAAATATTTTCAATAATTCGTCTGTTAAACAGATTAAAGCGACGGTATTGGCAACAACGCTGATGACTCGATGACCAGATGGAAATCTTCAGGTTCATGGGCGTGCTGATAGGGATTTCATAGAGAAGAGACCGGAATTGTTTGTTAATATTAGTAGAAGGCTTTTTATTCGGTTACTTTTTGTGAATTGTGAGTAATTCAGTTTCAATCACATTTTTTGAATAGACGCAGCCGATACTTGATGAAAATCCATAATAAAAGTACAAATGGACACTAAACACTAAGATTTTCACAAAAAATATTTTTAAGAATAACCGCACGCCTATGAATCGTCGATTTCCTTTCCCCTCAGACCCGCAAAGGTCTATGTTGAAAATATGATTCACTATCTCCAACAGTGGCATCATATTTAGAATGCGGCAAATTTTTGTCGACTATCGACAAAATTACCAGAAACCTCTTTTTCGGAAAATGTGGGGGTACCTATCGTGTCAGAATTATTTAACAATAGTTGAACTCTAACCTCATATCTTTCCTATTTCTCTTTGGGTAAAGATATTTAAGCTTCTTATTTATATATTATAAATATTTATATATTTCTTCGTCTTTGAAAACATTGGAATAAATACTACTTCGAAATAAATGAAAATTTGATGAAAAAGAAACGACAATGCATTTTCAGCCAGAATATACTTGGATGTGAATAGAGAAATGAAGGAACTCTACTATGAAGAGCATGAGAATGTAGCTGTAATGTTTGCCTCCCTTATCTATGACGAGGAATTGCTAGAGATGCCCGATAAACAGTTTCTATCGATAATGAACGAGTACATAACAAAATTTGATACGGTAAACCAAAAACAGTAACATTTATTATATTTTGACATGGATATCTCTTATGTGCGAGATTTGTTAACACGTGCTACGTTCGGGTGACATCTGGTAATTTCGTCAAAATCTTACCTAGAAGAATACGTCTTAAAGCTTGAGACATATCCATCCAGTCTATATATATATATATATATACCTAGTATTCTTCTCTGTAAGGTAAAATATTTTTAACCGTATTTTTTCTCATTTATGTAGCTAATCAACAGGAAACAGTTTTGCCATATTGAGAAAATAAAACTTGCCAAATGGACGTACATGGCAGCGTGTGGCTTAAAAGATAGAGAAGCAAACATGCATAACACCAGCTCCAGTTTGGAAACACTATTGAATTTTGCCTCAGAAATGTTCAAGGCCCTCAGCGAGGTCAACAATAACATGAATACCAGTGCACTGAGAATTGGTAAATAGAAGACACATTTTTTGGCCAATTTTATGCAAATATTATTCTTATTTTCCAATTTTTTTTATTTTTTTTGCGCCCATTTATATGATTAATGATCCTATTAGGAATACGTTATTCGATAATAAAATGCTAGGAAGAGCCAAGAGCCATTTTCCTATTTAAACATTTTATTCTATTTATTTTACACTCTTATATGCTTATTTAGTAAAGAAACACTAAAAAGAGTCATTGTTGAATCTTTTATGA
This sequence comes from Crioceris asparagi, assembly GCA_958507055.1. NCBI lineage: Eukaryota > Metazoa > Arthropoda > Insecta > Coleoptera > Chrysomelidae > Crioceris > Crioceris asparagi. The sequence goes on from OY293830.1 coordinate 1,779,998, forward strand.
GGAAAAAGTTAAAAAAACAATTATGAGAAATATACTTGAATCTTTTTTTTTATCTTGAATGTTCATATTCTACTTTTTATTAGTAATAAAACGTTAAAAAGAGACATTTTGGAAGTATTTACGACAAGAAAATTAAAACCATAATAATGAGAAATATAAGTCCTATTTTCCAATTTTTTTCTGCATTTAATAACAACTTATTATTATTTCCATTTTTTTATTATTTTTATAGAAAAAGTTACATAATGCAATTATACTGCGGTCATAAAGTATGGAAACGCTTAAATATAGTTTGTTTCACAAATGATGACTTCTGCCTTGTAAACAGAGAAACGAGGGGAGTAAATCAGTGGCGTGCCGATTTTGATATAAGATCTGATATTTCAGATTTTTTATACGCTTTAAGGAAATTCATATAATTACAGAGAAAAAAGCAAAGATTGATTAAATAAGCATGTATATGAAAGCTTATTAGAAAGCATAAGATAATTATTCCTAGCTGCAGTCCATCATGTACACCAATAAGGTCTATGGTTTCTAGGTATCTGCAGTGGCCCCATCGTGGCTGGCGTTGTGGGCTCCAAGAAGCCACTCTACGACATTTGGGGCGATGCCGTCAATATGGCGTCCCGAATGGACACTACCGGTGAACCGAATCGCATCCAAGTTATGGAGCATACAGCTGACTTGATCAAAGGTATTGGATTCCAGTGTGAATATCGTGGTGAGATTAGTGTCAAAGGGAAGGATCATTTGGTGAAAACGTATTTTGTTAAATTGGATGAGGACTTTAATTTGGTTAGAATGGACTATTGCGAACTGTGATATATATATATAACATATAATAAAAGTGTTTTCATTTTGCGGAGTAAGGTTAGTATGAAATAATTAGTTTAATAGCCAGCAATATATTTTGAGTTGTCATTTAAAAAATCATGACCAAATTTACTTTCTAGATTTTCAGGATTTTTGAAATGAGTACTTGAAAAACTTAGCTGGCTTATGGTTTAAAATACATCTAAATTATTTGTTGCAGGTTTGAGATTATTGAGGAATCATGGATAAGCCTGAATGAGTGATCGGGAACGTTATTTAATGCTTTTTATAATTGATTTTTTATGTTACGTGTACAGCAAAGAATATTGTAAAATAAGATATATGTAAACTATTTGTGTTGTTTTTTTTGGTTTGTACTGGCATGAAATTTAGCTTTAAGTGTGGTACGTTGAGTTTTATACTTTAGCATTGCGTTGACAACTTTGACAATTTAAGTTTTAAAGTAAAGAGAAAAAGCATTAAAATTCAATTAATTATATCAAAACAAAATTAAACTCCATAAATATTTTTTACAAAAAATTGGACCGACGTTATTAGTTGGTCCACTGAAAAATACAAAATAATGTTAATTCTCTCCACATAGCAAAAATAAACATATTTGAGAATTTAACATGCCTCTATCTCGAAAACCGTAACTCTTGAAAAAAAATGTTCAATTTAAACGTTTTCAGATATTGTCCTATCTTTAACTATACCTCAGATTTATTTCGATTTTCGAGAAAATTTGCACATTCCAAGGAAGGAAGGAGATTTCGGATTTGCGTTTTTATGAATATGGGTCCATTTCTCAAGTCTCCTCTTTCAAATGAATCAAACATCATCAAAATCTGATTACTTCTACTATATACAACGCGCGAACAAACCAAAAGAAGCAGCCGGTCGAATTGTATACCTCCTCCGTTCGGGGTTCGTCGGTCAAAAATATGTTGTATTGATAGAAAGTCTCTTATCGCTGCTTTTATAACTATTATCAATTATATTTTATGTATTTCACTGTTAGAAAACTCGATTTTCCACCCTGTTTAGAGGCTATATCTGTCTCTTGACAATTGTCATATGAATAAGAGCTTAAGCCAGTTGCACATCACACGCTACTTGCCGAGTATTGTTTATTGTCAAGTGGCGTGTAATGTGTAGCCAGCTTTTCATCAGATGATTTATGATCATAGACATCTCTATGCATAATATATATGTAAATGATTCAGACAAGTTACTCTCATATGATGTATGTATGATATTGTGAAGAATAAAAATTGTTGTTTTGACAACATTGCGAAAACGTTTTGTTCCAGACGCGACACAAGCTAAAAAAATACTAATAATATTTATTTACTTGTACGAAAGACTTTTTACACTCGTCAGATAATTTACAAATAATATCCATACCCATGGTTTTCGCTGCCAAAAATAGCAACAAGATTATGGACGTGTCCACAAAAGTGACTGATTACCAATCATAAGAAATTAGAAAGTTGACAGTTCATGAGTAAATAATTGAGCAGCATAAACTATCTTTTGTTTCTTCTGTTATCCAATTTTATTACGGGCTTATACAGGATGTTGTAAACATGCGGCAAAAATTCAAGGCGTTATTATTCCTTGGACTATTCTAAGAATGAAATTTTGTTCACCCTGCATCTTTGAAAGAAAGGGCTTTTTAAAAAATCATCATACGACAAAATATTCTTATACTAGGACAAGGAATAACCCCTTGAATTTTTGCTCATATTTCATACGATGATCAGAGACAACCATGGATGATGAAAAATGTTTTTTTATATAGTTTGTCCACGGTACTTGTTTGTCCAAACATGACAGTTGCCTTCGCTCTGAAGTCTGAAGTAGAGGGAAAAGTGATTGGTGTAGGAAGTCATCATTTGTTGTCAATAATCGTACCCATTTTTTTTCTAAAATATCGCTTTATTCTCTACAGATGATCCTTATAAAACATAATATCAGTAAATATGTATCATGTGTGTCACACAATATATATGTCAACTCAATCACAAAAGTACTTTGATTGTACGATGAAAAAACGTAGAAGAAATTATTATTAAACAGCTCGACTTTTTTTATGATGATTTTTATATAAATAAAGAGTTTTGTTTCTTTATTGATGACACAGCATTATATTATAAATTAGGTTTTTTTATACATTATTTAATTAAATGTTTTGCTATTGCACTATGAACATTTATTCAATGTAGATATCTTCAACGGGATAAGCAGTCTCAATGAACTTTTGGTAGAATCTCTGGAAGGCCCGTCTGAAAACATCCATAGTGTAATATATAATAAAAAACTATGCATTTTTATTTCTTCTATCTCAAAAGCTTACTGAATACTGCCGCTCTGGCAGTTGACTGTTGAGCAAGACGGTGCGACAGCTCAACAATTGTAAACACTTATACCTACCCGACAGCCTCTGCGACGGGCCTCGTGGAATCCTGTCCTCGAAACACGTGACAGGCAAACCTCTGCAACGTCGGGTGTTTGGTGATGAATCCTAAATAACGATGATCGCGCGGATGAAAAGCACAGAATGAAACATTTTTCAACGAATAAAAATAATCTATGCACGGCTCATTTTGCTGAAAATACACAAAAAAAGAACACTATAACAACCAAATATTATAATATAACGCTTAAAAATAAACTTACATTTCTTTTTCTTCTATCTACCATACGTAACCCTTGATCGGACACTTCCAACGTACATGGTTGAAGATCCGGTTCATTGCCTGTACAACCTATAACCCTTCGTACTGCCTGACATACAACTGAAGTGCCCTTATGTGCCAGTGTTTCCACCGAACCTATGTAACCTGTAGTACAGATATGAAGTAAACACATATTATGTAAACAGAGGCCATCATCGATGACACGGCCGGGAAGTGTTGGGCGTGACAACATACATAATGTTTCCTTTTTAAACAATCAGTCATCGTACAACTTACCTAGTAGATATCTTTCTCTGCGACCGTATTCACATGAGGAATCCCAATCGCTATAATCACAGTCAACAGCGTACGCCGATGGGAAGATGCCCAATCTTCCCGTTCTCATATTCACCCCTGTAACAAAAAAAACACAGTTCTGTAGCTTATGCATGGACACTACTAACGATATAGGAAGACAATTTTAATTTGGAGATCTAGTATTAAAGTTAGACAACCGGCTACACAGGGATGCTTTCATGGAAGGTTGTTTGTTCGAATATACTCGCATGCCCATACACTCGAATATAATAAAAAGAGAGAGAGAGAGAGAGAGAGAATGACGGAGAAAGCGGACGACTCACCTTCGCACCATAGATCATCGGCCTCTTTTTGCACATAAATGGGATCGCCAATCTCCACTTCAATTTCATCCTCATGCCTTGGAACAAACTTGTGTAGGCCTCTGTGGGTCGCCTCCAGCATATCGACATTGCCGTACACGGTGCCACCGCCAACAACACCGCCCACCTGGGAGGGTGAACTGCCCAATATGGGCGACATTGATTTGGCGCCATCTGTGCCAGTGGGCGAGTGGGCGGTACTGTGGCCACTGTCTGCATCTGTGAGAAGTCTGCAAAATAATTGTGAACAAAAATTGTAGCTCTAATAATAATAACTATTTATTTTCCAAGAGACATAAATGTTTATAATATATATTATTAGCAGTGAAACCAGAAGTGTGATAAAAGAAACTTTAAGAGTTAATTATTATATTACAATAAACATATTTTTTCCAGGTGTTTTTGAATTTTGTTATGTCTTTTTTTTGAAAATTCCGTTAATCATTTTAAATTTTTATACTCTGAATTTTTTTTAATTGTTTTTCATTTATGGTTTTATTTTTTCTTGATAAACGATTGTATTGATCACTAATAAATTGAAAAATTAAATTTAAATGTTTCATATTATTTTTGACATGGTGAATGAATGAATAAGCTCTTCGGTTTATATAAATTAACTGTAGTTTCTTTCTATAGTATTTTCAAAGGTTTCAGTAAAGATTTTGCTGCTGAGCCCCAAACTAAAATAAAATATTGAAGCTTTGAATATACTAAAGAAAACTAAATCGATTTGAGATATTTCAAAAATAAATAATTCCTTATTTTAAAAAGAATTCTCATCATTGTTTTCTCAGTTTTGACTCCGAATTTATATAAATGAGAAAAATAAGTGGTCCTAGGATAGACCCTTGTTGAACACCACATAATACGGTTTTTCTTCTGAACCTATTACATATAGATCCAATAAGTAAATATATTTCAAACGGAAATACCGATATACGAGTATGAAACTTTGTAGACAATTGCAACGACTAATCTGATGAGGTTTTTTGTTATTAAGGTACTACAAGTTTTACCAGCAACGCAACTTTTTATGTTTCATTGGGACACCCTGTATATTTTTGCAGATTTTATTAGATTTTGTTTTTTCCGAATTCGTACTTACTGGTGTAAGTAAATAATCCGTAAAAACAATTAATCTTATTCATTTAAATTAATGGAAATGTTATTGCCCATGATTTCAGCCGCGTGAACGTTCGTTTGATACTATCTTTAAAAATTAAATAATAACTTGGTAAGTAGGTATATTTATATTGAAAGATTTTTTTTATATAATTCAGTTAAATAGTATCGAGTTTACTTACCTGTCAGATTCTGGCGAATCATCCCAAAGGTATCCGCATTTTAATACTAAAATTGAGCTGGGTCCACTGCTGCTGGTGCTGCCTAATTCGTCAGCCAGTGATATTTCACGTGAAAATTGATGTTGTGCATTATACATTGTCACCACTGTAGCTGGAATGACAAATTCAATTGGAATTTCAATCACACTGTATGTAGGTATTGTGATTTGGTATAATTCTTCAATAGGGAAGAAATCCAATAAAAATGTAAATCTCTAAATATCCATGTCTTAATGACATTAGAAATGATATGTATAAGAAGTTGTTTTGACGTTTTTACTGACTTTTTTACGGCTTTCATTTGTGCAAGGTATAAAGTAGTGAATAGAAAAGTAGTTATTTATTATACTAAAGAAAATAGTATTAGATTTTAGCGGAGGGAAACAAAAAATCGAGTGCTAAAATCTAATAGATACTCTTCCCCTGTGACGGGAAAAACGATGATTTAATATTGAAAAATTATTACAAGTCAGAAAAAAGTAATTTTATAAAAAGTGATACTTTCTCACCTGTCAATATAAAGATAAAATATTAAACTTTTTTTCGTCACAGAAAAAAAATTGTTATTTTTTTTTATAATATTAGTCATTAAGATTTATGTTAATGATCCTTATTAATAAAGTAGGCACTTATACTCTCAGAATTAAGTTAATACTTTGTGAAAGGCACAATGCGCCGAAAGAATTGTCTTGTTTAAATAATATATTAGAGGAAAATTGTTATATTCTTGACAAAAATAATGCTTTAAATTATGTCATTAACTTGTGTTTGAGATTTTTTATCAACTTGACAATAGCAGATCGGTAATTGCTGCATTCCTGGATCTAACGAAGACTTTTGAAACATTAGTACATGAACTTCTATTGATTATATTGAGTGATCTTGGTATAAGAGGGATTGTTAATGATTTGATGCGGTTCTATCTTTCAAATAGATTTCAGTGTGTTCTCATTAATGGTGTTAAAAGTTCTTATAGCTTAGTCACTTGTGGAGTCCCTCAAGGTATTATTTAATGCCTATATTAATGGATTATACCGGATGTTATTCTTTTTGTTTTCTATAAAATGAGATATATTCTTGACAAGAATAATTTATCAAAATTATACCATGCTTTGTTCTGTAGTGTCCTATTTTATGGTATTATTTGTTGGGGTTCAGCTTATTCAAATGCATTAACTTTTCTAGTGAGCGTATTAAACTTCATATTAGAGTTTGAAGTTATAATATATAGTTATAGTAATTTCTGTCTTAATATTTAATATTTTTTAAATCATATGATGATCTTTACATTATTCAGTTGTATTTATGGTTCTGTTGTATTTTTATTTTGTTATTTGTTTATTTGTATTGTATTAGTATGTATATTTAGATGATGTTAAGTTTGTAGCTTTTAAATAACTATTGGAGACATAAAAATATCAACTGGTTCCCGAATTTTATAGCTAGAGCTCGGATGCGAGACAATTTTGTTCTGACTGAACTTGATTGAGTACGTATGTTTACAACGTTACATATACAGGTAATTTGAGCATCCAGTGGGTCACAAAATTACATGTATATGTATATAAATAGCTCACATCCCTTAAGTCCCTGCATCCACTACGAAGCTTAATAGAAAATCAATTTTTAAGGACAAATTGACATGCCCTTTTGATTATCGCGTAGTATGATAAAATTTTATGATGAAGACATTTTTTTGGGGAATGCAAGTTCATTCTTCGTAAATTTCCCGTAATATCTTCAAATTCGTTCATTTCAGGATAATGAATACATATTTTTTATAAAAAAATTGGACCGACGTTATTAGTTGATGCACTGAAAAATATAAAATAATATTAATTCTATTGAGGCTGTTACTTTTGAAGTTGTGCAGTTGCAGTTAGACTGATAACTTTTGGCACCAACTTCACAAGTGCCAGCACCAATAGAATCAATATTATTTTATATTTTTCAGTGCAACAACTAATAATGTCGGCCCAATTTTTTTGTAAAAAATATTTATTTCACACTTTGAGTGTAACATTAGTCACGAAAATCGATGAACGTTCACTAATACCAATGAAGATAATACTTATCCTATTACCCACGTATATTTCTTGCTTGTAGTTGTCATTATTGAGATCTCAATACATCGCTGCGGAAATACGCAAAAGTATTGTTGCGTATGCGGGTTCGCAGATAAGTGAGACTAATTTAGAGTTATCAAATCAACTTTATTTACACTCAAAATAATATAAATTACAAATTAACTTTACTATATTCTCTCTAACTTACTCGGACTATTCTGTTTATTCACACTGCCTTTTACATTCTGTCTTCTTGCCGAAAATTCCCGATAAAGGATCCAGAGCATTCGGTATCAAAGACCAGAAGCCGCCACTATACGCTTCTCGAAATTCGTTTGTCGGCAGCTTAACAGAAGATGCCGACACTGCCGTCGCTCTCTTTGTTGACGCCGCTTTTGGTATGTCCAACCACAGCATATATTGCGCGCATACTTCAAACGGATGCCGCTACTTTGTAGCCAATACCGGCGGCTGTTCCCCTTTGCACGTTACAGTATTTTAGATGTTACCATTTTAACACCGATTTAACTCGAAAACCGTAACGAAAAAATTTTCATTATAAATGTTGCTACAAATAATTATGTCTTTCATGTAATACCCACAAATTTGCAATTTTCGAAAGAAATCGCCCTCTACACATAGCAAAAATACATATATTTGAGAATTTAACATGCCTCTATCTCGAAAGCCGTAACTCTTTTGAAAAAAATGCTCAATTTAAACGTTTCCGGATATTGTCCTATCTTTAATTATATCACCTCAGATTTTCGATTTTCGAAAAAATTTGCCCCCTCCACCCTTTTGGGAGCGGTTTTCGGAGGGAAGGAGATCTCAGAATTGCAAAAAAGAAGACAGTCGAATTGTATACTTCCTCCATTCGGGATTCGTCAGTCAAAAATAAAACATTTTGAACTAGTGCGGAAGCCCACGACTGAGTCAGCAATTCCAATTTTCTGCGTTCTGTTGAATCGGAGAAACAGACAAACCGACGCATGTTTGATAATGAGGGTTCCGTTTTCTCATTGGATGTTCGGAACACTAAAGCGTATTTTCTTCGAAATATTTTACGAATAAAGTATACCGCAACAAGGTCGATATTGACCTGGATACATTTTTCATGTACCTATATATATATAAATATACATCCAGATCCCAGTGGATTAGGAATTTTATTTTCTGGAAACTCGTATGATGCCAGGAAATGAGATAGGTATAGAAACGTTTACTCGCTTTGTCTGTTATAAACTCAGCTTAGAAATGTCGGGACATGTCATAATAATTCAAAGGTGGAGTACCTGAACTTTTGGTTTATTTCTAATAATAATTAAATCAAGCAATGAAGGTTATCACTAGACTCTTGGCTATCGCGCTTGAATTCAGCGCAGGTTAGAAATGACAATGGCATCGGCTTGAATGACATTGGCAGATGTCAAAATTGATAAGATGATAAGCGTGGAACTGTTCAAACCACTTAAGCCCGCTGCAGACGGAGTATGTTTTGCTGCACGATTGCTTGCTTGTTTTGCTGCACGGTCCGATAAATGTTGCCACGCATGGTGTGTTGTTGGCTCCCTTGCTTGTGTTGGCTTCACACGATGCAGGCCATCATGTATATAAAATGACAGTACAGAGAAATATCTAATCATTGTTACAACAGAGAAAATGTCCCAACAATCAAAAATAACATGTTATCATGTGCAAAATAACTTTTGAGTACGACTCGACTAGTTCCGAGTGGTCCGATAAGGCACGATGCATGAAAACAATCATCGAAAATAGCACCGGTTCTATCATCAAATCATGCACGAGTTCAAGCAATCAACCGTGCACACGATGTCATTTTCTTACACCGAAGCATGCACAGCACCAAGCCTAGCTCCCATCAAGGAAACATGCAGCAAAACATACTCCGTCTGCAGCGGGCTTTAGTGGTTTCACTGACATTTCTCGCGACTTGTAGCATATCAAAGGACTCTTCAACTAGATATGTGTTTTTTTAATAATGAAATGATCAAATGAATGAAAGAAATACTAGTTATTTATGAAAAAATGTAGATTTAAAAAAGTAGTCAATTCACCTTAATAAAAAATGTGGTCTTTAATAAGTCTACTAATTCACCCCATAATGCTACAGGGCGATACAAGGAATTCAAAAAACTCACACTCACACTTCTTATTCTTGGGGATTTCGGGCAGCTTTCTCCGCCTCCGTTCACCTGTGCCCGACGATGCTGTGTTCCAAGGTGGCGGCGTGGGCGTCCCACTCAACGAGGGCTGCTGCTGCTCTGCCTTCCTGGAGCCCAATGAGGGCGGCCCGCTGCTGGGCAGCTGGTCCATGCCATCCCGCCCGCCATTATTCGTGTTATTATCACAGTCTGTTTCTAGGTCCCCATTGGAAGACGTCGGCGAGTCCTCGTCTACTGCAACGTCGTGTACTAGGCTGGAAGATAATTTTATACAGTGTGTATTCAAAAAGTTATGTACTCTATAGAATTAGAAATATAATTATTAAAGCCTCACACTGTTATATCCATAATTCCGAAAGTTATATATATTACTTATGGAATTATGGAAACGTTTCTATCACCAAAATAATCTACAATAACATAGGTAACTTAAATAATATTATAAATTCGAAAGTAAGTTTCTTTGTTACGGTTATTTCAGTCCTAAACCACTAACTGATTTTAAAGAAATTTCAGACTAGCCCTTGGGAAAGAACATAGGCTACCTTTTATTGCTTGTAGTGGGTTCCGTACCTGAAAGTTGTATATTTCTGAACTCGAAAATCTGAGAAGGGACCATATCCGAAAACGTTTATATTGCATTTTTTTAAAAGAGTTACGGTTACCGAGTTTTGAAATTGTAAATGGATTTTTCGCTATGTTTGTGTGTAGTATGTCAATCGACTGTTTTGTGAGAGTCTGCCAGTGCGACTGAGACTTAAAGGTGGAGGGTTCCATTCCGGAAAATCCCTAAGACATGTGTAGGAGACATTCTCATGCTGTTCTCTCGTGGTAGATGGATCTGGGTTGGTGTTCGGACTGGTTCCACGTGCGAGTAGGACTCTGAGGTAGAAGGGTTCTATACGCAAGACTTTTTATGACTTTATGTTTTCGTACCACAATCTAGTAAAGTGTTTGGCCGGGAAGTGCCGGGTGAAACAGCTAGTATTTTATAATTTCCTTTTATATTTATGAATATCCATGTCCGTTATGAAAAGCTTATACGTAATTACTCATTTGTTATTTTATCAGTTATTAACAGTCTTCTATTTCTAAGATTATCCAAGTTACCTATCTCTAGTGGTGATAAATCTGGAGATCTTGTTGGCCACTCTGAATTTGTGCTTTTTCTTTTTGAAAACTTGAGGTAAGTAAATACAAATTACATTATAAAATAAGTAGGTAATAAAAGAAAAATCACCTACCTGTTTATTTGTCACAAATTGAATATGTTAACTTATGAATTGTGAATTTACCAGTTATATTTTTAATTTTAATAGAGTTTGAGAAACCGAAGAAATAAATAGTTTGTGCTAATTAAAAAATATATCTTTCAATTATTCTGGAGTTATAGTGCATCCGCTACATTTTTTAATAATTTTTGTTGATAAATTGTTTTATTTCACAAGACTTTTCTATAAATCTATCTTAAATCGAAATATGTAGATATAAGCAAAGGACTGTACTTTTTGTACACGCCGAATAAACATGTTAACCTTTCTAGACCGACTCTGTCAAAATCTTATTTAATTGAACAAGAAATGCTTGTATACAGTGTGGTCCTCAGTGAACTACATCGACTGATTATGAGAAAAACCTTTTATATCAAGACATTTTTAGATTTTACGTACAATTCTAGAAAGATTTAATATATAATGTCCTAAGTATACCGTCCCGACTTTATTAGATGGTGCACTGAAAAGTACAAAATAATATTAATTCTATTGGTTCTTGTACTTTTGAAGTTGATGCCAAAAGTCTTCTATCTAACTACAATTGCAGAGCTTCAAAAGTACCAGCACCCAAAACATTAATATTATTTTGTATTTATCAATGCACCAAATGATAAAGTCGGTCCAATTTAAAAAAATACTTTTGAGTGTAACATTAGTCATGAAAATCGTTGACTAATACCAAATAAAATATTACTTATCATATTACCCATGTATTTGCTTGTACTTGTTATTATTCAGAGATCTAAAAACATCGCGGCGGAAATACACATATTTAGACTTGACCATTGCTGTAACTCGAAAACCGTAGCTTTTTTGAAAAAAAAAACAATTCAAACGTTTTAATTAGGCCGTCTCCGATTTTTGGGAAAAATTGTCCCCTCCACTCCCTTCGGGGGCGGTTTTTAGAGACAAGGAGATTTTGGATTTGAGTTTTTCTCAACTTTCTTCTATCAAATGAATCAAAAATCATCAAAATTGGAGCACATTTACTATGCCAAACGCGCGAACAACCATAGCTACATCCTTTTATGAAGTCGGTCAAAAGTGACAATGAACGTTTCTCTTACAATTCTAATTTGATCCAAGTAATGTTTAATTCATTACGTTAATTATTTGCAAAGCTCTGTATTTAAACAATATTTATTATGTCTGGAGAAATTCGAGAAATTACGAAGGTATCTATGTTATGTTTTCTTCGATTGTTTTTCCATTTCACAAATTCTATATTCTATAGGATCTTCTTAAGTTCGGTTGTTTTACGAACCCTCGTTAAAGGCTAATTAATGTCGTTCAAATCCGATATTTCGTCCATATAAAAAAAATTACAGAAATTTTAAGCTATCTTTCTATACAATTCGAGTGTCTGCATTTTTTTTGGTTTGTACGCGCGTTTTATATATTAAACGTACCCCGATTTTGATGATTGTTTTATTTGAATGAGGATACCGAGAATTGATCCCATATTCGTAAAAACTCAAATCGGAAATCTCCTTCTCTCCGAAAACCACCCCCAAAAGGGGTGGAGGAGGTAAATTTTCTCGAAAATCGAAAATTCAAGATGCTAGAATTAAAGATAGGACAATATCCGGAAACGTTTGAATTGAATATTTTTTCAAACGAGTTACGGTTTTCGAGTTACATTCATTTTGAAATCTTACATATTTGTATATTCGCTATGTCGAGGGGGCGATTTCTTTCGAAAACTGAAAAGCTGAGGGTACAACATAAAAGACAATAAGATTTGTAGCAACATTTATAATGAAAATTTTTTCCTTAGAGTTGCGGTTTTCGAGTTACAGCGGAGGTAAAATGGTAACATCTAAAATACTTATGCGTATTTCCGCAGCGATGTTTTGAGAGCTCTACATAAATAGTAAGTACAAGCAAAGAACATACGTGGGTAATAGGATAAGACAAGTACTATATCTTCAGTGGTATTAGTGAACGTTCATCGATTTTCGTGATTAATGTTACAGTCAAAAGTGTGAAATAAATATTTTTTTAGAAAAGTTGGACCGACGTTGTTAGTTGGTGTACTGAAAAATACGAAATAATATTAATTATATTGTTGCTGGTACTTGTGAATTTGGTGCCAAAAGTAACTGCAATTGCACAACTTCAAAAATAACAATACCAATAGATATAATATTATTATACAGTGCGTTCATAAAGTATGGAAACGCTTCAATAACTAATAAAATATTATCATATAGAGAAAAAGCTTTGACAGGTCGATTTTTGATTTTGATTTTCTTATTTCATATGCAAATAGCATCATTTTATCCCCCCACTTTCCAAGTTATGGCGTCATCGTAAATTGTTGTATATGGAAATACCATAATTTTATATTATAAACAGAAAACTGGCAATTTTTTGTATTTAAAAATACCAAATACATAAACATAAAAAAATATTAAATACAGGGTGCTAAAAATTAATGTATTTTTATTTGCTGCTTTCAATTTTATAAAAATTATGCATAAAAACAAAAGTATGCGTTTGAATCGGAGTCCTTAGCAACATTTAATAAGTTCTTAGTTACCACTGCATATTAATATTATTGTTATTATTGAAAATTGAAAGCAGCAACTGAAAATATATTAATTTTTTAGAACCCTGTATTTCATATATTTTTATGATAATACCCATGTATTTGGTATTTTTGAGCTCAGAAAATTGCCTTCCCATTCAAAAAAATTAATGATGACGCCATAATTTGGAAGGTGGAGGGGATAAGATGATGCTGTTTGCATAGAAAAGTTGAAAATCAAAATGAAAAATCGACCTGTTAGAGCTTTTTCTCTATATGTTAATATTTTAGAAGTTATTCAAGCGTTTCCATACTTTATGAACGCACTGTATATTAATATTTATTATAAACATATTTTCCTGGAAAATATGCTCTGATTTTGTCTTGATTTAATTTTTTTTAAATGAGAATATTTTTTAAAAATGCATGATTTTAGTTTTTTCGAATATTCCATAAACCGAAGTAGAATTATTCTATAAAGGGCATTAAGTTATCAATAGAATTGTCTATAACTTTCTCTATTTTACCGTTTCTATATCATCTATACTTTTTGAGATACCCGTACATCAATGGCCAATTTTGGACACTTTTCTTCCCTAGTAATCTAACCCAAAAACCTTTTTGAAAAATACCCAATTTAAATTTTACCGGAAATGATATTTTTCCCTCAATCCTGACGAATAAAATATTAAATTTTCACGAAAAAAATTTTTTTTCAGGGACATATTTGATTCTGAAATCTTATAATATGAGATCATCTCTCAGTAGTACTCTTTTTTCCAATGAAAAAAGAATCGTCAACATCGGTGCATTTTTATACTATTCAAAATGCGCGAACAAACACAAATAAAACAAATATACAATTCTACTGTATACCTCCTCCATACGAGAAGTCGGTCAAAAACATGCGTCAATCAATTTCATAACTACAAGCTATTTGGGGGGATAGTTTTTCAAAATACAAAATTCCAATGTATAGTCACTTTCAGTAGTTTAATTTATTTTCTAAATTTCTCGTTCTATTAAATGATACAGAATCTAAATCAAAATCAATTTCTCTTAAAAATGATCAAACAATTTCTAAATTACTTGGATCGCATGAACAAGCTCTACCTCACATTGAAATATGCACCTATCTGGGTCATCTGATTTAATTGAATTATCAAAGTTATATTAACTTTTAATAGCTTCAGTGAATATTTAATTAAAATCAAATGCATTTTATATATAATAAAAATATCATTATGACCTTTGGAAATATGACTTGACATGGCATAAATTTCGAAAAATTGATTTATTGTAAAGTAAGTAAAAGGCAAGAAATTAAATCAAAGAAAAACCTACCCTATCATATACATATTTATCACATCGTAAGGGTACAAACACATGTGGGTACATTTAAATGATATTCGATGCTATTACCTATCTTCTAAGAAATGAAAATGTACTTACGAGTAGAAGGGTGTGGAATTTTTCGTATTCAATGGCAATTTTTCGAAACTCTGTCTAAACTCCTCGAACTCTGCGTCAGCCATGTTTGTTTTCTTCACCCCCTTTCTACTACAATTCGAACTACTACTATTGATTGTGAAATTGTCTGCTGCAGGACTTGCGCAATAACCTTGCTGATCATCCTCTGACAGCTTTTCCATGATATTCAAGCATTCTCCCCATTGCAGGAAAATTATTATTATTGCCAAGATTATGGGAAAAATTTCATCGAAATGAATTGTCGTGTCCAAAAATCCATCGACAGCAGGAATTGTGTGTGTCAATTGTGTAGGTATTGGTATATAGGTGGTGATTGCAGCAGGACAGAGATTGTACGATTGGGATACCTACAGTGCAGTGTCCTGATTTCAATTTGAGCTAAACTTGGCACAAAACAAAATTCCCTAAATTGTAAAGGGGTGGGGGCCGCGCCAAGATAGAGTTGTTGTGTGCTATCTGTGCGGAAATTGAAAATCCAGCGGCCGCTGTTTGGAGAATAGCTTGCTCTTGACCGACATGCCAAAAGAAGGAGGTACACAATTCGACTATTGGGCTTTCTTATGTTCGTTTTACGCGTTTCTAATAGTAAACGTGCTTAGATTTTGATGTCTTTCTTTTATAGAGAGGAGGAGCATTGAGAAATAGTACAATATCAAAAAATATATATATTTTCTTTCCAAGAACTGCGCCCAAAAGAGATATTATTTATAATGTTATTATTTTTCATTGCACTGCGACCTTGAGGTCTATTGTGCCCCCCATCCGAGCTGTTCTCGCCATTATGTAGTTTACAGCTCGCCCTCCAGTTCCAGGGTTCTAATGAAATCCAGAATCTGGGATGGCTTCAAGGAGGTTACTTCCTCATTTCTGCATGTTTCTTGTTCAAAGCATTGTTTGCTTTGGCTAGCAATGGCGAGGCATTCTATCATCAGGTGATCCGGAGTTTCCTCCTTCTCCCCACAGAATTTGCACTCGTCGTTCTCTGCAAGACCCATTCTGGTTAGGTGCTTCCTGACGCAATAGAGCCCAGTAAGAAAGCTAGTGAGGAGGTGTAGCATATTCTTGCTAAGATCTCGATACTTCTCAGATCTTGCAGTATTAAAGCTTCCAAGAAACTTTTTGGAATGATCCAACTCATTGAGATTCCGCCAGAGTGTTTCTAAAGGAGATATAGTGGACAATATACATTTTTAAGAGACAAAATTAAAGAAGAAGGAAGAAACTTTATCAAGACATTTAGATTGGAATTAAAAAAAAAAAAATCATGAATTTTGAAAACTTGTAAAATCGATATTCAACATGTCCTTCCCCCAAAAACTTCATCCACAGCAGCTTTTTTTCGAAAATTGAAAATTTGAGACTACAAAATTAAAGAAGAGTTGATCCAGCAACGTTTAAATTAGACATTTTTCAGAAATATTATAGGTTTCCGAGTTACAGCAGTGGTAAAGTCTAAAATATGTGGTGGAGGCATTTTTTTCAAAAATTGAAAATTTGAAACGGCCAGATTGAAGATGAGATTATATGTAGCAACATTTAAATTGGACATTTTTCAAAAAATGTTCGGTTTCCCGGTTACAGCAGTAGGAAAGTCTGAAATATGTGTATCTATTTCCGCGATGTTTTGAAATCTCTGAATAAGCATAAGCAAGGTATTTTCTTCTTTGTTGAAGGTTCAATACTTTTTATGACTAATGTTACCTCAAATTTGTGAAATAAATATTTTTTCCAAAAAAAATGGACCGACTTTATTAGTTGGTGCACCGAAAAATAGAAAATAATAATCATTCTATTGGTTCTGGTACTTTTGATGTTCATGCCAAAAGTTTTCAATCCAACTACAACTGCATAACTTCAAGATGGGGGCATATGTAGACTTCCAAAAATGATATTCTTAGACGACTAGCAACATAATATTTTAGGTGAAAAACCTGTAGGTACCTTAGCCCTAAGCAACTCGTTATCTTAATTTCCGAATACGATTTCTATTGGCAGATTTATTTATAATCAGCTTCAATAGATTTTCAGAAATAGAAAAAAAAAAGAAACATGATAAACTAATATCATAGATAAAATTTATCATACCTAGGTATTAATCATTTAAATTGGTTGAAACACACATCAAGGGTGAGTTTAATTGAAAGTAATCACTACAAAATAATTCATAATACCAACAAGGCGCAAGAAAGTTCCAAAGCTAGCTTAGATGAGTTCGGTATGTATATTCTTTTTTTTCTTATGAATTTATTTAGGATGTGAACCAAAGCCCAAAGCTATGAGTACTTATTAAAGTTTTGATGTATTATTAATTCAAGTGGAGTAGATTTTCTTAATTACAAATTTAGTTAAAATCAAATGCAAAATTTCGAATATATAGATACAGTGTTGGTCAAAATGAGCGAAACACGTGGTTTATGTTTTAATTATAATTGGTACGAAAATTTGACTTAAATAAAATTATTTGCTTATTTTATGTACTATTTAGTGATGTTGGCAGATTTTCCGTTTACGTCATATTTGTCAAGATATCATCGGATAATATTGTAAATGGCTCATCCTGTATTTGTATTATTTTTTTCGAGTATATATGATTTTTCTGAATTTGTGAGAAAAAAAAATTATAGATTAATTATTTCACGCTCACTTAGTTCAGTCATGATTAATAATAATAATAATATTAATTTCAAATAATTTGTAAAATGAAATAATTTTTGAAATTAAAGTTATTTGACGTTAATGTCAAATTAGATAAACAGATTTTGGCATACTGCAATAATTACTTAGGATATTAAAATTTAAGGTTTATTATCAAATTTTATTTTTTTCTTACAAACCCATTAAACCTGGTTAATTCAGAAAAATCATATCTGCTCGAAAAAGGGTATAAATACAGGGTGAGCCATTTAAAATATTACCCGATGACGTAATATCCAGAGAAATATAACGTAAACGAAAAATCTGCAAACACCACAAAATATACAAAAACTTTTAATCAAGCCAGATTTTCGTACCAGTCATAATTAAGCCATAAATCGCAGGTGTTCCGCCTAACCCTGAAATCGGCGCTTGACTCAATTGTGATTTGTTCCGAATGAAATTAAAGCAAAAGGGTTAGAACAAGTCTGCAATATAAGTATTGATTAGTAATCAATCATCATCAACGATGATGTAATGCAATGCATATTTCAACCCTGAATACAATATTGTAACGGGGATTTATATTAAAACTGGGTTCGATTTATTTTCACTTATTTATTTATACCAATAACTACACGACTATATACACATTTATATTCACACTTATTTCTCGGACTATTACGACTTTCTATGATTCTATGATCTATCACCGACTGACTATCTATCACAAACTGACACTGACATTGCCATCAGCATTATATATCTAACCTAAAAAGCTCTAGATGATTCCAGTGTTGTTTTCGTTGTTTCTGGAGGTTATTTCTCAATATATGGCTTCGAGAATAGACCAGGACTTATTCTCGTTGCCTCTGATGTCTCCCGTGTTTTCTGGAATGTTTGTGATATTTGTGAGTGTGTGTAGTTCATTATTCGGGTAAGTCTTCACGTTGAGCTATAACGCCAACAGACTACAGACAGACAAACAGACAGACCGACAAACTTGAGATACCATGATTTTCGTGATCTAGGAACTCCAAAACGTAAATATCAGCAAAAATCTCGAGGTCGATTTTTTACCTAAATACAATACTTTCCTTATTGAGGGAAGTAACAATGTTTAGAAATGTATCTGACATTATTTCCATCATGTGATTTTGTTTTCGTGCACATTCATTTTATGCATTAACTGATAATTTATTGATAAAGACCACACCCGTTTACTCCTATGATAAATAATGCTTTTAGATCCGATATATTCTAGATTATCCATATTATTCAATCACTTGTATTTATTCTAAATACGTACTTATATTTATTATCATTGTTTAAAATGTTTAACATACATATTATATTGATTGCGTAAATTCGGCAGCAACCAGGACCATCCAATACCAATACCAAATCTCCTAAGAAACAGAAATGGTAAGTATAACATTTGTAAAATTAAATGAGCCACTTTTGTTTGTCTGTATATCTGTGTATCTATTTGTATATTAACCAAAAATATGCCTGCGCCTGTCATAAGTTTAATTGAGTATACATGGTCCCGCCGATTTTTGACCGACTTCAAAAAAAGGGGAAGGTATATAATTCGGTTGTTTTTTTTTGGATGGCTGTTCGCGCATTTCGCATAGTAAACGTAGTCCGATTTAGACGATTTTTGTTTCATTTGAAAGAAGAGAGTTGAGAAATGGTCCCATATTGAGGAAAATCAAATCCAAAATCTCCTTTCCTCCAAAAACCGCCCCCAAAGGGGGTGGAGGGGACAATTTTTCTTAAAAATTGAAAATCCGAGATCACAGAATTAACGAAAATTCCATATCCGGAAATGTTTAAATTGGACATTTTTACAAATAATCATACGTTTCCGCGCTACAGTCTGAAATATGTGTTTCAGCTATGTGGAAGGGGCAAATTTTTCTGAAAATCGAAAATTCGAGATTTGAAAATTAGAAAGGGGACCATATCCGGAAACATTTAAATTGAACATTTTTTCAAAAGAGTTACGGTTTCCGAGTTTCGCAATGGTAGAGTCTGAAATATGTGATATGCGTATTTTCGCTAGTACAAGCTAAACCTACTTATAACTTTTTGGGTATTAGTGAACGTTCAACAATTTTCATGACTAATTTTACACTCAAAAATGTGAAATAAATATTTTTTACAAAAAATTGGACCGACTTTATCAGTTGTTGCACCGAAAAATACAAAATAATATTAATTCTATTGGTGCTGGTTCTTTTGGAGTTGGTGCCTACAACAACTACAAACTACAACGGCACAACTTCAAAATTACCAGCACCAATAGAATTAATATTATTTTGAATTTTCAGTGCAACAACTGATAAAGTCGATCCAATTTTTTGTAAAAAATATTTATGTAGGGACAGTATTGCAATTTCTGAAATGGTAAAAGATACCAGGGATGGTTAAATTCGAGAAAAGCTGCGCGTAATTTATTAGACCTCTTCAATATTCCGGTTTGAAAATTGAGGAAAATCAAAGGTTCCTGAAATATTTTGAAAAGTGAAAATCTTGGTTTTTGTTTTTATTAATTTTCTCATTCAATATTCGGAGAGGAAAGTTGAAACTTTGCATTTTCAAGAAATGCACCAAAATGAAGATGATGGAATTGTTAGAAATATTTTATCTTTTTTATTTTCAAAGATACTTATGTTAGAAGCTTTTGTTTATCTTATGGGCGCCATATTTATTTTTTATACCATTATTGGCTTTTTGTATTCTGGAGTTGATATCTATTTCTTGTTTCCCTTTTTCGTCTAAAGTTACTCCTAGGTATTGTAAATGATCTACTTGTTCTATATGGTCTCCATAAAATAAAATAAAATCCTCAACAAATATTCATATCTGTAATCTATACATCCCGCCAAAATAAAGATTTTTCCGAACAAGATATCAGAAACCTGTTAGTTCAAATTCCTGCACCACTTATATTGATTGGTGATTTCAATAGTCACAGATAACATGGGGAGGAAAATTCACGAACGCTAGAGGCCGGAAAGTTACCAATATTATTGAAGAAAACAACCTTGTACTGCTGAATGATGGAGCTCACACAAGATTTAATGCATTCAACGGGGAAACCTCGGCACTCGATCTGAGCATAAGCTCACCAAATCTGGCCACAAAACTATTATGGGAAGTCCTGTCTTTCCTTTACGGGAGTGACCACTTTCCAATTAAAATAACAATTACCGATAATGCTCAAAATGACTCAAAACCCCTTGAAAAATGGAAGCTAAAAGAAGCGAACTGGCCATTGTACTGTAACATAATTAAGAACGATCAACATTCAATACATACAGCAGACGACATCAACGAAACACTTGAACGTTTGATTCAAATAATACAAAGTGCTGCTGGCCAAGCCATAGGCAAAACAAAACACATCAACAAGCATACTCCAGTTCCTTGGTGGAACCAAGAATGCCAAGAGGCCATTCAGCTGAGCAAGAGAGCGTTTAATAAACTGAAAAGGAACCGAACAGAGCAAAATTTATTAACTTTTAAGAAACTTAGAGCCAAGGCCCGCTTCGTTATAAAAAACAGCAAGAAAAAATCATGGAATGAATATGTCTCTAGTATAAAACCATCCACCCCTATAACAGAAATATGGCAAAAAGTAAAAAGAATCTCGGGAAAAAACGCAGATATGCAAATCAAAACCTTGACTTTCAATGGCAATCTCATTACAAGTAGTGAAGATATAGCAGAAGTACTCGCCACAACCTACGTGATAGTAATTTTGATGCAGCAGTTATGCAACTTAAGCAACAGACAGAAGAAACTTTCCATTTATAGTCCTAAACGACGACACTCCTATCAATCTACCAATAAGTAACTCAGAATTTCAAGAAGCACTAAACGACCTGGAGAATTCTAGCCCAGAGCCAGATAACATCCCGGGGATCTTTTTGCAAAACCTTCCAGAGGTTGGAAAACAGTTTTTGCTACATATTTACAACATTATAT
Organism: Crioceris asparagi; assembly: GCA_958507055.1. NCBI lineage: Eukaryota > Metazoa > Arthropoda > Insecta > Coleoptera > Chrysomelidae > Crioceris > Crioceris asparagi. The sequence goes on from OY293830.1 coordinate 1,801,695, forward strand.
GGATTCAAAAGAAATTTCCCAGTCTCTGGACGGAGGACACTGTTATCCCGATTTTGAAATCACATAAGCCCAGATCCGATCCTACGTCATACAGACCAATTGCTTTAACATGTTCAATGTGCAAACTTTTGGAAAAAATAGTCAACTTACGGTTGGTATGGTATTTGGAAACAAAACAATTCTTAGCACCTGAACAAAGCGGTTTTCGAAAACAAAGATCAACCTTGGATAACATTATCGATCTGGAATCTGAAATCCACGAGGCCTTCATTAATAAACAAAAATGCATAGCAGTATTCTTTGATATCAAAAGGGCGTATGATACTGCATGGAGACACCACATTCTCCAACAATTAGTCGACTGGGGAATTCAAGGAAACATGCTTGCTTTCACTCAAAACTTCCTGAGAAATAGATACTTCCAAGTACGAGAAAATGGGCATTTATCACTTCCAGTGAAAGGACGATTATACGCCGATGACCTAGTACTTTTTAGTAAAGGGAAAAACATCCAATCCATAACTTCTATCCTCCAAACCCAGATGTCGAAACTAGAAACTTGGTTATCCAACTCCGGCTTCTCCTTTTCAGCACAGAAATCCAAATGTATAATGTTCTCGACCAAAAACGAAGCTAGACTCCCTAATCTCAAAATAGGCGGCCAGAAGCTTAAATTCGTAGAAAGTGTAGAATTCTTAGCAATGATCTTCGACAGGCAACTTAATTGGAAGGATCACATCAAGAGATTCGTTATGTGCTCCCAAAATGGACTGAATTTGTTGAGAACTCTCGCTAACAAAGATTGGGGAGCTGACACCAAAATACTGCTCAGTCTCTACAGATCTTTGATTAGGACGAAGATAGACTATGGATGCCCTGCTTACAACTCTGCAAACAAATCAGTTCTCAAATCTTTGAATTCGGTACGCAACTCTGGTATAATAATAGCTCAGGGAGCCTTCTGCACTAGCCCAGTAGAAAGCCTGCTCTGCGAGGCTGGAGAAACTAGTCTTCACCACCGTAGGCAGTACCTAAGCCTAGCATATGCAGCCAAAATAGCTTCAAATCCAGAACACCCAACTTTCCATAACACAATCTCCACAAGATATTTTGCACTTTACCAGAGACGAAAACGCTTTCCACCAGCCTTCTATGACAGAATAAACAGATATAAAGCTGAACCTCAAATAACATTCCCACGCTTCTTTCCACCATCCATTTCAATCCCACCCCCATGGACCATAAACAATCCAGACTTTGATACCACTTTATCCCGCTTTAGAAAAGCTGACACCAATCCTGTTATCATCCGAGCCAATCTCAAACGCATCCTCAATAATTTTCCGACAGCCAAACACATCTATACAGACGCTTCAAGGACGAACGACGGCACAGGGGCTGCTTTTATGTGCAACAATATCACTAAAATGTTCTGCCTCAGTAAATACTCCAGTACTCCAGTAGCTACACTGGTGAGCTATATGCAATTTACCAGGCTCTCATCTATGCAGAGCAAGAAAATATCCAGCAGTCACTGATTATAACGGACTCTCTCAGTTCCACCTGTGCAATCCAAAGAATCTACCACAGTCACCCAATAGTTACTGCAATCAAACTACAGATATCCATACTGGCCGCAAAGGGAAATCATGTCACTCTCATTTGGGTACCATGACACATCGGCATAGCTGGTAACAAAGCCGCAGACCAGGCTGCTCTTAAGGCAATATCTGATATGGAAGCAAGAAAGGTCAACCAAACTGTAGTATCTGACTTCAAATCCCATATACAATATGTCATCACCAGAACATGGGAAAACGAGTGGAGCGAATCAAATTTAAAACTTGCAGAAGTAAAACCATCTGTGAAACCTTGGACAAACTCCCCGAGTGATAAAAGATCCCAGGTTATTATATCACGGCTCCGAATCGGTCACACTAGAATCACTCACAGTCATCTACTTGCTGGGACTGACCCTCCCATCTGCGAAGAATGCGGAACAACTATCACGGTGAAACACATTCTAGTTGAGTGCACTAAGTTCCTTGGATACCGACAATTGTGTAACCTCCCTCTGAACCTCAAAGACATTTTGAAAGACAGTCCCACGTCGATCCAAAACGTTCTCAGATACCCGAAAAACATCGATCTTCACCATGAAATTTGAACAATGTTACCATGTTTTGTAATACCTATTGTAACGCGCTAATAACCTGTCATGGTTGATGCGCCAACTTAAATAAAAAAAAACTTCTACCGCAAGGCTATGATACATACGGCAACTTATATGTAGGTATACCAGTGAAAAGGTGGTTCAAATTTCAGTTCAATGAATTTTGAGAAATTTACCTTTCCGCTGGCTACAGGCCATCGGGATTTTTTTTGTAATTTTTTTAATCGTGAAAACATGGTCCTGTGTACTTCTTTCACTTCTAAACCCGCTCTACGTACTCCGATTTAGACGATCTTTATTTTATTTGAAAGAGGAGAGTTTGGAAATGGTCCCATATTTATAAAAAACTTAAATCCGAAATCTCCCTCCCTCCAAAAACCACCCCGGCAGGGGGTGGAGCGTGCAATTTTTCCCGAAAATCGAAAATCTGTTGTAACTTTGCATGAAATATAATATAATATGTTGTACTTATTCATAGGACTACTCTGGAGCATAACGGACCATATTTTCATCCACCTTATCAACCATTACCAGATGATGTTGACTTCAAATATGATGGAAAACCGATGAAATTGTCACCAAAAGCTGAAGAGGTGGCTGGTTTCTATGCAAAGTTGCTGCCCATCAAGAAAAATAAGCGTTTTCCTCGAAATTTCTTTGAAGATGTCGATAACTGAACTAAGCAAATGTGATTTCTATAACATTTATGACTATTATTCAAAACCAGAGAAAGATGATGAAGAGATGAAAAAAATGCAGAATAAGCATGGTTTTTGTAAGATAGACGGACGTGAAGAAAGTATAGCAAATTACAAAGTTGAACCTCCAGGCCTTTTTAGAGGTAGAGGAAATCATCCGAAATCAGGGAAATTGAAGAAGCGCATTCAACCGGAACATGTGACAATTAATTGTAGCAGTGATTGCCAAATAGAGCCACCCCTCGGTCATACTTGGAATAAAGTTATAACTAATAATAAAGTAACTTGGTTAGCTTGTTGGAGTGACAATATTCATAAAACTTACAAATACATCAAGTTAAGTCCCACTTCAAAACTCTTAAATGATTTTGATAGGAATAAGTTTGAGACAGCCAGAAAATTGAATGCCTTCATTGAACAAATTAGAGCCAACTATAGACAAGACTGGGAATCAGATGATCCGGTAACCTGTCAACGTGCAGTGGCTTTGTTTTTCATTGATAAACTTGCATTGAGATGCGGCAACGAAAAGGATGAAGACGAAACGGCAGACACTTTTGGATGTTGCACTCTCCGTTGCTCACATATCGAATTGCAAGAGAACGATAACAATTATCTTGTGTCATTGGATTTCGAGGGTAAGGCTTCCGTCCCGTATGTCAAGAAGGTACAGGTCGAGGAAAAAGTCTTTGAAAATTTGCAATCATTCATGGCCAATAAGGCACCTAGTGATCCTCTGTTCCATTCGCTTGACAGTAGAATTTTGAACACATATCTAAAGGAGCAAATGCCAGATTTGACAGCCAAAGTTTTTCGTACCTACAATGCGTCGATGTTGCTTGATCAGCGGCTTGATGAATTAACAAATGATGATGATGATATCGATGAAAAGATTCAATCGTGTAAAGAGGCTATTAGATCTGCAGCTGATTTGTGTAATCATCGAACGAATGAAAGAATCGCACCCCAAACAACAATGGCTTATTATTTGGATCCTCGAATTATTGTAGCCTGGTGCAAAAAACATCGTGTACCATATGAGAAGATCTATACGCGAAGTTTGGTCAAAAAATTCAAATGGGCCATCGATGAAGTTAACAATAGCAGCGACGATTGGAAATTCATTGTGAATAACGATTCCCAATAAAAAAAGTTTTTGAGTTTTCGTTGAGTTAAACGCCGAAGCTGTGAGCCCATACTATTTATGAAGCAAAATCTTCCCTAAAAATGTCAACTAGGTACAGGGTTATTTATTTTATTTTGACACTCACCTAGGTACCAGCTTTTCATCAGTTTACAACATTGAGAAAAATAATTGAGTCGTATTTTTTTAAATATAACACCTCTTTGTTCTGATTTCAAATATATACCATCTGTCGATATTTGGTTCAATCACTTTTGAATATTTTAGTTTTACATAAATTATTTTTTCTAAAATTTGCATTTTAGAGGGTAGGTTATTATAAACATTTTTTCATATTTTTGGACGAGCTACCACATCCTCAAGTCCTGCGCATATATTATGAACACCCTGTATATCAAGCATTACTTGCATTAACTTCTTGTTTCTGTACCACTTATCTTTTGAATTGACAAACAATAGGATATAATTATTGAGCCCTTCAATACAAAGGGCATGAGGCAAGGGCGTTCGTTATATTTGCTACCCGACGAACTTTTCCTTGATTGATGCAGCTACAAGAACTTACTGGCGTTAACAACGAAGAGCCAGATTAGAATGAATGAATCAGGTTTGTACTCGATTTCACGTGATTTAATTAATTTTGTTATTAATTTATAATACAGGATTTGTACTTGTAGATTCATCTGAATTAACATTATTAGATATCTAATTGGTTCAGTTTTTTACAGGAAATGTTCAAAATGAGAGGTAGAAATTACCCTTCTATCATCGCCGAGGGTAGTAAAATCAGTGGCCTGACGATTTTAAAATATAAGATCTGGTTAATTTTTTTATACGCTTTAAGGAAATTCATATTATTAGGGAGAAAAAAGCATCAATTGATTAAATAAGCAATTATATGAAAGATTTGTTATTACCAATAATATAGAAACATAAAATACAAATATTTTGCTTAAGTTAAAAAATATTAATTTATTCATCTGAATTCTCCGAAAAAATGTCACTTTGACGTCGCCTTCGGCCATACGAGCAGCGCCCTATCATGGTATAAAACTTGAAATACTGATGTCGCAGCTTAGATCGACAAAGGTTGTAGAAGATTTCATGATAATGAGATGCTATGAGACGTATAGCGTGATGTACGTAGTTCGTGATAATAATCATCATTCGTGAAACAAACTATACATTTAGTAGGTATTATTTCAAAATCAAGAAAATGTTTCTACGGCATTTGGGAAAACAATGATTGACAAAAAATATAAATAAGAGAGATAACCGTTTCCAAAGAATATGTTAGAAATTAATTCTAAGACATGAAATGTCACCGTTCAACATAATTATTATATACAGGGTGATTCATTAATACTTAATTGAAAATAGACTTATCTATGCAGGGTGTTCTACGTAGGAATTTTGAAAAATAAAGAATACTTCTTCAAGTAGAATGCATAGGACATTTAGATACATAGAAAGTTTTATAGAATTTAAAATAACAATTGCGCCAGAGGCGTAGAGATTAGGAAGGGTCAGCCTCTTAGTTACAGCTTTATCTACCTATATTCTAATGAATAAAATCGACGTGTATATTTGTGATATCAAAATAACAAGTTTTATCTAAGTGCCTATGCAACATTTTTTTTATAATTTTTGTCTGCCAGTCTGTCAGTAGATATACAAAGAGAGCTCTGGGACGGAAGTGACGTCACAAAGCGCGGTAAATTCAAATTTGACAGTTGACGGATGGTCTGGAATACTGATAGCTGACACGAAACGTCAAGTGAAACTGACAGTTGGCACGTGCCATCTATCACCACGGTGCACATTCGAGGAACTGAGGCACGAATAGTTGGTGTCCAATAGAACGTCACATTTGAATTAAATAATTATTTCAACTCGCAAATTTGAATTTCCCGCTTACGACGTCTCTTCCGTCCCAGAACTCTCTTTGTATATCAACTTCTGCCTGTTTGTTCCGGATAATCGCCGTAACATCTGAACTGATTGCGACTGGGTTTTCACTGGCAGGTAGCTAATGTGATAAGGAATAACTTAGGCTATTTTTATTTTTGAAATAGATCTATACAAATAAATAAAATCGAAATGTATGTTTGTAATTTAAAAAAAGTTTTAAACAATTTCATATGTAACCATATGTGTCACTGATAACAAAAAAGCAATTTTTATCAGTTCTGTCTGTCTGTTTGTTCCGTAACGGCTAATCCGATTCTGACAGGATTTTCAGGCAGGTAGGTAGTTCAAACGAAGCTGTGAGTAACAGCTAACATAAAATAAAGTACAAAGGTATTGTATTTTGTTTTCTTTTATCTAACATGGTGCTTTAATTTTTGAGAAAATGTTGCCCCGTCCATTCCCATTTGGGAGGCGATTTTTAGGGGTTACGAGATGTTGGATTTTAATTTTCTTTTACATACATAAAAATTGCAAACCTACAAATGAATTGGATGGAATTACTAAATACGTTCTTTTACTTTCATTTTGAGTATATAAAATTATTAGTTACAATAAGCAAGATTTTGTTGAAAAGAATACAAAAACATAATCGAAATTATGTACATATTTCCAAGAGTAAAAACATTTTATTTTTATTTGAGAAATACAGAAAAGAATATTTCAACTTTAAGATCATGATATCTAAAACAGTTAATTATAGACTATATTCATCTAACATTTTGCTTCAAGATCATATATATATATATATATATATATATAGATAGCATCCTGGCGCTTCCTAACTTGTAGATGTAAACTAGATCATGACCCTTATCGTCTATGAATGGATGATAAACGAGCCCTCACTGTTCTCGTAAAATGACATTTGCAAGATTTATACTATACAATTCAACAGGTCAAATTATTAAGAAACCTATTTATAATGTTAGTAAAGTTGATTGATTTACTGAGAAACGGCAGTAAAATGATTGAATGAAAATGGGATTTCAAATATTTGTTGTTTATGTTAATCAATCATCAGGTCTCTAGGCCGGGAGGGGGGGGGGTGGTAGAGATGATCCCACCCAAAATTGCCGAGTGCAGATATACAGGTTCTTTCTTATTCATTTAATTGTCATATCACAGATGTTGCTAGGTCATTTTTGAATTTACAAAATTTTTCGAATATTGAAATTTCTAGTGATCAAATTAAAGAAAATATAATTTCGAGTAACGTTTAGATTAGACATAAAAAAAGTAACAAAACCAAAATATGCAAGATTTTTACCGCCGTATTTTCAAATCAGTGAATATAAATTAATGTACATGCAACCATTTTCATGACTATAGTGCCTTTGAAAAAGATAGAGACTATAGACCCTAATTAAATATGCAAAACTTGTACAAGGTGATTCTAAAAATTTTTGGAACTTCTAAAGAAGTTTTAGGACAGAATTGCTAAATGAACCTCCGGAATATAATTAACTACAATTAATTTGAATTCATAAATTTATTAAAATTAAAAGTATATTTAATTAATTAATTTAATTTAACATCTATTTATATAAATTTTATATTTTGTACACGCATAGAAAGATTCATTAATGCTCGTTATCGGAAAGACACTAATCGGAACTTTTCGCATTTTCTTAAATGATAGCTAGATCGTTGTCCATAACGATTACAGAACCTGAGGGGGTTAAATCTAGCATTTGTTGAAAGTATTCTTCAAATAGGTCTGCGTTCATCTCTTCATGATAATCAAATGTACGTTTGGACTCGAACCTTACCTTTTACGAAGCCTATCACGATTACAACACGGGATATTTATTTCTTTTGTATTTTTTCATATTACAGTCATTGGTTCTACTAGAAGCCATTTCAAGGTTATCCATTAGTTCCAAGACACCCTGTATATATCTGCCACTTTATACTATAGCAATCCAAAACTAAAAAGTTTATCTGCTTCACAGACTTTTAAATCAGTATGCCTTCTAGATTTTTGACGAAGATACGTCAATATATTCATTGAAATGCGCCACAGGAACAGAATCGACTTCCCTTGACAATATTATTTTTCATCACTGTTTTGTTTTTGCATCAAAGAACAATATGATGCGTGGACAACAAAGGCTCATTTTTTCTCTAAAAGTAAAAGCCTTCAGCCCAGTCAACGAAGTCATAAAATGCTGACATAGATATAATTGCTAAAAGCTGTAAAAGTTAACTTATATGAAATATGATGAGATATTAACAAAAAATTTCTGATGATTCGTTGCCATCGGAAAAGTAATTGTCACGATCATTTTTATAGAAAACTGCTTCATATCTATAGTTCAAATATATTTTCACTGACATTTAGGCAATGGCCAGTTTCTGAGATTTAAAAAAAAATTGTCGGCCGCCATTTTGAAATTACAAGTTCAAGTATGCCTGTTAACGAACTCGACAAATAAAAACATACGGAATATTTACTTGAAAACGGTTGGCTCTTTCAATGCTTAACAAAAGTACCTTTTTTACCGACTTTCCAAACAGAGGAAGTATACAATTCGACAATCTGTTTTTTTATGTTCCTTCGCGCCTTTAACATAGTAAATTTGCTCCGATTTTAATGTTTTCATTTGAAAGAGGCTTCATGAGAAATGTCCCAAAAAAGTCCAGCATCTCCTTCAGCCCAATGGAGGCGGGCGGGATGCTCATAGCCATATATAACGTATATAACTTCAACTGACTGGACTATTTCAAGCAGCGACGGAGAACGCCAAAAGTGAATGAGAAAACAAAGCCAACTAGGTAGGTATATATATAACACAGTTCTACCTACTTTATTTTCTCTCACTCTCTGCACATAATAATCTTCAGTAAAGTAATTGAAACCGATATTAATTCCTGTTGAATAAACCATGGCCGCTCTATGGGCGCACGTTTTCCCCATACCTATTTTCTAGAGCAAGAGCTGAGAGCAAAAAAAACTGACCGATCGAATAATAACAGAAGAAAATGCATTGGAAATTTTAGTTTTCTCTGCGAACATAAGAAAAACATGCAGTTCCTGGCCAACAAATTTTTACTTCTTACGTAACAACCTCATACTCTAACGCTAACATTATCATAAAATTAACCTGAAAATAACCTATGTCTATGATCAACATTGTCTTGGAAACTAGAACTGATACAATCAATTTCTTTATATTATTATGTAAATTAACACATTAGCTAGAAGGTATATTTTTTAGAAAATGCATAAAATGAGTTGGTAGAGCAAAAATTAATTTCTAAAGAAAGCATTATGGAAAAAGGATGAGAGAAAAATATAAATAAAAGAGATAACTGTTGCCAAAGCAAAGACTGAAAATAATTTTAGTACGTGAAATATCAACGTTGAACATAATTCATAAATATAGAATGATTAATTTATAATAATTGGAACTATTTTAACTGGTAAATCTTGAACTCAAAGTATCTAAAAATAACATGGCTCACAGTTAGACGGTTTTCTGACGTCAGCTCTTCGACTATTGGATGGATACTCGTTTTCTGCGCGCTTGCAGTAGGATGATAGTGGTAGTGCGGGTGTTCCTCTCTTCTGAGGTATAATTTCCCACTTTATCCCCTTTCTTCAACGACTGCTGATGGAATGGAAAGTTGAAGCATTGCGGCCTGCTGACCTTTAGTATATAGATAATAATATAAATCGAGAGTTGTCCAGTCACTTCTTATCTTATCTGGAAGCTGGGCTTTGTTTCAGGAAGGAAGGAGGCAGTACAAAGCCTTTTCATCGCGGCAGTAGAATGTTAATCTAGAAACAAGGTTTTGACAATATACCTGTCACTGTCGTTATTGCGTACAATGGTCGTTCCAACAGCAGGGGTATCTGATTACTGATTACCAATCGCTTAGAAACCTATTGTAACGGGTATTTAAAATGACTGGGATTATTTTATCTTCAAGTTTATTTATTTACTCAATAAAATAACACAGATTATTTAAATACACAATTTATATATCTCTATCGACTACTATGTACAATTTTATTATTTACATTATTTACAACCGAATTCGAACCGAGCACCGTACTCCCGGTCTTCACCATACTCCGGTCTGCACCGTACTACCGGTCTCCACCGTACCACTGGTCTTCACCGCACTACCGGTCTCCACCGCACTACCGGTCTCCAACGTATTCACCGTACTCACTCAACTAATGCACTGGACTGACTCACTGACTGAACTCCGCAGCAAATACATGCCAAGGTCAAGATTGTATTCAGAAACATCTAGTGAGTTCGTGCTATTGGTGGTATGTTCGTGGCGTTGGAAGATTCTAGATGGAGGGGACTTGCCTTTGTATTAGAGAGGATTTGCTTGGCTGCGGCGTTCAGTCAGTATAGTGCAGTGGAGTGAGTCAGTACGGCGGTACGGTGGAGACCAGCGGTACGGTAAAGACCGCAGTAAAGTGGAGACCGGCCGTACGGTAAGTTCGGTAGTACGGTGGAGCACGGTGGTACGATGCAGTCCGACAGTTTGGAGTAGTTGGGTCATCAACAAGGTAAATAAATAATGCTCGGTTCGAATGCGTTTGTAGTTTTTATAAATAATCTATGATATTTTAGTGTGTAAATAAATAAACTATGAAGACAAATTATTATTCCTAGTCAATTTTATATGCCGTTACAAAACATTGCGAGTGAACTGAATTAAAAATAATAATTTCTTACTACTCTTGTATTTAGTTAATAGACAAAAAAATTATTTGGATATTCAAGGAAATAACATAGAAATACGGTGTTGTAGAACTGAGTTTTTGCTTCATATTGTAACGTTTAACCCTGTGCTAAACGTTGTGGGGTGAGTTCACTTGCGTAGTACATCTGTCACAACTTGTCACTTTGACTATATATATATATATATATATATATATATATATATATATATCTGAATCATGATATGACATTCATCGAGAATGTTCTATGATTATCTAGACGAACATTATAATGTTCTAGAGCCTTGTCAAACTGACAATACTATGACAAATTGTACCTCACATATAGTTTCTGGAAGAATCGTGAATAAATCTACCAACTCTAGAACTAATTAATGAACTATACATGAAACAACTATAGCAAAAAAGGAATTAGAACAAATACAAACTAAAAGAAATTATAACAGTAAGTACATGATCCATCTATCCACGTTACAATATTTTTCTTCTTACACAGGTTTGATTAGCCAAATTACATCTACCTTACTAATGCTGTCAGTTAATGAGGGTATGAGCCATATTTTCTCTGTAACTCGCTTTAAATCTTTAGATTTTCCAAATTTTAATTAAACACCTTGTCTATATTTTTAGATTGATAGATACAGTAACAAAACCAACAATAACACTCTGACTCCTTAACAAACATCTCTTCTGCGTCATCATCCATTCAGAAAAAATTTCGCCAACTTTTACATTTCGATAAAAGTATCTCTGTACCTATATATATATAAAAGGATCGCGACAAAACGTTGATTCTGCCAATCAAAGGGCGATATGGGATTGTGCGCTGCATCTTACCCACCCCCTCATCACTGGCTGGTTTATAAGCGAGCTGTATGGGGACGGCGAACGCCGTCTCTGCTTGAGCATCGACGAGGCGCGAATAGAAGAGATAGTAGTTATGAGTGGCTCCGGCAAACCGCTCCTCGGCCTCTGGCTCTACCGAAGCGGCGAAGATTGGAGCTACAAGGAAGAGGCTCCAATACCCCTTAAAAAACAGGTGAGTACGTCACTGTGCGTATATGATTTTTTCTTACCCATACAACATGTCACTGTGATAGCATTAAGACGAAAAATTATATATTTTCCTTCTTTTACTGCCACCACATTTTCCAACAAGTTTTAAACTCCAACAAAATGGACATAAATAGTGCACTGGAATATAAGAAATAATATGAATTGTGCCATTGTAGTTTGTTGTTGTAGGCATCAACTCCAAAAGTACCAGCACCAATAGAATTAATATTATTTTGTATTTTTTAGAGCACCAACTAATAAAGTCGGTCAAATTTTTTGTAAAAAATATTTATTTCGCACTTTTGAGTGTAGCAATTGTCATGAAAATCGTTACTTGTACCTGTTATTATTCAGAGATCTCAAAATATCGCGGCGTAGATACTTATATATATTTCAGACTCTACTGCTGTAACTCTAGAACCTCAACTTTTAAAATATTCAATTTGAATGGTGCTACCTTTAATTTGGCCATCTCATATTAACAATTTTCGAAAAAAATTGCCTTCTACATAGCAGAAATACACATATCACATATTTCAGACTTTACCATTGCTGTAACTCAAAAACCGCAACTCTTTTAAAAAAAAATTCAATTTAAAATCTTCCATATATGGTCTCATCTTTAATCTTGCAGTCTCAGATTTTCGAGAAAAATTGCCTCCTAGACCCCCCGACGGTTTTTGGAGGGAACGCGATTTTGGATTTGAGTTATTTCTTAATATGGGATCATTTCTCATTTTTCCTCTTTCAAATGAAACAAAAATCGTCTAGATTGGAGAACGTTTTCTATACAAACGCGAAAAGCAAACATACAACCGAATTATATATCTGCTCCTTTTTCAATTTAAAATATGGTCAATTCTATTGGTGCTGGTAATTCCGAAATGGAGGGGGGAAGGAGTAAACACAAAACGTTTGGTACCAACTTCAAAAATATCTGCATCAATAATTAGAATTGAGCTTATTTTGATTTTTTCAGTACACCAATGATCTTGCTCTTTTCTTGTGTACTGTTTCGGAAAAACTTTTGGTTTGAAAAAATCTCCAATTTTCCATTAATCTTTCTTAATCTTGTCACATAAAATTTTCAATGCTCCAAAAAATTGCCCCTCCAACTTTTTTGGGTGAACAACATATTATTAACAATCTATGAATTATTTCCTTTTACCATTTACATTTATAGTTTTTCTACTTTCTTTTATTTGGTGAAAAATTATGAACTATTATGTTACGTTTCATGGCAAACGTAAGAATATTTTCACAACTTGATTACAAAACATCGACTTGGATCAACTTTCTAAAATATAATGTAACTAATCCTTCCCTAGATTGTAGATTAAAGGGATTTTCATTGCACTGTGACCTTGAGGTCTATTGTGTTTCCCCCCCATCAGAGCTGTTCTCGCCATTACGTAGTCTACAGCTCGCCCTCCAGTTCCAGGGTACTGATGAAATCCAGAATCTGGGATGGCTTCATGGAGATTACTTCCTCATTTCTGCATGTTTCTTGTCCAAAGCATTGATTGCGTTGGCTAGTCATGACGAGGCATTCCGTCACCAGGTGATCCGGAGTTTCCTCCTCCTCCCCACAGAATGTGCGCTCGTCGTTCTCTGCTAGACCCATTCTCGTTAGGTGCTTCCTGAGGCGACAATGCCCAGTAAAATATCCAGGGAGGACGTGTAGCATATTCTTGATAAGATCCAGATACTTCTTAGATTTTGCAGTATTAAAGCTTCCAAGAAACTTTTTGGAATGATCCAACTCAAGGAGAATCCGCCAGAGGGTTTCTCTTTCGGTTTTTTCCTTCTCCAGAAACTCTTGCTTGTAGGTAAATTTACCTGTACCACAGAAAGGTTCAGGGCCAATGCAAGGAGTTCGTGCTCCTTTTCTGGCAAGTGTGTTGGCCGCTTCATTCCCTTTGATTCTTGAGTGACCAGGAATCCAGACTAAACAGACCTTATTTTTCTTGCTTATTTTGTTGAGTTTTCTTCGGCACTCCCATACCATCCTAGAATCGATAATATGAGAGCTCAGTGCATTCTTTTGAAGAGCTTGGATTGTGGGCTCCCTTTCCCAATCCTTACCTAAGAAATGTTCTAAGTTATCGGTATGCGTTAAGTACTTTAGGACAAAATTCATATTGGATTTGATTCAACGGCTATTGGACAAATGTACGTTAGATTTTTTTTTTCAATAAAAACCATTTTCACAGTAATATCTGTATCTATATTTTTCAAAAATTATTAAAATACTAGCTAGTTGCCCGCTACTTCGTGATCGTGCAACTTACTTTCATGCTTCTTATTGCTTTTTATATATGTTTGTTCGTGCGTTTACGAAAAATACAAAATTATATTAATTCTAATAAAACTTATGTATTTTGTATTTTTCAGTGCAGCAACTAAAGTTGTTGCTATTTTTTTTAATATTGTGTCTCATACTTCCGTAATTATTGAAAATATCTCCAATAAAAAAATTGCACACATCAACTGCTAAGAAAATAATTTTAATAATTCTATATCTATATTTTGCCATATTATTATTATTGTTATTATTTTGTCATTGGCATAACGTTGTTCATTCTTAATTACCTGTACACTTTTAAAAATGCACTTATGCAACTTGAGTCATTAAAAATAGTTTAGAAAAAGGGCTCATTTACAAATATTCTACAATTGCCAATTTTCAGTTCAAACCGAGTGACAATACCATAAAGGTTTTGTTGTTTGATACTTTATAAATTTTCGTTTTTTTTTTCTAATCAATAATGGAATTAATTTCTAATTTATTCAGTAATATTTTCCAACAGGTGAGATGTCTTTTTATTCTATCTTCTTCTAAATTAAGCAACGACTTCTGACTATCATTATATATTTTATAGATACATAACCACAAAAAAATGTTGGTGCCAACTTTAGCTATAAAAGACACCTTAAAAAACCCACCAACTTTATAATATTAATAATTCCTATATTATGTGGTTTTATTTCATATTTTCATCTGCTAAGCAGGTTACAGTTATTTATTTAACAAATTTGTCATCAATAAACTAACTGACTCAAATAAATAATTAATATTCTCTTAATAATTCAGCAAGAAATAATATTTCACAAGTTGTATTGATAGTAGATACTCCAGAACACAAAACAGTAACAAAAAAGTTATTTCGATGAAAAAAGTTATATCCCCCAACGGGGATTCGATCCACTTATCCCTGTTTCTTCGCTATCTAACAGCCAGATCACTTTTCCAACCGGCTACGGCGCCGTTAAAATTTCGCGAAATACTTTAGAACTTAAACACAAGCCGTTATACAAAATAGTAATTAATTCATAAATTAGCATATTAATGCTAAATCAGTTGATCAAGATCTATACCACACAATATTATTGTATCAATATTTAAAATTATACCTACGTGCTTACGAAATAAGTAACACATTTTTTTCCATTCTCAGAGCCCTAATAATATTCTACAATTCTCAAGTGCAAATATTTCAATAAATTATGACAAGGACCAGTCATTGATACTCTTTTGTTAGTTGGTCGTTTCACGTTTTTTGCAGTTCTCCCAGTCCAGCGAAGATAGTGGCAATAAGGGGGCAACGGAACCAGTTGAAAAGGAAAGAATATCGATAATATTCACCCTCAAGAATCAGGTGGGCGGTTTGGTGAGAGCTCTGCAAGCCTTCCAAGATCTCGGCATCAATGTGCAGCACATTGAGTCGAGACCATCACAAACTGAAGACAATCAATCTGACATTTTGGTGGACGTTGAGTGCGAACCAAAAAAGGTTGGTACCTAACATGTTATTTTTATCAATTGTTTGCGATTGTTGTCGATTTCTCCATTAATATAAGCAGTTGTCTCCTTTGCTGCTTTAATATTTATCTTTTCATTCATCGTATTTCCCCTTTATAACTTGGATGGATCAGGTGGAACAACTGGGCAGGCTGTTGAAAAGAGAAGTTGTTACAATGGTAATAGGAACATACGGTAATGGCGAAGAAGAATTTCCACCTCCAACTCCACTCTCATCAACTGCTAGCTTTGGTAAGCAATCACCTATTTCTGAACGAGTTAAAAAAAATAGGAGGAGGTATACAATTCGGTTGCATGTTTGCTTTTCTTATTGCTCTTCGCACGTTTTGAAGAGTTGAGAAATGGTCCCATATTTAGAAAAACTCAAATTCGAAACTGCCCTCGAAGGAGTAGCGGGGGAAAAAATCTCGAAAATCGAAAGTCTGAGACGACATAAATGAAGATGAGACCAAATCTGGAAACGTTTAAATTGAACCTTTTTTCAATACAGTGACGGTTTTCGATTTACAGCAATGGTAGAGTAAATTTTTTCGAAAATTAAAAATATGAGACGGTCAAATTAAAGAAGAGATTATATGTAGCAACATTTAGATTGGACATTATTCAAATGAAGTTACGTTTTTCGAGTTACAGCAGTATAGTTTAAAATATGTTTATTCCAAATTACAAACTAATATTAATTCTATTGGTGCTGGTCCTTGTGGAGTTGATGCCTATAACAACACAAACTACAACGGCACAACTTCAAAATTACCAGCACCAATGGAATTATTATTATTTTTGTATCTTTCAGTGCACCCACTTATATAGTCCAATTTTTCGTAAGAAAATATTTATTCACACATACATATTTGTTCTTCTATTGCACCCCAGACGTATTCCATCTATTCTTCACTGTCAAATTTTATTTCGTAATCTTTACAAGTTACTATTGGACCAAAACGCATTTTTCTACTCTTTATAGATAGTATTTCCAAAAAAAAGAGGTGTTTTTTTCTCGAAAATCGAAAATTTTATATGTATCAAAGGGAAGATCAAATAAAATAACGGTAAAAGTCTAGTATAGCGGCTTTTGTTAAAAGCCAAAAGATTTTTTTAAGGATTTGTTTATAAAAAAGGTGTTCCTAGGACATACGACTTTTAGCTGGAATTTTCGATTTGGAAATATGTTTTCAATCCCAAATAGTATATAATCATCCTTGCATTCTATTAACGGCTGATATCCGTCAAAATTAGCAAACATATGCCTGAAAATACTAAACATAAGTTAGCGAAAAAGTGAGGTTAAACGAATTGATGATTGTCTTGTGCAGTACATTCAACAATCAAGTGCCGTTAATATCATTGTTGCCAACGCTGCCAGTATAACTTCCGTAACTTAGGATTATTTCATGAATTACATTTCCAAGAATATTTGTTTTCAAAAAAATTAATCACAATATCTTCTAGTAAAACAATCACTGAATTCATATTTTCAAAAGCCGGAAGACAAAGTTCGTCACCTTCGTCATCAAAAGTTGCCATATTATCGTTATTTTGGCAGTTTTGGCAACATTGGAATTAGCAGTTTTTAAACGTCAAATACACTGCACAAGTCAATTATCAATTCGTTTAACGTTACTTTTTTGCGAAGTTATATTCACTTTTTTTAAGAATATTTTTGCTAATATTGAAGGATGTTAGTGTGAGTATTTGGGATTGAAAATTGCTTCCAAATCAAAATTCCACCCAAAAGTCGCAAGAACACCATTTTTTACTTTTTTTAATCATTAAAACTAGCGTCTTCCTTCCGCCTCAATTTTTATTAAAAGTTATGCTAATATAGGTACATCTATTTTGACAAAAATTTGATTTCTTAAAGCTTTTTTAACAAAAGCCGCTAAACTAGACTATTACCAAAATAAATTTTGTGGATCCCAGTTAAAGCCTACAAAAGTTCGAGGTTTACTGAATTTTTAAGTGATGTCATTTGTCTTCCATCAACTAAACAAACTGTGAAATATCATAAACAGAATAAACAGTCCTTTTAACAATAGCTGGCCATTTTTCTTGTATCAGCATTTAATCTTTCTGAAATAAAAAAGTATCAGTCAAACTCTATTCAGCTACTTGACAAATGAACGTAAAGGTTATAGTTGTCGCGCTGAAAGGAGTTTTATGTCCATAAATAATAATGTTGATTGAATTGAGAAGAATAAATATTGTGCTACGTCAATGAATTTTATGACGCTTTATAGATACCTAACCCTAAATAAATATCAATTATAATAAAATTCTTATTTTATAGCCCGATTCTGACGCAGATCTGCTATTTTTCCCCTAAAATAAATTATATACGCAGCTAATACTTAGTTCTTACTTTTCTCACTAGGTGCGTGATACACTATTTGTTCGTTCCACGTGATTTATCTAGATATAGTCTACTAAAACACATACGTACGCTACTAATTTAAGAATTAACTGCGGTGGTCTAATCATAAATTAGGTTTATGACTCTTATGTCAGTCTTATGGTAGGACAGTGTTTTGTTTTTTTTATTTTAATACGGTACTAGCTAGTACCGAACTAAGATTGGATTATGAATACGCCTGATAGAAATAATACTCTATGCTATAATATAATAAATTCAAAACATAAGGAGGAAGACAATTCAATTGTATTGTTCTTTTTTTTCAAATGAAATCAATCAATTAGATCTCCCCGAACTCAACCTTTTTTTCGTTCAGTAATTTCGAAGAAAATAAATTATGACAGACGGAACATCATTTGAAAGAGCAGAGTCAATAAATGGAAAAAATCATCCAACATTTCCTTGCTCCAAAAAACTGCCCACAAAAGAGGTGGAGGAGACAATTTTTTTCTAAAATTTTAATAAAAACAAATTATCTCCTATTTTTTAAGTGTATCAATTGTTATCAGTCGTCATCAAAATCGTTAAAAATTCACTCATATCTAGGTATTTATAATTGTTGTAACTCGGAAACCGTTGAAACTGTTGAAAAATATCCAATTTAAACTTGGCCCAGATATGGTTCCATCTGTAATTTTGCCGTCTCGAATTTCCTTTCTCTTTGGGAGAAGTTCCTCTAGGAAAGAAATGTTTTATTTCAAATATAGGACCATATCTCAGCATTCTTCTATCTGGGAGATCGGCCAAAATTATTATTTATTCATAATATACATGTGCAGATTTTGATGAGATGCCTTGGTTCCCAAAAAGTATATCTGAGCTAGATCGCGCTCAGAACGTCCTTATGTACGGCAGTGAATTGGATGCTGATCATCCAGGATTCAAGGATCCTGTGTACAGGAAAAGGAGAGAAGAATTTTATAGGATAGCTATGAATTACAAACAGTAAGTGACTTAATTTTGCAGGACCTCTTAGATTGTGAAATTAATAAATTGTTTATTTCATCAAATTCCAGTGGACAACCAATACCAAAAGTAAAATATACACAAGATGAAATAAAAACCTGGTAAGTTAAGATTAGGCACCTAAATGCAAGTTGATCAAAAAAAGTCTACATCCTCATTTAAGGCGTTTCATTCGAACTCTTCGATGACTTGAGTTTTATTTATACAGGGTGTATGTCAAAACATGCTGTGACTATCACTAGATTATTTTGTTAATGAGACAGGTTGATTAATTGAGGTCGAGCATTTGAAGTTTTTAACTTGCAGTCAGATTACACTTTTGAAATTGGTGTGTCAGCTTCAGTCATGTTCTACATAAAGCATTATTTGTCCTATAGCTTGACTGGATGTTCCAAGAAGTCGGTAACAACGTTTATATATCAAATGGAAACCTATATTATTTCACACATCGATTAGTTTTCAAATTCTGTATAGAATCAACCGCCAACCGCCCAAAACCCAAGTTATAATAACCATAACCTATCTTTATCTTTTAACCTTTTTGACATGTATCAATGTCAATTTGCCTGAAAGAAATGACCGACCAATATATGATTTCGAGATACTAAACACAACAAGCGTTTTGTTTAACGATACCAATCGAAACATCGAAACTAGCCGAACTTTCAAACGCACCAATCATGTATCAGAAATTTGAGAAACTATAAATACCTGAGTTCGCAAGATTGATTTCTTTTTAATGTATAACAATTAAAAAGTTAAAACGCCATCATTTGGATGTCGATTAATATCATCAGGATTTCAACATCGATGATTTAAGCTTCCAAGTGGTCTTAAACACCTATATAAATAAACCCCAGTCTCGAATGAACAGGAAACGCTATAGATAGATAGACAGACAAACAAGCTTTTCAGATTCACCCATTCAACCGTGCGCTCTCGAACTCGTAGAGAGTTTCGATTTTATTTTCTGTCTCTTTTAATTCAATCATTCAATTATCTTTTGAAGTTTACCGACGATTGCAATCGGCTCAGAGATTGAAGAAGTATATATATATAGTTATATATAAAAGTATATATGTCATGTGGATTGATTCTAGCCTCTGGAAACTTGAATGTATTTCCGTAGGTTTCATACAAGCACAAGGGCTAAATGTTACTGATTTAAATGGGGGAGAGTGGAGCAAATGAAAATAAGTAATAACATTGGAGTTTATACATATATAACATTGGTATTTGAAGACAATTTCATATGAGAGCTAGGGCTGCGTACTTTAGATTTCACAATAAAGGGGGTTATGAGAAAAATATATTTAATCTAACCTGATTTCGTGTTGATCAACTTCGGTAGGAGAGAGTGGAGCAAATTTCTAAGAAAATAAATAAATTTATTAGAATTTAAAGCTTTAATTATTATATTTTGTTGATGATTTTTACTTTATAGGGGCACTGTTTTACGCGAACTGCAAATACTATACCAAAAGCACGCATGCAAAGAGTACCTGGACAATTGGCCACAACTGGTCAAATACTGCGGTTACAGAGAGGACAACATACCACAGCTGCAAGACATCAGTGTATTTTTGAAACGTAAAACCGGTTTCCAGCTGCGACCTGTCGCCGGCTACCTGAGCCCTAGGGATTTCCTGTCTGGACTGGCATTCAGGGTGTTTCATTGCACGCAATACATCAGGCATTCATCGGATCCCTTCTACACACCCGAACCGTAAGTTTTACTCTACACAGGTGCAGGAAAAGTTAATAAATTATGAAATTTTAAGTCTCTTAACTTTTTTATCTTTGACTACTCTAAAAGCCCAGTTTATAATGTCCGGTTGACCGAAGGTTGAAACTCAACCGACGGTCAACTTTGACTTTCTGTAATATAAACCTTCAACCCAAGGTTGAAATGACAGCAACTGACAGTTTTTTCAAACATTTTAACTGTAGATTTTACGCGGTTGATCAACCGACGGTAGAAATGTCCTTTATAAAACTGGCCCTAAGGGTAGCATGTTAACGTTAAACTGTCTATCATAACCTTTTTCTTGGAAACCATACCTAATACGGCCAAATTACGGCCATGATATAAAAACAAAATATGTATGTCTCGTGAATACGGCATTATGGGAAAAACGATGACACAAAATATAACAGCTGCCGAAATGACAGAAGACATAATAAAAATAATAAGATACGTCAAATGTCAACGTTCAAATTCCATATTCCATCTCCAATCAGAGACAACCATGGTTGTCTCTGCTCTAATCACTTTATATACCTACGGCAAGGAGAGAAGAGTCTTTTTAGCCTACGGTATGGTTATTGTGATAGTTAATTACATGATATCTATAACATAATATCAAGTAAAAAAATACTCTTAACATTATATGATATTAGCTAGGAACCTCCATTTTGATTCTGAATATTCAAATTTATTAGTTGTTATTATTTCATTTGTAACATACCATTGTGAAACTATCTTACTAGATTTAATTTTCGGAAATACCTACCTAACTTTGTAAGTGATTCGTCATGTAGACACAATTTGGGACACAGCCAACGTCTTCTTGCAAATAAGATTAGTATAGGCTTACATATTATTACAAAAGGTATTTCTTACAGAGATTGTTGCCATGAGCTTCTAGGACATATGCCACTGCTTGCAAACCCTAGCTTTGCACAATTCTCCCAAGAATTGGGACTAGCTTCACTTGGTGCTTCTGAAGAAGATGTCAATAAACTAGCAACGGTGAGATGAATACAATAATTATATTTCCTCTTTAAATTAACATTAATTTATTACATTTAATAATCTCTCAGCTTTATTTCTTCACTGTTGAATTCGGTATGGCCAAGGAAAATGGCGAACTCAAAATATATGGAGCTGGCCTACTTAGTTCGGTGGCAGAATTGAAACACGCTGTAACTTCTCCAGACAAAGTGAAACGTTTTGATCCCGACCTAACTTGCAAACAGGAATGTATAATAACTGATTTCCAACTAGGCTACTGGTATACTGATTCCTTTGAGGAGGCCAAAGAAAAAATGAGGTAGGTATAACTCAAAAAATTGTATGAATATATTATAAAGTGTGTGGATGGGAAAAGCATTACTATTTCGAGAACACCCTAACAGGATACCAAGATTTAATGGGAAAGATTTGTTGATCTTCTATATTAAGTAGTTTTAAGTGATTTGTTTTTTTCCTGCTCATTATAGGTACCTATATGTTTTTTCTAGGCGATACTTTTTGAAAAAATGAATGATTTGATCTCAATGTTGACCTATGTCTCATTACATTTTTTCTTCTATTATTCCAGGAGATATGCTGACCAGATACAAAAACCTTTTGGTCTTCGCTACAATCCCTACACGCAAAGCGTGGAGGTTCTGAGCAATGCTCAGAAAATAACAGCGGTTGTTTCTGAGCTCAGAGGTGATTTGTGTATTGTCAACAGTGCTCTCAAAAAAATCAGCGCGAAAGATTCCACGCTTGATATCAATCATATTGCTGATCTTTTACAAAAGGGATTGGTGACTGCAAATGAAGAACAAGGAGAAAAAAAAGTGGCTACGAATTTAATAAATGGAAAATAATTTATTTCTTATTATGTAACTATATAAAATATATGAACAGATTAAAAAAATACTTGGCTGTCTTAATTTTGTATGGGAGCTTCCAACAAGAATAAAACTCTTCAGATTTGTGTTGAAAAACCTATTAATATGACGTCAGACACTGTAGCTGGGGTCAGAATCTGTTTTCAAAAAAGAGATTGTTTTTATTGGTTTAAAGTCCATATTTACAAACTAATACGAATCTTGCAGTGTGTTCCTAAATACGAAACATTAGCCTGGCCAGGCTTAAATTATGCCATCAGTCAATGTCATATTTCTATATTAAGTGAATAAGACGGCCCTTTTAACCCTGGCCAGGCTAATGTTTTGAATTTTGGAACAGCCAGCATAATTTCTAATCTATATGATACACTTACATGTGACGTCAGCACTAATGGAACGTATGACGATGTAATAAACAGAGCTTGAAATAATAATCAGAGATATCTCTGTAATAATACACAATCAAAGAAGCACTTCTAAGCTTGCATCTGAGTTGAACACACCCTATGAAGTGTTTGACAACTGACATTGACTATTGACTTCTCAGATGACATTTGACAGCATTCAAAAAATTCACAAACAGATTAGGAATTCCTTGTCTAAGTTCACAATTCACAAATAACGTTATTAACTAAAAAAATATGGCAAGCTGAAGAAGTTGTTATAATTAATATATTGTAAGTTGTTAGTTATTTTCTATAAGTTGTAATTTGTTAAGTTAGAAAGCGATGACACGACATGCCAGAAACTGCACTGCAGGTGCTGTATATACCTATAATGAAAAAAAGAAGGACGCTCAAGCTTCAGGATATGGAACGAACGCCAAACGATTGGGTAAAGATTCGGTGAAAGATTTTGATTGTTGCTCTTTATCACTTCAGCCTTGCCGTAATCCCGTCATAACGTGAGTATGATGTTATTACAAGCTCTTTGATGCACCTCCATGACGTGATTTATTTTTCTTCAGAAAGGATGGTTTTCTATTCGATAAGGAAGTTATATTGGAGTATATTATTAAGAAGAAAAATGATTACAGCCGAAAATTGAAGGAGTACGAAAGACTGAAGAAAAAAGAAGAAGAGGAAGATGCTGAGAAAGCTGAGAGTGAGATTAACAAGAAAATCACGACATTCTTGAAAGATGAAAACGATATTGTCAGTAAACCTATCGGTGGATTCAAGTCTGGTAATTTAATGTTATATTTTGACAATTTTCTCATTCTTCAACTGTCTATTTGATGATTGTAGATGAACCATCGACCTCCTCCTCAATATCTAATATGTTCCAAAATAAGGCAAAAGAACTACCCAGCTTCTGGGTACCATCACAAACGCCTAGTGCCGAAAAAAAGAAGCTGGTAAAGCCGGTACGTTCACGGAAGCTGCTGTAAATTCATTCATTTTCATTTCATGTCTCCTTTTTTCCAGGACCCGACCATATTATGTCCCGTCTCGCAGCGGCCATTGAAAGTGAAAGATTTGATCGATGTGAAATTTACACCGGTCAAAGATGAGGGTGATAAAAAATCAATTCACACTAAAGAAAATCGATACATGTGTGCTGTAACGCATGATATTTTGAGTAATTCGATCCCATGTGCTGTTCTCAGGCCAACGTAAGTTTGCCTTTCATTTCGTGGGTTGGCTCACATTCTCTTTAGCGAAAATGCGCTGCTCTCCCGAGTCGAATGACACCAATTCTATTGACTGGAGACTACTCGTTCAAAAGTTATTTTATTCATTTTGTGTCTGTTTTCAGTGTTCAATGATGAATTAGTCGGAAATTGAGGTTATGTGAATTTAAAATATAAGTTCGAATTCTCTTTTTTCATATTTAATACTAGGTATCTAAAGTGTTTTCGACTAGGTTTATTCTATTCAGTTTTACTAATATTTGTTTCACTGTTGTTTATATTATAGAGTCTGAGGACCATTTTGTCGAATTTAATACAGTTAACTTTATTAATTTCTTGCTATTTGCTATAGCAAAATATATTTTCATGTTCTATGGTTTTCCTTGCTTTTAAAAATATTTGCGCAATATTTTTCTTTATTAGAACTCATTCTAAAATTATGTTTTATTATTTTAGAGAAGAGAACTGAAAATAACCAAATAATATAATCGAAAAAAGTACAACATCGGGACACATTATATCCCTGGGTTTTATTTAGTAATATTTTAGAATTTCTTCAATTCTAGAGGTGATGTTGTTACCATGGAGGGTGTTGAGAAGCTTATCAAAAAGGATTGGTTGCATCCTCTTACGGGACAGCGCTTGAAGGAGAAAGACATTATTGTAATGCAGCGGGTGAGGATACTAATTTATTTATCGATTTCTGTATGATTTTTTTAATTTATCAATTTAGAATAATACAACCTTACTGATTTGTCACATTAGTTCATTGATGAAGTATACAGGGAAACTACCTTCCCAATAATTATGCTGAAGGGCTTGAGGGTAGTTCATCCATTTCATTTTATAGAAAATAGGTGCGGGTGATTGAAGGAGGCCAGGCAAATTCTGGTTAACCAAGTTGTTCACATTTCTTGAAATCCGAATTGGGTTGTTTCAAAATGACACCCTTTTTGTTATATATGACTATATGAATAACCCCTTGTGTACTGCGTTGTATTTTATTTATTCCCTTTATTTTTAGGGTGGTACGGGTTATGCCTTGACGAATGAGAAGCTTGAAGCAAAGCAGGCAAGACCAGCCCTCCAAGCTTAAGGAAGGAATACTTGGTGATTTTTTTAATTATTCGAATGCGTTGTATTATAGCACTATTTTATAGATTAAAATGTAGCTCACCATTTTAATTTTTATTGTAAATCATACCCTTCATCGAATACTTCACGCACCCCTCATATTTTCTTAAATACTTCTCTTACTTCCCTCGTATATTTTGAACTGCTTTTTCTATACCCCTCGTATAAAACAAATTCTCAGATAACCCTCGTGTTTTTCTTACTACTTCTCTTACACACCTTGTATAATCCAACCTACTTCTCTTATGCCCCTCGTATATTCTTACTTTCTGACTCCCCTCCTACTAATTCTCGTACATTCCCCTTATATAAGCGCTTCTAAACAACTTTTATGCCCCTCGTATTTTCTAACACTACTTTTATACCACTCGTATTTAAATACTTCTCTCACAACCCTCGTATATGAACAAACCAGTTCTTAGATTATGGGATAGATGGAGCTAGTGCCTAAACTAGTTCCATCATTGCCGTATAGATGACGCCGGTAATATTAAAAATAGTTGACATATTACTTAATAGATGGCACCAGTGTTAGATTACCGCCCAAACTACTTCTCTTACAACCCTCGTATATGTATAAAAAAGTTCTTAAATTATATGGTAGATGGCAGTAGTTGTCTAAACTAGTTCAAGCATTGCCTGATAGATGGCGCCGGTAGGATAAAATAGTTGAAATACAACTTAATAAATAGCACAATCTAAGCTTGCCCAAACTAATTCTCACAACACCACATATATAAATGAAAGTTCTTGGATTATATGATAGATGGCGCTAGTTGTTTAAGCTAGTCCTAACATTACCAAATAGATGACGCTAGTAGTAAAAATAGTTCGAACTTTGTTTAATAGATGGCACTAGTTTCAGCTTGTGTTAAGTAGTTCATCTACCAACTACTAGATGACGCCAGTTGTTAGCTGTATCCTCAAGTCCACTACTGGTCAACAGGTGTCGCTTGTTGTTACTTTGTGTTAGATAATTTTGCTATTTATCAATAGATGGTGCTAACTATTAATTTTTGTTCTCAAATTCAACATGAATTTCAGTTAAGTTATTTACATAACAAATTTAAATAGGATCTCCAAAATTTAGTTTTACAAATTAAAACACAAGAATTCAAAATGTCGATAATCTTTATTTATAATTAATATATATAAATAAAATGGTAGCATGGAATATTCAACTATTACTGTTCTTACGAAAAGAAATATCTCGTTCCAATTAAAAACAAAAACAGTCTTCACAATAATATATTGGGTGCAATATAAAACCTCCGCGAACGATTATCTTGAGAGACACAACAAGGCATTAGAATTTACTGATAGTCACTCAAGACAATCCTCAACGGTTCACATTATTATTATTATTACCTATTATTCAATCAAGGTTAGTGGAATCATCACTAGTTCCCTTTATTCAGCAAAAGAACAGTCTTTATTAAACACCTCAAAATAATAATTATGTATATATATGTTTATGTATGTATATAGAATTCATTATTTGGGTTACAATCATGTATCTAGCAGTAATATATGTATATGTTACATTATTGAAACACAAATTATTTCAAAAACATTCATAATGTACAGCACAATGATTTTTGTTGGCGACAGTATTGGCAATAATGTTTTCCAACTACTATTTTATACCAAAATTATTTTTGGGAAAACGAACGGACAAAATGAAAACTTAATAGCCTATTTTTAGTCACCATCTAGTCACGGAGTCAGCCAGAGCAAAATCTTTGAGAAAAATGTCCAAACATTTTTTTTTAGGGATAAACCAATAACCCTTCAAATGTCTCAGGAATCGGTAGGATATCTTTAAAGTAACACACCCAGATATTGATAAACTTGTAGTCATATATTGTGACGAAAGGATAAGTTGTAGCTTTACTGGAACAAACTGTTTGTTCATTCACATTTGACTTTTGACGTATAGACAATTTGAATAATCCTCGGAAATTTATAGGCATCAAGAGAAATATCTTTGGAACTCTCAAATTCTGGTATTTCAACGTACCTTAATACCCTACCGGTTATGCTATAGAAAATGCATAAGGAAAAAAATGCATCATGGATCATATGAAAATATTGCCAACACTAGCACCGATATTTATTTAATTATTTATATATATATATATATATATATATATATATATATATATATAAAAAACAGTTATTTATTATACTAAAAAAAATAACATAAAACAATTTTCATCACAGAATCACTATACTTAATTTACTAAACTGTAAATATATACAAATATATTAACTTTATATAGATGTATATATTTCAAGACAATATTAAAAAAATATATGTACAAGTTTCAACTATGGTTCCAATTATGTTCTAATTAAAAAATAAAAACAAAATTGCATAACTTAAAAGTTAATCAGGTTTTTCACATTCTTTGCAGGGAGGGTGGGGGGAGGAGGGAGTTTTACAAACGATGCGTTTACCATTTTCATAAGGTTACACCTGTGTATGTTAAATAAATTTGGAATTAAAAAATTATTATATATATATTTCAGACAGCGTTTTTATGCATTAATAGAGGCCGAAATGAACGCAAATCATATATAAAAAAATATTCAAAATACATGCACACATTATTATACAAAATATGGATCACAACACTTAATTGATTCCACCTTCAAGCTGGTTACACAGTCTTTAAAATATTAGTGTTTTTTTTAACTTGTTTTCATAAATATTCTTTCAGTCAGATTTAATATGTCAATTTCTTTAAAAAAGAAGTGACACTTAAATTAATCATTTTTCCTATCGAGAAAACTAAAAGTCATCTGTCAACTGTCATTATTATTTTTTACACTAAATACTCGCTTTTAAAAGAGTTGAGAATATATTTAAATATAAGATATTCCATTACAATTGGCAACGCTGCGCAGAAGTTACTCATTCGTTCTACAGCTGATACATGACGTTTCATATATCATGGCAGCTAAAATTGTCCCCTTTCCAAAATTTTTAAATAGCAGACAAATTGTCGAAATTTAAAAAAATATCAAAAAAAATTGCACCGAACACAACATTACTAATAATTAAAAGTGCCAGCTTGAAGGGTGGTATTGTATTTTCACATTTTCCCTTAACAATTGTACTACCATTTTGAGTCTACATTTTTTTGCTTTTGTCTAATTTATATATGTATAATCAAGTCTTCATGTCTTGTTTTTTTCTCCAAATTCAAATAAAACGTTTTATATTACATCGTTGGATGGATTTTTTTGCGTGGAGATATTTGTTTCACAAATCTACTTACTGCGTTTCACCATGAGAATGCAGTACACAGTGTTGCCGTTTTTCCAGTCCAAAAATATGAAATTTGTTGGCACGATAGTGGTCGCAGTTTTGGAGGTATCACGTTCAAATTTGCTACAAAAATCAATCTCTTAAATATCTCGGCCGAGTTCTTTATTGGCAATATCAGGTAAGTAGTTTCAAAATGGCGACCGTTGAAACATTTAAAAAAATATCCAAAAAGGGCCGTAGTGTAAATATCATCAAAAATAATTTTAGGTTATAGATATAATCAGTACCTACAACTTTTGTTCGAAGCTAATTTTCATAAAACGCACAGAAAAAAAAAATTAATAAAGAAAAAAATAAGAAATATTGGTAAAACATGAAAACTCAATATAAATTTGATGTAAATGTACATTTTCTGGAGATCTTAATATAGACCCTCATTAAAAAAATATATAGTATATTTATTGATAAGAAATAGTTAAAAAAGCGGAACGCGAACCCTGTCTACTTTAGATTCAATAGCCAAAACAACAACCTCTAACCGCAAGGCTATGACACATACAAAATAGGCAATTTGCATGTAATGACATGTAAGTATATACCAATGAAAAGGTTGTTCAAATTTCAATTCAATGATTTTTGAGAAATTTACCTTAACGCTGGCTACAGGCCATCGGCGCTTTACTGCATTCTCAGTTTGAAACGCACTGTAGTGTATAATAGAGTTTGTTCTCTCTCAAATTTTACGAGATGCTTCGTACCCAATAACCATTATATAATTATTTTCTAACCCACACAAGATATTTAGATAATAATTGCATGACCGTTTTGTTTTGTTTTTAACAATATTATTTATAAACTACAACTTACTAATAAGCTTTTCAGACTTGTTGTTGTTGTTTCAAATTTTTTTAGCGAAACATTTTTACATTCAAACACTCTATATAACATACGTATTTACAGGTTCAACTCTTTCTGCTTTATTTTTTTTTTCGTCTTCTTCACCTAGCCAGTTCTGTTCAGTTAACTCTGTACATATTAATATATTATTATTCCTATTTGGATAAATTTATAAAACACTTATTTATATAACACCGTCCACACAAATAACATTTTTGTTTTTTTTCTCATTTATACACATTATATTAAATATATAGCAAAAAAAGTCTCTCCGATTTCTACAGTATTTATCATGTGGCCGATGTTGCTGTTTTCCTTCTAAATGATATATAATTCAATATAGATACATATTATATTATATTTTTCATTTTAAATTTCTTAAGTATGGCCTAGATTCCTAGATCAGTCAATCAGTCTCCAATGATTTTCTTAATTACTAATATATATATATATATATATATATATATATATATATATATATATATATATATATATATATATATTACAAAAATTAATAATTCATTTCCTTTGTAATATCTGTTTGAGCAGACGATCATGTGTGTACATTGATTTTTCTGGTTGTGCTACCTGAAAAAATAAGAAATAGTCATGTATGTATACCGTGTATGATTAAGAAATGTGAGAAAAATTTGCAGAAATGAAAGCGCTGGAAATTATTTTCAAGTTTCCTGCTCTACCGCAAGGGGGCGTAATTTATAAAGTAACACAAAAAACTCTCTGAAAATGGCCCCGTAATAGTACCATAACATTTAAATATTTATAATTCACAGAGTATTTCACGTAAGTTTGCTCGATGTAGATGCAGCCACATTTTGATTGAAATTTATTAAAAAAAAATCAGTTAATTATAGAGAAATATTCTTTGACAGAAAAACCTCAAGCATGTTCAAAAAATGAATCACGATCGAATTTTGACCGTGGGGCAATCTCGGGGTGGTTAGAAAACAGAAACACTTATAAGAAAAATAATCAAATGGATTCTACCGAAAAATAGACAAAATGTCATAAAAACTATCACTACTATCGAGCATATACTAGCATACTTGTGTGCTGAATAGCGCATACCTTCGAGCTTGTTGTCTCTCATCAGCATGCGGTAGTTCAGCGAGTCATATTTAATTATCAATTCGTATTTTTAAGCTCTTAATTCGGATTAAGTTGTAAATTATTTTTGAAATGCACACTGATTGTCGATAGTACAACTTCTTATTTACCTTTTTAGTCTCTGTTAGGATCATCGTCCTGTGTGGTTGATTTTGTGAATATGTCATTGATGGTGGAGATTTTACACGAGTCGTCATCGGAGGGTTATTGTTGATGGCAATCGGCTGGTGATCAACAATAGATGGCGACAGCATCGATGAAGATGACGTCGAAGACGTCGTCGATGATGTTGACGATATTGTCCTCACCCTTTTGGTGGCATTGCCATTGGCTCTGCCATAGGCATGCGACTCGGCGGCAGGTGTTGGCCGTTTCAGGGCCGTCTTCAGGGACACCTTGTAGTCCACGTGTCCCTTGCTTTTGCTGCAGCAGTTTGGTGAGGTAGTGGTCGTGGTGGTGATGGTGGAGCATTCTTTCGGTGAGAGTGGCTCAATTTTAATAGATTGATGATGGTAATCTGATGATGAGACGTTTGTTTTTGATGCCCATTCCACTACTGCGTTTCAAGAAAAATCAAATGAGATAGATTCAAGAGGAGTTTTACCATTGATTTCGATATATGTGATGATATACACAAAAAACGCTTCACTTTTAGAAATTGTAACTTTGCTCGACATCTTATAGTCAAAAGATTGATGATTTCTTATGAGTTTTCCGGAACTTGAACGTTATTTAAAAAAATTACATATTTAAATTTGATTCGCCATATTGTGCAAACAATTGTCATAGAGTTTCCCGAATGTTACAACAGCTGAGACCTTAAACACAATACCTGGCCAGAAAAACCCAATAAATTATATAAAAAAACATCCACCGACATTGACATCTGACATACCTAACAGGCTGGACAAAAAATGGCGGATGACAATATCTATACATAAAAAGCTCTAACTCTAAATTGGACTATAATTTCATAATACGATCTTGTAATTTTTATTTTCCTACCGCTACTCTAAGTAGCCTAGTAAAGAAAGTACTTTTCTGTTAAAAAATACGTATTTACAACACAATATTTTACCAGAGAATTTAATCTAATATCGCAAACGGTTTTTAAATTATTTAAAAATAATCTAAATTAAAATAAAACTTTACAACCCTGTATATCGGAAGCCAAGCTTCTGAGGACATACATTCATAATATGAAGAATCACTCATTAAAATAAGAACATGACATTAATTAACACCCTATATATTTAGTCATCGGTTTATCTGTCTGTGCTAAAATTATCTTCAATCAACTTCACCAAAAAAAAAAACTGAATACTCACCTTGGTTATCGAATATCGTTGCATGAGATGGGCTAGGTAAAGATTGGTCAGTCGATTCCAAATTTGTCATGAGATGCGACACGGCTACTTGCACTTTTTGTGGATCTTCAACCAGATCAACGGATTCATTGCTAGGCGGGGGTGTTAAGCACACCTACAAAATAAATAAAATATTTCACTTAATGATAACAAATTGTCATTTTGAAACTCGAAGTCTAATTCACTAGTTCAAAACCGTGAGACTATTGACGAATGAGAAAAGAGATCGTTCTTTGAGTGACACTGAATGAAAACTATTAATAATAAAGTTGAAATTATAGTTTTCGATATAGTTATGCTAGCCTATCCCTATCTTGGACAAACTGTATATATTTTTTCTAGCTATCAATACGAATCAAGTATGGTTTTGAACTGGTGAACCGGAAGTATTACTTACAGCTGGGCTATCACTCGACGATGATTCCGATGTCAGGGCATTATTAATAAGAGCTGAAAACCTCTTTTTCATTTCATTGATGAGGTATCTGCCCTCCTTTTCCGATACCATTGTGTTGATGCATACGAAACTTTCCACTGTACCTTGATCATCAATCTCCAAATATCCTTTGGTTTTCAAATAGATAAACTGGCCAGTACCAGTTTGTAATCTGTAGCACGAGTCACCGTAGCATTCCTTTCTGTCGTACACTGCAAATGGAAAAAACAAAGCGTTGGATACTTTGGCATATCGGAAAGAATAGGCTAGTAAAATGTATAAATATATCACCAAATGCTGTAACCCTCAACCCAACCGAAAAGTCCATTCAATTCAAATTCAATTTTATTCAATGTCATTTTGAAATTTTTGCTAATTTGCTTGACAACTGACATCCTGTCAAAGAGTCGAAGTGATTCGTTGTTCTATGAGTTTTCTTTACCATAGAACAACGAATGATATTGACATATCGTATTTCAGATATCAGATATCTATCAATATGACATTGAACAAACTTTTTGGTAACAAAGAAGACTGTAAACAGGAGATGTTGCATATCAGCGCGTGGCCTCGTGTACGACGAACATCTCGACAATTAACTTAAATATTTGTTCTGTTTATCTTCCTGATCATGATCTGCTGTATTTTTTAAGCGAGAGCCGCTTGTTGCGCACGGAATGGTGCGCAAAGAAGCATTTATAAAAAGATATGCGAATGAAATTTTACACGATTCTTAGGGCGAGTTTAATCTCCCGTCTCCAGTCTTCTTATTGGTAACAGAAAGTGGCACGTCAGCACAATCACTGCAGCAAGCCCGAAATACTTGTAAAATCCAGATGCGACAATGAATTTTGCTTCTCATCTTTCAAGTTATAATTCAACGCATCAAAATATGTGTCTTACTTTGTCTCAAAGCTATGATCACCCATCTGACATCGTCGCGATGCATGTAGTTGAAGGCCGATTGGCCAGCCACTTCTTCAATTAAATAACCAGCCACAAATGATATCCTCTGATCGCTGTCCATGATGCGTCCGTCGATGAGATGCCTTGTTCTGTATTCATCTTTCGTTGCTTCCAACAGTTGCTTCGACAGTGGTTCAGGACGGATCATTTGTGCAAAGAAGAGCATAATCTGAAAGAAT
This sequence comes from Crioceris asparagi, assembly GCA_958507055.1. Taxonomy (NCBI): domain Eukaryota; kingdom Metazoa; phylum Arthropoda; class Insecta; order Coleoptera; family Chrysomelidae; genus Crioceris; species Crioceris asparagi. The sequence goes on from OY293830.1 coordinate 1,835,276, forward strand.
GATCGAACAGCATTTTCAAAATGATCATGTAATTATTACTGGCGCAGCCAAGCAGAATAGAAACCTCTCATGATTTTCAAAAAACATCTTCGATTTTGTGAGGTATCAGAATAAAGAAGTTGGAGATACCGAAGATAGGATGTGGATTGGACAAACTAGATTGAAAGAAAGAAGTTTCACTTCGGAAATTGATCAAAATGAAAGGCGTTTCTGAAGAGGTGAAATTCGAATTGAACAAAAAATGTGTGGACTCACATCATAGTTTGGTCCACATGTGGATGATGATACGGTGCTCGAACTGCTCGAAGATGACATTGGCGAAGTAACGGTGGTGTTTTCGTTGAGCAAAATGTGCACCCCAGTCATGCGCACCTCTTCGAAAATTATCGTCTCCGAACGAGGTCCTGCCTTTTTCATCTTCACTTTGAAATATCGCCTCCAGTCAGCGTCCATGGCTGTTTCACATTGCAGATACAAACGCAAAATGTCATGGTCATCGGGTGCTGTTATTTGGTAGAGGGATTGGCCCATCAGATCGATCTGAAATGATAGATAAAATTGTTTGAGGGTTTTATTGGGAGTTTGGTTAATGTTTAAAAAAAATCCTCGTAAGAAATAATCTAGTTTTTTTATTATTATACAAAGTGAACTTACTGGTAAAAATAACGCAAAAAAACATGGAACGACTTTATTATATCAAATAAAAATAATAGAAAATAATACTAATGCTATTAGCATTCAATATTAAAAAAAGTTGCTTTTGGGACTACCCTATACATTTACCATAAAAAATGCAAATATACAGTTGAATTGAAGTCGCTCAAAAAGGCCGCATTAATTTTTCCAAAAAACACACCATTGATTCATTGATATGCTCAATCATATTTTTGATCGACTTCAAAGAAAGGAGGAGGTGTACAATTCGGTTGTATGTTTTTTATTTTTATTTTTTATGTAAATGAACTCCGATTTTGATAATTTTTGTTTCATTTGAAAGAAGAGCGTTGAGAAATGGTACTTAGAAAAATCCAGTCTCCTTCCTTTTCAAAACCACCCCCGAAGGGAATAGAGCGGGCAATTTTTCTCGAAAGTCTGAGACGATAGAATTGAAGATGAGACCATATCCGGAAAAGTTTGAATTGAACATATTTTCAAAAGAGTTACGGATTACGAGTTACAGCAATGGTAAAGACTGAAATATTTGTATTTCCGCCGCGATGTTTTGAGATATCTGAATAATAACAAGTACAAGTTAAGCCTATACATGGGCAGATAGGATAAGTACTATCTTCTTTGGTATTAATGAACGTTCAACGATTTTTATGACTAATGTTACACTGAAAAGTGAAATAAATATTTTTTACCAAAATATTACAATAAAATAGTAATAAAATAGTATTAATTCTACTGGTGCTGGTACTTCTGAAATTGTGCAATTGTAGTAAGATAGAAGATTTTTGGCACCAACTTCAAAATAACCAGCATCGATAGAATTAATATTATTTTGTATTTTTAAGTTCAGTTCAATGGTAACAATTATTTATTTCGATAACTGTTGAGTTTAAATACCTATAAAAGACGAAACATTTTCATTTGAAAAAAATAAGTTTATGGTCGTAACTTATTTTTGGGCTATCCTGTATACATAGAAACAACGCATTAAGAAATAGAAAATGACGGGTCCGACCGTTCTTACGAAAAACATACGACTAAATTTAAAATTAATTTAGACGTGACTTCTGGGGCGCACTGTATATACCGGGTCTCTAATTCGAATGGACTAGGTCGAATATTTCCAAAAAGATAGCTACCGAAAAAAGTTGCAAGTTTTAACGTTGCTTGATAATCCATCAAAAATGAAACAACAAAAAGGAAGTAACTTTGCTTCTTCTATGACATTCTGACAGACCCTGTACAATTAAGTTTTGAGGAGCCGTAAAATCTTTTGAATAATCGCCTTCCACTTAACGAGGCGGAATATGAATTTATCTACGACAAACTAATATGTGCTAAGTTACTCGAATCTTGGAAAAAAATAAAGTCATAAGACAGCCTTATATTTTAAAAATGCTAGGACATCCGTGTTTGATGAATAAGAGAGACAAACATAACAATTCCAGAGGCTACAAAAATGTGCTGGTTGCCAAAAAATAGGTTTTTTTCAATAAGTCACTGTCATCTTGAAATAATTGCATACATATTTTGACAGCTTTCATTAAGTGCTTGTCAGTTTGAAATAATCTTTAACCTATTTTATTAAACCTAACCTAACAGAAATTCGCTGTTGCAAATGCGCCATACTGGTTATTACATTACACAATTGTTTGGAACCTCCGATGCTAGTGTTTGTTTCGGAAACCATCAACCGCCTCGTTAAGTGGTAGGCGACTATACTTGAAATGTTTTTATACATATCAACGATCTAGATAAAATACGTTTGAAAGAAAAATTGTACGTAATTATTATTGTAAAGTTATCTTTCAATAGAAAATAGTCTGGTCACCCTACTATAACCTCAACAGATACATAGCAACAGGCAGATAAACAAAATAATCGAATGGTGCGAGTGACATAGACATAGAAATAATACAGAATTATGGGAGTGTGGGAAAGGTCCAGAGGCTAGTATTATTATATACATATAGATTGTTGAGTTCGTGAATTGGTTAAAAAGATGAAGTGTTCAAAAGTAACATTATATTGCAAGTAAAATGCATTCTATTTTTTCATTATGAAATTTAGACTAATACGGATGAAGGATTAAGATATAATGGGTAAGGCAAATGACATTTGGGTATAAATGTCATTAGTGTAACATTAGGCATTAGGCAGGTATGTTCCCAGAAAATTAGCTAGAGATTATTTCAAACTTAAAATGTTATCTAAAGATTTATACAACATATATAAACAAGTTTAACTTTGTTATTTATTCATAAGCCAGAAAAATCAACTTAAAATAACATACACACTAGTTCTGTGCTAAAAACAAAGTACAGCTCTACTACTTTATCAATCTCTAAGAGATGGCGTTGCGCATCATAACTCATGCATCATTACAGTAGAAAATGACAGAATTCCCTGAATTCACTAATCATTTTTGAAGTAGTAATTACCGTTTAATGATTTCGCAAGTTACGAACTTTGGTACATAAAAGGGGTGAGATTGCATATTCATTCTAGTTTCCTGAGTGAAATAGTTCATAGATTTTCTATCGACAAAGTACAAGGTGGTGAGTCAGTGTTTTCTTTTTTTTAAATTGGACGATATGGAATTCAAAGAAGATGAACTAAACCTAACAATGACGGAAGCAACCTTCAAAGATTGTTCAATTTCAATAAGTTCGGATAGTGGAACATTTGAAAGGTATGTTTTTTTTTAATTTTCTTAGTCATTTGAACGCAATAATAATAGTTCGTTTAAAATTTTGCAGATTATCAGATGTTAGTAGCAGCGATCCTGAACCAGAAAAACAAGAGAAGACTGAAGATAAGACGAAGCCCAATCCGGAAGTATTAGAAGAGATGGATAATAAAACACTGACATTAAATAGGGCTCGAAAAGAATCAAGGTAATACCAAATGGTTGCTTAAATGGCTTAAATTTAACTAGATGTTTATTTTATTCCCAGAGACTCTTCTGAATTGAAGGATACACATGCCGGACCGTCAGCTTTCGATAAAACTGCTGCTCAGGCTAAAAAACCGCCTCCAACTAAAACGCCTACACCTACAAGGTAAGATGATCTTATTGTTTGTGTTGTTAAGCTTCTTTATATCAAGTTTAATTCACAGGAGACCACGCATCGAACCGGAATCCTCCAGTGACGACGAGGAGGAGGATGAGGAAGCCTACGCGAATCCCTTCGTTGTTCTCATGAAACCTAGGTGAGTTAATTTTCCATTTTTTTACCAACTTTCCTAGGTATACAATTTTGCTATGTTTATTTAGTGTTATTCTGTTATCTAAGCCTAAAATGTTGATTCCAGAAAAGCTCCAGATACAAGTGTCTTCGATGCATTCAAGGAGTCCGACATGTATGATGAGCAGGAGCGCATGCGCTTCTGGGACGTGGCCCACGATACAGTTGGGAAGTACAAGAAGTTGATGAAAGCTTTGCGGAAACGGAACAAGCGGCAAATGCAGAAAATCAACGACATGGGCAAGCTTTTGAATGATATGGTGAAAGTAAATGATCGTCGCATTTTGAATTTGGAAGCTGAGAAGAAAAGAAAATGAAATATGTTTAATAATGTTATGATGGATGAAGAATGAATGAAAATTATTTTTATATGCAAATACATATTAATGTTTATTAAAATTTTACTGATATTTACTTAATTATTTTACTTTCTTTATCCAGTAGTCGACTACTTGTAATCTAAATAGCAGAAAAATGTGTTTTGTTCAAGACTATACTAGCATATATTATTTAAAAAATAGTGTTTTATACATACACAATGTAATATTTTCTAGAAAAATGGAGCATCTGGAGATATAGAAATATAGAATTTACCTATCTTCTATACATACGCACAAGGTGTCTGGAAAGTTCGTGATGAAAATGATAGGATATTTTTCAAACTTTACCACTGCTGTGACTCGAAAACCGTAACTTCTTTTGAACAATGTCCAATTTAAATGTTGCTACATATAATCCCTTCTTTTATTTTGCCGTCTCAGATTTTCAAAAAAAAAGCCCCATCCACCCTCCTTCGGGAGGACGGGGAAGGACATTTCGTATATTGAGTTTCTCTAAATATGGGACCATTTCTCAATTCTTCTCTTTTAAATGAGTCAAAAATCATCAAAATATGGAGCACGTTTACTGCGCAGGACGCTCGAACATAGCCATACAAAAAAAGCAAACATACAACCGAATTTGGGATGTGGGCCAAAATGTTCTTATCTAGCAGGTTTATGACGTTATTTGCCTCGGAGAATTATTTGAAATATGAATGTGAAATAAATAAATATACAGGGTGTTACGTAAACATCCCTTGGCCTATTTTAAGAATATTTTACATATGAATTTTTTTAAAACCTTTTATTTCGAATCGAAGATACAGGGCGAATAAAATTTGCGACAATAACAACATTTTATTATCAAAAAGTACATGTGCAAATGCTCAATCTTTCATAAATGATCGAAATGACTTCCTCGAGCATTCAATCTTGTCGTCATTGACTGTCGAACTCTTTCAAACACACCAGGGTCGTTTCTAATTGAGTTACACCCAGCAATTATCCGATTTCGCAAGTCGTCCAACTTCTCCACGTAATAATCCAGGGGATTTAAGTCTGGCAATCGAGCAGGCCATGCGTGTGGCCTACATTGACCAATCCGGCAAGATCTCTGTATCTTACTGTTAAAAAATGTTGTTCGCCCTGTTTCTCGAAAAAAATCATCATAGAACAAAATATTCTTAGACTAGGTCAAGGAATGACCCCTTGAATTTTTGCCGCATATTTATCTAACACCTTGTATAACATAAAGAACGGTAACGTAATAAAGATTATGAAATAAAATGTAATAATATAATAAAAATAAAATTCAAGAATCAAATACTTCTCTACTGTAAAATTTCACATTTTTGATTTTATTGTTTATTCCCAATATTTATGTTTTTTTACATTTCAAATATTTTTTTATCTTGTTATAAACACTTACGTTTGTTGGGAAATAAATATAATTATTATTCTATTTTTTGTACGACCAATATATTATTTTTAAAAGAATTTATATAAATCAATGTTATTTGAATAAATACATAAATTGTTTTTGACAAATGCATGACACTATCTTAATGACAGATTGAAAAAAAAATTATGCTATTATTTTTAGCCTTCAACATTTTCAGAGTGTGCATTTCACCATATTTACCATATTTTTAAAAATTCTGGCGAAAGTAAGGGCCAAAAGTGTTCGTTTCATTTGTCACTTTTTAGATACGAAATCCTAATAAACGTATAATAAATGTGTCATAAAAATCAACTGAACATCAATATTTTTCAAATTGGTTTTGTTCATACTTTAATGAAAAGTTTCTTGTTGAAGAAAAAGAGAAAAAAGAATCATACCTGCAAATGTCCCAACAGATTTTCCACACTATGCGATACAAAGACAATTTTCCCATTCGGTGTAACAATGATCAGAAAACCACCCAACTGTTCACAAATCAGCTGTTCCAAAACAAATTGATCAATGTTCTTTGGGAATTGAGTTTCCAGATTGTTTTTTCCAATATCCAGCACTAGAATAAAATCACAAAGAGAGTAGTAGTGTATATATATATACATATAGGTAGGTATATGTATAACTTTTATTTTGTGCCAGAGGAATTTGAAACCTAAAATTATATGGCTGAAGCACATAGCCGATAATTTATTATTTGCTGTAACTGTGTTCGATATTTTATAGACCACGCGCCGGAACGTTTTTTGAAATGTAATTTTAAAGGTTGCGAAAATCTAGATATTGTCTATTATCCCTAAATTAAAGGTCTTTACAAACTCCTACCACTAGTTTCTCAGGCCAAAATGAATCTTTTTTTTAAGTAAACTTATCTTGGTACAAAATGGCTTAGTTTAGGTCTTCTAAGGCCCTGAAGATACAATGTTGAAATCATTTTTTGGCTAACAATGTAAAACGGCCAATGCAATTTCTATGAAATTTGGTACATTGGTAGATAGTTTTATCTGATGAAAAATTAATATTGATATTAATCCATGAACGCAGAACTTGTTTTTTTAGTCATTTTTTCATTTTGGATTTCTACGCCAATGGCTGAAAAGGGTAGTATACTTAAAATTTAGATTAAGTAACTCACTTACTATAAAAAAGTTACTCTTGATTAAACACTTGTAGTTAATTTTACATCTTCGGAGATATATGTGGTTTATGCACGATGGAGCTTCTCAATATTTTTCTATAAATGTTCAAAACTACTTATATCAACAGTAGAAGAACAAATAGATGAGTTGAAGCAATGACGCTCTGGTAGATTGGCCACCGCGTTCACCAGACTTAAATACAATTGATTAATTTTTATGGGAACATCTTAAATTCGTGGTTGACGATAGACCCACAGATAATGAAGAAGTACTGTGGGGACGGATTCAAAATGCAAGAAATAATCTCAGAGACAGAGAAGAAGTTATGCTAAGAGTACTTTTTAATTTTCTTCGTCGTATAAATCTTTGTATGCGTGTAAATGATGGACACTTTGAACAGTTTTTATAAAATATTTTATTTGTTTTCATATTTCTACATATATTTATTTAAATTATTGCTAATTATTAAAATACAAATTTTAAGAAAAGCTTAAGAGTAATCAAGTTTAATCAAGAGTAGCTTCTTTGTAGTAAGTGAGTTACTTAATCTAAATTTTAAGTTTACTACCCTTTTCATCCATTGGCGTAGACACACAAAGGTAAAATGATAAAAAACCCAAGATCTACGCTCACGGATTAATATATTAATAATAGTTTTTACATTGGATTTATCAGCAAATAAAACTTGGCCAACATACCAAATTTCATCAAAATCGCATAAACCGTTTTAAATTCTTAGATAAAAAATGATTTAAAAATTATAAGACCCAAATGAAGCAATTGTGTACCATGGTAAGTTTACTTAAAAAAACTTATTTTGGCCTGACGAACAAGTGGTAGGAGTTTGTAAAGACCTTTAAAGGGCACCCTGTATAAAGGAAAATATTCCACAATCCGTCTGTGGCCAATTGTGTTATACAATGAGACCAAAGTTAGTGATGGATTTATGATCAGATATCTCAGAAACGTAAAGGTTGAACCGGCAAAGTTTTAGATAGTTGTTAAGTAAAGTAAATGCTCTCTAGAGAAAAGTTCTAACTACTTTGGTTTATTAATTAATGGAATCATGCATTTTTGAAAAAATCCTAGAACTGTCTCATTTTTGAAAAAAAAAACAAATCGTTCAAGACATCGGTTAGAGCAACTTACGAACAATATATTTACCTCACTTTCAATTTTTTAGCTTCTGAATGATGTTGGTATGTATAACGATCGGAAGATGTACAAAATTAGATTATTAAAAAATAAGCAAATATGATTTTAGGTTCGTTAAATTTTATAACACAAAGGAAAGTTTCGTATTCGAACAAAATTTATGTTGTCTTGAGAAATTGTTGATGCTAGATTCTGATCTACCCAGGAAAAGTTTGAAATATTCATATTTTTTTTGAATCTTCAACTAATTTCTTGTACCATTGAGGAAAAGCTAACAAAATTCTTCTTTTTAATTTCCCTAAAAATCCAATATGGCGTCCAGATTAAAAAATAAAATTAATAATGTTTGCAGACAATTGAAATTAAAAGTTATTTGTATACACAAAATGGTATTCTTCGTAAAGAGTTGCATTAATTTCGTCTTAACCATTTTGAATTTTGTTCCAAAATGAGAAAGTTAAAAGACATTTAAAAAAATGCATGATTTCAGTTTTTATTAAATATTCAATACAGGGCATTAAATTGTGAATAGAATTATCTAAAACTGTCTCCATTCAACCTTTTCTTTTACCTCTTATAGTCTCTCAAATACCAAAACATCCACACTGTATATATTTATTTTTATCAACAGGTTATACAGGCACGGGAAGTAACTCCATCTCCTTCAACGACGCCTATGTCTGTACGGACGGACACTCTGAATTTTATTTAGTGTGCCTTAACCCATTCACAGACGGCTATCAGAATCGACTTTTAAACTTCAGATGGAATCTATTAAGTATTAATATAAGTTCTAACAATTTATCAAAATTTATCATCATCTATCAGGATCAAAACCGAATGGTTTAAATATCCATGGAATATGGATTTCAATAAAATCCGTGAATTATTTTAGTAAGAATATTCTAGAATCTAGCAAGTGACATGTTCCGATTTGACTTGATTTGAAAAAAAAACATCTTAAAGTGGGTAAATTTAATAGATTAGATGTTAAAAATAAAACTATCAATCCAGGAAATGGTTACAGATAAGATAATTATTGGCCATATTATTATAAGAATATCAATCAATCAATCAATCAATATTAACTGTTACAACTATCTTGAAAATGATAAAATATTTCCTATATTGAATAAAAAAAAACTATATATACGTACAGGGTATGCGGAAAATACGTGGACAACAGGTAATGGGAGACATCTGAGTGAAATATATGTATAAATCGATCCGAAAGTACTTCTTTAATTATCGTAAAAAACCGGCTAAACAAAGAACTTTCCAAAAATAACTAAGTCAGCGTAAATCGATCTATTTTTGTCTCCCAGGACAATGCTATTACGAATTTTCCAAACACCCTGTATAAATATTAAATTGTTTCTCACTTTGTATTATCCTTAAATATGTGGCTGCCAATCTGAGAATGCTTATCTTGTCCATTTTCTTACTGCTCTGCGATATGATCGGCACTAGTTTAGCTAATTCGGCTATGAAGGCGTTCAGTCTGTCTCTGCGTTGCTTCTCCAATTTATTTCGCATCTCTCTGTGATTACTGCAACAAACAAACAAAAAATGACAACATATACTTACTCGCAAAAGGCACAAAGGAAGATAAACGATGTGTATGTACATTTAGTGTAGGATTTGAGCGTTTTTTTTTTTTGGAAAATGTCGCTTAAAACATTGTTAGAGTAACTTTTAACGAAAAATATGTTTTTTGGTCAAGAGAGGACGGAGTCGACGGAGTGACTTTGTTTCCTGTGCTATAAGCAGCAGTGGCTGAAGTAATGTCCTGTGATAAGTTGTCAAATTGGTGTGTTGCGCGGTATTTCACTGAGTGTCGCTTGTATATAAGTATCGCCTATACTAATTTTTTGTTAAAAATATTTATTGTACACTTTTGGTTGGTAATCATAATCATTCAACGTTCTAAATCCGTAAAGCTGAACATGTTTCTATCATTTGAATAATAAATATAAATGGACGGGTACAAAATCGTCAAAATGACATGACGTTAGCAGAAAAATCAGCAACTTCCAACACAACACACACCATCATCATCCATCATGTTTGTTTGTTGGCTTGTTTCTCAATGCATAAAATTTGCATTCTTCAAAACAGCGAGCGCAAGGTTTTTTATATTTTATATAGATAATTGAAAAGGTAGCGCTTGATACACATTTGCTAGAGGCCCCGTGACACGCGTGAGATGATTCCCTACACTTTCAATAGCTACTGTAGAAAGAAATCAAAAGCATAACACAAAAAACACTTCATATCACATACAGTGAAAATGTTACATTTGATTGTCCAATGGAGGTGTGAAGGTTATAATGTGTAACACATCTAGTCCAGACAAATTAAGCAAATTGCTCATCCAGAAAGTGCTTCGCAATCAAAAAGCATCTAAATGCAATGAATTCTGAAATCTCGACAAAAATTATCCAAATAATCTATGTCCTAAACATCGTAACTTTTGAGCTAAAGGGTGTTAAAGTTCTGAGAAAAAAATATTTTTATGAAATTTAGCACACGCTCTTAAAGCCTCCACCACAATTTTTCGATGTGGAAGATTTTTTTCAAGTTTTAACCAGTGGCGTCTGTGCAGGGTGTGAAGTAGATATTGTTTTGAAAAATATTATATACGCCACTCAAAATACAAAATATTTTAAAAACCCCCATTCATTTGAAGATAAATTAGTTTTGTCTAATTTTTTTTGTACGAAATGCGATTTTCAATTAAAAAAATCAGAGCAAATTTTTCCAGGAACGCCGTAAGAAATTTCAACAACAATCATTTTCGGCTGAAAAAACCTGCATGTCCATCATGATATCCCACAAACAAGAGAACAATTTTCCCTAAATGTATACGTTGGAATTATTGGTGATAATTTAATTGGACCATATATTATCTACCAGATAGATTGAACGGAAATACTCATCACCAGTTTCTTCAACAGAGTTTACCAAATTTGCTCGGTGAACGTGTCTATTTTAACCCGACATCATATATGTGGTTTATGCACGATGATGGTGCACCAGCCCATTTTAGTACTCCAGGTACAAGAATTTTTAAATCAGCATTGTAATAATCGCTGGATAAGGCGCGGAGGAACACAAGCGTAGCCACCTAGATCCCCAGATCTAAATTGTCTAGATTTTTTTCTATGGGGACATTTTAAGACAATGGTTTATAGCACGTCAATAGGAGTTGAGAAACCGCATAATGGTTTGTTGTGACACTACCAGAAATACTCCCGGAATTTTCCAAAGGGTACGCGACCCTATGATGAGAAGAGCTATTAAAGCATGCATAATTGCAGGTGGGGGCCACTTTCAACAGCTAATCTAAATTGTCTTCGTTTTTTATCACATTGTTCAATTTTATTTCCTTCTAATTTAGTATTAAGATATGTTTATAAAATAATTAAATTTAATTTTAATGTTTATTATTTAATTATTCAATTGTTTCTTAAGGCAAAAATCGTTTTTATTTTTCTACGCATAAATCGACAAATGTGGAAAAAATGTAAGGAAATCAGATTTGTCTCGCCTTAAAGATTCTGCATACTCGTGGCTGGAACTCGTGGCTGCTTTCACTCTGATAAAAATGAATGGGGATTTTGAAAATATTTTTTATTTCAAGAGAAACCAGTGGCGTATAGAATATTTTCCAAAAATATCTACTTCACACGGTGTACAGATGCCAGTCATTAAAACTTGAAAAAATCTTCAACATCAAAAATTTAAAAGGATGCTTAAAGGGAGTGTGCTAAATTTCATAAAAAATATTAAGGAATTTATCAACACCCTGTAGCTCAAAAATGAAGAAGTTTAGGACATAGGTTAATTTGAATTTTTCTCCTTAAAATCACCTGACTGAAACCCTGTATATTTTAAAAAAAATCTTTCACAAAAATCGTATAAATCAATTAACAATATTTTTAGGGTAATTTTATCTATTATTTGAAAATTTAAGAAGCAAATTTAAAATCCCCTACGCCACTGGATTCTGATATAAAGTGTCTGGGAGAATGTCAAATAAAATTTTCGATAACTTCACAAATGAATAAGATATAGTATAAATAATGTATAAATATGTATGTATCAAAACTGATTTAGTGATAAAATGGTGGTATTTTTGAACATTTATTAAATTAACCCTATAATTAGTGAAATAATAATAATTGTTTGGGGAAGTTTGCGAAGAAAAATCTACATCATGATTGATAAACAAATTTAAAAATTGCCAGACAAGACAGTAAATGAAATAAAAATTCGTATGATATTCAATAGCATTTGGGAAAAAATACAAAAACATCAGTAAAATTACGAGTGAATCGAATAAATGAAATGAACGTATCGATATAATCAAGAAATGAGTCGATCCAAGTATGAATTAAGCCCACTTTTGAATATTGAAGGCAGCAAGAGATTTAAAATTTAAAATTATCCACGAACGACAAAGAAACACCGATCATGAAATTCAAATCATTTAATAATTTTTGATGGAGAGGAAAAAGTGATTTACCATAAAATTCAATCTAACATTTAGCAGAATATTAAAAGAAATGAAGCGAATTCCATTTCGCAGCCTGTCAAGTTCTACTTCTAGAATATCTCTACACTTTTTAGCTCTCCTAAGATAATGTTATTATTTTGTTCACGACACATGGTTAGAACGTGAAGAAAAAATATGTTATTTTTTTGTCACTACATCAATATCAAAACCCATTTCATTTATCTATAATGACAAAATAATATCTAATTTCTAGTATCAATAACTATAAAAAAAATATAAACAAGACTATTTTAGATTACGATGTAATAATCAATCTATCTATGTCATAAAATTTAGAGAGTAAGGTCAGTAGATTTAAATTCTAATATCGGAAACAATCAAATCTTTCTAATGGTTCAAACACATCAAAGCGCGACGCGGGAACGGAAGCGGTTCCTAATCCTATAGCGACATAAGGCAACGAGATTCTGACAGGAATATGATCCAATAGCGACGTCTAGAGTCCAGGGAATGATACATGTTCTCCAATTTTGTCGAAAAATATATAAAGACAAAAGACTACTAAAAAAATAACAATTATATTCAAAGGGCTTTCTTGATATTATGTGACACTTGAATTTCTCTCAACAATGTCCAAAATATCCTGGCCAAATAGCTGAAAGAGCTCACCCGATGTAAATCAGTTTTACGTATACATTTCTCCCTTAATGATTTGCGTGGGTTTCGCGCTAAAATACAATTTCCCTGCTTTCTTCTCATCCTTGCGCTGCCACTTTCGAATACGTGTCAGAATCATGCCGACATAACTGGCTAAATTTAGCTACGTATAGAAATTCAAATAACAAACAACAACAAAATCAATTGCCCAAACTTCAATTTAACCAACCAAAAACATTATGATTAATAATAATATACTGTAAGACACTGAAAATGTATAATCAAGTAAAACAAGGAAAGTTAACGACATTAAAAAAAACCGGTTTCCGAGTTACAACAGTGGTAAAGTCTGAAATATGTGTATTTCCGCGATGTTTTGAAATCTGTGAATTAGTATAAGCTACATTGAATGATTTTGATCCCAAAATGATACACTCAAAAGTAGTGAGAATTAAATATTTTTTACAAAAAAACTAACTGCACCGGCATATCTTCACTATTCGAATTAATATTATTTAATATTTTTCAGTGCACCAACTAATTGGCCCTATTTTTTTGAAAAAAATGTTTTTTTTTCTTCTAATCTTTCTTCAAGGTGTGTTTCATTTTTAATGGCAGACAGTATATTTCAGCTCTTCGAAACATCAATGAACAATAACTGTTCGTAAGCTATTACGCTGTGCCAAGGAATATTGTCACTAACACACCCTTATTTTTTGATAATATAACAAAGTGACAGAGATAATAATTGTCCTGTCAAGTCTGTCAAATACACATGCCTGCACACAATTCGTTGTTGTAAGTGTGTTGAGTCTAGGTTGCCGCCAGTGTTTTGGTCTTTGACCACTATTTTCAATTACACCGAGATTTTCTGCCTCGAAATCGATTCCCTGGAATCAAAATAATGAGGGGGGGGGCAGGAGCAGCAACAAGATTGTTGAGGGAACGGACGTTTTTTTTTTCTTTCTTTTTTTCATCTTCGCGGAACATTTTACTAATTTTCCTTTCAGTAGAAGGTTTTTGTTGAAATTTCTTTGGTTGGTTTCAGTAATAATAAACAATGAATTTTGAAAAATACAGAAGAAAATATTCCACGTAAATTTGAAGAGAAGCGGCGACACTGTGTTCCATTTTGACATTTAAAATATATTGCCTATACCCGGCTACACTGCATTCTCAATGTGAAATACAGTATAGAACTGTTTTGTACCAATTATTGAAATAAATTTTATTTACGTGATGGTTTAAGTATGCCAATGCCGAACTAGTTTTGTTTTGAAACAGGGCTGTGAATGTTTGTCGAAAATTTTCAAGGACACATGTATCAAGATAAACACAAGAAAATTTCAATGTCTGAATTACAACTGCAAAAAATTCCAAAAAATTCCCTGCATTACATTACATTATTTTCCATATCTTTTTGATTTTTATTTTCTGATAAATATTTCAAAATTTATATAAATCAAACAGTATCTTCGACAATCGAAAATCACTTGATCTCCTGTTAAAAAATGCCACTTTTTTTTACAAAATACACAATACATTCTGCTATAGAATATTCTTGAATGTTACCTTAAATAAAGAACGTTGTTGTTTGCTGAAAGATCAAATAAAAATAATAACATCGTATCGTTGAAAAAGCTCTAGAGATGTAAGACTTTTACCTCTTTTTTTGCTCATTTTCTTTCCACCAAAAATATTCTCAAATATTAAGCCTGATTTTTGTTTGCCCCTATAAACGTGAAATATTTTCAGCACATTTCTTTTCGCAATTTTTTGTCAAACGCTCTTCTTGGACCTTTTTGTGGAAGGTATATCCCTTTGTCCTTTTTGCCAGATTGATGTACAGGGTACTTCAATATATTTTATTTATTATTAGGTAAAATATGTTGTTTGTAATGAATTGAAGGAATGATGATCATACGATGAGCGTTGTGCTTTTTCCCTCATTTATTGTGAAAGGGATTTTTTATTTATTTATTTAGTTTGTAAGAGGGTCGTGAGCAGAGTATAGAAAATATTATTCCTAAATGATTGTAACGATGAGTTCTTTCATTTCAAGTTGAATAGAAGCCATTTTTTAGATAGATTTTCAGCGATGACTAGAACAGGCATCAGAATTCTCTTGTTGAAGGATCAGTAAAAAGCCCTTCAAGGTTATAAGGAGTATTAATTTATTTGAATGAGGTTTCTAGGGTTTTTTTAATGAACACTTTTTAAATTTTCGTATTTCTTTAACTTGTAGAGTTCCTTTTCAGGTTAAATATATCAAATAGTTGAGAAGGCATCTAAGACGGACCTCAAATACTTATTGGTTCAGGTTACAAGATTGCTAATCAGGATAAGATTTGACTGACACTTATGTCTGTGATTTAAAAATATGACGATGACACACATACTTCAGACTCTTGCTGTAATTCGAAAATCATGACCAATTTAAATTTTAACGGATATGGTCTCTTAAAAAATGCCCCACTCCACCAATTTTGGGGGCAGCTTTGGGGGAAAAGGAAATACTGAATTATATTTTTTTTATAAGGAATCATCTCTGAGCACTCCACTTTCACATAAAAAACGCGCAAAGATAATAAAAATAATAATGGTCTCTTCCAAAAAAAAAATGCCCCACTCCACCAATTTTGGGGGCAGCTTTGGGGGAAAAGGAAATACTGGATTATATTTTTTTTATAAGGAATCATCTCTGAGCACTCCACTTTCAAATAAAAAAACGCGCAAAGATAATAAAAATAATAGAGTAATGCCACAGTCGAATTTTTCGCGCAACCGAATAAATACGAGTATAAATCAGATTTTTATATTGGGGAGAAAGCACATCGAACTACATTTTTATAAACGTACGGATAGCCAGCCAATATTACAAGTTGCATAACAACACAACATAATCTATACACGAAACGAAAATAGTTTTAGTCTAATCAAAAATGACTGACTGAATGTGCAACACGATGCGTCCGACCTTGATCAAAGGTCTTCTCCTCTATAAATGTCAGTTTTCCGTGTGAATTTAATAACTATTACATAAATGTAGTGAACGTTGCTCCTACATTTAGCAATATTGCTGAATTCTCAAACAAGAACACGCTGAATATATGTGAGCATGAAAGATTCAAAGGATATATTTCTGTATGTACAATCTCTATAAATAGTCACATATACTCTCTCAGTAGTGTTGGTGTATTATGTTTTGTTTACTTTGTAGCTACTTTGTTGCACAACACTGTAAAATAGTAATAATATGCTTTCTATGTTAGCATTGAATGGATTTTTTTCACCTACATATACGCTAGTTTGTTATGTACATGATATTTTTATCTAAAGATAGCACAGCAACCAAAAAAATCTCTTTTTGTGCTTGTAGGGCTAATTAAGTGCTGTATTACGAAATTAATTGCTCTTATATCTTTTTGGCCAATGGCTGCTTTGCTAGCTTTAACCTTTACAAACCACCTTTTTTGAGAAAATCTTTTTATGTACCTCTAGGGCTAATTTTGTGCTGTATTTCGAAATTAATTGCTCTTGAAAATGGCTGCTTGGCTAGCTTTAACCTTAAAAATCTTCTTCTAGTGCTTGTAGGGCTAATTAAGTGCTGAATTTCGAAATTAATTGCTCTTATATCTTTTTGGCCAATGGCTGCTTTGCTAGCTTTAATCTTTACAAACCACCTTTTTTGAGAAAATCTTTTTATGTACCTCTAGGGCTAATTTTGTGCTGTATTTCGAAATTAATTGCTCTTGAAAATGGCTGCTTGGCTAGCTTTAACCTTAAAAATCTTCTTCTAGTGCTTGTAGGGCTAATTAAGTGCTGAATTTCGAAATCAATTGCTCTTTTATTTTTATAAAAATGGCTGCTTTGCTAGCTAGCACAGCGAACTATGAAAATTAACTTTTTTGAGAAAATCTTTTTTAGTTCTTCTAGGGCTAATTAGTTCTAATTAAGGGCTGAATTAAGAAATTAATTGCTCTTATATTTTTTTCTAAAAAATGGCTGCCCTCCTAGCTTCAGATAAAGCTATCACAGCGACCTTTGAAAATCAACTTTTTTGAGGAAATCTTTTTAGGGCATCTAGGGCTAATTAAATTCTAATTAAGTGCTGAATCCAGAAATTGATTACTTTTATATTTTTTTGAAAAATGGCTGATTTGCTAGCTTTAGATTTTGAAAATCAATTTTTTGGAGAAAATCTTTTCTTAGTGCTTCTAGGGCTAATTTAGTTCTAATTAAGCCCTGAATTCAGAAATTGATTACTTTTATATTTTTTTGAGAAATGGCTGATTTGCTAGCTTTAGATTTTGAAAATCAATTTTTTTTGAGAAAATCTTTTCTTAGTGCTTCTAGGGCTAATTTAGTTCTAATTAAGCCCTGAATTCAGAAATTGATTGCTTTTATATTTTTTTGAGAAATGGCTGATTTGCTAGCTTTAGATTTTGAAAATCAATTTTTTTGAGAAAATCTTTTCTTAGTGATTCTAGGGCTAATTTAGTTCTAATTAAGCCCTGAATTCAGAAATTGATTGCTTTTGTATTTTTTTGAAAAATGGCTGATTTGCTAGCTTTTGATTTTGAAAAACAACGTTTTTGAGAAAATCTTTTTAGTGCTTCTATGGCTAATTAAGTCCTAATCAAGTACTGAATTCAGAAATTGCTCTTATATTTGTTTGAAAAATGGCTGCTTGCTAGCTTTAGATTTTGAAAATCAATTTTTTGGAGAAAATCTTTTCTTAGTGCTTCTAGGGCTAATTTAGTTCTAATTAAGCCCTGAATTCAGAAATTGATTACTTTTATATTTTTTTGAGAAATGGCTGATTTGCTAGCTTTAGATTTTGAAAATCAATTTTTTTTGAGAAAATCTTTTCTTAGTGCTTCTAGGGCTAATTTAGTTCTAATTAAGCCCTGAATTCAGAAATTGATTGCTTTTATATTTTTTTGAGAAATGGCTGATTTGCTAGCTTTAGATTTTGAAAATCAATTTTTTTGAGAAAATCTTTTCTTAGTGATTCTAGGGCTAATTTAGTTCTAATTAAGCCCTGAATTCAGAAATTGATTGCTTTTGTATTTTTTTGAAAAATGGCTGATTTGCTAGCTTTTGATTTTGAAAAACAACGTTTTTGAGAAAATCTTTTTAGTGCTTCTATGGCTAATTAAGTCCTAATCAAGTACTGAATTCAGAAATTGCTCTTATATTTGTTTGAAAAATGGCTGCTTGCTAGCTTTAGATATAGCTAGCGCTGCGACCTTCTTAAATCATTTTTTTGTGATTCTAGGGCTAATTAAGTTCCAATTAAGTGCTGAATTCAAAAAATAATAATTGCTCTTATATGTTTTTGAAATATGGCTTTAACCTTAAAAAATCAACATTTTTGAGAACATAATTTTTTAGTGTTTGTAGGGCTTATTAAGTTCTTATTTTTTTCAAAAATGGCTGCTTTGCTAGCTTTAACAATGAGAAATCAACTTTTTTGAGAAAATTCTGCTTCTAGGGCTAATTAAGTTCTAATTAAGGGCTGAATTCAGAAATTGATTACTTTTATATTTTTTTGAAAAATGGCTGATTTGCTAGCTTTAGATTTTGAAAATCAATTTTTTGGAGAAAATCTTTTCTTAGTGCTTCTAGGGCTAATTTAGTTCTAATTAAGCCCTGAATTCAGAAATTGATTACTTTTATATTTTTTTGAGAAATGGCTGATTTGCTAGCTTTAGATTTTGAAAATCAATTTTTTTTGAGAAAATCTTTTCTTAGTGCTTCTAGGGCTAATTTAGTTCTAATTAAGCCCTGAATTCAGAAATTGATTGCTTTTATATTTTTTTGAGAAATGGCTGATTTGCTAGCTTTAGATTTTGAAAATCAATTTTTTTGAGAAAATCTTTTCTTAGTGATTCTAGGGCTAATTTAGTTCTAATTAAGCCCTGAATTCAGAAATTGATTGCTTTTGTATTTTTTTGAAAAATGGCTGATTTGCTAGCTTTTGATTTTGAAAAACAACGTTTTTGAGAAAATCTTTTTAGTGCTTCTATGGCTAATTAAGTCCTAATCAAGTACTGAATTCAGAAATTGCTCTTATATTTGTTTGAAAAATGGCTGCTTGCTAGCTTTAGATATAGCTAGCGCTGCGACCTTCTTAAATCATTTTTTTGTGATTCTAGGGCTAATTAAGTTCCAATTAAGTGCTGAATTCAAAAAATAATAATTGCTCTTATATGTTTTTGAAATATGGCTTTAACCTTAAAAAATCAACATTTTTGAGAACATAATTTTTTAGTGTTTGTAGGGCTTATTAAGTTCTTATTTTTTTTCAAAAATGGCTGCTTTGCTAGCTTTAACAATGAGAAATCAACTTTTTTGAGAAAATTCTGCTTCTAGGGCTAATTAAGTTCTAATTAAGGGCTGAATTCAGCAATTGCTCTTATAGTTTTTTGAAAAATGGCTGTTTCCTAGCTTTAGATAAAGCTAGCACAGCGACCTTTGAAAATCAACTTTTTAGAAAACATTCTTACCAACTCTTGTAGCGTAAGTTAGGTGATAATTAAGTGCTGTATTCCGAAATTAATTGTTTTTATTATTTTTTTGGCTGCTTTGCATAGTTTTCGTGAAATTATTAACGAACGAGAAAATTAATTTCTCAACTTGGCTCTTTCATTAAGAGAGGAAGGTCTTGTCGGTCCCGCTCTATTTAAATCTCGCACGGAGCTTTTTCCTCGATATCAAATCAACAAGTATATATGACAGTTTTGGATTATGTGATCGGAATCTCGTACGCTGTTTTACATACTCTTCGAAAAAAATCAGAACCGCCAAGAAGTTTCAACTTGCGTCAAAGGATGCTCTCCATGAACAAAAAACATATACAGGGTGTTTCATAATATATGCGCAGGACTTGAGGATGTGATAGCTTGTCCAAAAATATGAAAAAAGGTTTATATTAACTTACCCTCTAAAATGCAGCATGTTTGATATACAGGGTGTTGAAAATGAAAAAAAAATCTTTTTTGTGAATATCTACGGAATCGTTTATCGTACAGAAAACGGCATTTGCAAGCATTTTAAGCTCAGTTTTGAGTCAGAGAAAATGTTTTGTTAAGTCTTAATTGGTGAAGATTTTGAAGGAGTAGTGGTTGTTTTTCTGCCCAGCTTCTACGCCAATGGAATAAGTATGGTTTTGAGGCGCTCATTTGAACCGCCAATGTTCTCTACACAAAAAAGGTTGGTCGTGAGCTCTACAGTTGACCGTTGACACACATTATACTATACCCAGCCACACTGCATTCTCATTGTGAAATGCAGTATAGTCGTACATAAAACCATCGCGACTCTCTTATACATTGTCCCACTAAATAGATAAGAGCATAATTATCTTGATTAAATTATAAGGCTATTGCTCCAACATGAAACTTGTTCAATTCTCATTTCACCAATTGAAATTTAGCTCAGGAACTATCAAATATGGCGAAGGAGCTTGATTCTGAGCTTCATGAACGCTCCATTTGTTCGAGTGTCCTAAATTTTTTGAGCTCATAAACACAAAATCCTAGTCTTCCTTGTATAAACTACATACCTGTCAAATGTCATCTTCGTACGTCAAATAGATCAGAGAGCTATTATACAAAATATACTTATCACCACAGAGTATGTAGATATTAGGTGAACCAACAGAAGACTTAAAAGTGCTAAACTCAATGGCTTTGTCCTTGAAAAACGAAAGCATCAACTGCTCATAAAAGTGTCACAGAAAATCTTCGCGATTTAAGGCCAAAATCTTAGTCATTCCTTAAGGTCAAGGTCGACCTTAAATCATCGAACCCTTTATGTTAAATTGACATTCCTATTTCGTAGATGTTCCTTATTTATGAATAAAAAACTAGCGAAAGAGGTTACGGCGTGATAATTCCTTACTGGGAAAGGACCTTAATGAATTGGTCACAAAATAAAAATCTTTAAGAAAAAGTTGGACCAATGTAATTAGTTTTGATGAACTGAAAAATACAAAATAATATTAATTCTATTGGTGCTGGTGATTTTGAAGTTGTGTAATTGAAATTAGATAGGAGATTTTTGGCACCAAGTTCAAAAGTATCAGCACCAATAAAATTAATATTATTTTGTATTTTTCAGTACACCATCTAATATAAAGTAGTTCATATAGAAACAATTTAACTGAACCTCAATTGTCCTATAACATATCCAATAATCTAGGTAGTTATATAACTATTACATACCACCAAAATGACACTAGGTACTCGTTATATTACAAAACTACAAGGACTGGACTTTGGAATGGGACCAATAGCAGCAAGACTGTGCCTCTATAATATTACCGTAGTTGTGGTAGGTTGAGGATACAATATAATGTTACGACCTTTTCTACACGAACACGACACGTCAAATTAATGTGTCTCTCTGTGTGAGTGTGTGAGAAGGAGAGACATTATTATATTGTTCTTTCTGTCTGTCTTGGTTTGGTGGTGGTTTAATAGACCGAGGAAAAATCGATGCCCCAAAAAGTAAGGTTGGGTAGCTTATTAGTTTCGCTTTGAATGTCATGATTATGCGCTGGAAAATTCATGGAAAGCTCCACTGCATAAGATTGAGAGTATTGTTTTTAGTTAAAATGCACGTCAGCTACTTTTCGTTAAAATTCTACAGTCAAGAAATATTTCATTATCTTTCTAAATGAAAGAACTTGTTAATTATATCATCAAGAGATCCAGGAAATTGTTTTTGCTGAGCAGTGGAATGACAAGGCAATTATGTCTAAAGTTGAGTTAAATGATAATTAGGGATAATTTCATCAAGGAATCTGAAAGATTGTCAACTTGTTTCCACCATACCATTCCATGGTCATCCATAATGGAATGTAGAATTTTCTAGTTGGGTTAAAAGTTTCGTAAGCAGTTTATGAAGTGATGAAATGAAAGAAATGTAAATCAATAAGTAAAGTTAATTTCCCTTAAATGGAACTATTTCTAATTAGTTGATAAAAGGTTAAAAACATAAATGTACGATCAAGCTACTAATTTAGTTGGATTCAGCACCCCCAAAAACTACTGCATGAAATTGAATGAAATTTTGACCGATGTATTACTAGAGGTCTAACATAAAATATGTATAGGCTACATTTTATCGCGTCTGTCTGTCTT
The DNA here is from genome assembly GCA_958507055.1 of Crioceris asparagi. NCBI lineage: Eukaryota > Metazoa > Arthropoda > Insecta > Coleoptera > Chrysomelidae > Crioceris > Crioceris asparagi. Next base: position 1,857,591 of record OY293830.1, read on the forward strand.
TCTGTATGTTTGTAAACATATAACGCAAATACTACTTTATAGACTTGATGGCAATTTTTACCGATAGAATTCTAACTTAGAATATAGGTCCCATTTTACCACGGCTGTCTGTCTGTATGTATTTACACGCAAAAACTACCGCATGGAATTGTATGCCGTATTCCATGGGCACGAAGTAGCGGACAAAAGCTAGTACAAAATATTCTGTATAAAAAATTGGACCGACTTTATTAGTTGGTGCACTGAATAATATAAAATAATATTGGTGCTATACTTTTGAAATTGTGCAATAATTGTAGTTAAATAGAAGACTCTTGGCACCAACTTCACAAGTATCAGCACCAATAGCATTAATACTATTTAGTATTTTTCGTTGCACCAACTAATCAAGTCGAAAAATATTTATTTCACACTTTTGATTAGTCACGAAAATCGTTGAACGTTCACTTATATCTACTATATATTACCCATGTATATTCTTTGCTTGTACATGTTATTATTCAGATATCTAATAACAACATTTCCCCGGTAATATTCATTTTTTAGAAAACATGTTGACTTTAGATGTTGCTACAAATGTTCTGGTCTTTAATTTGACTGTCTCAGATTTAAATTTTCGTGAATAATTGCCACCCCCACCCCTTTCCAGGGGCGGTTTTAGAGGAAAGGAGATTTTGGATTTGAGTTTTTACTCCAATAAAAAAAGAATCATCCAAATCGGTTAACATTTAATGGGCAAAATGCGCGATCCTAGATACCTACATACAAAAAGTAGACATATACTTGACTTGTATACCACCGCCGTTTGGGAAGTCGATCAAAAATAACAATATGTATTTACGAGTTCAGATTCTAGTTTCCAAGAAAACTATAATCATAGGAATGTTTATGTTTGTTAAAAAAGTATTTGGATTTGATTTGGACAATAATGGCTAGATGACGCTACATGCGTACAATTTTATGCAATTAGCTGATTTCTCAATTTGCTAAGCCTCAATATTTACCACAAAACTGAAAAATTAGCAAACAAACAAGAATCTACTGAAGTAATATCTAGAAGGTGTCAGCCCAGTTCCATTACAAAAGCCAAAATACTAAACAAACGTGGAAAATTATCTTCCATTTCCCATTTATTATACCTATAAACTGGTTGTTTTCCGAGATATAAATGTTCCTTCATAAATTATTTCAACTGCATATCTACGCCGCAAGTTGATTTTGAACTGAGCTATTTTAATAAAAACAGGTAAGTATTATCAATCTTCCTTTCTCGACAACATCCAAACCAACCTTATACAAATATTTAAGAAACAATAAGCAAATTATAAGGTAATTAATATACTGCGCCTACCACAACTTGCAATCTACTATGTTTATTCAACTATAACTAAACTACTTCTACCTACTACCTAGTGAGAATATCGATACACAGAAAATATGGTCGATAAATAAATAAATTCATTAAAAATAGAAACTGGTATTGAACTAAATTGGTTTGACCTTAAAGCAAGCGCGGTTGTGTTTGTTATTAGTTGTTTTCCTCGAGCTTTTTTTATGTATATTTAGCGGCTAGAGTCCAACTAATATTTATTATATATACCTAGTTCACTTTCATAAGTATTTAAAATAGTATAAAATAATGAAAGCCGGACAGACATAGCAGATTTATATTTATATTATTATTAACATGAAAAGATGGGAAAGTAATTTTGGAATCTGAATCCTAATCAAAATGATCTACCTAACTACATAGATCCTGAAATTTTAATTAAATTATTATATTTTTTGATGATACATCAGTGGCGGTCTCTGCTGGATGTCAGAGGGATCTTTCTGAACTTTGTAACTTACTAAATTGAAAGTTTCTGGATTGGTGCAGCTCGAATGCTTTAATTCTAAACTTCTAAACTGAGTGTATTCGCTTCATTTATAAGATAAATTATTGTATCACATGCATGAACCATTAAATTGTATCGAAAGGCAATGTAAATGTTTTAGGGAGAACACGTGGATTACTCACTGAGATGGAGCAATCATTGTGATTCAGTTTGTAAGAAATTAGCTAGCTCTTTTTATGTCATTAGCAAACTTAAGGATAAACTACCAAATCATTCAGTTATGAATGTTTATTCTAGTTTGTTTTTCATAGCTAGTTTTTCTTTGATTAAGTTTAAGTGTATAATATCTGGTTTTCTCTTGGTTGCTTAACGTTATCGACTTCTTTCATAATATAATCCAGGAATCAAGAGTATATTTTTCTGGTAAATAACGCAATAGACGTCGAAATTCATCTAAGTAGGTACCTATAATACCCAATCGTCTTTCCATATAATTCCCCAGACATTTTGCAATGAGTCCCAATCTAATATCACACAGAAACGAAGAGGATCTTCTACTAGAGACCTTATAGGGATAGAGAAACTAGAAGCTGAGTGAGTAGGTATTCAAATTTCGATGCTTTTATATAGTAACTTGATAACTATTAGAAATAGTTTAGTTTACTTTTGAAAAAGGAAAAAAAAAGTCGACATTCAACATGTCTTCCCCTCCAAAAAGTCTGGGTGGAGGAAGCAATTTTTTCGAAAATCGATAATTTGAAACGACAAAATTAAAGAAGACAATATGTCCGAAAACGTTTAAATTTGACATTTTTCAAAAAAATGTACGGTTTCCAAGTTACAGCAGTGGGAAAGTCTGAAATATGTGTATATCCGCGATGTTTTTAAATCTCTGAATAAGTATAAGCAACACATTATTTATTCACTCACACGACTTTCCTACCGCTCACAGGCAAATTCCAGTGAATGAAAAATTTTACACTATTACAATACTCTCCTTACATAGTGACGATAATAGCGGTAGTAAAGTAAGACTCCTCTGATCAAATCGTGCTACCATTCATTTTTTTCAGCATGTCAAGACAAACAACAATTGTCATGTAACATTTTTCGCAAGATGAAACGTTTAGCCAAAATCTGAAGAAACATATGGAAAATACGGAACTTTATTCAAGCATAACTTTTTTTTGAGCTTTTCCTCAGAAATGGCGCTGTATGTGGGTGGTAAAGGGCTCTCAGAAGAATAATTTAGGCAAGTTTAATCAAAATCCTTAAGGCCGTTTTCGCGCCATACTCTTGAGCAAATCACGTTTTTTGGTTATAGCTCAACACCCAGTGTATACAGGATTCTAATTCAGTGCCACCGGCGAGTGATATTGGTACCAAACAAAATAAAAAAGAAAGCAATAAAATACACCGATCCGTTCCCGAGATAATGCTGTCACAGACAGACATACCAACGGCTGAAAATATGTTTATTAGACTTAGAAAATTTCACTCGATTACAATACTTTCCTTATACAGCTACTATAGTAGCATAGGGAAGTAAAAAATGATTAGTGCATTGAAAAATATAAAACAATATTAATTCTATTGGTTCTGGTACTTGTGTGAAGCTGGTGCCAAAAGTTTTCAATCTAACTACAACGGCACAACTTCAAACCAGCACCAATCGAATTAATATAAGGTATTTTGTATTTTTCGGTGCACCAACTGATAACGTCGGTCCATTTTTTTCCCTAAATAATTATTTATAAAAGGACGCTTCATTCTCATTGAATGACTTAGATAAGCTAACAATTTTCTCAATTCATTTTTAAATATTTGACTTTATTCACCACAGTGAAACTCTGTCCTCCAACACCAGATATCATTCTAAAGTGTCCAGTCTTTGTTCTTTCAACGCCTCTAAACTATATATACACAGCAGCTACGTGTTGGCGTTGATAGCAGGCAGCTCAATGTTGAACTAGCGGCATACAACACAACTAATAATCGCCGAGCATATGCCAAGGCTTTGCTGTGCTTGAGTTGCCATGGCGACCGTTGCTATTCGTGATACACAACAGCTAGCAGCAGCTTTAAACCCGCACTCCAAGAACACACAAGCCGCGCTCCACACATACAAAAAAAAAGCTACAACGTACAAAACAGCACCATTAAGCCACTCTGACTGAAAGCTGTCTGTGTTCGGCAGTGGTGGGCAGAATAAGATGATGATGATGATGAAGGAAAGAAACCTTTCTTCGTCGTTTTCCACTCTATGTGCTACAGCTTCCCAGAATCATGTGGCAGCAAAGAAAACATGTTATTCCATGATATTCCACGATTCTGTGGAGCGGCTACACACAGATGAGTTCTGGGTTTTATGAATATTTATATATTCTATATTCTTACCGCTACTCAAAGCAGTCTAGTAAGGAAAATATTAATAAAATCTGTAGAGTGTAAAATTTGTGATTTATTCGACAAGCGAAATCCTTTAAAAAATTAAATATGCACAGCTGTATTCGTAATAAAAACTTTCCTAGTGCTTTTCTACTCGAGTTAGACATTTTTCTCCCAAGAAAAACATCCTATCGAATCATATCGACCATGGATCTACTACAGAAAGATAAGGTAAAATGATCATATACAACATTGTCTTGTGGAAAAGGATGAGAATATGAATATAGTTAGAAAATTTGAAATTATTTGACTGTGACATTTTGACCAGAAATGAGTATATTTTTTTTACTCCTATTCCTATTTTACGCTTATTCTTTTCGAAATATCAAACAAGTGGAATTTTGGAAAACATAGTTTTTATTAGGCATTTAAGATTTGAACCCTATCTCCCCTCTAAGTACGAATTCGACATTTCAAGTCTCTAAACCATATATACGCGGCCTGAGAAATCGCTGCGGAGTCCATCTATCGAAAGAACCGAAAGTAATAAAAACTGTTTAAAAATTGTGACAAAAACAATTAAAGCATTGCCTCTAGATATACCTTCATAAAAGTTATAAAAAATATTTAAAGTTGGATGTTGGATCGTTTAATATAGAAACCTGCATAGTATAAAATCGATATAAGAATTATATCTACTATAAGACTACTCTATATACTAACTATATTATCATTACTACAAGCCTTTCCTATCCAGGTGGATGCCAGACGTGCGGTGTCTAGGTCACATGCAATGTCAGCACATTGACTCACAATCGAAAACAACGTCGCTGTGTCTCTAGTAATATTCGAAATAATTACTTACCTTGATTCATCACAAAATTATTGAATTATTTCTTTGTAACTGAAATTCACCAAATGGAATTTAAATATTTCTAGGCACTTTACTCTTTACTGAAAGTTCAACTTATATATTGATCTTGATGCATCAATCTCCCATTCCTATGCAATTACTGAATCTATTATTCCTTGATTATATAACTATATAATATACTTACATAACATATATAGACACTTTAGTAGTCGTTATCGATTCTAAATAAACCAAAACCTTTTATACCTGATGGCACAGGTACTGAACAGTAGTTTGGAATTGATTTTATAAATGCATGAAGATAATATCGATTGAAATCAATACATACAGTTCGAGTCAGCCAACGAGAATGACAGTATGAAAAATGGAAACACTACCAGAGACAAAGTAAATAGGCTGTTTTACAAAAAATATTACTATACTGCACTAAGGTGTTTAATATTCTTTTTGACAGGCTTCGGAAAGGAATGAGGTATTCGATCCAATTTTTTTTGGAAAGGAAATTTGATACAGCAAAATTGAAGAGCACATTTGGAAATCTTTAAATCAAACATTTTTCAAAAATTCCAATTGTTTCTGGGTAAATTTTGCAAACGACGTAAATATTTGTTGAAAATTTTATTTGATTTTTTTTTCATTCAAAAATGTTAAATAATTAACTTAAACAAACTCCTAAAGTATATGTTAATTATTTATTAGTACCAAAAGTCTTCTAACTAGAATGGCACAACTTCAAATGAACCAGCACCAATAGAATTCATATTATTTTGTATTTTTCAGTGCGCCAACTTATAAAGTCGGTCAAATTTTTGGTAAAAATATTTATTTCAAACTTTTGAGTGTAAGATTACTAATGAAAATCATTGAACGTTCACTAATGCCAAAGAAGATAGTACTTATCTTATTACCCTTGTATAATTTTTGTTTGTACTTGTCATCATTCAGAGATCTCAAATATCGCGGCAGAAATACCATTACCCCTCCTGTAACACAAAAACCGTAGCTTCTTTTGAAAATAAATGTCAAATTTAAATGTTGCTACAACATAGTCGCTTCTTTAATTTTCCGTCTCATATTTTCAATTTTGGGAAAAAATATTCCCTCCACATAGCGAAAATACAGATATCCGGATATGGTTTCATCTTCTCCCATCTCAGATTTTCGATTTTCAACCCCCTTCGGGGCGGTTTTTTTCAGAGGGAAAGAGATTTTGAATTTAAGTTCTTCTAAATATGGGATCATTTATCAACTGTCTCCTTTCAAATAAATCAAAAATCATCCAAATCGGAGCACGTTTACTATGCAAAACGCGCAAAAAGCCATATAAAAAAATAGAAACATAGAACCGAATTGTATACCTTCTCCTTTTTTTTAAGTCGGTCAAAAAGGTCAATTGTCAAGTATTTTTCCGGATTCTAATTCAATTGATTCAGAAATAGATGTATTCGGGAATAGAGGTACCTTCCAGCTCCCAGGTCGAAGTACATGGGACCATGTTTTTTAGATTTTTAATAATCCCTATACGGATCATGGCTCTATTGGGTTGGTTCCATCTGTATATATTCATTAACCACTCAGTAGAGTGGGAAGAAACTTTTCGAAAAGTTTCGAAGTTTCAACGACAGGTAGAAGATAGATTATAAAAATGTTGCCATGTCAAAATTTATTCGGCGGGAAACAGGTGTGTAAATGTTTGGACACGTGGATTTCAACTCCTAAACAAACTGTATGTGAACTTCTGACTACTCTTATCAGCCTTAAAAACCATAGTATTCGACTTTAAGAAACTTGTAAAGATATATGTCCAATGTTGGATTTTCTAGCATTACTCCCATTAAAATAACTTCCTAATGGATTGAAAGAAATCTGCTCCGATTTTGGTGGCTATTTTTTTATTTTATTTACCTCCCAAAAACTGCCCTCAAAGAGGTTAGAGTGGAAAGAAGAGACTATATCGGGCAAATTTTAAATGAGATATTTTTCAAAACATTTACCGGTTTCTGAGTTACAGCAAAAATAAAGTATGTAATATGTGTACCGACTTTATTAGTTGGTGCACTGAAAAATTACAAAAAATATTAATTCAACTGATGCTGGTACTTTTGAAAATGAGAAAATTAAAGTCTATATCCGTTCTTGCACGTGTTCAAATGATTTTAAGATAAAATCAATCAAATTATTGAGCGTTTTCTACCATATCTAACTGAATATATATAATACTTTATTGAGAATCCGTGTAACAATTATAACTATCTATGGTTAATATAATTATGTATTATTTTGTGAATCTTGTTTTATTTTATTTAAGTATCTGGTTTTCAATAAAAATTTAAAATTTTAAAAGAAAATTCAATTAGAGATAATGAAAAAAGTTAATTGGTAATTAGGAACGATTATAATTTCATTAATGTATATTTTTCACCGACTTCCCAGATGGAGGAGGTATGCAATACCATCGTCTGCTTTTTAAGGTGGGAACATGACTCTATAACTGAGATTCCGCTGTCTATCTGTCCGTTTGTGTGTTAGCGTTCTTTATTAACCATTAAAAAAACATTTTCACTTTAACAAAAAATACTAAATTCGTCTGTTTGTCCGCTCGTTTGTTTGTAATCGGACTGTATAAGTCCATGGATCCGTCCTTCTGTCTGTCTGCCGTCGGAAAGTCTGTACCTCATGAACAATAATATAGGTGGATTTTTGCTTTTTCAACGACACGGAAACCTTCGTGTGACTTGGCGGCATTTTTTAGTTTCCTTTGCGACTTTCGCATAGTAACATTGTGCTTCGATCTAGACGATTTTTTCATCTAAGAGAGGAGTGATGCGATATCATATCATATTTAAAAAAAATTAAATCCAAAATTTCCTTCCCGCGAAAAACTGACCCTATGCAGGGTTGGAGGGAGCATTTTCCCTTCGTGTGAAGATTTCAATTCGCACTTGGCCGCATTTTTCTTATTTTTTAGATTTAGATGATTTTTTTCTCATTTGAAAGAGGAGTGATGAGATATCGTATAATATTTAAAACAATTAAAATCCAACATTTCCTTCCCGCCAAAAACTGACCATAGACAGGGGTGGAGGGGGCATTTTTTCGAAAATCAAAAATTTTAGACTGTAAACTCAAAAACCAGATCATATCCGGCAACATTTAAATTGGACATTATTCAATATATTTTAACGGTTTCCGAGTTACGGCCATAGCAAAGTCTGAAATATGTGTTTTTCCGCTAGATTTTTCAAATCTCTAAATACAAGTGAACTTATAATGATTCTGATGACTAATGATACACTCAAAAATGTAAAATAAAACTTTCAAAAGTTCCTAAGGAGTAGGTACCTAGATGATGACGTAGACAAACATAAACTAATTCACTCAGATCTAAGTAATAATTAGTAAATATTTTGATCAGTTGTAAGTCAATTATCATATAGATGTACATGCTAATTAGAAAAAAATCATGGTATGCCGGTTGGTATCTACATTTGTCTATCGAAATATACTACTTAAACAAGGCATTAGTAATTATGCAATAGAAAAGCTTCTTACTAGTTTATAGAAATCATCGGGAAGGCCATTGTATTTATCGGATTAATTAATCATTATGTAATATTTATTGATAATTATCCTAATGATATTCAGAGATACAAAGCCAGGACGAAAACATACAATGGAAACATGATTTTTATATAGGATGGGGATTACCGAGAAATAAAGAGTTGTCAACTGCTATTTTTCAAAATTGTGTTCTATGAAGACATTTTATATACTAATGACCTCCGAGATCACCTGATCTTAACCCAGCCGATCATGGGGTATAGGGTAATTTAAAAAAAAATGGTGTCTAGAATACTCTCTAGAAAAAACTCTTTTTGCAAAACCTACGAACGGGAATTAATTCTACTGGTGCTTGTAATTTTGAAGTTGTGCTTTAATAGGTAGGATGGAAGACTTTTAGCACCCACTTTAAAAGTTCCAGCACCAGAAGAATTGATCTAATGTAATTACCCCGTCCACCCCCTTTCGAGGAAGTTTTTGAGGGGAAGGACATCGATTTTTTTTAATGGAACCAATTCTCAATCGTCCTCTATTAAATGAAAAAAGAATCATGAAAATCGGAGCGCACTACTGTTTATATTAGGCGCAAACATCCATAAAAAACATACAGACAAAAAGTCGAATTGTATACCAACTCCGTTTTGTTCGTCGGTCAAAAATATATAAAAAGCTGAAAAATATCCCATCGACTTTATTGTAACCATGTATATTGTGTTTCTTCCCCACCCCCTCGAACCAACAAAAAAAACCAGCAGCCAATGACATGGCAAAATGGAAGGCGGCAACAAAAAATTAGGAGAACGGGAGCAACGGGAAAGAGCCTAGCAACGTAATCGCAGAACGGAAAAAAACACAGACATTATTTCTGCCTACATAATTCATTGTCGTCGTCTTTCCCGGGCCGTCCCGTCGATTCGATCCAAGGGACATGGGAAGAGGCTGTTTTGTGGCTGCTGGTATATGCTGTCGACGGTGCGCCTCCAAAATATCATCATCATCATCATAACCATCGAATATATTATATAATACATATACTGCCCCCGTTTTTAGGAGGCTGCTCTTTGTAAATGTGAGAGCGGCTCACTCAAATTCAACAGGTTGCTCATAAATTCCAGAGCCAGACATCATGAAAAGCGAGTCAAGGTCGTCATAACCTTACCACCCCTCTCCATCCACCGCTCTCTCTTTCACCTTCATGCTCTTATATACAATACCAGCTACAACAGAAGGCCAGAACAACTTGCGATCATGCGCTGGATAAAAAATATCATTTAAATTATCTCGTAACGAGAGTTTCAATTTTACACATTACATTTAAACATAAGTAATGAAAAGATATGTGCCGACTTATTTTTTTATAATTCAAATATTACCTAATAAATTAAAATAAAAATAAAACGGCCCTAACATTTAAATGCAAAATGTTCATTATTCTGTTATAGTTTTAATAATACAGTAGGAAAAACTGGAGAAATGGTTGTATATCAAATTAAACACTCAGCAACTGAAAATAAACTACTAAAGAATTGTCCTCTAGATTTTTCTAAGGTATACTTCGTTGTTTGGCCTTCCACAATTGGTGGTAAATGGATTCTGTCTCCTCAGCCGCCCCTTTTCGAAGGCCCTTTCCACCGCTGCCGCCGCCGCCGCCACTGTCGGTATTCGACCTACGACCTACAACTTTTCCCCGGCCCAGCCCTCCGCGCAGTCCCCTTTTTCCCCATCACCATGATCGTCATTTGTCTGTAGGACGACACGGGGCACGGGGAGCGGCGGGGATAGCAGAGCGTGCTACCCTCTGCCGCCTACACGTTTCTACAAGTCTACAACTGCCTCCCCCACCCCGCCACGCTGTTTTTCGAAGGTCAAGGAGTCGTTTGGTCAATATAATAATTGATTATTCAGGCAGTAACTTTCTTCTCATTTGAGTGAAATAGAAATTATATTTGTGATACGGTGTTTACTTTCTTGGCTAGTTTATAGACTAGCTGCTGGACTATCCGAATGTCTGAACTATTTTCATCGAGACCACATTTAAAATGAATGATGTTCAAGGTTCAAAAAGTTACGGTTGATTCTCGGTTGAGTTTCAACCTTCGGTCAACCGGACATTATAAAACCAGTGTACAAAAATAAAATAAAATCTAATTTTCTTTTTAATAAATTTTAAATAAATTTATCAATTTAAATTAATTGTAATTGATTTTAATTATATTCCGGAGGTTTACTTAGCAATTCCATGCATAAAAGTTAAATAAATTCATTTTTCACTGCTCTTACTCTCTTACCTGAAGATACGCTTATGATCTTATTTACAAGCGATATGATGAATAATTTCCACAGTATTTCGCACCCTTAACAAGCCCAAAAAGAGTGAGCTAGATTGGTCAAATAAACAAAACCATTAAAGACTTCCAAGAATTATTAGGACCACTTTGTCTATCATTTTCAAACGGACTATAATTTTAATTTAAAGCTCTAGTATTAAGGTTATACAACCGGCTGCACACGATGCTTGTTTTGATGCTTTTTTTTTTATTTGAATTTCCTTACTAGTACACTTGAATATAATAAAAGAGAGTAAGAAGAAGCCGGCTAAAGAAAGAAATCGCATCGATTTCGTCACGATTTCTGCTAAGTATTTCCTACCGCAAGTCGTTGCTCAATATATATAATTGATTTCGAAAACGCCATGATATGCCTCTGTGTAAATTATTCTGTTCCGGAAAATAATCGACTTACTGTCTTCACTTGTTTTACAAAAATGGTTAATTCAAGTATCTCTGGAACAAATAAAAATCGGAGTTAAACATACAAGCTTATTTTGACTTCCAAGACATAAACTTCAAATATTACCATCTCCTCATGAATCACCCTGTATAAAACAATGAATAGTTTGTCCTAAGATGCAACACACACGACATAATGTGAACCAAAAGTGACCTGAACCAAATCCTCTAATATATATGGCGAAATACAAAATTTTCGCAACTAAATTTCCTTCTCAAACGCAACAAGCAGCTCATACCACCAGCAGCCAGCGCCCTCTGTCCGCACGTGCCGTTTAGTAATTACAATCACCATCAATATAAATACTGAAGGCATGGCATTGGCCATTCTACAAGGTGGTTTCAGTTCAGAAATTGAATTTCCACAAAACATGTGGTACATTACAATGGTAATGGAAAGCAAAATGGGATACGAGAAGAATGGAAGGAAATGTGCGAGCGGGTATTTTTGTGTGAGGATTCCAAAGGGCAGGAAACTAGTTACTTGACTAAAAAGCTACAATAATAACAGAAAGATGTGAAATTGGGAAATGTTTCTATTTATTTTCTGATAGCAAAGCGGAATGCCCAAGATTTTTCAGATTTGAAAAGAATAATTGTATTAAAATTGGACCAACTTCATTCGATGATGCATTAAAAATTAAGACTTTGAAGGTGTTGAGAAGATCAACTACAGAAGATTATTTCCAGCAATTTCAAAAGTTTATTGATACTTACTTTATGTATTGCTATTTTATCTATTTTAAAACATCATGGAATAAAATTATTTTATTTATGAAAAAAATCAAATGAATACTTAAATATTATGGACAATAGCAGATCGGTAATAGCTGTATTTCTGGTTCAAGTGAAGGCTTTTCAACTTCTATTGATTATATTCTTACAGCTTAGTAACTTGTGTGGAGTCCCTCAAGGTTCAATATTGGGTCCATTATTATTTAATGTCTATATTAATGGATTATTGCAACTTAATATAACGGGTGTTATTGTATCATTTGCGGATGACACAGTCATTATGTTGGGATGAAGTTACAGCCAATGCTAAACATACCTTAAAAATTATAAGCAAATGGATTAATTATCACAGAGCGACTGACTTTAAATATGTCAAAATCGAATGTTTTAAATGTGTCTCCATAAGCGGATAAGCTCCCTGTTACAGACGGAGTGACAATACATAATGACGTTCGTTATAATAATTTAAATTGTACATGTGATAAAATAAAAAGAGTTAATGAAGTTGAATACCTTGGAGTTATACTGAATGAAAAATATTTTTAGTATTGTTAAAAAAGTAAGATACTTCCTTTTTGTGTTCTATGAAATAAGATATATTAATGAAAAAAAATGATTTATTAATATTATACCACGCTTTATTCTGTAGCATCCTATTTTATGGGATTATTTGTTAGGGTTCAGCTTATTCAAGTGCACTAGAGCCTTAACGACAAAACCGATAGATCTATCGTCACGTTTTCAAGACCAAATATTTCAAGAAATTATATGTTCCACAAGATCTTATATAACAATTAAATTTCAAGTACACTGTCAAAAATATAGCACAAAACGTGGACGAATCATCCATATAATGGTTTGACATTTTCCATTTGTTAAAAGTATTTCATATTCTAATGCAGACACCGGTTGACCTTTACAAATTTGATTTTACTTTTTTATTTCACAAAATTGTCACATCTTGTCCATCAACAACTATGTGTTATGTTCGCGATAGAAAAAGTCCAACAAATAAAATGAAAGCAAAAGTATTTCTTTATTATCAAATCTTATATATATATACTTGTGAAGTATTTACAATAAATATTTTTTCGGATAGTTTCCGGAAATGATTTCTTGTTTAATTTTAATAATTTTAGATTTGAAGGGTATTTTTGGAGAGACACATATGTTGCATCTTTTAATGGGATCCTGGCCTCTTCGAATAGATGAAGTAAAACATCATTAAAATAGGAGAATGTTTATGTTCACTTTGTAAATAGTGCAATCGTGCAAACATACATCCATAGAAAAAAACACAAAAACATTTCGATTGCATTAGGTATATCCTTTCCATGCAAGTCCGACATGTACACTTGACCGTTCTATTTTCATTCATCCTTCAATTACGTCAATATCAGTAGCCCATATGCCATAGGTAATACATATTATAAATGAGTGCACTTTTGAATTTCATTTGATCCATTTTAAAAGCTTTCTAGTAATATTCCATAACATTCCCTTCCAATCAACTAATTGGAGGTCTGATGCAAGGACAAATTTAACATATACAGGGTTTCACATATCACTTCCCATTTTCTAAAGCTCACTTGATTGTTTTATGATATTCTGTGGAGTGTATTCGGAAGCGCATTTTGAGAATTTATGTTCCATTATACAGAGAAAGTGTTTTTCTGACATTCCCGGATGTATTCCACGACAAAAAAAATGATATAAATATTTTTTACAAAAAATTGGGCCGACTTTATCAGTTGTTGCACTGAAAAATAGAAAATAATATTAATTCTATTGGTGCTGGTTCTTTTGGAGTTGGTGCCTACAACAACAAACTACAACTCTTGAGAATCGATAATGCCCTTTAAAGATCGGAATGACCTGATATATCACTCTAACACTGTTACCGTCTATGTTTGACCAGGTATTTTCTCCTTTAACAAGGAATTCATGCAATATAAAGGCAATTTTTGAAATGTAGCACCTTGTATAGATACAATCAGATAATAAAAATAATCATTTCTGATTCTGGTTAACAATTTTTCCAACAATCATGGTAATTGATGAAATTATTGAAGCTACTTACCTATTAATATTTTATGTATAAGGTAGGTATATACTGTAGCAATTTCAAGGGTATTCCCCCTTTTTCCATATAATAATGCATCCTCCTAGCATATCAGCAATAATTTGATGATGTTACATAAAAAGCATTTAAGTTAAAAGGCAATCTGATGCACATGTAATGGGTATATAATTGGTTATTAATGTAGTTAGGAGGAGTGAAAAAAAAATATATATTATTAGTATGTATTCGATAAATTGCAAATAAATAAGCATATTCATTATTAAAAAAATGATCATTATAGCCAATGGAAGAGTAAACATCACAAAATTCAAGTTCTTGTTTATGAAAACCAGAGGCGTATGTGGATTTTATAAAATTTCTTTTCAAATGAGAGTCATCTTTTAAATAGAGTTGTCTTTTTTCATCTCCAACGGTAGAGGTGTTACAAAGGTATTACATCGACATTTCAGCAAAAATTAATATATTTGTAACAATCAAAACAATAAATTAAAAATATTTTTCCAAGAATTACGCGTTGACTTTTAAAATGATCACGCAATCCGGTAAAATAGATCAGCCTCAAGCAATATTCTTTGGATAAAGTTTTGTGAATTTCGTTTATCAGTTTCAACTTTACGAAGAATAATTTTGACTTGAAAATCTGATTCTAAGCATAGGTATGGAATAAATTAATTTTTAGAGTTAATATGTATTTTTTTGAAAAAACCTGAAACATGCCGATTTCTTTTCGCAATTTGGCAATTTATAGTATGAAAACATTGCCTCTCTCTTGCAACCCCTCTCAAATTTGGTGCAATCATAACTGAGAAAATTTATTTTGAAAATTTTGATATTTTCACTAGAATGAAGGAAATAGTGTCATATAATGTTTAGGAAGTATTTTTCAATTTATTTTATAATTAAATTAAATGTTCAAAATGTGACCACCATTCACTTCTTGACAATAAGCGACGCGATCTTGGAATTCTCTCGTTCAACATTTTGTCAATGTACGGTTATTTTGATATTTGTAAGTGGCTGACAGACGTCGGTGGATTAAAAAATATTTGTGTGTGTATTTGATTTAAGTATGGCTCATTTAAACGAAACTCAAAGAATAGACATTTTAATTATGATTGGATGCGGTAATAAAACAAGAAAGTTTGTGAAATATTCAATAATAAATACCCAGGTCAACACATCTCACAATCTACAGTCAGCAAAATAGAAACAAATTTGCCTGAAACTGAACATGTGAAAACTATTCAAAAACGTTAAATGAAATGTTAAAGTAGTTGAGGAAAAAAGTTAAATGTACTGTTAGCGATTGAGGAAAATCCGCCAATGACAAGTAGACAACTTGCCGCCGACAATGATGTGAGTAAATCATCGATATTGAATGCTTTACATTAAAGAATAATACCATTCTTATAATGTTTAGTTGGTTCAGGAGTTAAATGCCGATGATCTTAATAGAAGACAACAGTTCTGTGAACCGGATGATGAAGTGAATGGAGGAAGAATATTTGCAATTCATAAACAAAATTGTGTTTTCTGATAAAGCTACTTTTTTATCTAAATGGAACGGGTAATAGATAAAACTGTGGATATTGCAGCAGAGAAAATCCTCCTTGGATATGTAAGGCTCATACCACACAATATCCCAAAATAGTGAACGTTTAGGCTGGTATCATTAAAAACAAAATTACTCTTCAACTATGACCTATAAATTATCTACCTGTAAAGTTATAATATGGAAATGGATACGACAGAACAGGGTAAAAAAAGACAATAACGGCAAGGTAATTTTTAAATTCAGGCGAACTTGTAGAATGTTTTCAACAGGTTTTTTTTCTTTATCCGATCTTCAAATTATATCAATCTATATTTTGAATTCAAAGATAAAAATTAAATTTTGTATTGTAACGATACTTCTATCCAACGATTCTTTAATTTTTATAATTTATAAAAACAATAGTCTCAAACGGACTTAAAAGAGTGAAATACTCACCATTTTTGAGTTTTGTAAATTAGTCTGTGGGGCTTACCTGGAAAAAAAAGAACAAATATAGAAAATGTCTTCTTTATCTACATTACATAAATATTTTTTACAAAAAATTGGACCGACGTTATTAGTTGATGCACTGAAAAGTATAAAATAATATTAATTCTATTGGTGCTGTTACTTTTGAAGTTGTGCAGTTGCAGTTAGATTGATAACTTTTGGCACCAACTTCACAAGTGCCATCACCAATAGAATTAATATTATTTTATACTTTTCAGTGCATCAACTAATAACGTAGGTCCAATTTTTTGTAAAAAATATTTATTTCACACTTTTGAGTGTAACATTAGTCCCGAAAATCGTTGAACGTTCACTATACCATTTCAATGAAGATAGTACTTATCCTATTACCCACGTATATTCCTTGCTTGTAGTTGTTATTATTGAGATCTCAAAGCATCGCTGCGGAAATACGCTTAACTATTTTATTTGTTACCATTTTAACACCGATTTAACTCGAAAACCGTAACTCTAAGGAAAAAATGTCCAGTATAAATGTTGCTACAAATAATTATGTCTTTCATGTAGTTTCGAAAGATTTTCAATTTTCGAAAGAAATCGCCCTCTCCACATAGCAAAAATACATACATTTGAGAATTTAACATGCCTCCATCTTGAAAACCGTAGCTCTTTTAAAAAAATGTTCAATTTAAACGTTTCCGGATATTGCCCTATCTTTAATTATACCAACTCAGATTTTCGAGAAAAGTCGCCCCTTCCACCCCTTTGGGGACGGTTTTCGGAGGGAAGGAGATTTCGATTTGCGTTTTTATGAATATGGGACCATTTCCCAAGCCTCCTCTTTCAAATGAATCAAACATCATCAAAATCGGAGCTCGTTTACTATATAAAAGGCGCGCACGAACCAAAAAAATTAAAAAAATAAAGCAGACAGTCGAATTGTGTACCTCCTCCGTTCGGGGTTCGTCGGTCAAAAAGATTTAAATTTGATGATAAAGGCGGTGACTAGATGTAGATTAGTGTAGATTTGCTTTTTTGAATAAAAATTACCAAAGAACAATAAACTCACAAACTAAAGATATGTTTTGAAATATGTTCAGTTGTTATGATCACCTCACTTTAGGTATAAAATATCGATCCTTTTGGTGGAATATCTACGTTTGATATTTCAATATCTCACAGGTTTCCGATGCCCACTAGGTATATACTTAAATGTTAAATGAGGAAGTTTTAATGGTCGAGAATTGTTTTGCAAAGTTCTAATATTCAAACTCTTCAACTCGATAAAGTTTAAAGCAGCCTCAAGTTGCACAGGAACATATTAAATCCTATACTAAAATGAAATTTTGAATGGATGGAAGTTTGTTAGTTATATGCAAAAACGTCTCAACGGATTTTAATGAAATTTGGATTATTACTTGGATTAAAACATCGAATGTTAGGTTTCTAAAGGACTACCAAGGGTGAAAAATATTCTCTTCACTTATTAACATATAAATTTACTTAACTTATTCTAAAAATGCCATTGCCGCATATTGTGATTACAAGGAAAATGTTTTATATTCGAAAGTGAATCTATTCATTTTAAAAACGATTTCGTAAATATTTCAAAAAACTAGAACATTTGTCTGACTCCAAATAAGAGATTACCAGTTCCAAATGAAACATACAATGAGCTAAAAAAAGGATTCAAATATACCAATTCATCTAAAATTCACCTATTCACAAATGCCTATCCAACAAAGTGCCTTAGCCAAACTTAAATATCGTACACTAGAAAAAACTGTATTAACTCATTAATATTCCATGAACCAAGTGAGCTTATAGATTAATTGAAAATTGGCCAGAGATTTATTTTGCCCTGAGGTACGGGGAGATAAATGTTTTGAATAATGATGAAAATCCCATTAGCTGCTCCCACAGGTCGCATCGATGACGACGTAGTGTTCTGCAAACGTCTCTCTATCGAATCTGCCGGAGGAGCTTCCGATAGAGCGCGCTGAACAAAACACAGGAAGCTGGTTTGAGCCAATCCAAATAAGTATGTTTTTTTCTGTGATGGGAAAAAAGTTTGACATTTTATCTCTGTTGACAGGTTTCCCGTGGGGAAAAAAGTGAGTACTTTTTTCCTGGTTGATATATACACATAAATATCAATCAAGACACATAATTAAACTGACAGATATTTGATAAAAGGTTTCCTTAGCAACGCATACTTCGACAATCTTCTGATTGATATATTGTAATATTTTTTCAATTTTCATCGTTTTTTCCGTCGTAGTGTAGGGAAAAATATTCGATTTTGACTCTCGAGCTAAAATCTAGTACTTTTTTCCTTGTATAATAAATAACTATTTACAAATTGGAACGATTTTTCCTTTCGTTTTCGTTGATGCACTAAAAAATACAAAATTATTTCTATTGATCATCGTGAAAATATACATATTTCTGACTTTCCCACTCCTGTAACTCGGAAACCATGATTTTTTGTTGCTTCATATAATCGATTCTTTAATTCGACTGACGCATATTTTCAATTTTCGAAAAAAAATGCTCCCAACACAAAGCGTATTTCAGACTGCTGTAACTCGAAAAGCTATGATTTTTGGAAAAATGTCCAATTTAAGCGTTTCCAGCAGCAGATATCTTTATTTTTTGTTTTTGTTTCGTTTTTCGAAAAATATTTGTCTCCCTCAATACCATTTGGAATGCGTCTTTGAGGGGAAGGACATGTTGAATGCCAATTTTTTCTAATGGAAACAATTCTCAATAATCCTCCCTCAAATGAAAAAACGAATAATGAAAATCGGAGCACGTTTCATATTTATTTATAAGGCCCGAACAGCCATCAAAAAGCAGACAAACAGTCGAATTGTATACCTCCTTCGTTTGGTTCGTCGGTCAAAAAGAAATAATGCTTCTTGTTGGGGATAGCATGTCTATCTACCTATATTCATGTTTTATGAATGTTGACACATGAATAATTAATTAATATAGCGTAAAAAATTACTAATATGATCTTTCATTTTGTTATGGATTTCAGTAAATCTTATATTTACGTCATAACAGTTTTTTTTTCAATTACTTTTATTTTGTAAAACATCCCAGCCAACTATTCCTGTTCCATCATAGATTATTTTCGAATGTTTACTTAAGAAAACCGATATCATCAAGTGATTAAACATTGAAAAATACATCAATATATCATGTGTCATAGGTTTTAATAATCGAAAAATATCAGGTTCTTCGACAGCGAGTCATATAATACGACAACAGTCTTGTTCAATTTTGTCACAGGAAAATAAAACGTTGAAAATATGAAAGTTAAATTGTTTTTCTTCGAAGAGGAGCATCTAAAACAACAGATAGTATCAACAAAAGTGGTTTGCTGAGTTCTGGACACGGTCGGAGAATGTTCGATTTTATTTATTAGTAGTTATAGATTGTACAAATAACAGCAAATAGAATACAATACCCCTTTATATATTTTACCTATATTATTTTATATATACAGCTGCTTCTGAGAAGCTGACGCTTCCTTTCTAAATTCTCCAAAACTTTTTATATACCTAATCTGCCTTTTCTCCTCAACAAAATAATATTTTTTATTTTTCGAGATGTTTGAATGTCTAAGCAGAACACCCTGTAACTCTGAGACACATTATTTCAAGATGATTTGGATTAAGCCCTCATACTTTGAAGATTTACCAGATAAAATATTTCCAATTATAAATGCACCACCCTGTATTATATATGATGTATATTGAACGTTGACATTCCATGTCATTAAATTATTTTCTGACATCTAGGTACTTTGGCAACAGTTATGACTTTCTTATACGAACAAATATAACTTTTATCTAAGGTGATATGGCAAGTTTATGCAGTAAATAAAATAAAATAACAAACTAATTAAAAAATAAATAAAAAAGTTGAACATGCTCATTTCCATGAGACAAAAAGCTAAATTAGGAAATAAGAATAAGAACTGGAGATGGCCATAACTTTCATCTTTATACCTTATTTTATTTTGTTTGGAAATTGATAATGCGCATGACCGAACACCAGAGAACACTTAACTTGCACAAAACACAAAAGTTTTTGTCAAAAAATCTGTGATTTGATTCGTTCATTCTTATTTTAATTTTTATTTTATTACTGTATTGTAACGTGAAGACTTACCCGAATAATAAACTACACACACAATGCACATTCCGGAGAACACGGGAGACATCATAGGCAACGAGAATAAGTCCTGGTCTATTCTCGAAGCCATATATTGAGAAATAACCTCCAGAAACAACGAAAACAACACTGGAACCATCTAGAGCTTTTTAGGTTAGATATATAAGGTTGATGGCAATGAACAGTTAGTTAGTCATAGAGCACGGTCAGTGACAGTTAGTAATAGATAGTTAGTCACAGATCACAATCGTTCATAGATCAGATAGTAGAAAGTCGTTATAGTCCGAGAAATAAGTGTGAATATAAATGTGTATATAGTCGTGTAGTTATTGGTATAAATAAATAAGTGAAAATAAATCGAACCCAGTTTTAATATAAATCCCCGGTACAGTATAAACTCACCTTTAGACTACATAATAATATAAACAGATCAACTATATCAGTTACATTTTCCAAGAAAAAGTTAACTAGGACGTTGTCTTGTCAAAATTCCTTTCTATTTATTCAGCTGTGTATTGTCAATGAAGTAAAAAATATTATTTTGTGCTCTTGACTGCAAGATCCAAGTCGAAGTCGGAGGTTCAAAAAATTTAAGTAGTTAACTCACCTCCTTCCACAAAGTAAAGTGCAGAAAAACTTCCAACATGATGAATGTCCCATGTAAACCAATCAAAGTGAGTTTGACTGTTACCCGACCTAGCTTTGGACATTCAAGAGTCCAGCTATGGTCATCTGATCAATGATCACTACGGAATCTAAATATATGTGTGCTACAAGTGAAGTTCTATTGACAGTCGAACATGGCATAGTTGATTTTCCTTTGTTTGAAATATTATATACATATAGGTATATAATCAACTGCCTCATAGGCAATTCTATCTAAACCATTTAGAATCCAATTTACAACTTTGTAAATCTCATGAAACGTCTCTTCAACATTGTCATTTCTTACACCGACTATTAAAAATCCCAACTAATAACCAATAACAGCCAATTCAGTTTATTATTCAACG
This sequence comes from Crioceris asparagi, assembly GCA_958507055.1. Classification (NCBI taxonomy): domain Eukaryota; kingdom Metazoa; phylum Arthropoda; class Insecta; order Coleoptera; family Chrysomelidae; genus Crioceris; species Crioceris asparagi. The sequence goes on from OY293830.1 coordinate 1,879,062, forward strand.
AAATGAATATTTTCTACAAAAAATGGACCCACGTTATCAGTTGGTGTACTGAAAAGTACAAAATAATATTAATTCTATTGGTGCTGGAACTTGTGAAGTTGTGCAGTAGCCGCTAGATTGAAAACTTTTGCCACCAACTTCGCAAGTACCAGCACCAATAGAATTAATATTATTTTGTATTTTTCAGTGCACCAAAAAACAGGTAATGTCGGTCAAATTATTTCACACTTTTGAATGTTACATTTGTCACGAAAATCGTTGAAGGTTCATCATTATCTATACAATTTGCTTGTATTTGCTATTATTCAGAAAGCTAAGAGCATCGTTGCAGAAATACGCATATTATAAACTTTACCACTGCTGTAACTCGAAAATCGTAACTCTATGGACAACAGAAATGAGTATCTCCTCATTTTTTTAAGTCGGTCAAAAAGTCATTCGTTAGAAAAAAACAATGTATTTTTTCGTGTTCAATTTTAATCAAATGTTTGTTGCTTTTCACTAGAAGATTTGTTCTTTTAACAGATAGATATTTTCGATTTTTTTTCAAGCAACTAATAAAATTCGCGATAATATTAATTTATTATCTAAATTATATAATATTTGATCATTAAGCAAATTTGAAAGACGCCTCCATGATATCAATCGTATCATATTAATAAACAAATATGTTATTTATTGCATTGATTAACATATTAATCGAGAAATTATTTCAAATTTGACTAATTCTAATTAATAAATACTTACGTAATACATTTGAGTTGAAAGAACGCTACATTATAATAAAATGACCTCTAAGAATGAAATATTTCATTCTACCCTTGAAGAAAATGTATACAGTTATACAGGGTATTTCATAATACATACGCAGGACTTGAGGATGTGATAGCTCGTCCAAAAATATGCAAAAAAAATTCTTATCAACTTACCCTCTAAAATGAACCATTTTCGAGATATCTACAGGGTGTTGAAATTGAAATTGTGTATACTTCCGGAACCGTTTATAGTACAGAAAACAGCTTTTGTAAGCATTTTCCACTCATAAAACATTTTTCGTTATGTCAGATTTTGAAGAAGTAGTGGTTGTTTTTCTCCCCAATTTCTACGTCAACGGAAAAAGTACGATTTTGAGGCGCCCATTTCAATCGCCAATGTTTTCTACACAAAAAGGTACTATTGCTCGTGAAATCTAATGTCGACCGTTTTCGAGAAAAATCAACTTTTATGTTGTAAAAACACGGTAAATGTTTTGAAATACAATTTTTGTATTTATTAATCAAACAAAATTTATGTAAACGTTAGAACAGGTAAGAAAGCTAAAATTAACCGTGTTTTTTTCAACATAAAAGTTGATTTTTCTCAAAAACGGTTGACTTTAGAGCTCACGACCAATAGTACCTTTTGTGTAGAAAACATTGGCTGTTCAAATGGGCAACCGTACTTTTTCCATTGGCGTAGAAATTGGGGAGAAAACAACCACTACTCCTTCAAAATCTTCATTAATTATAACTTAACAAAAAACTTATTATGAGTGGAAATGCTTACAAAAGCTGTTTTCTGTACTATGAACGGTTCCGGTGATATTCATAAAAAACTGTATCTCGAAAATGTTGCATTTTAGAGGGTAAGTTAATATAAACTTTTTTCCATATTTTTGGACGAGCTTTCACATCCTCAAGTCCTGCGCATATATTATGAAACACCCTGTATATTGGAATTATGCAGGTAAAGGTTTTAACTGATATAAAACACAAAAATTATAAAAATCATTGATAACATATTTCTAGGTGTTAAAATACCAGATAAAATATAAAAATAAATAAAATTATCACATAATATATAAATATACAAATCACAATAACATAATTCGTAACATATTCACATTTATTACGGAATGATCTTGTCACTGAAGTAAACAATTACTAAAGTTATCACTGACAATCAGAAATGTTTTTTATCTGCTTGAAAAGAATTATTATTACATTTTTGTTTTATTTTGCATATTTTGACTGTAACAAAAATTCTAAACAATAGCATATTATAGAGAGATTCATTTTGCTTTATTTCATCAGAAATAATTGTAAATGTACAATAATTCTAGTCTTCGTGAACGCATAATTTTATACATTATTTGCTTGTACTTATTATTCAGAGATCTCAAAACATCGCAACGGAAATACACATATTTCAGAATTAACCACTGTTGTAACTCGAAAACCGTAACTTTTTTTGAAAAATATCTAAATTAAATGTTGCTACATATAATCTCTTCTTTAATTTAGCAGTTTTATATACATATATTTCAGTCTTTACCATATCTGTTACTCAAAAACCGTAACTCAAAAAAAATTTTCAATTTAAACGTTTCCGGATATGGTTTCATAATTAATTTTGCCGTCTGAGATTTCCAATATTAAGGAAAAATTGCCCCCTCTATCCCCTTCGGCGGCGGTTTTTGGTGGGAAAGAGATTTTGGATTTCAGTTTAAGTATCTAAATATGGGACCATTTCTCAACTCTCCTTTTTCAAATGAATCAAAAATAATCAAAATCGGAGCATGTTTACTATCCAAAAAGCGCAAACAGTCATACAAAAAAAGCTAACATCCACCGAATTGTATACGTCTTCCATTTTTTGGTGAAAAAATAGTAGGAAACCACCACCACGGATTTTCTGACATAATCACCTAATATACTAAAATTCCACCTTTGCTTGAATGTTTTTCCGAAATTAGATAATTATCCTCTAACTAAATAATATTACGGGAGCGGGTGCGAGTTTAATTAAAATACAAAGCTGCTTACTGAGAATTCCCACAAGGTTTTAGATTATACTATTACATCCTAAATACAAACTTATAATACGTGTAGTTTTGGAAAATGACAGTTCGGTAGGTAACATTTTGGAATAATTATCATTAAATGTGTAATTATAATTTATTCCAATATCCAACAAATTTTCACTACTTCATAATATATCTGAATGCCCTTAAATGGCTCTTCCCACGCATTTTGAAATTGTACAAAAAAACAATAGGAAACACCTTTCACATTATTTCTGATTTGTAAAAATCTAGATGTATAGATTTATATAAAAGAATTAATATAATAATTAATACCATTCATGGACATTATTGATTGCAGTGTGTATTATTGTAAAAAATAAATTAATTAACTAGATACATTTTTTATAGAGAACTCAATAAAATACAAAAGACAGTAGGTGGGACACACCCAAGGTTTTATTTATACATATATAAAAATGAATGAAAATTTATCTGCCTTGAATAGCAACAGAAAAAAATATTGTGACAGAAACAGATAGATAGGTACATGTTTGTATGTTTGTATGGTTAATGATTTGAGAAATGTATATAGGTTCGGTTCGATAATAGTGAATAATAAATCAAGAAACAGTTATTCGAGTAAATATATACATATACACACCTATACATAGGTATAATCATAATAAATATAATAAAAATAAAATAAAAAATAAAATAAAAAAATAAAATAAAAAAACTGAGAAATACAAAATAATATTAATTCTATTGGTACTGATTCTTTTGGAGTTGGTGCCTACAACAACAAGCTACAACGGCACAACTTCAGAATTACCAGTACTAATAGAATTAATATTATATTGTAATTTTCAGTGCACCAACTAATAAATTCGGTCCAATTTTTTGTAGAAAAATATTTATTTCAAACTTCAGTGTGTAACATTACTCATCAAAATCATTCAACGTTCACCAAGAAATTTTTTTTTTTAAAATGTCGAATTTAATTCTTGTTACATACAGTCGAATGGTACATCTCCTCCGTTTGGATTCGTCGGTCAAAAATACAAAATAATATTATGTACACTATCAGTATAAATATCTATTAAAGTCGCTATTGTTTTTTTGTTTATTGCACCTTTTTAAATGGTATATTATTCATTGAAATCGTTGAATGCTTTACTTTCTTTTTCAGTAATTCTAAAATAAAGAGTCAAAAATCTTGTACTATTCCAATGCTCTAATTTCATATTTCCTTTAATCCTGCGAGATCAAATTTTAAACTTTTTGATCACTCTGTACAAATTATTATCAAAATATCATAAAAAATACTGATAAAATAGATCTTCTGTTACAAGAAAATCAACCCAAATTAAATATTAAAGACTTACTCATAGGAAAGATTGATAATTATGTTTTGGACTACAAAATTCATTTTTGACATAAATATTTTGTATTTTTCAGTGCACCAACTTGCAAAGTCGATCCAATTTTTTGTCAAAAATATTTATTCATGGTGTAGTTCAAAAGTTAGTTGTATTTCTCGTAAGGTATGTCATCATTTTATTTTATATCAATGGACTATGTATGAAAGTTTATCAACTTAGTGGTTAAATATGTGGTGGTAATTACAATTTAATCTTTAATCTATGGACATTAAGGTTAGTAGAGTCATTAATTGATTATGTCTACTTGTTTTGAATTTGTTATCAATTATAACATATGTTTAATAAATATATGTATATTTGGAAAAAACTCAAATGACATATCACGATCTGTAATGCTATTAGTTGGTTATGGACCATTACAAAAGATGAAGAATTTGTTTGTTTTTTTGATAAATATACATATTAGCTTGGGCTGATCACAATGCATTTTATTTCTTATCTTATTTTATTTTGAAACGCGATAATAAATTTAAAAAAAACATCTATAATATAAAGTCATTGTAGGGTCAATATTTTTTTTATTGATTTCATAAAAAACATAAGTTCAAGCCCATTGTATGCTTGCTTTTTTATTATGTTCATTCAAGGGTTTTGCACCGTAAAAGTGCTCCGACTTTAATGATTCTTTTTTAATCAAAATCCTATATTTCCTTCCCCAAAAAAATCTTATAACGGAGTGGAAGGGGGAATTTTTCTGATGAAAACTGGAAGTTTCATCTGGAGAAATAATTAGCTCCAATATTCTTCAAAAAATTCTAGCATTTCCGAGTTGGAGAGCTTTTGATGAAACAAAGTTGAATAAATAACTTTTGACAAGATCCAGATCTAGACTTTATCAGACTAAGGCTGTGTTCAGAAAGTCCCTATCAGTGCAAACACTAACTGGATTCTGCATAAAATTCTCTATGGGATGGGAAGTTTTCAATTTGATATTATCGCAGAGAAACTTCGTAAATCTGTGTTGAGTCCAAAAAGTGTGAGTTTTCAAAAACGCCCTGAAACTTATGAACAAAAGAAGTTAGGCAAAATCTGTTTAGGCCATCTTGAGTTTTACAAAAAAGTGACACAGGCTCGTGAAAACTGCAAGGTTCTGTCTTCAACAACAACCGAGATCCCTGGCTTTCTCCACCAACATGGGATTTCTGTTCATGGAGCTCAACATGGGATTCCTGTTCATGGAGCTTGCAAATGTAAACACCATCCATATATCGAAATCTCACCTATGATCTGTGAGGAACAACAAAGGCGCTATCTACCGATCGGCATACATATAGAGACTAGGCGGTGGCAAAATTTTGAATCAAGTTTAAACAGCTTCCAAGATCCACCTTAAATCCGAGTAAAACTCGGCACAATAGGTAGAAAACTATACGGAATCTAAATATAGGCATATTACGTAACTTTTTGTTCTCTCTGTACAACGTACTACTACTGCAAATTTAAATGTGCTAACTAGTATATTAATGTGTCTATTTACACATGAGCCGAGATTATTTCAGAGGCGTCGCATCAAAATTATCTTGGAAATGAGAATAATAACATAACATTAAAACACAAAAATAGATCTCACATCTAGAACGACCCCCGCTGATTATGGACGGCTAGCTAGTTATGTATTATTATTACTATTGTTGCTAGTAATATTGAATTTGGTGTTTATATTCAAAATACCCAACGTGCACGTTGTGTAATAAACTGCGTGACATAAATTCATATGCTACAGCAGCTCTGGAGCATGCTAACGAGATGTGTTTGTTTTGTTGATGCTGATGATCCCCTTTCCCAACTACCGACAAATTAGGCGCTACCCCTGCTGTGACAGCCATCAGGACGTGTCCTGTGAGAAAATCAGATAGTCTATGGGCTGATACATTTTTTATGACTTGTATGAAACATTTTTTGTTCAGTAAGCATAGCAATAACAATAAAGGAAAAACTTGATACTACTCTTAAAACTTAGTATTTAACGAGTGGTTAAGAAACATATTTGGGTATCCCCTTAACCAATACCATGGGGCTTCGGGAATAGAAATTGTTCTGTAAAAAAGTAAAAAGAAAAATCTGCGTAGGCAGAGATTTTCTTTATGGTCGCTGGAATAACTAAAGTTTCCATAGCATTTCAACCAGTCAGTTTTTTTGCAGTTGGCCTTTGGTCTAATATATCTGTGGCTTTAATTGAGTTTGGAAATTGTATAAGTAGTATGGGCAGTAAATTATCAGAAATGATGGTGACCTTTCAGTGTATTTCCGTGTCTTCCTATAGGTATTTGGTAGCATGTTAATTAATATCACGTTTCGAGTAAATTCGGCGTATTGAATTGGCTGATAATTGGATATATTGTCAAATGAAGCAGTCATTTGATAAATAAAATTCTTTGGATTAAGCCGAGCTTTCGAGAATGTTTATTCCCTTCGTCAGGGCAAACTGCTTACAAATCGTTAAAAAATTATCTCAACAAAAAAGAAACTAATATTCAAACTACTTATATTCGTGAATTTAGAAGAAAATAGCTACAAATAGGATATATTTCATAACCATCGATCATAAATGCCATTAGTTATTTATACACATCTACGGTTGAAAGTATCTAGATTCAGTAAGTTGTTGGAAAATATATTTTATGTATGATCTTTGTAGTTTGCCCTGAAGAAGAAAATAAGCATTCTCGAAAGTTCGGCATATATAGATAGCATCTATGACAGAGCTCTTACAACAAGTTCAACACTCCACATTGCTTTTTGAGCGTCTTCCTCAAAGGAGGAGATATACAATAATTTGATTGTATGTGTTTTTACGTATATAACCTCGGTTTGTTTTAATAATTTTGATGTGTTATTTTTATTTATTTTCTGGGTTTCATCATCGGTCCACGTTTGCTATGCGAGGTTACATACATAAAAAATCAAACATACATTCAAATTGTACACATTCTTTCTTTCAGGATAGTCCGTTGAAACTAACAAGTCTTGCAAGTTCTTTGGATCGTTTACGATCCATCGACCATAAATCACTCTGTATATTACGTAAGTTATTTGGGGGGGATTATGGATAACTTTTATCTGTAGATCCTTGTACTAATTAATGTAAAATATGTAACAATTACAATGAACAAGTACCTAGGTATACTGAAAAAAAAAACACACACAACGATAAATGTTATCAATAACAAGTCTTGAAATAATAACCTCACGGTTCAATTGCTAAATATACGTTGATGGGAAATGAAATGAAAAATATATACAGTGTGAACGTTTCGAATGAAAATCGCAAACAACATACGGCCTGTATAATTTAGGTAGGTACTTACATAAAAACGCTTAAATTTAAAATTTAATTCTGATTCTTTTGAAGCCATTCATTTGATTATGACATCATTAGGAAATTCCTGTGAAATCATCATATCATCATCAAAAAATTGGACCAACTTTATTAGTTGATGCACTGAAAAATACAACATAATATTGAAATTCGATTGGTTCTGGTACTTTTAGAGTTGGGGCCAAAAGTTTTCAATCGAATTACAGCTGCACCACTTGAAAATTACCATAACCAATGGAATTTTAATATTAGGTAAACTTCTTATAGAAATATACCTATTGCGATCGTTCACACTTTTGAATTTCGAAAATATTTCAACGGCATGTTGTTATATGTCTATAAGTTAGTCCAAAAAAACATTTGGTTCAAAAGTTTTTATATATATATATGGGATATAACGAAATTTGTTAACACGATAGAGGTCGCAGTTTTGAAGGTATCAAGTTCAATTTTGCTACAAAAATCAATCTCTCAAATATCTCGGTCGAGTTCGTTATTGGGCAATATCGGGTAAGTAGTTTCAAAATGGCGACCATTCAAACATTTGAAAAAATTATCAAAAAAGAGCAGTAGAGTAAATATTATTAAAAATAATTTTAGGTTATAGATATAATCAGTACCTACAACTTTTGTTCAAAGCAATTTTTCATAAAATACACAGGTAAAAAAATAAAAATTAATAAAGAAAAATAACAAATATTGATAAAACATGAACACTCAATATAAATTTGATGTAATTGTACATTTTCTGGAGATCTTAACATAGACCCTGATTAAAAAAAAATATATATAGTATATTTATTGAAAAGAAATAGACGAAAAAAAAATCTGCCTTGAAGTGGACTCGAACCCTGTCTGCTTTATATTCAACAGCCAAAACAAAAACCTCTAACCGCAAGGCTATGACACATACGACAATTTTATGTTATAACATGTAGGTATACCAATGAAAAGGTTGTTAAAATTTCAATTCAATGAATTTTGAAAAATTTACCTTTCCGCTGACTACAGGCCATCGGGATTTTTTTTTTGTACTTTTCAGTTCACCAACTATTAAATATAGTCGGTCCAATTTGTTGTAAGAACTATTTATTTAATAAAAACAATAATTAATGAAATAAGGTAATGAGCATGTTTTATAGACATGTTGAAGAATAGCTAAATTCGAAAATAACTTCAAAACAACTTTTGGCATGAAGTGGTCGATATATCATTTTGGGCGAAGTGTCCTAGATCCACTGTCTTCGTGCATGGCTACCTAGACAAGAACAAATAACCAAAGAATCTATTTTTTTGTAGAACGGCCAACTGGTATTTTCCTAAACTTGATATCCTTTTATTTCGAAAACTGGGTCTCAGTGTGTTATATATTTTCTACTTTGATTTTGGTCGTTTCTATTTATGAAAATGTAATAATGTCGTAAAGAGTGCAATCGATTTGAAAAAAAAAGCATTAAAGTGTCTGAGTCTTTTTGAGTTAAATATACAGGGCTTATTTGTTTTATCGTTTCTATTCTAAACGTCTATACTGTATTACATCAGAGATGAGGATCAACTAATCGCGTCTTCAGTCTGCCAAATAACAAAGTATCAATAGAAAAATGGAACGTGATGAATGTGTGGATACAGAGTTCAAAAGCATCATTACGAATGCACTTATTTATTCATTGGTTTCGTTTGCAAATTACTGAATAATTTAATATAATATATATATATATATATTCTGAACATTAATTGGGAGAAATTAATTTATATCAAAGATATCATGAATGCCTTAGAGATAAGAGTGAAACCAGACCACAAGATATTTTGTTGCTATAGTATATTGATAATATACATATATTTGTGTTATTATTAATTTCTTTGAAACTTGTGGTTATCAAAAAACTATACATATATATCTATATATATATGATGAAATTTTGTGGGAGGAAAACAAACCGCAAGCGAAATAGGTTCACTTAAATATGTAATTAACCCTGGAATTTTTCCCAAAACCATTCACAGATATGATTGCAATAATGCTGAGGTTGAGATATTGTTAAATTAACTAACAATGATACAAATATAAGCCATAAATAAAATAAGAAAAAATACAGATTAAAATGATTAGGCAATAATGAATTTTATTGAAAATGTGATAATTAATGTTGAGTTGAATTACGGTAGGTACTATTTTATGCTGTTCTATTTTTACTTTCCTACGCTACTATAGTAGCTGTATAAGGAAAGTATTGTAATCGTGTGAAATTTTCGGTATCGAGATTTTTAAAAATAATGATTTTTCAGAGTTTTCTAAGTCTAATAAACATATTGGTCATTGGTCTGTCCGTTTGTATGTCTGTCTGTGACAGCATTATCTCGGGAACGGATTGGTGTATTTTGTTGCTTTCTTTTTTATTTTGTTTCGTACCAATATCACTCGCCGGTGGCACGGAATGAGTATCCTGTGTACAATGGGTGTTGAGCTATAGCCAAAAAAACATGATTTGCTCAAGACAGTAGCGCGAAAACGGCTCTAAAGATTTTGATTGAATTTGTCTAAAGTATTCTTCTGAGAGCCCTTAACCACCCACACATAGCGCCATCTCTGAGAAAAAGCTCAAAAAAGTTATGCTTGAATAAAATTCCATAATTTCCTCATGTTTCTTCAGATTCTGGCTAAACGTTTCATCTTGCGAAAAAATGTTACATGACCATTGTTGTTTGTCTTGACATGCTGAAAAAAATGAGTGGTAGCACGATTTGACAAGAGGATTTTTACTTTCCTACCGCTATTATCGTCGCTATGTAAGGAAAATATTGTAATAGACTAAAATTTTTCATTCACTGGAATTTGCCTGCGAGCGGTAGGAAAGTCGTGTGAGTGGACACACCAGATTTTTTCTAATAAAATTTAGACTTCGATTAAAATAAATAAATAATATGTGTGAAGTGGTCATTTTGGGCTTTGCGGACTTTCAGTTAGTTTGATCGAAATGGACATTTTGGGCGAAGTGTCCACCAACGAGTGCTGGGCAAAGTGTCCATTTTGGGCTTTTGACTTTTAATTATATTGGGTGAAGTGGCTCTGGAAAATGTTTTCAGTACGAAATTTTGGGCGAAGTGGTCGATTTATCATTTTGGGAGATGTGTCCAGGTCCCGTACCGGTTATTATTCAGACATCTCAAAACATCGTTGCTCTAACTTTTGAGTAAATGTTCAAGTTAAAACATTCCGAATATGGTCTCAGAAGATTCCGAATTTTAATTGTTTTCTAAATATGGGACCATTTCTCAACACACCTCTTTCAATTGAATCAAAATCGGAGCACGATTACTATGCCAAACGCCCGAATAGACATAAATAATAAAAAAGCAAACATACAACCGAGTTGTATACCTCCTCCTTTTCTTTCAAGTCCAAGTCAATGGAATGAAAATTCAAAGAATTTTAAAGAAAAATCGGACATAGGTAGATATAAATTTCTCTTGATACTGACCGACTTCCCAAACGGATAAGGTACATACTATATATTGTATATTGTTTTTTGTCTGTTCGCGCCATTTGCATAGTAAACGTTCATTTTTTTTTATTTGAAAAAGGACTATTGAGAGTTGGTTCCATTGAAAAATAATTTCAACATGTCCTCCGAAAACGTTTCCCAAAGAGGGTGGATGGACATTTTTCAAAAATCGAAACATAACAAAGTGAAGAAAATTATGAATGTCAGCAGCTATAACTGAATGAACTTCAAAAGAACATTGTTATCCAATTAGATCTTACTTAACCTTAACCCAAAAATATTTTTGCTACTTGGCTTAATATCACATTTATGTTTTTTGTTGGGATGATTTTAAACTCAATATCAATGATCAATAAATTTCAGTTCACTAGAATTCATCTGCCGATTCAACTACTGTAGGTAACTGGTCGGAACTGGTAAAGCACACAAAGTTTATTTTACGGTTTGTGGTACAGCACCAATCTGGATATAATGAGATTCGACCAGAGAAGCTATTTAGCATAATCATTGATAATAACATAGATCCGACCCAATCCGTGTGCACGATCTTTTATTGTCATGCATGTCAAAAGTAGTAGGTATATTATTATGTAAAATCCAGGCTTCGTAGGCTGAATCCAGATATAATAACATTTATAATTTTTTCCAAGAACGCATAGATAATATGACAAGTGCACCAACCTGTCACTGGATATATATACATATATACTGTTACATAATACGTATAAAATTTATGCATGCATATTGTCGGAACTCATGCGTGGGCTAGGTAAGGTAAACAATCTCTCATGTCGGTTTTCAACCTCGTGTTTTTCTCCCTATTCAAACTGCTGATGATATGTTATTGTGAACAAAAGGAAAAAAATATTAATTGGAAATTCATATGTGTGAATGTTTCAACTGCATTACTTGGCAAGAATGTTGAGGAAAGATTACATCATATATATATATATATATATATATATATATATTGGCACTTTGTGCTGCGATAGAAGCACAGTTAGATGTCGGTAAATATCACTGAATTAATAAAAAAACAAATGACATTTTTGAAAAAAAAATATGAATAGTTTTTATTAGGCATTTAAGATTTAAGATGGTGCCAAAAGTTCAATTCATCTGCAACTGCACAAATTCAAAAGTACCAGCACCAATAGAATTGATATTATTTCATACTTTCCAGTGCACCAACTAATAACGTCGGTCCAATTTTTTGTACAAACTATTTGTTTGGAAAAAATGTTCAATTTAAACGTTTCCGGATACTGTACTATCTTTAATTATTATACCACCTCAGATTTTCGAGAAAATCTGCCCCCTCTACTCCATTCGGTGGCGATTTTCGGAGGGAAGGGGATTTCGGTTTTGCGTTTTTATGAATATGGGACCATTTCTCAGGCCTCCTCTTTCAAATGAACCAAAAACATCATTATCGGAGTACGTTTAGTATATAAAAGGCGCGCAAGAACAAAAAAAAACAGTCAAATTGTATACCTTCTCCGTTCGGGAGGTCGTCGATCAAAAATACAATTTTCTAGGCAGTCAATACTTGCTTTCTTTTACAATGTTTTGCACGCTAAAGTAATAATGGGCATTTCCACATCAAATAAAAATTATTATAAACATGGAATAAATATGCATAATATAATGCTTGTTTATCAAATAGAATGTGTTGTCGATTTGTTGCTCGTATTATTATTGTTACATGTAAAGTATATATTTCAATGTAAATTATATAAATAGATTAACATCGCACTTGGACCTTTTGTCGTAGTAAATAAACACTGTGTGTGACTGTCGGAATGTGTCATGTTGATTGCGGAAAAATATTCATCATAATTATTTAAGTTGCAAACCAGATTCAAAAGTTTTCTCAGAATTATAAAATATATATTTTATTTTCATTCAAGTACTGTATTTAATTGAGAAAACAATAAAGAAATATTGCAAATTTTGTTAGTTCTTTCAATTACATATACAGGGTTTCTCAAAAGTACCGGAACGGCCGAATTTTCCGGAAACTGCTTGACATAAAGTAATGAAATTTGGTATACGGGAGGTTATCAGTAATACCGGATCTAAAAATAGTATTTGCAGCGTTGGCAAATTTACAGTTCTTCCTATGGAGCCCTCAATTTTTTTTTAATGTAATGCTATGTTTATTTTTAGCGCATTCGATTTGTCGTGTTCAAATTGCTATGACCCTATAATATTGTTACGTATACGGGTTCGCAGATAAGTGAAACTAATTTACAATTGTTAAATAAACTTTATTTATACTCAAAATAATAAAAATTACAACTTAACTTTACTATGTTCTTACTAGCTTACTCGGGCTATTCTATTTTCACACTGTCTTTTACATTCTATCTCCCATGACGACAATTCTCCCATATATATATCCGACAAAGGCTCCAGATCATTCGAGCGGCTTCTGGTCTTTGATTCGCAAGCCGCCGCTGGACTTTTCTTGAGATCCCTTTGTCGGCATTCTTGGAGTAGATGCCGACATGCTGCCGTCGCTCTCTTTGTCAACGCCGCTCCCGATATTTCCAACCACAGTATAAATCTCGCGCTTGCATCAAAAGGCTGCCGCGCCTTTGTGGCCAATACCGGCGGCTGTTCCCCTTGCACGTTACAATATCAAATTCTGATAGCCCTATCTTTTTAATATAGCATATCGTTAAAAAATATCACAAAATTTCTATATCTGGAGAAAATGTGGAGATATGACAATGAAAATTAATTTATGACAAATTTGTGGGTAAGTCTGATCTAAAAATACCATTTACAACGTTGTCAAATTTACTTTTTTATGATTCTAACAAAATTTTATTCGAATTCTGTTAATATCGGTTAAGTAAGTACATAACTTAAATTCAATACAAAATTCGGACATAATCAATAGAGTTTGATTTGTTTCAGTAAAAAAAATATAACATTATGGTATCAAATAAAATGCGCAAATTTTATTAAAGGAGTTTAAATAAATGCATACTTTGGAAGATCTAGTGACAACATTGTAAATGGTATTTTTAGACCAGACTTGCCAACAAATTGCTAATATATTAATTTTCATTGTCATATTGCCACAATTTCTCGAGATATAGAGATTTTCTGATATTTTCTAGAGAAATGTTGAATTGCTATATTAACAAGAATTAGGGTAATTAAAATTTGATATTATAGGGTCAAAGTATTTGAACACGATAAATCGAATGCACTAAAAATAAACATAGCATTACATTTAAAAAAAAATAATCTGAGGGCTCCATGGGAAAAACTGTAAATCTGGCAACGTTGCAAATATTATTTTTAGACCCGGCACTACTGATAATTCCCATATACCAAATATCGTAACTTTAAGTCAAGCCGTTGCTAAAATATTCGGTCGTTCCGGTTCTTTTGGGAAAGCCTGTGGTGCGTTTCAAATTGAAAATGCAGTGTGGCGTCTTATGGAGCACTTGGTGTTATGCCGGAGGCTCGACCAACTATATATATATATATTTTTATAACTTATTATTTAAACAATTTCAATACATAATACTGTTAAGTATCCAATTATTACTTGGAACCCAATTTAATATTTTGTACGTTACAAGAAATGAATTCGCCGCCTAGAAGGAAACTCTTTCCATTTCGACATACATAATTGGACCGTTAAAAGTTTTGGAAAAGTTGGGTGAGAAAAGTTCTGTGGAAAAGGTAGATAATATTTGTTCAACAGTACAAAAGTTCCATTTTAGAAAAGTTTTGCTGTAACATTTTCATTTCATAATAAACAATTGTTTTGAGTAAATAATTATAAACTTCAGTAATAATGATGACAATAATTTATTCAGGCTAACTTACAAATCTTGATTAAAAAATAGAATGCTAATGATGTTGTCCGACCTATTATGAGCCCTACAAACTCCTACCGAGATGGAAATAGCATCTGGGTGTAGACCTGAACTCAATAATGATTTAAAATCTACAACCTTAACATCATCTAAATATACAGACATAATAATACAAATACGAATAAACTAATAATAAAATGAAAATACAACAGCACTATGAATACAACTACAAATGTAAAGATCATGATATTATATAAAAAATATTAAACATCAATACAGAAATTTTGTAAGTACTACAACAATATAGTATAACTTCAAATTATTTATGGATATTTTCTCGATGATGTCATGATGACTTTCGTTTGTCGACGAATTTCCTCGTTTCTAATATGGTCGCGAAGGCTGATCCCCAACATGGCTCTTTCCATAGCTCTCTGGCTTACCCTTAGTCTGTTGGTGCTTCGTTTCGTCACCGTCATCGTTTCCAGACCATACCTCATGACCGGCAAAACGCATTTATCGAAAACATCTCTTTTTAGGTTGTTCGGAATTTTGCTCTTAAATATATAGTTCAGTCTACCAAAAGCTGCCCATCCAAGTTTAATCCTTCTCGAAATTTCGTCTGTTTGGTTTTCTTTGCCGAGTCTAATGGCATGCCCCAAATATACATATTCTTGGACATTTTCGATTCTCTGGTGATTGACTGTAATTTGTTCTTCATTTCTACTTAAAATAATAATGATAATAATAAAAAAATAATAATAATACTGGTCTATAATTACTTTTTGATTTATGATCACCAGATTTATATATTGGTACAACCTCCGCTCTCTTAAAATGATTAGGCCAAATACCAAATGCATTTATTTAATTATTATTGTCAACGATTCAGATATATAGTAATATTTTCTAATTTCACTCCGCTATAAATTAATGCATATCAACAAACATTAAATTTTATTAGCCAGCCATATTTGTTGTTTATTCTCATAATGTGTGTATTTTTTTATTTTCAAAGAAAAAATTATCTCATGATAAGAAGTTCGCGATGTCTGTGATATGATTATTTTTTTCAAGATATATATATATATTATATGTGTATATATTTCAACAGCTTTGGTTAAGTTAACTCAAATGCAATTTTAATAAACTACAAATTAAGCTGATGCCATATGATCGAGGTTCGACGAAGGTTTGCGCTGTCCGATCCAAGAAAATTCGTTACAGCCACAAATCAGTCGCACGAACTGGAGTCGCGTTCGGCCTGGTATCATTGGTTTACTACCGTACATCAAAGTATTTCATTGCGACAAAGTTCGTGCAGGTGGCGCTACAATTCAAAACAAAACATACATACAGTTGAATTGTTTATCTCCGTTTTATCTGCGTCAAAATTTACCCAAAAATTCTATACGAATTTCCTGGTGATTATTCAGCTTTAGCAAGCATTAGATTCACGAATGAGGTTTTCCTTTGCCAGCAATTTTTCACATAGAAATACATGACAAAGTCTGACATTTCATGCATCAAATGGAGAGGCAATTAAATGAGAAATAACGAGATTTTCTTTGATAGCTCCACAGTCAACTGTAAAGAAATGTTTTCCATGCTTATTTGGACCAGACTGTCCCAACAAAAGAACTTGTTCCATGGAGCGGAAGAACTGCATCTTTTTTTGCAAACAGTATATATATATATATATATATATATATATATATATATATATATATATATATGTACATCGAAACTACCTAATTGCTCCAAGTCTCAATATGTAGCTGAGAAAAGGAAAAGGAAGGAACGCGTGTTGTAACAACAACGCTTTGATAGATTTCATAACACTTGAGCAATTTGTAATATTGTGAAACAAAGAAGAATCTTGTAGTAGAATAACAACAAGTTTTTGTTAGTCTATGTTGTTGTTCTTGGAAGAAAAGTTTTCATTTAGAGAAGTGGAAATAACTGCACCGTTTCATTCATTTTACAATTATTCTTCCTTCTAAGGTCTTCGTTCTCCCAGTTTGCGGACGACTCCAAACTCTATGGCGGAGCAGACGGCCTGCTTTACAACATGACCTCGGTATTATGTAAACTTCGTCTATACTGTTTCACAGTGGTGTGAGGACAAGTCCAGACAAGTTCGAAAGACAACAGATAGGACATCTCCAAGGCCTTCCTGGGTATAAATATCAATGGTGAATATCTTAACCACTTACGCTTCGCTGACGATTTCGTCCTGATAGCTGACAATAGAATATAAACTATTCTAAAACTCAATTAATGACTAAATTGGTCTTAAGCAATGGTATTACCGTAGATGATTGGCAGATTTGCGAGGTCTCGTCGTATAAATACTTGGGACATGAACTAAAACTGGGAAGAGACAATCAAGCTCATGAGCTCAGGAGAATGTTTTTGATCATGTTACCTGTGCTCACGTACGGTGTTGAGACCTTAACCATTACCAAAAAGACCATACACAAAATCCAAGTGGCACAAATGGCAATGCAACGATCTATGTTAGGGTTGACTCTTCGTGATAGAGTCCCAAATGACATTGTCCGAAGAAGAACAAAGATCACATATGCAGTGTACAGAATACTGTGTCTAAAATGGAACTGGACAGGCCATGTGGCAAGAATGGATGACAACACGTGGACAAAACGCCTTGCAGAATGGCGACCTCGACAGGAGGCTTATAGACATCGCGGAAGACCACCGACAAGGTGGACCGATGATTTAAAACGAGTAAGCGGTAACTGGATTCAAGATCGCGACAGATGGAATGTATTAAGGAGGCCTATATCCAGCAGTGGATGCTACCAGCTGCCTTATGATGATGATGATGATGATGAAGGCCTTCCATTAATGTGAGCCCGATGTCACATATTTTAAAATTTTCGAAAACAAATATATCCCCCACCACATAGCGGAGACACACATATATTTCAGAATTTACCACTGCTCTAACTCGGAAACCTATGATTTTTTTAATGCCTATTCAAAACGTTACCGGATATGGTCTATTCTTCAATTATGTCGTCTCAAATTTGAAATTTTCAAAAAAATGCCCCCTCCAATTCCCGTTTGGAGAAGTTTTTGAGAAGAAGGTCATGTTGAATGTCGATTCTTTTTTCAATGGTACCAATTCTCAGTTGTCCTTTATTAAATACAAATTTTTTACAAAAAATTGAACCGACGTTATTAGTTGGTGCACTGAAAAATACAAAATAATATTAATTCTATTGGTGCTGTTACTTTTGAAGATGTGCAGTTGCAGTTAGATTGATAACTTTTGGCAAAAACTTCACAAGAACCAGGCATCAATAGAATTAATATTATTTTGTATTTTTCAGTGCACCAACTTATAACATCGGTCCAATTTTTTGAAAAAAAATATTTATTTCACACTTTTGAGTGTAATATTAGTCACGAAAATCGTTGAACGTTCGCTAATACCAAAGAAGATAGTACTTATTCTATTACCCACGTATATTCTTTCGTTCTTGTTATTGTTTAGAGATCTGAAAACATCGCGGCAGAAATACGCATAAGTATTTTAGATTTTACAATTTTACCATCGCTGTAACTCGAAAACCGTAACTCTAAGGAAGAAAATGTTCATTATAAATGTTGCTACAAATAATCTGGTCTTTCATATAGTTCCCACAGACTTTCAGTTTTCGAAAGAAAGTGGCCAGTCCACACAGCGAAAATACACATATTTGAGATTTTAACATCGCTGTAACTCGAAATTCGAAAACCATAGCTCGTTTGAAAAAATGTTCAATTTTAACGTTTCCGGATATTGTCCTGTCTTTAATTATACCACCTCAGATTTTAAATTTTAGAGAAAATTTACAACCTCCACCCCCTTCGGTGGCGGGTCTGTAAAAAATACGCAAGCTGCCTTAAAAATGTTACTCAACACGTTAAATGTAACAACTGACCTTAAATTTAACGCATGGTTGTGGCTTACAGAATATCTATTTCCGTTATTTTTTACTGGGTTTTAAACAAATATGTTTTGCTTAAAGAGTAGCCCCAATAATAAATCTTATGTAATTTTAGAAAATCAGTAGCAAGAATTGAAAGAAATCTAGTTGCTTCAATAATTCGTTTTTATTGTATCCGTAATTTTTTTTCAAAAATAAAACCGACTTTATTAGAAAAATTACACCAATTCTATTTATGCTGGTAAATTTGTAGGTTCCCTGAAGACTTTTGGCACCAACTTCACTAGCAAATTACCATTATAATCCGGCATGGGATTCCAGCTTTTGAGACAAAATATACCACTGACACTGAATAATTTTTTATACTCATTATGCAGTTTGAATATCAAGGAATATAGTTGCTTCAAATTCCATTTTCAAAGACTAATGACATCCAGACAACTTGTGCATATTTATCCTGTTTCGCTATTTCTCGACGATGCCTTGACATAATATTTCATTTCAAAAACTATGAAATCATTTTCTACATACATACAAAATATACCAATCGCCTTCCCAACCCCTCATCTATAGCGTCGACTTGCGAATGCGACAAACAACAAATCAAGGACGTCATTAAGGCCGTATTCAGAGGAAGCATGCGGAAATTAAAGCCAACACAAAAGACAGAAACAGCTATACCTAGTACATGAGGTAAGTTGAAGTTGAAGTTATTTTTACAGAAAAGGCGTAGAGAAAATTTGAAAGTAAAATTTTCTCGAGTACAAAATACACCTAGATATAGCTTTTCTCAAGTTGCATTCAAGATACTCGTATAAGTAACTTCAAAATCTTAAAGTCTATTTAAATAGCAAAAGAGTTCCGGAATGAGGAAATGGCTTTTGCAAATTTATAGCAAAGTTAACAAGGATATAAAATGTTTGTATTTCATTGAAGATATTGTCAAAGGAAGTACATATTTTAGAAGTTTACCAAAAGAAAACTTTGTATTTTTCTCAAAATTGCCCAATTATTTCATTTGTATTTTTTTTAAACCCTATCGCATAAATAAATAATTATACATGAGGATAACCAAAAATATTATTTTAAAATCTATACCAATAATATCCAATTGAATTCGAAATCAGATTATTCCTAGCACTGACTCCTTTAGTTACATAAATATCTGGCAGTTAATATAGATAGATATATTAGCTAATTGATAAAATCCAGACGTGTTATATATACACATAAGTATCTATTTATATTTGATAAACACAAATATAAAGATACATTTGAAATAATCTCTAAAACTTCATGCAGGTACATACTTTGATATTTCTAAATTGTTTCTGCCGGTGCCATTTTCATTACCAAGTTATCATAATTTTATTTTTGCGTACGTATCTTCAAATCTTTGATGCCAGATTGTTATCACTTTCGATAATAATACTATTATTTATTATCTAACATGTACAGGGTTATTCATTATATTTTGACACTCAATGAGTATAAAGAAGAAAGAAATTATCTAAATAATAAAACCGGTTCTAGATAGAGAGACAGGGAACCGTATGGCCAGCGAATAGCCCGGATCTAAGCCCGTGTGATAGATTCTTGTGGGGATACCTGAAAAACAAAGTGTATAATAATAATAATACCCGAACATTTAGAAGTAATAAGACTAAAACTCCATAAGGCAGTATTAGAATTGACCACAGAAAATAAAAATGTTATTACCTATTGTATGAGTAATAAAAGATCCCGATGGCCTGTAGTCAGCGGAAAGGTAAATTTTTCAAAATTCATTGAATGGAAATTTGAACAACCTTTTCATTGGTATACCTACATGTTATTACATAAAATTGTCGTATGTGTCATAGCCTTGCGGTTAGAGGTTTTTGTTTTGGCTGTTGAATATAAAGCAGACAGGGTTCGAGTTCCACTTCAAGGCAGAATTTTTTTTTCGCCCATTTCTTTTTAATAAGTATACTATATATTTTTTTAATCAGGGTCTAAATTAAGATCTCCAGAAAATGTACAATTACATCAAATTTATATTGAGTGTTCATGTTTTATCAATATTTGTTATTTTTCTTTATTAATTTTAATTTTTTACCTGTGTATTTTATGAAAAATTGCTTTGAACAAAAGTTGTAGGTACTGATTATATCTATAACCTAAAATTATTTTTGATGATATTTACACTACTGCACTTTTTTGATATTTTTTTTAAATGTTTGAACGGTCGCCATTTAGAAACTACTTAGCCGATATCTCAATAACGAACTCGACCGAGATATTTGACAGATTGATTTTTGTAGCAAATTTGAACTTGATACCTTCAAAACTGTGACCTCTATCGTGTTAACAAATTTCGTAATATCCCATATATCCCATATAAATATAAAGAAAACTATATTCAGTATTACTGAAATTGAAGATATATATATATCAAAATGGGAATGCTATTCACCTTTATGCTTTTATTTCATCGGATACAGTCATCCACTAGAAGCGGATCACGTGATTTTAAGCTTGGAGAAATCACCCTATATATTTTTACATTTTTGAATGCCTTATAAAATAACGAGTACAATGGTGGATAACTTGTTAATTTTGAATTGTTTGTTTAGGAGCTATAGATAATTGAAAATCGACATTTGACAGCTATTTGGGCCAAAGCGGTAAATGATAGAGAAAAATAAATTACACATTCCTATTTTAGTTTTTTAAGACCTATCTGACAGTGGTTTCATAAATGGTACAATATTTGGTACCACCTCTGGTACTATTCTACTTTGTCGCACTAATTGGACACCCGGTATATTTTTCGATATCTTATTTTCGAAGTGATATCACAATTATACACACAATTTTGTTTTTTTTAAATCCGATAAAAAACAGATAATTCCTCCAGATATACAGCTCGAAAAGAGTGGGGGGGTTGTTTTTAAATTTAATAAATGACTTATATTATTAAATTTGTCAAGTGGACATTTTTTATCATCATATGCACTGAATGAACAAATTATTTTCACTTAAAAAATTATCTCATTCATTTGAAGATGATAAAATAAAATATTACTTAAAATCTTAAAAAAATATAATTTATGATTAAGATATTGTTGACAGCTACTAATACTAAATTCAGAGAATAATAAAAAAATAATCAGGGGCGTACCAATCAGAGATTGTTCACATTAACAATTATTATTCGCATTCTACACACGTGCTTTGCCAACAAAGCTAACATAATCAGACGTCAGGCTGATACTGTTAGGTTGATAAGGTAAAAAGCTCGGTATAAAGTCATTTGAATAATTCCGACTTATTTTTGTTGTTTGTTTGCCACTGGTATATTAATTAGAAGTTCTTCATATAGTATAGTGTGTCCAAGATAAGGATGTCTATCATCTAGGATCTAGGAAACCATAAAATATATGAAGATGCTTAAATTTGAGAAAACGTGCGTTACTTGAGGGTTAATAGCATGCTGTTGAGAAAACCGACAAATACCGCTTACTTCCGAATAAATGTCAAAAAACCGAAAATTTCCTATTTCGTTTTTATTTTTTTCTCATGTTATTTACCGAGATATAAAGAAACAAAAGAAACTTTCTCATTGCCACTTTTTGAGATCTACAAGAAAACGTTGAACGAAACGAAACGAGTTTTTCAGTATGACGTTTCGTTTCGGAGAAACCATCTTCAAATTTATTTTTTCACATGGTCAGTCAAAAAAGTTCATTCTGTATTAAATAGCATTTTTTATTACGAATACAACGATGTATGGCGCAATATATGATTCTACATTATTTAAATTACAGAAAAAGAGTTTTTATCGAATTTCGAACGTTTTGGTGTAGTAGGTGCTGAAAATAGTGTGGTAGGCTATTTAGTATAATTTCTATTGCTAAAATGTTTGATTATTTCCATACATTATTATGAAATAAGATCTTGTATTTAACGAGATTGAATTAATAAAAAACTTTATTGAAGATTTTAAAACTCTAATTAGATAGGTAAAATAATAGGTTATAATTAACTAAAAACTAAAGAGAGTACTCAAACAAAAGACATTATTTTCCAAGCACAGATAACTCCTTCTAACTGTCGAATTAATAACGCTTCTCAACGTATCAAATGCAATGGTTTCGAATGCTTCAAGTACTAGTTCTCTCTGTTGATCTTCAGATAAAAAACACGCCGGTAAACATAATAATTGCAATAACCCCACAGAAAAAAATCGAGCGGTGTGATGTCCGGCGAACGAGGTGGCCACGAACTTGTTGAATGGATACCTATCCATCTTCCCGGAGATCTGTCCGATAGGTACTCTAAAAAGTTGAGGTAATTCTCTGAGGTAAGAGAATCATTGTAAAAAGGCCCTATTGAACGTGTTTCAAAAATCCCCATCCACATTTTAAAAGGGTAGCGCTTAGCTGCGGGTTAACACTGACCGACTTTGATCAGCGAAGTTAAGCAGCGCAATACGATGGCAACGGCTCGGACGAGTCACCGTTGATGCGGGCGCGCGTTCGAATCTCTGTCGCATTGCATCTCCTCCTCTCGCAAGGCAACGGGAAACCAGCGAGACTATATTCCCTAGAACAGCTCTCTGGAAGGGTGTGCCTTAAGATTTATCTTTAGACATATCGGTGGTTTGGAATCCACGTTAAACTGTAGGTCCCCTTGGCTGTGATAACACTTTCAAGGCAGAGAAGCCGCCAACGCTCGAATACGAGTACGGCACTGATAAAAAAAACATATTAAAACCAAAACGATGTTGATTTCTACCCTTTCGGTGTACACGGGGATTGTCTCTTGACCAGTAGAGAGAATTTCGCCGGTTAAAGATTCCATATTTGCTACCATATTCTCGAGATAATCGTATGGGGAAAGTTTTCATCATCCTGACACTTCCTAGTGTACCACTCACAAAAAGTTCTTCGCCTTTCCTCATCACCAGGTCTGAGCCCTTGAAAAATTCTAAATTTGTACGGGTGAAATCTTTGTTTTCTCAAAATAAAATGAGCAGTAAGCTTTTGCTATTCCAGTTGTATGGTCAATTTTTCTAACAGATATTTTCGGATTACAGCTAACAATACGTTACTTTCTCTTTCTACATTGCAGGGCTTATTTTTGGATAAAACTGGTTTCACAAACGCACCATACTGCCTTAGATTTATAGCTGATCTTCCGAAAATTTGGGTGCTGGGTTGTCTTCTTCTTTATTCAAATATGGAAGATAAAATATTTACCCAAAAAACATGTGCCATTTTTTAAAGTAATCTCATATTGTGCCATACATCGTTGTATTCGTAATAAAAAATGCTATTTAATACAGGGTGTACTTTTTTACGGACCATATAAAAAATAAAGTTGATGACTCCGAAACGAAACGCGTACTGAAAAACACTCAACGTTATCTTTTAGATCTCAAAAGTGGCAATGAGAAAGTTTCTTTTGTTTCTTTATATCTCGGTAAATAACATGCGAAAAAATAAAACGAAATCGGAAAATTTCGGTTTTTTTACTTTTCTTCGGAAGTAAGCTTAATTTGTCGGTTTTCTCAACAGCATGTTATTAACCCTCAAGTAACGCAACTTTTCTCTAATTTAATCATCTTCGTATCTAGTATGGTTTCCAAGATTATCCTTATTTGTTTTATGAAAAGATATATTTTTTTTCTATTCGTATATACGAGAATTGTTGAAAAATGCGATTTTGTTACCGAGTAACTGGATAAAATATATTCGCAATTTGACCCTGTATATTCGTATTACCAACTCATTGACGATTGAAAAATATCAGACGATAAATAACATCAAGTAGATAGTAATATGTATTTAGATTCTGTTACTCCATTATATTACACAATTAAAATATGTAATAACAAACAATAGATGTTATAACGTCAAATTGATAATGAATTGATTAGATAAGAAATTTTTACACACAAAAAAAACAACAATTTAGATTATTCATTTATTGTCCAGTACAAAAATAAAAAAAATATCTCAATAGGTAGGTATTCCCAAAAGTTAATGAGCCCAATAGAACAAGTTCCTGGTGAAGAGTTGAAATAAATATGAGCTTAAATAATAGAAAACATTATACAACGACATGGCAAAACTGGCAAGCAATATAAATGATTTAGATAAGGACTAACAGAAACCTGTTGTGGGTAACCCTGAAGTAAGGAAAGATTATTATTTAAAGTGTGCATTTGGCATCAGAATCGTAGCTCCCGAACTAAAGATCCGATTTGGTTTAAGATTTAGCACATTTTGAACCTACACTATTTATTCACCAAGTATTTTAACGTTATAGTTTGATATAAGAACATACCTAGATAGAAAGATTAATATGAAGTAATTCATTATTTCAAAAGAAAATAAAATTTATTTTCACTAAAAACAGATCGTGGACGTTGTTTTAAAGGTAACTTGTTTGACAGTGTTTTTAACTTTTTTTTATAAATTTAATATATTAGGTAGGTATAATACAGTAATTAAAAAAATATTGCAAATAAATTTCAACAAACTGAATACAAAATAAACTTGTTATTTACTATTTACGCACAAACTGTATCAAACGGCATTATAATGTTTACATACCATAGGTTTATCACTATGTTTTTTTTGAATATTTATAGATAAATATGTCAATATAATGATTTATTCGTCATTTTATCTACTAGGAATTCTCGGTGCGCTGCTCAATTATAAACTGGAATGCCATTTCCGAAAAAGGTACAAACAACGAGCTGCTTTTCGTCGACGCTCTCAAATAAATACATAATGCCTTTCAGTCCGTGTAAATGAAAATGAAATAGAAAATACATAAATATGGAAAGCTCGTTATGCAATTCTGAGTAAAACTTGTACCCACAAACAACGATGATATGGTATAATGTAATTGTACAGCAAAGTTCACATGCAGGTTAAAGGACACGTTAATGCATGTGCTGCATGATATTAATTTTTGTTTTATTTGTGTTTGTGTGAAAGTCAGAAATAATCGGTTGAATTTAGAAATGTTTTCATTTTTTGCAAAGCAAAATTACTGTAATCGATTATATAAGCTAAGGTTAAAAAAACAGTTAGATTTCAGGACATTTTAATTAAATAACTTTTTCCACATAAACTAGGATCGATTGTATTAGCTAGCGCAGCGCTGAAAAATACAAAATAATACATTACTACTGCGAAATCTAGGTATATATTAATCGTAATTGTAGATGATTTTTAAAGCATAAAACGTGCACGGATTAGTATGAGATTTGGCATAATGAAAGTTTATATGGTGAAGTAGTGCACACAATTAAAATTTTGATGAATTATGCGTTAATTTTCTAAATTAATTTAATAAAATATGGTTTACGTTGTAGAAATGTATTGTGTGTTGCATAACGAACCAAAATGCAATGTGAAGTCAGGGCTGTCAGATGGTTTTGAATCAAAAATAATAAACAGAGAATTACCACTTTAAACACCAACACTTTATATTGTCAAAACCGACAATTGTTTCGCCAACAAGGTTGGCATCTTCAGGGGGTTAACCTGTAAGTCCAAATAGTATTTATTTGTGAATGACATAGACAAGCCTTGGCAAACGCAAATTTAAATACTGTGTGTCAGATTTTGCAATGCAAAACATTTCGAAACTCAAGTCAATTTTGAGAAAGGACTGCATTCTCTTCATTTCGTTATAAGGGTAAAGTAATATTACCGGCGTTAAGTCGAAACATTGCAATGCATTGTATAGCTGGCTGTCAATATCTTTGGCAAAAAAAACTCAATATCGTTAGAATTTAAAAATAATTAATTATGGTCGAATTTCGACCACTTGGCGAGCACAATTGAAAATTTACTCAATACTTGGTATAACTTTGTTGTAAATGCAAGCTATCATAGGACAGAACAAATAATACAAAGATATATTGAGTATTCTATGGAATTATGGAAAGTATTGTTAATGACACAGCCAAACTCTAATCAGAAGTTTCATTCCCTTCAAAAAACACCCACGAAGGAGTGAAGGGGGCAATTTTTATCGAAAATTGAAAATCTGAGGAGGTGACAAAATTAAAGATAGGACAATATCCGGAAACGTTTGAATTGAACATTTTTTCAAGAGTTACGGTTTTCGAGTTACAGCGATTTTAAAATCTCAAATATGTATATTTTCGCTATGTGGAGGGGGCAATTTCTTTAGAAAATTGAAAATCTGAGCCAACCACATGAAAGACCACAGATTATTTGTAGCAACATTTATAATGAGCATTTTTTCCTTAAAGTTACGGATTTCGAGTTAGAGTGGTGGTAAAATGGTAAAATCAGAAAAACTTATGCGTATTTACGCCGCGATGTTTTGAGATCTCTGAATAATAACAGGAACAAGCAAATAATATACATGGGTAATAGGATAAGTACTATCTTCTTTGGTATTAGTGAACGTTCAACGATTTTCATGAGTAATGTTACACTCAAAAGTTTGAAATAAATACTTTTTTTATCAGAAAATTGGACCAACTTTATTAGCTGGTGCAATGAAAAATACAAAATAATATTAATTCTATTGGTGATCGTACTTTTGAAGTTGTTCAATTGTACTTAGATAGAAGAATTTTGGCAGCAATTTCAAAAGTACCAGAACCAATAGAATTAATATTATTTTTTATTTTTCAGTGCACCAACTAATAAAGTTGGTACAATTTATGGTAAAAAATATGTATGTATGTGTATTATAAATCATTTAGATTGAAAGACCGACGTATTGTTGAGGGGAAGCTTATATCAACGATCAAATAAAAAAATATATTTTAGTAAGTAGTTACGCGCAATACTTATACAACGCCACTGATCAGGAGACTCACATAGCATCATATTTTTATTCTATGACTTGTGCAACAAAAACATCTAATACCATGGATCTAATATACGTCCAGAGTTATAATAATAAATATACATTCGTATCCAAGGTTATGACGACGATGATGATGATGATGATGATGATACTATGAATCGTGGTCCTGATAAAAACTGTTCGAGAATCTAAGTAGTATAATTGTTGTTGTTATAAGTCTCCAACATACTGTATGGAGTGCATGGTATACGTAACAAAAATAGAAATGCGACACTCACTCACTATGTATGATTCGTCCTCCATGTGAGCTGATATATGATAATTCACGTCTAGAGTGAACTAGACTAAAGTGAAAAATAACCTAAACAACACATCTTCTATATACGAGGTTCATTCATTTGACAATCTCCAACAGACTAAAAATAAAAGACAAGTGGATACATATAGAAGAGATATTTCATTAGGAAAGATGATACATTTACTTATGGTTAATTTTCCTCATAATCATCATAAAAATTCAGTCGTCATATATCTCAATTGGCGGACAAGCTTTCAAAATTCCTTGTTTAAATAGCTTTTCTGGAAGCTTCTTAGTTCTTTAGAAAGTTCAAGCAAAATATGGAGACTGTTAAGCAAGCCATTCTTAAAACGAATAAAGAACCATGTTCACTTTTGGAATGATTCTGATCCATGACAACACCCTTTCCAAGGGACATTTTTGATCAACAGTTCCAACTTCGCAGCATCGAATAATTTACATCTCCTTCTCAGAATTGAAGAAGTAGCTAGGAAAGTAGCGGTTCAAAACTAACGGGAAGTTTCAAGACAACATACAGGTTAGAGATTTGAAATGGAACGCTGCTTATAGCAGCCCTGGGAATAAAATGTCCTCAAAGATTTCTTATGTAGTTCGCTTTCGTCATGTAAAAAAATGGGGGCTCCCAAGAGGGGGCGCAGCCTTATACAACTTTTCTTTTTCAAATTAGAAGACAGCACTTGTGGTACCTCTTTGGGAAGCTTCTTGAAAAAGGAATTTATCGATAACATTTTTTCAAACCATGTGTCAGAAATTTACATAGACCTTTGTTTTTAGATCCAGTTGGTTTAGACTCGACTGTAAGTCAATTGTTTTGTTTTCAATGTCAGCGCAATGATTTAAAATCAAGAACAAAGCATATTTCTCAGCAGGATTTTGCAAGAGAATTCTTAAATGCTGCATTTTCAAATAGATGGATAGGACGGCGAGGATTTATAGAATGGCCTCCAAGATCCCCGGAAACTACACCTTTAGATTTTAATTTTTGGACGATTTATGGTTTTATATCAACAGACCTAGCAATCTGGTAAATTAAAAGGTAAGTATTTGGGAAGAGTAAGGGAAGAGTTTTACCATCGGTTGGGTCTGTGCCAACAGGTTAATGGGGCACATTTTTAACAACCGTTACGCTAAAAAGGTGACATTCCAGAATTAATGTTATTGTTAATGTAACTGTTCATTAAATATTTAAAAATCAGTTTTTAGTAAATTTCTGACACATGGTTTGACAGATGTAAAGAAAATCTGTTTCAATAAGCTTTCCAAAGAGGTGCCGCAAGTGGTGTCTTCTATTTTGAAAAAACAAAGATGTTTAGGGCTGGTGTTTGGGGCCCCAATTTTGTTTACATGACGAAAGCGATCTCCAAAATAATCTTTGAGGAAGTTTTTTTGGATTTTCGAAAATTCTTATTCCCAGGGTCGCTAACATCCCTACCCTATATTATGAGCTCAATGAACATTACTGGCAATCGGGTCGTGTCAAAATTTAACTATAATAGTGATTTGAAGGTTATGATTTGTGATTTAACTTTGAAATTATCTGATATTACCGAACTAATACCGGTATACAAGTTCTTGAAATTATTTTTATTTTCAACTTCAGACATGTAATCAGTTGATTCTAACCAATTCCGCTACTACTTTTACGTTCCAAGTCAATAATACATTTACCATTCTATGAACCACCAGTTCATTTGCATACAAAAGCCATGGAAGATGACAGGTGACAGGGTAAATTTCATCTTTATATAAATACTGTACAAATTAAGAGAAGTTAATGCGTAAACGTTCTCTTTAGGTTCCATACCTGAATGACACCTATAGGGTCAAAGCATGCGTAAAATCATTTATTTTCCGTATTAGTTCGATAATTTACAGTTCTGCAGGATTAGCTGCTTTACTTAATAGTTAATAGTGTGGTCAAATTATAAGTTTTCTTCAATGCTGTGGATATTATTGAGTTTGAAACACGCTTCTTGTTGCAAATGTATACTAACCTGGGTATCGGCGTGTCAATCATAAAGTTAAAAGCCGACGCCGGTTGCTGCTGAGGAGGAGCGGTGGCAGAGCCGCCGCCACCTCCATACCACGGTGTCGTCGACATTCTCATTCTTTGATGACTCGACGACTCCAGCTTGATTTATAAGAAGACACTCACACACACACTCACCAACAACAACAATAACAGGACCGGGTGTAGAAATTTTTTTTTTCAATTTCTATTCTTCAATTCGTTATTTATATATCACCAGACACGATAGTAACGACAACAACAACAACAACTCCAAAAATTATTGTTTAATGATTGTTGTCAACACTGTGTGCTCGACAAGGTCGCATCATCCTATCTCCTCTTATTTTTTTTGTTTCGTTTCTAGGTTGTTGTTTCGCTCTCACAGGTGGGGAAGTGGGAGATAAGTGTGAGACGATAATAATATTTTAATACCAACGCACTATATCAACACAATCACATTTCACTCGCACAAGTTTTGAAAAAGTTTGTTATTTTATTAATAATCAATTACAAATAGTACAGTGCACATTCCACACGCAAAAAGGTGACGTAGTTAAAATTCACACACGCGCGCGCTTTGCCATAGTGTTACATGAATAATATATAAATAGCCAGCGATTTGTATATGTCGCATATATATATTCTCCGAAGGACCAAGACGAACTGATCCGGCGGCCGCAGCAAGTGTATTCGCGATGATTCGCGCCGATTCCGTCAGTCGAGAGTCGAGTGTATATGTGTTATCGTAGTAGTAGAGAGAGAGTAGGCTGTGCATCGCGGTGCCCGATTGGACGGCGATTCGCACCTCTAGCATTGCCTTGCGCTATCCCATTGGCGTGCACACGGCTGCGTGAACAGGATCGGACTCGGCGTTATGAGTGATATTATTTTTATTTATGCCAAATGCAACTATACAATTTGATCCCTCACTCCTTTGCTGGTTGGTTAACTTCTATATAAATATCATTGGTGCTGCTGACAACTAGTTATATTATGCAATTTTCCTATTTTCCTGGTTTGAGCTCAGACATGTGTGGGTGGCTCCTTGGCGTTCTTTTTGACTGATTTAAAAAAGGAGGAGGTATACAATTCGGTTGTATTTTTTTTGTTTGTTTTATGGCTGTTCGAGTATTTTGCATAGTAAACGTACTCCGATTTACACGATTTTTGTTTCATTTGAAAGATGTGAGTTGAGAAATGGTCCCATATTGAGAACAATCAAATCCTAAATCTCCTTCCCTCCAAAAACCGATCCCAAAGGGGGTGGAGGGGACAATTTTTCTCGAAAATTGAAAATCCGAGACGGTAGAATTACTGAAAATTCCATATATTATGCATTATTTTGGTCCTATTTTGTAGAAAAAAAAACATTTTTGAGTAACAACGAAGACAATACTTTGCTTATACTTATTCAGAGATTTCAAAACATAGCTGTAACTCGGAAACCTATGATTTTTTTGAAAAATGTTCAATATGTCTCAAATTTTGGATTTTCAAAAAAAACTGCTCCCTCCACCCCCTTTGGGAGAAGTTTTTGTCGACTTTTTTAATGGGACCAGACATTTAAAAATTGCAGGCAAACATTCGAATTGTATACACCTCCTTCGTTTGGGAAGTCCGTCAAAATGTGATAACTTTATGTTATTAATGATTGTATAAGTTAGAAATTTAGTTAGAGCTGTATTTTTCAACATTCTGTCAAAATTCTCTATTGTGGAACAAATATTTCAATTTACAGAGCATTATAATGGAAAGAAAAATGAATGGGAAATTTAGTGCAAATTAGTTTAATCATAGTAAATTTTGTAGAAAGTTATTATAAAAAGAATAGGTTTATATTGAAGACGAAATTTATTATTACAGAATATTGTAAAAATTTGGAAATATATCATGGACATTATCACGCCCTACACCACCTGGAGGTGTCGAAAAAAACTCGGCTTGCATCTGCAGAATCTGGATGATTTTGATTTATTTTTAAAAGCTTTGAGTCTACCCAAATAATTCAAAGCAGCTGAATTTGATAAGTAAAAAATACCAACATAATCAAATACCAGTTCGGTACTCCGTACTAGTCTAGTTTAATATTATAGCATCTAACTAAATAAGTACGACACTAATGATGATTTCGAAATACAAAATACAATTCGAAATCGAAACTAGTCGAACTTTGAAACGCAGTGCAATCTTTTATCAGAAAATGGAAATCTCGAAATCCACATTAAGATTTGACCATTAATACGGCTGTATATGTTCTGACGTATAAAAAAAGTTCTTAACTATTTGGATGCACATCTAGAAATTTTTAAAAGCCATAATGTTCATCACATTTTTACATTAAAGAAATGTGCATTTTCCGACGTGTTTTTCAAAATAGAACATTTCGTATACCAAAAGTGATAAGTGTTATTTGAATATTATGTAATTTCAGATAATATAATTAAAAATATAAATTTAAAATCCATGACAGCCGGGATGATCCTTTAGACATCGACAGGCATTTTCTCAAATTCCACACGGGTATTATTATGGAAGCGCTCGAAATATGTATTCAAGCTAAAAGGTTATAATACCACCACAATATCCTAGAGACGCACAATTGGATCGATATTGAGTGAGTCGTTTTGTTGGAACACAATTTAGCAATTGCTGGCCAGACTCCAAATTCGCGACCAGAGGATACAAAATCGTTGCCAAGTCGTTTGACCGCAGAAAATCAACAGAAGTTCTACAAGAAAATCTGGCTAGAGCTCTCAATAACAAAAGATGTTCTCTACTCTACTCATCCCTTGAAGGACGGATATTGATAAAGCCCAGTTTAGCGACAGTAAAAAGGGGAAAATGTTGTTCGAAAGACTTACGACTTTAAGCTGGAAGTTTCGATTTGGAAGTATCTTTTCAATCCCAAAAAAAAAATGCTTACTTTAGAAAAAATTAACGACAATAACAACTGAGCCAAATATATTACAGTTTAAGTGTTCGAGATGCTATTTTTCATATATGAGAATTATTTTTGCTATAAAGCAAGTATTTGTAAAAAAATATTTTTTTAGTAAATTTTAAACATAAGATTATACCTTTAGACACTTAATCTCAGCACTTGGTTAATACTTTCGTTAGAGAATATTTGAAAATATGTTCAATATCGCAACCGTTATATTGACAGTTTTGGCAACATTGGAATTGACAGTTTTTAAATGTCGAACACAAGTCAATCATCGCTTCGTTTGACCTGACTTTTTCGCAAACTTTTGCAATGTCTTCTGTTTCCAGTTATTCACGAAAATAATTCAATGGCTTTCGATATGTGAGAGGCAACAAAATGTCTATTGCATTCTCGATAATTCTAGCGTTCTTCGCACCCAAACAATTAAGCAGTGGAGAGGGGTTTTGTTCTCGACAGGTTTGCCAATCGATTTTGTGGTAGGCTGTTCGATGAAGCGGAAAATGTGCATAAATGACAGATAATAATCCAGAAATACGGCGGCTGGCGTGGAAAGGGCTCCGAACATAGGGTTTTCGTGTAGGTTTTTCTGTAAACTTTGTGTATGTTTCTGTATTTTTTCTAAAATTTTACACTCACTAGTTGCGGATATCTCCGTAATACGTTCTAAGCCTTTTCAG
The DNA here is from genome assembly GCA_958507055.1 of Crioceris asparagi. Classification (NCBI taxonomy): domain Eukaryota; kingdom Metazoa; phylum Arthropoda; class Insecta; order Coleoptera; family Chrysomelidae; genus Crioceris; species Crioceris asparagi. The sequence goes on from OY293830.1 coordinate 1,912,719, forward strand.
TTTGCAATGCTGTTGAACTCGCCCTATATTTTGGAAAACAAGCGCCTGATTTACATGAATCCTCAAAGGGATTGGAAATAACGATTTCAAAAATTCTACAATGTGAAATTGAGGTAACTCATAATTAACTAACTATTTTACCTTTAATTACTGAAAGGAGTAATAATTTTCTTAATTCATTTTTAACTATTTGTCTTTTTTACCGAGTGAAACTCGGTGCTCCTGATATTTATTTCTTATCGATGAAAATCATGTAGAAAATTAACGTAAATTTCTGAAGATGATAGTTAATAAATATTATATTCTTATATATCAGATATTTTTTCTCCGGTACGACATAGGACTTTTGTTATTCTTAGATGTATTGTTCTTCTTAGACTATAATTTTATATACCTATGCGATGTAATTGAACCTGTCAGTGACGTTATATATTGATATATAATTTCTAAATATCGTCTTTTTTCTCTGAATAGTTCTAGGTGTGTTATAGTGGGAAAAATAAACTCACCTGGATAATACTGTTCCCTCTTCACCAGAGACGCACTCCTCTCTTGCTGAATCCTCTTCAGTTTCGCCACCACTGTCCATCGTTTTACCTGCAATGCGAACATAATCACTTTGTTGCTAAATATAATATACTTTTAAATAATTATTTATCATACATGGGAAAAAATATTAGATTTTAAAAACCGTGTATAGAACTATTTTTTTCTGTGACAGGAAAAACTATGAATTTGTATTGAAATAAATATTTTTTGGACCGACGTTATTAGTTGGTGCACTGAAAAGTATAAAATAATATTAATTCTATTGGTGCTATTACTTTTGAAGTTGTGCAGTTGCAGGTAGATTGATAACTTTTGGCACCAACTTCACAAGTACAACCACCAATAGAATTAATATTATTTTATACTTTTCAGTGCACCAACTAATAACGTCGGTCCAATTTTTTGTAAAAAATATTTATTTCACACTTTTGAGTGTAACACTAGTCACGAAAATCGTTGAACGTTCACTATACCATATCAATGAAGATAGTACTTATTTATCCTACTACCCACGTATATTCCTTGCTTGTAGTTATTATAGAGATCTCAGAACATCGCTGCGGAAATACACTTAACTATTTTATATGTTACCATTTTAACACCGATTTAACTCGAAAACCGTAACTCTAAGGAAAAAATGTTCATTATAAATGTTGCTACAAATAATTATATCTTTCATGTAGTATCGTAAAATCGTAAAATTTTCAATTTTCGAAAGAAATTGTCCTCTCCACATTGCAAAAATACATATTTATCATGCGTCTATCTCGAAAACCGTAACACTTTTGAAAAAATGTTCAATTTAAACGTTTCCGGATATTGTCCTATCTTTAATTATACCAACTCAGATTTTCGATTTTCGAGAAAATTCGACCCCACCACCCCTTCGGGGGCGGTTTTCGGAGGGAAGGAGATTTCGGATTTGCGTTTTTATGAATATGGGACCATTTCTCAATCCCCTTCTTTCAAATGAGTCCAAAATCATCAGAATCGGAGCTCGTTTACTATATAAAAGGCGCGCACGAACCAAAAAAAAAAAAATATAAAGCAGACAGTCGAATTGTATACCTCCTCCGTTCGGGGTTCGTCGGTCAAAAAATATAAATATTAAAGTCAGAAGATTATCGAAGTAAAATTTGAAGTTTTAAAGTGGTAGGCGACAATTAGACATGCGTTGCTAAAGAAACCTTTATAGTAATCAAATATCTATCAATTTAATTATGTGATTTGATTTAAAAACTGCGAACATAGTTTTTGTTTGTTAGCGTTACAAAAATTACTGCCAGCTAAATCGCTATATTTATGTGCATATACAGGCTATTTCAACTTCGACTCTCACCAATGGGATCTCGAAAACTATAGGGAATACGAAGATGGTTAAATTGGGGCAAAGTTGCTCATTTATGTGCTCAACACTACGCCGTTTAGAATGTTTGAAAATTTCAATTAGTTCCGGAGATACACGGAAAAACCCGAACTTTCTGGAAATCATTTTATTTTTTTCCTGGCTTTATCTCTTGATCTCTTTATTCTTGATGAATTTCTAAGTAAATAGCACATTTACATTGCCGCTTTTCTGACTCTTTCCAATGGTGTTGATAGTTTTGTAACCTGACGTTTCGTCTATATGTAACTATCATGAACTTATTTTTTCTTATGGAAGCCATAACGGCATTTGACAAATTTAAATAGCCCTTTTTATCCCTTTTTGACGATAAGTTGTCCTTGTTGTCCTAAAAATCAGAGAAATTAAATAAATTACTTTTCTATAGTAGTTGGCTTTGATTTTTCCAATCGGTGACACGTAAATGACATTCTGTATTATTGTCAATTGCTGAGTCGTTGAAAATGGAGTTTTTCACTGAAGAAAAACGAGATATGATAAAATTTTATTACATAGAATGATAGAAACAGTGTGAATACATTGAAAGTGTATCTTAACATGTATCCCGAGAGACGACAGCCCCACCGAACCTTATTCAACTTATTAGATAAAAATTTAGCTAAGTATGGTTCCTTTAAAAAAACCCAGACAAAAATCAAACAGGATGAATGAAGAAACTAAATAAAAAAAACATTATTAATGCGGTATTAAAGTTTTATCATATCTCGGTTTTCTTCATTGGAAAACTCCATTTTCAACGACTCAGCAATTGACAATAATACAGAATGTCATTTACGTGTCACCGATTGGAAAAATCAAAGCGAAGTATTTTAGAAAAATTATTTATTTAATTTCTCGGTTTTTTAGGACAATAAGGGCAACTTAGGGAATGCCGTTAGGGCACTCATAAGAAAAAAAAAGTTTATGATATTTACACATAGACGAAACGTCAGGTTACAAAACTATTAACACCATTGGAAAAAGTGAAAAAAGTGGCAATGCAAATGTGCTATTTATTTAGAAATTCATAAAGAAATAAAGCCAGGACGAAAATAAAATGATTTTCCGAAAATTCGGTTTTTTCCGGATATCTTCGGAACTGCTCGAGATGTTCAAAATTTCTAAATGACATATTGTTGCGTATATAAATGCGCAAGTTTGTCCCAATTTAACCATCTTCGTATTCCCTATAGTTTCCGAGATCTCAATGGTGAGAGCCGATTTTGAAACAACATGTATACCCGAGAAAAAAGTAATTTTATAAAAAGTGATAATTTGTCACACAATACTTTTTTCTCTTGTATAATAAATAACTATGAATTAATCAGTTACAGTTTCCAAGAAAAAGGTGATAGTAAACAGGTCAATTTTAGCTTGACTGTTTGTATATGCTACCTAGAACTTGTCATGTCAAAAAAGTGTCTAAACGCAGAAACAAACACTGAGAATAACCAATTTAAGTAATTAAATAACCCTTTGTTTAAATATTACATAAGAGAAATACTTGGCAAGACGTAATGGTATACTAAAAAAACATAGATGTGAAAGAAAGACAAATTCATAACAAAAACACTTGCAAATTAAGCATTTGGATAGCAAGTTCTTTTGAAGCTCCTCAAATCACAGCTCCTGACATGCATACCGTTTTTCACTAGCTTTTAAAATAAACAGTTGTTATGTTATTTGCTGTTCAACAGAGCAACTTGGCACGTTGTCTCCTAGTCATATTTCTAATTGAACTTGAACTAAACTCATAGTAAACAAACTTCAAGATCAAAGGGGTAACATTTTACATATTGCAGTCCTTGATGTGTCTTTGACTGTACCTCACACCAACTTTAAATAGTCAAATTATAGCCAACAACTTTATTATTATCCACAGACTTCGTATCGTATAACTTCGTCAACTTACAGAAATAATTATTTACTGTCGACTAGGTAGGGCTGTGTTCAGAGAGTCGCAATCAGCGCTTTCATAGCAAACACTACCAATGCTGTTTATGGAGCCAATTTGCTATCACATTGAGGTTAAGGTGAAATAAATATGAATGAGTTAAGAAAATCGACTTATTTTTTGTCTATGAAGAGACTCGTCTAGGAAATGCTACTGATTGAAAATGCTTTTCAATCTGGAATAAAACCGGCATCAATACATGAGATACAATTTGGGTTGAAGTACATAGTAGTGAACATGGATGGCTCTTATAGTTTATTCGCATTCTCACCAAAGCTGGATTAAGTACAAATTGAAACCACTTTCCCGCTGTCACTTTAGTATTGACTAGCATATCTTTATTTGTCAGACCATGGATTGGGAAAATACTTTCAATTTCAAACTTACGCAAAGATTTAATTTGTCTGAGTGAAACCATCACTTTTATTAAATTTTGGTTTAAATAAAAAGTATTTGTCATTAATTTCATTATATTTTGATAAACTCGTAAAATTTACGAGACTTTAGTTTTTAGGTACGTATTTCAAATACTAGACTGAAAATAATTACTTATATATATATATAATTTATATCATTTTAAACCCCTTAATTATAAGAAAACATAATATGATCTATCATTCCTTAATGACATTGCACGTGAAGATAGCCCAATACTTTCACATTCTATTTAATAATTTTATTAGCATCTTCTAGTTTTCGAGGTTGGCACCTATTAACAGTAATTGACAGTGTTAACGATGCACACATAGATTTACTTTCTCATCGGGGTCACGATGGCTGAGTGGGCTAAGGCGCTGGAAGAGCGTTCGTAGCTTGCCACAGCTCATCGTGAGCGCGGGTTCGAATCCCGCCAGAGCCATGGTTGTTTGTAAACTGGACCCGTGCACAGGTATCCTGTATACCTCTTCGGGATTGTATTCCAGATATTAAAATAAAATAAAAAAAAAAATAAAATATATTTGCAGCGAGATTCTCGAACCACACAACAAATGACAACACTGCACGACGCGGTTCATCCTCTGGAGGCTCGTCATGGAGGTGCGCCTCCATTGTGTTTTGTGGCTGGCGGCCTCGACCGATCCACGCCCAAAATTCTCCATGTTGGAGTGGTCGAGAATCCATTCCTTTTCCCATCTTTCTTCAATTTCAATACTTCCACACCATCATGTATTTTATTATCTTATGTTGACAAATGACTTTCTCTCTAAATCGCCTCCCATTGTCCTCGTCCTTCCATCGAGACTCCAAGATATCCATGTTAAGTTGTGATTTTCAACACGTAATCGTACGTACGTACGTAATCCGGTCTCGAGAACGAAAAGACAATAATGTGCGCCATGATGGATCGATGCCGCCTTCCCTATTCTCCCCTATCCATTCCAGATTGGGTTTTAAAGTTGGCCAAAGAAAAGTGGGTGTCGGGAGTCAGATGAAAAAGTGGCTGTGGCTTGGCCGGGGCAAACAATACCGACCACATAATAGAGTGTGATCAATAAATGGATAGTGGGTACAAGAAGTATAACTATTATATTGAATCAACAGCACCAATAGAATTAATATTATTTTGTATTTTTTCAGAGCACCAACTAATAGAGTCGGTCCAATTTTAAATGTTGCTACATATAATCTCGTCTTTAATTTGGCCGTCTCATATTTTCAATTTTTGGAAAAAATTGCTACATAGCGGAAACACACATATTTCAGACTTTACCATTGCTGTAACTCGGAAACTATGCTTATTTTGAAAAATGTACAATCTAAACGTTGCTGGATATAGCCTCTTCTTTAATTTTGTAGTCTTAAATTCTCGATTTTCAAAAAAATTGCCCCCGCCACCTTCTGCGGTAGAAATTTCATCAAATGAAAAAGAATAATGAAAATCGGTGAAGGTTTACCATATAAAAGGCGCGACCATAAAAAAAAACATGCAAACAAACAGTCGAATTGTATATCTTCCTCCGTTTGGTTCGTAGGTCAAAAATTAGGGCCGAGTTTATAAATTGGCGCACTGTAAAAAAAGGACTGCCGACAGAAGTGAAAACTTAAAACAAAGGAATAACTAAATTATTGAATTTTTTAAATGAAATTATTAACATTAGTCTGGTTTTCACATCTATTGGCACTCCGAGCAATAATTATTTACTTTTTTTATACAGTTTATTAAATAATCAAACATATACAATACAAAATATCAATATTGTATTATTTAGTATTTACATAGTTTTAAATGAACTTTATTTTCATTATTAGCTCTATTATCATCAATCTCAACAATACCATGGTAACTGAAATAAGAAACAAATATGTTAAACTAGAATTTAAGTATTGTGTAAAAACTGCATTCATCGTTATTTTATATATTTTACTCGATTTTTCAGTACTTAATTTTCGATCATTTGACGTAGTCAAACCTAATGCTTCATTAAGAAATTCAATTAGTAGTAGGTTTTTATCATTTGCAAAGTTGATATTCAAGTCTCCACATAATATCATTGGAATTTCGTAAAATTTTTCACCAAATCTTTTTTCGACTATGTCTGAACCTTCTTTCGTATAAAGCTTATTAAATACTTACAAATCATTCTATCAGTGAATGATATTCATTTCAAGATGTATTGCAGATATCAAATATTACAAAAATAAATTATATTAATTTTTTTCCGCAAATATTAATAACAATGTTGAAAATATTCGACAATAAATACTTTGTTTTTGCCATTTATTTTTCTACATAAATACATCAAGTTATCACTATTGTACTGCACAGTAATTCTACTATTAATCAATTCAAATTTTAAATTCTATTAGCAGAGAACATAGTCATGGCATTAGTGTATATAATATGTATATAATTCATGTACATCGGCCGCTATACTATGCGCAGTACGTCACAAGCATGTCGAGGTCATCGGTGTCGCGAGCTGAGAAAATTTTACCCATCCGAAAAACGCCTAACGTGCCTATAGCTATATAAGTTTTCACTTCAATAAAAAAATATTATTAATTCTACTTGTGGTGGAAATTTTAAAGTTGGAGCCAAAAGTCGTCTATCTACCTATAACTGCACTGACTTATAAAGTCAGTTCTAGTTTTTGACAGACTTCCCAAAAGAAGGACTGTATCTTTTGTGTATTTTTTATTTATCAATGTTTGTTAATGTTTTATTCTGTAAGCACCCGTTAATATTTTTAATTTTAATGTAGGTAACTGATCATCAGTATCTCCTTGATTTTTGACCGACTTCCCAAAAGGAGGAGGTATACAATTCGATTGTGTGCTTTTTTTTTTTTTTTTTTGGTTTGTGCGCGCCTTTCATATAGTAAACGTACTCCGATTTTGATGATTTTTGATTCATTTGAAAGAGGAGGCTTGAGAAATGGTCCCATATTCATAAAAACGGGAATCCGACATCTCGTTCCTTCCGAAAACCGCCCCCGAAGGGGGTGGAGGGGGCAAATTTTGTCGAAAATTGAAAATCTGCGTTGATATAATTACAGATAGGACAATATCCGGAAACGTTTAAATGGAACATTTTTTCAAAAGAGTAACGGTTTTCGACATAGAGACATTTTAAATTCTCAAATATACCTATTTTCGCTATGTGGAGAGGGCGATTTCTGTCGAAAATTGAAAATCTGTTTGCAGTACATGAAAGACATAATTATTTGTAGCAACATTTATACTGAACATTTTTCCCTTACAGTTACGGTTTTCGAGTAAAATCGGTGTTAAAATGGTAACAACTAAAATATTCAAGCGTATTTCCGCAGCGATGTTCTGAGATCTCAATAATAACAACTACAAGCAAGGAATATACGTGGGTAATAGGATAAGTACTATCTTCATTGATATGGTATAGTGAACGTTCAACGATTTTCGTGACTAATGTTACACTCAAAAGTGTGAAATAAATATTTTTTACAAAAAATTGGACCGACTTTATTAGTTGGTGCACTGAAAAGTATAAAATAATATTAATTCTATTGGGGCTGGTACTTGTGAAGTTGGTGCCAAAAGTTACCAATCTACCTGCAACTGCACAACTTCAAAAGTAACAGCACCAATAGAATTAATATTATTTTATACTTTTCAGTGCACCAACTAATAAAGTCGGTCCAATTTTTTGTAAAAAATATTTTTATGCTCAACTTTCGAAATAACGGAAATATTTCACCAGATATCCCATAAATCTTCTTTGCGGTGTTACAGAATACACGTTATTTAATTAGTTGTGGACGGTGCTTACGATTGTTTGTTGTTTTGAATATTGAAGGTTGTGTTACGATTTATTTGTTTTCTTTCTTATGTATTAAATTTTATAATTACACACTGGAAAATATAAATATAATTAATAAATCTGCGATGTTTTTTTAAGAATTGCTTTTTGCTCCTTCATTAAATAAATATCTTATCTGTGGGTGTTGACAGAAACAAATAAATAAATTGAGGAAAATTTATTTCGAGTAGTTACGCAGTCAGCAGTGATTATTCAAGTCAAATGTTTATCTGGGTAATTTGCTTTGTCAATTATTATATTTTCCGGAGTGACACCCTTTAATTATAATTGAAATATTAATTAATATTAAGATTCAAACAGTATTAATCGAGTTAAAAACATAAGATGATTTTGACGCATTCGAGTTGCTCGCACGCTGAATTCGTCTGATTCTTCATAGAACCTCATTTTCACAGTGTAATAAATCTACTCTCAGTATGTTATCTATGTAAAATAACTTTAATTCATTGTCCCAAATAAAAAGAGCTACCTAGTTTATTTAGTACTTCCAGCTAAGTAAGTTTTTATAAGAGCATATTTATTACTAAATAGACCATTTGAAGCTTCAAGTTCAACTTGCCAAAGTTCTATTCGAGCATTATCAATACTGATGAAGCTGCCTGTAGTCTGATATTGAGTTCAAACTATCTATCTATATATATATAAATCATATTCTAAACCCCTCAACCCCGGTTTGAAAGGTTTATAGTTAAACTCTCATCAGTTATCGATCCACTAAAGTTATCTATCAGATAAACTTTCGTTTTGTGTTTCTGAGTATGTTGAACAATTAAATGCAAGCTTAAATCACAAGAGACTAATGATTTTCTAGAGGGAGAGGGAATGATAAATGGAAGGCAATTCGGATTCAGCAAAAGTAAATCGATTAATGAAGCATTCAATTATGTCAATAAGTTAATGTGTAATCAACTTGATCGGTAATAGCTGTATTTCTGGATACAGCAAAGGCTTTTGACACAGTAGTGCATGAAATTCTATTGAGTGATGTTTGTATAAGAGGATTTATTAATGATTTGTTGTGAAATTATCTCTCATATAGATTTCAATGAGTTGTTATTAAATGGTGTTAAAAGTTCTTACGGCTTAGTCACTTGTGGAGTCCCTCAAGGTTCAATGTTCGGTCCATTATTATTTAATGCCTGTATTAATGGATTATTGCAACTTAATATACCGAGTGTTATTGTATCATTTACAGGTGATACAGTCATTATGTGTAGTGGTGACAGTTGGGATGAAGTTACAGCCAATGCTAAACATTTCTTAAAAATTATAAGAAAATGATTTAATTATCACAGAGTGATTTGAAATATGTTAAAATCGAGAGTTTCAGAAGTGTCTCTATATGGGGATAAGCTCCCTATTACAGATCAACTGACAATACATAATGAGGTTTGTTATAATAATTTAAATAATTGTACATGTGATAAAATAAAAAGAGATAATATTTTTAGTATTGTTAAAAAAGTAAGATAACTTTTTTTGTATGCTATAAAATGAGATATATTCTTGACAAAAATTATTTCATCAAATTATACAACCTTTTTAGTGAGAACGATTGTAACATATCAACTCAAAAGTATATTTTGGAATCACTGATATACATATAATTATTGGATTTCACGGGAATAGTATAGCATCTGTATGTGTCAGACATAAATTGCTTGCAGTAATACTTTTCTAGAGGGCGTATAAAACTTCATATTAAGAGTTGGATTTTAAATAATTTAAAGTTGTTTCTGTATTATAATTTTTTATATCTTATGATGAACATTTGAAGTTATACTTTATAGATCTGTTATATTTTCATCTTATTTTTTTAATTGTATTGTATTAATATGTAAATTTAGATGCTGTTAAGTTTGTAGATTTTTGACCGACTTCAAAAACAGAAGAAGGTATACAATTTGGTTGTATGTTTTTTCATGGCTGTTCGCGCGTTTTGCATAGTTAACCTTTCAATCGAAAGAAAGCAACATTTAGTTTAGCTATGTTGATTTTTATACCTCTTACTTTGTAATGAGCTCGTATCTCAGGTTCACTCGTATGTAATTATGTTAGGATGTTATCATCAACACAGATCTTGACACACCGACAAGAAAAAACACTTATTTCCGTGCGTGTAAAAATGCCGCAAGGGGCACGTCGATGCCAGCCATCGCCGCCTTTATTTGGGAGATTCCCTCTCTCCTGGTGCCGGGCGTTGTCGTGTTCTGGTGCTCTGCCCCAACTGGCTCAACGTTGGTCGAGGTCGAGGTCCGCCAGCAGAGAGCTGATCCATCCACACAATCAGTTCGTCGCCGCTGCTGCCACTGTTTCTGCTGTTTATTTTTTTTGGGAGAGGTAAAAGCCGACACCGCAATATTTGTTATATAACTTAACCACATCCATGGACACGACCTACATGAATTTTTTTTCGGTTGGTTGGCGAACTGAGAGTCACAGGTCTAGGTAGGTATGTTTGCAAATTCACGCGAATTTGGCCCAGGCCGGAAGTAACAAGCATAATGTGGGATCCGTTTTATGAGATAGCAATCTTCAGATGCTCTGCTGTTACTTTCGAATGGGGACTGTATATAAACTGTGTCCAATTAAGTCGGAACCATATGGAAAACTTTTTTATTATTGGTTTTATGAAAAAAAGTTATTCTTGATAAAAAGTTCAGCATAGTCCAAAACTTCAAATGCAACCATCAGATATTAATTTTTTTCATCCGTATACGAGGTAAATCCAAAAATAAGAATTTTGTTCGAGTGTAAAGTACCTCCATTTTCGAAAATATTGAAAGTTTTTATTAAAAAAAGTTGATCATTATTGAAAACTATTGTCAGATATCCAATATTATTCATCCGCTTTGAAAAAACATTGTTTATTACTTTTTTCAACTTCTGTGTATTAGCATTGATAACTGACGTCTACCGATAAACATTTAATCTAGGATGCACCGACTCCAAACGTCAAATCGGTAGTTCTTTTTAGAAAACACAAGAAATGGCTGCTCTATTAACTAGCAAGGAGAAAATTGAACTAGTTTTTATTGTCAGCGATAATTATAAAACTCACAGGGAAGCAGCAGCTATTTTCAATAACAGACATCCGAATAGAAATATTGAGCATTCGACAGTTGCAAAAATTATAAATAAATTCAAAACGTCTGGAAGTATTCACAATAATTTTAATAAATATTTTTTTCAATAAATTAGCTCATGTGTAATTTACAAAATCTGCATGTGTATTTTATTTATACCAAAAATTATTTTTGATAGCTGATGGATAATATTGGATTTCTGACATTAGTTTTCAATTATGAACTTTTTCAATAAAAACTTTCGATATTTTCAAAAATAAAGGTATTTTTCCATTCACCTCGTATACGGATCAAAAGAATTGATATCTGATGGTTGAATTCTAAGTTTTGGACTATGCAGAACTTTTTATTAAGAATAACTTTTTTTCATAAAACCTATAATAAAAAAGTTTTCCATATGGTTCCGATAAAAAAATGATTAAAAAAGCAAACATACAACCGAATTGTATACCTATTCCTTTTAATTTGAAGTCGGTCAAAAAGAAGTTTCCCCAAGAATTACCGTCCCTAAATATTAGGATGTTAAAAAACACCCTGTATATTGTATTTATAAAGGTGTTCGAAAGAAACATAGAACGAAAGAATAACTCGAAAAATATGTAGAGTTTGTTTAATATCTAAATATTTTTCACACAAAATTGGAACGACTTTATTAGTTGGTGCACTGAAAAATACAAAATAATATTAATTCTATTGGTTCTGGTAATTTTGAAGTTGTGCAGTTGCAGTTAGAAAACTTTTCAAAAGTAACAAAATCGATCCAATTATTTGTACAAAAAATATTTAACTTTTTTGAGTGAACCATCTTCTTCTTCTTTGATTGCCGTACTCATCTCCGAGCATTGGCGGCTTCTCTGCCTTGAAAGTGTTACCACAGACAAGGGGACCTACAGGTTAACGTGCATTCCGAACCACCGATGTGTCTCAAGATAAATCTTTAGGGCACACCCTTCCAGAGAGCTGTACTAGGGAATATATACTCTCACTGGTTTCCCTTTGCCTTGCGAGAGGAGGAGAATGCAATGCGACAGAGACTCGAACGCGCGCCCGCATCAACGGTCACTCGTCCAAGCCGTTTCCATCGTATTGCGCTGCTTAACTTCGAAGATCGAAGTCGGTCAGTGTTAACCGGCAGCTACGCGCTCCTCGAGTGAACCATAAGTCATCAAAATCATTTTACGTTCATCACAGAATAAAATACGTTGCTTATTCAGAGATTTCAAAAGATCACGGAAATACACATATTCCATACATTCCCACTAATGTAGCTCGAAATCAATGATTTTTTTTTGAAAAATGTCCAATATAAATGTTGCCGGATATACCTAGTCTCTTCTTTAATTTTGTCCTCTCAAATTATTGCCCTCTCCAGTCCTTTTGGGAAAACATGTTTGAAGGGAAAACTTAAAACCGAAATCTCCTTCCCTCCAAAAAACGCCTCCGAGGGGGGGTAATTTTTTTCTAAAATCGAAGAAACGAATTTTTGTGTTACAGGAATGTTGAAGACTAAAATATGTATATTTCCGCTATGTGGAGGGGGCAATTTCATTCAAAATTTGAAAATATGAGACGGCCAAATTAAAGCAGCAACATTTAAATTGGACCCAATCAATGTATTTTTAATTTTTAACACTTATGTAACAGTCAATACATAATTAATTGCATCTCTATGCTGGATCTTAGGTAGACTGACAAAAAAAAATTGTTGACAATAAACACTTTAAAAGTAAAATTAGCATATTAAAATACACTAAAATATTATATAAGCACATTTACACTATTATTTGTCTTCCCTATTTATTGAAAATAACAGATTTATGCTTTTATGTTTACATACTCTGTTGATGAAGGACACTTTAGTGAATTCGATATTATTAAGAAAACCAACCAGGTTAGCAACTGAAATATCAATTAAAAATGGATAGCATTTTGACCTTGACCATGCTTTTTCAGAAATGAAATGAAATATTAATTGCATTCCCAATAATTAGAGTTTGTAATCTAAGCAACATAATTATAATGAACCCGAGAATATAATAAACCATTAAGTATTAATATACGGAGTTAGTCAAGAACATATATTTGTATAAATACACCTAGTTGGTGGATATTATTTTTCTTGGATGTCAATCAGTTTTGAAATTTTGCGTCATTTTCGAGATGATTCCAGTTTGTTTCTTGATATTGGGCGGTAAAAAATTTTTCTAAGATTCATTAATAACTATTATTTTACAAAAATAGGACCGAATTTATCAGTTGTTGCACTGAAAAATACAAAATAATACTAATTCTATTGGTGCTGGTAATTTAGATGTTGTGCAGTTGTAGGCACCAACTCCAAAAGTACCAACACCAATAGATGAAAATTATTTTGATTTTTTCAGTCCACCAACATCAAGTCGATCCTATTTTTTGTAAAAAAATATTGATATAGTATGAAGTGGTTACAATCTTTCACTGTTTCACTATTTTTGAAAAAAAATAGCGGTTTTTGTAAATGCTCTTTCTTCCATTATGCCTGATCTAATTATAAATTTTCTAAAAAAATGCACCTTCCACGTCCACCCTCTTTGCATGTATTTTTGGAAAGGAGTTATTGGATTTTAAAAAATCGCTTTTTGTTAACGCTCGATTTTACTACCCATAGAACGAAATCGATTCATAAAGAATAAACTCTAAAAAACAAAATTCGCAATTGCATTTCATGTTAAAGTCAGACGATGTTTTTAATAACGCTACACACTATTATTGGAAAATTTCTTAGTCGAAACCCATTCTCAAATTATCTAATTCCGAATGCTTGAACAAGATGTGAGAATGAGAGAATCTGCGAATGAAGTATTGAAAAATTGCATTGGTGGTTGCCTATCTGCAAGGAGCTTTCTTCTTTGAATAGAAAACTTAACGCTATTTGTTGTTAACGCTCGATTTTACAACCCATTCAGTTTTGGTATTATCCCTCGCTCTAAATAAAATCTATTCCTAAGAAACTCCAAATGAAAGAATCAGAATCACCACACGAGGACGCTCTATGGGGCCCATAGATATGTTCATGAACCAGATTCCTCAACTTATTTAATCAACAAGATATCAACACACGTATTTAAATGATGAAATGGGCTGAAGGGACGAGTTCGGTTAAATTCTGGTATCAAATGGAGGTACCATTGATCTCGTGAATATTATCTTGTATTTGATCACCTATTTCTGTTTCAGTTTCTGTCCTTACATTTTAAGAAATGACCAGAGAATCCGTTCAGCTATTCAATAAAGGGCCCCATACATGACCAAACGTTTTCGTGAACCAAATAGGTCAACAAGAAATCAGATTCAACCAATCATTTGGAAAAATATCACAACTAGAACCCTTGGCTCCGACTACTACATCAACAACTTTGAATTGGTCTCTGCAACTTGCCTGTATATATATATATATATATATATATATATATATATATATATATATATATATATATATATATATTATATATATATATATATTGATTTTGTATTCTTGACTGGTTTTATAATAAATAAAAAGATGTTCTTGGGGATGCAGTCATATATTAAATAAAATTCTTTGATTGAAGGCGAGCTTTCGAGAATGTTTATTCTCTTCTTCAGGGCAAAAATCGTGAATTTAGAATAAATTAACCAAAAACAGGAAAGATTTCATAGCCATCAATTACAAATTGCCCTGAAGAAGAGAATAAACATTCTCGAAAGCTCGGCTTCAATCAAAGAATTTTATTTAATATATGACTGCATAATTGAGGGACATGTCTGTCTGGGTTTGGGCCTCATATAATAAATACAATAATAATAAACCAATATCGAAATAACAAAGATATTTTTTACAAAAAAAAGTACCAGCATCAATAGAATTAAAATTATTTCTTATTTTTCAGTGCACCAACTAATAACGACGGTCCAACTTTTTTTTAAATATTTCATACTTTTGACCCTTCGGGTGTAGTTTTCGGAGGGAAGAAAATTTCGGATTTGAGTTTTTATGAATAAGGGACCATTTTTCAAGTCTTCTCTTTCAGATGAATCAAAAAGCATCAAAATCGGAGTACGTTTACTGTATACAACGCGCGAACAAACCAAAAAAAAAAACACACAGTCGAATTGTATACCTCCTCCGTTCGGGGTTCGTCGGTCAAAAATACAGCATTTCGATTCATAATACTGAGTAGTCAATCGTACAAATGTTGCGATGAAAACAGGAAATAATGGGTATATATATCTATATAATATCACTTCACTACCTACTTGATATTTGTATAGTAAAAAAACGTCAAGGGCATTGAGACATTTCATCGTGGAGTGTACACACACATTGTTTATGACAACAGTGAATAAATTATATTGTCGCGATCTAGATTAGTTCCTTAAATACGAGTATATACAGAACATTCTGATGTGGAGCCGCTAAGTTTTCCGTATTGCATATGACATACTCCCTTGATATTTTTTATTGAATACTCTCGCGCCTATAATTTGTTTAGATCCAAATTGAAATATTGAGCTGTAAGCAAATGAAGAATTGAAAGAAAAAGTAAGGCTAGGCTGGGATTCGAACTCAAATCCCAGTTATTGAAAGTACAACGCTATACCGCAATTCCAAACGCTTATCTGGTTTAAAGATGACATATAAATATTTTTTACAAAAAATTGGACCGACTTTATTAGTTGGTGCACTGAAAAGTATAAAATAATATTAATTCTATTGGTGCTGTTACTTTTGAAGTTGTGCAGTTGCAGGTAGATTGGTAACTTTTGGCACCAACTTCACAAGTACCAGCCCCAATAGAATTAATATTATTTTATACTTTTCAGTGCACCAACTAATAAAGTCGGTCCAATTTTTTGTAAAAAATATTTATTTCACACTTTTGAGTGTAACATTAGTCACGAAAATCGTTGAACATTCACTAATACCAATGAAGATAGTACTTATTCTATTACCCACGTATATTCCTTGCCTGTAGTTGTTATTATTGAGATCTCAGAACATCGCTGCGGAAATACGCTTGAATATTTTAGTTGTTACCATTTTAACACCGATTTTACTCGAAAACCGTAACTCTAAGAGAAAAATGTTCAGTATAAATGTTGCTACAAATAATTATGTCTTTCATGTACTGCAAACAGATTTTCAATTTTCGACTGAAATCGCCCTCTCTACATAGCGAAAATAGGTATATTTGAGAATTTAAAATGTCTCTATGTCGAAAACCGTTACTCTTTTGAAAAAATGTTCCATTTAAACGTTTCCGGATATTGTCCTATCTGTAATTATATCAACGCAGATTTTCAATTTTCGACAAAATTAGCCCCCTCCACCCCCTTCGGGGGCGGTTTTCGGAGGGAACGAGATGTCGGATTCCCGTCTTTATGAATATGGGACCATTTCTCAAGCCTCCTCTTTCAAATGAATCAAAAATCATCAAAATCGGAGTACGTTTAAGTACTATATGTAAGGCGCGCACAAACCAAAAAAAAAAAGCACACGGTCGAATTGTGTACCTCCTCCTTTTGGGAAGTCGACTGTTTGCATGTTTTTTTAGTAAATAGTAAACTAGCTCCGATTTTCAATATTTTTTTTTCATTTGATAGAGAATTTTTCAAAATTGATACCATTGAAAAAGAATGACATTTAACATGTCTTCCTCTTAAAAACTTCCCCAAAAAGGGGGCATCAACTGTAAAAACAAATTGAACCTGTACGAATAAATTGAATAATCTTCATCGTTGACCTCCACCACTATATATAAAATAGCCTTAAGTACATCCTGTATACTGATGACATAGTATTATGAAAACATGTTGTTTACGAATAAATATTTACTAAGTATAAATAATATAGGTGTAATCTTATTCAAGCAAGGATATTTTTTCCTCGATATTTGAGGAATAACATTAACGCGGTTATCAGTGGATATATTATGCAAAAAATGCTCAAAGGAATGTAGAATAAATCAGCAAAGAAATTGGAAGACATTCTCAAATAGTTATAAAAAGTAAGTTCAAAAATTACAACCGACTACTGAAAAATTACGCTTCTAAATAAAATAATATATTTTTTACAAAAAATTGGACCAACTTTACCTATTAGTTGATGCACTGAAAAATACAAAATGATATTAATTCTATTGGTGCTGTTACTTTTGAAGTTGTGCAGTTGCAGGTAGATTGATAACTTTTGGCACCAACTTCACAAGGACCAGCACCAATAGAATTAATGTTATTTTATACTTTTCAGTGCACCAACTAATAACATCGGTCCAATTTTTTTTTTAAGTATTTATGTCACACTTTTGAGTGCAATATTAGTAACTAAAATCGTTGAACGTTCACTAATACCAAAGAAGATACATACTTAACTTGTAGGGTTTTATTAGACCTTTTCAATAACATAATTTTAATTTATAGGGGTGTCTCGAAAAAGCCCACTGACTTATTAGTTCATTTTTTTAAATGGAATCCCCTGTATATTATCAGATATTCGAATTCTACGTGAAATTCTATGCAGATTTCATGCATCATTTACTGTACCTACCTAAGTTGAAGTGAGTCCCAAAAAATCTTAATCCAAACTGATCTGATTTTCGATCCCTTACGTTAATTCAGTCGGCTGTTTATACGGTGAGTGCCTAGTAACCATAGCAACAAGTAAATAAATCATAAGTCTGTTGTCAACAATTGTCAAATTAGAGTTAACAATATTTTGTTATCTTCTTGATTACCTTTTTCATAATTTTTCTCGTTGATTAATATGGCTCGTTCATTAACGTCCAATATGTCGAAAATATCTCCGGCAATTGGTGGCAAAATTGTAGTAAAATTCTAAACAAGTTTTATGCTGGTATTATATCAATAAAACATTATTTCTTGAAATATAAATAGTTCAACTTTGTCTTCTAATGAACGAGCCATTATTAATCAACGAGAAAAAATATGAAAAAAGTAATCAAGAAGATAACAAAATATTGTTAACTCTAATTTGACAATTGTTGACAACAGAGTTATGATTTATTTACTTGTTGCTAAGGTTACTAAGGCACTCACCGTATAATCAGCCGACTGAATTAACGTGAGGGATCGAAAATCAGATCAGTTTGGATTAAGATTTTTTGGGACTCACTTCAACTTAGGTATAGTAAATGATGCATGAAATCTGCTTAGAATTTCACGTACATTTTGAATATCTAATAATATACAGGAGCTTCCATTTGAAAAAATAAACTAATAAGTCAGTGGGCTTTTTTGGGACACGCTGTACAAATTAAAATTATGTTATTATTGATAAGGTCAAATGAAACCCTACAACTTTAGCCATTTTATCACCGCATAAAAAATGTTCATTATAAATACTTCTGCAAATATTCTTAGGGTTCGTCGGTCAAAAAAACGAAGATCTAGGAATAGGTCCTGTAAAATTAAGAGCACTAGAAAGGAAAATTCAACTCACGAGAATGACTCGACGAGTATTTCGCAGACATTGTTAATATCCACCATACAATTACAGTCCTCTTTGTATAAATAACTATTGAAATGAAATCATCAATGTCCACCAAAAAAAAAGACACCGTAAATCGTTAATACAATCTCAACACTTTGATGGCAACAGTAAATCACACTCATCAAACTTTGATCTCCACTCTCCACCATATGGCCATGGCTACGATGACACGATGACTGACTGACTTCCGCACAACAAACACCCAACACACTACCTTCTACAGGATATTATTAAATAACACAACACAACATAATGATGTATCATCTATCCACCGTTATAATATTCACGTCACAAGGGCCTTGGTTTGTTTTTTTTCTTTGGCCTTCTTTTGTAATAATATAACAACCACCGGTGGGGTGTGTGGTGATCTGACCGGTCCGAATATACGACGATGATGATGATGATGATGACAGGACTGACTTGGGGGGCACACCAGAAAAGTGTGTATGGCCGGGTGCCGCTGCCACTACCACAATGCCGTTAGGGTAGGTCAAGTAGAGGACGAATGGACGAGGAGGAGAGGAAGGAAGTCTCTCTTTATCGACCCGCCCGAGATGGTCCCGCACAACGCACAATATCTTCTTGCTGGGGAACCGACGAGAAACGTCGTGTTTCAGTGTTGGAAGATTTCAGATAATGCGTCTTTTGTCTTGACGACATTTGCTCGCAATGAGCCAGCCTACTGCTCTTGCTGGAAGGAGAAATTTTATAGATAAATAGATAGAGATGTGTATTGTTGAGTTGTTTTTCCCAGCTAATTTTGACTCGAATATCAGTCGTGTGAAGTTGGCAACGGAATATACGAAAATTATATATTTCATCGGAGCTCCTGCTCGATATTAGATACCTAGCTCTATGTAGAGTACTGTCCATGAAGTATAAATAGTTCTATTGAATTAAGTGGGAAAAATTAAGAATATCAAAATGGGGTAACAACCATTTTTTCAAAAATGTAATATTTCATCAGAGCTCTTGGTAAATATGGAACAGTTCTAGAGTACTTTCTAAAAAAAATAGTTTTATGGAAAAATAAAAAATGTTACAACAGTTCTGTTCAGAGTTCTATTTATAAGTATTAAGAGTTCTATAGAAAATACTTATAACATTTTTCTGTAGATTTAATAATACAAAAGATATTCGAAAGAAAAAACAAAATTGATGAAAATGAAAAAAAAAAACACAATAGTTCTTTTTGCTGTTATCTCTAGAGTTCTATCGGAAATTCTGGTATCATTTACCTGAAAAATTAGTAATTCATAAGATATTCCAAATAACTCGAATTTCCATTTTTTCCTTCTATTTTTCAAGGAAATGTAGTAAAATAGAAAATTTAAAAAGCATTGCTATTCGAAGTTCTCGTTAGTATTGTAAGAGTTCCATCAAAAATTCTTACAAAATGTTTCTGTAGATCTAGTAATTCATAAGATATTCAAAAAAAGTTGAATTTTCATTTTTTTCTTCAATTTTTCGAGGAAATCAAGAAAACTAGACACATTGGAACAGTTCTGTTCGAAGTTTTCTCTTCATTTTGTAGAAGTTCTATCGAAAATTTTTGTACCATTTTTCTGTACATTTAGTAATTCATAAAATACTCGGAAAAACTAAATTATTCAAAAATAAAAAAACGCAATAGTTCTATTTAAAGATCACGGTCGACCTATAAAAGTTATGTCGAATATCCTAATAAGGTTTTTCCTACGGAGTTTAATAAATCACAAATTCATATAAAAATATTTTTTACAAAAAATTGGACCGACGTTATCAGTTGGTGCACTGTAAAGTACAAAATAATATTAATTCTATTGGTGCTGGTTATTTTGGAGTTCTCTAGAACTATCTAATATCTACCAGGACTTAGAGATACTTGAGAAATTTATAGTGAAATGGAAAATCATTCAAAAACAAATGCGATTTGTTCCCAATTCCTATTGATAAAGTTTCTTCCCAATTCTCGACTATTATCAACAAGCTCAAGTCATAAACTCATTGTATTGAAGTTTTTGAAATTTAGTTGTTATATTCTTAAGGTGTAAATTTAGATTTTTGTTCAAAATACTCCATCAAAATAAAGATTTTATAAAAAGTTAGATAAGAGGTATAGAGATCAGTGAAAACAAAGTGTGTAGAATTGAGAAAGAACATGATAGAACGTAGTTCAATTATTTTACGAACCCACGTTGCCATATTTATAACAAAATCATGTTCTCTGATTTTTTCCATCCATAATCATTTCTTACAGATTGATATTAGATCAGTGAAAGTTAACAACAAAACTTCGTATTGGTGTTAATGACACAGACCAACCACATTGTCTGTCATAATAATCGAAACCCACGTCATTTATCATATATACAGGGTGATTCTCCGGGAAAGACATTTTTCGATTGTGGACAAACAATAGTTACAAACACTCTGAAAATGTACTGACATACTAAAGGCACTGCGGGAGACATGCGTCTAAAATATTTTCATGTCACTAGCGTTTCCGCTTATACCGGAAATAGATGCCAACTTTGTTATTTTAAATAGAATACCCTGTATACTAAAGCATTTTTAGATTTCTTGTATAATTTTGAATATATTCTATGCATAATGTCCTATATCTAAGTCTAACCGTTTTTGACATATTTCAAATTTCAAAAATTAAGTTAAGTCCAAAACATAATTATCAATCGTTCCTATGAGGAAGCCTTTAATATTTAATTTTGGTTGATTTTCTTATAGAAGAAGATCTACTGTATCAGTATTATCAATACTATATATAATATATATCAAGATATTTTGATAATAATTTATACAGAGTGATCAAAAAAGAAGCTTGAAAACTGGATCCAAAAAAACGTCAAAAGTAATTTTTTTTCAAATGGAAACCCCCATTTTTTATCATTTTATTATATTAAGCAGCAAAAATAAGGAGAACTTTGTATAAGGTTGTCTATACCAAAAATTAGTTTTAGTTTTTAAAATAATTGGCAATTTTCCATTTTTCTATGTAAAACTGCTACACATCTTTAAAGGTGTGTTAGAAATGGGTCGTGATTGCATTAGAAAATCATAACAAATGTCAAGAAAAGTCAAACGAGCGTTAAAAAATCAACATAAAACTTTTTATTTGCAAATTTTGAGTAATTAGTATGCCGAGAATAACTCCATTCTTCCGAGAAATCAATCTCTTTACTAAAATGAGTACCTATGGTTGAAACTCATGTTTCCATATAATTCTTAGAACTACATATTCCTAATTCGCATCCTACTTGCCTTGTAGAAATTGTTTGATATGCGGCAAAATATGCCAAAATTGCGAATTCAATATTTTCATTGTTAACAATTATTAGTTTATTTCTACGTTCTTTAGGCTTTATAGTTCCAAAGTTCTTGAAGTCTTCTATAATTTTCTTAATAGATTTTGGTGTTGGTTTGTGTTTCTGTGGATATAGCGTTGCGATTGTATTACATGTTCTTGAAATAACTTTATCACATTCTCCATAATAATAAATAAACGCAAATGATCTTTACTTGTATTATTAAGTCTTCTCGGCATGATAATTACTCAAAATTTGCAAATGAAAAGCATTATATTGACTTATTTGGCGCATGTTTGACTTTTATTGGCATTTTTTATTATTTTCTAATGCAATCATGGCCCACTTCTAACACAACTTTAAAGATGTGAAGCACTTTTAAATAGAAAAATGGAAAATTGACAATTATTTTAAAAACTACTAATTTTTGGTATAGACAACCTTATACAAAGTTCCCTTTTTTTTGCTACTTAATACAATAAAATGATAAAAACTGGGGCATTTAAAAAAATACTTTTGACGTTTTTTTATCTAGTTTTCAAGCTTCTTTTTTGATCACTCGGTATAAATTATTACCAAAATATCATAAGAATACTGATAAAGTAGATCTTCTTCTACAAGAAAATCAACCAAAATTAAATACTGAAGGCTTCCTCATAGGAAAGATTTCGGACTGTAAACCTAATTTTTGACATAAAATTTGAAATGGTTAGACTTAGGTATAGGACATTATACATAAAATATTTTGAAAATTATACAAGAAATCTAAAAATGCGGTAATATATAGAGTATTCCATTAAAAATAACAAATTTGGCATCTATTTCCGGCATAACCGGAAACGCTACTGACATGAAAATAATTTAGAAGCATGTCCTCCAGTGACTTTAATATGTGAATATATTCTGAGATTGTCAGTATGTATTTCCTGGAGAACCTTCCTGTATATATATATATATATATATATATATATATATATATATATATATATATATATATATATATATATATATATATCTGCTTTATTTAGATATAATGTGGAGGACAAATACGACAGAAGCAAGCATCTCCTATCGTAATAATATAATGTGTGTAAGTGTTCTCTCTGGTACAGAGATCTATTAATAAAATGTGACCCAGAAATGCAGACGACACCATATATAGGAGTGTATAATATAAACAACAACATGAAGCAAAAACAACTACTACACAGAAAATATTACACACATTATTATGGAGTCCACGATTAACATTGCTATGCCCTTGCAATTTTCTAATTATTATAGTCCAAGAGTCCGCAATATGAACATCCTATAGATGGCTTGATGAGAGCGTGAAAATTGCGCTATCAGAGGGAGCCACCTTTGAATATAGCCAGATTTGCCGGCAAATAATGACGTCACCGTTTCACGATGTGAATATATTACTTTTGGTTTTTTGAAGAATCAGTTTTTTTGAGTTTGAGCAACAAACAAAAACTTCAATCAAAAAGTTGAATATACCCAATGTTGTGCCTAAAATTATATATCGTTTGTGAAAAACACAAAAAAAAATACGTCATTTCCGTTCGAGATATTCGCCAAAAAACATGAGTCTGTAGGCAAGCAAGCAAGAAAGTTAATTCGCACGATAACTCAAGAACGGAACCGAATTTCGACCAAGAGTTTTTTGGTATCGGCCCAAGAAAGAGCCTTATGGTTTTTGGTGAAGTTTAGATGCTCTGATATCGAGTTATGGCCGAAAAACCCTGTTCTTAGACCATTTTCTGAGGAAAATCGTGGTAAATCTCAAATTTCTTCACTTTTTTGGGCTAAACTAAAGTCAAAATGGTATAGTTTAGCTAAACATATCAAAATAAGACTAAATATAAAATTTTAGTCAGATAAAGTTTAAAATTGTTGGTACAATAAGTATGCTAATCGGTGTAAATATTCACATGAAGGCTTACTGCCTTCGTTACTAGTTTAATCAACATTTCCATGTCAGCCTGAATAAATTATTATTATCTGGAGACCGAGCTTTGCTCGGGTAAAACAGGATTTAAGATGGGACTATAAGAGTTACTAAGGATATTTAAACTTATTAAAAATGTGCATATTTCTGGTTAAAATGTATTGCGATCGCTAAATACTGTTTTTATTGTTCACATATTCGTAAGTTATAGATTTCGAAATAAATATGAATGTGTAATATGATTGATAAATATACCAAAACTCAGCTGTATCACCAATCGACTTCTCAACCCCCAAACACTATACATACTGAAACTTTTATCTGCGGAGCCATTCTTGAAATAGCTAGTGTGGACCTCGAGGGTCACACCGATTAAATATGAAAGTATCGTCAATCGATTTCTCGATTCCGAAAACCCCTTTTTGCTAATTTTTACCAAAATCTGCTCACCCTTCCTTGAAATAGCTAATGTGTACCTTAAGCGACGCAATATATTAGATGTGTACAAATTTTCATTGAAAATTTCCGATTAAATAAGCTGAAACTCATATCTCATATGACATCTTTTATTTAAAAAATGGGTTTTGTTAAAAAAAACTCAAAGGTGATCAGAATTCGAACCGAGGAACTTTATATTAATACCCGGAAGCTTAACCATAGGACTATTTTTCCCTATGATGATATCGGGTTTATATTGGTATCTCACATATAATCTGTAGAACTCGTAAAATGAGAATATTAATTGATGAAAACGATTTTTCTAGTGAACGTGAATACAACCAATCAATTCAATACACTCTAGAACCCATACATATGAATTTTCATCGAAATCGGTTTTCCAGAATTGTTACCCAATTAATTTACAATATTACTCATTAAGATGAATTTAAACTATCCTTATTATCCAAGTAGGCACGTATCCTCTTAGGATTTAATTATCTATTCGAATCTATATATACCTTCTCGCACGTGGGCACTTTGTTCCAAAAAACTAACATACGATAGAATTTGTATCCTCCTAAATTTTCTAAGTTGCTCAAAACGGAGGATGTGCTGCGTTGCCGCCATATTTGTTATTGTTGTTGTTGTTCGAGGAAATCAAGTTCACAATCGATTCAGACGACATGTTGATGGAAAACGGAAATTTCCGTGGTGCTATTCTTAGAAGGTACTGGTTTTTCCTATTAATTGATATTGATTTGTTGTTGTTGTTATGGTTTGGATAGGTATAATCTATCAAGGATGTAAATAGAGTGAATTATTTATAGGGGAAATAGTGCAAATAACAATAATTACCAAGGTAGGTACATTAAATTATATGGCGATTGCCCACGACATTCATCCATGTTTGTAATTTTCCAGAATAGAAGCTATTTTGTTAGATTTAGAAAAGGGAAGTTCAAAAAGGCAAAAAATTAAGCCAATTTTATCAGATGATGCCAGAGTTTTCTATCTATAATTGAACAATTTCAAAATTACCAGCACCCATAGAATCTTACATTTATTAAAACATGTTTTAGCCTATTGCGTTCACGGAGAAATATGTGATTTTGCATACTCAGAGAAGAAATATGATCAATGTTCAAATTCAAATTTAATGAATTAAGTTGGAATTTCAACCAGTGGACAGTAATCAAAAGTTAATATTAATTTGTATCGTTCAGTAACATTTATCAAAATAGACTATAAATAACTAATAATATAGAATATTTCCTTGTTTCATATCAACAATATCGAGAAGACTGAAACTGAGTAAATGTCATGAATCATGCTGTTATTTCTATCGCCAGTCCTCAATCAAGGTTCCAACAACAACTTGGTCATTAGCTATATGTTGAAATATTGACCATCAAACTAATATGTAACTGATTAATAATTAGGACGCTGAGTGGAGTTGAGGGACAGTGAGGCGCGAGGGCGCTGAGGGGAGAGAAATAGAGAAGTACGCAATATCCAAAAACTATATTTACATGGTCATATAAATATTAGGAGCTTAATGGTTCAGTGCTTACCAAATTAATTGATATATGAATATGCTCTTGACACTTCTTGAAATAATGATAAATTTCTCACATTCATGAGTAGATAGTTGGAATATCGGGCATTTTGATGGTAAATATTATGGTCCGTTTGAAAAAGATTGACAGTTATAAACCCTAATTAAATATGCAAAATCTGTACAAGGTGATCTTAATAATTCTTTGAACTTTTGATATATTTCTATATTCTAAATATCTTTGATGGTTTTGTTTATTTGACCAGTCTAGCTCACCCTGTTTCGACTCGTTAAGTGTAGAAATACAATGGAAATTGCTCACCATATTGCTTATAAATAAGGTCATAAGCGTATCTTCAGGTAAGGGCAGTGAATAATGAATTTATTTAACTTTTAAGATAGAATTGCTAAATGAACCTCCGGAATATAATTAAAACTACAGTTACTTTGAATTGATAAATTATGAATTTATTAAAAATAAAAGTAGATTTTATGTTAGAAACATCTATTTTTAAAATAATATATTTTGTACACATAAAAAGATTCATTCATGCTCATGAAAATTCATAGGAATACAGATCAATGACATTTTTTTGATTTTATATTTTTGAATTATTTAATAATTTCATAATCATTCTTGTGGATGCAATCATTTAATAAGCTAACCAAACTGTCGAGAATATTGATTCTCTTCGTCAGGGCAAAAGTCGTGAATTAGAATAAATAAGCCAAAAACATACATAACATTTCATAGATATCAGTTACAAATATCATTATTTATATAATAAAAAAAAATCACGACTTTCGCCCTGACAAAGAGAATAAACATTCCATATGGCTCGGCTTAATTCAAAGAATTTTATTGATTAAATGACTGCATTCCCAAGAATCATCTTTTTTTCACTATAATAATAAAAACTATCTGCTCATAGTTATCGACGTCGACTCCAACGTTACAAATTCACCTGTTAAGTTATTAAACCCAGTCTCAAACTAACAAATTGGCGCATTTTTAAATAGTTTTTATTACTTTCGGTTCTTGTATCAATGGACTCCGCAGCGATTTCTCAGGCCCCATACGGTCTAGAGACTTGAAATTTCGAATTCTAACTTAGATCGCAGACATCTCGCCGCCTGTTAAGCTCCAAGTGTGATCCAATATTGGTAATTATAATTATCTCATTCAATCTCATTCAACCAAGATCATTACTTTGTCGACATGGAACGACAATGGGATCCATCACTGGAATTACGCACGAGCATGGAGCGTATATATACGTCTCGTTCCCTGGTATATAGGTACTTTCTGGAAGATCGTCTAAGGTTATGTCGCAATTGTCAGACGTCAGACGTTATTGCTATTTTAAAGTTTAATTTTGTGTTGTGGTAGACAAACAGTAATTTGTTATGGGATTGCTGTTGCTGGCAAACACATATACATAAGTACAGTTAAAATCGAGAAAAGGGTAGCAATAGTAGGTACTCATCAGTACGGTTTAAATCTTAAATGCCCAATAAAAACTATTTTTAATTTTTTTTCAAAAATTTCACTTGTTTACGATAGGTCTTCCCATCAGTCATATTTTAATACTTTCTGAATCATTGAAATTATTTAAGACAAAAACTAAGAGAAAAGAAAAATAATTAGGTACATAAATTTTATACCATTGTGTAAAATTCAAAGCACTCAAAGACTTAGACAAGGTAAGAAGGGGTGTGAGGGGATTTTCTCAATTTATTTTGAAATAATTGGCTCTGGTTACCATGATTTCTAGCAACTTTCAGGGGTTTATAAGTGGAATTAATGAGCGTCGACATAGTTATAAAATCCATTTTCTAAACCTTCTATGTCAATAAACATTTATATTCAAATTAATGCCGAAAATGAGGCAAGAATAAATAAGCATTAGAGAGCATTATGGAAAGTGGTTATGAGAATGATAAGTTATTGACAAATTCTTCTAAAAAGTGACTGGAAAAACTAATTCATCTAAAATCCATGAAATTCAAACGTTCTCATAACTTCCTCATGAGACATACCTATATTTATTATAAATGTGAAAGTCTGTATGTTTGACTGTTAAATAATCATGCAGAAACGGTTGAACGGATTCGAATGAAATTTGCTACACAGATTTACCGTAGTTGTACGACAGAATTATTATCATAATTTACTCTCTCTATTTCTAAAATGAAGTAAATTCTCATGAAATAGCAATCACCATAGAGAAAACAATCAGTTGAAAACTGACATATGAGTTCTAACAGTGACAGCTGCAAATTGTCTGGCTTCGCAGTCGCAGGAACGTGAAATTGACGTCTGACAGCAACTATTGCACAATTCTCGTATACGATAAGCGCGCGCAAAATAATTATAATTTTGGAAAACTACTTGTGATACTTTCACTGGCTGAAAAAGTTAACAATATCTTTCAAATAAAAATTGTTTGAATTTTTCGATCATTTTGAAACTTTCGAGTTGTTGTATTCTCTTACGGAATACAAATTTGAAATATATCCACTTCATTGTGAATCATCCACTTTCGCATGTTCCTAAAACGAACATTCTAAAACCATACATAGTCTATATAAGTATTTTTTACAAAAAATTGGACCGATGTTATTAGTTGGTGCACTGAAAAGTACAAAATAATAATAATTCTATTGGTTATGGTACTTTTGAAGTTGTGGAAATCTGGTTAGATTGAAAACTTTTGGCACCAACTTCACAAGTACCAGCACCAATAGAATTAATATTATTTTGTATTTTTCAGTGCACCAACTGATAACGTCGGTCCAATTTTTTGTAAAAAAAAATTCCACACTTTTGAGTGTTACGTTTGTCACGAAAATAGTTGAACGTTCACAATTATCCATGTACGCTTTGCTTGCTTGTATTAGCTATTATTCAGAAATCTGAAAACATCGTCGAGGAAATACGCATATTGTAAACTTTACCACAGCTGTAAGTCGAAAACCGTAACTCTATGGAAAAAAAATCAATACAAATATTGCTACAAATAATCTGGTCATCAAGTTTCCATTCTCAGATTTTCAATTTTCGAAAGAAATTGCCTCTTCCACATATCGAAAATACACATATTACAAATTTTAACATCGCAGAAACTCGAAAACCGTAGCTCCTTTGAAAAAATGTTCAATTTAAACCTTTCCCGATATTTTCTAATCTTTAATTTATTTACCCCCTCCACCCCCTTCGGGTATGGTTTTCGAAAGGAAGAAAATCTCGGATTTGAGATTTTATGAATATCATTCCTCAAGTCTCCTCTTTCAAATGAATCAAAAAACATAAAAATCAGAGTACGTTTACTATATAAAATCAAATCAAAGAACAAAGCAGACAGTCGAATTGTAGAACTGCTCCGTTCGGGTTTTTGACCCAGCGAGTCGGATACTGATGAGACACAAAACTTAACACTCACTCAGTAACACATTGGCTAAAGAGATTAGTTAGGTTAGGTTTAGTATTTCATGTTTTGAATAAGTTTTTGTTTTTGTGTGAGTAAAACGTCAACAATACAATGTAATTATCGCATATTTACCAGCTTTACCATGTTTTAGGGAATATAATGAGAAAAACAGTTATTATTATCAATCAGAAATTGTAATAAAGGGTAATTTCAATAGAAGAATGTGGTGTAAAGATATATTGTCTGTGGAAAGATTATAGAGAAAAGTTTCACGACATCGATGATGATGAAGACGTTGACCATGAACCTATCGATCCATCCATTGTGCATTATTCAATTCTCTCACACAGTATCGGACTAGGGACAAAGATAAGAATTATTCAGGTCAGAATGTAAGTGAATAAATGAAATTTGCCATAATCAATTTAAACGCTGTTGGAAATAATTTGTATTCCCAATATATTAATGTTAATAAATCTGATTTTTGCTCACATTGCTCTACTAATTTTACATTCATTGGTAAATCCATTCATTTTTTAAACAACAAATTAGTTTGAACAAGGTTATTTATTATATTTTGACACCCACCTACAGCTCTTATTACGAGTGATAGAAAAAAAAAACTTTGAGCATAAAAGATTTTTGATTATTCATGTAATATATTTTGGTAATACAATATTGAAAAAAATTATCGAGTGATATTTTTTCAAATGGAACACCCTGTAGATTATTATTTAGAATGAAATGCAAAATTTAAACGACGAACATAGAAGACAGAGGCTTGCATAATGTGCAATTTAGATTTTCTTTGTTCTTAAAATAAGTCTTTTAACTCAACGATAATATGTCGAATACGCTCAATGATGTCGGTTTTTTTTTCCTTTTTTTGGATCACTTTTGTGGATATTATTATATTCAATATCATCACCACTTTGCTGCGACGTCAGCGACCTTGAAAAACTGTGGGAGGAAAGACAGCAACGACAACAATCAGCGTGGAGGAGCAGGAGGAGGAACCAGCAGAGCTGCAGCAGGAGGAGGAAAATAATATGAGACAATAAATAATAATACGATGGTGCACTATCAAGCGGCGACATCGAGTACAGCCAGACAGAGACAGAACTACAGACAGAAAGAGAGAATAACGTATAAAATAATATATATATATATATATATATATAATATTATAGAATATGCTTGCCCGCATGGAGATTAGGGTAGGTCAAGTAGAGGACGACCACTGAACACCACCACTACACAATCAGGCGACGGACGACTCAATTTATCGAGCCAAGCATAAAAATTGATAGTCCAGTCAATGTAGCTTTCAATTGAACGATTGTACTCTGTATTATCAGAAAGATAGTTCACAAAAGAAAAGAGTTGAAAGGGAAAACTTGCTCCAGGACATAAAAAAACCCATACATCAGATATCTCCAGAGAAGGAAAGCCTTGAATTTGCAGCAACTGGATGGTTACAAACTACAAAGTGTCTGTCACTTTTGCACCTTACGGAATAACAAGAGGGATTAGAACAAAAATGGTCAGAGTTAAGGACAAGGGAAGACTTACTTAAGAAGATTAATAGGAGTTCGCGAATGACCGTTCAATGTGGATAACTGTACAATATAAACGTTATTTTTGGAACAACATTGATCGTACTATTGATATAATATATATTATCTACCGTCCGTCCATCCGTCCTATTTGTAAGTGTATTTCTAAATTACGTGACACACTGGTTGCCAGTGCTATCTATCTCACTCACTCTCTATCTAAACACAAATACATAATATTATATGATCACAGCCCAGCCGCCTTTCTCTTTCTGCTGACGGTGCATTCGATTTTTCCAGCGACTCGACGCGGCCTCAGGACCGTATTCAGGCAACAAAAAAAAAACGGTAGTGATTAGCAGTTGCAATGATGTGGCCATCCGATCACTCAGAATTATTATTATTATGAAAACTACCTATATAATTGACAATATGCGCAATTATATTGAAGGCGTGGAACGGATATTGATAACTTTATGTATAACAATATAATTGTTGCAGATAAACTGTAGGTATGGCATGTTTGAATTAATTTGATGCAATGACAGGACAGTCCACAGGTACTACTTGGGATAGTTTCAGGTACTTAATGTCCCATAATATTTCAGTACTGTTGTAAAAATGGCGAGAAAATTGACAAAAATGAGTTTTGTCTATAATTTATTGGGTTATAATTGTAAAAACTAGAATTATGTTTGTTGCGACAAAATTGTACATTTTCTATTTCAAAAATAGAGAGAGTAATATGAACATATGAACTGAAGGGATCTCTATTGTATTTACAAAAAACCGTTCTAATGCTCTCATAACGATATTATAACTTATTGACCGACGAACCAAACGCTGTAGGGGAGGGGGTATATACAATTCGAATGTTTTATTTAATGTATATTCACACCTTATAGTAAACGTACTCTGATTTTCATGATTCTTTTTTTATTAAGAGTTGGCCCTATTGAAAAAATCGACATTCAACTGGTCTTTCCCCTCAAAAATAACTCCCAAAAGTGGTGGAGGGGACAATGTTTTTCGAAAATCTAAAATTTGAGACGACAGAATCAAAGAAGAGACCAAATCCGGCCATGTTTAAATTGGACATTTTTCAAGAAAATCATAGGTTTCCGAGTTACAGCAGTGGTAAAGTCTGAAATATGTGTGTCTCCGCTATGTGGTGGGGGCATTTTTTTCCGAAAATTGAAGATATGAGACGACTAAATTAAAGAAGAGATTATATGCTACAACATTTAAACTGGAAATTCTTCATAAAAATGTACGATTTCAGAGTTACAGTAGTGGGAAAGTATGATATATCTGTATTTACACAATATTTTGAAATCTCTGGGTAAGTTTAGGCAACGTACAGTATAACCTCTATAATCCGGACAATTATAAAAAATAAAGTAACTCAATTTAATTGTCTGATATATAGTTTAGCGATGCCCATTGGATGCAAATGGTAAATGAATTTACGGCATCTGATGGTGTTTAACTTTCGCAACAATTTGAACATCGTCGTCGCTAGAAGAAGAATATTTATTTACAACATTTACAAGTGAGACTAATTTAAAATTATTAAATAAACTTTATTTACACTCGAAAATAAAAATTATAAATTCACTTTATATTAATATTCTTAGTGGTTACTCTGACTGTTCTAATAAACTTATTGCACACTGTCTTTTTACATTCTGTCTCTCATGCCGACAATTCTCCCTAATCACAGTATCCGATAAAGACTCCATATCTTTCGAGCCGCTTCTGATCTTTGATTCACCGGCCGCCACTGGACTTTTCTCGAGATCCTTTGTCGGCACACTAGTGAGCACATGCGCAGCACTCTTTGTCAGCGGCCACTCTCGAAATTCCCATGGCTCGCGCATAAGCACATTACAATATTATCTCCTTTGGTGAAAATTAAATGATTTTGATGACTGTTGGTATTAGTTGGTGCATTGAAAAATACAAAATTATATTAATTCAATTGGTATTGGCAATTTTGAAGTTCTGCAGTTGTAGTTAGATCTATCTATCTATTCTATGATTTTCCTTAATGGTGAAAACTAACATTTCTAAAGCATTGTATCCTGTTACGTGAACAGTCCGTTTTTTTAGACTAACAATACAAGAAAAATAATCACATTGACATTATTATATATAATGGTCAATGCAGTTTTTATTGATTGATGCAAAACCAACTAACCATAAAAAATAAATATATGCAAGTTATATCAATTATAAAAAAAGATTATTTGTATTTACTTTTTTTTATTGCAAGTCCAATTAAAAATATTCATTAGCGTTAGAATATAACATAGATAGATAGATATATGTGTATAATTACTTTCAAGAGGAGAGAAGTGTTACTTTCAATGTCATTTAAGCATTAAAAAATAACAAATTATAAAGGAAATATCAATATAATTATGATTTTCTTAATTACATCGACTAATGATTTAATAACAAGATTGTGTTGGAATGGGAGAAATATAAAAAAATATCTTTCTATCTCTTCAAATCCATCTCTATTTTGCCTGATAGTTAATTGGTAGTGGCACTTAATTAACCAGAATATTCATATACAGTGTGTTTTCTTATACATGGTCCTGCATTTCAGCTCCCGCTTTCTAAAGTTCATTTGATAGTTATGATATTTCGCAGACCTCAACTGTAAGCTCTTAAGCCCATTTATGGAAATAGTTTTGATCTTAAAGTCTTAAACTACATACCGTAAATTTTGTTGTTTATTTTCGTACCTCAAGTGATTACCTACGTGATCCTAAAACTTTATGGAAATTGGTTCAGTGATTTTACTTATTTTTTATTTATTATCTTCAATACATTAAATATACAGGATGTTTCATAATATATGCGCAGGACTTGAGGATTTGATGGCTCATTCAAAAATATGAAAAAAAGTTTATATTAACTTACCCTCTAAAATGCACCATTTTCGAGATACAGGGTGTTGATTGAGACTGAAAAAAAAATCATTTTTTGTGAATATCTCCAGAGCCGTTTATCGTACAGAAAACGGCTCCTGTAAGCATTTTCCACTCATATAAAAGCTAAGTTTAGAGTCAGATTTTTTTTTAAGGAGTAGTTGTTGTTTTTTCCCAATTTCTACGCCAATGGAAAAGGTACGGTTTTGAGGCGCCCATTTGAAGCGCCAATGTTTTCTACACAAAAAAGGTACTATTGGTCGTGAGCTCTAAAGTCAACCGTTTTCGAGAAAAATCAACTTTTATGTTGAAAAAAACACAGTAATTTTTTTGAAATACAATTTTTTAATTACTAATTCAACAACGTTTATGTAAAGTTAGGAGAAGTAACAAAAGCTAAAATTAACCCTGTTTTTTCAACATAAAAGTTGATTTTTCTCGAAAACTGTCGACTTTAGAGCTCACGACCAAGAGTACATTTTTTGTGCAGAAAACATTGGCGGTACAAATGAGCTCCTCAAAACCGTACTTTTTCCATTGGCGTAGAAATTGGGGAGAAAAACAACCATTACTCCTTCAAAATTTTCAGCAATTATGACTACAAAAAAAATTCTGCCTCAAAACTTACTCTGTACGATAAACGGTTCCGGAGATATTCACAAACAACGAATATTTTTTCAATTTCCACACCCTGTATCTCGAAAATGGTGCAGTTTAGAGGGTAAGTATATATAAACTTTTTTGTTGAGCGGAACATTAGAAAATTTAAGAACATTTATGAAAACTTAAAGACAATATTAATTTTACATACAGTACATACAGTTGTTTGACAACTGTCAGTTGTTTGAAATAACTGTCAGCAATTGACAGAACGCGTGCTGCAAATATCGATTATCATAGATGGATCGGTTGATAAATAATAGTTTCATTTCAATTTATTATACAGTGAGTTTTTGAGAAGTGTTTATTCATCTCGGTAAGCTAAAATCAATCACACCTTATATTGAAAGAATGAAGCCCCTGGATTGTGTTGCGGGAGCGGTAAATAAAGTCAAGTTGACGCCTTTGGTACTGCCACCAGAGCCTCTGCATTCATTGGTTTACGGAAACGGGACAGATTCCATACATTTTAACTGATATATAGCAATACAATAATTGTTTTCAAATGAAGTCATTTGGCGTAACAAAAGTTATTCAAGACAATTTTATGTGATCGGTGAACAGACCAAGTGTGGAGCAACTTCGAACGTTTTTCCATCAAACAACGAATTGGTTGTTTTATTCAAGACTGCATTAAACCCCATGCCATCTGATTACCACAAAATTGTCAGCAAAGCCGATAAGACGCCTGCATGACAACACGCAAGACGCTATAATACGGCAACAATTGATGAAGTTGCTATTGTTGTCATGGGTGGAAATTTAGAAAACCAAGATATTGTTTTTGCTTTTGTTAAGACAGGACAACGTCTGTCGGGTCCGCTAGTTTTCTAATAAAATTGGACCTAGTTGCTGTAAAAAATGTTTAAATTATTTATTCCCATTCACATATCAGCAACCTCTGATTAATTAGACTAGAGTCTGAGATATTATATATTTTTTCATAAGAGTATAATTTAATAATTATGCCCTTTGTAATGGCGGTTCGGTTGAGATTGTTTACTCCAATTCCAAATGAACATCATTATTTCCCAACTGCAAAAACATCATTAAGTTCTATATTTATAACAAGAACAACAACAACACACGAATGCAGATTTATTCACGAAGGATATTGATACAAACATATTTCATATTTTGCATACATAAGCCGCCGGTAAGTAGGTAGGTGAGTTTCCAGAGATTCCAGAAAGCACATGAAAAGAAGATGAGAGTAGTAGGGAGTGAGTGAGTGAGTGCATCGCTAATAATATGATGCTATAAATACCATATATAGATAGATATACATAATAGTGTCCTATATATGTGCCCTCTGATGGCCTATTTGGCATCTAAATATATTATTCATAATAATGTGTATAGAATAAGGTTGTTTACAGCTAGTTGAGGGCAAATGGTCAAAAACCATAATTATTATGCTGTTCTCTATGGGATTATTGAAGAAAATATTACTGAAATTGACAATTTAAAATAAAATATAATATCTAAATACGGTTTCCAAATTACAGCTCAAGAAATGTGCTGAAAATGCGAAAGACTTTTATCGTGTATCATTTTCAACAATTTTGGTGATTTTGAATCCATCAAAAATGTGAAATAAATATTTTTAGCTGAAAAAAAGGACCAACTTTATTTGTTTTGTTAACACGCTCCTGTTTCAACCAACTTGGTACGGAAACCTAAAAAAGCAGACAATCAAATTGTATAATACTTCCTCTGTTTCAGTAGCCGGGCAAGAATTATTGGGAATTTTATCTTGTTGAAAACACAACATTCTATCCAAAACATTTTGTAGCGTGACTCGGTTCGCCAATAATTGGGAAGCAAACAAACAATCGTTGATTTGAAAACAATTTATTAAATAAAAACATACAACGATTATAATTTAATCAATTTACTTATGCTATACTTCAACACTTGAACTCTTGGATTGATACGTCATTGGTTTCGGTCTAAATTCTCAATAAATGATCCTTGGCCACTGACTATAAATATATATGAATTGTTTCGGCGGCATTTCTTCTCCAAACCAATCGAAAGAGAATATTCGTCTTCAGAGTCTTAGAAAATGGTTCCTCTATTAACAGATGCAGGTGGGCGTTTCTAGAAAATTCGAGGTACGCCTATTGGATTCGTTGAGCTTCTAGAGCATCGAATGGCATCATCATTGGCCGGGAAAATATGATGGCAGTGGTGCTGTAACATCGGCGTGCGAATGGGTTTTCTCCGAGCTCACCACAAAAATAATAAGTGGATAATGTAAATATTGTTGAAAAAGTACCTCGTTACTATTTTACAATTTTAGACAATAATTAAAACTGATCCGTATAAGGTTTCTGGATCATAAAAAAATTACATATTTTACCAAAACTTTTAATTTCTAAAACATACGGTCAAATTTGTTAAATTCATTCTAATTCTTTGATACATTGAAATATTTAATTGATATGAGAGTTTCCAGCACAGCTCAAATTAGGTTAATTGGTCTCAACGCAGCTTCGTACTAATTAGTAATGAATAATTATTAGACACTGCGTTCGTAGAGAATAAATTCTATAGAAACTAAAATGAGAGTTTCAACGAAAAACGCTCGGGCCATCGATTTTTGTTTTTGGTTTAGAATTTTTATATGTAAAAATGACATATACAGGGTGAGTCAAGAAAATTGTACAGGGCTTTTTTAGTAAGGATGGACAGGTAGCATATTTCAGAATGTAATAGTGATAGGACGGTAGGGAAAAATCCGCTAGAGGAAATCGACCATAGGAAATTACTGGAAATTATTTTCAAGTTTCTAGCTATATAGCTAGGGGGCGCAATAGCTATGGTCGTGTATAAAAATATTTTTTTCTTGAAAACGGCCAATATGAGTAAAGAAAAAAATATATATTACCAAAGATATGCTGCTAGAATCTTGATCTATCACTTTTTATTGTAGGACGTGAAATAAGGGCAGTAGCGAAGAAAAGTTTTACTAATTAAAATGCTTATAATTTTGGTTTGCCTGAACAGAATTTAGCATACTAGTCTCGTTTAAGAAATAAAGCTTTGCTGATTAAGTGATGAGAGTAATCTTGCCACATTGGTTTTTGCTGCCCATGGTAAAGGTAATTAGGTATTTAGAAAGTTTCGTTTTCTTTCTTTGAAATTACTAGAAGTAAATTAAATTTGCAATAAAAAACTCAAAACCGCATATCGATTTATTTTTTCGTTCTAGAGTTAT
Source organism: Crioceris asparagi (assembly GCA_958507055.1). Lineage (NCBI taxonomy): Eukaryota > Metazoa > Arthropoda > Insecta > Coleoptera > Chrysomelidae > Crioceris > Crioceris asparagi. The sequence continues at coordinate 1,950,575 of OY293830.1, forward strand.
TACCAAAATAATGTTTTTTTAATTAATTCGTTAAAAAAACTTTTTTCTAAGTTTCCGTAAACTTTATTCTAATGATAATTTATTTAATAATAACAATTTATTGTTATTATTTATTTATTCTTTAGAACACCCATAAAAATAACAATAATATGAATAATACAAATTCTAAAAACTTCGAAACTATTTTTTTATAAAGACTGCAACTGCAACTATTTTTTATGACATAATATTTTCATGATAACTGAACTCATTGACAGTTCCCCATTTGTTCACGGCAATGAAAAATAAGACGAATTTCTATTATTAGGTTATTTATCATTATTGTTTATATATATATATATATATATATATATATATATATATTTAATATTTAAATTATGATTAAAATAAAGGTTAGAAATATCTTTTATTTGGCAAGGCAGGCTCGATTACGGAAATTTGAAAAAAAAAATTGTTTAACGAATTTATTTCTTTTAAGTTATAATTAACATTATTTTGTTAACAACGTTGAAACGAAAAAAGATATCAAAATACGGTTATGAGTTTAGTATTCCATTTAAAATTTCAAACAAAAATATAAAAAACGAAACTTTCTAAATAGCGACATCTACCGTAACCAATATGGCAAGATTATTTTCCTTACTTTATCAGCAAAACTCCCTTTCACAAACGAGACATAGCTTGCTAAATTTTCTTAAGGCAAACCAAAATTATAAGCTTTTTTATCATTAAAATTTCCTTGTTCTCCATTGCCCTTATTTCATGTCCTACAATAAAAAGTGATAGATCAAAAAGATGCAAAATTCAAGCAGCATAAGTTTGGTAATATTTTTTTCTCAACTTATATTGGCCCGTTTTCACGAAAAATGCATTTTTGACCGACTTCAAAAAAAAGGAGAAGGTATACAATTCGGTTGTAAGATTGTTTTTTTTTTCTATGGCTGTTCGCGCGTTTTGCATAGTAAACGTACTCCGATTTAGACGATTTTTGTTTCATTTGAAAGAGGAGAGTTGGGAAATGGTCCCATATTGAGAAAAATCAAATCCAATATCTTATTCCCTCCAAAAACCGCCAACAAAGGAGGTGGAGGGGGCAATTTTTTTCGAAAATTGAAAATCCGAGACGACAGAATTAATGAAAATTCCATATCCGGAAATGTTTAAATTGGACATTTTTAAAGATAATACGTTTCCGCGCTACAGTCTGAAATATGTGTTTCAGCTATGTGGAAGAGGCAAATTTTTCCGAAAATCGAAAATTCGAGATTTGAATCCGGAAACTTTTAAATTGAACATTTTTTCAAAAGAGTTACGGTTTCCGAGTTTCGCAATGGTAAAGTCTAAAATATGTGATATGCGTATTTCCGCTATGTACAAGCTAAACCTACCTATAACTTTTTGGATATTAGTGAACGTTCAACAATTTCCATGACTAATGTTACACTCAAAAATGTGAAATAAATATTTTTTACAAAAAATTGATAATTTTAACCTTTTAATTCAATATTTCTGCAAAAGTCGTTTTGGATTAGGAAACCTTAGAAGTGACTAGAGAATATACATATAAGATAGTTATAATATGGAAGATTAGGTCAAGGATAGATTATAAAAGAGAAAATCCTTTCCATTCCACCTTATCCTGAAAATATATTATTGAGGTCAGCAAAACAATCAAGGATATGTTGTATGGATGATGAAGTTTAAGTATAAAGGAACTCGTGTTATATATTATCTGAGAATGTATAAACAGAGCTGTTACGTCAGTAGATTATAAAGTTATGTATCTAAAAAGTATAAAAATTATTACTAAATGTGTAGAAAATTAATTGCTTTTAAGCTGCAATTTTTTATTGATACAAATTCATTAAAATCTGTAGGTATCTTCTACAGTGCTTTCATAAAGTATGGAAACGCTTCAATAACTTCTAAAATATTAACATATAGAGAAAAAGCTCTGACAGGTCCATTTTTGATTTTGATTTCTACTTTTTTTAAATAGTTTTTATTACTTTCGGTTCTTGTATCAATGGACTCCACAGCAATTTCTCAGGCCCCATATGGTCTAGGGACTTGAAATTTCGAATTCGTACTTAGATCGCAGACATCTCGCCGCCTGTTAAGCTCCAAGTGTGATCCGATATTGGTAATTATAATTATCTCATTCAATCTCATTCAACCAAGATCATTATTTTGTCGACATGGAACGACAATGGGATCCGTCACTGGAATTACGCACGAGCATGGAGCGTATATATACGTCTCGTTCTCTGGTATATAGGTACTTTCTGGAAGATTGTCTATGATTATGTCGCAATTGTCAGACGTCAGACGTTATTGTTAATTTAAAGTTTAATTTTGTGTTGTGGTAGACAAACAGTAATTTGTTATGGAATTGCTGTTGCTGGCAAACACATATACATAAGTATAGTTAAAATCGAGAAAAGGATAGCAATAATAGGTACTCATCGGTAGGTACGGTTTAAATCTTAAATGCCCAATAAAAACTATTTTTTATTTTTTTTTTCAAAAATTTCACTTGTTATCCAAATAGCATCATTTTATCCCTTCCACCTTCCAAATTATAACGTCATCATTAATTTTTTTAATACGAAGGGCATAATTTTATATCATAAATGGCATACTGGCAATTTTCTGAGCTCAAAAATACCAAATACATGGGTATTATCATAAAAATATATGAAATACAGGGTGCTAAGAAATTAATATATTTTCATATGCTACTTTCAATTTTCAATAATAACAATAATATTAATATGCAGTGGTGACTAAGAACTTATTAATTGTTGCTAAGGACTCCGATTCAAACGCATACTTGTTTTTATGCATAATTTGTATAAAATTGGAAGCAGCAAATAAAAATATATTAATTTTTAGAACCCTGTATTTAATATTTTTGTTATGTTAATACCCTTGTATTTGGTTTATTTTTTGAATACAGAAAATTGTCAGTTTTCCGTTTATAATATAAAATTATGGCATTCCCATTTAAAAAAATAACGATGACGTCATAACTGGGAAAGTGCAGGGGATAAAATGATGCTGTTTGCATATAAAATAAGAAAATCAAAATCAAAAATCGACCTGTCAAAGCTTTTTCTCTATATGATAATCTTTTAGTAATTATTGAAGCATTTACATATTTTATAAACACACTGTATATTTTCAAAATATCAAATAAAGAATTCATACAATTACATATCCTAACTAATATTATAAATGCGAAAGCAAGTTTGTTTGTTTATCATTGATTGATTGATGAAATTTGATACAGGAACTCTTTGTGGTGGGTTCCGCATCTGAAAGTTATATATTTCTGAGCTCTATGGCTGAATTTTCGTATATTTTTCGCTATATTTGTGTGTAGTATGTCACTGGACATGTATAGCATAATTCTGAAAATCAGCTGCGTGAGCAGAAACAATAATAAGAAAGTTCTGAAGAGAATGGAAAAGGAAGTCATAAATACAATCAGAATTAAAAAAAAACTACAATCCCGGCGCCATGTAATGCAGAAAGGAAAATATACACTGCCAAAATTGATTAAACAAGGCAAAAGAAAGATAGTGAATATGGTTGAATAACCTAAGGAAGTGCCTCCACAGTAGCTCAACTGAATTGATCAATAAGATCAAAGACAAGACAGATGACGACAGTCAAGCCTCTTAAAAGGAGACTTCACATGTTAGAAAAACTAATACTTTTAAGAAGTATCCCCACATTGAAGAAATCATTATTAAATAGCCGATTTATAAACCTCATATAGCAAAATAAAAATTATTCATATTATTTTAATTCATTTGTAATTGATTTCACAATTCAATTTCACTCCAGCGACATATTTTTTTACTACATACACCATAATATACTTCCTCCATGCATGACTTTTCATTATAGTTACCCACTTCTGCACAGCGCACATGCAATGTTCAATATAAGTACAAATTTTCAACAACAAAAAAAAAACATTGCATGTCAACGCATGGAATAATAATAATAATACGGTATTTTTAATTCCGTTGAGACAATTAAATGCATATTATTGATTATCCATTGCAGCTGTAGAAATATATCTAACTATATATACAAAGTATGGTATGTCCTTAAAGTTGGCACTACCATTATCGAATTTCGATTCAGCAAGAAGTGGATTAATAATTGTCACATATCAAATATTATTATATGATGCTGATGGTACTCTGAAGAGATTATGTCGATTAGGAACTCACTCTTTACAATTCTTTTTATCTATTTGTGATAATAAATATCAAATTTCTCGAAATGCATGTAAGCGGTATTCTTTTCTAGCGAATATAATATGCTCTGCACAATGCTCTATAAGACTTATATATATGTCAGCAGATTTTGTCGGGCAAAAATATTTCTTCCACAACCCCTTCTAGTAAAATAAGCTGTGTTATCAAAGCCAACTATGGCCGGCCACGAGTTTTAATCACTGTTAAAAGACCTAAGACGGCCGGGTGCACGCCTTGACGTTTCCGCGTACTCATGGCTGGAACTCGTGGCAGTTTTCAGACTCGTGGTACCTATACTTATCTGTTTTTTCTTTCAATGAACGTTTCATCCTCTTCCCATCAAACGAATTATCATGATGCCTACCGATACATTTTATTGTCAGTCCAGTAAACTTTGACAGGGTGTGACATCATACTCTAAACATGTGGGCAAAATTGACTGATTTAGCACATTTTATAGGATTTATATACCGTTGGCTCTTGGACTAATACAATAACGAACCTACGATTTAATTATCGACATTGAGGCCTTGCACAACCAAACAATGTTTAACAAAAAAAAGTACCGACAATTAGCTGTAATAATAATGTAATTTTATCCATCTAGGCGACCCCATGGTAGGTATGCTCTAGGCTGGTGTTGATTCCTGATAAATACATATACAGGGTGGGCCAATGAAAACTTTACACCTCGATGTATTGACTTTAAAATCAAAATAGGGAAATATGCTCGGACCCGTCGATTTTTGTTTCAAGGGGGCACAACTTTGCTACTTTTTTCAGTCCCGTAACTACTAAGCAAAATTCCTTAATTTTAAATAGGGATGAGGGGTATTGCTGTAACTTATTTTAAAGATCTTATCGAATACTATCTGACACTCCATAACGAACGAAACGGCCAGGTAAAATATTTGTAATTGACCTTGAGTAAAATTGTTGTTATCAGACTGGCATTTCAGAATTTATTTATTTTATTTTCAGGTTCAAAACAGATTGAGACCATACTATTTACTCCTTTATTTACTTCAGTTCATCGTGAATTTTTACGAATGTTACCACAGTTTTAATTGGTTTGTGGTTTTCAATAGAATAAAATGGTGTATTGCGTAGAAGAAAGGGCGGAAATTTAAAATTTTTTTTTTACGAATGACGATTCTGCCTGAATAACAGTTAATTTATTTAACGAACGTCATCCTGAAGGAAATGTCTCCACTTCTTACGTTTTGCAACTTGTTTCCAAATTGGAAGCTACTGGTTCAGTCGAAAATAAAAAGAGGGTGCATGAAAGAGACGAAGCGATGAAAATGGCTGTTTTAGGTCATGTAGCAAAGGATCCGAACCTCGGTACTAGGAAATTGTCTGACGCATCTGGTGTATCACGCAAAACAATAAGGAGAATCCTTGAACAACATAAATTTCATACTTTCAAGATACGATTGGTTCAGGAACTGCATAAGGATGATTTTGATCGCCGACTCCAGTTCTGTGAAGTGATCAGTGAAATTATTAACAATAATCAATATTACATGTTTGATATCTGTTTTTCGGACGAGTGTTTTTACCTTAACGGAACTGTAAATAGGCATAACTGTCAGTCAAACGAAAATCCTAGACTATGTCATGAAGTGCATACTCAACATGTACAAAAAGTAAATGTTGGGGCGGGTATTTATGGAAATAACATAATCGGCTCCTTTTTATACTAGGTAACCTCAGGATTTATTCGAAAACACTATTTATCCAGCCTTCGTGCAAGTGTTGGAGAATGAAGAAGACTATCATACGACCATTTTTCAGCAAGATGGCGCACCACCTCATTTGGTAAAACCTGTACGTCAAACTTTGGACGAAACTTTTCCTCAAAATTGGATTGGAAGAAGAGGACTTATTAAGTGGCCACCCAGGTCACCTGATCTGTGTCCTCTGAACTTTTTGCTTTAGGGTCATCTGATATCTAGGATTTATGCTTAATTGCCCGATTCACTGGAAGATTTGCGAAATCAGACAATAAATGAATGCCGTCAAATTACACCCGACATGTTGCGTAAAGTATGGGAATGTTTTGAACAGAACTTATTTTACTGCATGGAAGTGAATGGAGGTCATTTCCAGCATTTAATAAATAGAAAAGAAGTATTTTTTTGTTTCTAAGTACACTTTGTGTTCTCATTGTCTATTTCCCTATTCTATCGGTCATTTTGTTATCGATGAAAATTTTCAAACCAAACTTCAGGATTGGATATTACTCGATGAGATCTTTGAAATAAGGTATAGCAATACCTATTAAAATCAGGGGGTTGTGCCTACCCCCGTTAGAGGGTAGGAGTTACGGGACTGAAAAAAGTACCAAAGTTGTTCCCCTTCGAATCAAAAGTCGACGGGTCCAAGCATTTTCCGATCTTTTGATTTACATTCGCTAAATTGGTATGTAAAGTTTTCGTTGGTCCACCCTGTATATATGTTATATGCAATAATTATCCCTATCGTGTGTTACGCTAATGATGATTACCTAACTAACTACATACATACACATATGAAAATCGTGAGGCAAAAATTCATTTCGAATTTACTGATACGAATCTGCAGTCTATTTCAAGTTCATAACTTTCGTTAATTTTTGTTACTAGGAATAATACATATTTTAACGTTTAATAAGCAAATCAACCTTTTTAGCGAGAAACAATTGATGAATATCAATCAAAAATATATTTTGGAAGAACTAAATATGTAAATATGGTATTCTACGGAACATTATACTATTGCTGAAGTATCTGTATGTTCTAGACATATTGACCAAAAAACAAGTTTATACCGATCCAAGCTTATCTACAATAGATTAGAGATAATAATCTAAAAAAAATTACTTTATTAGAGGGCGTATTAAACTTCATATTAAGAGTTGAATTTTAAATAATTTAACGCTATAATATACTTTTATATCATAGAATTTCTGTATTAATTATTATTTTATTTCATATGATGATCTGCACATTTATAGTTGTATTTTCATTTTATTATTTGTTTATTTCCATTGTCACAATATGTAGATTTCGATGCTGTTAAGTTTTTAGATTTGAATTCATTATTTAGTTCAGGTCCCCACACAGGCTACATATTTGTATCTCGATAGGGGTTTGTAGGGCTCATAATAAGTCAGACAATCTATTAGAATTATATTTTTATATTCAAGATTTATCATTTATATTATTTATAACCGTATTCGAACTGTTATTTATTTTTGTTGTTGATGGCCCCCTACTAGGGACCCAACTACACTAGACTGCCGGACTGCACCGTACTCCAACGTATTCCGGTCTCCAGCATACTGCCGCTATCTAGCGTCTACCGGTCTCCATGGTCACCGTACACCGCTCTCCGTATTTACTGTACTGACTCCGCAGAAAATCCTCTCCAATGCATAGGCAAGCTCTCTCCATCTAGAAGCTTTTACCGACTTCTTCCAAAGCCCCGAACATTCCACCAATAGCGTGAACTCACAAGATGTTTCAGGATATAATCTTGACCTTGGCGTGAATCAGTGGCCAATAGCAGAATGCGTTACCATCAGACCACCCAGGTCTCACTACTGTCTGGACCTACTCGACAAGAAACTCCGCCCTTTGACGAATTGCACATAAATATTGAATAGTTTGTACATAATAATTTTAGATGAGAATAATTTTTTGTCTCATTCTTTCTAGAGCGTAGTCCGATTTTAGTTTTTGAACACATGTCATTTAATTTTTATTGAATGTATTACTTCATCAAAATTGTTAAACCTTGAAAGAAAATCATCAAAATCGGTGCTCGTTTACGAAACGTGTAAACGAACATAAAAAAATTAAACAGTCCAATTGTATAACTCCCCCATCTAGGAAGTCGGCCAAAAACAGATGAAGTCTGTTTTTAAAACAATAGATGCAAATTTTACTATAATTTTAAAATCATTAGACATATATGTGCAGCACCCTGTACACAAGGTTGTTTACACTGTAATCGTCCAGATTATATAATTTTGTGAAAACGGAATTAAGCCTCTAAATATTTCATCAAATCCTGTATTTGTTTGGGATGATGTTGGTACACGCGTTCTCTTTGAAAATATTATACCTATATACTCCTCATTATTTTCAAATCTATTTTCAGCTGGAATACCAAGAAAATAGAAGAGATATAATATACAGGGTGATTCACATTCACGGTCCATGGTAGATGCCATAGAAGTTTATGGAGAACGGTGCATATGATATTTCTGAAAATGTTGTTGCTCAGGTCTACCGTCTAATTTCAGCTCTGCGACGTTGTCGCTTATATCAAAAGTATTAGCATCAAATGAGACACCATTGACCGCAAAATCCTATAGATGTCAGGACACAAACTCAGAGCTGTTAATGTGAAAGTCACTGAAAGTGTATTGCTAAGACCTGGAATACCATCGAACGAGTATCACCCTGTATACTTGCTACAGTTGGTACATGGTTGTTTGTGCAAGACAAGGTAGGGATGAAGTTGGAGAGGATATTACTGCCCACATATTATGCATATATCTAAACAACAAACATTTAATGGGATAACAATATAATTCTGAGTAATTAAATTAATGATTTTAATTGAAAGTTCATATGTACTTATGTATAATGAATAATGCAGAGTTGAATCTCACTTTTGAAAAGTTGTTTAATGTACAATACAGGTTAGAGATATGAAATTTATGAATAAATAAAATTTTATATTTTCAACTCCAATTATTTCTTATGAAAAGTTTCCACTTTTAATGATTAAAAAAACAAAAATCGCTCAAGTACGATGATTTCATACTTAGGATTGCATCAGACAGACAGACCACAATAGCTGGCAGAAGGCTCTAAAACGAAAGATATACATTTGAATGCCAGAGGCAGAACATTTTACACAATTAAAATACTTCCCTTACTATATGGGATGGCAAAAGTGTAGTTAAAATGCAAACATACAATCGAACTGTATACCTCCAACCTTCTTATACGGAGTCGATCGAAAGATAACAAGAAAAAAAACTGCAATTTTATTCATTCGAACGATTTTAATTACATCGATTTTATGCCGTCAACTGCAGAATAATAATTAAGTGACATTGCTGTTCAATTAAATTCACAAATTAATATCGTCAGTGAAAATAGTTTCCATTTTTATGAAGTAAGTAAAGCGTTAATTATTTATTCTACAATCTGATATATTCATGAGCGACTTTGAAATATTAAAAAGAAATTCAACCAAAGACAGTGTAGGGGGTAATATTGACATTTTTGTTCCATTTAAAATAAATATGTAAGTACATAATACAAAATATATCGCGAACAGCTAGGAGTAGATTCGATATTCTCAGTCTTGCGATCGTTTGCACGTTTTGGAAAAGTTCAACGACATGGTGTTATATTAATATGATAATAAAGTCTACAATGGTTTTTTTTCGGAAGTAATATACATGTATATACAATGTGTCCAGTATAAGATGATGTTCATGGGGATATTAGAAATTGTAGGAGATACAACCCTTCGTGGGTGGTTTTTGGGGGAAGAAGATTTTGGATTTGAGTTTTTCTAAACATGGAATATGGGACCATTTCTGAACTTTCTTCTTTCAAATGAATCAAAAATCATCACAATCGGAGCATACTATGCAAAAGGCGCGAACAGCCCCTCATTGATAAATAATAGTTTAATAAACTTAAAAAAAACACGCTTCACCAGCAAACCAAATTAAAAATTGGAAAATAAATAAGATATCATTTTAATGTAAAAAAACGTGGGGTGCTTGATGTCCATTGATATAAATATTTTATGTTGACAGATACTGCAATCCCCCCAAATCCCACTAGCACGTACCTCACAAAACCTCCCAACCCACATACAGATAGAAATTTTCACGAAAATTCATCAGAAATCAAAAACACCCATAGGTATGGAATCAAAGAGTCCCACTCGCACTTACACACCATCACATATCCTACCAACTCACATGTATATCGAAAATTCCACGAGAATCCATCCATAGAGCTCAGATATATAGGTATGGTACCCCCCATCAAGGAGTCCCACTCGCACATACACAACATGAAATTTTGGTATTGTCATCGGTCTTTTGAAAGTATACAAAGTTTCAAGTCGATCCGATGTTTTTAAGTGGGTGAAAATCGTAACCAAAGATTCCGTTACATACAAACAGACATACAAAGCTAATAAAAATGTGTTAAAAAAGCAAACATATAACCGAATTGTACCTATACCTCCGCCTTTTTTGAAGTCGGTCATTAAAAAGATTTTTTTGTTGGGAATGCAGTTTTTGATAAAGAAAATTATTTGCATTCAGCTGAGTTGTTTATTCAAATTCGAATTTTGTCATACTAAAGACTTCATAATTTAATATTGTTATAGCTTCCTCAGTATTGTGCATTAATATTTATGCACCCGGGAAGTGTTTCTTTGATATTAGCACCCACTTAAAGAGGCAGTATTTGTATTATTGCATTTCAAGTTCAAGTCACATAAGAAAAATCATTTTTCATCCAATATATTCGTACAAACAACAAAAAGAAAAACGTGCGTGGACGGAGACCAACTACTATTATACCGAGTTCCGAGAAGAATCCATTCAACAAATAACTTATTCATATTGTATATTTATATATATATATATATATATATATATATATATATATATATATATATATATATATATATATATATATATATATATATATATATATATATATATATATATATATATATATATATATATATATATATATATATATATATATATATATAGAAAATATGTATGATGTATATTCCTCGCATGTTGTTGAAGAAGATGCCCCGAGATGGAAGAAAATGGCAACTACTGACATCATCTATCTATCAAAATATCTAATGAATCTTGAATGAAGTCGTCAGTACCCAAGGTTGATATTACATGATGGCCAATCATCATCGTGGCGTGAAGCCGCGCGTGCGAAAATACACCACCCCCACCCCCCTCAACCACACGAGAAATTTTCCCGACATTTTCAGTCAGATGGGATCTCAATTATACAGGGTGTCTCACAAAAAGTGCGATGAAAATAAATTTATTGAGACAAATTATCTCAAAGTTATTGTGATATATTTTGGGCAAAATGCGGTCCTGATATTATAATTTTAGAATTGTTTATTATTATTATTATAAATTTCCTGAGATTTTTCTGAAATTTGGTACGTGGTCAATAGCGTATATTTTAAGCCATAAGAGCAGAAATATTTTTTGGCTATCTTTTTTTTCCTATCCGAGCGATAGAGAGTTGGTTAAATGGAGAAAGTAGTAGTGTAGAATTTTTAACTCATTAACAGGCCACCCTGAAAACGAACGAATTCCGACTAGTTCCGAAGCTATCGAAAAAAATCGAAAATCGTCTATTTCGAAATACTTATTGCTCCAACTTTTTAATTTTAGATTTATCAAAAAACTTTTTCCTCAACATTTCATATTCTTTCTAACTGTGTACTTCTTTTTTTTTCATCCAATGATTTTCGAGAAAAATACACTAACTTCAGTTTTTCTAATGGGCACAATTATTACTTTTTGACGTTTTAAATAATTATCGTAGCCAAATTTTGTCGTTTGGAAATGACGGCCTTCAAAAGATTTTAAAATAATACAAAATTTTCAAAGATTTAAATAATGTTGAAAATATGTTTGATTGTTTATAAGTACAATCTCAAGCTACATTTTTTGTGAAAGATTTTTTTAAAACAATTAAGTAGATACATAAGTACTTGAATTTGAATACAAATAAAAACAATCCCAAATGGATTACATAATAAATGATTGAAATAAATAAATTACAAAAAGACAAAAATCACAAGAGAATATTATTAAGAATATCTTTTGTAGTGAAAAAAAAATATTCTTCAAAATTTTATATTCAAATTCATTTTTATTCATGGGCGCAGAAATTGGAAATACAAAATAACACATTTTTCATGATTCTGAGATAGTCTGTTTAGCCTTGCCATGTAAAGCTGCATGAACACGGCGCCACTCCGACCCGTGCCTGCAGGTATAGGTGTTTCAGTGCAAACTATCTCTTTTCAAAGCGGTTGTAGACAATAAAAGATCGAGCAATTGGGTGTTGCGGAGTGGCGTGCATTTTATCAAACTGTGTCTGTAATCAAATAGATGATAATTTTCTCTTCGTAGATTTTAATTCAACAAGAGAGTATTCCCACTAGTTAATAACCATGCTAAATAGGCTTCTGGGTGGATCTTGTTACAGACTGGTACTGTACCACAAACCATAAAATAAACTCTGTATGCTTTACCTACTACTCTACCCATTTATTTTTAGTTACCGACTCAGTTTGGAAAGATGAAATCGTATTGAGGACAAGGGGTAATTGTTACCTAATGGCGCGAGTCGGAGTGGCGCCGTGCGTAAGCAGCTTAACAATGTCACCGTACCAAATTTTCAACGAAATTCTCTGAATCGTTGGAAATTAAAAAAAACTAAGTATTTAAAAATTATAAATTCGGGATTGTATATTGCCCAAAAAAAGAAATTATTTCGATCTCATGATTATGTGGTAGCATTCCATAAAGACACCCTGTATGTGTCTACGAGAAGTTTTTTATTTGGTGCGGGGGCCGTGACCGACACGAGGGCGTCTGATTCTACAAGAAGGAGAGCATTGAATCGACAATTAGGAGGACATTTTTTATTTTGTAATGGGGAGAGACAATTATGCGTTATTTTTGTGTATAAATGTAGAATGTACTTAGTCAAAATCAAGTGAAAAAGACCAAACGAGTGTGACGTCAAAAGTTGAAGGACAAAGGACATCAGCGAGTAATGATGATGAGTTTCTATTTTTGACCGACGAACCCAAACGGAGGAGCTATACAATTCGACTGTCTACTTTTTTTAGTAAACGTATTGTGATTTTCATGATTTTTGATTCATTCGAAAGAGGATACGTGAGAAATGGTCCCATATTCGTAAAAACTCAAATACGAAATCTCCTTTCCTTCAGAAAACAACCCCCGAAGGAGGTGAGGGGGTCAGTTTTTCTCGAAAATCGAAAATCTGAGTTGGCAGAATTAAAGATAGGACAATATCCGGAAGCGTTTAAACTGAACATTTTCGCAAAAAAGTAAATATGTATGTGTATTTTCGCTTTTTATTTAGAAAATTGCAAATTTGACTGAGAATCTGTAGTAACATTTATCAAAAAATAATTTCCTTAGACTTACGGTTTTCGAGTTACAGCTGTGTTAAATGGTAAAATCTAAAATACTTATGTGTATTTCCGCCGCGATGTTTTGAGATCTGTAAGTAATAGCAGGCACAAGCAAAGATTATACATGGGTAATAGGAAAAAAACTATCTTCTTTGGTATTAGTGAATGTTCAACGATTTTCATGACTAATGTTGCAGTCAAAAGTGTGAAATGAATATGTTTAACAAAAAATTGGACCGACGTTATTACAGTTTGTTTCACGAATGTTGTCGTCTGCCTTGAAAACACGAAAAATTGATCAATCCAACTGGCGGGAGTAAATCAGTGGCGTAACGATTTCTAGCTAAGATATGGCATTTAAGAAAGTTCATATAATTAGAGGAAAAAATATCGATTGATTAAATAAGCAAACATAATATGAAAGATTTATTATCAACAATAATAATGCAGACACAAAATACAAATTTATTGCTTGAGTTATGAAATATAAATTTATGCACCTGAATTATCTGAAATGTCACAATGACTTTGTGACGCCTATGAAATAAAGATTGCGTTGCCTTCGGACATACTTGCAGCGCCCTATCATTGCATAAAAGGACATAAGCTTGTAGCTTAAATCGACAAACGTAGTAGAGAATTTCATGATAATGAGATGCGATGAGACGTATAGCGATATGTACGTAGCTCGTGAATGATTACACACAATAGCCATGATTCGTGAAATAAACTGTAGTTGGTGTTGATGCACGGAAAAATACAAAATAATATTAATTCTATTTCCTTAGCAACGCAGGTCTAATTGTCGCTATAAGTACCTACCTGTTTAGAACTTTAGAATTTCACTTCGATAATTATTATACACGGGAAGAATATTAGATTTTAGCTCTTGAGCTAAAATCTAATGCTTTTTTCCCTTGTATAATAGATAATTATTTTCAAATTCACTCCTTTCCGTGAGACTCCTCTTAATGATTCTCCGAATTAAACGAAGTGAACTTGGAAACCATAAAAAATTACTTGTTCCATGTCACAATACGATAAAAATTGAACGTTATTCATTCGAGGAAGTAACAATAAAGCGACCTTTCAAACGTTATTTATCACCGACAAACAAATAAAATGTTGAAAAATGATAATAACAGATTTGAGTAATTACACACCAAAAGCTAGAATTACTAGATCTACAATAATTCAACAGATGAAACATGACAACAATTAAATAATGAAATACACGAAGCAGCATGTGTTTTTGAGTGTAAACTATAATTAATACAACAAAGTCATATGTGAACGAATATTGTGACAAACAATATTTGGAAAGAATAGAATCCATAATATCACGAATAATTGATAGTCTCTTATCAAATACGACGTGTAATCATCATACAACATAAAATAAAGTCGAAGCCTGTCCTGTCCATACTCCAAATAGCATACATATATACATACATATGAATATCTTTGAATAAACAGGATAAATTGATATTTTTTTTTAGTCTCTTCAAATGCAACGATAACGCAATGTTTACATTATACACTAGATGAACTTGAGAAAGTAACATGTTTGCAGTGGCGAACAAATATATAATAAAATGAATGCGCATATTATAAATGTGAAATTCCAACTCTATTTAAATTCATTGCAAGGAAATTTTCCAAATCTAGATATTATGCGCCATCTAGAATGCAGTAGATAAATTAGTAGTGCAGAGATCATCGAATTTAGTAGGTTAGTTTAAATGGTCTAGCGTTATTGTCATTTTTTTAAGAAAAACAATGATCAAAATTATCAATAAAATATGAGTAAAAGGAATCTAGCAAGAGCAACAAATAAAGAGGAACACAAATTCAGTTATGTACTTGTAGATTAAATTAAACAGAAGATTTGACCCAACTCTACCCATTCAAAATTCAATCGTTCACTAGGAATGTAAAGACCCAATAGGAAATGCTCTTTATATAAATATTTAATTTTATTATCACAACTAAAAATTCACATGACAACAGCACAATAATATAAATGGAGGGGGGTCAACTAACTTAAAAAATTATCATGTATCAACAAAACAGTGGTGCATTTCATCAAGGATGAGAAACAGTGGTGCATTGCACCGAGAGGATGACGATGACGAATGTGCACTTGGCAACACAGGGCTCTTTAACTTTTCCGGTCCTTCTTCAGATACAGAGCCACAGCAAACGGGTCATTGACCTCTTTACTACACAATTTATTAATAATTGACCCATATAATATACTCCGCTTGTCTTCACATCACTTAATTTCAAGGATATAAACACAATAATAGAGCAGAGTATATAGTTGGTATTTGATGGAATCTAATTTTAAACATGGAATGTCAATGAACATTGTTAATAAAAGTGGGTATAATTATAACTTTAGCTTCCTGTTTGGAATTTTCGGAAAGTTCTCACAGGTATTGAGGATGAAAAAAAAATGCATACTGCTAACACTCACCAGAATTCCTCCGAATGTTTATCATCAATAACAATGTTGACCTATCCGTGTGCCAAGAATGATTTTATATTTTTAACTTTAACCTCACTTACACACCGCACTCCAATTTTAGTCCGGAATACAACATACAATCGCTACGAAAAACACCACCCCGTAATGTAAAACAAAATCGAGTTTCTGTAAACAGCAACGTAATTATTTTGTAGAATTATTGCAATAGTTAGATAATTGTCCCAAGTTTCTGTTTTGATCACTGTTTCCTATTGAACGCATTTCTATTTCGATAATGCACTTTCACAGCACTGTTGATTTTGCACTTTATCTGATCACTCTACATTGGGTGTTTATTTTGGTGAAATAATATAATATCTGGGTTCTGGGTGGAAAACAATAAGGCAGGCACCAAATATCTTTGGAAACCTTTACGGGGACAACTTTATTTCGTTTTCATGCAATGAAAACAAAATTCATTGGCAGATAAACAAAACTCAGCGCCATCTATGACATGGTGGAAGTACTCAATATCAAGGAGGACATTTTTAAGACAGAACTCCAGGTTGTCTATCCTAAGAAAACATGGTATAGATAAAAATTGATTGAATTATGTGTTATTCTTCTGTTGGATATGTATTATAATTTAGATAAATTATTTGAGAACTATTTATAATAAATAATTTCAGATTTATATAATGAAATATTTTGAAGTTTTAAGTAAAGATGACAGATGGCACTATTTACCTTATGTAGTTGAATTGAGCAAAGTATTAATAATTAGAGAATACGAGAATAAATTTAAAGAAGCAGTTACATCTAAAGTTATTCTCAATACATAAGATAATTTTAAATGAATAAAAACTGATAAAAATTATGATAAATTCGAGGGGGAAATTGATAGCTAATCGTAGTTCAGTCTCTACTTAATAGATGTCGATATCAGATTTAAAGACAAACTAATGACTGATGTTTGATTTGATGTGAAAAATAGAAACTGAGTTCGTTGATAATCCATTTCAGTGGATATTTTTCTACTCAAAATAATGAAGTAGATATACCTATTAGTGAAAAAGTGAGTTCTGTTTACTAAAGAAATTTATTGGATTATTCCATTAATGTATAAATGTAAAAGAAATAATTCGTAACTCAGTAATATCCTGGTACGTATGTCCTGTAAAAGACAAATGAATATTTTTTATTTTAGTTATATAATTGTATTTAAATTGTAGTTTGTAGAAAACGTAAGACTTTTTTTCGATTTTGTCGTGGAACCTATAAATATCACTCAAAAACAACGTGATTACCATTGCAGTTCAGGTGAATGAAACGGACGGTTTTTTTCTATTAAATTATTTTCAAGATAATATTTGGATATGCTTCATCGACATCAGTGGCTGTCTATCACCTACCGTGACACTTTTTCATCTATATTATTATTATAAAATACAGTAAACAAAACCTAAGTAACATTGAATAGAATGATAGATTTATACGAGTTGTATCCTTATTCTCATTTCATCCAATCTTATGCATCATAGATCACAGCGTTAAGGATGGTTGTATTATTGTTCTTTTCGAAGATTCCGGTTTGTACCACAACAAAAAACGTGAGAATTGTGTGAGAATTGGTAACCCCGGCAAATTTATTTATTACCAGTGTCTTTAAGATCCTATTTATTTTCAATGTTGATTTATAATATTAGACAGAATCAAAGTAAAAAGCAATATACCTACCTATTATACCGTGTGATTCAATAAGGGTGACGAGATACTGTATCTCAGGAACTAATAGTCGTAGAAGTTTGTGAAAAAAACCCTTTAGAGGAAATCGACCAAGGAAAATTGCTGGAAATATTTTTTAAATTCATACGTCCACCGCTAGACAATATTCGGATAAATGGATAGGTAGGAAAAGCATTTTTTCTTGGCCGGTGATGTCTCCTGACCTTACGGTCCTGGATTTTTATTTATGGGGTAGGTTTATAAAGACCGTCCAACAACTGCTGATGATATGAAAGGTAGAATTATTCGGGAAGCCGTTAGAAACATTTTTGCTGCCGAAATTGAAGTTAGTGTATTATCCACAACTGAAAGACTTAATTTATGCTTGGCCAATAACGGTCGACATTTTGAATATTTAAAACGTAAATTAAATAGTAAAGTTTGTCTGATAATGTTAATTTGTTAAAATTGACGTTTTCTTGCTTATTATGTTATATCATTATTGTAGTGATTTAATTAAAATGAGATCGAAGTTTTAAACTGTTTTTTTTTCGTTTGTCCATGGCATGCTTGACTACGAAACTTGAATAAAATATTCTTTAAGCCATAACTTTTAAACGAATGAAGATATGGTCATGCTGTTTGGACATATTATATTGCAAATTTGATCTTCTTTCCGAATCTAATAAATTATTCATACGGATCTATTTGAGATTTCGGAGCAAAATTAAAAAAAAACAAAACTTATAAAACCCGCCCCCTAGCGAGGGCGGCAAGAACCAGAATGGCATGGATGGTTTTATATTATATCTATCAAACCTTCCTTTCTTGAAACAGATCTTGTTAACAAAATTCCGTTAAGTCAAACTTAAGTTACAGACACTTATAGTCCAAAAAGTTAAGCATCCCCTTCCGCCTTTATTTTACGATTAAAAAATAAATCATATATCACAAAGATGGACCATTATATTGGCATTAACGTGAGAGTATTCATTTCTAAATTATATAGGAAAATTTTCGGCTCTTAGCGGTGGACGTATGAATTTAAAAAATATTTCCAGTATAAGTACCAAAATTAACCAGAATTTCCTGAACTTTGCATTTCCAATACTAAAACAATACGCTAATGTATCAATTTTTACAGAAAAAATAAATTTTAATTTATACCATGGTAATTACGCCACCTAGCGGCCATTTTAGAAACTAGAAAATAATTTAGATGAATTTCTATTAACTCATTTAGTTGAGTTTTTTTCCCGAAGTCGAAGGGTTCACGCTTTCCCTATTTTATGCTACCTCGCTGTCCTTTGTGGGACACCCGGTATAATTTTCTTTTAGACATGTTAAATCTGCTCGAATGAGCTTTCTAATATGCTTCATTAATGCAATATGTTTACAATAATAGAAAAAAAAATTGAATGTGAGAAATTCCTGCAACATGACTATTATCTACTGCTAATTACCTGCTAGTATGTAATTTTTTGAAGGGTGCAACCTTGAAAGTGCTAGTAGGTACTCTCAGTATCTTATATGCGCAGATTTATTTATTTATTTATATTTAGTTCCATCATCAAATAATAATTTGCATTTAGTATAATGTTATTTTACGAGAACAATTATAATAATTGGACATTATTACATAAAAATATAATAAATATTATAAGAAGCCGTAGCTGATTGATGATGATTTATATGTCATAAGGAACGTAATTTATTATTTCATCGATAGACCAAAAAATATATTAATTCGATATCAAAAGATTGTACTACAAATGTGTTGATACGAATGTTTCATGTATTTTTATGGACTTTAAGATAATCTTCGGGCGAAAATATCAAAAACTTTTGCCAGGTTGATATTGTTTTTAAATAAACACTCTGTAAATGATTAGGTTAGGTTAGGTTAGGTTAGGTTAGGTTAGGTTAGGTTAGATTAGGTTAGGTTAGGTTAGGTTAGGTTTGATTAGATTAGGTTAGGTTAGGTTAGGTTAGATTAGGTTAGGTTAGGTTAGGTTAGGTTAGGTTAGGTTAGGGTAGGTATAAATCTTTTTTTCTGAATCAACACAGTAGTTTTCGAGATATTTTGGAAATAATATCCATAATTTTCTTTTTAAAAATAATATTTGTATATGATTAGGTTAGGTTAGGTTAGGTTAGATTAGTTTAGATTAGGTTAGGTTAGGTTAGGTTAGATTATGTTAGGTTTGGTTATGTTAGGTTAGGTTAGGTTAGATTAGGTTAGGTTAGGTTAGGTTAGGTTAGGTTAGATTAGATTAGGTTAGATTAGGTTAGGTTAGATTAGGTTAGGTTAGATTAGGTTAGATTAGGTTAGGTTAGATTAGGTTAGGGTAGGTTAGGTTAGGGTAGGTATAAATCTTTTTTTTCTGAATCAACACAGTAGTTTTCGAGATATTTTGGAAATAATATCCATAATTTTCTTTTTAAAAATAATATTCTTACATGACAAATTCATAATGTAGGCTAAAAAGGGCCTGTTCTATCATTACTTTTTTTGAAAACTGTAGCTGAGACATTCAATATTTTTATGCTATTATGAATACTTATACCTTAGTTAAAAGTATTATTTTTTATAATATTCATAATATGAGTGTGTCAAGAAAAATACGATTTCGAAAGCAACTATGGAGTATTGTTGAACTTAACGATCATAATAGAGCTAATAATGAAAATAAAGTTTATTCAAAACTATGTAAATTCTAATAAAATGTTGGTATTTTGTATTGAGTCCATCATATGTTTGCTTAATTAATAAACTGTATAAAATGTAAATAATTATTGCTCAAAGTGTCAATAGATGTGAAGAACAGATTAAAAAAAAACAATAATTTAGTTATTCCTTGTTTTAAATTTTCACTTCTGTCGACAGTCCTTAGTTGTTTTTTTAAAGCTATCGAACTGTCAAATTGACGCAACTAACAACGAGCTCGTTTCATGCAACTTCCCATCAACTTCTTAGATGATCAAAAAAACACCCAAAAAACCAACAATTTCATGTAGGTATCTACCATCCACCATGTTCCACCAGAATGCGCTGCTAATATATAATATACTTAGGTATATTTGGACCTTGTGCCAATTATTGTTTCAATCTCAATTATTATTGGTTCACCTTTAAATAATAATTAATCTCTTTCTCATTAATAAATATCCTGGTTGGACGTTGGTGTATACAAATAATTATTTATCTTCTCTCATCGACTTCTTTGTCGAGATTGCGTTTTGAAACGTATCCGGCTGGCTCAGATGCGGACGATCGGACGAACGGACACAGCAAACGTGTTGGTCAATTCGTCAAGGTTAATAATAATAATAACAATATCTTGACAAATCGTGTCAAGTTTCAGATTAGATAGGCACTTATGTCTATAGCTACAACAGCGGAAGACAAACAATTGTAGGTATTTTTTTTATTGTGTATTGAATAATGATGATATATACAATTACAACTACATAGATATTACTTACGACATTTGTTGATCAACAAATTAGATTGAGATGATTTCTAATTGAATATTTTTCTTTTATTTTTCAACAAAGTTGGATGATGAAATCCTCATCGATAACTACAGGGAATGTAGTTAGCATTACTCTTAAGCTAACTGGGGATGATCTTTTTGGATTACTCTGCTATTAGGTGACGAGAGAAACTTTCATTATCTCATTTTTCTTTCGTCCGATCTCCCCTCTCCTGCTCACTATCTAGGAAAGTAAAACCTGCCTGGCAAAAAAAAATGGGATGGTAGAGTTTGATGTTTAGGTTGCAGGAAACATAAATTGATCGGTGATATTACAGTCAAATGATTTCGCTTATAGACATAATTAGTTTCTTTTTCTGAATGTCATCTTGACCAAAAACGATCATTTTATCATTACTACAATCACGAACAACATAGAATCATTGATATGTCAAGGGTACGCTTCCGCGCATAGAATAAAAAATTAGGTTAGGTGAGGTTAGGTTAGGTTAGGTTAGGTTAGGTTAGGTTAGGTTAGGTTAGGATAGGTTAGGTTAGGTTAGGTTAGGTTAGGTCTGGTTAGGTGGCTATAATGGACCTGCTACCAAACACACGCAAATTTTTCCCTGCTTTCTGGCCGCATTTAAGGTGGTCACAAATGTGGCGGTACTATATTCGTACCTTCTATTGATATTATTATGAGAAAAATGAGGCCACTTGCGAGTCGAACAGACTGACAGATGGTCGGATTTATACTGATATTGAATATAATGACAGAAACAGAACATACACTTGAGGTTAACTACTTTTATTTATGAAATATATTGATATCTAATGGTTAATGACTCATACCAAAGATAATGGAAGTATCCTTGTTCATATATAATGTCCTTGTATCCTTTACTATAATATGATAATTTAACGGAGCCCTCGGGGTATGAGGTCTACTTGTACTTGCCACTTTTTTTTCTACATATATGTACTGATTTCCATAGTTTCAATATCTTTGTATCGTTTTTCCAAAGCAGTTTTTTGTGCTACGAATTAATCATGGTAATCGAAATTTGAAGCCGATGATTATTTTTCTGAGATTTCAGAGTCAAAAATACATATTGTCTATATTTCGGTCTATTGTCTGTACAAAGATTTTGTCGTGAACGGATGGACCGATTTTGTTGATTTCCATTATTGTTCCGTAGCGCGAAAATAAACGGCTCCAACGATGTTGATAAACTTGTCAAAAACATTTCGCTTAAAGCTCTATAATCCAAAAACGAGCAGGAAAAAGTTAGGGAGAGTTGAGAAATGGTCCCATATATGTTAATTCCAAATCCAATACCTTCGATTCCCACCATAAAACTCTGAACATTTAATTTGGCAATGTCAAAGTAAAAATAATTTTCTTTACCAAAAAATTGGACCGACTTTATTAGTTGGTGCAATGAAAAATAAAAAAAATATATATCATAAGCAATTTTGTTTTCCTTGTTCGATTGCTTCATAGGAATACGATTAAATAAATCGTGTTTCATGGGATGTCATATACAGTGTTTTCGAAAAGTAACGAATAAATTTATTATTTCTGAAATTACGAGTCTTTCGAAAAAATCCTCTGGCACATCGATTTTGTTTTAAATGGCGACACCCAACTTCAGCTATGCCAATTGAAATTACATTAGTGCATGTAGGTTAAATAAAAAATAAATCAAAAAAACATAATTTTGAGTTTTACTAAATTGAATGATATAATGGTTAATTTCACCATTTTTTATAAAATGACAAAGTCACTACTCGACAAACAGTTCAAACAAACTGCTGTTGCCAAACAAAGTATAAGAAGTCGATAAGAAATATAAAAAACCAAAAAAGTACGATTTCGAGTTTTTATCCGACAGTAATAAAAACATTATCGGTCGCTAAGGCTACCGTCAGACAACTATAATTTTGGACGATGAATGACATGCTCTTTCAAATGGCATAGTCGAATTTGGGTGTGGCCATTTAAAAAAAATGTTAGCGACGTTCTATCTCAAATAACGATTACGCCACAAATACGGGTCGTATGTCAAAAAGTATCTTTGTTTAAAACAAAATCGACGTGGCAGAGGATTTTTTTCGGAAAAATTCTCAATTTCAGAAATAATGAATTGTATTCTTTACTCTTCGAAAGCACTATATACGTGCATTGATTTAGCCAACTAGAATAAAGCTGCGAAAACACACCCGCACAATATTGATTCGGCAAATAAACAGAAAAAAAAAAGAGTTAATGCATCATCGCGGAACTGTGACATGATTCATGGCAATTTTAGAGTGGTCTATTCAGAGGGACAAGTATATACATCGTGTGGGGTGAGTGCACAAAGTCTAACGAATGGCTTCCCACTTTCCCTGTATTAAATCTACCTACATATTACGTACCTAATGCCGTTATGGATTCCTGAATCATTCATATTTTTTAGTCAGCGAAAAGAACCCAGTAGGTAATTAAAAAGAGTACTTGAAGAGAATTAATCAAATCAGGTTAATATTCAAGAACCACGGTGGAAAGTTAAGGTTATTCAAGGTTTTTTTCGATTCTGAATGTTCTGACCTTGAATCAATGGGAAAACGAAGGGAGTACCGAGGCTTCCTAGAAGGGAAAATACTTTTTATACAATGTAAAAATACAATAATTATAGTGAATGTTTTCTGAAATCGCTAAATTCCAACCGTAATAAATGAAAACTTTGGAGTGAAAGTATATTTTGAGAAAAGTAATGACATAGTAAACTGCTTATAGGCTCTATGAATTAACTGATACCTCAGTCAGTGCGGACGTAAGATCGTTAATTTACGCACTCGTGTAATAAAAATTGGAAGTTATTTTCAAGGCTACGGATATCGAGAACCGACTTTGGCTACGGCAATCAGTACTTGAAAGTTGAACATTCGAAGCTTGTATAGATCTTGTGCTTTTTTGAAAAAAATTAGTTGAAGTTGAAGTTATCACAGTTTCTTTTACATAAGGGATATCCAGATAACCATTTTTGTATTCCAAGACATCAAGAATAGTTAGAAAAAATCCCAATGGCCTGTAGTCAGCGGAAAGGTAAAATTTTAAAAATTCATTGAATTGAAATTTGAACAAGCTTTTCATTGGTATACCTACATGTTATTACATAAAATTGGCGTATGTGTCATAGCCTTGCGGTTACAGGTTTTTGTTTTGGCTGTTGAATATAAAGCAGACAGGGTTCGAGTTCCATCTCAAGGCAGAATTTTTTTGTCGCCTATTTCTTTTCAATAAATATACTATATATTTTTTAAATCAGGGTCTATATTAAGATCTCCACAAAATGTACAATTACATCAAATTTATATTGAGTGTTCATGTTTTATCAATATTTGTTATTTTTCTTTATTAATTTTTAATTTTTTTCCTGTGTATTTTATGAAAAATTGCTCTGAACAAAAGTTATAGGTACTGATTATATCTATAACCTAAAATTATTTTTGATAATATTTACAGTACGGCTCTTTTTTGATAATTTTTTAAAATGTTTGAATGGTCGCCATTTTGAAACTACTTACCCGATATTGCCCAATAACGAACTCGACCGAGATATTTGAGAGATTGATTTTTGAAGCAAATTTGAACTTGATACCTTCAAAACTGCGACCTCTATCGTGTTAACAAATTTCGTAATATCCTATATATATATATATATATATATATATATATATATATATATATATTTTGATTTTGTATTCTTGACTGGATTTATAATAAATAAAAAGATGTTCTTGGGGATGCAGTCATATATTCAATAAAATTCTTTGACTGAAGCCGAGCTTTCGAGAATGTTTATTCTCTTCTTCAGGGCAAAAATCGTGAATTTAGAATAAATTAACCAAAAACAGGAAAGATTTCATATCCATCAATTACAAATGTCATTATTTATATTTGTCAAATATAAATAATGACATTTGTAATTGATTCTAAATTCACGATTTTTGCCCTGAAGAAGAGAATAAACATTCTCGAAAGCTCGGCTTCAGTCAAAGAATTTTATTGAATATATGACTGCATCCCCAAGAACATCTTTTTATATATATATATATATATATATATATATATATATATATATATATATATATATATATATATATATATATATATATATAAACTTTTGAACCAAATGTTTTTTTGGACTAACTTATAGACATATAACAACATGCCGTTGAAATTTTTTCGAAATTCAAAAGTGTGAACGATCGCAATAGGTACATTACTATAAGAAATTTACCTAAAAACGACAGAAATGACTACAAAAATGAATTTTCACTTATTTATAAGGTTCTCTAAATTAATCTCTTCAAATTCTAGCGATACTTGTTTTATACATGGCTTTCATGGATAATTTAAATAAACGTTATATTATGAAATAAAAATTGAATTTTCCTCATATCTATAATTAAGTTAACATAACCTACCATAACACAAAAACTATTGGTTTTGGATGATGTAAACCTTTGAAAAATGCATAAGCCTTTCAAACGAAGCTAGGTTGAATGTACTAGGTCTAGGTCATGATTTTCATATCATTCTCTTTCTTTCTGTATAAGGTAATTTTATTCGTCTTTTTATAAAATTTTTACTACTCCTTTTCAAAAGAGCTTGTATGGATATTTGAGTTTTTCACAACCAAATGAAAATATATTTATATTTTAAAGATATTTGCATGGTTCTGTAATTTATCTCAACTCTATACATGATGTTTCATAATATATGTGCAGGACTTGCAGGATATGTGATAAATCATTCAAAAATATGAACAAAAGTTTATATTAACTTACCCTCTAAAATGCACCATTTTCGAGATACAAGGAATTAAAAAATATATCGTTTTTTGTGAATATTTCCGAAACCATTTATCGCACAGAAAACGGCTTTTTCCACTCATAATAAGCTAAGTTTTGAGTCAGTCATAGTAGTTGGGATCTCTATTGTATTTTCCATTCAAGCGCCATAATACAATAGCCATTTCTTTCATTATGATAATATATTACTCTACACCTTTCTCAAATGGAGTATATAAGGGTTCCGTTTTTTATTCGAACCTACGTAGCCCTAATAACATTCAAATAAGCAGCAAATTCAATTAAAAATTCATCTAAGTTAGTGATTATTTAGACACGATTTACGTAATGTTTTGTCATGTATTTGATTTACTTCATCATTCAATATCACTTTACCTTCTATTCGCCATTCTCGGATCACCTGTGTATCGGAAAAATACTGTCACACCTTACCTTAAGACATTTGTATCATAATATATCATATGGAAATCTTAGCAATATTTATATTTTATATGTGTGCATAAAATACCTTTTGGATCCCATTAACGTTTCTATAAAAATAATTAATTAAGTTGTTGATGTTGGATGTGTGTATGTGTTAATCGGACACGTGTGACTATATAAAGGGATTGGAAAGGGCCTCCCACTTCTACCACCTATTATAGGATAGGTAGGGTTTATTATTATTATTACTGGTGTTGTAGTATGATCGGTTTGGCCTGCAGGTGACATTGAGTGTTGGTTTGTGGTCAATGGTGGTGATGACGAATATTTTTTGTGATATCATGTATATACGGATAAGATCAGTCGACTAGTATCACAGCTCGCTTAGAGATTACTATAGTTTATTAACCGACGAACCCCGAACGAAGGAGGTATACGAATCGACCGTCTTATATAGTCTTATATAGTTAACGTACTCCGATCTAGATTATTTTTGATACATTTGTAAGAGAAGGCTTGAGAAATGGTCACATATTCATAAAAACGCAAATTCGAAATCTCCTTACCTCCAAAAACCACTCCCAAGGGGGTGGAGGGGGCAAATTTTCTCAAAAATCGAAAATCTGAGGTGGTATAATTGAAGATAGGACAATATCCGCAAACGTTTAAATTGAACATTTTTTTAAAAGAGTTACGGTTTTCGATTAAGAAGCATGTTGAATTCTCAAATATGTGTATTTTTGCTACGTGGAAAGGGCGATTTCTTTCGAAAATTGAAAATCTGTGGGCACTACGTGAAAGACCTAATTATTTGTAACAACATTTATAATGAACTTTTTTTCCTTAGAGTTACGGTTTGCGAGTTACAGCGGTGGTAAAATGGTAACATCTAAAATACTTATGCGTATTACCGCAGCGATGTTTTGAGATTTTGAATAACAAATACAAGCAAATAATATACGTGGATAATAGGATAAGTATTTACTATCTTCATTGGTATTAGTGAACGTTAAGGTTGTAGAGTTTAAATATTGATTGAATTCAACTCTACACACAGATGCTATTTGCATCTCGGTAGGGGTTTGTAGGGCTCATAATAAGTCATACTATATGTTAGCCTGAATAAATTTATTATACATATTCTTGTTGGCTTATTATCACCTATTTTTTTAGCTTTACCTTGGCAACTAATAAGGACCCATTCTAGAAGGTATATTAAAAAATCGAATTCCCCCAGTTTAGTGATTCTATGTGTATATGAATCGATCGATGCATTGCCAGATGTTTGGAAGCAGTCAGTTATACGTTGTGTGGCTATGTTGTTTTTGTTGTTGTTGATGTAATTACGCGTTTTAGTCTAAAATATGCTGAAAAATATAAACGATTCTCAATTTGGTAAACGCTGAATAACAAAAAAATTCTCGAGATAATGTAAAAAATGTATGTTTGCATTCGAAGGTATGACGCAAGGTGATAGCGTCAGCCCATTATTGGTGTATGAATTACGTTAGATTCTTAAAGAAAGGTCAAAACTCAAGGGGCATGTTTGAAATGATAATAGATAATTTGATATTATTTATGGAGTTTTTTCAACCTCAGAGTCCTACTCGCATGTAGAACCAGTCCGAACACCAACCCAGATCCATCCACAGACATGCACCAAGAGAGAACAATGCGAATTTCTCTTACGTGAGTCTTAGGAATTTTCCGGTATGGAACATTCAACCTTAAAGTCCTAGTCGCACTGACCGACTCTCACAAAACAGTCCAGTGACATACTACACACAAATATAGCGAACAATCCACGAAAATTCAGACATAGAGCGTAGAAATACTTCATCGGGTATTGCAGGTATGGTAGACTCCACCTAGGAGGCCCAGTCACACGTACAAGGAAATTCTACATACATAACATGGTAAAAAAGACCATCAAAATCCAGCCATAGACTTTAGAAATATACAATAGATTTTCAGGTACGGAACCCACCACATAGAGTCCCGCGGGCACTGAAAATACGACAGTACTTTTACTTGAGATATATGATAAACACGTGTACAAAATTTGGTTGCAAAATCTCTAATGGTGTAAGAGCTAAGCGAATTAAAACTTGCTGATACTAATTATCATTAATAGACATAATATAAAATTCGTCCAACCTCCACTGAGTCTGTGATACAAGTTCACTTGACCTATTAGAAAAATCTAGTACAATCTTGAACAATTTACCACGCTTCCATGTTATTTGTTGTTTTTCATTTTAATTACCCACAAAATACCACTAGCCATCTCGGTGTTACCTTATAAAATTAAGCAAATATATTTATATGCAATTAAATTTAAATCGTCACGTATTCCGAATAATATTTCACAAGGTGGTTTAGAATGGTTTCTGGTCTTGAATTATTTTAATTTCGTGGACAAATTAATTTCCGATAATAAATAGAATACCTAACTCAGTAGGGTTCAGTTACATAATCGGTGTGCAAAATTAAAATGGCACAATAAGTTAGGTGCACGTTAAATTCTCAAATATGTGTATTTTTGCTATGTGGAGAGCGCGATTTCTTTCGAAAATTTAAAATCTGTGGGTACTACACGAAAGACCTAATTATTTCTAGCATCTTTCATGATGAGCATTTTTTCCTTAGAGTTACGGTTTTCGAGTTACAGCAGTGGTAAAATTGTAACATCTAAAATATTTGCGTATTTCCGCAGAGATGTTTTGAGATCTCAATAATAACAACTACAAGCAAAGAATATATGTGGATAATAGTATAAGTATTTACTATCTTCATTGGTATTAGTGAATGTTCAACGATTTTCGTGACTAATGTTACTCTCAAAAGTGTTTAATAAATTTTTTTTTAGAAAAAATTGGACAGACGTTATTAGTTCGCGCACCGAAAAATACAAAATAATATTAATTCTATTGGTGCTGTTACTTGTGAAAAAAGTTATCAATCTAAATGCAACTGCACAACTTCAAAGTGACACTAATAGAATTAATATTATTTTGTATTTTTCACCAACTAATAACGTCGGTGTAAAAAATATTTTTTTTATAGATACCACCAATTTAAGTAGAAAACCCTGTAACTTTGAGCCGTACAACAAAGAAACTTTCTTGCTTCTGGAACCATATCTTTCTTCACACAAAGATATTGTTACGTCAAAACTATGATACTTATCTTTCCATCATTGTCATTTTAAACAAATATTTTCATATAAACCAACTAGATCTACTAATACAGGAAACGATTAACTACATATATGTATGAATCTAAATATCTATATATATATTTTTATATGATATATACATTCGACTTCAAAGGATAATTCTTGACCACAGACAATTATAATATATTAAGTACATTATACGTACATATATATATAATCAATTTTCTATGATCGATTTCTTTGTCAATAAAATTATTGTTAATGCATTCAGAGATAAATAATATTGGTTTAAATATTCAGTCCATTAAAAGCAAGGCTTCATTCATCCTATTTTGGTATAAAGCAATGTACACCTAAGTATATATAGTAAATGTACTTTGCCTTTATTTGGTATTGGATTGCCTCGTTTGCGTATGTTTTACAACTTACTGTAAGGTTTTCATTGCATCCTGATATTTGCTTATATATAATATATGAGAGATTTTTTTAGAACAAAGCTAAATCGAATAAAGAGTGGAAAAAGTTTTAATTTATAAATATTGTAGACAGAAATCGATAGAATAAAAACCCAAAAATCAGTAACTAGTAACACTTTCTATTATGGGAAGCAAGGTTATATACATAAAAAACAAACGTACAGTCGAATTGTTTACCTGTTTCTTTTGAGAAGTTGGTCACTACCTAAGACTTGTCCTATCAACGTTTCTTTTGTTCTTCAGAACTTCAGATTACGGTCGATAATAGTTTGTTCTTTTAATAAAAAAAACGACAGTATTGAAATACTCAGGTTGTGTTCAGGGAGTCACTATCTGCACTATCTAGCCCTATCATATCTGTTCACGGAGCTCAATTATTGCTACAATGCTAACGTGACGTCATGAATTTTTGTGTGTCACGTCATAACTGAATGCTATCAACATTATTTCTTCAGAGGTACTGTACGGATGGTGTTTACGTTTACAAGCTCCATGAACAGGAATACTGTTCAATTGACATCGACGTCATACTGACAATGACATTACAATAACAAACCGACAATTGTTTTTCAATCAGTCAAAGTATTGTAACGCGTAGAAGAATAAGATTCTACTCTATGGTATAAGTTGAACAAATAATTTAAAGAGGTATTTTAGACGATCAGGAAACTAAGATGCAATTCAAGATGGAACAGTCATTAAATTCTGCTGCAAGAGTATATACGTATACTGGTATGCCTGCGTCTGATTTCATCAATTTATCTCAAAATCATATTTATTTATTCAATTCTAAATATTATTGGAAATATTTTCAATCTAGTTTTTGAAATACGTACCTAAAAACTCATGTCTCGTAAGTTTTGCAAGTTTATCAAAAAGTAATAAACTTATTGACAAATATTATTTATTTAAATCAAAATTTAATAAAATTGTTACATTCTAAGTGGTAATTTTTATTATTAACAATTAAATTAGAGTGTACAATCTGTGTAAAAACAAAAACAAGATTCTCACCACATACTGAGGGCTGCACAAAAGTGATGGTTTTACTCAGACAATTATAGGGATAAACCAGATATTCAGGCAAAGATATTTGCGTAATTTTGAAATTGAAAGTCTTTTCTCAATTCATAGATATGCTAGTCAATACTAAAGTTACAGCGGAAAAGTGGTTTCAATTTGTACTTATTCCAGCTTTGGTGAGAATGCGAATAAACTATAAGAGTCATCTTCGCTATTATGTACTTCAACCCAAATGTATCCCATGTATTGATGCCGGTTTTATTCCAAAGTGAAAAGCATTTTCAATTAGTAATATTTCTTATACGAGACAAAGACAAAAAAAATATTTATAAAAAAATGGACCGACTTTATTAGTTGGTGCACTAAAAAGTATAAAATAACATTAATTCTATTGGTGCTGTTACTTTTGAAGTTGTGCAGTTGCAGGTAGATTGATAACTTTTCGCACCAACTTCACAAGGACCAGCACCAATAGAATTAATGTTATTTTATACTTTTCAGTGCCCCAACTAATAACATCGGTCCATTTTTTTGTAAAAAATATTTATTTCGCACGTTCACTAATACCAATGAAGATAGTACTTATCCTATTAACCACGTATATTCCTTGCTTGTAGTTGTTATTATTGAGATCTCAGGACATCGCTGCGGAAATACGCTTGAATATTTTAGTTGTTACCATTTTAACACCGAGTTTACTCAAAAACCGTAACTCTAAGGGAAAAATGTTCATTATAAATGTTGCTACAAATAATTATGTCCTTCATGTACCGCCCACAGATTTTCAATTTTCGACAGAACAGAAATCGCCCTCTCCACATTGCACATTTGAGAATTCAACATGCGTCTATCTCGGAAACCGTTACTCTTTTGAAAAAATGTTCGATTTAAACGTTTCCGGATATTGTCCTATCTTTAATTATACCACCTCAGATTTTCAATTTTCGAGAATATTTGACACTCCACCCCCTCCGGGGGCGGTTTTCGGAGGGAACGAGATGTCGGATTCCCGTTTTTATGAATATGGGACCATTTCTCAAGACTCCTCTTTCAAATGAATCAAAAATCATCAAAATCGGAGTACGATTACTATATGAAAAGCGCGCACAAACCAAAAAAAAGCACACAGTCGAATTGTATACCTCCCACGTTTGGGGTTCGTCGGTCAAAAAATAGTCAATTTTCTTAACTCATTAATATTTATTGAGCCCTAACCACAATATGACAGCAAATGGCAGAATGTGAACACAAATCGGTAATGTTTACATTGATAGCGCTGATAGCGACTAACCTAAACACGGACTTAATGTAGATTCTAGATAAAAATGTGTATATTTTTATATTTTTTATCTACATAATTCGTACAAATTATTAATAAAACCCTCGGGTATGTGAATCCCAATGTAAATAAAACATTTTGGGAGGTGTTGTTAGTGAAAGATGTATCGTATTATTTGAAATTAAAATGCAAATTTTATTCAATCACTTTAGAAGTTTTTGTGAAATACCTTTCCCGTCATTCAACGTCATTCTTAGCAATCGAAATTTCTATGAATCACATTATCATTACGATTTCTTGATAACGAGCATTTCTTGTATATAAATAATTTATGTCGGCTATATCGGAAAAGGCTGCAACGATTTTGATCTAAATAATATTATTAATTATTTAGATAAGGTTTTACTTTTAAAATTTATCGTTATAGGTGGTTTTACTAAAAAAACGTGAATGTGCCACCCTCGAGGTCGACACTTGTTTATTCCAGAATGGCTCCAAAGATTCCGATACGAATTTAGGGCTTTTCGGAGTCGAAAAATCGATTGGTGATACTCAAATATTTTAAACTCTTATAGAACAGGCATATTTGGGAATTGAGAACATTATTCAAATGAAACTTTATAGTATAATAAATATTATTAGCTGTATTCATAATCTAATCTTAGTTCGGTACTAGCTAGTACCGTATTAAAATAAAAAACAAAAACTATTCTACCATAATAATGAAATAAGAGTCTTAAACCTAATTTAAAGATTAGGTTACTTAGATTGCAGCACAGTCCTCATTCACGATAGTGGATTGAAGGTTCT
This sequence comes from Crioceris asparagi, assembly GCA_958507055.1. Lineage (NCBI taxonomy): Eukaryota > Metazoa > Arthropoda > Insecta > Coleoptera > Chrysomelidae > Crioceris > Crioceris asparagi. Next base: position 1,983,824 of record OY293830.1, read on the forward strand.
GGTTCTGTCAGTTGTGTGTTCGGGTTCTGGAAGTCATAAACCTCCGCACTTAATTTAGTAGCGTACGAAGTTTCGATTATGCATACGGCTGTATATGTTTAAGTACAAAATAGTATCACTGAAAAACCAAATTATCCATCTACATCGAATTTTCCTATTCCTTGATATAACAAACAGTTTTCTCTAGTAGTATTTCAATTAAAAATATTAAAATGGAATCCTCCGTAATATTGTTAATGAAAAAAACATGTCATTAATAACAGTGAAAATGGTTAGTCATAAAATCATTAATTATTAAAAAATTCCAAGTAGCAGAACTTCATATTATGGGCACAAATTAAAAATTGTTTTAGTAGTTTTCCCAGAATCAATTTACGCGAGTTTTTTTTTATACCTATACAGGATGTCCAAAACTGATTTAGCCCGGTCATATTTACTGTTGTACTTGTCTATCAAAAAAATGCACCATCATTGTCGACTTTTTTGTTTTGTAGTTTTCTTTGAAGAACATTGACCCTTAAAATTTATCAAGTTGTTGTCTCTTTCCATATTTATAGGTTAGGTTGGTTTACTCAAATATACAGCCTATTGTTCGCCGACGATTAAGCTGAAAATGAAGATGATTAATTGTGTTATTAAAGAATTATCTCTTACAAGAATTTTTAAAAAAGTGAACGAGTCGATATTATTTAAAATAATTATAGCATTCAGTATTTGATACTGTACAGAATTAATTGCCTTTATATATTTTTTTTGAAAAATGAAGTTGATTGTCGTAACTTATTTTTTGGGATACCCTGTATATATGAATTGAAAATAACGGGTCTGAGCGTTCTTACAAAAAACACACGGCAAATATTTTAAATTAATCTAGAGATTACATCTGGGACGCACTGTATATATGTCATTTGAAGTTTTCAGAAAACGTTTTTGGCATTTGGAATTCCCGCAAATAATAATATCTTACCTAGTTTTAATTGCATGATATAGCCATTCAATTGGAGCTTTTTTGTTCTCATTTAAGGTTAATGATTTGCACTTTGATATAATACTGGGATTTTTTTCTAAATACTTTTTGATTCTGCATAAAACCTATGACCAAAAATACCCGATTAAAATTTCAATTATTTTGAAAGATAAAACAACCAGCACCAACTGAAATGGAAATAAAATCTGGTAAAATTTCGTAGCGGTAGGAAAGTAAAAACGACACATATTTTTGTTTACGACTCATAGGATTGCCAGATTTAAAATCTCTGGATTTCTTCTGAAGCTCATACTTCAAAAGCTATATACGTGACACAACCAACAAATTTAAAAGGTTTGAAAACACGAACAACGCCAAGAAATTAGAAATATTACCGCAGATGTTATTGATAACATTGAAAAAATCTAACAATAATCATAATTTATTTAGGCTAACATACAAATCTTGATTAAAAAAATTGTATGTTAATAGGTTATCTGACTTATTATGAGCCCTACAAACCCCTACCGAGATGCAAATAGCATCTGTGTGTTGACCTGAACTCAATAAGAATTTTAAAAAAGTAAAACCTTAACATAATCTAAATATACATACTAATACAATAAAAATAAATAAATAATAAAATGAAAATACAACAGAATTATAAATACAACTTCAAATGTAAAGATCATCATATGATATAAAAAATATTAAATATTGATACAGACATTTTATAAGTACCTACTATAACAATATATTATAACTTCAAATTATTTAATACCCAACTCTTAATATGAAGTTTAATACGCCCTCAAGAAAAGTTTAATTTTTTAAATGATTATCTAATCTATTGTAGACAAGTTTGGATCGATATAGGTATAAACTAGGATTTTGGCCAATATCTAATTTAGTTTTATTTACTGCTTCCGAAATATATTTTTGATTGATATTCAACAATCGTTTCTTACTAAAAAGGTTGTTTAAAAGATAGCATGCTTTTGTATTCTTGCTATCGGCCCTAATGAATTTGAATAAGTTGAACCAGAACAAAATAATCCCATAAAATAGCAAGCTACAAAACAAAGCATTGTATAATTCTAATAAATTATTTAATTTATTCTAATTTCTTTGATTATGAATTTTCTGATGTAATAATTAACTGTATTTAAAGGGTCTAGGGCACTTCGCCCAGTGGACACTTCGCCTAAAATGATATATCGACCACTTCGCCCAAAAATTTCGTACTGAAAACAGTTTCCAGAGCCACTTCGCCCAAAATTCATTGGTGGACACTTTGCCCAAAATGTCCACTTCGCCCAAAAATCGTTGGTGGACACTTCGCTCAAAATGTCCACTTCGCTCAAACTAACTGAAAGTCTACAAATCCCAAAATGCCCTCTTCGCACAAATTATTTATTTATTTTGATCGAACTCGGGACCTTAGTAATAATTTAATATTATAACTGTTTAAATTTTCAAATTCATGTTAGTGGAATGTTAAGTTTATTATATTACTGTTTTTTCTTAAATAACATATTCAAGACTTTCTGGGATATAAGAGTTTTCGGAAAATAACCAAACTCGGTACAAAAATCATTCAATGACTGACTAAGAAAAATGTAGATAATCAGAATGATTGAATTTGTAGTTTCAAAATAGTGGCACTCGAAAGTAAAAAAACTCAAAAAATTGTCCAATATTGAAATGTAATTGAAAATAATTTTCATTCATTCGTACGATTTCAAGTTACCTACATTTTTGCAATAGGTGAAGGATATACTGAGAACTGTTTAGTGTGGACTTCAAGGGTCAACTGTTTTTACTTTCCTACGCTACTATAGTAGCTGTATAAGGAAACTATTGTAATCGTGTGAAATTTTCGGTATCGAGATTTTTACAAATGTTGACGGTTCAGAGTTTTCTAAGTCTAATAAACATATTTTCAGCCATTGATCTGTCTGTCTGTATGTCTGTATGTCTGTATGTCTGTATTTCTGTATGTCTGTATGTCTGTATGTCTGTATGTCTGCCTGTCTGTCCGTCTGTCTGTCTATGACAGCATTATCTCGGGAACGAATCGATGCATTGTGTTGCCTTCTTTTTTATTTTGTTTGGTACCAATATCACTCCCCGATGGCAGTGAATGAGAATCCTGTATACACTTGATGTTGAGCTATAGCCAAAAAACGTGATTCGCTCAAAACTATAGCGCGATAACGGCTCTAAGGATTTTGATTAAACTTGCCTCAAGTATTCTTCTGAGAGCCCTTTACCACCCATAAATAGCACCATCTCTGAGAAAAAGCTAAAAAAAGGTTATGGTTGAATAAAATTCCGTATTATCAACATGTTTCTTCAGATTCTGGCTAAACGTTTCATCTTGCGAAAAAATGTTACATGACCATTGTTGTTTGTCTTGACATGCTGAAAAAATAAATGGTAGCACGATTTGACCAAATGATTTTTACCTTACTACCGCTATTATCGTCGCTATGTAAGGAAAGTATTTTAATAGTTTAAAATATTTCATCCACTGGAATTTGCCTGCGAGCGGTAGGAAATTCGTGTGAGTGGACACACCAGATTTTTTTTGTTTTCTCTTAATTTCTTGAAGACTTTGCTCAATGATTACCAAGGCACAATAATGTTATATAATCTATGAACAATATTCATTCATTCATTTTCAATTATATCAATAGATTATTATACATTATTTTTTATTACGCCGCTTTCGCGGCTTGTTCCCGAAAGCTTTTGTAACTGTATTTTTTTAAATGTTAAAATTCCGTTTGGTAACAGAGATAAGGCCATTTACAGTATCTGCTACTTTATATCATATCTGAGAAACTATATATAAGAAAGAAGTTGCTTTAGAAGGATTACCATATTTGAATTGAAGATCCATAAATTTATATACCTACATTACTGAAGATGTTATTAAAAAACAGAATGCTTGTCTTTTTTACTTTCCTACGCTACTGTAGTAGATGTATAAGGAAAGTATTGTAATCGTGTGAAATTTTTGGTATCGAGATTTTTTCAAATGTTGACGTTTCAGAGTTTTCTAAGTCTAATAAACATATTTTCAGCCATTGTTTTGTTTGGTACCAATATAACTCGCCGGTCGCACTGAATGAAAATCCTGTATACACTGGATGTTGAGCTATAGCCAAAAAACGTGATTCGCTCAAGACTATAGCGCGATAACGGCTCTAAGGATTTTGATTAAACTTGCCTCAAGTATTCTTCTGAGAGCCCTTTACCACCCATAAATAGCACCATCTCTGAGAAAAAGCTCAAAAAAAGTTATGGTTGAATAAAATTCCGTATTTTCAACATGTTTCTTCAGATTCTGGCTAAACGTTTCATCTTGCGAAAAAATGTTACATGACCATTGTTGTTTGTCTTGACATGCTGAAAAAAATAAATGGTAGCACGATTTGACCAAATGATTTTTACTTTACTACCGCTATTATCGTCGCTATGTAAGGAAAGTATTTTAATAGTTTAAAATATTTCATCCACTGGAATCGGTAGAAAAGTCGTGTGAGTGGACACACCAGATTTTTTTTTAATAAAATTTAAACAGTTATAATATCAACTTATTACAAAAGTACCGAATAGAGTTCTATCAAAATAAATAAATAAATTTGTGTAAAGTGGTCATTTTGGACTTAGTGTGGACTTTCAGTTAGTTTGGGCGAAGTGGACATTTTGGGCGAAGTGTCCAGATCCCTAATTAAACCGACGTACGTTGTTGTAAAATTAAAATAGTGTTGACGTTTCAAAAATAAATAACTTCATAACACTTTCTTGAGAATGAAAATTATGTGATCAAAAATCGACTTGTTCGAGCGTTTTTCTGTTTATATAATTTTTATTTAATTCATCCGCTATATTACAAGCTCAGTTTTCAATATTTATTATTATAAAAAAACGTTCCTATGTAGCTATACAAAAAAAACATATAACGAACTTCCAAAGCCGACAACAATAGGACAACTGTTAAACTGTTTATATACATACATTTTTTTAACAAGGCGAAGACAAAAAATGTATAACAATTCACTTTCCGTCCATTTATTTCAATTATTCTACCATGACCTCGACTTCTTTTCATGAGTGAACCTATGGAGCATACAAAAAAAAAAATCGCTACATTACGTAGGTACCAACTCGAAAAATTTTGTGCCAAATCTAACATGACTCATTTGAACAGCAAAGGACATTATAATTGAGCATATACTTTCATAAATTTGTTACATTTTGTACCTGTTATATATCATTGGTGTTCTTGAAGCATTGATCATTGATTAGTCATTAAATTTGATTTGATTACAGGCTCGAAAAAAAAATATCGGAAATTATTAAAGCAATATTCCATGACATGCTGATGGGATAAGATCTGCACGTTTTCCGTCTGCTATATCATTGAAGTATCATCGTATTGATGGGTGATGTTTGATAATACCTTGAACACAAACCAATTATTAATTATTAAGAGGTAATGCAGCAATAAAAACCCAATGAACTTCAATCGCAGCCAATACAAAATATCGAAATCAAATTTCCGGAAGAGGTTCGTGAACCTTTCAAGAACGGTAGTCTTTGCGGGAAACTAGAGATCGGTATCGCTTCCTAATATTTCATATCCGGTAATATCCTCAAACTCTACCCGCCATAACAGGAGAAGATCTAACTTCAGGTTTTTCAATAAAAAAATCTACATCATTCAAAAGACATATTCTTATGATTCTCTTTCTGTAAATCGTATTCCGTTTCTACGCTTGAAGTGTTGTCTGCTTTTTATTTAGATCCTTCCATTTTTGACCGACGAAGCATACGAGGAGGTACACAATTTGACTGTTGCATTTTTTTTTTATAATGTTCGCTCCTATTGAATTGAAAACGAGCTCCGATTTTCATGAATTTGAATTTGAGACGACAAAATTAAAGAAGAGACCATAGTATCTGGCAACGTTTAACTGGACATTTTTTTTAAATCATTTTTTCCAAGTTACAGCAGTGTTAAAGTATGAAATATATGTGTCTCCGCTATGTGGTGAGGGCATTTTTTTCGGAAATTGAAAATATGTGACGGCAAAATTGAAGAAGAGATTATTTGTAGCAACATTCAAATTGGACTTTTTTCACAAAAAGGTATGGTTTCCATGTTACAGCAGTGATAAAGTCTGAAATATGTGCATTTCCGCAATGTTATGAAATCCCTAAAATAGTATGAGCAAGGTATTATCGTCTTTGGTGAACGTCGAATGATTTTGATGACTAATGGTACACTCAAAAATGTAAAATAAAATATTTTTTCCAAAAATGGGAATATTCATTCTATTTTTGCTGCTGCTATTGAAGTTGATGCCAAAAGCCTTCTATTGACAACTTCAAAATTATCAACATCAGTCGAATTAATATTATTTTGAATTTGTCTGTGTAATAAAGTCAGTTCTAATATTTTTAAAATTTTTTTTTTCTGGTTTAGTTGTCTCTTTTTTCTTTACTTTCTGTATTCGTTTTTTCTTTGTCTATTTAAAAATTCTTTCGGTGGATAGGTAGATCCATAAAATTATGCTGCATAAATCATTTTTTTGGATAGAATATATTCTAAGGCGAATTAGCATCTGATTGATTCTGTAGCCTGCATATATATATAAACATGCAAACAGTGAACTATAAATTCACCTTAAACTATCAGGAATCCAATAAAAAAACAACTTGATGATGATATGTGAAGCTGTTTATGCAGCGAGTTTTTAATAGAGTTTTTTTTATCTTACATTTCGATGCAGTTCTTCTTAGTAAGGCCACACAATCATTAGCTGGTCTTCAGTTCTGCGTATAAATATCTGTGTGTTTAATATTGATTAATTATAATATTGTAGTTTACAAATTCCCTATGGTTCTTCAGTGAAATGAATACATAATTAATAGTTATAAATATAAATATTAAGACTGCATTTGCAAAAAAAGAATTCCATTTCGAATTTAAAACAAAGGTACCTGCGTACAGCGTGAACCAAAAAGTATTTATATTTCGATTCCGGATAAGTTTACCTCAAAGTTTTTTTCGCGAAAGAAAGCAATTTGCCATCAAGAATAATTCATTAGGTTTACGTTTACTTCGGAATAATTCAAAGATATAGTTTCTCCCTGTACAGCCTTTATATTTTTTCGGTTTCTCGTTCTCCATTAAATTTAAAATACAGCTGTTAAAATCGCATACTGCTAACTCACGGCCCTTTGAAAAGAAATTCGTATGTATTTAATTTATGCCAAAAAAATGAGTAGGTACTTCTTTTTCATTGCTTATTCTAAAACGTTATTAGTAAAATCACGTCACGTTGATGAGATTATTTATATGAAGTTTTTCACGAAGAAAAGTTACAAAATCAGAATGGCCAGCTAGATCTGTCGATTTGTCACTATTAGATTATTTTCTATTGATATATCTCAAAAACATCATTTACAAAACAAAACTTGATAATTTGAATAATTTTAGAAGTGGAAATCAACTTTGAGGGTTCCATGAAAGATGACAAAAGAAACAGTTGAAGATGCTTTTTAATGACAAATCCAAAATATCCTTCCCTTCAAAAACACCCTCGAAGGGGTGAAGGGGGTAATTTTTCTTGAAAATGGAATATCTGATGTGGCAGAATTTTTTCATTAGTTACGGTTTTAGAGTTACAGCGATGTTAAAATTTCAAATATGTGTATTTTCGCTATGTGGAGGGGGTATTTTCTTTCGAAAATTGAAAATCTGAGGCAATCTCATGAACGACCAGATTATTTGTAGCAACATTTATGATGAACATTTTTTCCTTAAAGTTACGGTTTACGAGTTAGAGCGGTGGTAAAATGGTAAAATCTAAAATACTTATGCTGTTTCCACCGCTATGTATTAAGATCTCTAAAAAATAACAAAAAAAAGCAAAGAATATAATTGGGTAATAGAATAAGTACTATCTTCTTTGGTATTAGTGAACGTTCAACGATTTTCGTGAATAATATTCACTCAAAATTTTGAAAAAAATTGGACCGCCGTTATTAGTTGGTGCACTGAAAAATACAAATTGTGAAGTTGGTGCCAAAAGTTATCAATCTACCTGCAACTGCACAACTTCAAAAGTAACAGCACCAATAGAATTAATATTATTTCATACTTTTCAGTGCATCAACTAATAACGTTGGTCCAATTTTTTGTAAAAAATATTTTTTTCCTATTTTTCGTTACAACTGTATCTAGGAGAAGGTATTTTATAATAGTAGTATAGTCGCCTTACTCTTAACGAGGCGGTTGATAATTACCGAATCAAATCACTAGCATCAGAGGTTCCAAACAATTATGTAATGTAATAACCAGTATGGCGCATTGAGAACATCTGATTTTCTGTAAGGTTTAATAAAATAGGTTAAAGCTCCTATTTTTGGCAACCAGCACAATTTTTGTAGCCTCTGGAATTTTTATGTTTCTCTCTCTCTTATTCAACAAACATGGATGTCCTATCGTTTTTAAAATACGGCTGTCTTTAAAACGTTATTTTTTCCATGATCCAAGTAACATAGCACAGATTAGTTTGTCGTAGATAAATTCATATTCCGCCTCGTTAAGCGGAAGACAACTATATGATAAATATTGTTTTATTACTTCAATTATAATGATACAATAATTTTTCTACCACTTATTTTTTTCCATAGATGCAAAATCTGCTATTATTAGTACTTGTATTAGGAATTAATTGATCAAGCTATAGCATAGTATTATAACATATTATATTAATCAAAGTTAATGTCATTGGTAATATTTCAGTAGGTATTCCGTAATTTTATGTTAGAAAATGCATAATGTGTTAAGGAGTGTAAGAGGGTTGATTATGTTAAATATTTCCTCTATTATAGAACAGTGAATGTATATCAATCTTAGATAAGGAATCTTCAAAATTATTTAGCAATTTAATAATACTATGAGAAGATATCGAGTGGACAAAGCTCATTCGAAATTTGCTATGTATACATCGAAACACGTCTCTACTTAAATGATCTAAAGTTGCATAATACTGAAACATCACTTTTAACTCTTTCTGTAGCAGAAATAACATTTAGAAATAATAGAAGTGAATTACGACTTTTTTTTAATATTTTCAGTTTGAGTTGACATTTCTGATTTTTCTTTTAAATTCATTTTGCCCTGACGAAGAGAATAAACATTCTCGAAAGCTCGGCTTAATACAATTGATTATATCTATCAAATAAAAGCATTTCCGACAAAAATCTCTTTTATTGACTGACTTAAAAAAAGAGGAGGTTTACAATTGGGTTATATGTATCTCTTTTCATATATGATTTTGTATTTTTGGTTTTATGTTCAATAAAATAATAATTTTTAGGGAAGCAGTCTTTTAATAAATAAAAATAAAAAAATTGCTCCCTCCATCCCCTTTGGGAGCGGTTTTTAACGGGAGGGAGATTTTGGATTTGAGGTTTTCTAAATATGGGAACATTTCTCAACTCTCTTCATTCTAATGAATCAAAACTCGGAGCTAGGTTACTATGCAAAACGCGCCATACATAAAAAACATACAACCGAATTGTATACCTTCTCCTATTTTGGAAATCGGTCAAAAATAGCTAGCTTTTTGAACTGGTCTATAAACTATTTATTATCTTTGTGTATATATAAGAAAATAAATCTCCCAGAAGTGTTGGCATATAATTTATTCCAAAAAATTGTCTGCTTCACTTTTCTGTTCAACAAACTATCCTTTTAAATTCATGAATAAAACAGAATAAATATATGTATATACAAATACATTCTACTTACTATATTTATATACATGCAACCTTGATGGGGGCAATAATTGCTCAATAATTTGATTGATTAATTTGTTTTAATGTTGTTCCCTACTTTGTTGTTTCGACTACAACAAATTATCCTGTTCACGGAAGAATAATAATGGCTGCACTAATCCTTGATCTGCGCTATTTGTTCTTTCAAAAATATACGTATAAAATTCCAAATGGTGAGGAATACGAGTGAAGATCTATTGGCAGTGTTTCCAACTGTGACGGTCCTTCAGTTTCGATTCAGATTAGGGCCAATTCTGTAAGTATATTATGATATAATTTCGAGGACGTTAATATTTCTCAAAAATTATATCTAGCACCATTGTTTTGCGCAGTCTAGATGTCAGAAAACCAACTTTAAAAAAGACTTTTTAGTTTGATACTTTGAAAAATTTAAGCCATTAGAATTTGTTTTTAAATTTCGAAAAAACGAGTGACGTGTAATTTTTTAGAAGGTCTTGAAACTAAAGTTTTGTTTAGAGCATAGATTCAAAAATGAAGTTTTGTTATTGAAATTTGTACGTTTGAAAGTTTGTTATATTATTGTTAATTCTGTTTCTAATAAAAATAAATCAAGCACTATTTTATGATTCAAAGTGTTTTTATATGATGTTAATTAATGTCTTGTACTTATTTTAATGGGTGAATCTTAGAATAATTTTCAGTCGAAGAGATCATATACCTAAAGGTTCCTTAGTCCTTAAGTATTATTTTTATTTAGTTTTTTTAAAAATTCAACATCCGTTTGCCATATTAGGTTGAATTCTCGAGAAAATATTGTGATATAAACACGTATTTTTCAAAAGAAAATATTTTTATAAATTTAACCAGTAGCGTAGATATGGGTATATCTTGGTACAATGTTGACCAAAAAAAGTAGTACGCCACTGTTTCATCGCAAATTTTTCTGAAAATTATTGATAACCATTTAATTTTAAATAAAAAAGTTGCAGTAGAACTTAGTAACAAAATAATTAAAAATTTCCGCATTTTGAGTAAATTCTTTATATCAAATGAAGTTAGTAAGTGTCATTCACTAGTAATAAGTGCTACTTTGTTGACTAATTAATTTGGTTATTTCTATTTGTCATATTTTAGTTTAAAAAATGCTAAATTATTCGAATTCTGAGAAGGCCGATATGAATTTTGTTTACGGTCTTGTTGATGGTAATGTTAAACGAGCCCAGCGTATCTACCACGAAAGATATCTTGATGGTTCCATTTCCGATAGTACAACTTTTACAAATATTCACCAGCGCCTGTATAAATATGTAAGTTTTCGGCTCGTCTGTGGGAAGACCCCTTTTAGTGTTTGGCGATAAACTAGTACCGGAAAAATTGCCGTGCATTTAAATTTGTGTCATGTAATAGTACAGGAAATTTTAAAAAAATATATTTTTTTTATTATTTTGGTAGTTTGTATTTGAGTTCAGACACTCCTACCACGAGGTTTTCCACTCCGTATGTAATTTTCTCTATGGTAGCTTTGAAAAACGTTTGAACATCAAGTTCTTTTTACTGATAAAGCGAATTTTTTCAGAGAAGAAACAGGAAATCTCTATAATAATCAAAAGTGGGCCGAAGAAAACCCATACGCTATAAAGAAATCGAATTTTCAGAACAATTTTCTCGGTCGGTATCATTGGTGATTATTTAAGACGTCTTGAAGGAAATTCTAACCTCGATTTTCTTCGAAATCATTTAACTATTTTACTTCAGAATGTTCCGCTTTTAACGCGCCAACAAAATTAAATGTGGTTTATGCATAATGGTGCTTCGGCTCATTTCAGCATTTTAGTTCATCAATTCCTAGATGAGGCTTATGAAAATTGCTGGATAGGTCTTGGAGGACCTCAATTATGGCCACCTAGATCATCTGATTTGAATAGTTCAGACTAATTTCTAATGGAGTCATCTCAAAACATTAGTGTATTCTATTCCAGTTCAGACTCGAGAAGAATTTAAAAAAATAAAATAATTAATGGGTGTAAGACCATACGGAACATACCAGGAATTTCGAAAGAGTTCCTAGATCGATGAGAAGAAGAGCAGAAGCTTGCATACAAGCAGGATGGGGACATTTTCTACATTTACCTTAGTACATAAAATGTTGTTGTCTTATTTATGAAATTAGATAGATAGTTTTTGGTATTAATTAAATTTCACATAACCATGTAGCAACTACAGTTTTTAATTATTTTCTTTAAAATAAAGCAAAAACACAAGAAACTTTTTTTTATTAAATTTAAATGGTTATCAATAGTTTTTAAAGAAAGTTGCAACAAACGATGGCGTACTAGTTTTTTTGATTAAAATTGTACCATATTTAGGCCACTGGTTAAATAAAAAAAAATATTTTCTGATAAAAAGATACATATTTATATCACAATATTTTATATAATCTCGCAAAGGCTTGCCGAATTATTAGAAAAACATTACAACCCTCTATATCGGAAACTAAATTGAACTTGTCTATTCAAAATTAGCCCAAGAATCACCCATTAAAATAAGTAAAGGACATTAGTCAACACCCTGTATATAATATAACTTCTTATCTGAAACAGGATGTCTCAGTTATGATATTTCGTATGTTTTAGTGTATCAAATAATAAAGTCAGCGATTTTTTAAGACAAATACACTTGATATATGCCAGATTAATCAGCTGATTCCAATCAATTCGCTTCTATGAAGCAGATGAAAACTGTTTTTTTTTAGCTTCACAAAAACGGCTGCTTCTATCTATGAGTTTTTTAGTTTGGATGCCTCAATAAATATATTATATGAAACGTAATTATAATAATCGTATGTATATGTATATTGTTCATTGACCTGCTTGAGCTATTCAGATCGGTCTTGGCTAAGGCAAGGACGAGGTCATCAAGACAGTTTATTCGGTCTGAAGCGCAAAAGTTACTCTATTCTCTTGTTGAATATGTTGACCATAATATACGCAAGTCGAAGTGGAGTTGTTGATTTTGATTTATGACTATTAGATAATAATAGTAATACTATGTAATAATACCAACCAATAGATATATCTATTATTTTTGTAATTGTGTATATGTAAAGTAAGACTGTAGGTAAAGTACGTCGTAAGAAATTATTAGTTATAATAAATTGTAATTTAATTGCATTTCTGACGTATTGTTTTCAATTTTCCTAGATTATACATTTGTACTGATATATAGTTTTATAATAAATGGTTTAGTTTAGAAAGATATAAGAATTTATTGTTAGATTTGTTGATATTGTTGTGGTAGGATTTTAATTACATAGGTTATATGACCTGGATATTATAGGATATGTCAACTTGTTAGATTGTAAGTGGACATCATTCTTAAAATTGTCATAAATTATATAGTTAGATCTGAGATTATAGATAATCTTTTGAAATCTAATTTAGTATGAATAAAATGTAATAATTATATTTATGGATTTAAAATCACTGAAAATAGGTGTATATTAGCATAACTTTTACTAAAATGAGGCGGAAGGCGTTATTTTTAATGAGTTGTTAATGAAAAAGGGAAAATTTTTTTTTCCTAGGACTTACCACTTTTAGCTGGAATTTTCGATATTTTCAATCCCAAATATAGTAAACAATCATCCTTGCATTCTATTAAACGCAAACATACCTCAAAATTAGAAAAAAAAATACGCGTGAAAATAGTAAATATAAGTTCGCGAAAAAGTGAGGTTAGACGAAGCGATGATTGACTTTTGCAGTGTGTTCAACGTTTAAAAACTGTCGAATTGACATGGGAATTCCATGTTGCCAAAACTGCCAATATACCTAACGTTTGTGATATTGAACATATTTTTAAATATTCGATAACGAAAGCATAAACCAAGTGGTGAGGTCTTAAGTGCCTAAAGGTATGGATTCATGTTTAAAGTTGAGTAAAATTTAATTTTTTACAAATATTTGCTTTAGAGCCAAAAAAAATATCTGACAGCGCCATACAGTGCCATTCTCAGATTATTTCATGTTGTTACAAAAATTCTCATAATTTTTGGAATTCACTGAAACAATATGATTATTTAAATAATTCAATAGTTCGTCTTCATTTTCACCTAAAAATAAGTTAAATCATTAAATTAAATATTTGTATAATATATTATTGTCAGTTGTTATTGTAGATAATTTTTTCTAAAGCAAAAATTCTTGGAGATAGAATTCATAAAATAATCTAATGCTGCGAAAGTTATACTGGCAACGTTGGCAACACTGATATTAACAGCAATTGAATGTTGAATATACTGCACAAGTCAAAATCATCAATTCGTTCAACCTCACTTTTTCGCTAACTTATGTTTACTATTTTCACGCATATCTTTGGTAATTTCGAAGGATGTTAGCGTTGAATAGAATGCATATACTATTTGAGATTGAAAAGATACTTCCAAATAAAAAATTTCAGCTAAAATTTGTCAGTCTTAACATAAGTTGATTCTTATTCTCAGTATTCTTAAAATTCACTACACAACATTTCCTTTAAATTACCATATTTAAACCACGATTGATGATTTCATTTTGAACAAAAGTCTTGAGTATGGAACCCTTCTATGAGACCTACCCGCACGAAGAACCAGTCCGAATACCCCAACCCAGATTAATCCACAGATATGCATCAAGAGAGAACAGCATGATAAATTTTCCTACATATGTCTTAAGGATTTTCCGGTATGGAACCCTCCACCTTTAAATTGCAGTAGCACTGACAGACTCTCACAAAACAGTCCAGTGACATACTATGCACCAATATATACCGAAAAATCCACGAAAATACAGCCATAAAGCTCAGAGATACTTCTTAGGAAATTAAAGATATGGAACTCTCAACCTAGGAGGTCCAGATACACATAGAATATAGCCTATGTCACCCGCGCAAATATAAATAATTCGATTTTTTTTATCGAAATCGGATAAGTAGTTTTCGAGATTTTTGTAGTCACACGAAAAGTCGTTACTCGTAATGTCTTAAGGATTTTCCGGTATGGAACCTTCCACCTACAAATTCCAGTAGCAGACAGACTCTCACAAAACAGTCCAGTGACATACTACACACAAATATATACCGAAACATCCACGAAAATTCATTCATAGAGCTCAGAGATACTTCTTTGGGAATTACAGATATGGAACCCTCAACCTAGGAGGCCCAGACACACTTAAAATATAGCCTATGTCACCCGCGCAAATATAAAGAATTCAATAACTAAAATTTATCGGAATCGGATAAGTAGTTTTCGAAATTTTTGTGGTCATACGATATTTCGTTATTCGTAATGTCTTAAGAATTTTCCGGTATGGAACCCTCCACCTTCAAATTCCAGTAGCACTGAGAGACTTTCACAAAACAGTCCAGTGACGTACAACACAAAAATATATACCGAAACATCTACGAAAATTTAGCCATAGAGCTCAGAGATACTTCTTTGGGAATTACTGATATGGAACCCTCAACCTAGAGATAGAGAGAGAGAGAGAGAGAGAGACAGAGAGAGAGAGAGAGAGAGAGAGAGAGAGAGAGAGAGAGAGAGAGAGAAATGCTTTATTGTCGAAAAAATATAAATTTTGTAGACAAAGCAAAAAAAAGATCAAAATCAAACAATACAAAAACAAAACAAAGTCAAAACTAAAAATTAAATTAAAATTAAATAAATTTATATAATATAAAACAAAAATATAAAAATATAAAGATGTAAAAATAGATAATAATTAAGATAATAAGTATCAGAATGTAACCTACAGCTGTATATTCGGTTACAAAGTAAGTTAATATACAGCTGTAAATTCAGTCAGAAGGTAAACACTAACTAAATCACAAAACAAAAACAAATTTTGTACAAACAATAAACCAGTGCGTGAGGAGGCCCAGACACACATAAAATATAGCCGATGTCACCCGCGCAAATATAAAGAATTCAATAACTAAAAGTTATCGAAATCGGATAAGTAGTTTTCGAGATTTTTGTGGTCATACGAAACGTCGTTACTCGTAATGTCTTACGAATTTTCCGGTATGGAACCCTCCACCTTTAAATTCTAGTCGCACTGAGAGACTTTCACAAAACAGTCCAGTGACATACAACACACAAATATATACCGAAACATCCACGAAAATTTAGCCATAGAGCTCAGAGATACTTCTTTGGGAATTACTGATATGGAACCGTCAACCTAGGAGGCCCAGACACACATAAAATATAGCCTATGTCACACGCACAAATAAAAAAAACAATAAAAGAAATTCATCGAAATCGGATAAGAAGTTTTTGAGTTTTTTGTGGTCAAACGAAAAGTCGTTACTTGTGTATATATTAGTATAAATATAGATATAAAAAAGCTGCCTCCTCCAAAATTTTAATCCAGGTCCACGGAAACTCAAATACATAATTACTTATATCATCCTAATTTGAATTTATTCCACAAACTGTACTATAATATATTTTTTTGAATTTTTTGTATTCGTTTTTTTTTTCCTTTTTGCCTTTGGCATTAATTGCCGGTTCGTTGAACAGAACCCATTTGGGAAGTTGAATAATAAATAGAATGTTCTAAGAATATTCACATACCTACCTTCAACCACCACCAAAACTAGTTTAATAATCAAGGCTGATCAAAGGATGTAAATACGGTGAAAAATGAGCGATTCCGTTTTTTTTTTGTTGGTATTGTAGGTAAATGCCATTAGTATTAGCTCCCTGATAGTTAATCTAGATTATAATAGCTAATTTAACACACTTGAAAATCATTGTTTGGATTATGTGATAGATACCTAGTTGAGGATATAAATACAGCTTATAAACAAGTCCTTTTATGGCCAAAGGTAAGGTTATTACACTATACAATTCAAGACAGAACATTTTAGTCATAACAATACAGGGTGTTCCAAAATTAGCATGCCAAGCTTTACCAGCGGATTCTAAGTTTAAAAATAATGCAAAAAGAAAAAATAAACGTGAAACTGGTATTTTCCATGGCTACTATGATATGATCTCAAATTCTTTGATTTACACTTCTTGAGACAAAAATAGAAAAGCTTTTGAATCGATGTTACTAGGAAACAGTTGATCCTACTGAGTTCGATAAGAGTACTTTTTTGTAGAAGAAAATTTCAAATTATTGTAAGTATACGAAAAAAAAATTAAATTGCTATTTGCCTATCATGTAGGGAGACAAAACATTAAAACATGCCTAAAATTTCGCTCCATGCGTTTACCTTGAACGGGCTTCTACTCCTTTAACGATTTTTTTTACTTTATGCGTTATTAAATAGTTTTTATTACTTTCGGTTCTTGCATCGATGGACTCCGCAGCGATTTCTCAGGCCCCATACAGTCCAGAGACTTGAAATTTCGAATTCGTACTTAGATCGCCGACATCTCGCCGCCTGCTAAGCTCCATGTGTGATCCAATATTGCTTAATTATATCCCGACATCCTGGTCCAGATATCTCAGGACGCGAGGTGCGTCTGATGTTGGTCAGATCCGGCCACTTCAGTCCTAGGATGGCCTTACGAACATCGGATAGAGCGGGGCATTGTGTGAAGAGATGCTCCACTGTTTCTTCCTCCTCCATGCATGCCCGACATCTCGCCTCGTCGATGACACCCATTGTATGTAGGTGTTTTCTTAGCGCAGCATGCCCGGTCCAGATGCGGGCGTAGTTTAGCCCGGGGCAAAGCTAGGCAGTCTTCGGCCCGTTTCCCATATGACATTTAAAAGCCTGGGAAATAAGTATGGCAGCTCCTAATAATTATGAAGCCTATGGCTCTGATCTTGAGCTTTGGTGAAACATAACACTTCTGTACAATTTACCATGTTTGTGTACAATGTCTATACCCCGTACCCAAAGTAGCGTGCATTGATGCAATCGTATAAGGTATCGAACTCTTCCACCGCAGGTTTCGACGTCCTCGCCACAACCCGCATTTATGCGATCATGCCTCGCTGTACTCTATTTTGGACACGGACTATTATAGGTATGCAAAAGCAAGTTACGACAAAAAGCAACTAAAACTATGTAGATGGAAAAGTTGATAATTAATACAAAATTTCCGGCCACAATTACTAATAATGTTAAATCGTTCTACGAAAATGATTTATTAATAAATGTTCTCTACTCGACTCTACACGACACGTGAAAATTGTGGAATAGTTTTCTTTTATCAAATACTTTCAAAATCAAAATGAACAAATTAATCAAAAGTATATTATGTCGATATTTCGAAATTAAATGAACTATTAAATCGTTTGTGATAGAATAAAATATTTAATTAAGCATTTCCAGTGGGTATTAAAGGAACTAGTATAACCTTCAAAGCAAAAATTTCCAATGAACTTGGAATGTTTTTTTAATGTATTGGAACCGGACATTTGTTTTTGGGAAATTATACGGTATTAGGATAAATTCAGCCTTCAAAATACTGTTATTAAGATCACCAATTATTTTGTATTAAGATTATGATCTCGTTAGTTGAAACTTGAAACGTAATCATTGCCTGGGGGCGAACTGTTCACATATTATTTGAAAGGTATTCGACGTGTTGCTTCGAGATTTTCAGTGGGTTTTTTAAGTTTCCCTAATAGCTTAGCCAAAATATTCTTTTTGGGATAAAATAGAAGGCATCCAATAAATCCTATTCGAGATGCCATGGAACATGTTGTTTTGAATGGAAAGTGATCACAGCGGTCTTGTCTCCACATCAGATATTTGATAAAAATTTGAAAATATAGATAATGATCCTTGAGAATCATTAAAGTCTGAATTGGTTCTTTTAAGAATTTATTTGTATGTTGCTGTCTTATTAAACGAATATGTTGATACAAAGTTGTAAGTAGTATATTTGGGAGATTGATATGAGAGTTGTATTGTAATAAGAATTTCATAAGTCTGAACTGAACTAGTTTCTTTTGAGATTTGGATGCTGCTGGCTTATAAAATAAATAATCGATTATAGCAAAGAATGGGTAATTTTTTTCTTTATACCTACTGTTAATTTATGACAGTGTGCCTACTAAATACATTTAGGACACTTGCTTTGAGAATATTTTGAGCAATATTTACATGCTAATCAGAGAGATGCAGGGCTGTTATCAGAACTGTCTTATAAATGGGTACTTAATTTTAATAATTTTTCAAACATTTGTCAAGTTCCTAACCAAAGTCTATTTACAGGGTTTCCCCATTGATATTTATCGACTGCATTTAATTCATTTTGGCATTAATTGAACTGTATTGTAGACATTAAAAATTGCAACACTAGAACATGCATATATTAGTTTGGAATGTAGTATCTCTCGTATTGGAATATTAAAATATTTCTAGTGGACATAAGCACCATAAATTATAAAATTATTAAATATGCTCTAATATTTGAACGAATAAATCAGGGTCAACTCAACTGACCCTGTATCCATATGGTGTGTGGCATGTCTAATAACTTTTTCTTACATTCATAAATAATATCAATAGATCGATTTCTTTAATGTTTATTGGCGATAGCTGAAGATCAAGGAGATAAGACAGCAAATAATAAAAAAAAATAAAAATTTAGGCAAAAAAATATTCACCTTGTCTTCAAGATAATGTTCAGGTTTTCCAGAAAATATTTGCAAGGTAATGGAAAAGGCGATAAAGAGTTGAGCATACATATCAACACGTGTTTATCATACCTTAGTAAAAGTACTGTCATACTTTCAGTGCCCATAGGACTCTATATGGTTGGTTCCGTACCTGAAAAGTCTATTGTATATTTCTGAACTGTAGTGCTGGATTTTGATGGTCTTTTTACCATGTACGTACGTAGAATGTTATTAGAATGATCTGGGAGTGGCTGTAAGTATCACTTGGCCTCCTAGGTCGAGGGTTCCACACCTGTAATTCCCAAAGAAGTATCCCTGAGCTCTATGGATGAATTTTCGTGGATTTTTTGCTATATATGTTTGTAGAATGTCACTAGACTGTTTTGTGAGAGTCTGTCAGTGCGTCCGGGATTTAAAGGTGCAGGGTTCGATACTGAAAAATTCCTAAAACATATGTAGGAAAAATTCTCATGCTGTTATATCTTGGGGCATATCTGTGGATGGATCTGCGGGTTGGTGTTCGGACTGGTTCTACGTACGTATATGACTCTAAGATAGAAGGGTTCCATACCATAAGACTTTATGTTTTCCTACCATAATCTACTAAAGTGATTGCCCGGAAGTGCCGGGTAAAACAGCTAACAACAAATAAGTCTACATAAAATAATGTTTTCTCTTTGTTTGAACTTAATAACGGTCATATCTTTGAACCTTTATACGTTGATACGGAAAACCTTCAAGGGCGTGGGCGCACTTGGCCAGTTTTCTAAATCGACGAGTTGAAACCTGATTGTAGCTAATAATATGATAAATTGTGAGTAATTATTCACATATTTAATAATCATTCATAATTAGCGAAATTTTATGTAAGATTTTCTTGCTTTTTTGTTCACGGCATTTTATCTATGTTCATTATTTTTCCTGTGGTCTAGATTGAAGAGTTCTTGAACGAATTGTATTTTTGAATTTATTGCATCATGTTGAGTCATGACTTTTAATATTTGAAGATTTATAAAAATGCCCATTAAATTTTACTTACGGTTGATAACTGAATATTTGCAATATACTTTTCTAAGATAGGGAAATCTCTGGTTGGTTTAATAACAATAATAAATACTATGATGAGATATATTTTGTAGCCATTACGGGGAAAAAGAATTGCACGTACACATATACAATAAAATATTATACCTACAAAAGAAAGGTCGCAGTAGAATATTATTATATATTTTCTTGAATTGGTATAGGTATTATAAATGAATTTGTTTTCAAGGCCAACTGATTGATTAAGTTCACACTTTATGCAGATTCGTTGGTTGATTTCTTCTAGATTATTATTTTGTCGCACGGAAAACCGAGCAGAAAATATTATATATCTATGAAAAGGTCAAATAAATTTAATATTATTAGATATGATTCGTTACGACGATTTTACAGGTGTAGCATGGACAAAAAAAAATATGTTGGAACTGAGTGAAACACGGGCTATTTTGTTTCCTTTTCGGACGAATAAGGATGTTAGTGAATTGTTTTTTGAGAAAGAGAATACAGGGTGATGCAATTAGAGGATAGGCAGAACACATGATACCTACCTATATTTATTTTTAAAAATGAGGTACCTTGAACTTTTTTGCTCTTAATCATTTTTTTATGCCTAACAGTACTACCTAATTATTTCAAGGGGCGTAGAATGTTTATTGTATTATATGATTTTCCTACCGCTATCAAACAAATTCCATCGAATATGAAAATTGTCTGAACAGAACCATTCATTTTTCTCACCCTGTGAAGACATAATGTATTCAATGCTGAAAATTACTTTTTTCGTGCTTTTTTCGGAGATGCGTCTTCAGTTGGTGGTAGATAGCTTCAAGAAAAATGACTTACACAAGTTTTACCAAAATCATTAGCGCCGTTTTCGCTCTAAAGTCTTGAGCATAACAAGTTTTTCAGCTATGGCCTAGCAGCCAGTGCAAGCAAAATGGCCAGTCCGAAATCACGGCGGATGATATCCATACTCTATAAAACAAATGATAAAACCATCATCTAAATAATCTTGGTACAGACAGACAGACCGATTTGAAAATAATGATGTAAAATATATGTTATGTATTATCCACACTCCGTAAAGTAATTCACAGCTCGAGGGTATTAGCTACTTTACTTATGAGTGTCGTAGAATAAGAGGTTAGGATAGGTTTTTGACTTCCGTCTTGGACGTGCTCGAAAATTGAACTTTCAAGGTAGATATTGTCCCAAAAAAAAGTTATAGATTAATTTTTCATCCCTGTTGATCAGCAAAATATATTGGGCATTGTACAAAATACTTACTTAGGTATCTACATCTTGGGCTAATAATATCAGGTACTACCGTTTTCTCATTATATTGCAATTATTGAAAACGTAATTTCGCATCTTAATTGCCAACAGTTGGCTAATTATTATTTAGCAAGAGAGATAAAGGAGTATATAACTATTAATTGGATAAAAAAGCATTTCTATAATGCAAGGTTAACACTAATTCATTACGTCTTGCCTTCATGTACTAATCTTATATTATACAGGGTGGCTTATGCACATGGAACGACTGGGTATCTCCTAAATCCAGATACCTTAGAAAATCTATCAACTGATCCAAGCTTTCTATTGCTTTCGAGCACGTTCTACTCTGGTTATTTTTATATTTTCTCCTAATTTTGTAAAAAATATTAAATTTAATTTGTTTGTAACGTTCTGTTCTGCCACTTTTTAGAAATGAGCCCGGAGAGGATGTTGAAGCATTTTCTGGGAGAATATTTAATCAAAGTCGCTATTGTGCAGCAACTAGCGCAAGCATGATATCCATTCTGTGCCACATGCGAGTGGTAACGGTACCCTACAAAACAAAAGAGACAGCAAAAAAAAAACGGTCTATTTGTTTCTGGGAAGACAGATCATTGTTGGCATTTTGGTTCAATTATTCATAAAAAATTCACCAAACTTGCTTCTGCAATCAAAATCTTCATTTTTTTAAAAATTCTCTGAAAATATTCACTTTTCATTATATTCAACAAGACATTCAATTAAATTTCATATAATGTAACAGTGATAGTAATTTAAAAGAAATTCAAATTACTATGATGCAAAATCTCCAACAGGATGAACATAAAATCTGCTGATTTAAAAAATTTAATTACATTTAATAGTGACAATAACTGGAATTCTTTTTGAAATCAGAAATTATTTACCTTTGAAATACTTGAAATCAATATTCAAAGCTTCAATACTTAACTTCAGTTTGGGCCTCTGCATCAGAATCTTCACTTAAATCTTTGAAAATAATTAAGAATAAATTTATAAATTGCATATTCAAAGCACCCAGAGAGAGAGATTATTTGATATTTGTTCATTTTATAAATTAAAAATTTGTTTATTAATTCACTTTGTCAAAAATAATTTGAAACAGAACAAATTTTGGGCTAATAGTGATCCTCAAAATCATTTAACTAGATAAATAATCTTATTATCAATAAAAATTAAAACAATAATTATTGGAAAACAATCAATTCTTTACAAATGAATAAAACTTTCAAAATAACTTTTTAAATAAATATATTTTTTTATATTTTTAATTTAATATAATAATTACCTCTTATATGGTTTCTTTTATAATATTTCTGATTTAATTGCTTATTTCATTATTTATGTATTTTTCTAAATAACATTTCAAATATTTAGTTTTTCCCATAAACATTTATATATTTAATAATTCAAAATTATATTTAAAAAACTGTCCTCCTCGATTATTTTTTATTCATTTCAGCGATTTATTTTTTGACCGACTTCAAAAAGTTGGAGGTAAACAATTCGGTTGTATGTTTGATTTTTGTATGTATGCATAGTAAATGGGCTCCGATTTTAATTCATTTGAAAGAGGAGAGTTGATAAATGGTCCCATTTTTAGAAAACTCAAATCCAAAATCTCCTTCCCTTCAAAAATAATTTATCTCGAAAATCGAAAATCTGATACGGCAGAATTAAAAATGAGACCATATCCGAAATCGTTTAAATAATTTTTTTTTTCAATAGAGTTACAGGAATGGTAAAGTCTGAAATATTTGTATTTCCATTATGCGGAGGGAATTTTTTTTCGAAAATTGAAAATATGAGACGATTAAATTAAAGAAGATCTTAGATGTAGCACCATTCAAATTTTACATTTTTCAAAAGAATTTACAGTTTTCGAGTTACAGCGGCGGTAATATCTGAGATCTCTGAATAATAACAAGTACAAGCAAATAATATACATGATAGTAGTAGGATAAGTACTATCTTCTTTGGCTTTACTGAACGTTCAACGATTTCATGACTAATGTTACACTCAAAAGTTTGGAATAAATATTGTTTACCAAAAATTGGACTGACTTTATTAGTTGGTGCACTGAAAAATACAAATTAATTAATTCTATTGGTGCTGGTACTTGTGACGATGGTGACAAAATTATCAATCTAACTGCAACTGCACAACTTCAAAGGTAACAGCACCAATATAATTAATATTATTTGGTATTTTTCAGCTTAACAACTAATAAACTCGGTCCAATTTTTGGTGAAAAATATTCACTAATGTTTACCTTTCGAGATATCAGATGTGGGGAGCTTTGAAATGAACACCCTGTATGTGTGTGTATATAAATTCTATGTACACAAACGATTTCATTATGACTTTTTTCCTCTAACAATAGTTAATAAGAGTAGATACTTATACAATTTATATATAAGTATATTTTCTATAAAATGAAACATGAGCAGTTGCCTTGAATGTGTTCCTTAATTAACATGTTATATTATGGTTATATTAATATTTAGAAGAAAAATAAAAAAATACTAATATATTTTAATTATAACAGCGACATGAGAAATTTGCCCAAATAAATTTGCATTCGATATAGTTTTTTCTTGATCTTCTTCTTCTTCTTTTGCATCGTTTCATAAAATTTATGATACCGATGATATTTCCGCATTTATTTATTTATTCAAAATTGATTAATGACGGCATTCCACTAAACCAGTTTTTGCTTTGACTGATTACCTAATTATGGATACTGACAAATTTTTGGTAAAAAATATTTTTTTTTACTTTAGAGTGTAACATTAGTCATGAAAATCGTTGAACGTTCACTAATACCAAAGAAGATGGTACTTATCCTATTACACATGTATATTCTTTGCTTGTACTTAGTGATGCACAAAGCAAGACCAAGACCAAGACCGATATGGTCTTGGTATTGGCCTTGGTCTTGCACCCTTGGTATTGGTCTTGGTCTTGCATCAAATCTTTAGTCTTGGTCTTGGGTCTTGGTCTTGCATATACGGTCTTGGTATTGGTCTTGGTCTTGCTGCAAGACTTGCAAGACTTTGCAAGACTCTTGCAAAAATTTTGATCTTTTTATAAGTGTGATAAGTTGTTGCGATTCTAAACCGTAATTGCTTAATCCAAATGAAGAAGAACCCTGCATATGTATGGGAAGTATGTAATTCATAATCTTATAAGATTGCCTATAATGATATTATCATTCGAAATGGGTAAATATCGACCGTATAAAAAAATTGTCATTGTCCAGAACAAACACGCCTGGTAATGTAGAATAAGTAATGAGAATAAAACTAGGTACCTAGAATTAAATTAGGGCAAGTGAGATGCGTAAAAGTTTATAAATTAATAATCACCATTCACATATGAGAATCGTATCTTACTAGCGCGACTTAGTCTGCTTGTGTTTTCTTGGTATCATCCGTCCCAACTGAGCACTCATTTTACTACATACTTCTACTTCATACTTCTATTTCATAACTCATTCTCTTGCTCATTCTACAATGGTTTTGTACCATTTTCTTTAATAAAATAGAAAGAATCTCTGAAAGCGATCAAAAGTATTTCTGATAAAACTAACTTCTATTTTTGCAGAAAGATTTTTCCAAAAAATGAAAATTAAAAACAGTTAGAGATGTAATACGCGCATTTATAAAACTAGGTATCTATTTAAAAAGTCAGTCGTGTGAATATCTCAGTTGAGTTAGTTAATGAGCATGATCGAAAAAATAGTTTCAAAATAAGGGCAATATAAAATTTCAAATATCTCCAAAAGTGGCCACTGGATAAATGTCATAAAAAAAATCAGATTTTTAGATGATTTTTAACGTTTGCTTAAAACATTCTGCGCGATAGAAAAAATAATAAAATTAAAAACCGTGTAGTTTACCTTCCCCTGGCTACGAACTGTCGGGATTCTTTGAAAACAGCTCGGTAAGTGAAATCCTAGAAGGGTTGAAATTACGGTATAGGTATAGGAAATTTAAGAATTTTTTGAAATCCGGAAATCCTAGAAGGGTAAATGAACTCGCTTTTCACCCAACAACTTTTAATTCAACATTTTTAGAATCTGTAAAATAAAGATCGATCGTAAGGGAGTTCAAAGATTAAATTAATTAGGTTATTTATTAGCGTTTCTTATCTAATCATTGAGTAAAATAATATTTTTCCTACCAATTTGGTGTTTGGTTACGGAAATGCAAGAGTCTTGCAAGTCTTGCAGCAAGACCAAGACCAAGACCAGGTTAGTCTTGGTATTGGTCTTGCATCCCAGTATTGGTCTTGGTCTTGGGTC
Source organism: Crioceris asparagi (assembly GCA_958507055.1). Taxonomy (NCBI): domain Eukaryota; kingdom Metazoa; phylum Arthropoda; class Insecta; order Coleoptera; family Chrysomelidae; genus Crioceris; species Crioceris asparagi. The sequence goes on from OY293830.1 coordinate 2,009,890, forward strand.
TTGGTCTTGCATAGACGGTCTTGGTCTCGGTCTTAGTCTTGCAAAATTGCAAGACCAAGACCAAGACTGCAAGACCAAGACCAGTCTCGCAGCATCACTACTTGTACTTGTTATTATGTAGAGATCTCGGAACATCGCTCGAAAACTGTAACGTTTTGTGAAAAATGTCCAATTTGAATGTTGCTACATATAATCTCTTCTTTAATTCGGCCTATTTTCAATTTTCCCCTCCACATATAAATAAATACATATATTTAAGTCTTTACCATCGCTGTAACTTGAAAAGCGTAGATAACTCTTTTGAAAAAATGTTCAATTTAAACGTATACGGTCTCATCTTTAATTCTACCGTCTCAGGTTTTTGATTTTCGAGAAAGAAAAAAATTAACTACGTCAATCACCAATCAAATAAACTCATCTTTCTCTAACTTTGTTTACCCTTAATTTCCTTCTAAATGCGCATGATTATGCTGTTTGTCATAATATACAGAACAAAAAAAAGCACCCGTTAGAAACCTTCACAGAAGAAGAAATATGCGACCGTAATATATTATAATAAACATAATGACAAATACTTACTGTTTCATACGACTTTATTATTAAATCGTTCTGCAAAACAGAAAGATTGGATACATTTATCACTAATGTCATTTTTCAGTAAGCAAGAATGTTGAATATATCATATTAGTTGCAATTACAATTTGATATGCTCAATAAGGATATTATAAAATTATTTTATATTGACCACAAAAATATCCACGCCCTCAAGTCCGTTTATGCTAATTATATAACTAATAAATCATTATATATAGTCGAGCTCATACAAAGGAAAAGTTGCACTTGCTGGGGGAATTTCGATATGTGGAAAATGATCTGGGCTTATCTTCTTCTTTGAGTGCCCTACTCGTACTTGAGCATTGGCGGCTTCTCTGCCTTGAAAGTGTTACCACAGACAAGGGGACCTACAGGTTAACGTGGATTACGAACCACCGATGTGTCTCAAGATAAATCTTAAGGGCACACCCTTCCAGAGAGCTGTACTAGGGAATATATACTCTCACTGGTTTCCCGTTGCCTTGTGAGAGGAGGAGAATGCAATGCGACAGAGACTCGAACGCGATCCCGCATCAACGGTCACTCGTCCAAGCCGTTTCCATCGTATTCTGAAATAAATTATCTAGTAATCTAGGAAGAAGGTTACTGGATCAGTACAGTACAATAGATAGTTTCTCGTTAATGATGTCAAATGTTCAACTGTTAAATTATTTCCCTTCGTTTTCTTTCGAGCTATAGACTTACCAGGCGCCACCCACGCACTTGGAACTCATTAGGCCATTCTTTATCGTTGGTAACATAAGCGGCCTTCTCCAAAATCAAACTATAGCGACGACAATTCAAGCAATCCTCTCAATTTTGTGGACAATTGGTTTCAAAAAGAGACTTTGAGAATTTGAGACAGATAAAAATATCTTGATGAATTAAAGAAGAAACATTGTGAAACTAAATACCGCCAAATCTACATACATAAGAATATTGGCCATTGTTTGAGACATGATCTATTTAAAAGTTTAATATCTACATTTTTGTTTTTTTGAGTCATTTTTTTCTTGTTTTATATCTTAGAAATTACTTTTTTTTAAATTGTATAATTTAAATCATTTTCAAGGCCGTTAGGCCAAAAAGTAACAGCACTTATTTTCAGAAGAGACATTCATTGTTACATTTATTATAGCAAATAATTTCTCAAACGACATTGAATATATATATTTCCTGTTATGTAAGAAGTACATGCGGTCGCTGATATTTTAATAGCAATTTTGAATGTGCGAAGTGCGAAAGTATGTGGCGCCTGTATTTAAGAATATAAGTCCATCACGTTCACCATTACATTGTCATATTTGGAGATTAACGAAGGAAATGAGATCGTGGGACAGATCGTCAATTTAACGACCGATTAGTTCTTTCTTAACCATGAAAATGCAAAACCTAAAATGAATAATTCAAAAGTTTAAAAGTTCCTTGAAAATGAATTTATATCAAGAGTCTGTTCAGATCGATCCTATTTTTTTTTTCATTGCAGTAACAGTAATATTCTGTACGACAGCCGGTTTAGAGAAAGGGTCATACAAACATTAGAGTGGCGTTTTTTTTTTAAAGCATTCTTATCAGCTTCGATCTATTTGTATATCTATTTATATATCAGATCCTGTTCCGTCTATTCTCAAGAGAACTGAATCATTTATTCATATTAATTCTTAAGTAGTTGAAAACTCATTGAGCAATTAATATTTATGTCAAAAATCTATGTATTAGTTCGAAAGCCGGGGGAATTGAAATACTATGAATAAGATACATCGTACATTTTGAGTAAATCAATAAATACTGTGACAAGTCGATTTTTTGCGTTATTATACATTTGTTTAAAAAAAATCGTGAATAGGTCGATTTTTTTTCTCAAATTGACAACTAAATGTGTGAAAATATTACACCCGCTCAAAAAGTGAATGGTGGGCATTTTGAACATTTAATTTAACTGTAAAAATTAATATAATTATATTTAATCACGCTATCTAATGAGAAACCTCATAATATGGCATTTGAGGGTTTTGTTTACTTATATATTGTTTTTATGTGTAGCTTATGTATGTCTAATTCGAGTGAACTGATGATTCATGCATTAAGCAACATTTTTTCAAAACATATCTAACGGCATTACTAAAAATATAAGAATAATCTACATTAAATATTAGAACAAGTTTGTTAAGATATAATTGCAGCCTGCATTCAATTATATCTAAACAGTGATTAACACGAATGTTTTCGTTCATTCTATAATATATATATAATGGGAATTCTATCGATGTGTTTACGATCTCAGATTGGCAAAATACCAAACATAATTTCACCGTATCTGGTTTTATATTCCATAATATTCAATATAATATTTCATATACTTTGTTGTTTATTATGCAGATATTTTTTTTCTATAGTTTTATCTCATGTAAGACAATGCATTTATTAACAGTATGTTTTATTATTAAGTATTTTGTCCTTGTAGAAACGTAAGTGTGCTTGGAACACTCAGTAATTTGTCATGTTGCTGTTTTTAATTTTTCTGGTACTGTGAAATAGTTGAAAGAACAGATCAAAAATGTGGATAGAATTACGATTTAATGCTTCATTATAACGAATTGGAATAAGGATTTTGGTGAAGTGGAAATTAGTCTAATCCAAGCCTTTTAAGTTTTATGGTAAAAACTTTCTTTTTTCATTTATCTATGTGACATAATTCTAGCCACGGGGTCATATAGTCGAACGAGAGGAAGTAATTCGTTGAACTTTCTTCGGTTGCATGTCACACTCTGATAAAACATCAGCAATCTCCTGTTGCCTCAACTATATATTCTCTGTAGTATTCTTTTTATCTTATTCTTATTTACTTGTGCAACTAAATCAAATTAATATTCGAACTAGAGGAAGTAATTCGTTGAACTTCCTTCGGTTGCATGTCACACTCTGATAAAACATCAGCAATCTCCTGTTGCCTCAACTATATATTCTCTGTAGTCTTCTTCTTATATTTATTTACTTGTGCAACTAAATCAAATTACCAATGATTTCATTCTAATTCAATTACAGAAACCATGTCACAACTCGAATAGCTTTTTTATTATTTTCAATTACACAAAAAATCTCAAGTTCACTTTTTTTACAATATAAGGTATGTTGATTGAATGCAGACTTGCATTGATTAGTGTTTTCAGGCGAATTTCTAGCATTCATGATGTTTTTTTTCTTATATGACGATGAATAATAATTATTTTCAATTGTCAACGTAATTATAAAAGGGCATGATTAGTCGTTGATTAATGTGTGTATAAAAAAAGAAAAAAATGCGGAATAAGATTACATTATACTTTGATAACACGAAAAACAGTGAAAATGGATTGCATAAAAATATACATGTTAATTTTGTTATCTTGAATTGAATGGACTACCTATTGCAATTAATTTTATTTTTATCAAATTTGGTAACTGTCGCTGTAATTATTCATAGAAAATGGTTTAATTATCTCTATACGAGGATAAGCTCCCTGTTACAGATGGACTGACAAGATGTTTGTTATAATAATTTAAATTGTAAATTTGATAAAATAAAAAGAGTAAATGAAGCTAAATACCTTGGTGTTATACTCGATGAAAATTGGAATTGGAAGAAAAATATTTTTAGTGTTGTTAAGAAAGTCACTACTTACTTTTTGTTTTCCATAAAATATATTCTTGCCAAAAATGATTTATTAAAATTATACAATGCTTTGTTCTGTAGCGTCCTATTCTATAGGATTATTTGTTGGGGTTCAGCTTATTCAAATGCATTAGGGCCGGTAGCCAGAATACAAAATTTTGACGTTTAATAAAAAATAAAAATAAAATCTTTTTAGTGAGAAACAATTGTTTCAATCAATGTATCAATCAAAAATATATTTTGGAAGAACTATCTAATAAATAATTATTGTATTCTAATGGAACAGTATACTATTTCTGAAGCATCTGTATGTTCTAGACTTAAATCGCTTGCAGTAAATAAAACTAGATTAAATATTGGCCAAAAACATTTTTTTTATCGATCCAAACTTATCTACAATAGATTAGATAACCATCTAAAAAAATATTAACTTTTCTAGAGGGCGTATTAAACTGCATATTAAGTTGGATTTTAAATAATTTTGAGTTATAATTTCTCTATAGTTCTCTTGTATTTTCATTTTATTATTTGTTTATTTGGATTGAATTAGTATGTATATTTAGATGATGTTAAAGTTGTAGCTTTTTAAATCATTATTGAATTCAGGTCTACACACAGATGCTATTTTCATCTCGGTAGGGGTTTGTAGGATTAGTCAGACACAATTTATTCATTTGTAACAGTTATAAATAAATGATTGAAAAAGTTAAAGAATGGTTCTTCCTTTTAAGATATAGATAAGAAGAACTTCTCAGTCTTGACCACAACAAAAATCTTGGTGATTCATTGTACATTACAAGAACCAAACATCGAATCCATCGAGATTATTTCAAGGTCAATGATCAAAACATCATCGTATAGACTGAGACATAGACTCAATTAAAATAATGTAATTAGAGGGATATGAGGAAATAATAAAGAGATAAACTATATCTATATCCATTGCTTCGGTGTTAACACCACCTACAACCTTGGATGCATTTATTGGGGTCAATAACGTAGATACCTAGCTTGCAGAGATATCAACTATGAAAAATCAAATGGATGAAGTAAGAAGAGAAAAAAAGAAAACCGCCCGAGCAAAGAACACAACTTCTTTGTTTTTATTGGTAACAACAAAGGTCTTCTGTGCGAATGCAGACGGCGAAAAAAAACGTTTTTTTTTATTTAATTCATGGCGTGTTAGATTAGAAAATTCAAGGTTTACATGCACCAATTTTTATTAAATAATATTAAAAATAAATTTGTTGAAATAATAAAAAAAAACGATCTAATGCAAACTTATGATTTTTTCTTTGTCAGATAAATTAAAAATATGATGTAAACAACAAAAATTGATAATATTAATACCTACCTGAATAGAATACAAGAGAAAATTTCAAAATCACTATGTAACAAGTATGCAAATTCTAATTATTACAATTTCTATTTATAGCGTGCTAGAAAGTATTTTTGTAGGAAAATATTACCTACTCAAATAATAACAGTTATTCAAATTGCATTTTGTTAATAACAAAGTTATAAACAATACAATTTCAATGGCCATAATATTGAAATTATCGGGCACATATGTATATAATTATTTATGACAGCAGGTGTGGCAATGCGGGTACAAAGGGGTTCCTTGTAGTTTACCTTAAAAATGCATATCCTGGAAGGGGTAAGAAACTGAGTATTGAGCAAGATAACGTATCTGTCTTTCATTGGTAACTCTTCATTGAATAGATCTGGATTGACAAGCAGTATTCCAGGCTTAGGGATATACAGGGTGTTCGGAAAATACGTGGACAACAGGTAATGACATACTCCTGCGGGACAAAGACAAGGAATAGACTTAGCCTAAGTTACTTCTATACGCAAGCGCTGAAATGTTTCGAAAATTATTTTTTATGAATGAAGAAACAGATTGTTTCTCAGCGTTTTTTTTTAAATCATGGGTTTCTGCCTTACAGAACTAGGAAAGATTTTTAAATCACTGAAAAACATATGTATAAGTTCAAAAATTCTCATAACAAATGAAACTCAAAAATGTGAAATAAATATTTCTCTCAAAAAACAGACCGACTGTATTAGTTAGTGCAATAGAAAATTAAAATAATGTTAATTCTATTGGTGCTGGTACTTTTGAAGTTGGTGCCAAAGTCTACATTTTACTCACTATTGCACCAAACCAAACCTTATTTTGAATAATTCAGATCACTAATTAATAAAAAATACTTTAGCATGAATTTTCTCAAAATTTTGTAATATTGCACAATGCTACTAAAACACACGGAAATATCAGTCAGATCACATAAATTAAATATTATAAAAAAACAATCATCATAAACTGTTGAAGAACACCAATAAATTAGTATATATTACATAAAGAAAATCTTTCGGTCAATGGAAACGGTCTCCACGACAAGGATGTGGAATTTGACAATTTGCTAGATAACTGAGAGGGCCAATTTGCGAAATAATTAGTGAATGTCCAATGCAGTGCTGCGGAATTGGGGATCCTTGGATCCAAAAATGGAGGAGTGCAGGGTCGCAAAATCTAGCACGGACTTTCCAATCATTTTATTGTTGATATATCCAATCAAATATTGATCGATTGCCCAATGACCTGAGGGTAATTATTCTTATCGTATCATTCCATTCGATATTATCAATTAATTTCAAAGAAATGGTATCAAGGAATTTTAAGAGAATGCAATTATTGTGAAATGTCTATTTTTGTTTTCTAAAACAATCACTTTAATTTCGGGGAGTTTCCTTAAAAAAAATCATGCATGCAATGTATGAATTTATCTACAGGCATTTTAAATTTCTATTTTGTCGGTTGCGTGAAGAATCTCATTATGAGAAAGTCGTCAAAAAAATTGGACCAATTTTAATGTTGTTATGCGATTACAATAATTTTTATCAATATTTGTGGAGGAGTAAGAAAATATAATTTTTTCGTAATTACAATTGAATGAATTTGTGATTGGAGTTTCTCAAGATAAAATTTTGTTGCGTAAAATAAATGAAAAAATTATCGATTATTCTTTATAGAATTTTAACGATCCAGAAATTGATGCTTTAATATTGTTTGTGTTTATTTTTTTGTGTAAATTTCATAAAAAATAATCAATAGATGATTCAGAATTAGATTTAACGTGATGATTAAAGAACTACTATTGGTATATTTCTAAGAAGGTGTTTAGGTACTTACCTGTAAAGTTCGATTTTATTTTTGGTACAATTCGATTTTATTTTTGCTTTTTTATGTTTTTTCGAACATTGTCCATAGTAAACAAGCATTGATTTCAACGACTTTCAAAAGAAGGAGAAGGTATACAATTCTTCAATTCGGTTGTATGTTTGCTTTTTTCGCGCCATTTGTATAGTAAACGTACTCAGATTTAGATGATTTTTATTTCATTTGAAAGATTACAGTCGAGAAATGGTCTCATATTTAGAAAAACTCAAATCCGAAATCTCCTTCCCTCCAAAAACCGGGCCCGAAGTGGGTGAAGGGGCAATTTTTCTTGAAAATCTGAGGTGGTATAATTAAAGATAGGACAATTTTCGGTAATGTTTAAATTGAACATTTTTTCAAAAGAGTTACGGTTTTCGAGATAAAGGCATTTAAATTTTCAAATATGAGTGTTTTTGCTATGTGGAAAGGACGATTTTCTTCGAAAATTCAAAATCTGTGAGTACTACATGAAAAACCTAATTATTTACAGGAACATTTACAATGATCATTTTTTACTGAGAGTTACGGTTTTCGAGTTACAGCGGTGGTAAAATGGTAACATCTAAAATACTTATACGTATTTTCGCAGCGATGTATCGAGATCAATAATAACAAGTACTATCTTCATTGGTATTAGTGAATGTTCAACGATTTTCGTGACTGTTACACTCAAAAGTGTGAAATAAATATTTTTTACCAAAATTGGACTGAAATAATATTAGTTCCATTGGTGCTGGTACATGTGAAGATGGTGCCAAAAGTTATCAATCTAACTGCAACTGCACTGTTTCAAAATTAATAGCACCAATAGAATTTTTATTATTTTGTATTTTTCAGTGCACGGTCCAATTTTTTATAAAAAATATTTATTGTCGATAAAAAACGACCTGAAACTAAGCATCTCTATTGTCATGTTCTGTCAGATAAAAGATCTCATATACCTGACATATGTATGGAAAACCCATTGCTTGTTGACTACAGGGAAAACCGTTATCTGACTGGATACGGTGAAAAAATGGAATGGGAATTTTTAGAAAATTAGACAGATAGTTACAGACAAATACATATATTGATAATTGATTGATTGATAATTGATAATTGATAATTGCAAAATTAAAGCAGATTCACTACTTTTGGATCAAATATTTTTCTCTTATATAAAGCTCAAGCTTAACTTTCCTAAATTAAGGAATATGCAAATATAATTATTATGTTTCTCTTATTTTCTACCGTATTTGCTATCTTTGTGGAAAAACGGTCCAATAACGAATCCAAAAGAAATAAGGGCATCAAGATTCACCGATTGTCAAAGAAGTATTTTTCCCATTCCAATCAGTATTCCAAAGAATTTCCCATTGTTTACTAAATACCTCCACTGTTTCACATTTTAAAATTCATCAATTACTATAACGTCTTATCTTATCTAATGAGCTAAAAATCAATACAGTTTGTGTGTGAAAGCCTTTTCGCGCGACATGGCCTACAAAAACCGCCGACCATACATAAAGAAACGTTCGGGAATTCCCTTAAACATATTATATTATTGCCCGTATAGTAGCGAGCACAAGAATGAAAACCTGTTGTTGGTTCACCACAGTGGGTGGAGGAGTGTGACGTCATTGATGTGTCGGCACTCCGAACAACGGTAGCAGGAGCAAGTGCGCTCAATCAACACGGCATGCTGCTGGAACAGGCTTTCCTATATTATATGATAATGGGAAATCCAGATATTACCAGTTCTTGGAAGACTTAGTAGGCAGCTGGCCGCCACAGCCGCACACGCCAATTGGACCGGGACGCCGCCATAGGCGTAGAAACATAAAAAATCCCGATGGCCTGTAGTCAGCGGAAAGGTAAATTTTTCAAAATTCATTGAATTGAAATTTTAACAATCTTTTCATTGGTATACCTACATGTTATTACATAAAATTGTCGTATGAGTCATAGCCTTGCGGTTAGAGGTTTTTGTTTTGGCTGTTGAATACAAAGCAGACAGGGTTCGAGTCCACTTCAAGGCAGATTTTTTTTTCGTCTATTTCTTTTCAATAAATATACTATATATTTTTTTAATCAGGGTCTATATCAAGATCTCCAGAAAATGTACAATTACATCAAATTTATATTGAGTGTTCATGTTTTATCAATATTTGTTATTTTTCTTTATTAATTTTAATTTTTTTACCTGTGTATTTTATGAAAAATTGCTTTGAACAAAAGTTGTAGGTACTGATTATATCTATAACCTAAAATTATTTTTAATAATATTTACACTACCGCTCGTTTTTGATAATTTTTTTAAATGTTTGAATGGTCGCCATTTTGAAACTACTTACCCGATATTGCCCAATAACGAACTCGACCGAGATATTTGAGAGATTGATTTTTGTAGCAAATTTGAACTTGATACCTTCAAAACTGCGACCTCTATCGTGTTAACAAATTTCGTAATATCCCATATATATATATATATAAACTTTTGAACCAAATGTTTTTTTGGACTAACTTATAGACATATAACAACATGCCGTTGAAAGTTTTTCGAAATTCAAAAGTGTGAACGATCGCAATTGGTATATTTCTATAAGAAATTTACCTAAAATTACAGGCAATTATTATATCTATATAACATATAAAACTGAACGTCTGTGTGTATGTGCCGTACTGGCCCTTACAATATTCGAGATATCCCAACCAAATTTTGCAAATTTGTTTATCATACCTTAAGTAAAAGTATTCTCATACTTTCAGTGCCCTTGGAACTCTATGTAGTGAGTTATGTACCAGAACTTCTATTGTATATTTCTGAACTCTATGGCTGAATTTTGATGGCCTTTTTACCATGTATGTATGTAGAATGTATTAGCATGATTTGGTAGTGGCTGTAAGACTGTCTGGGTCTCCTAGGTAGAGGGTTCCATACCTTTAATACCCAAGGAAGTATCTTTGAGCTCTGTGGCTGTATTTTCGTGGAATTTTCGCTATATTTGTGTGTACTATGTCACTGGACTGTTTTGTGAGAGTCTATCTGTGCGACTAGGACTGAAAGTTTGAGGGTTCCATACTGGAAAATCCCTAAGACAATAAGTAGGAGAATTTATCAAGCTGTTCACTCTTGGTGCATGTCTGTGGATGGTTCTGGGTTAGTATTCGGACTGGTTCTACACTCTGAGGTAGAAGGGTTCCATACTCAAGACTTTTTATGACTTTATTTTTTCGTAACTATTAATTTCCTAAATCAACATGACTTCTTTAAATTAAAATACCTCTCTATTTTTTTTATAAACACAACAAATAATTACCAAGATAAAAAATGAATTTTCTTATTGCTAGTGGTTAATCACTTATTTATTTACATAGACATAGAATATATATTATTTTAAATATCTTAGGTAGCTATGATATGAGTTTTATGAAAATACCTTAGAAAATAAACTTGATCCTTATCTGGACTCAAACTTTAAAGTTATCAACAAGGTATCAACAACCTTAGAGAAACTTTCAAACCAAAGTTGTTCCATTCTCAAGTCAAAATGCGTACTCGCGTGAAAGGGTCCCATATAGTGAAACGCTTCGCAAGGAATTCAAAGTAAAACTAACAGATGATCAGTACCTATTTTTGAAAATATTTTCGTATAATTCGTTATTATCAGTTTATGTCAAAAAGTGTCGTGAGGGCTTGAATTTTTTGTATCGGAAACAAATCGAGATATTGGCGACACTGTTGCCAGCTTTCTTGACAATTCATGTATATCAAGAAACCAGACTTGTATTATTAACTGTCGAGAAAGAACATGCTTACTTCACTCACGTGCAATAATTATCTTGTAGATATCATTGTCATACGAGTATTATTTTAGAGTCAATCATAATGTTAGGAGTGTATTTAAATCAACTAAAATAAATAAAACTTATTAAAATCAAGGAAAATCTGTATTGATTACCAGATTAAAAATATATCTTCATACATACATATTAACCAAGCTAAGATTTCCGAATAAATTAAATATTTTTCACCATCCAGATAAATCGTAACATATCCTACCGCTTGTCTGGCGTTCTGCTCAAAGATTGAAAGGAATTCAGCCAATATGTTTCACATATGATGCGGATCCCTCTGCTGGTTAATTATCAAAGACGAGCGGAGTAATGAAAGTTATGGTGGCTGACAATCCGGATAATCGAATCCAAATGAGATCCGAATAATAGAGTACATATATACTATATGTAATTTTTATGCATCTCTTAAAAGAAGTCTATATCGTTTTTAAAGATGTATCACTTGAAATACTCCAATGTATTGAGAATAAATAATGATATCGACTCTGGACTCATTTTATTTAACAGTTAATGAATAACTGATAAACTTTACGGAAAATTATTAAGAAGAGAAACTTCATTGAAAAATAACCAATACGGTTATCTTCTATAGACCAATTCTATTAACACGCTTATATTAACTTCACTTGTATGTTTGTGAGTTTGTGAGTATGTAACTCTCCTTTGCATAAGGAGATGGAATTTCATTTCGCTTTTTCTTGGTTTGTGTAGAATGATTTTCTTTGTATTTTTTTTTAAATGTTCTTTTTGGTTGGGAGCAGATGACCAGCGGGTTTTAGATGTTTCATCCCTTACCATCCCTTAGATATTAAGGGTTGAAAAAAAATGCAATTATTTTATCACTTGTTCCTCTCATTTTTATCTATTTCAGATGATCAAATAATAATACATAATAATCGATACAATATTGATCAAATCGAACTGGCAAATATTTTAAATCCCCAAAACTTAGTCTTTTCCATTTATTAAACTCTCACACATATGAATCATCCAACCATGTTATTTGGGATTTTTAACCTGCGTCACATACCTGCCTGGTAACCTGGTTTAATAATCTCGAAAGTGAATTTGTATTCAAAAAAACAAACACATAACCATAAATTGTCACATCTACCGACTTTATGATGGAATATCAAATAAATTATGATTATGAGCTTAAAAATATAATATATTCATGTGTGAAAATTCAGAAGTACCTAATACTTAATTATGTGTTCGAAGATCGCGCTGAATTTAATATGTAATTATAAATATTATATATTACGTAAAAATTATATTGTAGGTAAATATTATTTGAAAGTGAGATCATTGACAATTTATTTTCGGCAAAATATTCAAATTTATACAATACAAAATTATAGGTGTACTGCGTACTTATTTACCTCAGAAGATGCTGGCCAAAACACAAATAAGGTCAAAAGGCTCTAGTCTTGATGTTTGGGAGCTTGTTGATAAATATTTTTCTTTCGCACACATTTTGAAATAGCTTTTTTTACATTCAGTTAAGTGGAAAAGGTAATCTCGCAGCTAGTTCTCAGACCCCATAAATATTTTTTAATAATAATAATATGAAATAATATTATTCGTATTTTACAGTGCACCAACTAATAACGTCGACTTCCTCTTCAACCCCTCGGCAGTGTTCACTTCGGATTGAAAGGAAATTAAAACAATTTTCGTACGGGCAGTACACGTGGTAGAAGACTCCAGTGATGGGCCCTAGAGGTGGATAGGGAAGTCTTTTGCCGTGTTTTTCAAGTATGGTTCCGGGGTTGCTTTTGTGAAGAAGTTGATTCCTAAAAGTCTTTGGACGTTAGGTTAGGTTAGGTTAGGTTAGGTTAGGTTAGGTTAGGTTAGGTTAGGTTAAAAAGCATTTTTTTTCTATTTCAAACAGCAAATTTTATGAAATGTATTAGTTATATTTTCTTCAATTTTTAACTCATATTTCATAATTTTATTACGAACGTTATCTTGAATAGAGAATTTTGAAAAAATGCAGAGTATAAGGTTTTAAACAAAGTTCAGAGGAAAATAAAACCTAAAAGAGGAACAGTCTTGACATGAGCTCGAATCTCACTTAACCGATAACGAGACGTCTCAATTTTCTCATAAATAATTTATAATGAATAGATTAAAAATGAAAACAGTGTCTTTTCAACTTGTTGACTATTGGATTTGAACTTTATAATACGATTATTTGAAATCGTCAATAAAATAAAAATTTATATTGCAAATTTTTTGACGCATAACATTGAATTGAAAAATACATAAAATGTCAATTTTATTAGGATTTCGTAACCTTTGAGGCTACGAGATGAACCAGATTCAATTGACGTAAACAAGAGCTATAAATTAAGGTTATTGAAGTATAATAACCATCTCTATTCAATAACATTAAGGACATCTAGTAATTTTTCGAGCTAACGTTAACAAGAAAATCTATTACTCAACTGAAAGAACTTGTTTCAAAGAAGACTGTTAAAGTTATGGATATAGAAGCATCTCTTGGTAATTAACAGATTTAGAGAGAAAGTCAAGTTAAGTTTGTGGTAGTTAGTGTTATTTGTCTTGAAATCACATACGAAGACAAAAATGCACTTGTGAGAAAAATGCCCAGTTCGTTTCTTGATCAAATATTTGAACCGCATATGTAATGTATCATTTTAACTTTCTACGGGAAGTTCCACAGAAAAGGAGATTCTTCAGTTATTTGATTATTTTCAATTAGCCATGCAAGAATTGAAATTTTCGTTTTGAGAGATTCTACCGAAATGAAAAATTCACTTGATGCCAGGTATACAATTCGACAGTTTTTTTTAAATATATTTTCTTATAAATAGTCAACGCGTTCTGATTTTCATGATTAATTTTTCAATTGATAAGGGAAAATTGGTCTCATTGAAAAAAAAAAATTCGACATACAACATGTTTTTCCTCTCAAAAACTTTTTCCAAAGTTCTGGACGGGGCAATTTTTTTCGAAAATCGAAAATATGAGATGGTCAAATTAAAGAAAAGACACAACGTTCAATATCGACATTTTTTCGCTATGTGGTGGGGACATTTTTTTTTTTTGAAAAATTGAAAACATGAAAAGAACAAATTTAACAAGAGATTATATGTAGCAACATTTAAATTGGACATTATTTTTAAATGTATGGTTTCTATAGTTATAGCAGTGGGAAAGTCTGAAATATGTCTATTTCCGCGATGTTCTGAAATCTCTGATGAAGTATAAGCAACTTATTATCTTTTTTGATGAACGTTGAATGTTTTTTTCTCAGTGCGCCAACTAATAAAGTCGGTCCAATTTTTTCTAAGAAATATTTATAATGTAAAGAAGTCATGTCGATTTAGGAAATTAATGTTACTTTATATTAATATTTTTTACAAAAAATTGGTCTGACTTTATCAGTTGTTGCACCGAAAAATACACAATAATATTAATTCTATTGGTGCTGGTTCTTTTGGAGTTGGTGCCTACAACAACAAACTACAAAGACACAACTTCAAAATTACCAGCACCAATAGAATTTTTTTTTTATTTTTCAGTGCAAAAACTGATAAAGTCGGTACAATTTTTTTTAAATATTTATTTCACATTTTTGTGTGTAACATTACTCATGAAAATTGTTGAACGTTCAATAATACCCAAAAAGTTATAAGTAGGTTTGGCGTGTACTTGTTATTTATTATTCAGAGATCTCAAAACATCGCGGCGCAAATATACATATTTCAGACTTCACTGCTGTAACTCGAAAACTGCAACTTAATTTAAATGTTGCTACATATAATCTTTTCTCTAATTTGGCCGTGTCATATTTTCAATTTTCGAAAAAAATTGCTCTTCCACATAGCGGAAATACGCATATCATATATTTCAGACTTTACCATTGCGAAACTCGGAAACCGTAACTCTTTTGAAAAAATGTTCAATTCAAACGTTTCCGGATATGGTCCCCTTTCTAATTTTCAAATCTCGAATGGTCGATTTTCGGAAAAAATTGCCCCTTCCACATAGCTGAAACACATATTTCAGACTGTAGCGCGAAAACGTATGATTATTTTTAAAAATGTCCAATTGAAACATTTCCGGATGTGAAATTTTCATTAATTCTGTCGTCTCGGATTTTAAATTTTCGAGAAAAATTTCCCCCTCCATCCCCTTTGGGGGCTGTTTTTGGAGGGAAGGAGATTTTGGATTTGATTTTTCTGAATATGGGACCATTACTCAACTCTCCTCATTCAAATGAAACAAAAATCGTCTAAATCGGAGAACGTTTACTATACAAAACGCGCGAATAGCCATATCTCTCTCTTCTCCTTATTTTGAAGTCTATCAAAAATATTAATTGTTTGCTCAATTATTTCCATGTCATATGTTGTTATGTGCAATTAATTCACGGATGTTTTACCTATTAACTCAATTGTATCATAGAAATAACTCTACTCATTCCATTCTAAAGGTTCACACTGTATACTATAATGAGGTATTTACAAAATCTTGGATTAAATAGTCTTCCTTATACCTGAAAGTACTACCTCTTTCAAAATATTTTAATATATTCAATTAATTGATTAACTAGATTAATTGACTGCATATTAAAATAATTGTATTCCCAACTCTGACATAATTAATCATAACTGAGTCTTATTATGAATTCCTTTCTCAACCACTTAGCCTACTGTGTAAAGACTTATTTTTTTTTTCTACCACCATCGAACGGTAAATGTTTCGTGTCTTCCATCATGGACAACATCCCAAGGGCAATGCGATTTCCAAATGGGCACAAGAGTAGAGCGATCGGGTGTATGAATAATTATTTCATATTATGGTAAAACCAGCGTTTGTCGTAAGGTGCATTGACGTCACGAAATAATTATTATTATAATTTGTTGTGGATATTCGTAGAAGAATTATTATGCCAAAGAAAGATCAAAGAACTTTCCCGTGAATGCAGATAACAGAAATTGTTATGTCGGAAAGCATTTTTGTAACAATCTAGGTGAAGATAAGATTTACATGAGGTTTGTTTCACGTTATTTTCTTTTACAGTATAATAATTATTGCCCAAATGCGAGTTGGGATATGATCAAGATGGGGTTCAGCGGTTGATATTACATAATCGAAGTGAATTAATTTTTATTAAACTTTATGTCATTGTTTGTAGTGAAAGTTTAGCGGCTTATATTATAAAAGCATTGAAAAAACAAATGTTTGAAAAACTAGGTGTATTTTAGTATAACGTTTAATAAAAGTGAGGCGGAAGGCGCTATTTTAATGATTTGTTAGTAAAAATGGGAAAAATGTTGTTCCTAGGACTTAGCTTAGCTGAAATTTACGATATGGAAGTGTATTTTCAAACCCAAATGGAATATAATCATCCTTGAATTCTATTTAACACTAACATCCTTGAAAATTAGCAAAAATATGCGTGAAATAGTAAACATAAATTCGCGAAATAGTGAGGTTAAATGAACTGATGATTGACTTGTGCATTGTGTTGGACGTTTAAAATCTTGCAATTCCAGTGTTGCCAAAACTGCCAATATAACATTAATTTTATGAATTTTTGAAAAATACACCATTTAGCTAAGATGTTAGTCTACATAATAATGTAAAGACATTGAATGTATCAGTTATAAATTTCTAGAAAAAAGGTGATGATAGCCAAGTCATTATAAGCTTGACTTTCTGACCATGCTATCCTCAAGTTGTCTTTTGTGCTAGGGAGAATTGGTTATTTAGTTATTTGGGGATTTGGAGATTTAGTGTAGTGGGGGAAACGTCAATGTTCACGAGTTTACAGCTTCAGTCATTTGTGTATTGGAGACTTAGACTTGACAGTTAGATGGATCATTTGCGACCGTCCAATTTCTTCATTTCGCAAGCTAATATCTTGCAGAAATGACATCTAAGCCACTATATTCTAATTTTCTTTTCCCTGGAAAAAATATTCTTAGTATTAAATAATCTATTAACGATAAAATAGAATTAGGAGAGAATTGAGGAGAGAGCAATTGATGGAGGCGGTCCAGCAGACGATGTTTGTGGTTTAATCAACTGCTCTTGTATATTTAAAGTTGTTTTTTCTAAAACTACAGTCCTCAGTTAATATTTATAAATTCAATTTAATGACAATTCACCCTGATGAGATGACAGCAAGCCGACGCTAACAAACCAATCGAAAATTGCGCGTGCGCGTAATTCTAGAGACTGTAAGAAATCTTAGCTTGAACGAACTTCTTGGGTATTTGGAGATTCGGTGATTTTGACGTTTCTCGCTATGTTCACGTGACCATTTCAGCCAATGACTTGAATCACCCGAATCCCCAAATCTCCAGTGCACAAAAGGCACCACCACCAAAATAGGAAATGGTCACGTCAAAACAATAATCTTAGAGCATGCTCATTGAAGCCCAATATAATCCTCGACTGATCGCTCCTGTTCGTTCGTTCCTAATTTCAAAGAGATGCGTAAGACGTAATTTTTTTTGGGTTTCCAAATTACTATATTTTAATGAGTAGAAATACCTATATGATTTGTACCATACCTAATAAATGGATATATAAGTAGTATTTAACAAAATATCAAGATATAAGTATATAATATATTTTTGATTATCACCTTGATCTTTCGCTAATCGTATTTTTTGATAAACATATACACAAAAACAGAAGAGTTCATGATAAAATATAAATTTGAATGTTTTCTTAGTGTAGTAGGATCTGCCATTATAGAAAAAAATATGTATGAGTTTTAGTAATATTATATGGATATAGATATAAACAATATGCTAAGCGTAAAATAGCGGGAAAAAAATCCTTTCACTGTCATTACGCATAATAGACAATCGATTGTCTTACTTAATTTATATTTTAATTGAAAGGAAACAAATAAATGCATTAGAATAATAAATTATTTTTATTATAGTATATTATTAAATGCGACACACACACGCTTGAAATAAATTTGTTCTAGAAAAGATTTCAAGGGCTTGATGAGACAAATCTATAATATTTATGAACAAAGTAGTTGCTTCTTGTTGCTATAATTAATGATTTTGACCAGGCGATGTCTTTGACAATATTTTTTATTATTATAAGACCTTGGCTAAATGTCATATCTTATCAAATGTTAAGTAATGTGAGTAAGGTATTGAGAATACATTTATTTTAAAAGCATTTAAGTATGTTATTCTTTGATTTCATTCGAATATGGAAAAACCTCCCCCATATTTGGAAAAACTATTCAACATTTTTTTTTTCGGTCTTCTCTTTACGTTTAAAAATGGTCCTCAAATCTGGAATCTCCTTCCCTCCAAATACCGCCCCCAAAAAAGGCGGAGGAGGTAATTTTTCTCGAAAATCGGAAATCTGAGGCAGCAGAATTAAAGATGAGACCATGTCCGTATACACTTAAATTGAATTTGTTTCAAATGAGTTACGGTTTTCGAGTTGCAGCTATAGTATTTCGGCTATGTGGAGGGGTAATTTTTTTTCGAAAATTAAAAATATGACAGCCAAATTAAAAAAGAGATTCTGTGTATCAAAATTTAAATTGGATATTTTTCAAAATAAGTTACAGTTATCGAGTTACAGCTGTGGTAAAGTCTGAAATATGTGTATTTCATACGCGATGTTTTGAGATATCTGAATAATAACAAATACAACCAAAGAATATCAATAGGTAATGAGATAATCAATATCTTCTTTGGTATTAGTGAACGTTCAACGATTTTCGTCACTAATATTACACTCAAAAGTGTGAAATAAATATTTCTTATCAAAAATTGGATCTACTTTATTAGTTGGTGCACTGAAAAATACAAAATAATATTAATTCTGTTGCTGGTACTTTCGAAGTTGGCGCCGAAAGTCTTCTATCCAACTACAATTGCGCAACTTCAAAATTACCAGCACCAATAGAATTCATATTATTTTGTATTTTTCTGTGCACCAACTAATTAATCAAGTCGGTCCAATTTTTGGTAGAAAATATTTTTTATTTATAGTTCAATTATATGAAAACGATAAGTGAGATATCTCTGGAAGCAAAAATAAAAAATACAACTTCCCAGATTTAGATACAATTGATTATAATAATAATAATAAAGATAACAGACATAGTGGATAGGGAATAACACTAACAAATAAGTTACTTAACGATGAGTGGCTTATTAGAGGTTTTGAGAAAACTACTATATTTTAGTTAAAAAATGATATATATATATACAGCGTTTCAAACTGACAACGCAATAAATGGGAAAACGGCACCCAGTGCTGAAGTTCTTGAAATTTACCTGTCGCTAAAACTATCTTCTCTGTAATTTTTAAATTCATTATTTATTATTCCTGACTATGGAACATAAAATTTAAACCAAAGCGGCCCAATTGGCCTGAGAGAGGACCAAATGGTTGGTCGAGTCTCTGGTATAATAAAGCTCTGGAAACTAAGCGCATTCTCAGTTCGAAAATAACTTTAGAATAGTATATTCATTATTTCTTATTGAATAATATATTTTTTTGTATCTAATTGTGATTTAACTGGTTTTTTAAGATAAGTGTTGATACTTTTTGAGATATTTAGATTTTTATTTAAAAAATTCGAGAACGTGCTCATCTTATAAAATAAACAGCTGTTAAAGTAATTCATTTCAAAATGCATGGTACACTTTTATATTCAAAAATTTGTGTTAATCTTTGCACTATTAAAAATAACAATCCAAAACTAAAAAATCTCTGAGCTTAGGTTAAAAAAACCTCATGGAATATACAGGGTTTGCCAAAAGAATCGGAGCGGCCGAATATTTTAGCAATGGCTTGACATTAAGTTATGAAATTTGGTATACGGGGATTATCAGTAGTACCGGATTTAAAAATAATATTTGCAACGTTGCCAGATTTACATTTTTTCCTATTGAGCCCACAACTTTATTTTTTTGAATGCAATGCTATATTTATTTTTAGCACATTCGATTTTCCATTTTGAAATTACTAATAATTTTTCTTAATCTTGCAATTCAACATTTCGTTAGAAAATATCACAAAATTTCTATATCTCGAGAAATCGTGGCAGTGACATTGAATATGAATTTGTAACAAATTTGTTGGCAAGTCTGATATAAAAATACGATTTACAACGTTGTCGAATTTACATGCATACTTTACTTTTTACTTTACATACACTTAATCTTCCAAATATTTATTTAAACTCCATTTTTAAATTTGGCGCATTTCATTTGATAACATTAAGTTATTTTTTTTTAACTGAAACAGATCGAAACCTATTTATTATGTTCGAATCTCGAATTGAATTTTAGTTCTGAAAATTCGTAAGTTATGTAGGTATTTACTTATTTGATAATAACAAAGTTTTGTTAGAATCATAAAATTGTAAATTTGACATCGTTGTAAATGGTATTTTTAGATCAGACTTGCCAACAAATTTCGAATAAACCAATTTTCATTGTCATATCGCGACGATTTCTCCAGATATAAAAAAATGGTGATACTTTTAACGAACTGTTGAATTGGCATAATAAAAAAAATAGGAAAATTAGAATTTGATATTATAGGGTCATAGAAATTTGAACAGATTAAATCTAATGCGCTAAAAATAAACATAACGAGGGCTCCATGGGAAAACTTTAAATTTGGCAATGTTGCAAATATTATTTTTACATCTGGCACTACTGATAGCCACTGATGTATACCAAATTTAATAACTTTATGTCAACCCGTTGCTGAAATATTCGGCCGTTTCGGTTCTTTTGGAAAACCTTGTATACACAAAATACAGCAATATGATGTGTTCCATTCAATATAAGTATTTTTATTTCAAAATTAATTGTTTGAATTATTCTCATCACTTTGTATATTTGGTATAACTTATCCCACAGGATTCATTACAGTGAAAGTTATTAGTTTTGAAATCAAAATATCTCACAAAGTAAAAATTGTTGAAGAATAGAAGAACTTTGCCTCAAAAAACAAGTTGAATCATTGTTTCGATATATAAAATATCATATTTCATTTAAAAGAAATATTGACTAAGTGAAAAATTAGAACTGCAAAGTTTCAGGACTAAAATATCAAGTAGTTTTCATAAATAGACCACTCACCAGAAAAGAAAAAACCTTTTCAAAATATTGTCAATATTCCAATATGATCACAAAACATAAAATAACAGTGTATAATCCAGATCCATAAATAAATGATATCACTAAAATCCAATACAAAAAAAAATGATCCCGAATCTTTTTCATTTATAGAAGTTTTAAAAATTATTATCAACAATCAATTTTATTAATCACAAAATATAACCGAACACAGGTTATCACAGCAAAACTCTGTTCGCCGCTAAACCTCTCATTTGCGAATGCGTCATGAAATGAGAGCAGCAAATTTCCACACATCAAAATTCTCCAAAAACAAAAAACCAACCGCTCCCTCGCCCCGTGTATTATTATTATTATTATTATGGTCATCTCGTTGTATCCACGACGTCGCGGGGTGGTCCCTCAAGGTCTTGCTGCCGCGGGCGGTTCTCTCGCGGGGCATCCCGAAACTCTTGCGATCACGCGCACCACACTTGTTCGATGGAGGGGCGGGAAACGGACGGAGCCCAGGGTAGGGACCAACAACATATAACCCATGGCACCACCTTACCAAAACACACAACAATCAAGCAGCTTCTGCTAGTGTTTCGTCCAACACAGCTTCATTCTCGTTGCTCAGTTTTCAGCCCTTTGACAGACGGTTCAAATTATTATTATAATAATTAATTGATCGTGGTCGAAGTTTTTGATTTGAAGAAAAATAAAATCATCGTGTCGATTCAGCAGTGAAATAATTACTCAATTTAAGTAGTAGTGCATTTTCAGGCTGATTATTGATTTTTTTTTTCGAGAAAAAAATTCAAAAAGGGCTTTTAACTTCTTTATTATTCCTCAACGAGTTAACGAGACACCACAAATAGTTCGAAATAAAATGGCAGCCGTCGCAGCAGCTCAAAAAAATCGTGAGATGTTCGCCATCAAGAAATCTTACAGCATCGAGGTAAGTGTCACAATGTTTCTAACATTTTAACCATCTTCAGGGCGATTTTGACTATTAAGAAATGTATTAACTCTTCTTCCACTTTCTTCTACAATTATTATCGGAAATACATTCAAATCTAGTGAAAAACAAAGAAAAAATAAAATTCTATAAAATTATTAAATAATTAAATAAAAACTATATATCGTCCGTCCATTTGAAAAATATAATAATATAATAATAATAATTAATGGTTTCCCATTGCATTATTCAGTTTTATCTGTATAGTAAATTAGTAATTTATCCATAATTATTACGCAATCAAAATCTATCTCTTTAATATGTCTGCGGAATCAAAACATAAGAGAATTGCTGCTTTCTTATTTTATTAAATAAATAAACAATAAAACGATACACATAATAATTTTATAACGCGATACCGGAAAACCATTGTTTATAAAGAGAAAAAGATAAATATCAGTGATTATATAATTTATTGTATCTGTAAAGTTTCTTTGAAATCGTATTTATTAGAATATAATTTGAAATATGCATTTTAACGAAATCTATATATAATATTTTAATTTGTAATAAATATTATGAATGTCTTTATCTTCCTGCATTGAATTCCTAGTAAATAATTATTCTTTTCATTTGGCTTTTCCTAATAGTAATAATCAATATATCGTTTTGCAATTCTAAAAATTGCCCTTTAACCTTACATGTATTATTAGCATCTGTATTACAAACAAAAAAGTCCTTTTCGAATTGCGCTTTTGGGGCTTTTATAATAATATAGTATCAAAAGTAGTTAAGAAAACTAATCAAATCAACATTGAAAATCATTGTATTGAATTATCATAAAAACATTCTTATTATAGTTTCGATTTTATGTCAATAAATTTGTTGTTAATTTTTTTAAGTGAATTGGTTTGAGTGCATCGATTGTTATTGAAAAGAAAAATGTAGTTTTTCAATCTAAATTATTGAAGTTGCGTTTTGGACCCTTTTTTTTTCTAGTTCAACTTCAAACCACATATCGTTAATGAAACTGGTTGAGAGCTTACTTTGACCGTTCTTAATAACAAAGAAAAAAATGTCAATGTACATACAAGAACATTTATATATGTAACATATTATATTAACAACTATAGGTTGCGTAAGTTTTGCAATAAAATCCCACCATTTACCTTGATATTTAATGCATACTTGTAAGTGATACTCGATCATATCAAATGTATGGTTCATATGCAGTAGCTACTATAAAAAATAAATAATAATAATAAAAAAATTAACGGGTTTTTAAATATTAATTAGATATTTGATATGAATGAAAAGTTCAATGAAACAAAAAATAAGCATTCGATGCTGGGCGCTTTCAAGAAAATACGATTTCAGACTTAATAATCTGTTTCTTTGGTTAACATAGAATGCAACCCTTCTAAATAAACTCCACTTTGTCCGTTATAAATTATAATTGCTTTGTATTTTTTACCTTCACTTTTGTTTCTCATAATACTTTATGCAAAAATTCGATTCATTATTCAGATTTAACACAATCATTTATATATGTATATATATGTAAACCATGATACATGTGCAAAAGGCTAAACAAAATAGATCGTATGGAATGAATATTATGATTATTTACTAATTAATTCGATTAATTATAATTAGCTAAGATCACGGTCACACGTAAAAGGTAGCGACGGTAGTGTGATAGCCGTTGGGCATAAGAAAAAAAAGTAAATGCTTTTTTGCTTTCTAACCTTGCTCTAAGGAAGGAAGGGACAAATATAAATATACTTTCATTGCCGTACCTAGTTAGCCCACCTGTAAAAATTTGTTTCGCTTCATTTCAGGTAAAAATAAGCCAAAACGTTAATCGTTGATATAAATACAAAAACAAAAATCACCTACATCATTATGAAAGGTTTTGGGATACTTTTTGTTAACTCTTTATACTAACAATGTTTACATGAATTTGTTTTTGCGCCAAAAAAGCGCCAAAAAGCCCGAATGATTAAAAAAACAAATAAATTTATAAACACAATAAGGAACCTTTCACATATCCAATAATTAAAGACGAATACTCTTTGACCGAAGAACCTATGAAAAATGTCCAAACTAAAATTTTTACAGTTCAAATTTCTAAATCATTCGGTAGTGTTTTTTATGATTTTATAATTCAAAATAAAACTTCCAATTGACTAAATTTAAATCTTCATAATACAAAGTATTTTTTTCTTTACAACATTTCTAGTAATTTTTTTCATTCTCCCAACTTTGATACCGAATACTATTCTAACGTATTTTCCTTAGTGTTTGATATTCGCCATTTTTTTTTAATAGAAAAGGTCATTTGAGTGATTTACGAATGACATGTCGATAACAGATTAAAAAAGCAGCATTATATTGCTACGTGATTATTGGTCAAAAATTTATAACCTTTAATATTTCGAATAATATTTTATCTATGAAATAGAAATTAGCTTAAAAATTATTCATTTATCTCAAATAAATTTGCTTTAAACTGATTATTAATTAATTATCGGAATGAGTTATATTGACGTAGTCTTTTATTTCTCTCTCTCTCTAAATCAATGAAGACTTAATGCTTCTCCAAAGAGAGACAATGAATGAAAAAATACCCTTGAACAAAAGTTGTCTCAAAGACGTCGACCATTTCCTCCAGTATATTCTGGGAATGGTCGCGCAATTTCCTATATGCCTATTTCTTCGCTTCCTTCTGCTGCTGAAGACGGATTTTAATTATTATGGGTTGGATGGATGCAGTAACTGGTAATAATTCTCTGTTCTCTCAAATTCCAGAACGGATATCCAGCTAGACGCCGTTCACTTGTAGACGATGCCAGATTCGAAACTTTGGTGGTTAAGCAGACGAAACAGAGTGTATTGGATGAGGCCCGTCAAAGAGCCAATGGTAAGCATGAGTTGTTGTGTATGTTAAATGACATGTGTTTCGCCCACAATGTTGCCATCTTCTCAAATAGGCTCAAACATTTCAAATAACCGTTTCACCATTTTTGGCGAAGATTTAGTAAACTTATTTTGCACGTTTATTTGGCATGAGATAGACAATAGTTTGATTTTTTTTTATTATTTTGCATGTTTGATTTAGATTCCAGCTTAGATACAGAAGTAGAAGTTGTCGATGTCACACCACAAAAACAAGAACAACAAAATGAAAACGAAGAAGGTAAGTGAATTAATTGAATAAAATGAACAAATTCAACAGAAAAGCACCTAGCTCAATTACTTTCTTTGTTTATTTATCTCCTGAAAGCATCTATTACGAGTTCTGAAAATATCCTCACCTAATAGGACTCTGAAAAGCCAGATAACATCTACAAATGTTCTTGAGTCTAAGATTTTTAACATCAGTACTTTAAAAAATGCTCTAGATTAATTTTATGGTCAATAACTGATTAAAATACAAAATAAAATATTTTATTAAGAAACCCCTTACATAAAAACACTTTTCAAATATAAAACATCCCTTTGTTTGCATCCGGGGTTACTATAAAGTTATTAGGGTCTCAAGAGAGGGATGAAGATTTAATTGAAATATTGATTACAACTACAAGTGAAGTTAATGTAAATGGTGTTATAAATTTCAAAGAGAAACAATTAACTATTAACCTTAAAGAAAAAAAAAACTCCACCAGCTGTTTAACTGCTATGAGTCATAATTCATAACGTTGAACTAGAAAACAGAATCGTTACGAAAGTCGTTCATTATCAACAAATGTAGTTCTTACTTTTTTTTTCTTCTACTGTCTATATTTGAATTGACTGAAGTGGAACTAATCGTGCAGAATATACCTTCAACCACGTCGAGAATAGGCAGCAGTTGAGGTACCGATGTAACCTTGTAACCAAATCTACAATACAAGAGAACTTGACATAATAATTGCCTTCTTCATGAACTTGAAACAACAGAAATAGAAGCAAATTGTGCAATATTTTCATACATAATCAATCTGATTCCAATTTCCAACTGTAAGTTATCTTTTATCTCTCATAACTTCCCCGGACTATGACAAAAGGCTTTCACATCCACGTTTTCGAAAAAAAAAAAAACATCTTACACACCTCCTTTTCTGTTGAGCCTCTAATAATTTTATTCGATTAGTTTTTTTCTTTCGACTTGACAATATACAAAAGGGCATAATTTACTTGAAGCTAGAGCTGCCCTGCATATACTTTCAAAGCGCAAGTGACACAAAGAAACGTGAACAGCGCCGTCAGCCTGGACCACTTCACTGGATGCTTTTAGAGTGGAGAGAAATTTAATGTCACAAGTCAATTTTTACCCTCCATTTGTCGCAAAGAACCGAGCTTAATAGCTAAGCTGCGAATATATGGCACAAGCGACTCAACTTTGCCGAGAAAAACGGCATAGCGATGTTAATATAATGATAGGGCTCTAAATTCAAGGCTCAAAAGGTCATAGACGCAACAGGAGATTTCTGTATTATTTATGGGATACGTTATAAGATCGCTGGGAACAACTACGTGTTGCATTAGAATCGGAATACTCAAGTTAAACTTGATATCTTTCTTCTATATATATATATTCTACAGTATTTTTGAAATTGTTTCTCCTTTAACATCTCTTTATTTCCTGTTTGTCTGGCAGATACTGGACTGACTGAAGAGGAAGTCGTCCTGGCCAATGCCATCGCCGAGGGTCCCGAAGCCGAGAAGGCCATCCAACGTGCAGCCCTTGTTCTCCGCCTACGTGAAGGCATGAACTCGCTGTCGCGCGTCCTCAAGGCCGTAGAAAAGTACCAAGGCTCCATTGTCCATCTGGAGACGAGACCCAACAAGGCTGACAATGTCCAACTTGACGCTCTCATCAAGGTCGAGATGTCCAGGTCATGCTTGTTGCAGCTATTGAAGAATTTAAGACAGTCTGGTACATTGGAGCACTGCACTCTGGTGGGAGATGATAACATTTCGGCAAAGAACCCATGGTTCCCAAGACACGCCAGCGAATTGGATGATTGCAATCATCTGATGACCAAGTATGAACCCGATTTGGATATGAACCATCCTGGTTTCTCTGACAAAGTGTACAGGGCAAGGAGGAAGCAGATTGCCGAGATTGCTTTCGCCTACAAGTAGTAAGTTGCTATATCTTCTTAAATCACTCGAAGCCAAGCGATAACATTTTGTTTATTATCAGTGGAGACCCAGTACCATACATCGAATACACCGAAACCGAGAACAAGACCTGGAACGCCGTCTTCACCACCGTCTTGGATCTGATGCCGAAACATGCATGCGCTGAATACCGTCGCGTCTTCCGTCAACTGCAAGAAGAAGGTATCTTCCAAGCTGATCATGTGCCTCAGCTGGAGGATATGTCCAACTTTATGAAAAAATGCACCGGCTTCACTTTGCGTCCAGCAGCCGGTCTGCTAACAGCCAGAGACTTTTTGGCCTCGTTGGCATTCAGAATTTTCCAGAGCACACAGTATGTCCGTCATGTGAAGACACCTTTCCACACACCCGAACCGTAAGTAACCATATTTTTGCATTTAATTTCGACATATCCATACTTTTGTCTCATCCTGTATATGTAGTTCATCTAAATATCGGTGCATGGCTAAATTGAGATGCTATTAACTCCTCCGAAGTTGCCCTCTTGATAGATAATGGACCGATATAATTGAGTTAGGCCTGTTCTTTGATGACACTCTATGATCTGAAATAGCTTATACGTTTAGAATTCACTCAAGTTCACGGTATTTTGAATTTTGTTGTAGCCTGGAAAAGTGATTTAACCCTGAATGAAAAAGATTTATGCTCGAAAATAATACTACACTATGGATATATGAAGTAATTTACTGAAATAATAAAACGTTTTATGTATTGGTTAAATCGGATCTTGATTTCAATATTACGTTTCGGAGCTTTGTCAATCCGTCTTCACTTACTGTCGTCCTATATTTACGCTGATTCCCCTTGGGAGATGAGAGCGAATAAGAGTCTGTTCTCGATAAAGAAAATTATTGCTAAGAACTTACTTGGAACTTCAATTCATTTTTTTCTAAATCTTTTTTGTTTCAGCGATTGCATTCACGAAATCTTGGGACATATGCCACTTCTTGCCGATCCTAGTTTTGCACAATTCTCCCAAGAAATCGGTCTGGCATCTTTGGGTGCCAGCGATGAAGAAATCGAGAAGCTATCCACTGTAAGTATTGTACAGAAATAATTAATAAAAGCTCATTGATATAATATACAAAGGTACTATAAATAACCATTTGTTTTATGTAAGTTATCCGAAATTACTAAGGCCCTATTTCTACTTTTATTCATGGATCTATACATCTTTTTCAGTTTCTTTTCAAACAAATAGTTATGTATTATGTACCATGAAGTCTATAAATAAATAAAATTGCTCGCTAACAACTAGATACACTCAGTTCGATTGCATAATACTTGGGCAGTGTTTTAATCGTGCATCTAGTTGGCTGGTGTGATTAAACAAGCACCAACACAATAAACGCGCGTATTTAGCATGTATTCATTGTAGCATGACGGTTATTCTTGACCATGACATGGTGATCGCAATATTCCTTCTAGATACTTACTGCTTGTTGTTGATTTTTCTGCAGCTTGTCTTCTTCCATAAACAAGAACTGCATTTTGATTGCTCAATACCCCCCCCCCCTTACGATATCTATTAGGCTCGGGATATTTTTGTTGTTCGATATACAATATGAGATATTACATCGTGAAATCGACTTTTAAAAATTCTCAAGTGAATTGACCTATCTGTCATTAGATATGTCAAATGATACACTTGATGGAAAAAAAACATCGTGATACCGTCTTTCGGTATAAATTCAAAATTTTTCGTTCCGTGGATCCAAAGAATATAGGTTATAACAAAGGTATAACATAATGACATTTTTAAGTTTTTGTGTTTTGATCTTATGTACGGCACCCTAAAAAATCTAAAGTTGTGACATTTCAAGCGTTACCCATACCAAGTCATGGCTATATGTCTAATATCTGTCATTTTATGAATACAAGTTCCATAGTAACGAGACTCATTTCCATCACACAGTATTAGAATTACTTCCTAAATCGCATTGCCACCAAATCAATCGATAGAAACAATCTTTATTTCAATTCCTGTTTCACCATTTCACTTTTAAAATTATGGAACAACTTGCAATTTATAACCTCCTTAACCAAGTCAATCGCAATTACTTTCATATATGCAGAAAAAAACAACTTAAGGACGTTCATAAAAATGCTCAAGTTATAGAACTTATAGCATTAAAATACACTTGAAAGGAATCAGTGCATAATATATAATAAATGACCAACCTTTTAAGACTCGAGGCTAGTTTATGACTTGATATAATTTATCGATTTCTTGCGGTCACCTGTATGACCGTTTTAGTTTAACTGGATCTATTATGACACTCCCATTGAAGAAAAAAGAAAAGAACCACACAACTTGTCATTGAATTCACAAGGAATCCATCAAAGAAACATATATCAGTCAAAACTCATAACGTTCAGTTAGATGATGTTTAGTAAATTGATTCATCTTCAAAAGTTATTCGTTTTCAACGAAAATCTCCATTAATTCCCTGGGTAATTTATATAATAGCTAATAAGTCACAAACTTTGCGCACTTGTGCGGTAATCTTTTGAATAATATCACATCTTATAAGTAATTTACTTTGCGCACTGGTGCGGTAAACCTTAAAATCTTGCATTCACTAAAACCATTTCCATTTTCTTTCAGATCTACTGGTTCACCGTCGAGTTCGGTCTATGCAAGGAAGCTGGCGAGACCAAAGTCTACGGTGCCGGTCTACTGAGCGCCTATGGTGAACTCTTGCACGCTTTGTCCGACAAACCCGAGCACAGACCCTTCGATCCAGCACGTACAGCTCTACAACCCTACCAAGATCAGGAATACCAGCCAGTCTACTATGTGGCCGAGAGTATCGATGACATGAAAGATAAATTCCGCAGATGGGTGTCACAGATGTCGCGGCCATTCGAAGTGCGTTTCAATCCACACACATGTCGAGTTGAGGTGCTCGATTCTGTCGACAAACTCGATTCGTTGGTCCATCAACTAAACACTGAGCTTTTACATTTGACAAATGCCATCAATAAAATGAGGGCACCGTCAATCATGTAAGTTGTGGTGTTTTTATAGGTCCTTAGAGTGGTAGAGATAATGCCATCCAAAGATAAAGGATGCGACCTAGGAGGAGAGAGACAGAGAGAGCAGTGCGTGTTTGAGTTTTTGGAGGAAGGTCGCATTCGAAAGAAGAAGATAGCTGTCGTGTATAAAGTCGTAATGAAAATCATCGTGTAATATATTTAATATATATATATATAAAAATAATATCTTTTTTCCTGCTAGGTTTCTTCATAGTATTAGCGTGTGTATTCCGTAAGTTTGTGGAAGTGAGTTGATCTTGTGTGATCTCACATTCTCTATATTTCTTCAATGCACCATACTTATCTGCGATAAAAAAAAGTTTTTATTTTGTTGTTACATTTTAATTTTATTTATATTTATTAGGCTTCTAAGTAGGGTACCCTTTATTATTATTATTATTATTATTATGTATTATTATTTCGTATATTATTTGTATCATAGAAAAAGACATAGGTAGTGTGTTGTATTGAATTTTATATAGCACCAATCACTTATATTTATTTGGATATTTATAATATATAATAATTAAACTATTGTAGTTGATATTAAATTATATGTATCTATATATAAATAAAAATTATATAATGTATACGAAATAAAAAGTGCAATGAAATTAATTTTGCTGTTTCAATTAACTGGAAAATTATTAAAACCCCTTTTAAAGGGTTATAGTCTACCTTGAATAAAAAGTAAAGGTGAACCAAATCGGTTCATCCGTTTCCAAGATATCTGAAATAGAAAGACAGACAGACCAATGGCTGAGAAAAGCTTTTGGGCTAAAAGACCTGTGGTTACCGAAAAATTCAGTTTCAGTGCTTAGAACAAAGATTGTTTTATATTTCGAATGAAATTTTATATAAAAACAAGTGAAATTTTTGAAAAAAAGTTAAAAATAGTTTTTATTGGGCATTTAAGATTTAAACCGTACCGATGATTACCTACTATTGCTATCCTTTTTTCGATTCTAACTATACTTATGTATATGTGTTTGCCAGCAACAGCAATTCCATAACAAAGTACTGTTTGTCTAACACAAAATTAAACTTTAAATTAACAATAATGTCTGACGTCTGACAATTGCGACATAACCATAGACGATCTTCCAGAAAGTACCTATATACCAGAGAGCGAGACGTATATATACGCTCCATGCTCGTGCGTAATGCCAGTGACGGATCCCATTGTCGTTCCATGTCGACAAAATAAAAATCTTGGTTGAATGAGATTGAATGAGATAATTATAATTACCAATATTGGATCACACTTGGAGCTTAACAGGCGGCGAGATGTCTGCCGATCTAAGTACGAATTCGAAATTTCAAGTCTCTAGACCGTATGGGGCCTGAGAAATCGCTGCGGAGTCCACTGATACAAGAACCGAAAGTAATAAAAACTATTTAAAAACATCCAGCAAAAAGTAAATGACATACGTGCAGTGGAATATAGGGACCTATTATATCGACCCTTATACAGGGTGATTGATTTGTGTGATAAAGCCCTGTTATTATAAAAGTTGTCAAAATAAGTTATGTACAAAAATTGTGGCCAGCTTTGCGTTTTACATTTTTAAATTAGTCACATTTTTATAGTATGTTGTATAACGGCGTGCCAGATCAAAGTTACATTTTTTGACCGACGAACCCCAAACGGAGGAGGTATACAATTCGACTGTGTGCTTTTTTTTTGGTTTGTGCGCGCCTTTCATATAGTAATCGTAGTCCGATTTTGATGATTTTTGATTCATTTGAAAGAGGAGCCTTGAGAAATGGTCCCATATTCATAAAAACGGGAATCCGACATCTCTTTTCCTCCGAAAACCGCCGTGTTCAAATTTTCTCGAAAATTGAAAATCTGAGGTGCTATAATTAAAGATAGGACAACATCCGAAAACATTTAAATTGAACATTTTTTCAAAAGAGTTACGGTTTTCGAGATAGACGCATGTTGAATTCTCAAATGTGCAATGTGGAGAGGGCGATTTCTGTCGAAAATTGAAAATCTGTGGGCAGTACATGAAGGACATAATTATTTGTAGCAATATTTATAATGAACATTTTTCCCTTAGAGTTACGGTTTTCGAGTAAAATCGGTGTTAAAATGGTAACATATAAAATACTCAAGCGTATCTCCGCAGCGATGCGTTGAGATCTCAATAATAACAACTGCAAGCAAAGAATATCCATGGGTAATAGGAAAGTACTATCTTCATTGGTATTAGTGAACGTTCAACGATTTTCGTGACTAATGTTACACTCAAAAGTGTAAAATAATATTAATTCTATAGGTGGTGGTACTTGTGAAGTTGGTGCCAAAAGTTATCAATCTACCAGCAACTGCACAACTTCAAAAGTAACAGCACCAATAGAATTAATATTATTTTATTATATTATAAAAAATCTGTTTTAATATTTAATACTTCCTATATCATGTGTCTTTCTTTACATTTGTAGTTGTATTTATATTTTTGTTGCATTTTAATTTTATTATTTGTTTATTTATTGTATATTAATATGTATATTTAGATTATGTTAAGCTTGTAGATTTTAATACATTATTAAGTTCAGGTCTACACACAGATGCTATTTGCATGGTAGGGGATTGTTGGACTTTATAAGTCAGACAGGCTATTAGCATACTATTTTTTAATCAAGATTTGTATGTTAACCTGAATAACGATTATTATTATTATTATTACTTTTCAGTGCATCAACTAATAACGTCGCTCCAATTTTTTGTAAGAAATATTTAAAAAAAATCAAACACCCTGTATTTTATTTTAAATTTAAACTGAACTTCACTTTCCTATTGGAACAACATAAAAATTCGATTCCCTTATAGCGTGTGAGTTTTCGTCGGCCCACTTCATCAGCAAAGAGAATTTGTCTTTCAAATTGATGTATTTCTGATTTTAAAAGTTTTTTGAACATACCATCGAGAAAATTCCATGCGGGGTGGAAAATCTCGTGGTTGAAGTGCCTGAACTCTTTGAAAATGGTAAGGATACTCGTACAAAAAAAATATATATATTTTTTTAATTTCCCGTACTATTATGTGGCACACATTTAAAAACCTGTCAATTTTTCTGGTATTATTTTCTGGATCATTTTCGATTTCTTGATAAGCAACCTCTTCAATCGCCGTTGTTCTGACACTTGAGAAGTCTCGCCTCGGACAAGCTGCGTTGAAAACTACTACGGTTTAAAATTGAATGGTTATCAATATTTCTTTAAGAAAATTTCGAAAAAACAGTGGCGTACTACTTTTTTGGTTAAAATTGTACCAAGTCATACTCATATATACGTCTCTGGTTAATTTAAAAATATTTTCGGTAAAAATATAGGTACTTATTTTTATTGCAATATTTTATCCGAAATTTAATTTAAGTAATATTGCCAAAGGTTTTTGACATTAATTTACACCCTGTATATATTGGACCAATTTTAGATGAAAACTGTAACACTCTGTATAATTGAAAAGATGTACAAGAGCAATGATCTGTTTTAGATGGATGCCAAAATTTAGTAAAAATATTGAAATTGTTTATATTCAGTACATCTAAAACCGAGTCTGAAACAGAGTGAGTTAAGAGACAAATACACTATTTTTTCGATTTATTCGAATGGATCACCCCATATTATCATAGACAGAAATTACCATGGTAAAGGTAAAAGGAGGAGGGTGTGCTTGCATTTTTTTTATATATTCGCGCTTTTTGCGTATTAGACGTTCTCCAATTTTGATGAATTTTGATTCTTTTGAAAGAGGGGTATTGAGAAATGGTCCCACATTTATGAAAACTCAAATTCGAAATCTCCTTCCCTTCAAAAACCGTCCCCGAATGGGGTGGATGGGACAATTTTTCTCGTAAATCGAAAATCTGAGATTGCAGAATAAAGATGAGAGCATATCCAATTAAGCAATTAACGTATGAAATATGTGTATTTCCGATATGTGGAAGGGGCAATATTTTTCGAAAATTGAAAATATGACGCGGACAAATTAAAGAAGAGATTATATGTGGCAACATTTAAATTGAACTTTTTTCCTGAAGAATTACGGTTTTCGAATTAAAGCAGTGGTTAAGTCTGAAATATGTGTAGGTATCTGCTTCGCGATGTTTTACATCTCTTAACTATCTTTTCTCTGTACCTATCTAACGACACTACTTCAAAATTACCAGTAGAAGTACAATTAATATTATTTTCTATTTATTAGTACACCTCAGCACCATCTATGATCGGACAATTATATTTCTACTAATAGTCTGTAGATACCTATATATATATTTCTAAGCAATCACATCTATAAATAGTTCAATAATTGCAAGAGTACATAGATCCTATCGATTAAAACAATCTGGTAGATATTCTTTACCGAAATAATATATAAATTTCAATTCAAATTTTGAAGTAAAGAACCGAAAAATAACAGACTTCATTCTACTTTCAAAGGATAATCTTGAGCTATTACGCAGTAGAGGGCGGTGTTCAAGTAGGAACTAGCAGAAATACCTTACAAATTTAAATTCTACCAAAGAATACATATACCTATAGTGGTATATTCTTTGATTCTAAAATAATCTCAATGGGAAGAGATAATTCTTTATGAATTATTCAGATTAGATGGGCATTAACAGCTAGTGAAGGATGTTTTTGAGATTAAAATTCCGTTTAAGTTTCACTCACGCGTCACTCCACGCGGCTTCATTTTTAGAAGAAGATTAGTTTCCGATATACAGGGTTATAAAATTTTATTTTCATTTAGATTTGTTTTTAAATAATTCAAAAATAATAATATCATTATCATTATTATCTTGAGATGCTTGTTATTTATTCCGAAGGAATTGTATCACCCAACACACGTGAATGACAATCGGCGTTGCAGGATTGCTCACAAATTTCTTCAAATGAATCAGGATAGCTTAGGTTGCCAGCGTGTTGCACTAATCTGGGTCGCTGCTGTCTCATTGCCATTTCCACTCCGCGCGTCATATAAGGAGTTTCATAATGAGTTTCGCTGAATTTTGGTGCTTGCCCCTTTCTGCGCATTGGTGTTGAGTGTGTTCTTGCCGGCAATTGGGGTGAACCATGCGAACTGTCAGCCTGTGAATAATATTATGAATAGTAATAATACAGGTTCAAGCTTTCTTAGCATTAATTATTATTAACCTTATAATATGATATATACACTATGAAAGAAAGATAAGCTCATGCACATGTGACGTCAGACCGTGACAAAACGTCCATAAAACGCATGCTGCAAAAGAGAGTCTCATATTTTGTGCTGGCTTATATTCACATTTATTTATATGTTTGTAATGACATGTAGGTATACTAATGAAAAGGTTGTTCAAATTTCAATTCAATGAATTTTGGAAAATTTACCTTTTCGCTGGCTATAGGTCATCGGGATTTTTTAATTATAGATATTTTTGCATGAAACAAAAAAATCCCGATGGCCTGTAGTCAGCGGAAAGGTAAATTTTTCAAAATTCATTGAATTGAAATTTTAACAACCTTTTCATTGGTATACCTACATCTCATTACATAAAATTGTCATAGCCTTGCGGTTAGAGGTTTTTGTTTTGGCTGTTGAATATAAAGCAGACAGGGTTCGAGTCCACTTCAGGGCAGATTTTTTTTTTCGCCTATTTCTTTTCAATAATTATACTATATATTTTTTTAATCAGGGTCTATATTAAGATCTCCAGAAAATGTACAATTACATCAAATTTATATTGAGTGTTCATGTTTTATCAATATTTGTTATTTTTATTTATTAATTTTTATTTTTTTACCTGTGTATTTTATGAAAAAATGCTTTGAACAAAAGTTGTAGGTACTGATTATATCTGTAATCTAAAATTATTTTTAATAATATTTAAACTACGGCTCTTTTGTGATAATTTTTTTAAATGTT
This sequence comes from Crioceris asparagi, assembly GCA_958507055.1. NCBI lineage: Eukaryota > Metazoa > Arthropoda > Insecta > Coleoptera > Chrysomelidae > Crioceris > Crioceris asparagi. The sequence goes on from OY293830.1 coordinate 2,046,388, forward strand.
TGAATGGTCGCCATTTTGAAACTACTTACCCGATATTGCCCAATAACGAACTCGACCGAGATATTTGAGGGATTGATTTTTGTAGCAAATTTGAACTTGATACCTTCAAAACTGCGACCTCTATCGTGTTAACAAATTTCGTAATATCCCATATATATATATATATATATATATATATATATATATATATATATATATATATATATATATATATATATATATATATATATATATATATCTTCCTATCAATAGAGCGTCCGTACATTGACGAATTGCATTTAATAGAGCGTCCGTGGTAATTGAGCGTCCGTATACGGACGCTCTATTACACATCAGTGTAATTCTGGTCAAGATGATCATCTTAACCGATGGAACAAAAATTGGAAGGACGCTCCATGCACGTCCCAAAAGATTTTTGATTGATATTCGAATATAATTAGTTCGATATATCTGGCGCAGCGCGGCGCTAAAATATTCATTTTGAATACGTTAACTTTCATTCCATCGCGTATTGGGCGTCCGGCAATCTGACAACATCGAAACACATGAATTTCATTTCAATGACTTTTACACTCATATAGGTTCTTCTGATATATATTCGAAGCACTTATAAATTATTCGTTTGTGATCATGTGGATAAACCTGGTGCCATTCGAATTCGAATTCGAATTCGAATAGAAGAAAAAATCGCTCTAGATAAAAATCATTCTTTGAATTTTTTTTATTTATACTATATATTTAATTTTTTTTTAAATCATTATTCAATATATTGGGAACAAAGTGAACTAACAATACGAACAATATTGACGTAACTGACAGACGTTTCATTTAAATTGGAGGACATAAACTCTATCGTATCGTATTCCGCGAGGATATAGACTAATAAGTCATATTCGACAAATTTGTATTCATGGTGGCATTTATACTAAGACCAATTTAGATTTCCATAACATTTGTGTAAAAGATCTTTGCGCGAAGATAGATGCAGAATTAACACAGCTTAAATATATGAAAATTAGTTTTTGTTGTGCCTACAGATCACCGGATGGTGATAGTAATTTTTTTTAATATTATCTGCACAGAATATTATCAGAAAAAAACTCCAATAATAAGGTACAGGCTGTCGGTGACTTTCAATTATAGCTTTAAGACTTAAAACCAGTGACAATAAATTAACTGAATGCAAACATATTTTTTATCACATGATATGCTAGAAAAAGTTTTTGTTGACACCAGCGGATAACTAAATCTAGAGAAACTAGAGTCGATAATCTGTTCACAAATTTAGATGATAACATTTTCATTCTTGAAGTCATAGAGCCGCACTTGCCCGACCATAAAGGAAATTTTATCATGTGTCGACCAATGTCAAAAAAATCTATCAGGTTTCACAGCTGCATTAGATGAAATGATCTGAAATATATGCCATTTAGATCCAGAAACAAAAGCTGCTCATTTAGTTTACTCTGTCAGATCTTTAAACATCTCGTTTTCCATAAAAAAGTTATGTATCCCTGAAAATAACTTTAAAATGTTGAGATTTCTACGTCCCTAAAGCTGGCTGAGCAAAGTGAGTAGAATCAAAAATACAAATTTGTTGTAGAGCTAATTAAATGCTGTGTTCCGAAATTAATTGCTCTTATAGTTTTTTTTTTTTGAAAATGGCTGCTTTGCTAGCTTTAGACTAAAGCTAGCACAGCAACCTTTGAAAACTTACTTTTTTAGAACTTCTTTTATAGTGCTTTTAGGCTTAATCAATTGTTAATTAAGTGCTGTATTCCGAAATTATTTATTCTTATTTATAGTTTTTCGGAAAATGGTTGCTTTTAAAAATCTATTATTTCGGGATAATCTTATTTGGTCCTTGTAGAGCTAATTAAGTGCTAATTAACTGCTGTATTCCGAAATTAATTGCTCTGATATTAAAAAAATTGCTGCTTTGCTAGCTTTAGATCTAAAGCTAGCAGAGTAACCTTTGAAAATCATAATTTTTCATAACTTTTGTTTTAGCGATTGTAGGGCTTATTAAGTGCGGTACTCCGAAATTAATTGCTCTAATATTTTTTTGAGAGAGAACGTTCTTTTAAGACAAATAAAAATGTCAATTTATCTATTGTGGGGATATTTATAGCTTTAAAGGTACACCGGGCAACTTGAAAGTACTTAATTTTATGTAATCCATTTTTAATTCCACTTTAAAATTGAGATTTTAATGGTTTTGAGTTTATTATCTCTCCCAATGAAGAAATGTACAATTCTGATACTAAAAAGCTAAGGGATAAAACTTAATTTTTGTAGGACCAGACGGTTTTCGATTGCTAACCGTATATGTTCCTATGACTGTAAGATAGGTTTGCCGGTGGATAAGTTCATTACTAACCAAGTCGGTAAGTACTTTTCTTACGAATATAATTGTATTGGCCGAAATATTATAGAAATTATAGAAATTAATTTCGGAATACAGCACTTGATTAAATAACATAGGAAATATGTATATTTTATTGATTTTTTATAAAAAATACCTCAAATAATGCTTACCGATATAGTTTATATATCGGGTGTATAGATTATATGTTTTTGCTCTGATAGCGACAATCTCTGCCATTTTCTAAAAACTATAAGAGCCGATAATTTCGGAATGCAGCATTTAATTAGCAATTAATTAGCTCTACAAGCACGAAAAAAGTATTTGTCTAAAAAGTGTTTCTTGAAGCAAATCAGTCATTTTCCGAAAACTTTAAGAACAATTGAGTTTGGAATACAGCACTTAATTAGCCCTATAAACACTAAAAGACGTTCTTGAAAAGTTGATTTTTAAAGGCTGCTCTGTTAGACTTAGATCTAAAGCTAGCAAAGCAGCTATTTAGAAAAAACTATAAGAGCAATTAATTTCGGAATAAAGCAAATAATTAGCACTACAAGCATCAACCACAATTTTCTAGAAAAACATATTTTTTAAAAACAAAGCATACATTTTCCTAAGAACCATAAGAGCAATTAATGTCGGAATACAGCACTTAATTAGACCTTAAGCACTAAAAAAGAAGTTCTCAGTGAATATTTTTAAAGATTGCTCAGCTAGCTTTAGATCTAAAGCTAGCAAAGCAGCCATTAAAAAAATGTAAGACCAATTAATTTCGGAATACAGCAATTAATTAGCACTTTATTTGGTCTACAAGCACCAAATAAAATTTTCTCGGAAAAGTTGATTTTTTAAAGCAAAGCAGCCATTTTCCAAAAACCATATGAGTAATTAATTTCTGAATAAAGCATTTAATTAGAACTTAATTAGCCTTATAAACACAAAAAAATAAGTACTCAAAAAAATATTTTTAAATGTTGCTCTGTAAGCGTTAGATTTACAGCTAGCAAAGCAGCCATTAAAAAAAACTATAAGAGCAATTCATTTCGGTATACAGCAGTTAATTAGCAATTAATTAGCTCTGCAAGCACCAAATTTGTAATTTTAATTCCGCTCACTTTGCTCTGCTAGCTTCAAGGACGAGACAATTCTCCTGATATTAAAAATCTTAAGTCACAACTAACCCAGGTTCATACTATTGCCGAAGTGACCAGGACGCTCGATAGCTTCGATTTACTTAACATTAACAAATCGAAAAAGTGGAGTTTAATAATAAGATAATATCTGAATCAAAAATGAGCAAAAGTCGGTCTGGGGAATATTAAATACAAATTTAGGTAAAACTAATAACCTAAGGAATGAGAGCAATTTATCCGCTGAGGACTTTGCCAACTCTTTTGAACATTGCATAAACAATTTAGTGCAAAATTCTGCGAACTATATTGCAAATCCCTTCGATTCTTGCATGCAAAAAATAGCAATAAACCATTTGACTTCTTACATACATCCAACAAGTTAATCAGAAATATTGAACATTGTTCATAAACTGAAAAATTCTAGAGCCGCAGATAAATAAAAATGTAGTGATTTCTTTACCGAATCTATTTAATCTTCGTATGAGTACATGTATTTTTCCAGATACTCTCAAGTTATACCTATCTATAAAAACAGAAATACTCTCAGGTAACTGAAGCTGAATGTAGATAAAGATTATCTAAGAATGGCATATTTTGTTATGTTTCATAGCATAATAGTGACCGTATGCCTTGATAATCTGGAGAAACTCATGTCACAGCCCCAAAATATGCATTGCGCAAAAAAAATCATTCGAATAATAACATCCAGCAAATATGATGATCACTGTGAGCCATTGTTAGAAAAATTGAACATCCTGCAATTACCATGTTGCTGCATTTTGCAGTGCCTGCTTCATATAAAAAACATGCCAAAGAATCCAGCACAATTATGTTTACTCTTATAATACAAGAGAAAAAAAACTATATCTGTCCTCCATTATTCAGACATAGACCCATAATTCCTATAAATTTCTGGGCATGAAATTGAATAATGCTCTGCCAAAATATTCAAAGATAATAATATGTCTTGTGCATCACTCAAAATTAAGATCCGTAAATATTTAACACAACATCGTTTTAACTTCTTAGATGATTATCTGGAACATGTTGTAAGTACATTTATGTAGGTAATCCTTTTTTACCCTTTTTTCTAGATTGTTATTACTATTATTTTCTTTTTTTAACATGTTCATAATCCTTGTCTTGAATTAAGTTATATGTACTTTGTCACTTGTATGTTTATTATGTCTTCATCTGAAGCGTATTTTAATTTATTTTATTTGGTGTGATCTATATCACTATCCAGGACAAAAGTATACATGCCTAATTGTTTACATGAAATAAATATTTCTATTTCTATTTGATGTTGGAGACATAAATAATGACAAAAATGAAAATTACTTTACATTTTAAAATCATTAGCATCTACAATTCCATTTTGTATAAATTGAATTATAGAATATATGACAATTGAGTAATTATAATAAAGTTTAAGGAACAAAAAGTCAGATGAAATACTATTCGGAGAAACAACCAATGCTAGGCAGTCGCTGGTAGTTTCAAAATACGAGAAATATATTTAAAATCACATTTCATCATCCCATTCCACTGCACATTTGGCAATAGCGCCGGACGCTGTATTTACGGTAAATGAAATAAATATACATCGTATGGACGCTCTATTGTTTGTAAGATTGAAATTATTATATACATTGGACGCCCAAACGGCTTAAGAATGAACGGAGCTCACATTGATGGCGAAGTGAAATATATACGGCAAGGACGCTTCATTACTGTTTTTTGAAAGGACGCCAGAATGATACCGAGATGTATATATATATATATATATATATATATATATAAACTTTTGAACCAAATGTTTTTTTGGACTAACTTGAACTATGAAATGTTACTGAATTACATAGTTGTTGTTTTTGGAAAAAATATATAAATGAAATCTTACCGCAACATGATGACCTGCATCGAGTTCAGCAGACGCAAAAAAATGCGAGGGTCCTAGATCTGCTCCGGCGCACATTGATATATCTGAAGAATAATATTCATTCCCACGCCACATTGTTTCATCCAAACCAAGTGCACGGGTCAGGTATGACTTGAGTTCAATCATTTTGAGTTCTCTTTCTTGAGGTGATATTTCAACTAGGTCAAATTTCTCAGTATAATAAGAAAATAAAAAGTGTTATATCGGTGGTTATGAGATGTTGTCCTTGAAATTCTAGATTTTATACTAGCCGACCTTGTCCACGAAAAATTCATGGAAGAAGCAAACGAACTAGGTATACAGCAATGAATAAGGGGAAGAAAGGATGGAGGATAATGCATTTTGACGGTTGACCCCGTGATGGTTCTTGCATTTGCCGTCTTAGATTACCAGTGATGTATTATACAACGATTCGTCATTAAGAAAAAATGTATGATATACCTATCTACATTATATTTTCATGTATCTAAGGAATGTCATATTAAATGATTTTTATTGTGCTTATATGAAAAACTGCAATTTTTGTGAAATAAAACATAACGAATATGGTCAGTTGTAGAGCCTGTGGCTGTTCTAAGACTAAAAATCTGGTGTGTCCACTCACGCGAGTTTCCTACCGCTCGCAGGCAAATTCCTGTGAATGAAATAATTTACACTAATACAATACTTACATAGCGACGATAATAGCGGTAGTAAAGTAAAAATCATCTGGTTAAATCGTGCTACCACTCATTTCTTTCAGCATGTCAAGACAAACAATAATGGTCATTTAACATTTTTTCACAAGATGAAACGTTTAGCCAGAATCTGAAGAAATATGTGGAAAATACGGAATTTTATTCAAGCATAACTTTTGTCTGTGCTTTTTCTCAGAGATGGCGCAATATATGGGTGGTAAAGGGCTCTCAGAAGAATACTTTAGGCAAGTTTAATCAAAATCCTTAGCGCTGTTTTCGCGCTATAGTCTGGAGCAAATCACGTTTTTTGGCTATAGCCAACATCCAGCGTATACAGGTTTCTCATTCAGTGCCACCGGCGAGTGATATTGGTACCAAACAAAATAAAAAAGGAAGCAACAAAATGCACCGATTCGTTCCCGAGATAATGCTGTCATAGACAGACAGACAGACGGACAGACAGACAGACCAATGACTGAAAATAGGTTTATTATTTATTAGATTAGAAAAGTCTGAAACGTCGACATTTGTAAAAATCTCGATACGGAAAATTTCAGACGATTACAATACTTTCCTTATACAGCTACTATATAGTAGCGTAGGAAAGTAAAAAATCCCGATGGCCTGTAGCCAGCGGAAAGGTTAATTTCTCAAAATTCATTGAATTGAAATTTGAATAACCTTTTTCATTGGTATAACTACATGTTATTATCTAATATTGCCATATGTGTCATAGCCTTGCGGTCAGAGGTTTTTGTTTTGGCTATTGAATATAAAGCAGACAGGGTTCGCGTTCCACTTCAACGCTGAATTTTTTTTTCGCCTATTTCTTTTCAATAAATATACTATATATTTTTTTAATCAGGGTCTATATTAAGATCTCCAGAAAATGTACAAATACAAAATTATTTTTGATGATATTTACACTACGGCTCTTTTTTGACAATTTTTTAAATGTTTGAACGGTCGCCATTTCGAAACTACTTAACCGATATTGCTCAATAACAAACTTGTAGCAAATTTGAACTTGATACCTCTAAAACTGCGACCTCTATGGTGTTAACAAATTTCGTAATATCCCATATATATATATATATATATATATATATATATATATATATATATATATATATATATATATATATATATATATATATATATATATATATATATATATATATAAACTTTTGAACCAAATATTTTTTTGGACTAACTTATAGACATATAACAACATGCCGTTGAAATTTTTTCGAAATTCAAAAGTGTGAACGATCGCAATAAGTACATTTCTTTAAGAAATTTACCTAAAAATGTTGATGCTATATTTTCTATACCTACGCCCATGATATATCAATGTCACTGTTTACAATTTTATTGGAAATGAGATTTTTGATTTATTATCATCAAAAAGTGAAAAACAGTCCAAAGAATGGCAAAGTACTTTCCGGTAAAATGTTATTCCAACTTCTGTATTTTTTTACTTTCCTACGCTACTATAGTATCTAGCAGTCTAAGGAAAGTATTGTAATCGTGTGAAATTTTCGGTATCGAGATTTTTACAAATGTTGAGGTTTCAGACTTTTCTAAGACTAATAGACATATTTTCAGCCATTGGTATGTCTGTCTGTCTGTATGTCTGTCCGTCTGTCTGTCCGTCTGTCTGTGACAGCATTATCTCGGGAACGGATCTGTGTATTTTGTTGCTTTCTTTTTTATTTTGTTTGGTACCAATATCACTCACCGATGGCACTGAATGAGAATCCTGTATACACTGGGTGTTGAGCTATAGCCAAAAAACGTGATTTGCTCAAGACTATAGCGCGAAAACGGCATTTTTACGCATATTTTTCCTAATTATGAAGAATGTTGATGTTTAATAAAACGCAAGGATGATTATAAACTCTTTGGGATTGAAAAGATACTTCCAATTTTCAAATTTTTTCATTATTTCTTAACAAATCATTAAAAATAACTTCTTTCGTCTGAATTTTATTAAAAGTCATGCTAAACTAAATTGTAACCAAGACCAAAAAATACGCAAGCCTTAGAAATGTTTCTCAATATGTTGTTCAATTTAGCGACTAACGTTAAATTTAGCGCCTGGTTTTGGCTCACAGAATTATAATTAACATTATAGATTTTATTGAAGCTCTAAAATGACGCTTACAGAATAGCTACTCAGGTTAAAGGTAAGTTATTTTATTTTAAGGGGTCTTAAAAATGAACATTTTGTTACGGAATAGCCTTTAGTATTTTCTAAAATATGATCTACATTTTTTTATAGCAACTCACATCTATGTTCGCCAGATTCTGTTTTCCAATTGTCCACAGCAGTATGGGCAGTCTTCATAAATTCCATAAGATCCCTCCAAAAATCACCCAACATACAATCTCCGGCTGACGACAGGTGCATACGATAATCTTCACTGGATGACATTTTGAATAATTACGAAGAATTTTGCTCAGAATTCGATATTCTCTCAAATTGAAAATTAAATCAAAATGACGTTTGGATAAACGAACGAAAAAAAATCATAATATGCCGTGCGTTGCTATCGCGATTTTGAGGTCAGTTTGTCAAAATTACCCAATATAACTATATAGGGTGTCTACAACAAGTTCATATGCTCTTTATTCTATAAATTACGCAAACATACAACCGAATTGTATCCCTCTTCCTTTTTTTTTAAGTTGGTCAATAAAAAAGTTGCTGTTCACTTGTGTATATGTCTTTTAGGACTGAACAAATATAATATACTAGCTGTTTTACCCGGAACTTCCTCGGCAAGCACTGCCGTATATTGTGCTACGAAAACATAAAATCAATAAAATTCTTCAGTATGGAACCCTTCTATGAGACCTACTCGCACGTAGAACCAGTCCGAACACCGATCTAGATCAATCCACAGGTATGCACCAAGAGTGAACAGCATGATAATTTTTCCAACATAGGTCTTAAGGATTTTCCGGTATGGAACCCTCCACCTTCAAATTCCAGTAGCACTGACAGACTCTCACAAAACAGTCCAGTGACATACTACACATCTTTTTTGTATTTTCATTGCACCAACTAATAAGTCAGTTATATTTTTTTAAATAGTCATTTATTTATTATATAAGGGAAGTATTGGATTTTGGCTCAAGGTTGCGTTATCGAACGACGCGAGGCGGACGGAGACAAAAAAATCCAGAGCTAAAATCTAACATTCTTCCGGTGTATAATAGATACACTATCTGTTCTCTGACGCGTAGAACGATGATTTATTTTTGAAAAAATATTACAATATATTAAATTCGGAAAATCATCGAAGTGAAATTTGAGGTTTTACTTATAGCGACAATTACCTAGACCTGCGTTGCTAAAGAAAAATTTAAAGTAATCAAATATCTGTCAATTTAATTCTGTGATTGATTTAAAAATTGCGAACGGTGTGTTTGTTTGTGAAAAATGTCTGATTTCGAGTTTTCTTTCGACTGAGTAAAACATAACTTAATATTTATTCAACAATTTCTGGAAAAAACAGAAAATTAAGTAATCCGTAATTATTAACAAAAAAAGTTGGCTCTTTTCCCATGGGAAATTTTTAATAAAATGTGATGATATGTCAAAAGAGATAAAAAGTCAAATCTTTTACCTATCACAGAAAAACATTTTTTTATTTGCCTCTACTCTTTGAAAATGTCAAACAACATATTGTGGTTGGATTAATTTTATTCATTAATGGGGAGCATAGTTTCTATAGCAAGTTCTTTAACGGCACATCTCTGATGATTGGATGGAAAGACAGAGTTCAATGATTGGAAGGCACTTGAAGTTAATATCCCCCTCCACCGGCCGCCTGCTGAAAATGAAAGAGTATAACTTATTTATTTATTCATTTATTATTATCAACGGGCAAATGCCCTCTTATAGTATAATAGAATACGTAATTTGAAATCAACAATTTAAATTTAAGTATAAAAACAGCTTATATTTTAATTTATGATCGCTCAGATTAAGGTTTGTACATTGCATTCCATTTTGGTTGAGACAGCCAGGTATCTCGGTTGCTGTTGGAGATAGAACCTTGCAGTTTTCGCGATCCTGTATCACTTTTTTGTGAAACTCAAGATGGCCTGAACATATTTTCCCTAACTTCTTTCTGTCAGGTTACAGGGCTTTTTTGAGAATTTACACAGTTTTGGACTCCTCACAGATCTACGAAGTTTCTCAGCGATAATGTCAAATTGAAAACTTAATCCCATAGAGAATTTTATGTAGAAACCAGTGGCGCACGCTTTTTTTTCGGGGAAAGGTGATGGATATACGACTCAAAGTTACAATTTCTTTCAATCGAATACCCTGTATTTTATTATCTCATTAAATTCCTTAATCTCTTTCCTTCAAAATAATATATAATATATGAATATATAAAGTCTTGAAAAATTCTTCAAAATCAATATAATATTGAATTTTAATAGTGGGCTATGGTTTCTTCATACAAAAAAGGTTCCAATTGACGGAATATTACTTGTGAATTTTCTATAAAAGAAACTAAAACAATATTAACGCTAATTCACTAACAAAACACAAAACTTATTAACTGAATTGTTCAATTTAATTATCATGACAGAAAATTTGTTGATTCCTCCACAATCACTTGATAAAACAATGCTTCAAAATATTTGTATCCTCTGTGACCTACTGTGAAAAAATCACAAATAATAATCCCTGTAGTAAGACTTTGAAATCCATGGTACTATTAAAATTCAATGTGTTAGTAATTTTACAGCATTTTAGAAAACTTTATGTTTATATAATATTATGAGCAACGACAGAGGAAGCTTTCTAGAATTTACAAAGACGACCCATAATATTTTAAATGCACTAAGAGGTATTGAGAAAATGAGTCAATTATGTGTTAGAGAAAATGGACATCAAATTCAACAATTCAATAAATAAGTTTTGTGTTTTGTTAGTGAATTAACGTTGGTATTGGTTTTATTTCTTTCATGGAAAATTCACATTGAGTTACGGTTTTCGAGTTACAGCAGTAAAGTTTGAAATATGTATATTTGCGCCGCGATGTTTTGAGATCTCTGAATAATAAATAACAAGTACAAGCTAAACCTACCTATAACTTTTTGGGTATTAGTGAACGTTCAACAATTTTCAGGACTAATGTTACACTCAAAAATTTGAGATAAATATTTCTTACAAAAAATTGGACCGACTTTATTAGATGTTGCACTGAAAAAAACAAAATAATATTAATTCTATTGGTGCTGGTAATTTTGAAGTTGTGTGCCGTTGTAGTTTGTTGTTGTAGGCACCAACTCCAAAAGAACCAGCAAAAGTTTATTTTTCCAAACTTTAGAAAAATTATATCAAATAAATTTTGGTTTGCAAAGTAGAGAATGTTACAAGACGTAAATAAGCGAAACTAAATTAATTAAAGGAAAATACCGTGATTCTGATTTCTGAGAACAAACTTGCTAAATTTGACAGCTAAGATGCCTTCGATCAAGTTACGAACCCCGAACGGAGAGAGTATACTACAATTCGACTGTCTGCTTTTTTTGGTTTGTTGGCGCGTTGTATATAGTAAACGTTACTCCGATTTCCGAAAAGAAACCTAAAGAACCAGCACCAACAGAATTAATATTATATATAAAGTTTCATAAGAATTGTTAAAGCCATTTTCGCGCTAAAATCTTAAGCAAACAAATGTTATGCTGTTGCAAGAATGGTGGCCATCTTGAGCCACAGGCGAGCGATATCGATATCCTACAAAACAAAATTGAAATCAACGAAATCAGTTAATCCATTCTCCAAACAATCTTGGCTTAAATGGATATTATAATCAATGGAAAATGCAGTTTATGATAGATCATTTGACATTTCGACAGACAATTCAATCAAATGGTGGGACAAAAAAGAAAACTAGGCACATCTCACCTGCAATTCTTCAAGTTGCCTTGCTTGTTGTCTCATACTTCTATTGAGTTGACTGATATGCGCTGATCGCTGTTCAGGTGACATATTTCGCACTACACACAACATTTTATAAAATAAATATATTAGTTAGTATTCGACCAAATCGACCAATCTAACATTAATATATATATATATAATATAATCTAATTCCTCCTACCCTTCTTTTTCCTGTGGTGCTCCATCACTTTGTAAGCATTGTTCATAAAGATGATGAGGCTGTCGAAGAATTCCGCATAAACATCACCGCCACGATGTCTTGAAGGTCCTGAGAGTCGGCCAGGACAGCTTGCATTTGCCATTTTTATATAACGAGGAATTTTGTTGAACGTTAATGGAAAAGGCTTAAATGACAAACCAAACAACAACAAAAAAAAAAGAAGTTGATTGACATCTGAATCAACGTAACCATAACAGTTTCAAAAGGAAGATACGTAAAGGGTGTTCCTAAAAATATTATTATCTAGCTGTTTTACCCGGCGCTTGCCGAGCAAAGACTTTGGTACGAAAACACAAAATAATAAAAATTCTTGGGGATGGAGCCCTTCCACCTCAGAGTTCTACTCGCAACCCGGATACTTCAACAGATATGCACCAAAAGATGACAGCATGCGAATTTCTCCCTACATATGTCTTAGGGATTTCCGGTATGGAAGCTTGCACCTTTAAGTTCCAGTCGCACAGACAGACTCTCACAAAACAGTCCATTGACATAGTATACATAAATACAGCGAAAAATCCACCATAGAGCCATAGAGCTCAGAGATACTTCTTTGGGAATTACCGATATGGAACCCTCAACCTAGGAGGCCTAGACACACATAAAATATAGGCTGTCACCCGCGCAAATAAAAAAAAATTCAATAACTTTTTTTTATCGAAATCGGATAAGTAGTTTTCGAGATTTTTGTGGTCATACGAAAAGTCATTAATCGGAATGTCTTAAGGATTTTCCGGTATGGAACCCTCCACCTTAAAATTCCGGTCCTACTGACAGACTCTCACAAAACAGTCCAGTGATACACTATACATAAATATATAACGAAAAAACGACAAAAATTCAGCCATAGAGATCAGTGATACTTCTTTGAGTTTTACAGGTGTGGAACCCTCCAGTCACACTTATTACCAGATCATTCTAGTAATATTCTACATACATACATGGTAAAAAGACCATCAAAATCCAGCCATAGAGTTCAGAAATATACAATAGACTTTCAGGTACGGCACATGGAGTCCCACGGGCACTGAAATTATGACAGTGTTTTACTTAAGATCTGATAAATAGGTGTGCAAAATTTGGTTGGGATAAACTCGAATAGTGTAAGAGCCAATACGGCACGTCCTTTTAAAGTGTTACAAAGTAATATTTAGAAAACTGATGATTTAAGAAGCAAAAACCACCCTGTATATATATAGATTGATCAAACATTTTCCTAAGGTTTTATATCTACAGATTGTCTGGAAAATATATTGATAAATTGAATAGCAAACTCCTTCGATATAGTTTAATTGGCGGAGGACTTTGAAAATTGACTTAAATTTGTGTTTTTTAATTACTCAACAATACCAGAATAACCAGAATCAACGCGTTTATTTACCATATATCATCGAAAATAATAAACAACAATGTTCATATGTTAATAATTATCCAAAGCTGTGGGCTTCACAATCGGAATTCTCACAATCATTGTCGGTACAACTTTCCTCGCCATTTTGTATTTGATATTGTCCAAGATTTGCTGCATCTTGAAATCGGTCATAGTTTTCATTAGTTCTGCATATTGTGATACCTGAAACAGTTGCCACAACAACAGATTAGAGGAGCTGTTGTATTATTGATGATTCATCACAGTACCTTGTACTGAAAGAATGGTTTGTCCAAGAGCACTGGGTCGAGGTTGGAAGCCTGTAAATGCTGAAAGTCATCCAGATTAAGACAGAAACAGCGGATTTTGTTGAGTAGGATTTGTTTACCTTGAGGAGCTAGCATCTGAGCTAATGGGTTTCGTTGTGGAAGATATCCTGGAAGGTAAAATGATATATTTAAAATAATTATGTTTGAGGAATGAAGAAATATGAAATGGCCGTAACGAACGGAAGGTAATGCAAGCAAGTCTTGAATAGATGAAGAACAAAAACTCTAAAGGGCATGATTATTAATGTTTCAAATACTTCAAAGTGTGCCCCTTGAGCACAGAAGAACATTTTTGTATCAATTGCTTTTGATGCTCATCATGATACGATCATCACTTACTTCAAGAAGTATTTTGTAGGATTCCGTCAGATTTAGAGCATTAACTATTTAACTTTTATTGTTTCTATATTACACGTTCTTAAATAGAATCTGAAAGAAAGATTTATGAAGTAACGATTCTCACTGAAAAGAACATTGAACTATCTATCTTTGTAGAGTTTTCTCAGCATTGTACGTCCATTGCTCTTCATTCAAGAAAAGCTGCCATACAACAACAAAAAACGCATTACTTTCCGCAAATGACGCTTCACATAAGCTATCTTGGGAAGTTGTGAAATAAGCTCCTTGAATAAATTGTGATTTTACCTTGTGGACCAGTCGCCGTTGGAATTCTACTTCTACAAATGATGTTCTGATCTGCTGTTCTAGCAATTTGATTTCTATTTGTACTGTTGTACTGTTGTTCACTTCTCATAGATTGAGCTGTATTTGGTGTTTGTAATGCCGTACGTTGTGGAGTTCTTGGAGATTGGTAGAGGCATTCGACGTAATTTTGTGGATATTCTATATCAAAAGGAATATTTTCATTTAAATGAATAAATAGTGAATTACAAACATATTTTTTAATGAAAGCAGCAGCTGAACTTTACTAAGATGTTTTAGTTATACTAGCTGAACTATAGAGTTGAGAAATATTGGTAAATTAGTGAAATTCAAAGAAAGACCTGAATATTTTTAAGTAGGTACTTATATGAACTGAGGGTAAACTAAACTGAAAATAATGTATGGAAGATCTAAGAGTGACTTTATTAAGAGAATTAATGTACTGGAAGTTGAGATAGCCGACAATTTTGGAATATGGAAGATCAAATATCCATCAGACTTACGTGGTGTAGATGTTTGGGTATTATAAGCTTGGGATTGCTGTTGAGGAGGGATGTTGGTGCTCATAGAGGACTCGTACAAACCGTAAAAACTAAATTTGTGAAAGATAATGAATATTCAGTTTTTAGTATTAGCAGATCAAGATACTAATGTAAAAATGTTATGAAATTTGAGTTAAAATATTGCAAAATAGCAAGTATCTTGTGCATTATATTATAAAGGGTGCTTGATGAATTGACACACATAGAGAAACTCACAAACTCTTACATAAAATTCTATTTAAATGGATGTAATTACGTCATCAGCTAGAAAATTTTTGGTTACTGTTCTTTATTGACTTTTCACGTACATCCAATATTTAAAATAAATATAAAGTATTTTTTTTAGTTAACTCTTTAAGTTATATTTATTATGTTTGTGTTTATATAATCACAAGACAATCGCTAGATTCAATGAACAAATATTCTGAATGTGCCTCATCATCCAACGTTTAACAACAACAACTAACAATATCTATACCGAATGATTGAGCTAGGTAGGTATATCATCTTCTTTCTTTCAGTTAGATAAGTTATAAGTTGCTACCCTTGTCTTTCGATAGTACCTGGGTGGTTGTTGATTTTGTTCGCTAGGGCAGATACAAAGGCTCGCCTGGCTGGTACCAGGTGTTGCGTAATCTATAAATAAAAGAAAATCAAACAGAACATAGGATTTAAGTCAATGGTACAGGAAAACCTAGGCAAAAATCCTAAGTACGGAATTATTTATACACGAAGCCGACTTGCACTTAATCAATATTTAAATTAACAAGCTGTACTACAATTTTCAATGCAAACCTGACCAGTTTCAGTAATGTGTTCCACAATGAGAATGCAGTGTGGCCGGGTATAGGCAATGTATTTTAAATAATAATAATAATGATTTATTTTCCAAGAAATATGAATATTGGAAACAGGAAAAATAAAATAATAATAACAATATTATAAATAATAATAATATAAAATCATAAATATTAGAATAAGCAAAGAAATAAGAAAAAAAATTTTAAAGCTATATAAACATTAATTATTTTATTACATTATTAATAAATATTTTTTAAAACTATTTTTGAATATTGTTTTCCCAGTTTTTTTTTAATTTTTTTAATTTGGTAAATCATTATATGTATACTTTTATGCCGCTATAAAGAATTGATTGTTTGCCAATTATATAAAAAAAATATTAATAAAATATTCTAGTTAAATGATTGTGTTGATATAGTAAATTAAAAAACTAAATTTGTATGTTTTCAATTATTTACGACAGGATGAATGACTATACAAATTCTAATTTTATATAATGAACAAATATCAAATAATGTCCTGGGTTTATGTAAATTAACTGTGAGTTTTTTGTAATACAGTTTGAATATGCACTTTATAATTTTATTGGGAAGTATTTTCAAAGGTTTCAGAAAAGATTTAGTTGCTCAGCCCCAAACTGAAATTAAATATTGAAGCTTTGAATATACTAATGAAAATTATATTAATTTCTGGTATTTTAAAGGTAAATCAATTCTTATTTTAAATAGAATTCCAATTATTGGAGCTATCTGTTTCCTCAATTTTTCAATGTGTTTGGACCATGATAGATTTTCATCTATGATGTATTTTTCCTGACCATAGAAGTGAAAGATCATTTTTGATAATTTAGTGTTTAGCTTTTAATTGGAGATTTCCAACTTACCAACGAATTTATATACATGAGAGAAATAACTGGTCCCGGGATAGACCCTTGTGGAACACCACATAATACGGTTTTTTTGGTTGAACCAGATACTTATCCCATGTATACAAACTGTTTCTATTAGATAAATAATTTTGAAACCATTTGCGCACACAGTGTTGCTGTTCTTCAACTTCACAAGAAATATTTTTTTGTAATTTTGAAATTCATGATTTATTATTTCTGACAACTGAACACAAGATTGTTGTGATAAAAATTAAATCCCCTAGTGGCGAAATTTGCCTGAGACCGGACCTGATGGTTGCTCGAACGATGCGCTCCATAAGACTGCACACTGCATTCTCAGTTTAAAAGGCACTTTAATTATTTAAACGTCTATTTCGATATATTCGTACGAAAAATTCGTCGTAAATAGGCACGCTCTGGAAAATCATTTTATTACTCGACTCAAAGGTTTATAAATTGGGTATTTGTCAACATTTAAATCTCTTAAAATCGTACCCATTAAAATAACTTTCTACACGGAAGTTAATTTAAATCGATATAAAGTTCAAAATGTTCGGATAGTCTTTGTATAAATCTGTTGAATCTATAGCATTATTCATATTAATATTAAATATTTTACCTGTATTTCTGTAAGGACCTTGACCCACTGGTGTACGGTAGTCTGCAGAATTATTTGCCGGAGTCGCTAAAAATATTGGAATATATTTTGTTTAAATTAGACTTGTAATCTTGTGTCTTCACTGGAGGATAATTCGTGAAAGATGCCTAATTGATGCCAGACTATGATGACTGAGTGAGTGATGGAATGACTGGCTAACAGCCGGTTTCAAAAAATTGTTAAATTTGACAGGCCGTCAAAGCTTCCTCACGTTTCACAAACAAAAATTAAGTTCTCATTATCTAAGAACCCGTTAACGAAGCGTTAACAATGTGACAGTCGGGCAACAGTGCACAATCACGGAAAAGTTACTGAAGAAGTATCATAGAGTACAGACTAAGCAGAGTTTCTGTTCTGTGGTAGTACAAGTGACAAGTGTCATAGCTAGGTTAAATACGTAGTGTTTTGTTATGTTATCTAGAAAATATCTATCAATTATCATTTTCCTCATCGTCTGTGAAGGAGGACAGGGACGTCAAAGATGAGGAAGACATTCTACAAAATTCGACTGTTTTCTCTCAAAACTTTTATATAACTTATATAATATAACTGCAAAATACTAGTATGTAAAGAAACACAGTGGACTCAATGAATATAAATAAAAACCTATCTAAATGAATTCTTAATCACTGCTTGTCGACTGATTAATCTGACAGAAGTTTGACGGATCGTTAACAAACCGTTAGAGCTTTGTGAAACCGAAAAATTTGTTAACAGAGGTTTAATGGGTCGTTAGAGTCGTCAATTGTTAATGAATTGTTAGCGGATTGTTAACATTCAGTTATGAAACTCAAATTAAAGATAACGGACTGTTATCGGCTCATCAACGATGATGAGCTGTTAAGAGAGCTTTGTGAAACCGGCTGTTACAGTTTTAGTGATAAAAAAAAATAGTATATCCACATATACTGTAGATGAGTTCTTGAATTAATAAATGACACTTGACAAATGACGTGTAATGCTTAGCTGGATTTACAACGTTCCAAGATGGATGACGAATGACCATAGACATGTTTATGACATAATTGATAATAAATAATGTACCTGTATTTCTGTATGGACCTTGACCCACTGGAGCACGGTAATTTCCAGGAGTATTTGCAGGAGTGCCTAGGACATGTAAAAATATCGGAATACAGTTACAGCAGCTCTAAAGTCTCAAATATGTGTATTTCCGCGATGTTTTGACATTTCTGAATAAGTACAAGCAACGTATTATCTTCTCTCGTGAACATTGAATGATTTTGATGAATTATATTACACTCAAAAGTGTGAAATAGATATTTTTCACCAAAAATCGGACCGGCCATATAAGTTGGTGTGAAAAAAAAACAGATAACTTACGTGGCATACTAAATGCTGCATCAGATGCAGGATATGAGTAAGGATCAGCAGCACTGGGGGCTGGAGTAGCTATGAAAGCCAAAACAAAATTCTGTTAATATTTTAATGGTGCATTCAATATGGAAAATTATTTATTCTTACAAGGAGCTATAAATGCAGTATCAAGACCAGCAAATGAATAATCTTCATTATCAGGAGCTAGAATATGACAAAAAAGGAACTCTTATTATTGTGGCCATACAGCCGTATTTCTAATCCCCTTTTTGCTAGAAGATCTTGTTGAGTATATACCCATCTTAACAAGTTTAATGTAAACACCCTTTATATATATTCTGTTTAAAAATGTCATGTGTCAGTCTGTCTTTTGTTAGTTAGTTAAAAAAACAAATTGTTACATTGAGCTTTGTATATTTTGAAGAAAATATAAAAAAACTAATTTCGAAATCGGAATAAGTGTATAACTTCTTTTCTTCAAAGACTATATTTAAAAGGTTATGGGCCCAGAGTGCAGAGTGAAAACATTGTGTATTTGAGCGGATAGATTGAATAGACAGCTAAAAGGACAAGTTAGAAAACTGATTCGTTTTTAAGTTGTAATCGCGAAATTTAGAACAATGTCGAACGTGAGTCAATTCTCAGTGCCAATGTTGGAGGCCAATAACTACAATAATTGGGAGTTTAGAATGAAACTCATACTCAAAAGAGAGAGCTGCGTTGATGCCTTGAATGAGCCGCCAGACCTCGATAATGCAACAGAAGAGGTGAAGAATAAGTTCATCAAAGTCGATACAAAGGCACAGTCAATAATAGTCCAGGGAGTAAGCGACAAACATTTAGACTTGATTAAAGATTGCAATACTGCAAAAGCACAACTAGAAAAGCTAAAAAGTATATTTGTAAGAACAAGCTCTTTTACAAAACTGTCCCTGTGGAGAAAGTTAGTTAGTCTGAAGCATGGTGTGAACGAAAAAATGGAAGATCATTTTCTTAACTTCGAAACAATTATAAGGGAGTTAAAAGAACAAGGTTCAAGCATTGATGAGAGCGATCAAGTTTGTATTATGCTCTTATCACTACCATCAAAATATGATACGGTAGTAACAGCCATAGAAACGATAGCAGGTGTAAAAATGGACTTTGTTAAGTCGAGACTTTTAGATGAAGAGATAAAGCTAAGTACTAAGGTAGAAAACAGTGATAGTGAAATGATGTTTAAAGCAAGCACTTCAAAAGGATGTTTTACATGTGGTAGTATGTTACACATACAGATGTACTGCCCGAAAAGGATTAATAAGGGTCAACAAAGCTCAAGAGGATCTAACAGAGGTGGTTTTAGGTCAGGTTACAGAGGGCAAAGGAATAATAGTTCAAGAGGCAATCGTCATTATAAGCAGGAGACGAAACATGAAAAAAAAACAAGAAGCTCACACGGCAGAAGAAGAGGGAGTAGCCTTATATGCAGCAAATATATGCAATGAGGATATGAGCAAGCTATTTTTTGTTTTAGATTCAGGAGCTAGCAACCATTTTGTCCAGGAACACTTGGAAAAATATATGTATGATATTAAGAAGCTCGAAACTTCTGTAGAGATACACATTGCTAACGGACAAATTTTGAAAGCAAATAAAGTTGGAAAACTAAAAGCTAAATGTCAAAAACAGGTGATAACAATAGAAGCACTTATAGTGCCAAAGATTAAGCACAACCTATTGTCAGCCTCAAAAATAACGAACAATGGCCATAAAATTATTTTAGAAAAGGAGAAGACTTCTATAGTTGGAAGAAATTTAGAATTAGTATGTTTGAGAAAGAATGGGTTGTATGTTATGATGTTAGATAATATCATAAATAAGGTTGAAAAATGCAATGTCACAACTACCGAGACGTGGCATAGACGATTGGGACATGCAAGCAAGGATGCTATGATGAAGCTGGGATTAAAACCGTTGGATAAAATATGCTCAACATGTGTCGAAGGAAAAGCCACTAGATCACCTTTTCCTAAAAATGAAAACAAAACAAAAACCATAGGAGAGCTAATCCATAGTGACATCTGTGGACCAATTACCCCAAACACACTTGAAGGTGAAAAATACTTTCAGGTAATATTAGATGATTTCTCTCACTTCCTGGTAGTTAGATTATTAAAATTCAAGAACAAAGCTGAAGAAAACTTGAAGCAATATGTCACAGATTTAGAAAGGCAGCTAAATGTTAAAGTGAAAAGGTTCAGGCTTGATAATGGAGGGGAATTCTCTTCAAAAGGTTTCCGAGAGTATTGTAGGCAAAATGGAATAAAATTGGAATATACAATGCCATATAGTCCACAAGCAAATGGAAAATCTGAAAGAATGAACCGAACACTCTTGAATATGATTAGAGCAAAGTTTATAGATTCCGGTATGAAAAAATTTTTATGGGGAGAAGCTATAAAATGTTCGGCATACGAACTTAACCGAACACCTACAACAACACTAGATAATGGAAATACTCCATCACAAATTTGGCATGGAAGAAATGACATTGATAAGCTTAGAATTTTTGGTGCTAGAACTTGGTACACTGTGATGCCTAAAGAAAATAAGTTGGAACCAAAAGCAAAGAAGGCAGTAATGGTTGGATACTGTGGAGGAGGATATAGACTGTGGTTACCAGATGAAAACAGAGTTATAAAATCAAGAGATGTACGTTTTGATGAGGATATTATGGAATACAAGACACAGACAGAAAAAGAAGAAAAAGTAGTGGAAAATAAGATAAGTAGTTTAGATGAGACAGAAAATGTTATAAATGAGCCAGAAATTGTTGAAGAAGAAGAGAATCAAGAAAACCCAGAAAGCGAATATGAAGATATATCACCACTACCAGAAGTTACTAGATATGGAAGAACAATAACAAAGCCAAAGAATCTAAGTGATTATGAGATATATATAGCTTATTGTTTATTATCTGCATCAGATGAAGAGCCCAAAACATGTAAAGAGGCTAGAAAGTCACAAGAATGGAAACAGGCAATGGATAGGGAATTAGAGTCCCACAAACAGTTACAAACATGGACCCCAGCTGAGCTACCAGAAGGTCAAAAGGCTATTGACACTCGTTGGATATTTAAAATTAAAAATGATGGTCAGAAGAAAGCACGGTTAGTAGCTAAGGGATTTCAAGTTCCCAAAGAGGATGAAGAATTCAGCTATTCACCAGTATGTCGACTACCAACAATAAGAATTTTGTTGTCAGTCTCAGTGCAAAGAAATTGGAAATTGAGGCAAATAGACGTACCAACTGCTTTTTTAAATGGCATGCTAGATAATGAGGTGTATATTAAGAAACCAGAAGGTCTTGAGAGCAGTTCACAGTATTTCAAATTAAATCGAGCTTTGTACGGTCTACGTAATGCACCAAAATGCTGGAATGTGAAATTCACCGAAGTGATGTCAAAACTAAATTTCAGGAGATCAGAATATGATTATTGTCTTTATGTCAACAAAGATGTATACTTAGTCCTATTCGTGGATGACGCTTTAATTACCGGACCAGACATAAAAGTAGAAAGATTACTGCAAGAATTGTATCATGAATTTAAAGTCAAGAAAATGACTGAAGTTACGTCATTCTTAGGAATGGAAATTACAAAGATAGAAAATGGATTGAAAGTGAGTCAATCAAAAATGATTTTGAGATTGTTACAAGAATTTAACATGACAGAATGTCGTTCCATATCAACACCAATGGAGCAGAATTTTCAAGTAAATGAAAATGAACCAATTATGGAAAACGTTTCATATAGAAGACTTATTTGTAGC
The DNA here is from genome assembly GCA_958507055.1 of Crioceris asparagi. Taxonomy (NCBI): domain Eukaryota; kingdom Metazoa; phylum Arthropoda; class Insecta; order Coleoptera; family Chrysomelidae; genus Crioceris; species Crioceris asparagi. Next base: position 2,069,098 of record OY293830.1, read on the forward strand.
CTAATGTATTTGTCTATTGTCAGCAGGCCAGACATTGCATTTAGTGTATCCTATTTAAGTCGTTTCCTGGATAAACCGACAATGCAACTCTGGAAAGCTGGAAAAAGGATATTAAGATATCTTAGTACTACAAGAGACTATGGAATGAAATTCTCGAAAGGAGACAGTGGTTTAGAGGGAATGTGTGATGCAGACTGGGGTGGAGACAAGCAGACAAGAAAGAGTATCAGTGGATTTGTTGCATTTCATGCTGGCAATGTAATCGCCTGGCACTCCAGAAAGCAGAACTGTGTAGCCCTATCGTCGATGGAGGCTGAGTATGTAGCAGCAGGGGTAGCAGCCCAAGAGCTTGTGAATTTGAAAGGTATTCTACAAGAATTTCGTGAATCATTCAATCCAGTTGTTTTGAAAATTGACAATATCAGTGCTATTAATTTAGTTAAAAACTTCGAAAATGCTAAACGAAGTAAACACATAGAAATTAAATATCACTTTATTAAAGATTTATCGCTTAGAAAGGAGATAATTCTTAAATACGTTTGTTCAAATGAAAATTGTTCTGATATTTTCACAAAAGCTCTAGGTAGAGAGAAATTTTGTAAGTTTAGAAAGTTTTTGATAAATAACTAGAAAGAGCTTTAACAATTGAAATATTTTTTTATATATATTTAATTGAGGGGGGGTGTTGAGTATATACCCATCTTAACAAGTTTAATGTAAACACCCTTTATATATATTCTGTTTAAAAATGTCATGTGTCAGTCTGTCTTTTGTTAGTTAGTTAAAAAAACAAATTGTTACATTGAGCTTTGTATATTTTGAAGAAAATATAAAAACTAATTTCGAAATCGGAATAAGTGTATAACTTCTTTTCTTCAAAGACTATATTTAAAAGATCTGTCTCGGGATTAGTTTTCTTGCCTAAGATTGAATATCGCTCTTATAAAGTAACCTAAAATTCCGTGTTTATCAATCCAAAACTGGCAAACGGAAGGATGTCTTACTGGGAAGTAAGTTAAGAAGTACCTAACTTTAAAATGGTGGTTTTAGATAGACAAGATAGAATGAGAGAGCTCTTCTAGTTAAAAGGGACCATAGAATAGGGCTAATTCTATCATTTTATTAAAATCATCCTCACCTGGTGCATCTTGATCAGGATATGAATATTCTCCCTCTGTTGGGCATTTATAACTTACATTTCCACGGTTACCAACTATATTAAAACAAAAAAATATAATAACATCGATGAGTTTCTTTCAACCCTCTACTTAAATAAATCCCCAAAATGAAACTTACCTGGCGTACTACCAGGCAAATTTAGAGGACATGTCAAATCTCTTTGTGCAGCATTTGGATTAAGACGACATGCTAGGTCTCTCTGTACGGCGGCATTAGGTGCATTATCATAGGATGTTCCTCCAGTTCGACCATAAACTGGATATCGTCTGGGAGGTGGCATATTTTGATAAATATCCGGAGCGTACGCTGACGACTCTAATAATTGATTAATTAGTTAGTATCTATCTATCTATTTATATTGTTTATAAATAGTGCCCAAATTTGGGCGGATTTAATATGGTCTTATAGACGTTCCATACAAGAGTTCCTAATGTAAGCAGTATTAGACTATGAACGATATAAGTCTGAACAAAGCTCAAAATTTGGTGTAACAGAACCAGCAATGCCCAAAATGTTACCTTTTTAGAAAAAAATATACATGGTGTCCCATCAAACAACAAAATTAGCTTTTTGAACTGTAGCATTACTCATTCAAAAAATAATGGAACGCCCTGTAAACTTTCGGAGAAAATTAGATTGATAAATTGAAAATTGGCCAGATTCTATGCACTCTGGTGGATTACGTTACCTGGACGCCGGCAAACTTTTCGCTGTAAAGATGCTGCACCTGGTGGACCTTGACTGTCCTGCTACATAAGAATATCATTTCAAAGTCATTATTTAACATTGCATGGTGACTATATACTGTCAAGAGATTCTTACACTCTGTGGATATAATGAATCTTTCATTATCTCTTTATAAAGAGCTGCTGAAGGTGATTTTCTGCTCTTATCCATTTCCATCATTTGTTGAAGTTGCTGCCGAAGCTCCAACACCTCCTGTTCAGCCCTATTAACTTTTTCCATAAAAGCTTCAACCATCGAGTCTTTCTCGTTTGGTGTTATTGGACAAGCACATAGCTCTAAAAATAAATTCAAAGTATTTCATAGTCTATGTCTCAGTAAGCTATCAGTTAACTCACGTTGAATGGAAGGTGTCTTCTTTTTCTTTCCAGAACAGCTGCATTTTCCTTTGGAATTATTCAGTATGCTATTGTCCTTTTATTGAAGCTAAGGTATTTTATGAAACTTACCTTTCTTTCCAGATGATTCTGCAACATAATACTTTTCTCAAATAAATGTATATTGTCATAATCTTAATACCTTACCAATACCCGCTGCTCGTTGATCTCGAACTGTTTTACAAACACAGTCACTATTATCAGCAGCTGGAGTCGATGGTGTTTGGGGTGTAGCATCTGCTGGAGGTGCAGCTGCATTATCTGGAGGAGCAACGTCAGCAGTAGGAGCGGCTTCACCTTCTGGATTCTCACCTTCTGCTGGGTTATCACCTTCTTTTTTATCCTGTGGAGCATCTGTAGTAGGTGCAGCAGCATTAGCATCACCTGGTGTCGTCTCAGGATTAGCCTCAGCAGCGCATTGTTGAGGTTGAGCTTGACCAAGTGCAATGATATCGTTCATTTTGCTAGCTTGTAGACACGATACAGCAGCACATTTAGGAGTCTTTTCAGGTAAGCACTGTTTACACTCATCTTCGCAAAGTATTTGAACGGGTGACATAATTGTGGAATTATTGCCAGCTTTGGTATTCAGTGTGTTCATTAACTTTGTCGAAGCAGCAATGAACTTGACCATGCTGTCCATCATAACTTTCCAGGCTTCCATTTCCTCAGGTTCGCCTACTCTTCTCAAACTACCAGACGCCATCTTGGAAGACAGGAAGATAGTCGCCTTGTTTGGTAAATACACTATACTATACTGGAATTTCGATTATTCTTCTCAATAGTCTGGATATGTCAGCCCGACTTTGAATTTGTATGCGTATGCAGTTGACATTGACATACATTTGAAAGATTGCAGTCGATAAATTTACAGTGATCATGTCAACTCAAGAGCCGACAAGGCAAGGGAATGAAGAGGCGAAGGCATGGCTGGACGTGGTAAATAGTATTGCGGATGTTATTTCAGCATCCAAAACCATGGTACAGATATTCGAGAAGAAAATGCAAGCTGTCAAAGGTGAGGAGGATTTACCATTGCAGGAGATTTATAGACATGAGGATCAATCGAGGAAAATTAGCAGGGCTGGAACTGATGGTTTTTAGATGAATGTTAAATGGAATGGAAGATATACTTATTTATTTTTTATTTTTAGATAGCCTTTTGAAAATTCCCAGCTGGCATCCCATGCACCATCCATTTGGGCCGTCCAGAATTTCCTCCATTGGTACAGATGTGAAATATGGAAAGCACAAAGTGTTGGATGAACAATACCATTTGGCAAAGAAAGCTATCGCACGGCATTATCGACCACCGTATGATCACGAAAAGTGGTCACAAGAACCTAGTTAGCTATAATTTATATTTTTGTCAACTTGACCGAAAAATTAATTCATTGAATTTTCTTTTGGTAGATTTGACCAGCTATTATTCCAACTTGATTGATAATCAGGGATGGTATGGAAAACAGAGAAGTCCAAGGAATGATTTTGATTTATCCAACTATCAAATAATGTCCGCTGGAAGAAGGATGTGTTAGAATAATTAGTTTGTTTGAATAAACAGAGGTTTGTTTAGAATTTGAGCTTATTATTTGGAAATATGGTAAATTATGAGACTTATCATGGATTTTATATATTCATTCAATTTACAATTCCAGTGGGTACGTAAAATTATAACCTGATACAAATTTTTCTCAGTAAATTAATTGTAGCGTATTTTGACTGGTATGTTGCACCATCTTGAAGCAACCACACAGTATCATTCCACTCAGAAGAAGCCTAATGCTATTTTCATTTTATTCACCAATCTAAGATGGTGGTGATATACTGAGTGTACATTTCAAAACCTCCCATCTCGGATTTCTCGAGGAAAAGAAATCGCTCAAATACCTACGAGTAAAATATTAATGAGGGGGACAACGTTTTTTTTAAAAATTTTTGGGTGCTGTTTTGGTGGTAAAATCGGCTTATTCGTTTAAAAAAATATGAAAAAATAAGTTTTTTTCTAAGACAATGGCATTTGATGACACGTAATTATTGTCATCTGAGTCTAGCAAATATCTTTGAAACACCCTACTCGATACAAATTATGTCATTCTTATGGAAAGGAAAAATCTCATCTATCCGTTATGTAATCCCTTATAACAAATATTACGTGTTCGATTATGATAAATGTGACGAGACACGTGTTTGTGAAGAGTTTTTCACCCTTTCCTGAGCCATTCTCCCTCCAATTACCCCTATAGATGCCAAAACATTCAATCCATTATCTTGGGGTAAACATGTCTTTCGAATTGGTCTCGTGTTTTATATTATTATAATTTGAGAAATGAGAAACGAGTAGTGGTGAAAGTCCTCAATATACACGAATCTCCTAATTTATGAAGGACATTTTCCAAATTACCACAAACACACCCTTCACAGATGAAGGGATGCTCCCTAATGCAAGGGGATTTCTTTTGGAAAATGGGACCAATTATTTTTTTAATGTTTTTATGGTGAATTTGATACTGTGATGTTAATTTATAATGCTGAATTCATATTTTTATTAAACAGTCACTTAGAAATGTTTTAAAGATGAAAAATGCTTATATCACAGACTACATAAAGAAAGAAAATTTAATTATCAAACTAAACAGGCACCGAACTAACATTTGTTTTTGAATAAGGCTGTAGCATTTGAATTTAGAAATGAAGGAGTTCATGGATTAGCAAACAATACAGTTAGTTCATCACTGATTACTAAATTTTATATAATTTATACTGTTCGATCAGTAAAGTATTTAATCTGTTCTTTGCGTTCCTCAACATCTTGCAACTCGAAAAAAAAAAATGATATTGATGAAACTTGTCTAAATATTCTTATAAACGGTTCCTCCTACGTTAAAATTGAATATCACAATAATATTGATGTTTATCCTGGGACAATGAAAAAAAAAAACAATTCTCACACCTTTACAAATGATTTTTATATTCGATGAACTTCGATGACATTTGAGAGCGGTAGGAAAGTCGTCGTACACGCACACATATTATTCTCATCTATTTTCAAGAGTATTGGTATCCTAGATTGCTACATTATTTCTTTAACCATTCAGTCTATCACGTCGACTACTACCTGTAATTCGAATAGGACGACGAACTCTTCACCCTGTCGCCTACTGAACTCATTAATTTTTGAAATTATCCGAGAGGTAACCACAGGTTCATTCAACTCAAGTGATCTGAGTCTACTGAATCATTTACGAAGCATTTACGATTAACTACTTTAAAAATTTGTATTCTGTAAGATTCAAAGTCATTCTTTCAAGGGTATATAGTAGCTTATGCTACAAGTGCATCTTGACAATCATGATATAGTAATATGAATGAGTCCAGTTATATATGAAATTCGCCGGACTCGTTTTGGTTTCCTTATTCGTCTATGGCTCGTAGCCACATATACCACACTCATACCTTTAGGTGAATTTGACATGAAAAATGTTATACCAAGATTTTTATTCACGACTTATTCCATACATTTTCCAATAGAAACCCTATTCCCACTAGAGGGTTTTTAATTTTATGTCGTATAAAACTTGGAAATAAATGCCATTCTTGCAATCAGCGTCCCAAAAACATCAATAACGAAACCCATAAAGACTTTTACCCCGTTTTTCATCCTGCCGGGGACGATTAACCGAAAATTACAAAATACAATTCTTGCTTATTTGTTTTTTACAGTAGTCATACAAAGTTTCGAGTCGAAATGTCTATTTAATATTATTTCTCCAATAAAAAAGTACCCCCATTTTACCACTTTACATTGGTATATCTGGATTTAAGGTACCCTATGTCCTTTTTCGTATCCTCGACAGTGTGTATACAAAATTTCATGATGATCGGTTGAATAGTTACGGCTTGAAGGCGTAACAAAATTAATTCTAGTAGGATTTCCGCCTGTAACAGATTAGCGTAGTCATAGACATCTGAAAACCTAGACCACTCATAGCCTCTTTCAGAGCGATCCAACATCTTAAGACCATTATTCTTTTGGCCTATAATGGTTCGTATACGACTGATACGATTAACATATTTGCCAAACTTCTTATGTTTCATGGCAACTTCTTATTAATAGAGTAATAATCAAAGACATTCATACGTAATTGAAAGGTGGTCGTTGAAATAGTTATTACTGATTATTCAGAAACACCTGCAGATTAAATTATGTACCAAATTAATATTTTAAAACACAAAACAAAATTTTTCATTTGTGTAATAGGAGGATCATCAATTGAGTTAAGTGCGGCAACACGGAAAAATATAATTTAGGCGTCTGTATTGAATTCGTCAGCTTTCGTCGCTAGTCGGAATATTGTTGTTCGTTGTTCCATTCATAATTTAAGTTTTACGCATTTATATGCTTCCACAGAGGTACACTGTTGCCAAAACTTTCTATAGGAAAATTTTGTCTCTCTCTTACACATGGAAAATACTAAAACAATTCTCAGTATGTGGAACGCTTTAATATAACTATCCACTGATATGTTCTAATAATTCTACTACATACGATGATATACCTACTGTCTTTGCGCGAACATATCCCGGCAGCAAACAAATCTCTTCCCAGAGGCATGATGATTGATTCCTGGCATCAACCGCGGTACACGCGCCAACTTCCGCAGGAAGAAACTTCCTCGATGTCAGGCACATCGACGGTAATGAAGAAGACAACAAGGAATGAGAAATAAATAACTTTTTTTCACAAAACAACATTAACTTAATTAGATGACACAAAATAGCATTTATGCTATTGTTGTGTTGGATTTACAAATTAAAAAACAGCGCGTGAATCAAACAAAACGTAATTACTGTAAACATATTGTGAAAATCCTAAAGATAATGAAGTCGTGCATATGGTAAATAGTATAATTAACAGACAAACAGAAGATTTTTGCATGAACTTCAACATTTCTACGATTTTTACAATATATCTAAGCCCGGACACAAATAAACTGACAAACAAACATTTAGATATATGAGATTCGTTGAAATGCGCTCAAGATAAGGCCCTATTTAGAAGTCATATTTTATTTCTTTCATATATATAAAAAAGAACTCGGACCGTGCTAGATGTTAAATATCAAATAACAACAAAAAAAAAAATGAACTTAGTCCAAAGCGCCTTCTTTGATCATGGTCCTAAGCTAACTTAACTCAACTCAACCCAACTCTCAAATCTCAACTCGCAAATCTCAAATCTCAACTCTCAACTCTCAAATCTCAAGTCTCAACTCTCAACTCTCAAGTCTCAACTCTCAACTCTCAAATCTTAAATCTCAACTCTCAACCCTCAACCCTCAACTATCAATTCACAACTCTCAACTCTCAACCTGACTTAACTTAACCTCACTTGACTTGACTTTGGCCTGACCTGACCCAACCTAACCTAACTTAACTTAACCTAACTTAACTTCCGTTCCGTAGTTGATACATAACAAACAATATTGGTCAATTACAACCGCGGGTTTTAATTTCTCTCAGCTTAACTACAAAATCGTTATATTTATCGAGTCATTTTCATGTATATATATATTTTCTTAAAAACTTTGATGAGATAACGCAAATAAAAAATTATGTGAACTAATTTTGTCGAACCATGGTTTATGGGAATTTGGGAGAAATGAATAATGGAAAATAATCATTGGAAATATGCAAAACGTGTTTAACATTCAGTCGATTTCTTCCTCCTTTCTATGAAGTTAGATGAAACAGAAAAAAAAGAAAGAAACAAGCACCAGCAATACCATCTACATCAGAAAAAGAAATAGAAGAAGAAGCACCGTCGCGGCGTCGTTGAGAACACCGCGTGCGTCGCGTTCCCTCTCACCCGACACCGCTTCGTCTCTAGGATAATTTTAGAGTGTGGTAAGATAGCGCCGCGTGCCCGAATGATGCCCGTCTCGACGGCAGTCTCCAGACGAACGTCGCGACGCTGCTATCTCGAGACAACATAATAGTACCACCTACTCAGCTCCTCATATCTTCTCGACTACAGATAATTCATAGGTACTATGAACGGCAAAGGTATGCGAAGGAAGAAATCATCATTGACGGGTGTCAAAGTGGCTGTCATTGGGGCGCCTGGCGTTGGAAAAAGTGGTAAGTAAATTTGTGTCAAAAAACATAAAGTTAGAAGCGATTTTTTGTCATGTAATGGAATGGATATCTAGAGTATTATTTTTTGGTGCATTAGAATGATGGAATGTCAACTCCAATGTCATCATTGAGCATACAACTCGAGTTACAACGGATTTCTGCATGGTTTTTAAATATCAAATACTATTGTTTTGTTTCATATAATCTTCTGTATGTCAAAATACGTTATTTGGAGGATTTAACATAACCTTTGTCACATTTTCATCGGCTTTAAAGTCTAAAATCTTTTTCAAGTAAATTAATTAATTTGATACAACTCAAAATTGTATGGAATGCAGCATTAACATTAGAAAAAGTGTAATTAAAAATGTATGACTATAATATATATTTCTATTCACTTTGAATTTATTCATATTATTTATTTAATTATATTCGTAATTGCTTCATTAAGTTTCAGTTTTTGTCCATTTAGTTGGGAGAGCAAAAATGAATAAATTAATGGTTTCAAAAAAATTCAAAAACTATGAGAAAAAAGAGATACATTGCCTATAGTAACATGTTATTGGCTTTAAAGTTTCTCACAAAATCAACTTTAATAAAATTGTGATGAAATTTAATACAACAACTAAAAAAATAATACAGTTAGTTATTGTTCTGTAATAATTAAAAAAATGAAATGAAAAATGAAGCATGAATCTTAATTTAAAAAAAAATCATAATCTTAAAATGACGTGTGTCAATACTTTTTATAAAGATGCACCATAATCCAAACTACCGATTGGACAACGGTCGAAATCCAACCGTAGATCAAATTTTGTTGAGTTTTTTCCAAATTTATATGAGAATTGATTTAGCTGTATGTAATGTTTATCCTCAAATTTTTTCCTACAAATTTTATATTTATAATCATCTGTTTCAAAAACCAAAAAGTTATTTCACATCTTTTAGTAGAACTTTATTTTACGTCTTCTTTTATTTTTTTTGCTGTGATATACCTAAGCATGATCAGGAATTTTCACGGCTGCTTAAAGGTTATCCAGCGGGATAATGTAACACAGCACGACTGGAATTTAACGTTCCATTTTGTCTCACTCTAGATTCTCCTTCTCTCTTAAGATATTTATTGGATATGTAGTAGTAAGTTCTGTCATTGTCGTGTGATCTAGTCTAGAAGTGGATCGGTATCAGGACACTTTTCAAGTGTATTTCAGTTATCTTAGCGATAAATTTCAATTAAACTTAACATTGATATTTTAGATAAAAGAACACAAAATTAGAATGTAACAATCGTCATTGTTTTTTCAGATTTTTATTTAACAAAATCTACCTTCCTGTCGTGTCCACTTGTCAGAATATTTCTCTATTTCTGTTTATAGATTTACACTAATCCCAAATAACTGTGCCCGACATCTTCTCTCAATGTTCATTTCAAAATACATAAATATACTGAAAAGCCACCGAAGCTACCATGTATGAAGTCTATTTAAAGTTGTTTCCTATATTATTATACCTCTCCACTATCTTTCTTAACCTGAATACCTTCGATATATTTCAGTCTATAATAATTTCTATAATGAAAACTCTCCAAACAATTATTAACTGTCAACTTGCCGCAGGTTGTCATTGTCGCAACTATTATTACAATTATAATTATTACTTTGAAATAATCCAGCGCAGCAGCTTCTTATTTTAATGCTGTGGGATTGAAATGAATCTATGATAAGTAATTAATATGTTGGCGTGTTTAGCTGTTTTTTTTTGCAATCGTCTATATTTCAAAATTACCTACATAATATAAAACACGTGCTCGGCACGGCTTGCTTGGAATATTTTTGTAACACTTCCAATTCGAATAATAATGAAAGCTTTAATTTGTCTCTCTACCGGATGTGGCTTAAAGTAAGGTCCTAAAGTATAATTTTAAAATCGTTCTTTTTGAACCCCAAAGCAAACAGAAGGGTGTGTGACATTGTAGTTTTCAAACGGATGGATCCATTTTGATTTAGTTTTTATGTTTGAAAGCTAATTTGATCGAGATTATTATTTAGATAGCTTATCTTCAATTTATTCCTACTACGCTACTATAGTAGCTATATTGTAATCGTGTGAAATTTTCGGTATCGAGATTTTTACGTATGTTGACGTTTTTTAAGTCTAATAAACACATTTTCAACCAATGGTCTGTCTGTCCGTCTGTCTGTCCGTCTGTCTGTTCGCCTGTCTGTCTGTGGCACTCGCCGGTGGCACTGAATGGGAATCAGTGCGTGCTGAGCTATAGCCAAAAAATGTGATTTGCTCAAGACTGTAGCGCGAAAACAGCTCTACGGTTTTTGATTAAACTTGCCTAAAGTATTCTTCTGAGACCCCTTTACCACCCACATACAGCGTCATCTCTGAGAAAAAGCTCAAAAAAAAGTTATGCTTGAATAAAATTCCACATTTTCCACATGTTTCTTCAGATTCTGGCTAAACGTTTCATCTTGCGAAAAAATGTTACATGACCATTGTTGTTGGTTTTGACATGCTGAAAAAAATGAGTGATAGCACGATTTGATCAGAGGATTTTTACTTTACTACCGCTATTATCGTCGCTATGCAAGGAAAGTATTGTAATAGTGTAAAATTTTTCATTCACTGGAATTTGCCTGCGAGCGGTAGGAAAGTCGTATAAGTGGACAAACCAGATTTTTTTCTTCAATCAAAAATACACCAAAGATGCATCACATCAAAATCATACTTCATGTTTTATCGCTTTTCAAGTAAATTTTTTGAGACTTTTGTCCGTTTGTATTCATTTTAAAGAGCAGGAATTTGCTCTATAGGCGATCGACAAAATTATTTATTCATTTCGTTATTTACAGAAAACTTTGTATGTTTATAAAAGGTGAACTTTTTCAGTTGTTTATTTTTTTTAAAGACCTTCCAAATATAGTAATAAAAATCTTCAAAAGAAAGATTTATCGGATCAAGTGTACCTATTTTGTAGTAAATAAAATGACTAAACCAAATTTGTTACTATAATTTTAATATGCATCCATTGGCGTAGAGGATGAAAATATAAAATTATTTAAAAAAGTAATTTCTAAGCCTATGGATAAATATATATTTTTTTAAATCGATTTTAAAATTATAACGGTATTGTGTCCAAAATACCCAAATTTGTATTAGGTAAATTTCTTATACAAATATACCTATTGCGATCGTTCACACTTTTGAATTTCGAGAAAATTTCAACGGCATGTTGTTATATGTCTATAATTTAGTCCAAAAAAACATTTGGTTCAAAAGTTTATATATATATATATGTATATATATATATATATATATATATATATATATATATATGGGATATTACGAAATTTGTTAACACGATAGAGGTCGCAGTTTTGAAGGTATCAAGTTCAAATTTGCTACAAAAATCAATCTCTCAAATATCTTGGTCGAGTTCGTTATTGGGCAATATCGGGTAAGTAGTTTCAAAATGGCGACCATTCAAACATTTTAAAAAATTATCAAAAAAGAGCAGTATTGTAAATATTATTAAAAATAATTTTAGGTTATAGATATAATCAGTACCTACAACTTTTGTTCAGAGCAATTTTTCATAAAATACACAGGTAAAAAAATAAAAATTAATAAAGAAAAATAACAAATATTGATAAAACATGAACACTCAATATAAATTTGATGTAATTGTACATTTTCTGGAGATCTTAATATAGACCCTGATTAAAAAAATATATAGTATATTTATTGAAAAGAAATAGACGAAAAAAAATCTGCCTTGAAGTGGACTCGAACCCTGTCTGCTTTATATTCAACAGCCAAAAGAAAAACCTCTAACCGCAAGGCTATGACAATTTTATTAAATAACATGTAGGTATACCAATGAAAAGGTTGTTAAATTTCAATTCAATGAATTTTGAAAAATTTACCTTTCCGCTGACTACAGGCCATCGGGATTTTTTAGGTTAGTTTGCTAAAATCAACTAATTTTAATGACACCCTGTCTATGAATAACTGCAAAATTATGTGTACTATACTTGTTGCCAGAAATAAGTTTGTTCCATCTTAGAGTATTCAGTTTATATTTTCCCAATTTTGTTAACTCTGCTCATTGGTATTTTTTTTCTCACACGAAACACGTGCCAGTAAAAACAATTGAATGTAACAAATATGTTTGAACATATTCTTGGCCAGATATGAGAAGCTTTTTTTCTGATGATCTTGCCAAGTAAACTAAAACGAATTATTGGTTTTTGTTTCATCTGTTATTTATTCAATTATATTCTCATCTTTCATAAATTATATTATTTATCAATTATTATATTTAAGTTTTTTTTATATTTTTTTCTATAGTGGCACTATTATCGGAAGAAAGTAAAAGTCTAGTATAGCGGCCTTTGTTAAAAACTCTCGAAAAAAATAAAATAGTACTTTAGCATTAATTTTAATAAAAATGATCCAGAAAGCACTAGGTTGTCTTGGTTGCAGCATGTTTCTCATTTTTTATAAGAAAATTCAATACAGCAATTTTTGCAAGTATGTTTTCGAACTTTCTTAACAAATGCTGCTAAATTAGACTTTTATTCTAAATAACATAAGCAAGTATACGAGGAGGACTTGCACCATGAGGGTTCCGTACAGTTATTCTATGATACAGTTCAATTATTAGGTAGATGAAACTTAAAGATGAAAAAATATTTATTTTCTTAATGAACCTGACCTCCTTATATTAAAGTACCTCTCAAAGTGATAGTGTCAAAATATGTGTGTAATGTGGTGGAGCTCCGTCTTGTTGCTACCAAATTGATCTATCTATTGTATTTGGATCATTAGGGTAACTTGAGCTTTTATGAATAATTTTCACCTATTAAGTAACAATGGATTACAAAATATGTTATCAGTAATCACAGTTTTATTATTATTTATTCTTATGAAAATTTCGGATTTATTGAAAGTATTGTGAATGATTTCACTTTTATATGAATTGACATCATAGATTTTAAAAATAGAGAACCGATATTAAATTTAGATCCGGTATAATATTTTTATTGATATTAAATTTGATAAATTTAATTTCTCATTAAATGTACACCAATGACGTAAATTTATCAGAGTTGTAAAATAATAACAGATATGATGGTAAATTTGTAAATATAACTAAGACAACTGGAGATCCGCAAAATTATTGATCACTGAGGTGCCAATAAAAATATTTACACAATATTATTTTATATAAATGGTTTATATTGATGAGTAAGACGATACTTAGAATAATGTTTTATTGGATAATGTTATAAATTCCTGATTGATATATTAATATTTGATGTAGAATTTGTAAAAAAATGGTAGCTTATATCTTTAAAATGGGAAAATAGCCATACATAAGTAAAATTTGAGAAAAAAAAAAGTTGTGCAGGAACTTTTGAAATTAAGTGTAGAGATATTAAGAATTTTCGACTTGGTGTCAAAAGTCTCAAGATTTTTGGAAAAATGTTGTTTCTATACGTTTGGTTCGATTCGAGAGGTACAACTCATGAATTTCAATCCCAATACCCATATAATAAATATTATTCTCTATAATTTTCATTGAGTAAAAAATCAAATGAATTCGGTCTTATTATTTTCTCTTCTTTATCATTCATTGGTTTCGCTCTAATATATTTGATGTCTTCTTAGAGGACATCCATCTATTCTTATGCTAAAAGACCATTCTATTTATAGATTGGTTCCATTTATTATTATTTTCGATATTTTATATTCTTATCTTCTTATTTTTATATTACTTATGTAATATAAAAATTACCATTGCTTTATTTGGATATTATAAAATAAAGAAATACAAATTAAAATCATTGCCAACAGGTAAATAAACTTTATTAATAATTCTAGATCAATTTTGCGGGAAAATATGTAATAAAAGTATGACGAATCCTAATAGTATTAGAATAAAATAAATAATGATGTAAGTATATAAATCGGCTTTGGATCCTATTTACCTCTGAAACTTCAAGGTCATGGATAAAGTTGTTAAATATCTAAATTTGATTTGGATATTGCGAAACTGGTATATACAAATCGTAGTAGGTAGGTATATAAAATAATTTGTAGATGTTGAATTCTCTTTTCAAGGTTTATCAAGTTTACGTTTTCCCATTATAATTTGATTGCAGGTATCAAAAAAAAAACAATATTTTGCTAATCATTTCAAGAAGCACGTGGGTGAAATAATAAAAACCTGACACTTTTATTGTTAATCTGTGCGGGATGATGACCTTAGGATTTATTTTTAAAGTTTTAGGCGCCATACGTGTGCAAATAAAAATGTTTACTTCCCCTACCGCTCCCGCAAGTAGCTTAGTGAGGAATGTATTGTAATTGTGCAAAATGTTGAGAGCTTCCTGAGTCCAAAAAAACAGATTTGGGATCGGCTTCATAATCAACTATTAAGTTTAATCCTACATTAAAATTTTCATATTTATTTATTGCAGAGAAATTCAATGTTAGTTCACAAGAACGGAAACTGAATATATTTATAAAACACAATATTTTGAGTCTATCATCAAGTGATGAGCTACAACAACTGAAGAATTAATTGTTCTCCTATTAGTGACTGATTATGAAACCGATTCGTAGCCATTGTTCTGTCAGCCTGTCCGTCTGTCAGTCTGCCAATGCCAAGTTTATTTCGGGAACGGATTTAGCGATTTTGTTGCCTTTTTTTTCGATTTGTAAAGCATCGAGATCGCTCGCCTGTGGCACAAGTAAAAGTTTCTATCAAGAGAACCTTTTTAAATAAAAAATGTCAGATATTTAAAAAGAAAGCTATCACAAAACAAATAAAAACCCAGGGTCAAAAATGTTTAAGGTTCTGTATGTGATAGTCACTGTTCAATAAACACAGAACATTGAAATTTTCATTTTCATTTTCATTGACTGAATTAAATAAATAGGAGGAGGTATAATACAATTCGGTTGCTTTTTTAAGTTTGGCTGTTCGAGCTTCGTGCATAGTAAACGTGCTCGAATTTTGATGATTTTTGATTCAATTGAAAAGAGAGAGTTGGGTAATACTCAAATTCAAAATTCTCTTCCTTCTAAAAACCGCCCACGAAGGGTGTGGACAGGGCAATTTTTCTCGAAAATCTCAGACGGCAGAATTAAAGATGAGACCATATTCGGAAACTTTTAGATTGAATATTTTTTCAAAAGAGGAGCTGTTTTCGAATTATAGCAATGGTAAAGACTGAAATATGTGTATTTCCAAACAAAAGGGACGGAAGCTAAGGTTTTTGAGTTACAGCAGTGGTAGAGTCTGAAATATGTGTGTTTCTGCCGCGATGTTTTGAGATCTCCGAATAATAACAAGTAAAAGCAATGAATCTACATGGGTAATAGGATAAGTATTATCTAATTTTATTATATTGAGAACTATTCATACAATAACATATTGATTTATATACAAAAATGTTGGGTCCTTTATAATTACCTATAGATATTGTTATGCAAACGCGTCGTATCCAAATCATGTAATTCTGGAAACTGTATAAAAGTACAAATACAGAAACAATAACATCAACCACAAACAACTATTTTGATATATAGTGACAATGAGAGTTCGATCGAAATGTTATGTCATATTTTAAAGGCGAAATTTTGGTTATAAATATAAAGTTTCTATGTAGTTTTATTGAGAATAATGCATAAGAAGTGTTCCTTCCTTGCCTTCAGCTACAATGTAATGTCGAAAGTTTTGAGAGCTTTTCCCCATAAAAAAAAACATGTTGGATCACTTTGAATGTACTACAAAATAATATCCCACAAGAATATAATAAAATTTCCTCCTTTTCGAGTCAATTTCCGAATAAATGTTTTCGTATGGGGTTTTTTAAAGTAGTTTAAGACCAATAGACCAAAAACCAGTGTTGATGGGACGCCATCAATAAGCACACATCCGATCCCAAGTTGTCAGGAGGCATTTTTCTTCAAGGGTTGTTCTCAGACATCCTGTAACATATAAAAATATTTAACATAGCTGAATCAGCAACAAGTTATGGATAATTGAAGGCTATTTATACATTAATATATTGATTCATGTGTTCAAAAGCTGCGTCCTATATAATTGTTCACATAGTATGCTAATCATGTAATTTTGGAAACTCCCAAATACAATAACATCAGTTGTGAGATCGTGACAAAACATAAACACGATCGATATTGTTACGATGGTATTTGGTATAATCCTATGTGGAGTTTCTATGGAACACTGTTAAATATAATGCATAAAAGTGTTCTTCGCCTTTAGTTATACGTAATAACGTAGAAAGTTTGTTGAGTTACTTTGAGAGCTTTTTCCCATGAAAAACATTATGTTGCATAACTTGAGATCTAAATGTTCTAAAAGTTTTTTTCGGAAAAATGGCAACAAAAGGGAACACAACATGATATCCAGAAAATATATAGGGAAGTTTGTTGAATTGAATTTCAAGACAAAGCTGAAATTCTCAAGCTTAAACCTCCGCAGATAAAAAAAATCCCGATGGCCTGTAGTCAGCGGAAAGGTAAATTTTTCAAAATTCTTTGAATTGAAATTTTAACAACCTTTTCATTGGTATACCTACATGATATTAAATAAAATTTTCATAGCCTTGCGGTTAGAGGTTTTTGTTTTGGCTATTGAATATAAGGCAGACAGGGTTCGAGTCAGTCACTTCAAGGCAGATTTTTTTTTAGTCTATTTCTTTTCAGTAAATATACTATATATTTTTTTAATCAGGGTCTATATTAAGATCTCCAGAAAATGTACAATTACATCAAATTAATATTGAGTGTTCATGTTTTATCAATATTTGTTATTTTTCTTTATTAATTTTTATTTTTTTACCTGTGTATTTTATGAAAAATTGCTTTGAACAAAAGTTGTAGGTACTGATTATATCTATAACCTAAAATTATTTTGAATAATATTTACACTACTGCTCTTTTTTGATAATTTTTTTAAATGTTTGAATGGTCGCCATTTTGAAACTACTTACCCGATATTGCCCAATAACGAACTCGACCGAGATATTTGAGAGATTGATTTTTGTAGCAAATTTGAACTTGATACCTTCAAAACTGCGACCTCTATCGTGTTAACAAATTTCGTAATATCCCATATATATATATATATAGATATATATATATATATATATATATATATATATATATATATATATAAATATATATATACAAACTTTTGAACCAAATGTTTTTTTGGACTAACTTATAGACATATAACAACATGCCGTTGAAATTTTTTCGAAATTCAAAAGTGTGAACGATCGCAATAGGTATATTTCTATAAGAAATTTACCTAAAAAAGAAGTTAAGCCACAGGTAGAAGATCTCAGGGGCGATCAACAGTTGCAGCGCCCAAAAGTAGACGGCTATCGCGCCCAGTTTCTGACTGGTCATAGCATGTATGGTTCGTGGGCTAAGATAAGACACTAAATGATATCGTGGTTATTGTTTTTCGAGAGCCTCTTCTACCCTTAGATCTCTTTTAATGTCCTCATGAACATGTTTTGTTTTGTATCTTGGATATTGTATGATTTCAAGCACCTGCAAATTTATTGATAAGAAATAAGTTTTCGAATATTTTGGTCTAATTTTAATTTAGTATCTCTACACTAGTCTGAAGATCTGACATGCCTCTACTTCGAAGTAGATTGAATTTCGTAACTTTTTATAGCAGATCATGTATATCGAAAATCCAAATGAAAATAACAAACTATAATTATTATTATTGGGTTACTGACCGATATCTGGTCATACATAGAGTCTGAATCATCATTGTATAGCTTCTACTCTAGTCGAGAAGCACAGAACTTTATGCAAATTTTGCAACAAGATATGAAACAGAAGCACACCAATATGCCTATTTGTTTCATCATCAGCATATAAAATCATCATTTTTATCATATTATAAATATACAGGGTGTTCCATTCCAAGACATTAGATATTTTGAGTTTGAATATAGATAGTTTACAGTCATTTTAAAACAGGAAATAGACTCTAACAGCCGTATTCCGAATCTAAACAGAGTACGCTACTAAATTAAGTGCGGAGCTTTATGGCTACCAGAACACACAACTGACAGAACCTTCAATCCACGCTCGTAAATGAGGACTGTGCTGTAATCTAACCTAACCTAAGCTTAAGTTGTTCTTATGACTCTTATATGAGTGTTATGGTAGGACAGTGTTTTATTTTTTATTTTTATACGGTACTAGCGCTAGTACCGAACTAAGACACAGGATTATGAACACGGCTGTAGAAGGTACCTATATATATATATATATATATACTTATGGTGAATCACATTGTATACTCATCCATACTATAAAATCTTTCGCACGACAACAAACGGAAAATGTTTAGATGTATATGTGTATGTATATTTTCCTTGTGGATAATATCTGGGCGAATAAATTGGGCCATACCGACATTTAGGGGCACATCTCTATAATATGTTTGTTGCTGCAAGAGTATATTATATATATATATGTATGTACCTATATATAATAAGTAACTCTTCAAATTTATTGGGTGCTAATATAAAAGAGGATTACCGATTCCGGAATGTTGAATCATTTTGTGGTATGGTAAACATACAAATTCACGACGAAGAAGAGTTGATGATGAATCACAGCTCTGACTATGATTTATGTGGAATTTCATATAAGAATCTCTAGTTGATATAAGCAATGTTGAGAATATAAAGCGGTGAGATTGCAGAATTCTAAGTAATATAAATATTTTTTACCACAAATTTCACCGACTTACTAAGTTAGTACACTGAAAAATACGAAATAATATTAATTCTATTGGTGCTGGTACTATTGAAGTTGGTACCAAAAGTCTTCTAACTAAAAAATATTTATTTCCCACTGAAAATTGTTGAAAGCTCACTAATACCAAAGAAAAGATAGTACTTATGCTATTACCCATGTATATTCTTTGGTTGTACTTGTTATTATTCAGAGATCACGAAACATCGCGGAGGAAATACACATATTTAAGACTTCACCAATGCTGTAACTCGCAAACCGTAGCTTTTTTGAAAAAATTCCAATATAAATGTTGCTACATGTAATCTGTTCTTAAATTTGGCCGTCTCATATTTTCAATTTTCGCAAAAATTGCCCATCCCATATAGCGGAAATACACATATTTTCAGTCTTTTGAAAAAAATGTATTTTCCGGATATGGTCTCATCTTTAATTCTGTAGTCTCAGATTTTCGAGGAAAATTGACCCTTCGGGGGGAAGCAATTTCTAATCTTTCCATGTTTAAAGTTCCCTAGAAACTTTTAAAGTATTTGTGGAAAGATGTAAATGAACCAAAAATGATATCGACAGAGGAATGTTTTACGATGCATCAAATTCTATTAAACAGTTTTTTGTTAAGCATAAGATGAAAATGAATGAATGAAAAATTAAAATAAACATTCTGTTCTTTTGTAACCGAATTTCGTAAAGAAATTAGTCGTATACAAATCAAGAATAATTACGTATCAAACGTGATTAACACAGTAGTGTCCAACCAACTGTCCCGTAACTAAATATTATCAAATATATTTTTTATTAAAATTTATACATCTACCGACAATTTTTCGATTAGATATTTGAATATTATGTAATGCGTTGTTTAAAGTTTGCACTAGTAAGCTGGTCCGATAATTAGTGCTTGAGAGTTGTTGATATTGGATGAGTTGATATTTGTTGGACTATAAATTATTGCACATTCTCTACATAGTTCAAATCTATTCATTTATTCAATCAATCAACTCTGGTAACATCATTCGGATTATAATATCTAGGTATATTCTATTGGTGAGATTGGTTTCAGCCGTCGATTTGGAGCGTTTGAAGCTCTATTCGGTTGTCTTTGATGCAATATTATGAGCATTTTGAGCAAAATCAAGCAATATGATTAATGAATCAAATTTGATTTGGTTAGATTTGACCTTGAACGAGGTTTAGAAAATAATCTTGAACTATTTCTAACAGTTATTGGAATCCTACTTAAGAAGTAATCTATTGAAATATCTCTCGAAACTCTGAAAAATATATAAAACACTATCTGTTTTACCCGGCTCTTCCTGGGCAAACACTTTAGTAGATTGTGGTACAAAAACAAACAGTCATAAAAAGTCTTGAGAATGGAACTCTCCTACCTCGGAATCCTACTCGCACGTAGAACCAGTCCGAACACCAACCCAGATCAATTCACCAAGACAAAACAGCATGAGAATGTTTTCTACATATTTCCTTGGAATTTTCCGGAATGGAACCCTCCACCTTTTTAAGTCTCACTCGCACTGGCAGTCACTAAACAGTCCAGTGACATACTACACACAAACTTAGGAAAAAATCCATAAAAATTGAGCCATACAGCTCAGAGATATTTCTTTGGGTATTACAGGTGTAGAACCCTCCATCTAGGAGGCCCAGTTACACTTACAGCCACGACCAGATCATTCCAATAAATTCTACAAACATAAATGATAAAAATACCATCAAAATCCAGCCATAGAGATCAGAAATATACAACTGTTAGGTACGGAACCCACTACATAGAGTCCCACGGGCAATAAAAGTTAGCCTATATTCTTTCCCAAGGGCTATAAATTCTCCTATAAAAAGGTGCTTTGGTTCCATTTATATTAAATAAAGAATTAAGAAAGTGTAAACGGAGTTCCCCATGAAGAAAAACAAGATATGATAAAACTTTTTTACTAGAATAATAGAAACATTGGAAGTCTATCTTAACATGTATTCCGAGAGACGACAACCCCACCGAACTTTATTCAACTTATTGGATAGAAATTTAGCTGAACATAATTCCTTTAAAAAACTCAGACAAAAATCTGGCGGAAGGATGGATGAAGAAACTAAAGAATTCAATACTAATAAGGTATAAAATATAAAGTTTTTTAAACGAGCGAAACTCATCGCGAATTCTGTCCATTAATTTGGACAAATTTGGTTGAGGTTATCGTCTCTCGGGATACATGTTAAGATACACTTCCAATGTTTCTATCATTCTTGTTAAAAAGTTTTATCATATCTCGTTTTTCTTCATTGGAGATCTCCATTTTCAACGACTCAGCCATTGATAATAATACAGAATGTCATTTACGTGTCACTGATTGAAAAAATCAAAGCCAACTACTTTATAAAAATTATTTATAAAATTTCTCGGATTTTTAGGACAACAAGGGCTATTCAAATTTGAGGAATGTCATTATGGTTCCCATAAGAAAAAAATAACTATTAACACCATTGGAAAGAG
Source organism: Crioceris asparagi (assembly GCA_958507055.1). Lineage (NCBI taxonomy): Eukaryota > Metazoa > Arthropoda > Insecta > Coleoptera > Chrysomelidae > Crioceris > Crioceris asparagi. The sequence goes on from OY293830.1 coordinate 2,090,878, forward strand.
TGAAAAAGGTGGCAATGTAAATGGGCTATTTAGAAATTCATTAAGAAATAAAGCAAGGGAAAAATAAAATGATTTTCCGAAAATTCGTTTTTTTTGATATCACCGAATGTACTCGAAATTTTCAAGCTTTTCAAACGGCATATTATTGAGCATATAAAAGCGCAACATTGCCCCAATTTAACCACCTTCGTATTCCCTATAGTTTCCGAGATCCCAATGGTGAGCATCGAATTTGAAACAGCCTATATAGACCACAAACCTTATTATTATGTCAGCCACATATGTTCCAACCTCACCTCAATCCCAACTGAGGTAACTTGCCTTATGGAAAATAAACGGTGATTGAGATAAAATTATATTAATCATCTATACCTATAATAGGGCAACGTGAACAAAATCTGATATGATCTAAAAATATAAGTTTCATGGCGACGTGTATCTACTTATTATTCCTTTTCAAACATTCATCCACGTGAAATCACAGACGATTATAAAAGATAATTAAATGATTTGCTTCTATTCTATTGAGATACAAGTAGCAGATCTGTTGTGTTGCATGATCACGTGATACCATCAATCGGACAAGCATTCGGATGAACAAAAAATTAATTATTGAATTAAGTTATTGTTCACGTTTTATTTTATTCCCTTCTAGAGTCCAGCTATGTAGCACGTTTCTTATTCGAGACAACAACAACAACAACAAAAAAATGATCTCGATATTTTCTTGGAAATATCTTTATGTCGAGAAATAGATTTTATCGATAACTAGCTTTTGCACATGACCTTAGAGTTAGCATTAGCATTGTCGAGTTTCGGTTCAGCGAGAAATGGATTAATTGTCGTAAATTTGTTATGGAAACTAAAAATTTGTAGCACATTCAGCTTTTTTATTGGGTAGTGATGCTAACTTGATATTAAAGCACTACCACCCCCTAAAAACATTAAATTTTATCAGTTTTCAACTTTAACTTATTTGTCGCAAATTAGTTATGACTTGAAAGAACTAAAAAAACGATACTTTCGTTTTTTATCCCTTTATAAGATTTGGTAGTGCTGACTTAAACTCAAGTTAGCACTACCAGCGAATAAAAAATGGTTTTATCCGCTTTCCAAAAGTTAAATTTAGTGGAACTTTTTTGTCGCTAATTAGTTATGATTGAAATCACAATCGATTTAGATTTTTCGTTAATAATAAACATGAAAAAGTGCGAAGTACATGGCAAATCAAAAATCGGTCTGGCACAAAATGTGAGATGAATTTTCTCGATTTGCAATGCATAACTAATTGAAAAACGCCGAGCTTCAATAAGTTGCGTTTTTTTCGAAACTAAATTATCTTTGAAAATGTTTTTTTCGTGATCAAAATGAGTAAATACAACATTGACGATTGTTACAAAGCGGAGACGTTCAGAATTAATTTGTTATGACGCAAAAATCTGACGTGGTGGTGTTAACTTTAGCTCACCTGATAAGAAATAGTTTTTCCTGCTTTCCAAAAGTTAAATCTGGTATAATTTTTTTTTCGCTTATATTAGTTAAGATTGAAATTATTTGCTCACTTTGATCAAGTTTAAGATAACATTACAACACTTTAAAAAAAACATGATGAAACATGATTTACTTTAGAAAATAACGTGACTTAATTGAAACTCAGCGTATTTCAATTAGTTATGCATTGTAAATCAAGAAAATTCATGTCACATTTAGTGCGAGACCATGTTTGTTGTTGTTGTATTTCAACAAAGACGGAAGAAAACGAGAGAATAAATAGTAAAAAAATACAGTAGATGCCAGTGTATGGGTTAGGTTAGGTTTCGTTAGATTAGATTAGGTTACGTTTGGTTAGGTTTCGTTAGCTTAGGTTAGGTTAGGTTTGGTTAGGTTAGGTTAGATTAGGTTAGGTTAGATTAGAATTGGTTAGCTTAGGTTAGCTTAGGTTAGGTTTGGTTTGATTAGGTTAGGTTATATTAGGTTAGGTTAGGTAACTGGGCCACAGATACCTAACCTAACCTAATATAACCCAACCTAACCTTAATTAGTTAAAAATAAGCAGTAGGAAAGTTTCTGGGTGCCAAGCCTTGTCAAAAGGATGACTTTTATCTAAAAATGCAGCAGAGCAATATTTTTTTCTTCGAGAGCTTTATTTATATCCTAGATTATGCGATGGCATTGCTGTCCCTACAGTAGACTGGACTTGGCGAAAACGACCATTATTGAGATGGCAATTTTTTTGTATTTATCCTGTCTTGAATCAGTTTCTACACATGTTTCGATATTACTGGAAGCAAACTTATTGGTCGACGTCATGTTAATTCTGTTTGGTTTTTACTCTTTTTTTACCAATAATTTAAGCTATCTTGAGATATTTTGATCAATACCCAAGTCCAGTGCTTTCCTTGTATTTAAGGATTTTATTCTTTGAGCTATCTCTTTTTGATTCTACAACCTTAAGCGGTTGTTGAATATCTAAAAAGATACTATTCTATATCTACGTCTATTTCATCAGATAGTCATGAGAGCAAATAGATGGACCTTTTCTTGACAAATTTAGTCTCATGATTCTGTGTTATTTTGGTGGGGCTGAAATTTTTTGGATTCATCAATTTTTTTTATCGGTTTCCGTTGTGAGGTTAAGAAGTAACCGGAGAAAAATAAATGGAAATGAAGGTAGATAAACAAGTAGGTGTAACGAATCTGTTTTATACGATGTAGAAATATGTCTAATAATAATCTTTAAAGTAGATTATTGAACTTATTAACACAGCTTTACAATAATTTATTATCTACATGTTCAATATTCCACTCAAAAGATACATTCTGCGAGTAATAAAACAGTGAGGTATTGGTAGAATATCATAATGTATGTGTACACCTATGATCTTCCATTCATACCTATATAAATACCTTGTGAATCGTTTGATTTGACGCTTTGTTTATATATTCAAACTGAGGCCTGCAAATAGCTGTCTGAGGTTTGACTTGTTGTGTATATGTTGATAGGAGAGAGATAAAAGGCAAAAGGCAAAATGTACCCACACTTTATGTAACACTATAAGCTCAATATTTACATTCCTGGACAGTTCATTGAGGAAAAAAAGAAGGAAAATAGTTTTCCTTGCAGGTGAATGGTGATGATTTTCATGCTTCAGGCTATTGGGATCTAATACTTAGCTTACATTGAAATCATACCTCGATACATAACCTACAAACAAGACAAGTGACACAGATTTCAATGATGGGTCAATCAGGCAAATATGTAATGTTGAAAAATAATTCAATTGTATCAATTTAGCTTGCATTATAGTTCAGTTAGGATTTAGGGAGCTAAGTACTTTGTGGTGATTAGATTAGGTTAGGTTAGGTTAGGTGGGAAGTGATGGTAACGCTACAATCGGTAATATAGACTTTGAAATAGTGCTGGTCAGATTTGACGTTGAGTTACCTATATGCCTACTCAGTTTGACAAGTAAATTTGTGTCTAGTCTACAACTTTTCGAAACGGGTAAAGCTCTAGAATAATTCGGTATTCTCAATCGCCATTTCGACCCCTTTAAACAAACAATCTTTCACATCACTTTTCGCTGTCATTTGACAGCTTTGGGGGCAAACATGGCGGAAAAATCAAATCTTGCACGTGCTTGTCTCCAGTGGTCTTTAAATAGTTTGATATATCAAACGGGATGGCAAAAGGATCGTCAACAATGTGTTTTTTTTTGACAAAACTGTTGTAACTCATTCGAGTTTATCGACTGCATTATAATGCAAATTGTCCAAATTCTTCGAGTCGAAACAACGAAAAAGAAAAACTGAATGACATCGCATATTTTCAGTGGATATAGGATTACGTATTTTACAAAACACCCACAAACATATACATATATATCATCAACGCGCGAATGGGACACCTTAAAATAACTCGCCCAAACAAAAGTCGCCTTCAGCAGTCATCTCACTCATTCTTGGCGCCTGATATAAGTTTCTACTTCACAGCATAGTACGATCAAATGGGCATTTTTATGATTTTTTTTATACAAATTACTTCGCAGTATTTGTAAAGTTTAAATTATTTAAAAGAGAAAAGATATGGATATGTACACTTCGGAAAAATATTTAATTTTTGACCGACGAACCCATACGGAGGAAGTATACAATTCAACTGAATGTTTATTTTTTGATTTGTGCGCGCGCTGTACTCCGATTTTGATTATCATTGATTCATTTGAAAGAGGAGACTTGAGAAATGGTCCCATATTCATAAAAACTCAAATCCGAAATCTACTTTCCTCCAAAAACTACCCCCGAAAGGGATAAAGTGGACAATTTCTTTCGAGGATCGAAAATCTAAGACGGCAGTTTTTCAAAAGAGTTTTCGGTTTTCGAGTTACAGTAATGTTAAAATCTGAAATATTTGTATTTCCGCTGTGTGGAAGCGGCAATTTCTTTCGAATATTGAAAATCTGAGAGGGCCAGATTAAAGAGCAGATTATTTGTAGCATCATTTAAAACGAACATTTTTTCCATTGAGTTACAGTATTGGTAAAGTCTGAAATAAGCAAGCAAATAATGTTCAACTATTTCTGTGACTTATGTTACACTCGAAAGTGTGAAATAAATATTTAAAAAATGGACCGAGTTTATTTGTTGGTGCACAGAAAAATACAAAATAATATTAATTCTATTCTACAATTGCACAACTTCAAAATTACCAGTACCAATAGAATTATTTTGTTTTTTTCAGTGCATCAACTAATAAAGCCGGTCCATTTTTTTGTAAAAAATATTTATAGCACAACTACTTAATTTCTCTCTCAACCTTTTCAGTGGTTTGAAAAAAGTATCTCATCTATCGTTTTCAAATTCCCGTATTTTTCCCAAAGTCTTATTCGATTGGACTATAGAATACTTTTGGCGCCCAATTTCGACTCCATTCCATAAAACTCGCAGGCTGGAAAACAGCAGCTAGCTAGCGCGCGTTAATCCTTCAAATTTCTATAGTTAATTTTTTCTTTGCCCAAGTCGCTTTCATACTTAATGACGAATTCCTGCTGCCAAATTGCCCAAACGGCATTTCAAATTATTATTATTACTATAATATTTTGGACGGTGCATTTAGCGCCAACGCACACTCATCTTTCGATAAAATACACATTTGTTACATTATTATTTGGAAATCTTCTTCTGCAACTTTTTGGCACTGGGTCTAAAGACATTTGTTTAATATGTTTTTTTTTGGATAATAGTTTAGAATATAGGAACAACATTTCCTGTTTTTGTAGATAAGTATAGTCCAGGCAACGAATGTTTGCTGATGATTAATTTAATTCTATCCTCTCCTAGAAGTTGAGTAGTTATCGCAGGATAAATGGGATACCGTCAAAATGTTCATATAACTACCCCAAAGAAAGGCAAAACTGTCGTTACAATTGTACTGGCATTATATTTTGTGTTACGTTCATTTCTATATACGAGCATTGCGTTGCCAACAGTGCAAAGTAAAATTTCACGGAGAATAATCTTTCAATAAAATACTAAAATTATTGAAACTCAAAAGTATATTGAATTGACAAGAAAATCTCTACGCTTTATTAACATTTTATAACTACACTCACCGACATAGAATTCGGGACACCTGAAAATTATATCAAAGTTAATGTACGATAACTTTTTCCACCACAGTCCGATTTCAATATTTAACATAAAAAAAAGATTGAAATCAGATTATGGAAGAAAAGTTATCATACATTGAATTTGATTTAATTTTTGGTTGAGTTGGTGAGTGTATTTCAGACAAAAAAATTTTATTACTACAACATTTTGTGGTTAAGTCTTTCAAAATACACTTGAACTAAGTTAATTATTTCATCTAATTCGATAAAATATATCACACTGATTGATTAGGATAGAAAATCGTCAGCAAACTCTCGTTCCCGCAACTATATTGAGATACTTTTGAATGTGTATACAATTCGAATGCCAGAATATGAATTCGAAAATTTATAGATACGATTTGTATTTGTAGTGCGACACGTAATTTTTCAGCACACAGCTATATTGTGAATCATTTTCTAATTAACTCACTGTCAATTTCACAATAAAATTAATGTGGAATGGGAAGTAGGAATGGCAGATATGTATATATGTATAAAAGATTTCGTATATTGTGAGCTATCACAATAATTAATAAAGAGAGAGAAGATCAACAGCTGGAAAGGTGTGATGATGAATCATTGTTACAAATTGAGATGGAAAATTATGACTTTATCTTTATCTTTCACGTTCTATGCTTATTATCTTGAATATAGTTTTGGAAGATTTTGAGGTAGTTATTAATGTCTATTATCTGGATTTGCTGTTAGATTGCAGGTGGATAGAAAATAGGAAAATCTACTTCTGAAGCTATCACTGTCTTAGGAAGTATTGCCATGAAAGTACTGTTCATATAAATAACAAGCTGATTTACCCGGAACTTCCTGGGCAAACATTTTGGTAGATTGTGTTATTAATTAAAGTCATAAAATGTCCTGAGTATAGAACCCTTCTACCTTGGAGTCCTACTCGCACGTAGAAACAGTCCGAATACCAACCCAGATCCTTCTACAGACATCTGCACCAAGAGACAATATCAGGAAAATTTCTCCAACGTATGTCTTAGAGATTTTCCGGTATAGAACGCGCCACCTTTAAGTACCAGTCGCACTGACATACTCTTACAAAACAGTGACATACTACACACAAGTATAGCGGAAAATCCACGAAAAATTAGCCACAGGACTCCGAGACATTTCTTTGGGTATTACTGGTAAGGAACCCTCCACCTATCAGGTCCAGTTACACTTACAACCACTACCAGATCATTCTAATAACATTCTACATAAATATATGGTAGAAAAACCCAACTACAGAGTTCAGAAATATACAATAGATTTTCAGGTACAGAACCCACTACATAGAGTCTCAGGGGCACTCAAAGTATGACATTAATTTTACTTAAGGTATGATAGATACGTATGCAAAATTTGGTTAGGATATCTCGAATACTGTAAGAGCAAATGCACACAGACTTTCAGTTTTATATACATACATATACAAGGTGACTCATTAAGAATGTCCAATCTCCAAACAATAGATTCTAGACTCCAAAAAATTATGATGATTTAGCTTAATGTCTCACGAATCATGGCTATTGTGTGTAATCATTCACGAGCTACGTACATATCGCTATATGTCTCATCGCATCTCATTATCATGAAATTCTCTACTACGTTTGTCGATCTAAGCTACGACATCAGTATGTCAAGCTTATGTCCTTTTATACAATGATAGGGCGCTGCACGTATGTCCGAAGGCAACGCAATCTCTATTCCATAGGCGTCACAAAGTCATTGTGACATTTCAGATAATTCCGGTGCATAAATTTATATTTCATAACTCAAGCAATAAATTTGTATTTTGTGTGTCTGCATTATTGTTGATAATAAATCTTTCATATTATGTTTGCTTATTTAATCAATCGATATTTTTTCCTCTAATTATATGAACTTCCTTAAATGCCATATCTTAGCTCGAAATCGTTACGCCACTGATTTACTCCCGTCAGTTGGATTGATCCATTTTTCGTGTTTTCAAGGCAGACGCGAACATTCGTGAAACAAACTGTACAAATATTGCCGGTTTCCGAAATACAGGGTGTTTAAAGTTGAACTTTAATTGTTGAATTTTGCAATATTTTCTTATGTTTCAATATTTTCTGCTAGAAAATTTGTAGTTTTATTATCATAATTTTTTTACTGTTTTTAAAAGCAAATAATTTAAAAACCGATCGAGTTACACAAAACAGACAAGAGTGACTTTTCTAGAGGAATTTAACTTTCTTCCATATTTTAAGATTACTTTCCAAATAATTCAACAAAGAAAAAAAATATGTTTTGATTTACTAAAGCAACAGAGTGTACCGAACACCTTGTATAAGAAATGCTAAATTAGAAGTCAAATTCCTAATCACCATGCCAAAAAACATGAAACTACAAATTTTCTGGCAGAAAATATTAAAATATAAAAAATTATTACAAAATTCAACAAATAAATTTCAACTTTAAACACCCTGTATCTCGGAAAGCTGCAATATTTGTATAGGGACTTTTGAGCTAAATCATCATATTTTGGGGTCTAGAATCTATGGTTTGGAGATTGGACATTCTTAATGTATCACCCGGTATAGATCCTGATTACAGAATTGACATAAGATACTAATTTGATTAATTTTCTATCGTTCTGAAGACCTTTGAAGGTTTTTATTAACCATATGTGACTTAAACTTGATATAGATGAAAAAAAAACATTTATGTACCTCCTTCTTTTTACAAAGTCGCTCAAAAAAAAGTAGCAAGATGCGAATCAAGTAGGTATCTAGATGTTGGTCTCTGAACTGTAAAAACATTTTCATCAACACGATGTCACAAAAATAAATCGTTTGGGTTCAAATTGCATCTATAATATAATTTCTTTCTAGAAAATTCATATTTTACACTTTTTATATACCTTTATGTATATATAAATTTCGAGGACAAATATCATCCCATTCATTAGAAGGTTACTGTGTAATATTATGCTGTAAGGGTGCCAAATGTGTAAAAATATCCGAAAAGCTCGCATCATTTAGCATAATATAAGTGAAATTGTTTGAGGTTTTGCGTAATATCGTTGTTTCTTAAGTATGTAAAAATTGTCAAGCGACGCCTTTACATGAGTCAGCTTCAAAAAATTCACAATACAAGGTTTGATTATTTGCATTATGATTTAACTTTCATTTCACTTAGAACAAAGCTTCTGAGTAACTTATATCATTTCAAAATACTAATTTCTAATTGTAACATATACAGGATGAATTTGAAATAGTTGCGAATATTAATACTCGTGTCTGTACAGTGATCTATTAACAGAGATAGACGGAACTGTAAACAATATATTTTGTTGACATCATCCCTTGTTCGGCCACGCCTCATTGCATATCAGTTTCTCCCCACAATTATTGAAATACTTGGTGTTTTGGTTGTTTTTGAATATTCTATTATATTCTTTGGTTTCAAAACTTGAAAAAATGAGAAGACGTTGTAAAATGTGCAATAAACTAGAATCCACGAACCCAGAAGTAACTTTTCATCGAAGTAGACCGTCTAAATTAGAATTTGGTAACTTATATATTTGAATTTTGAAAGAAAATGTTTGACATATAAACGTCGGTCATGGGCGTAGCAAAGAAGTTATTACCTAATCATTGTTATTTCATTAAAGAGATTGTTAGATTGTTTGCGCTTTTCAAATCCTAGACGTTAAAAAAGAATTATACCTACACACCTATTTAATAATATTAGTACGGGATAGGAACAAAAATCAATGTCCATTGAAGGGTCAACTGAAATTGATAAGAAGATAAACTTAAGCCGGTATGTATATAATAGATATAAATGTCAAAAACTATAACACGTGCGGAGTATGGATATAAATCTTTCTTGCGATTACTATATGAACACAAGAAATTTAGCAAGTTTATTTGCTGAAACATACAACTATCGGATATTGAGTTTTTTTACCAAGCTTCAGATTTATTTTGTGGTATTAATTATTTCGACGTATAGCAAATGAAACCTAAAAGAACGAGACGCCACTGGTGTCATATTTTTTATGCGAAAAGATGAGTACAGTGAGTTTAGTTAAAACCGTTCTATCCCCCCCTTCTGACCGCTTCCACAGCTCACCCCACCTGGCCCACAACGATTTCAAAACAAACAAACCGTATTTTATCACTGAAGTGTTCTGTCTATCTGTGTTAATAGGTCATTGTGTCTGTACAATTTAATTTTTAATACACAATAGTTTCAGATGAATATCGACTGGTTTCATCAAATAATATGAAGTAATCTACATATTTTCAGCCATTCTTCGGTCTGTCTGTCGAAATTTTCTCGTAGGTACACTGATTGAGCATTCTGCTTGCCCTCGTTGCTCGGCTATAGCTGAAAGACGTGTTTCGCTCAAGACTGTGCTGCGAAAACAGCCTTTAACGATTTTAACGAAACTTGCCCAAAGCCGCTCAAAACCCTTTATCACCTGGTGGAAGTAAGCAATTAACTTCCTTATTTGAAAAAGAAGTAGAGACTCTACTTTTATTTCTGAAATTTTTACTTCTTATTCACTTAGTGCGGGTTTACGAGTTTCTCGTACGTTGAACAGGTTTCGCGACCGTTTTGCGCCGACCCATTTACGAGTTTCTCTACGCGCGCTTTATTATTCGACTCCGACTGTCAAAACGAAGTGTTACGGAATGTAATAAACCTTTGGAAGAAGAGCTTCGATAATTTGATACGAATTTGAGTCAATCTGTTAATATTAACACACAAAATAACCCAAATCAACATTGCACTTTTTTTTGATGAAATCTAATCTATATATATAACGCCAAAAACACAAATTAAAAATCTGAAAATATATAGTGAAAATATGCAAAAGACACAAGAAAATTGATAAATAATAATATTATTACATTTCAACTTTTGACAGCACGACTACTTTTCGAATGCCTAGTCGTGATTGGGCGCTGTGGTCACGTGGTCCATATCTTTGCGCCAAGCAGAGCTTCGCGCGCGTTGTATTTTTTGTCAGGGGAAATATTTGACACTCTCCACGTGCGCCTGCATCTCACGTTGGCTGACCGTGGCGCACGCCAATGACTCGTAAATGATCCTATTTGCCACCATACGTTTAATCTGTTTACGTGCGCGAAGCAATCTGCGCGCGCCAGCTTCTCACGCGCGCCGAGAAACTCGTAAACCCGCACTTAGAACTTAAATATTTCTTACAAAAAATTAGACCGACTTTATTTGATTTATTCAGTGTAAATTAGCCATGAGAATCGATGAAAGTTCATAATACCAAAAAGATAGTACTTATCCTATCACCCACGAATATTCTTTACTTGTACTGGCTATTATTCAAAGATCTCAAAACATCGCAGCAGAAATACGCATATTTCATATTGTACTGCTCTAACTCGAAAACCGTAACTCGTCTGACAAAATGTTCAATTTAAATGTTTCCTGATATTGTCTTATCTTTAATGCTGTCGTCTCAGATTTTCGATTTTCGAGAGAAATTGCCCCTACCACCCCCTTCGGTAGTGGTTTTTGGAGAGAAGGAGATTTCGGATTGAAATCATCAAAATCGGAGTACGTTTACTATATACAAGACGCGCATGATCCAAAAAAAGAAAGCAGACAATTGACTTGTATACCTTCTCCGTTTGGATTCTTCGGTCAAAAAGATAACAGTATACTTTCAAAACGATATATATTTTATGAATAAGTTTTGAATCAAGGACATAGTAAGCAATAAATAACAGAGAATTCATAATTATTTATTTATACCATATTATTTTTAATTTAATCATTCAAAACCGCAAGGAGAAAAAAACATTTAATTAAATAGAAAAATTCCAACATTTGAGCATTATTTATCAGCGTTCATTCACAACAACGATACCAGAGAAATGCATCACCTGAACCAAACGCTGCGTTTCTTTTGATGATAACCAAAGCGTAACGAGTGAAAAAAATAAAATAAAACACAAATAATATCTACCACGGCATCCGTCAGGCACTCTTTGAAATATATTATGTTAAATTTAACGTAGAGAGAGGAATAAATTGCACACTAGACCTACTAACATACTTTTTCTATAGATATATAGAAGCATCAAAATATTGTACTGCTTGTAAGTATATATTCGTCTTTTAATCGATATAAATAGAATATCTGCAAAGATATACATTATATACATTTGTATGTATTCCATGCTGGTATATGTTGAAGTGTATAGTTAAAGAGGACAGTGAGAAAATAAACGTTTCTACTTGAGAAAAGAAAGCTTTCCACACACGGATTTGTCTACTATGATCAGAATTCAATGTAGATAAATATTTTCTTTTCCAAAAATTGGACCGATTTTATTAGTTGGTGTACTGAAAAATACAAAATAATATTAGTTCTATAAGTGCTGGTAATTTTAAAGTTGTGCAATTGTAGTTAAATAGAACACTTTTGGCACCAACTTCAAAAGTACCACAACCAATAGAATTAGTATTATTTTGTATTTTTCAGTGCGCCAACTTATAAAGTTGGTCCAATTTTTGGTAAAAAATATCTATTTCAGAGTTTTAAATCTAGCATTAGTTATAAAAACCGCTGAACCTTTACTAATACCAAAGAAGATAGTACTAGGTACTATTACGCTATTACCCATATGTACTTGTTATTATTTAGAGATCTCAAAATATCGCTCCGGAAATACATATACTTCAGACTTTGCCACAACTGTAAAGGGAGAATCGTAATTGTTTTTGAAAAAATATCCAATTTAAATGTTGCAACTTCTTTAATTTGGCCGTCTCATATTTTCAATTTTCGAATGAAAAAAAGACCTCCACATAGCGAAAATATACATATTTCAGTCTTTACCATTGCTATAAATCGAAAACCGTAACTCTTTTGAAAACATTTTCAATTGCAACGCTTCCGGATATGGTTCCATCTTTAATTCTGCTCTTTCATATTATCGATTTTCGCTAAAAAATGCCCCTTCCAGCCCACCAGGGCGGTTTTAGCGGGAAGGAGATTTCGAATTTGAGTTTTTCTGCCAGAGCACGTTTACTATGCAAAACGCGCGAAGAGTCAAACCTACAAAAAATAAAAAAGCAAACATACAACCGCATTGTATACCTCGTCCTTTTTGTGAAGTCGGTCAAAAAGTGTCATGCTATCATTATTACATACAAGATCTCTCAGAGGATAAACGCCTCCCCTGATACTGGAAGTATAAGTGCAACGGATGAATTGAATTAATTATATTAACGGCATCCAAATCTCAATTAAAGAAGAGTTTTACCAACTACCAAATGAATCCGTCTGTATTTCATTAACAGTAATAGCTAGACAGTGGATTTTCCTTTCACAATAATATGGAACCTTTCGTGTCTGAGTTCGGCTCGCTCTTGGTCGTATTTTTGTTACATGAAGGCACACATTCATGTACTCCCGGGGATAGTATATATCAGGACTTTTTTCATTCAGACCCGAAAAATATATTTCATACATTTCTTTGATGGAAGCTTCCACATTCAACTCCATCTGCACACTCGCTCATAAACTCGTCAATACATTATGAAATACCTACGACATGTTGGTGACTTGCTTAGAGCTTCTCCTTCTTGACATGTTTTTGACGCCAGAGTGTTTCTTCTCAATCAAACGTACAAACAAACAGAGTAGAGTACGCAACACTTTCTTCTTCTTTCGACAACTTTTGTATCTGATATGTAGCTTGTGGACCAAGCTAGTATTTATTGAAAATATGTGTTAAATAGAGTGAATTATCGATGGGCAGCCGTTTTCTGATATCGATAAATCGGATTGTCAAGTCAAATGCTGTGTTCAGCTGATCCGAATTTCGACCACTGGAGTATTCACTAGCATTATTTGAATTTCCATTTAGCTTTTAATGAATTTATGATTCACTTCACCAACTCACTGTATATTGACTGACTGTCAAAGAAAGATTTGAATGAAAAAATATATGTTTGGAATATGGGTCAAGAACTCCGTGTTTCCACCGCACATAAATTTGAACTGTGCATAAAACATTTGGTTACTACAAAAGTTTGTGTATATTATTTGAAAAAATAATGCATTCGTTTGTTTAAAAGGATATTTCATCGAATTGAGAAAAGTTTACGAGCATCTTCGATGAGGATATGGGTATTATTTTTATTATTATTATTATTACAGAATTTTAACGACTTGTGGGAACGCAGGAGAGCAAATAATATTGGAATCATATACAGTGCGGTCCATAGATATGGAATAAATTAATTTTTACCGTTATTTGAGAGCTTTAAATAAAGAAAAATACCATCCTTATAAAGTTCAGTTGGTTCTGGCATTAAATGAGGATGATCCTGATAGAAGGCAGCAATTCTGTGAACTGACGATGGACAGAATGGAAGCAGATTTGCAGTTTGCATAAACAAAATTGTGTTTTCTGATGAAGCTATACTTTTTATTTAAATGAAACGAATAATAGATAAAACTGTTGATATTGGCCCATATTTTTTTGAAGTCACAATTAATGGTAAGGTTTATCTAGGTTTATTGATGAACTTTATAATTCCTGCATTAAAAAGACTTTTTCCTGATACTAATGATCCAAATGCAACAGTTAGATCAATTTGTTACCAACAAGACGGAGCTCCACCGCATCACACACGTATTGTTAGAGATTATTTGAACGAAGTTTTTCCCAATAAGTGGATTAGAAAACGCGCAACGATTGAATGGCCGCCTAGATCACCCGATTTGACTCCTCTCGATTACTTCTTATGGGCTTATGTAAAATCAAAAGTATATTTCAATAGACTAGACAATATTGCAGATTTAAAAGTTAGGATAACGGAATAAATTAACAACATAACTCCTGAGGTCCTACAAAATGTTGTACGAGAATTCCAAGATCGCCTTTCTTATTATGTGAATAGTGGTAATATAGAACATTTGATTTAACTGTAAAATTAAAAGAAAAATATTTCCTAAACATTATGTGACATAATTTCCTTCATTGTACTTAAACTATAAAAAACTTACATTTTCAAAATCAATTTTCTCAGTAACAATTGCACCAAATTTGAATTTTTGAGGGGGTGCTCCTAATTCAGAGGGGGTGTAAAAACGGGGTAATATTTTCATACTATAAATTGTCAAAATAAGAACAAAAATCGACGTGTCTTTTCAAACAAATTTATAACAACGCTAAAAATGTTTTTTTTCCATACCTATGAACCGCACTGTATGTTGCGCGTCTGTTTCCAATCCAATTCCACTTTGAAGTGCGAAATTTGAAATCAAAGGAGCACGTGATTATCATTAATGTGAAAAACGAGTTATAATAATTTCATAATAAATGTAATCGGTTAGCTTTAATCAAAAGATGAAGAAGAATTTATGTTTCTTATGAAATGTTGGATGTCGTGTCGATTTTGTAAAGTTTTCTTTTATGTGTCGGTATTTCAAGAATAAACGATACAATTTGACAATTTATTAGAAGGTTCGGTGGCGATTTTATCGACCTTATCAGTTGCTGTACTGAAAAATACAAAATAATATTAATTCTATTGGTAAGACTTCTGGCACCAACTTTAAAAGTACCGGCCTTTTTTGATGCCGGTTACAAAGTAATTTTCTTCTATACATCTAGAAAAATAAGAAGTTTGCAAATGTGATTTTATCTCAATATTATTGATAAGAAGACGACAGAGTTGTTGACGTTTGCTTCTCATCTATGGCCTCCATTGACGTAAAAGGTGTAAGCCAATGAGACAAAATTAAATAAAGAAACTATGTCACCGCTATCAGAGTGATGAACATTTATTTGTGGAACCGTTACAGAAATTTATAGGAAGAATGTTCGAAACTAATTAACTTTGAAGCTTTGTGATTCGACAACTAAGTAACCATAAATTTGATCATAGAAGAGAACATTAATAAAATAACCTTATGCTTACCAAAAGCAAGCCGAGGGATGACATGTTTGTTTTCTTTCTAATGACCAAATTGCCTCAATAAATCAATATATAATTGATTACAGTATCGAATTCGATACTTACATCACAATAAAAAAAAACATAGCAATAAAATCCAGCAATTAGCTCGACCTCTTTTTCTCAAAACAATTACTTTTAAAGCGATCATCTTCTTAAGACATTTCAACATTTATGTGTACGTAAACAACCTTCCATCAAATCTGTTGCTGTGTAAACTTGACGATCCATTAAAATTTCACCTTGATCTTGTTTTTATCAATTTTAGGTCAAGTTAAATTCCTCCCGATTTGACAGGTGAACGTTCAGCTTCACTCTTCTCCAATTTACTCGTTCACTTTCATCATCATGGCATACGAAATTTCTTCTGATCTTTAACTGTGTCAATTCTAATGAGCTGTCAAGAATCGAAATGTGTGGATTAAGGTCGTCTTCGTGTCTTTGTTGTTCCTCCTCCAAAGGCCCTACTGCAGGGCCATGGGTCGTCCTCTCTCAATGCTTGATCTATATTTAGATGCGGCATTAACGTTTTCAGCTAAATACAAACACAGGCTTCTGAGGGGATGGAGAATGGCTGATATATCTTACGACCAAAGGTAGTGGGGGAAGATGCCTTGACCGTACAATGGATTTCTTAAACACATACAATATAATTTTCAAATTTATAAAAATATATAAAATTATATCTAAAAGACAATACAGATTTATGAAAAAAATTGGTACTAAAGATGCTTTAAGTTACATAACAAATTTAATTTATCAAAAACTTAATAGATGTATCTACTCCTATTGCAGCTACAAGCGTCTGATAGGGTTGACCGTCAAATTTTATTAGATAAACTGTCAAATCATTGAATTAGAGATAAAGCTCATCTAGTTATTACCTCTTACTTACAAAACATAACTCAACCTATTAAAGTTAATGAGGTTATAAGTCAATACGCTAAATTGCGAACAGGTGTTCCGCAAGGTACATTGTTAGGACCACTCTTATTTATTATGTATGTTAATGATTATATTATACATATTTATACCAAACCCACGAGCAGGTAATTTGCGTATCTCTGTGGGAGATAACCTGTCAATTTAAAATTTAGAAATCATATTCCGATACTTACTAGAAAAACTCCTAATGTCTTTGAAAAGTTCAATCTTTGAAACAATTTTTCAACCTCCATTGAAAGCAATGAATATCTTCTGGAAATCTATTAACTTACTGGTAGAATTATATCCTCAAAAATATTAAACAATTTCCCGGGCAAACACTTTGGTAGATTGTGGTACGAAAAAAAGGCATAAATAGTCTTGAATATAGAACCCTTCTACCTCAGAGTCCTGCACATGTCTTGGGAATTTTCCCGGTATGGAACCCTCCACCTTTAAGTCCCAGTCGCAATGACAGACTCTTACAAAACAGTTCAGTGCTTACTACACAAAAATAAATGAGAATTCAGCCATAGATCTCAGAACTACTTATTTGGGTATTACAAGTATGGAACCCTCCACCTAGGAAGCCCAGTCACACTCACAGTGCTGTTATGATAAACACGTTTGGAAAAATTTGGTTGTGATATCTCGAATAGTGTAAGAGCAAATACGGCACATACACAAAGACGATCAGTCTTATTTTATATTGAAGATTATAGAGTTTACAATGTTCAGAAAAGAAACATTATCCAATTAACTGATGAATCATTAAAATTAGATCACGTTTTTATGGAAAACATTTGAACATATCTAAGAAACCAAACATACAATCGAATGTTGTGTCAACTCCTTATTTTTAATTCACCAAAAATCAACGTCCACAATCAAATATAGAATGTGGACAGACTTTCAGCCTTGCATATTCTGAATCATCTTCAATGTCAAACAAACATATGTATAAACACCCAAACAAACATATAGGTATTGACAATTATTATAAAATATATTATGTATATATATATGATTGTTTCAACATCTTTCTGCCATAACTCATTTATATAATTAGAATAGAATATCAAAAAATATTTGAGCAGTTTTCTGTCACATTTAACATCTTTACAACGCCTATTAATTCATTCTGATAGAAAATATTTCTGTCAACAAAACCATAAATCCCGCGTCAATCAAACGAATATGATAATAAACTAGTTCGCGTTTAGAGCGATCTTTGAAATTAAATAAAAATTTCAATATCTAAAAACAATGGAATAATATCAAATAATTGAAACAAAGTGGTGCGTTCGGGAGAATTCCTGTCAGGAACGAAGATCTTTATGCCCATTCTCCAATTCATTTGATATAGATATCTTGTCATAACTTAAATGAAATTGAAACTCTATAAAACATTTCTCAAATGTGAGTATTAACTAAATTCTAGGAGGATACGTGCCTACTTAAATAATAAGGATGGTTAACATAAATCACAACAATGACTGTAACCCGTAAAACTTGATGAGCTTCTAAAGAAGATTGCTATAATGACTTTCATGTCAGGGATGCTAATCCAGGCAAATCAAAAGGAAGTTTAGGTTTAGTATGTAGATATGGTAAATAGAGCATGGCTCCGTACATAAATGGTAATAATGGAATCTTTATGATGTCCGTTGAATCTCTCTTTAGTAATCTTCGGATATGTATGACTAAAAGATCTGGTGGTATAGTTTATCCTGTTTTTTTATACAAAAAAGTCTTAAATATAGATGGAACTATTCACATTGTAAATATGCTTCTTATCAACGACGAAACCAAATTATGAAAATTCTAATTTAATCCAAGAACAGCATACATCATTTTAAACTGGTACTTATCCACATTTTGCGGCAATTTGGGGTTATTCTATGAGCAAAACGTTCGATTCTCAAAATCCGCTAAAAAATAACGTACGTTAAATATAACGTTAGTTGTTATTCTGTGAGCCAAAACCATGCGTTAATTTTCAGTCGTTAAGTTTAACATATTGAGAAACATTTTCAAAGCTTGCGTAAATATTGATCTTTATATATGAATCTTTGGTAAGGAAATGGTTGAAAAATTATCAAAATTGCCCATTTATGAAACCGTTTTGCTAACAGTTTTGCATCTTTCTGATTAGCTGTATATGTTACCGAGGAGTCCTGTAAGTTGAAATATTCTCAACTCGAAGCACCTAGTCATTATAGATAATACTCGTAAGTATTAAAAATAGAGTATATAGACAAGTGACCAGTAAATAGAACTTTTTTTTCTGCTCAAGTTCATAATAACCTTAAGAATCAATAAATATACCCATATACAGTTTGCTTCACGAGTGATGGACAGACAATTCAAGCGAGGGGAGTAAACCAGTGGCGTGATGATTTTGAGATAAGATCTGGTCTTTCACTTTTTTATATGCTTTAAGCAAATTCATATAATTTGGGAGAAAAAAGCATCGACTGATTAAATATGCAATTACGTGAAACATTTATTATCAAAAATACTACAAAAACATAAATTTCAAATCTTTTGTGTTATAAAATATAAATTAATTCATCTGAATTTATTGAAATGTCACTTTTGATTTTGTGAAAAGATTGCATTGCCTTCGGACATACGAGCAGCGTCCTATCATGGTATAAAGCTTGAAATATTGATGTCGTAGCTTAGATCGACAAACTTACAAGAAAATTTCATGATAATGAGATGCGATGAGAAGTTTAGCGTGATGTACCTAGTTCGTGAATGATTACAGGCAATAGCCATCATTCGTGAAACAAACTATAGTTCTGATTATTTATTTTAATCACCACCGGCAACCATATCTCAAAAGAAGCTCGTTCAGGCTTCGGAAATGCTTCGTTCAAGAATTATTACAAAACCAGTCTCACATCAATTTAAAAAATATAGTTACTTAATACTCTCTGTCATAACCTCAGAATGTTCATTTAACCAATATATACTTCTTTGATTCTCAACGTTATATATTTTCATAGGACTAGATCTTAACCACAGATAATTTCAACATAACCTTAAAGTCAAGACAAGACAACTGTCATCATTTTCCCCACAAAACATCGTGTTCCGTGGTACCTACAAGATTTAACGGATGCGTTAAATGTTGAGCAATTTACGTTAAACGCATCAAAATATTAACATCTGATAATTCTTCAACGGCTGTTCTACAGAACAGAACGATCCAATGGAATGTCATTATTTTGGAGTTATATACATAGAATGATGACATTGCTGTGCTGACTTGTACGATTTCTTCGAGACAAATACAGCGATCAAACCTAAACATATAAGTAGATAAGTATGCGGATATGATGTTGTGTTTGTTTTGGAAATGAGAGAGTGACGGCTGTACCCAACGCTGCCCGCCGCCGCCGCCACTCTCGACGTTCCAAATTGTTGAGCAATAATTTTCACGTGAATATGCTAATAATAAACTTTTTTCTTCTCTTTTATTTCCAGCGCTGTCCGTGAGATTTCTGACTAGAAGGTACATCGGCGAGTACGATCACCAATCAGGTAAGATATATTTAAATTGATGCAAATGTTTTGTTAGAACATAATAATATTATTATGTGTTTTGAAAGCTTCTCGTAAAATGTGCCAAAGATAATAATTGCTTGAGCTATTGACACGGGTATGTCGAGAAGTTCTTATTTTTTTTGGGTGAAAAATGTTTTAAGCTTCCTAGTGTTTTTTTTATTGATCTTCCAACAACATTGAGAATGCAAAATGTATACAGTAAACAGTATAGTTTCGAATAGTACAGTTTTTCATGCTTATCAAATCAATCTGTTATTGACGTTTAGAGATATCTGTCATGGGTCATTATCATGATTGTAGATTATGATTCTTATATAGTTTTTGACTGACGAATCCCGAACGGAGGAGGTGTACAATTCTACTGTTTGACTTGAGAATTGATTCCATATTTATAAAAACTCCAATCCGAAATCTCCTTCCCTCCACAAACCGCCCTCGAAGGGGGTGGAGGGGGCAATTTCTCACAAAACTCGAAAATCTGAGACCGCAGAATTAAAGAAATAACTATTTTCGGAAATGTTTATATACAACATTTTTTTGAAAAGAGTTACGTTTTTCGAATTATAGCAGTGGTAAAGTCGTCTAAGATAGCTTATTTCCGCTGCGATGTTTTGAGATCTCTGAATAATAACAAGTTCAAGAAAAATTGTTTTATGTCGAACTATACAGGGTACTGCATCTTCTTACGTCATCTTTAGCTCAGTTGTTAGGTATGTTATGAATATGATATTTTAACATCTTCATTTGTATCCTTTAAGTCCCATTATATTAGATCTTCATAGAGATGCAGCACCCTGTAGGTATATGTAGCCGACGGAATACAACTTTTAAAATACATTTTTCCATACATTTTTCTTGAAAACTCCTAATGAGTCTTCGAAAATCTCATTCCGAATGGTTGTTTCCGAAATGTTAATTTCAATTTACTGAACTCCTAACTAATTCAAATTACAAATTACAAACTAAAATTATATTGTATCCAGAGCCTGATCTATAATCAACACGAAAGCCATCAAATTTCTCAATATAAATGAATCTTTTTTTGTTTCTTAGAAAAAAACTGCCGAAATCTCTCTCTAGATACAACACCTGTTCTGGGCATGTCATTTATCAGTTTATAAATAGACGTCAGAAGTTTTTTTTATATCAGTTTAAATCGAGAATCGCTGTTAGAGCAAGGGCTGAACCACAAATATGGAGTAAAAGGATGAAATGATTTGGAAATGTTATGTTTTCACTGCAATCAGTAGGAAAATCATGGGATGCTTGAAGATTTATTTTGATGCCTTCTTTACATAATCTATTTATTGACTAGAAAATAAATATATTTGGATGACCCGTTACAAGGTATTGGAACAAGATTTAACCAGGCTGTCAAATAAATTTCTTTCTAACCTGATAAAGTTCTTAAGAGCTAATTCCAGGCTGGTACTTTATTGGTATGTTTGCTGAACCAAGAAATGTCCCTTTAAAACATGGTCGCTGTGAAAGCTAACATTTTCAAAGCATTGTTCTATTACTCCATCGGCCAAGATGTTTAGTCAATCAGCACCTAGCCTATACCTTCCTACTCTGGATGCTTCCTTTAATTGGCAAAATTCCTATCCTAGAATTACATACTACTGACGCAAATTTCGTGAACGAAACAAAAAATACATATCCCTCAAACGTCACGAAACAATTTCACGCTTTTCCGATTCGCCCTCTTGAAACACAAATAGTGCAGCTAATAACGTTGTGCTTACATTATTTTATAGAAGCGCCAGATGTATGTGTCGGCATAATTATTGTCAGTTTCAACTATCTAATAATCATTGACTTATTTTTAAATCTCATGTTGGTGTAGGCAAATCGCGAAAGCAGCAGCAAATTTGATGACAGACAACCATAACTAATCTAATAAGCCCCACACACATATGTAAACTCAACACTTGGCTATTAATAAAAAGGTAATCAACAACATTTGCAAAAAGAAAAAAAAAATGAATAACATGTATCGGCTATTAACTTTCACCTTGCAAACAATTTTGTTTGCAGCTTCCGTCCACGTTTTTACTTTAATAAAACAAACTAAAATGAGCTAAATGCCAGATATACAAGGTGTCAGCTTAACAACTCTCAATAGTCATATCTTAGAAGCTGAGTACAATATCAAAAATTGCTATAAATAAAAAAAAATCTGTTTTGCACCCCAATTTCAACCACCCCAATTGAATATTCTTAGAAAGCAACGCCTTACTTGTGATACTTTACCATAAAGCTAAAAATCCGATTTTCGAATCTCTTTAGAGGGCCAAAAATGAGTCTTTTATTACCTAGGGCTGAAAAGCAGTTTCTATCACGTCCTAGTAGATGACGCTTTTCAATCAACAATAATGAAGATTATACATCCAAAATCTATTAATTTTTATTCAAGTATTTTATGAAGGTGGTAAAAATATCCGCAAATAGAGTGTTTCTGGTCATTTAAAACGTCAATTTCGTTATAGTTGCGGTTAACTTTGTGGTTAATAACCATAACTTTCTTCGCAAATGACAGAATTTTTGGTCGCCCAAGTTTAAGGAACTGTCAGAATTGTAGGTTAGATCTTAAACTTTTGGGATATAACCTTAAAATTATGTTTTGCTGTTTTGTATAAAACTAATAAGTGATAAATAATGGAAGAAATACTTGAGTTTGTCACAGAATAAAAACATTAACAGAAATGTCAATGTCAACATAGTCAAATAACGATAAGCATTCTTTATTAAAGATACCGCTAGTACTCCGTAATCAACTACGTCCGTTATACTTAATAAAAATAACGGCGTGACGGGTGACTACTGCGCCGACTCCATAGAACGATAACCACGACGTCAGTGGCAAATGTGCGGACATTTCGCTATACTTCTCATCGCATCTCATTATCATGAAATTTTCTACTACGTTTGTCGATCTAATCTACGATATCAGTATTTCAAGCTTTATACCATGACAGGGCGCTGCTTGTAAATCCGAAGGCAACGCAATCTTTATTTCATAGGCGTCACAAAGTCAAAGTGACATTTCATGTTTCTGCATTATTGTTAATAATATATCTTTCATATAATTGCTTATTTAATCAATCCATGCTGTTTTCTCCCTAAATATATGAATTTTCTTAAAGCGTATAAAAATTTCAATACCAAATCTTATATCGAAATCGTCACGCCACTGATTTACTCCCCTCGGTTGAATCGATCCGTTTCTCGTGAACTGAGTGCTTTACAATTACATGGTTAGACGAAGGTTTTTAAACCTTTTAAAATGTTTTCGTTAATCTTTTATTGATTTAATAGGAAAAAACCTAATTTAACAGATTTTAGGTGATTGTACAGAAAAATTCAATGAAAGCTCAGGTCCTTCTTGACTTGACTTGACACCCGTTATCACACAAGACGATTTCAAAGGATGATTCATATATTTTTTGGAAAGTGTACGATATTGTTGTTTTTTTATTATCAAAAGCGGTTTTCCTCATTATGACTGTTTAGACAAGCTTTGTTGATCCGCTGCATTTTATTGGTGTATTAATTTACGGTTTATTGGTCGTGAATGTCCTCCACACTGATAATAATAACATGATATACTAAAGAGGGAATTATGATCAACAAGATGAGTCATCTAATGAACATTTTAATGAAATTTTGTTGTGATTGATCTGTAGAAAAATAGTCGGTAAAAGTTGTTGTTGTTGCTGATATCCAACTTAGTTGATATAAAAATATGATCATATTTTCAAAATCTATGTGTAATAAATATTTTTTTACAAAGAATTGGACTAATTTTATTTGTTGAGGCATTAAAAATATAGAATAATATTAATTTCATTGGTACAGGTAAATTTGAAGTTGTGCAATAATTGTAGTTGAATGGAAGAATATCGACAAACTTCACGATAGACCCAATAGAATTAATATTATTTTGTATTTTTCAGGGAACCAACAAATAATGTCGGTCCAATTTTTTGTAAAAAATATTCATTTCACACTTTTCAGTGCAACATTAGTCACAAAATCGTTCAATAACACAACAAAGAATCTGGTCTTCAATTTGACCGTTTCAGGTTCTCAATTTTAGAGAGAAACTGCCCCCTCCACATAGCAGACATATACATATTTAAGATTTTAACAATGCTATAACTCGAACACCGTAATACTTTTGAAAAAAAAATTCAATTTAAATGTGTTCGGATATTGTCTTTTCTTTAATTCAGCCTTCTCAGATTTTCGTTTTTTGAGATAAATTTCTATGAATATGGGACCATTTCTCCAGTCTCCTCTTTCAAATGAATCAAAAATCATCAAAATCGGAGTTCGTTTACTCCATAAAACGCGTGCACTAACCAAAAAAAAAACAGACACTCGAATTGTATTCCTCATCCGTTTGGGTTCGTGGGTCATTTTTTTTATACGCCTTAAAACTCCAAATATAAATCAAATATAAATTAGAAATACCTTTTCATCTCACGAATATATATATATTTTCTTTTATATTTAACTATCTTATAGTACACTAGAATTTGTGGAGAGCAAATAAATAATAAATAACTTTTCACAAAGATACAACTGACTTAATTAGATTTGGCACTGAAAAATACAAATTAATATTTAGATATTTTCTATTGATAGTAATATTTTTTAAGTTGTCTAACAAAGATAATTATTAGTTAAAAGTAGACACAGGACTCTTGGCACCAGTGTACTTCAAAAATTATTTATTTCATATTCTCAAGTGCCAACAGAACCACATAAAACTTATATGCAAAATAATTTACCAACAATCTTTTCAAAATCTCCCCTTTCCAAAGGCAGCAACTCGGAAATCATTTCTGAGAGAAATTTCCAATTTAATCGTTTTCGAAAATCGCCTTCTCTTTAATTTTGTCGTCTTCCTCTTTCGGAGGATATCTTTGAGAATTTCAAAGTTATCTCATCTAGTCTTATCATTCATATAGAGCTCAGATATCTATTGAGATTGTGGACACTGTAAAAAAAATAGCAGAGGTAATATATTCCCTTGTTTTATCCAAAAAAAGTTATCAAAATCATTAATGATTGACAAAACAAAGTACCTTCATTCAAAATGGAATTTCACCTTCTCGCCTGTCTTCTAATATAAATATATAAATAAATATTCACTACATTCATCAATCTTTCAACAGCTAATTAGGATCATGAACATATGTACAGTGCGATCCACAGGTATGGAATAAACTCATTTTTATTATGTATTTATTTGAAAAAACCTGAATTTGACAATTAATAGCTTTTCAAATTTAGAGCAATCATAACTGAGAAAAATTATTTTGAAAATGTAAAATTTTGATACTCTAAGTAGAATGGTGAAAAAAAAACAAGAAGTCAAATGGAAGTTTTTGAAATATTCAATAATAAATACCCAGGTCAACGCGTCTCACAATCAGTAGTCAGCAATTTAGAAACAAAATTTCGTGAAACTGAACATGTAGAAACAATTCAAAAACCAGGTCGAAATGTTAAATGGGATGAGGAAGAAAAGTTAGGTGTACTGTGAGCGATTGTGAAAAATCCGCATATGACAATTAGACAACTTACCGCCGACAATGATGTATGTAGATCATCGATATTGAGAGCCGTACATAAAGAAAAGTACCATTCTTATGAACTCCAGTTGGTTCACGAGTTAAATGAGGATGATCCTGAGAGAAGGCAACAATTCTGTGAACTGATGATGGACAGAATGGAAGCAGATTTGCAGTTCATAAACAAAATTGTATTTCCTGATGAAGCTACTTTTTATTTAAATGAAACGGATAATAGATAAAACTGTTGATATTGGAGCAGAGAAAATCCTCATTGGGTTTGTGAAGCTCACACACATAATCCCAAAAAAGTGAACGTTTGGACTGCTCTCATTAACAACAAAATTATTGGCCCATATTTTTTTTCATGGCACAATTAATGGTGAGGTTTATATAGGCTTTTTGATGAATTTTTTATTGCCATTCATTAAAGAGAGTTTTTCCTGATGTTAATGATCCAAATGCAAAAGACAGATCAAATTGGTAACAACAAGACGGAGCTCCACCGCATTACACACGCATTGTTGGAGATTATTTGAAAGAGAAGTTTTTCCTAATAGGTGGAATTGGAACGATTGAATGGCCGCCTAGATTCCCCGATTTGACTCCTCTGGATTACTTCTTATGGGGTTATTTCAAATCAAAAGTATATTTCAAAAGACCAGACAATATTGCCGATTTAAATTTAGGATAAAGGAATAAATAAACAACATAACCTCTGAGGTCCTACAAAATGTTTTACGAGAATTCCAATATTTTAAACATTTAATTTAACTGTAAAATAAATTGAAAAATACTTTTCGAACATTATGTGAAATTATTTCCTTCATTCTACTTGAAGTATTAAAATTTGACATTTTCAAAATTAATTTTCTCAGTGATGATTGCACCAAATTTGAAAAAAATTTATTTGCTGAACAGAGAATAAAAATTCCTGTCAAACAAGGTCTCCTTCTTATTTAAAATTTTTGAGAGGGTGCTCATAGATAAGAGGGATACTAGAAGGGGGTAATATTTTCTTAACATACATAGAAATCAATCTGTTTGAGGTTTTTTCAAACAAATACTTAATAAGGCTAAAAATTCATTTATATCATAATACCTATGAGCCGCACTGTACATATACTTTCTATTATACCTTCTATTCTCTCTTTTTCAGATACCAGGTATAAACACGAGGTCTTGGTGGACAACGAACCCATTCTGTACGAGATACTAGACACATGTCCAAAGGTAGGTACTTACATATATACATTCCTTGCAAGTAATTGTTGGCCTCTTCTTGTTGGCATTCCAACCATTTACTTATTAGTTACATAAATATTTGAACGTTTGAAACTGTATACTTTGTAAAAGTATAGATTGCGAATGGAAGAACGTTCTGAAAATAATCACCCGGGTAATTATTGGTATTTAATAAGTGAAATGAATCAGAATGCTTGCAGCAGAAGTCTTTTATTTAATTTAAATAATTTTATTTGAATTGTGAAATTATCTATTAAGATTTAACAGAGTTTGAACCTAGACGACTTTTCTACAAAATACTTCAACGTTATTGTTGGAAATAAGAACAAACATCTAGATAGAACGAATATTATATAAAGAAAAATATTGTATACATATCGAACAAGTTGTCACTCCCAACACCCACCGGTCGTGTCATGGTGTTGAAGTCATCCTCTTGTATGCAAGTTAGAGCTGCACTCGTTTATTTTGAAATCATTAAGCTCGTAATTAACGATTTTTATTTGTATTTTTTATAAACGTAGGTAGAATTCATACACGCATTTCGAAATAAGCGCATGTAATTTATTACTCTGCACTGGAACTGTTCTTTTTTTTTTGCCGTAACATCGTACAAATATTTACAAAATAATAAGTATGATCGATATGATCAATAATTATTATTGCCGAAAATATGTTTCGCTTTTGTGAAGCATTTCCTCGAATTCACTTTTCCTGGAATTTATTACTAGTGGAAATTTCCAATGTTAGCAAATGTAACCACAACACCAGAGG
Source organism: Crioceris asparagi (assembly GCA_958507055.1). Lineage (NCBI taxonomy): Eukaryota > Metazoa > Arthropoda > Insecta > Coleoptera > Chrysomelidae > Crioceris > Crioceris asparagi. Next base: position 2,118,623 of record OY293830.1, read on the forward strand.
GTATTAACTTTTGTTGTAGAACATTTGATTGGTGTTCCATTTATTATATGTACATATATACATATAAACAATAGTTTCGTGAGTTTTTCCCCAACTATTATAGACATTTTTAATGGACGAATAAAACTAGGTCTGCAATAACAAATACATTAGGATTATATAATCGAAATGTTTCATTGATGTTGGAAACTTATTAAAAATGTTGTAAATATTTACTTTATATATAACTACTGCTGTTTGGAGACGAGTGAAATTAAAAGAAAAACCATTAAAATGGTTTGGACGAGGATTCTTGATCCTTTCATAAAATTGAGACAGTTTAACATGAAACAAGTGGAATTTTTGAAAAAAAAATTAAAAATAGTTTTTATTTGGCATTTAAGATTTGAATCGTACCGTTGAGTACTATTGCTATCTCTCCTTTTCTTGATTTGAACTATACTTATGTATATATGTTTGCCAGCAACAGCAATTCCATAACATGTTACTGTTTGTCAACCACAACACAAGATTAAATTGCGCTACATTACCATAGAGTAATATATAAAACGATCTGCCAGAGAGTACCTATATACCAGAGAACAGAGACGTATAATATACGCTCCATGCTCGTGTGTGATTCCAGTGACGGATCCCATTGTCCGACATTGTCGTTTCAGGTTGAAGAAATAGTTTGATCATGCTTGAATGTGATAATATAATTAATCAATATTGGATCACACTTAGAGTTTAACAGGCGAACAACGAATTCGAAGTTTCAAGTCTCTAGACCGTATGGGGCCTGAAAAATCGCTGCGGAGTCCATCGATACGAGAACCGAAAGTAATAAAAGCTTTTTAAAAATGAACTCAATATACTGCCTTTCACACTGAGAAAACAGTCCAACGAGTCTCTGAATTTAACTGTAATATTTTCTTCTGTAATTGTATACCTATGTTTTTTTTTAGTTTATTGGATTATCCATAGCATACATATTTTCTCGTTAATGGTCAGTTTGGAATGCTTTCGATGTAATTTTCTCTGTGTCGGAATTTCGTTCAAATTTTCACGCCTATAGCTCGTCCAGGTCACATAATGAATTTATAAAATCCCTAAGTCTATAAAAATATCTATGAAGCTGAACCGTTGGGATAGAATCAGCTAATATCAAAAACTGTAGAACCAAACAATTTACAAATACTAAAACTGCATTTAAAAAAATAAAATATAATAAGTATAATATATATACTCCGTAAAACAATGATGTATTATGCAATATGGCGGCCATATAAAAAAATAAAGTTACATAGCTTTGTTTCAAAATACAAGACAAAAATCTGGTGAATCTATTGAAAATAAAAATCGTTTTGATCAGGTTGTCCGACCATATGTCTTAAAGCAAAATGTTATCGGCAAGTTTCATCAAAATAGTTGAAGACGTTTTCGCGCCAGTCTTGAGCGATAGACGTTTTATAAACGAATTAAGGAATCGGTCCATCCGTTTCCGAAATAGTACCGGATAATCTTGAAAGACATACTAAACGACAACAATGGCTGAGAATATGTTTTTTCGACAATATTTTACTCAAGGGAAGTAGAAAATGTGATATTCATTTCAAAATGACATCTATGACGTCTTATGTCGTCCTGTAAATACCTAATATTTCTGGACAAATGGATATTAGCATCTTTTTCAATAGTAAACGTACTCCGATTTTCATGATTCTTTTTTTTTATTTGAAAGACGACTATTTAGAGTTGGTACCATTGAATAACAATTGACACTCAATATGTCCTTCCCCTCAAAAACTTCTCCCAAAGGGAATGGAGGGCAGCAATTTTTTTCAAAAACAGAAAACTTGAGGTAACAAAATTAAAAAAAAATACCATATCCGACAATGTTTAAATTGGACACTTTTCAAAAAAACATACGGTTTCCGAGTTAAAGCAGTGATAGACTCTGAAATATATGACTTATAAAGTCGGTCCAATATTAAAAAAATATATATTTATTTTTCAATGATTAACTTTTCATCGAACTAGTTCCATTCTCACTATGAAGATGATTTAAGAAAAATGTAACCTATTTTTTTCTAAAAAAAAACCTTTGATTTCAGGACTACGATGATCTACCATCTAGCGATACAATAAACTGGGCTGATGGATTACTTCTAGTCTATTCTATAATTGACAGGCAATCTATGTCGTACATCAAACGTGTTGGATCACTCATAGCCAACTCTGACATTCCTGTTTATGTTGTTGCCAACAAAAATGATATGGTAAGTGACAGTTGTATTGTATCTGTTATTTCAAATTTTTCTAATAACATGTTTCTCTACAAATTCATTTGAGCAGATTTTGATTGTAATTGTTGATGCAATTTCATATACACACTTAAAAAAAAGGAATCAGCAGCTGTTCAAGACCAGATTTAAATACTAATAAACTGGCTTTTGCATAACACTCTTGAGATCGTTAAATGATAATTTAAAATCATACCCTAATTTCATAAATTAAACATAATACGTTACACTATAAACTTAATTGCTTCTTTAATTGTTTTTCGTTTATACTGCTGACATAAGTGTTGAAAAATCATCAAAATTTGGAGAACTATCCTCATAATAAACACAAATAAATATGCCTTGCAATTATTTGAATTTTAATTACAACGTTATTACGAATGCAGTAGACAAAAAACTGCTGGTTGGATTAAAATATGCTGATTTTCCTATCAATTATGTTATCGTTTCACCATTTCATGGAAATAAAACAAGGACGAAGATATTGATTTTCATGCAGGATGAAACACCGACGCATATTTACCGACTAGTTGAACAAATGTCAACTGCTGCTTTCGATATCATTCTACAATCGCTAATTTTGTAACTTCATTACCTTCAAGTTTGCCTGATCTTAACCCAGTGGATAAAGGTGTTAGTATGAACATTTCGTTTATAGAACTCAATCAACAAATCTGACGGAATTACAATCAAAACATAGCAAATTGCTGCAGAAATTAAAACAGAAATACTGAATAATAGGACTGAAACCAGAACTTATAGTTAAGAGCATTCCATTAGACGAAACCTTCCATTTTATAACCATGTTAATGAAGGTTTCATAAGAACGGGTCATTGGATTTTCAAAACCAACTATAGAGCGTTTTTTTAAGGCTTGATTTAAATTTTATCCCCACATTGAAAAGTGTCCATGACTTTGTTTCACCTTATACATCTTCTTCTTCTTTCCAGTTGCATCTGCGCGCCGTTTCCCCAGAAGAGGGCGCCATCATGGCCAGGAATTTGGAGTGTGGCTTCTCTGAAGTCGCTGCCGCTGAAATGGTGGCACCAGTAGCTGTTGTCTTTCAAGAATTGTGCAGGACAGTGATGGCATCACGTAGGAAATCCAAACATTCGCTGTTCGAACGCATTATGCTGGGCACCAAGACGGGCAATTTGCGTTTGTACGCCAGAGGGAAAAGTGACAGCGCCTTGCCGAAAGATTGATGAAGATAACACATGATGTTTGTTTGTCATCAGGACATTTTTGGATGGTTGCCTGATTGTACTATATATTTGCCGGAAGCAGCAACGTTTGCGCTCTTGCCTTCTCGAAAGCCGGAAGACCAAATGATACTGTTTTATCATTGCTGAAGAGTCTTGAGGTTGATAAATTATGTTATTGTTTTGTCTGGTAGTTTGTTTTGGTACTACTCTAATTAGAAAGAGATTAATTTAATTATATCCAGTATTCATGGTAATTTTTGATAGAAAATATATCATGGTGTTTTCAAATATTTCATTTACCTTCAAAACTCGATATGTTAAAGCTGATTTGACAAATATATTTTTGAATTTTGAATTCAAGATAAATTTTTGTAAGCAATGTTGATATGTGCATATTTTTGACCGACGAACCCAAACGGTGGAGGTATACAGTACGACTGTCTACTTTTTTTTATTTGTACGGAATGAATGAATGAAAAATCATAAGCTTAACGGGATAAATTTTGGGCTACATAAATCAATTGTGTGATCTCCTTCCCCTCTTCTTCTTCTTCTTACAAATATTTTCGACACTCAGTATATAAAACGAAAATTTTTTAATTTTTAATACAATTCATGAAAACTTCCAGATACTCAGTCTCAAACCTTCAAATCGACGATTTTAAGAATTTACCCATATTACCTTCCAAAGTTTAATTTCGAGTATCGTATTTAATGGAGGAGTTTAGGTATTTATAAATGGATCGGAGAAAACTTCTTATTATGTATCAAGTTTTGCGAGTTTTTGAATATTGAGCTTTGACTGTTTCACGTTAAAAATTAGAGCCAATGCCAGTTAAGACAGTTAAAGTGAGGTGTAAAGTTGTGACGCTTGGAAAGAAAATGATTTCAGATTTTGGATGATGTCAACTTCTGTCTTATCTGAAGCTATGTAGTTTCAGCAAATATCACAGAATATACTTGGTTCGTAATGGTTTCAAAATTTTTTCAGTAAAAAAAATTACACTTGTTGTATTGTATTATATTATTGATACAGATTTTGGAATCCTCAACAAAGAATATGCCAATCACTGAAATGTAAACTCTTTTTTTGATGACGATTGTTTGGATTTTATTCCGAATAAAATATCGTACTTGATATGTGACGTTAAATGGACGTTTCAGATGTATATTTATGAATAAGATCTCTAAAATTAGATGGTTACGTTCAAAAAATATCTATGTAATACTGTTTTATAATTTAGTATATTATTGTCGGTACAAATTTATAATGAAATATTTTATTACACTTTAGTGTTTACGTAAGCTGACTCGAAAAAAAAAGCACGCCACAGAAATTGATTCTTTTGAGATTCTGGAAAATCGTTCATCCAGATTAGTGATACAAGGTGGGATAAAAAGATGAACGATATTGAATTGGTACAAGAAAGAGACAATAGAAGATTTTAGAGTAGATTCTGTACCACTCTCAAATGGGAGCATGTTCGTTCTAGTTGGAAAAAATATGCCTTCTCTAATATTTTCAATGAATTATTTCCAATTCTCCCTGATCTCTTCAAATAGGGAATGCGACAAGAACTTTAAGCTGGTGAAAAAAATAATTTATTGTTATACCTACCGGGTGTTTCATAATATATATGCGCAGGACTTGAGGATGTGATAGCTCATCCAAAAATATGAAAAAGGTTTATATTAATTTACCCTTTAAAATGCACCATTTTCGAGATACAGGGTGGCGAAATTGAAAAAGAAAATCGTTTTTGTGAATATCTCCGGAACCGTTCATAGTACAGACAACAGCTTTTGTAATCATTTTCCACTCATAATAAGCTAGGATTAGAGTCCCGAGCTCTAAAGTCAATGGTTTTCGAGATAAATCAACATTTATACTGAAAAAAACACTGTCAATATTAGCTTTTCTTACGTTTACATAAATTTAGTTTGATTAATAAATACAAAAATTGTATTTCCAAAATTTACCCTGTTTTGTAACATAAAAGCTGATTTTTCTCAAGTCCTGCGCATATATTATGAAACACCCTGTATATCTTTCAAAATCGTTCTTTATTTGGCCCTACCCCCTGTATGAATCATTACCAAATGGCAAAAACCAGCAGTGGTCAGTTTTTTGTAAATTTAATAATATTATGTATTGAACGATATTATTTTGGTTTGGATATTGGGCTGAATTTCATATGTAAATAGAGTTTAAAGTCTTATAAGTTATATGAATATACAGGGTGGCTAGAAAGTCGGGAAATACCCGATCTCTGGATCTACGTTACTTGAAAATATACTTTACTCCAATTAGCCGTACACCCACCAAACTTTTGAGAATGATGCTATCTGAAAATGCAAAAACAGATTAGGGTGATTTTTTTTCCTAGATTTTCTAACCAGTCTGTATTATAATTCATTTATTTTCAGTCCTAGATATCTGAACATTTACTAGTTGGTAGTAACTACCTTATTATAACTAATTATGTAATAACTGTTGTAGATAATTGTACATTTTACCTAGGATAGACATTTTTGTAAATATTTGTAATGAATAAAATTTTGTAAGACACAAACTGTCGTCTTCTTCTGGAATCCAGATTATTATTCTCAAGATCACAATCAAACACAAAAAAAAATTGATACAAACTCAATCTTGCTTATATCCTTTCAGCAATCCCAAATAAAGACCTATTTTCTACAACGAAATAAATTTACAATAAACATTTTCTCAATGTTATGATGAAAGGAAAATCCAATTTCGTTAAAAGTATTACTTGGACACTGTAAAAGGATTTTCATCCTCATTTCAATCAGTCGCAAAACGTTATAAAGAAAACGATTCTTCTGACGTTGACACTATATGGATCATTACGGTCACACAACGAAAAAAAAACAAATAAGCTGCGAGTCAACCGATGTACAGGGTGTCTCATTTTCGATAATTTTATTGACTATCTCCGAAACTGATAGTTATTTCGAAAACAGAAAAGTCAAGAACAAGTCAGGCTTGCGCTCAAGTTTTCTGAACTTGAGATTTTTGTATAGGATTAATTGTAAATTTTTAGTGAAGGCATATGTACTGTATTTTTACAAAATTCTACACTGAATAGATTTGAAAACTGGGGAACAGTCAATTTTCCTCAATATTTTCTAAGCTGTTTATTTAATGATAAAAAATTATAGGTGTTTGGTTTAGCCTCAACATTAAGTACTTTTTTCTTAATTTTCTAATTATAATTTAAAGTCTAGATCAGATCAACTAGATACTAATAATAATAATTTATTCAGGCTAACATAGAAATCATGGTTAAAAAATATTTTGTTTAAATTTAATTCGTAGTAAAACTATAAAAAACGGAGCACCCTGTATATTGGAGGGTTGTTTCGAGATAGAAAGAGAGAGAGATTTATCGAGTGCGTTGTCCATATCGTCGCGGCAGCTTCGGATATAGGGATGCTGTAGGACTTTGCAGGGCGTCTGCGCCACGGCGCCGGGCGTCGCTTTGTCGTCGGTCTGATTTTCGGTCCAGACGCTGAAGCTGGAGTCGTGCGAGAGGCCATGAGGGCCCATTTAACGTTTAAATGTGTTTTGTTGACAATTTTCAGTGTGACACAGGCGTCTATAGAGAAAATTCCACTAGGTGAGTCTTGAACTGAAGCATCTGTTGATGTTATAAATGTATTTCCGATTTGATCCGTATACAAAACGAGTGTTTTGTAATTAAACAAAGTGGTTGTAATCCCGGATGATATGACAGATCGCCTATCACGTTATCTACACTTTAATAGATGGAACAATCACTCGCATTGTATTATTTTTAGAAGATATTGAATGATTCGGTTATTGTAATTCATTATTAAAAAGACTATTTGTTTTTAGTAAACCTCATTACATTTAATTGGATATACGTGGATTGATTTTCGTTTGCAGATTTCACAAACTTTCTGTCTCAATTAATTACTGTTTTAATAGTTCAAACTTATAGCTGTTTTAGCTGATTCTTAAATACGAAAATAAAATACGAACCAAACGTGATAGATGAAGTGGAAGGTTGACAATGTGTAAAATTTCAGAAGCTTTGATTTTGTTAAGTAGTATTTTTCCGGTTTTCCACTCATTGTACAAGATATTTACATTAAAATTAAAATCATAGCTTTACTCCATAAGGAAAAATTTAAAAAAGTAAAAACTAACATTTAGTTCATTTTTAAGAAATGAATACAGTTTTTACAGTATTTTCAAAGACAATAAATCATCTTTCACTCAGAGTCATCTTATTTTTCTAAAGAGTAATTTAAACGAAGGACCAATTCAGGAGTTATCTTGGAACATAAAAATAGCGGTAAACTTCATTGAAAATATAGGCAACTAATAAACTGTTGGCGCAGCTTTAGCTATACACTGGTAGATGGCACTATTGTCTCAATAATTTAAATTCAAATTCTTTTTTGATAAAAATTCTCATATATGCTTTGAATTTATATTTATTACCAGGTGCTATTTTTGAGCAAGGTGCCGATGATGTTCAAACGGCATTCAAATTTGCCATGTTGCAGCACACCCAAAACATCACCGGAAGGAAATTTGAATTTCAAGTTTACGTCGATGTCATTAACACTGCTGATGCATTTAAGCTATCCAGATTGAGTGAGTATCTACATTTTTTATGAAGTTTTTACAATAAGATACAAATAAATATATATTGTTTTCTCCCATTGTGGAATGAACTGATAGAGTGCAAAAGAAAATTGAATAAAATTTTGAGGCTTAACGTTGATAATTGGTTTCTCTTCAGGGATTCATCTTTAATTAAGCTATGATAACTTTCGAGATACCGTGTTTTTATAGTATCAGTCAAGAATAACAAAATTGCTAATTACCTGTCTCGACTTAACAACTACTTTTGAGTACAAGGACCATAAAAGCTAGCCTGTTTGTCAATTGTTACTATAAGCATTGATATAAACAAATATCTATTAGAAAATATGAAGAATGATTGTATCTTTCAGAACTAATAGGTACTATTTATACTGTATAATATTGTAAAAAAAAACAAATACTCTATCCTATAATGTTTTCCCTGAGATCCTCCTAAAAATTATCATTTCAGTTGTTTCGAGAAGTTTTTCTTTTGTTTATGACCGACGAACCCCGATCGGAGGTTTTTTTTGTTCGTGCGCCCTTTTTATATAGTAAACGTACCTACTCCCATTTTTGATTCATTTGAAAGAGAAGACTTGAGAAATGATCCCATATTCTTAAAAACGCAAATCCGACATCTTCTTTCCACTGAAAACGGCCCCCGAAGGGGGTGGAGGAGGCAAATTTTCTCGAAAATCGAAAATCCGAGATTGCAGAATTAAAGATAACAGAATATCCGGAAACGTTTGAGTTGAACATTTTTTCAAAAGAGCTATTGTTTTCGAGTTTTTGCGATATTAAAATTTTAAATATATATATATTCGCTATATGGAAGAGGCAAAGTCTTTCAAAAATTGCAAATCTGAGTATGTAAAATTAATAACCAGATTATTTGTAGCAACATTTATGACGAACATTTTTTCCCATAGAGTTACGGTTTTCGAGTTACAGCAGTGGTAACGTTTATAATATGCGTCTTTCCACGACGATGTTCTTAGATTCCTGAATAATAGCAAATACAAGCAAAGCATACATGGATATTGGTGAATGTTCAACGATTTTCGTGACAAATGTAACACTCAAATGTGTGAAATAATTTTTTCTTTAAAAAATCAGTTGGTGCATTGAAAAGTACAAAATAATATTAATTCTATTGGTGCTGGTACTTGTGTTGGTTGGTTGGTTGGTTGGTGCCAAAAGTTTTCAATCTAACTGCAACTGCACAACTTCAAAAGTACCAGCACCAATATAATTAAATTATTTTGCACTTTTCAGTGCTCCAACTGATAACGTCGCTTCAATTTTTTGTAAAACAATATTTATTGATGTACCTACCTATCTGGTCTTGTTTCTGTTGTATAAGTCATTACCGACCTTATCGTTATCTTACCTATACATAAAATCTGGTTTTTGTAGTACGGTTAATATGTTTATTTCTCCAAATTAGTTGAATGAAGTTTCCCGCTACTTTATTTGCTTTTGTTGTTTGTTGTTGGACTTTCTCTTTTACCGTCCCAATAACCTGTTATATCCATACCCAGATATTGAAATTTGCGTTGCTGCTCTATTTACTTGACCATCAATTTCTATTTCAAATCTACATGGGCTATTCGGAAATAGTCGTACACTTTGTATTCTCAGCAGTTATTTCCATACTGTCGTCTTGAAGATATGGTTAAGTCTTTGCAGATCTAAGATATCTGTCGTTATTACAAACAGCAGCAAACCTTCAACTTTTGAATAAGGAATGTACTTAACTTAACTATAAAATCGTCACTTTTGATCATAATGTTAGTATAATTACATCAAAACTAAATTAGTATCGAACACACATTGATTATGAATACAAAATTGAATTAGGTGAGGGCGGATTAATTTTCTCGGCATACCTAAACTAAACAAACTAACGGTTACATAATCACAGCATTATATCAGAATAATTAATTTGCTCATCGAAAGTTTTCACGTAGGTATTCACAGTGAAACGTCTGTCTTCAGATATGTATGTACCTAAAATATTTTAGATAATGTAGATAGGTAACTCATGTAACACGAGTGTGTTAACACAATTTCCAGCACTTTCTGGATAAGTTATGACTTCGGCGATGTACAAGTACCTTTACTTGAGAAACTCCCTTATAATTGTGAAAGTTACACACATTATATTCTCTCCATAATTATGAGGTGCCTTGAAATTGAGTTTGGCTTAGCGTTGCCTTAATTGGCCGACAATAGATTTGAGCAATGAATATGAAGCAGCGAACTAATTGGAAAATCAACACGCATTTAGCTATACCACTACGACTTGTTGAGTTAGTTTTGAGACGACTTAGTTTGGAGAAATCGAAGTTTCTGAATAAAGAACGGCGAGTATTAGTATCTGGGGCAAGAAATATTTTTGTAATATTGTGCTCTATAAGGAAATGACTACTGGCTAGTTCTATTGAGATTCTGTAGCCTAAAGCCCAACTCTACTTCCTCAATTATAAATAAGAAAAGAAGTATAATGATCTTTAGAAAAGTTGTGGAAGTTCACTAGCCACTATATGAAATACAAAGTCTTTAATGGTAAATCTAATTATATTAAACGAGCAATGCTTGTATATATATCGGAATCTGGTCTACCGATTTCAATGAAAATTCATATGCATTGGTTCTAGAGTGTATTGACTCGATTGGTTGATTGTATTCACATTGACAAGAGAAATCGTTTTCAGCAATTGATATTCTCATTTTACGAGTTCTACAGATTATATGTGAGATACCAATATGAACCCGATACCATCATAGGGAAAAATAATCCTATGGTTAAGCTTCCGGGTATTAATCTAGAGTTCCTCGGTTCGAAGTCTGATCACCTTTGAGTTTTTTCAAAAAAACCCCTTGTTTTGAATAAAATATGTTAATATGAGTTTCTAATAATTTAATCGGAAATTTTCAATGAAAATTTGTACATATCTAATATATTGCGACCCTTAAGGTACACATTAGCTGTTTCAAGGAAGGGTTATCAGATTTTAGTAAAAATTAGCAAATACGGGGTTTTCAGAGTCGAGAAATCGATTGACAATACTTTCATATTTAATCGGTGTGACCCGCGAGGTCCACACTAGCTATTTTAAGAACGGCTCCGCAGATAAAAGTTTCAGTATATATATTGTTTGGGGGTTGAGAAGTGGATTGGTGATACATCTGAGTTTCGGTATATTTATCATTCATATTACACATTCATATTTATTTCGAAATCTATAACTTACGAATATGTGAACAATAAAAGCAGTATTTACCGATCGCAATAAATTTTAACCAGAAATCTGCACATTTTTTAACTTTAAATATCCTTCGCAACTCTTATAGACCCATCTAAAATCCTGTTTTACCCGAGCAAAGCTCGGTCTCCAGATATTACAAACTGAAAAGTAATACGTCGTACATTGATTGTCCTTGAACAATTTGCAGAAATTTCATTAGGTATAACTATAACTAATAAAAATAATGCTATTAATTTTTATTTTCTTCTAGTTTGTAATCAGTTCTCCAGAGGAGTCTACTCAATGCTGGGGGCTGTTTCACCCGATTCCTTCGACACTCTACACTCCTACAGCAACACCTTTCAAATGCCCTTTGTGACACCATGGTTCCCGGAAAAGGTGCTGGCCCCATCGTCTGGCTTTATGGACTTTGCTCTATCGATGCGTCCCGAATACCACAAGGCCATCATTGACACTGTCAAATATTATGGCTGGAAGAGGATCATCTATTTGTACGATTCCAACGATGGTGAGTTAGAAATGATGTAGGTAAATATCGTCCAAAGGTCGAACATCGAATAATTTACTACGATTAGGTAACCGACGGTTTGATAAGGAACCGTAAACTATCTTGTGGTTAACTAATCCACCGTTAACTAACCGACAAGTAACTGAGCTAAATTTATCTAATCTATGGTAAACTAAGTGATGGTTTACTACTCTAGGTTAACTAAGCTATGGTCAACTTCGTACAAATATGGCGGATGGCAATCAGTGAGATATCTCGTCTCGTCTCGTCTCGATTACAAAACGAGATCCAGACGAGACTGAATTTATTTTTTCGAGACGAGATCAAGAATTACACTGCGAGATTTTTCGAGATCGAGAAATTTTTTCGAGATTGCTTGATCTCGTTTTTCTTGTTGCGCATTCGCCAAAATTAAAAAAATATTAACAGAATTTTATCTCAAGTGGTACAATTTTCGTAGTTTTGTATTGTATTTATTCAGGTTATTTAATATGAAGACATTCTGTGCCCTTTTTTATCGAATATGAAAGAAACATTATCACTGAATCGAAGATATTCCCAAATCATACAACGAAATAGCATCGAGAAACTATGCGGAATCACAAGAAAGTCGATAGATTTTCAACAAACATGAATATTTTACATTGACTCCTGGTTAATCCTTCCAGCAAAATAAAAAGGAAATTGGAATCTTACACTGAAACTAACTCATGTTTGCCAAAATTATTTGTAATTTTGATAAATTGAATTTTTGTTATTAGATGATTTTCATAAATCAAACAATGCCAAATTGGAGAAGTAGAATTTTCTTATCTTCGAATAAGCTGTCATAAACTTCAAATATTTAAATCAGTGCAGAATATTGGAAAACACTATCAATGTTTCAGAATCGAAAATAACTTGATATTAACTTAATAAATTTTGTTATGTTTTAATCTTGATGTTGAGGTTCAGACTAAGTATTTCTAACTTTTTTGAATCCAGCTGTGGACAGTATTCTAAATCGGAAGAAGAAGATGTGACATTCCTAACCTGCTTATGGTTAGTTAATATTTCGATCTAAGGATGGGCGTAATTTGTTCCAAACGCGTCATGGGTCCAATAATATGATTTGTTCTGGCTGATTCACGCTGTATTATTGTAGGTGTTTTCAACCTTTTATTGTTCAACTCAAGACCCAATATTTGCTAGAATTATATACATTCATTCTTCTTTGATATTCTATTTTATTTGCTAGGATTACTTCGCCTGCAGCAGATCTACCAAGGCCTCATACCGGGCAGTGAAAGCTTCCAGGTGTCGACTGTACGGAGAATAGGCAACGTCAGCGAAGCGCTTGCCTTTTTGCGCGGCATCGAAGAACAATCTCGATGGTCCAACAAGTATGTAATTTTGGATTGTAATGCAGATACTGCCAAGGAAATTGTCGTTGGACATGTAAGAGATATGGCATTGGGCAGAAGGAACTACCACTATCTTCTTTCGGGATTGGTAAGGATACAATTTGGATAATTATTTGTTATTGGTTAAGACATAAATTGTCAATTCAGTTTATCTGTTGCGTCAAAATTCGGAAACAAAATAAATGGAAACCAATATCTGTAACTGTAACTAAAAACTCTGTTATCTCCTGAATTTCTATAGCATTTCCGGTTATACCAGAAATAGATGCCAACTTTGTTATTTTAAAAGGAATAACCTGTATATCACCACATTTTTAGACTTCTTGTATAATTTTGAAAATATTATCTATATAATGTCCTATACCTAAGTCTTACCGGTGTTGATAGATTTAAAATTTTATGTCAAAAATTAAGTTTGCAGTTTGCAGTCCAAAATATAATTATCAATCATTCCTGTTAGGAAGCCTTCAATATTCAATTTTGGTTGATTTTCTTGCAGAAGAAGATCTACTTTATCAGTATTCTTATGATATTTTAATAATAATTTATACAGTGATCAAAAAAGAAACTTGAAAACTAGATACAATAAAACGTCAAAAGTCATATTTTTCAAATGGAAACCACCGTTTTTTATTATTTTATTACATTAAGCAGCAAAAATAAGGGGAACTTTGTATAAGGTTGTCTATACCAAAAATTATTAATTCTTAAAATAATTGACAATATCGCACTTTTCTATATAAAAATGCTACACATCTTTGAAGTGGGCCATAATTGCATTAGAAAATAATAACAAATGTCAATAAAAGCCAAACATGCGTTAAAAAAGTCAATATAATACTTTTCATTTGTAAATTTTGAGTAATTATCATGCTGAGACGACTTAATAGTACCAGTAAAGATTATTTGACTTTATTTATTATCATGGAGAATGTGATAAAGTTATTTCAAGAAAATGTAATACAATCGCAACGCTCTATCTACAGAAACACAAAACAACACCAAAATCTCTCAAGAAAATTATAGAAGACTTCAAGAACTTGGGATCTATAAAGCCTAGAGTACGTAGAAAAAAACCAATTATTGTTAACAATGAAAATATTGAAATCGCAATTTTGGCATATATTGCCGCATATCCAACAATTTCTACAAGGCAAGTTAGGAATATCTAGTTCTAAGAATTTTATGGAAACACGAGTTTCATCCATGATCATTTTCGTTAGTTCAGCAAATGAAAAAGAGACTGATTTCTCACGAAGTATGGAGTTTTTCTCGGCATACTAGTTACTCAAAATTTGCAAATAAAAAGTATTATGTTGACTTTCTTGACGCTTGTTTGACTTCTATTGACATTTGTTATTATTTTCTAATGCAGTCAAAGTCCACTTCTAACACAACTTTAAAGATGTGTAGCATTTTTACATAGAAAAATGGAAAATTGCCAATTATTTTAAAAACTACAAATTTTTTGTATGGACAACCTCATACAAAGTTTCCCTTATTTTTGCTGCTTAATACAATAAAGTATACGTAACGGTGGTTTTCATTTGAAAAAAATTACTTTTGACGTTTCTTTGGATCTAATTTTCAAGCTTCTTTTTTGATCATTCTGTATAAATTATTATCAAAATATCATAAGAATACTGATGAAGGAGATCTTCTTCTACGAGAAACTCAACCAAAATTGAATATTAAAGGCTTCCTGAAAGATTGATAATTATATTTTGGACTGCAAACTTAATTTTTGACATAAAATTTAAAATATGTCAACAATGGTTAGACTTAGGTATAGGACATTATGCATAAAATATTATCAAAATAATGCAAAAAATCTAAAATACAGGGTATTCCATTTAAAATAACAAACTTGGTATCCATTGCCGGTATAACCGGAAATGCTGCTGACAAATATTTTAAACGCATGTCCCCCAGTGACTTTGGTATGTCATCAAATTTTCAGACTAATTGTTGTCATCGTTTGCCCACAATTGATCGATGTCTTTTCCAGAGAACCACCCTGTATATAAAGCAAAGACTCATTCGCGTCCGGACCTTGTAAACTGAGGGTTTTGGGACGATGTTTGCATTAACAACGTATTGTGGGAAAACGGGGTTTCACAATTTGTGTGGGTATTCAATATCAAAGAGCCTTTTTAATTCAATCCTTTGTAGGTTTTCTATAAATCGAAAAATTGGTTTGAATGTTATTGGACACTTGATGGGAACAAAATAAAACCGTAAATGGAAGCATCATGCTTTTTATCAACTAATATTTTATCTGTTCATATTTCATTGAAAAGATTAATAAATAAAAAGAAACATGACTCATTCGTGACTGTATTCGAAAGCTAATCCATTATGAAACTGAAATGCTATCAAATAAGTTAAAATACCTATACCCATAATTTTGCTGTTATTATTTTACAATTTATATTCCACTATTGCCTTGCCATAAAAGACTCTTAGATAAAATAACCAATTTTCTGCAATTCTCTGCTACCCTTTGCGTTTCCAAGAAAGTAGTTACACACCTACCTACCCTCAAGCAAATGCTGTATTTAAATCAATTCAACAAACAAAATAAGTGGCCATATCGTAGTAACGAGTACTGCATAACCAAATTACAGTATTTACCATCTTCCAGAAATACATAGTACGCTATAATATACTTCAGCTTACGAAAATGCCATAGATTTACTAATGATATCATAACAAAGGAGAGTTGTTCCTTGTACGCAAATATCTGCATATTACTTACCTAGTTATGACTGATGAAAGGTAGAACAACAATGGCGGAACTGTATCAGGGGCGTTAATTTATCAAACCCGATAGAATCTTGTAAATTAACAATAGGATTATTGAAGGCTTGATATGACAACGCCATCTTTGATGTCACAAAGCGAACTTGAATTGACAGCTGTCACTTGTCAAGTTTGATCATGGTATTTTTTTAATTTTTCCTAAAAATTTTAACATGTTTTATTAGTGCACGCCACTGGTTATGATTACATTAGAAACACATAGCGTGATGCATTTATATAAAGACTTTAGCATGTTATTTCTAATGGTAGAAAAGGTAAGCGTAACACTACCGCAAAAGTACTCCTAATACTTCTTCCAACTTAGCAAAAAAGTTTTCAGCACAAATTACATTTTGATGTAATGGGAAATTAGTCTCTATTTTCTTTTTCTTTCATCAACATGGAAACTTTAAGTGAAAAATAAGAAAGCCAGCAAACGTACCTAATGGATTTTACCGCAGTTTTCCCTTCACAACTTTCAACAATGTTTCCTGTTTGCAAATTGGAAAAACTAATATCATATAATGACATTTGTGCTAGAAAAAGAAGGATAAGTTTATTTTTTGACTGTCGAACCGAAACGGAGGAGGTATACAATTCGACTGACTGCTCTTTTTTGTTGTAAGCGCATTTTATTTAGTGAATGTACTCCGATTTTGATGAACTTCGGCTCATTTGAATGAGAAGACTTGAGAAATGGAAATGGAATAAAAAATTCGAGATGACAGAATTAAAGATAGGACAATACGTTTAAATTGAATTTGTTTTCAAAAGAGTTGAGATTTTCGTGTTACATTAATGTTCAAACTCACGTATGTGCATTTTCGTTCAGTGGATTTCTTTCGAAAACAAAAAAATATAGGGCTCCATATGAACGACCAGAATATTTGTAGCAACATATATAATGAAAATTATTTTCTTATTGTTACGGTTTTCGAGTTAAGCGGTGGTAAAATGGTTAAATCTAAAATACTTATACATATTTCCGCAGCGATGTTCTGAGATCTTTGAATAATAATAAGTACAAGCAAGGAATATACGTGTGTAATGGGATAAGTACCTTCTTTGGCATTAGTGAATGTTCAATGATTTTCGTGACTAATGTTACACTCAAAAGTGTGAAATAAATATTTTTTACAAAAAAATGGGCCGACGTTATTAGTTGGTGCACTGAAAAATTCGTTGTATATCACATTTGTTTCAGTATATCTTGTATCATATTTACTTTTGTATTTAATTATGCTATGTTAATAATTTATTTTTTGAATAAACTTATTATATTAAAAATACGAAATAATATTCATTCTATTGGTGCTGGTACTTGTGTGTTGATGGAAAAGTTATCAATCTAATTGCAATTGCACAACTTCAAGAGTAACAGCACCAACAGAATTAATGTTATTACGTATGGTGAACTCCAAAAACTCTATAAAGATTCTAAAAGTGTTACTAGAAACAAGTCTATTATATTACCGAAAAATTCTAAAAGGGTAAGTGATAAAAATAGTTACACGGTAGCGATTAAATTATTTAATTTATTACCATGTGAACTGAAAAGTTTACAGGTTAGCAGAAAAACAGCTAAACAGAAACTGCTATCATGGATCGTTTTGTCAGAAAACAAGTAAGATTTGAAAATTAGTACATTTAATTTTAGTTTGTAGTATCAGCTTGTAACTTTTGTTTGTAATTAAAGGTTGTAGATAACAATTTTATAAATGAATTATTTTGAGATTGTTATTATTTATTTTGATGGAAATTATTGTTTATGTTATATTAAGAATTCCTATAGGTTGATTGTTAAGTTTATTTGCTATTTTTTATTATTTATTTTGTAAGTTTAGTGATTTAAGATATACCAGTTTCTGCGCACAGATATTAATCTATCTCTGCAGGAATTACTTGTGTATTGTAATTTTCTAATGCAAAAGTAATTTTGTACTGGCTTAAATAAATAAATAAATAAATAAATAAATAAATAAAATTTTTCAGTACACCAACTGCCGTCGGTCCAATTTTTTGTAAAAAATATTTTTAACTTATTCAATGACCATTGGACAAAATTTTATTATAATTTGAGTCAGTATTCAATGACTTGTATTTGAGTTGTGTTTCGAATTTGAGACAAAAAAATATATCTGTTCTCAACAAGACGGTGCTACATACCAAACCGCACGTTAAACAATAGATTACTATTACTTTAGAAACCTACTTCTGTAAATAGCTGATTTCCAACGCTTCAGATCGTTGAACTGATCATCTATAACCTGTGATATCAAACCTTGAGCATTATTTTTTTGATTAAAGTTGTGTAGCAGAATCTCGAAATGTTCACGTCAAAATACTTTCTTGAACCTATATTTAAGCTATAATTTGTAGAAATAAATCCTGCAGTGTCAAAAATGAAATTAGTGACTGTATAAACTGGAATATATTATAAAAATTACTTGAAAATTATTCTGATCAACTAGCTGCTAATGATTCGTGTGAATGAATAAATATCACATTCGTCAAATTATCAAGAGATTATCTTCCCAAGTCATACGACACTTGAGTGATTTGTGATCCTTAATCAGAACGAAATTTTTACAACCCAGTCATTACAGTCACACCCCCCCCCCCAACCCGTACGTACCCCCTTAGACTTTATGATTGTCGATAAGCTTTTGTATTAATATTCAAGCGACCGTGTAAGTGCACGAGCTGGAACTCATGAATTTTATCATATTAGGCCAGGTGAAGTAGCGAAAAATATTTCATAATATCTTGAAATTGAATAATACAGAACTAGGTAGACGACTCTGAATGCTACTAATATATACAGGGTGTTTATAAATAAGTGCAAACGTTTTTAGGGGGTTGATCCTTGTCGAAAATTAAAGGCCTAAAAGCTTTTAGATATTTCCCTGGAAAGTTACATGCTTCCAAAAATTATAAAGAATTTTTTTTCTGTCTGGAAATTGCTAAAGATGTGAAGGAATGGAATTTATGGGCATGTTCTACCAATAAAAAGGATACATGCAACCCCTATTTAATTTTTTAATAGAACTTTTTGAATAAATAAAATTTATTAATTTAAAAATATGTGTTAAAAAGGACAATTTATTGCAAAACATTTTTACTCTTTTGTAAAAGCAATAGTTTCTTAATAAGAAAATAAAATAAAAACTAATTATGTTATACAGAGTATGACCAAACATGGTGTTCAGGGCCGGAATAGAAATAATTCAAGGACATATCGAGAATATGAAAAATAAGATCAAATGTTCGAGACTCGAGACTGGTTTTAATTTTTTTCAAAAATATTTTGATTCAATTTAGTTTAAAAAGTAAATATTTCTATAGAAAACAAAAAACAAATAAGAGTATATCAAGTGAAATTTTACAAATGGAAATTTCAAAAACATAGTAGGCAAGTGCTTTAAAACTAAAAAAAAATCTGATATCGTGAACTCATATTTCAGAGATCACTGGATTAGTAAAAGTTGTCTTTTACATTTGGCCACTGAGATTACAGGATCTGATTCCCCTAAATTTTATTACTCCAAAATTGACATTAAGGATGCGTTACTAAGATTACAATTCTGAATACTGCAATAAGGCTTGTTGTTTCCTCAGAGGTAAACATCTGACTCAGAATCACATCTACAATAACTAGAACCCAAGTTAAGCTGAGCAGTGCGTGGCGAAAAGTTTGGACGAATGACCAGTAATACTGCCGCGCTTTCGATAAACCTGGTTGCCATATTGCATTCTCCTCCTTTCCTTCAAGACAAATGAAAGTAGTCATACAAAGATAATTCAATGGTATAGCATCTCCGGAGTTCGAAATCTACTTGGAACTGTAGGCCATCTTGACTGATGTAAAACTTTAATGGCAGAGAAGTCGCCTAGATTCGGATACAACTACAGCACTTGAACCCATCTTCTGTTTGACGAACGATGAAAGTAAATAACTGTATCGTTGATTTGACTGTGCTATAAGGGCCTTAAGTGTATCGGAACCCTTTTAGATATATACATATATATATATTTATATTCATGTTGATACAATCCACTGCGGCAAGAACAACGGCAAATAGGTCAGTCAGGTCGCGCAACAAATCGAAAGATCTTGAACTTGCTGCTATAACAACATTAGCATGATGATGATGATGATGATGGAGTTCCACATCGCCCAAGTAGGCCGGGGACACAACGCTATAGATACAGGGTGTCTCAAAAGGTTTTTACAATGAGCTATCTCACAAGAACACTTTGAAAATAATTGAGAATAATGCCATTGCCTAGTTTATTATTTATTTACAATGTTCTTTTTTTTGAGAAGCATTGTCAAACTACAGAAACAGTTAGATTTACATAAATACAAGAAGTACACGCTTTAGGCTGAATATTGTTAAAACAACTCCTTAAATGGTGAACTATGTATATAACCTCTTACCAGACAATCAAAAGCAATTAAATTTGAATTCGTTCGAAAAATCAATTGAGATATTTTTATTTAAACATTCCTTTTATTCTGTCAGTGGCTATGAAACACATTTCAGATAGTATTTTTTTGTTCTCTGTTATTATATTGTCTTATATAAAATGTTTGATGGTGCCAGTTTATATATTCTTTATATATTATGTTTGAAATTTTTAGTTTCCTACGCTACTATATAGTAGCTATATAAGGAAAGTATTGTAATCGTGTGAAATTTTCGATATCGAGATTTTTAAAAATGTTGACGTTTCAGAGTTTTATAAGTCTTTCAGCCATTGGTCTGTCTGTCTGTCCGTCTTTCTGTTGGTGGCAGCATTATCTCGGGAACGGATTAGTGATGCGCAAAGCAAGACCAAGACCAAGACCGATATGGTCTTGGTATTGGTCTTGGTCTTGCACCCTTGGTATTGGTCTTGGTCTTGCATCAAATCCTTAGTCTTGGTCTTGGGTCTTGGTCTTGCATATACGGTCTTGGTATTGGTCTTGGTCTTGCTGCAAGACTTGCAAGACTTCGCAAGACTCTTGCAAAAATTTTCATCTTCTTATAAGTGTGAAAATTTTAAACCGTAATTAATTAATTCAAATGAAGAAGAACCCTGCAATATGTATGGGAAGTATGTAATTCATAATCTATAAGATTGCCTGTACCTAATTATATTATCATTCGAAATGGATAAATATCGACCGTATAAAAAAATTGTCATTGTCCAGAACAAACAGGCCTGGTTTGTTATGGTACCAAACCAATTTAGAATAAGTAATTAGAATAAAACTAGGTGCGTAGAATTAAGTTAGGGCAAGTGGATGCGTAATTAATTAATAAAGTTCATAAATTAATAATCACCATTCACATAGTCTGCTTGTGCTTTCTTGGTATCATCCGTCGCAACTGAGCACTCATTTTCATAATACAAACTTCTATTTCATAACTCATTCTCTCGCTCATTCTACAACGGTTTTGTACCATTTTCTTTGATAAAATAGAAATAATCTCTCAGAGTGGATATTGAGTGAAAGCGATTAAAAGTATATCTGGTTTATAAAACCAACTTCAACTTTTTCCAAAAAA
This sequence comes from Crioceris asparagi, assembly GCA_958507055.1. NCBI lineage: Eukaryota > Metazoa > Arthropoda > Insecta > Coleoptera > Chrysomelidae > Crioceris > Crioceris asparagi. The sequence goes on from OY293830.1 coordinate 2,140,296, forward strand.
AAGAAAATTAAAAACAGGTAGAGATTTGTTAATACGCGCATTTATAAAACTAGGTATCTATTTCAAAAATCAGTCTTGTGAATATGTCAGCTGAGTTAGTTAATAAGCATGATCGAAAAAATAGTTTCAAAATAAAGGCAACCTAAAATTTCAAAAATATCCAAATGTGGCTACTGGATAAATGTCATCAAAAAGATATCAGATTTATAGATGATTTGTAACGTTTGCTTAAAACATTCTGCGCGATAGAAAAAATAATAAAAATAAAAAACCGTGTAGTTTACCTTCTCCTGGCTACGAACTGTCGGGATTCTTTGAAAACAGCTCGTTAAGGGAAATCCTAGAAAGGTTGAAATTACTGTATAGGGTATTTCAGAATTTTTTGAAATCCGGGCAAATCCTAAAAGACTAAAATGAACTTTTAATTCAATATTTTTAGTATCTGTAAAATAAAGATCGATAATAAGGGAGCTCAGAGATTAAATCAATTAGGTTATTTACTAGCATTTCTTATCTAATCATCGAGTAAAAAAATATGTTTCCTACCAATTTGTTGTTTGGTTACGGAACTGCAAGAGTCTTGCAAGTCTCGCAAGTCTTGCAGCAAGACCAAGACCAAGACCAGGTTAGTCTTGGTATTGGTCTTGCATCCCAGTATTGGTCTTGGTCTTGGGTCTTGGTCTTGCATGGACGGTCTTGGTCTCGGTCTTGGTCTTGCAATTTCGCAAGACCAAGACCAAGAGTGCAAGACCAAGACCAGTCTCGCAGCATCACTAGAACGGATCGGTGTATTTTGTTGCTTTCTTTTTTATTTTGTTTGGTACCAATATCACTCGCCGGTGGCAATGAATGAGAATCCTGTATACACTGGGTGTTGAGCTATAGCCAAAAAACGTGATTTGCTCAAGACTATAACGCTAAAACGGCTCTAAGGGTTTTGATTAAACTTGTCTAAAATATTCTTCTGAGAGCCCTTTACCACCCACATATAGCGCCATCTCTGAAAAAAAGCACAAGAAAAGTTATGCTTGAATAAAATTCCGTATTTTCCACATGTTCCTTGAGATTCTGGCTAAACGTTTCATCTTGCGAAAAAATGTTACATGACCATTGTTGTTTGTCTTGACATGCTGAAAAAAAATGAGTGGTAGCACGATTTGACCAGAGGATTTTTACTTTAATACCGCTATTATCGTCGCTATGTAAGGAGAGTATTGTAATAATGTAAAATTTTTCATTCGTTGGAATTTGCCTGGGAGCGGTAGGAAAGTCGTGTGAGTGGACACGCCAGATTTTTTAACTTTTGTCATCGTTTAGGATTTTTATTACATTTTTATTCTTATTGTTTTTGACCTGCTACCAACTTTATTGTATTTTAGTTAAATAAATCTATCTATCTATTCCTGAGATTATAACAAGTTGTTAAAAGCATGCTTACTTATCTTAGGTATAAAGTTGGGTGTTTTAGGCGCTATATGATTCTGATGTTATAATTTCAAATTAGTTTTGTTGTTATGATTTTTGTAACGCAACATGAGATTTTGAAATCGTCAAAATTGTCAAACAAATTAATGATACCAAATCTAAAAATCGATACGCATATCTTTATTGAGGTTTTTTTTTGAGACGTTAATTGCGAAAATACGATTCCAAGACGGCGCACCTGACATAAAATTAAAACCCTTTTAATGGGGAAACGGGGAAGGATACAGGTTTCACTACTGAGGTATATGTAGGGGATTCCACAGATTTTCAGTTAAAGGGTAATCATTTCCTGTGGACAAAACTTACAAGAAACATTATTTATAAAGCAACATAGCATAAAATTGAATGAATTAATATTATTAGAAGTATCATTTTGATCCAGAGAATATTTGGAGGATTTTGTAAACTTATTTTTATAAAAACAAAATCATTTTGAAATACTATAACTAGACAGGAGACTCTTATCAAGGGTTCCATTTTAAAAATAAAAAAGTCGTTGGTTTTTTTTTAGTTTAATTTTTTTAACCGTTGGCGTTAAATGTGGTGCTAAAAAAATGTTTTACGCCTATAGATGGATTCTTTTATATAAAAAATAATTTTATGTGGTAGCATTTTGTAACTTTAGAAAAGACACACTGTATAATAAATATTAGTGCCAGCCTTTGGGAAATATTCCAGGTATTCTCCATCTGACATCGACAAACAAACAAGGACAATGCAAAAATGGAACAAGGCGCACGCAAATATTCATTTCAATTCGGTGGAAGTTTTCGAAAATAATAATATGTAAAATGAACTAGCCCAAAGCTGGTATATTTACTTATGGCATATTGCTGTAAGGAAATTAACATGAGAAAAGAATATTTTCGCAATTTATATTTCCAGCTTAAGAAGTTTCGGTATTCATATTCAACGAAGAAGAGTGACATATACTCATGTCTTAATATAGTTTTTGTTGGTTAGATGTATAGCCGTGATGACCTTTGCTTGTAAAAGTGAAATAAATTACATGCTTGGAGTAATTTGAATGTTGAAGAACTTATTAAAATACGAATGGAAAACTTTTATAACTTTTGAAATTCTAATATCTAGTTATTACTTTATTTGCCAAAACTAGTTTACCAAGTAATTAATTTGTTCTTTTGTCTTGGCTCTTGTCCACTAATAAAAATAAAATTCCATTTCTGGTTTGATTTATATAGTATTAGAGGATCTGATATAGAATAAAGTTATTATCTAATATTTCGTGAAGTTATTTGAAAATAGTGCAGAAATTTATATTCATTAGTAAATTTTCTTCAATATAATAAAGAATATCAGGCATAGAATCGTGAAATACTTGATAGGTGAATAGAAACATTTGATTTGTCCAAAAGAAAAATGTTAAAAAAAAATTGTTGGTGCACTGAGGAATACAAAATAACGTAAATTATATTGGTGCCGGGACTTTTTGGTGCCAAAAGTCTTCTGTTTTCCTAAAATTGTACTACTACTTCACAAGTACCAGAGAAATATTTCAAAATTCTTGAGTGTATCATTTGTCATGAAAAATGTCCAATTTAAATGTTGTTGGAAATTATGTTTTGAATTGTAACTGATAAATCTTTCAAATTAATAAAAATAATGCGAAATCCATCCCCTTTTGGAGGTTGTTCTTGGGGAACTTTATTTTGGATTTTCAAAATTGATGCACGTTTGTTATGCAAAACGCCCGTTTATTATGCAAAACGTGCGTTTATTATGCAAAACGCACGTACATACATAAAAAAGAGAATGAAAATATGATTCTCGGGGATGCAGTCATTTAATAAATGAGATTCTTTGATTTAAGCCTAGCTTTCGAGAAGGTTAATTATCTTCTTTAGGGCAAAATGTAAAATGTTACACGATTATTTAAACAATTGATTAGTATATAAAAAAGTACTTTCAGTCGTGAATTTAGAATAAATTGACAAAAACAGGAAATATTTCATAGAATTTTTGTTATTGAATTTATAAACAAGTCAAGAATGCAAAATTAAAAAAAAGAAACATACAGAAGAATTGTATACGTTCTTCACTATTTCAAAGTTCCTTTATTAAAGCGCAAAATCGAAATAGTTAAATAAATCATTATTATTATTAATATTTTCTTTGATTGGGGCTGGCCCGGAGAGGGTTCTACATTTAGGATTCTTGTTTTCCTGTAAATTTCAAGTAAAACCCTACATTCTGTATTTCTACAAATTTTATGTTCAGTAGTATCAAAAGTAATGAGAAGACGGTGTATTTTTTATTTTTTATTATTTTCTGGTGCTTAATTTTAGAAAAATATATATTTTTTACACATAGAAAGTCCTTTCATTTCATTAATTTGCTTTATAATATTAATGCATATATTCTCCACAAGCTTATACCCAATTACAGATAAAACCAAAAAAAAAATAGACACGGGCAAAAAATCAAAAAAGAAAAAGTTTTAACTATTATTATTAAAGTGTAATTAACTTATTCAAGCAGTATGATTAACCCATGAAATCTATCTTGAGACACATAGAGAAAATTTATCTTTCAATTTCTAATACCCCATGAAATCAACATTTGTTATCAACAACATATGTTTATTTTCGCTAGAGACAACTATTTTACCCAATAGGATCGTAATAAAGTCACCTCACTCTGTACTATATTTGAACTTTCTTAGTATAGTAGTTCAGGAGAAAATAGGCCTTATTTTGCATGGGTTATATTTATTTGTTACGGAATCTTGAAAATATCAAAGAATGAATAAAGTTTCAAAGGGACGTTGGTAATAATACTATCTTAGGTAACAGTTTTAGTATCATACTAAGCTAGTGCCGAGCTAATTTTGTGAATGAATTCGGTTCTACACGGATTTCTGTTCTCGTATTGAATATTAGAAAGAATTAAAATAATACCTTTTTTGCAGGTAATGGATGACCGATGGGAGAGTGAAGTTGTCGAATATGGTGCCATAAACATCACAGGATTCCGTATTGTGGATAGTTTCAAACAAAACGTCAAGGATTTCCTAGAAGGTAACTTCAAACCTGAAAAGTTCAGTTATCGAATAATGATTCTAAGCCACGGTCCAATTTATAGTTTATCTTGGAGTTTGTAGTTCTTTTCGATCATCCTACAAGAGTCTTCCACTCCAAACTTCTTACCGACAAAGATAATGGAAGTCACCATTATCTTTGGTTCAGATAACTACGTTCTTCGCAAAAAAAAGTTAATATCTATAAAGTGCTGTGCACTTTTGCTTTAACTTTGACAATGGTTTCTGTAGGATATATTATTACAAAAAAATGTTTTCAGGCTGGAAACGTCTGGACGCTACAACATCTCCAGGTGCTGGCAAGGACAGCATCTCTGCTCAGGCCGCTCTAATGTACGATGCCGTTTTTGTGTTGGTGGAGGCATTTAATAAGTTGCTGCGAAAGAAACCAGATCTATTCAGGAGCAATATTCGCAGAGGCATCAGCTACAGCAACAGTAGTAGTGGTTCCAGTGGTAGTGGAGGCAGTGGCACCTCTGGTGGCAGTAACAAGGCACTGGACTGTAATGTCAGTGGTAACTGGGTGACCCCGTGGGAGCATGGTGATAAGATATCGAGGTTCCTGAGGAAGGTTAGCGAAACTGATCGAGTTATCTATTTGATATTTGTTCATTATTTCCCAAAAATGACAGTTGAAAAGGGAGAAGTATACCGGGTGATTCAATAAGGGTGACGAGGTACCGTATCTCAGGAACTAATAGTCGTAGAAGTTTGGAAAAAAAATCCTTTAGAAGAAATCTACCAAGGAAAATTACTGGAACTATTTTTTAATTCATACGTCAACCGCTAGGAGGCGTAATAGCTTCAACCGTATAAAAAATTCGATTTTCTCAAAATTTTCCAATATATGTTTAAAAATGAATACCCTCCCGTTAAAGTTACCATGACGGTCCATCTTTTTGATGTATGATTTTTTATTGCAGGACTTAAAATAAAGGCGGGAGGGGTTGCTGAACTTTTTGGACTATAAGTGTCTATAACTTAAGTATGACTTAACGGAATTTAGTTAACGTGGTCGGTTTCAAGAAAGAACGGTTTCGTGAAAATAATATATAGCCATCCATGCCATTCTGGTTCTGGCCGCCCTCGCTAGGGGGCGGGTTTTATACAGATAACCGTTTTTTTTAAATGTTGCTCTGAAATCGCAAATGTGAACGTATGAATATTCTATTAGATTCGGAAAGTAGATTAAATTTACAACAAAATCTATCCACACTGTACATCGATATCCTCATTTGTTTAAAAGTTATTGCTTTGAGTATATTTTATTAACGAATTTATTGAAGAAACAAAACAAGGTAATTAGGTAATTGAGTTTTCAATTTTTGATGTGAAACTTGTATAGCGAGGATAAATCTATTTCAACATGTCACAAAATAGAGACACGAAATCAGCGTTTTACAAATTTCAATCCCAAAGAATAAACTATCTATTTGTGTAAAATCGCCATTTCCATAGGAAATGTCTACCAAGTATTTTCCTGGAATTCTAAGAAATTGGACATTTTTGAATTTTAATACCTACTCAAAGGCGACACATACGAGCTTTTGATTTTTGGCTGGATTATAAATAGGTAATTCTAGAAATAAAATGAAAACGAGATATCAAATCCTATTTTGAATAAAAGCGCTATTATTATTTTTATTATTGTGATTAAATTAAAATGGGGAGAAGTTTTAAACTGCTTTTATTATTTGTTCATGGCTTGCTTGACTACGAAACTAAACAAAATAAAAACTCAATTACCTATTTTGATTTTTTAATAAATTTGTTAATAGAATATTGTTTAAGCGATAACTTTTAAACGAATGAAGATATGGTCGTGCCGTTTGGACATATTGTCTTGCAAATTTAATCTACTTTCCGAATCTAATCAAATTTGCATACGGTGCCATTTGCAATTTCCGCCCCTAGCGAGGGCGGCCAGAACCAAAATAGCAAGGGCGGTTTTATATTATATTCACTGAACCATCCTTTCTTGATGCAGAGCTCGTTAACAAAATTCCGTTAAGTCGAACTTTAGTTATAGACACTTATGGTCCAAAAAGTTTAGCAACCACTTCCGCCTTTATTTTAAGATGGACCATTATGGTGGCATTAACGTGAAGGTATTCATTTCTAAACTTAAATTGGAAAATTTCCGAAAAATCTTTTTTTTGGACAATCGAAGCACTTACGCCTCTAGCGGTGGACGCATGAATTAAAATATATTACCAGCAATTTTCCTTGGTCGATTTCCTCTGAAGGACATTTTCCCCAAACTTCTACGACTATTAGTTCCTGAGATACAGCATCTCGTCATCCCTATTGAATCACCCGGTACAATTATGAAGTAACTGTTGTACTTTCAGCACGCCTGATACGGGGGAAAACCTCCAAACAGAATAGAAGAAAATAAAAATACATACTCGTTTCTTAATATTTTAAGACATAGGTTTGATTTCAATAAATATTCTTGAATTTAATTGAATTATCCTCGAAGAAAAAAATGGACATTCCCCCACTATCAATGAATTAAGCCTACAATTAAACGATAATATTTATAGTAACATGATACTCTCGATCCTGATAATCCTTCCGATCTACATCAAGATACAGAACCATGCCAGCTGACGATTAACAGACACGCAAGTCTCTAATAATAATTCGACGATTGTTGCGACTACAATAACACGCCCAATTAATCTGTCGTAAATCCCTAATCATCGGTATCCTTTTTTTATAGAAGTCGTGATTTATTATGGCATCGAGGTATCGAGTGCGTGAGTAAAAGGGGAAAATCTCCCCCCCTCCCATCCTGCATCGTCAATATTTTCGGCATTGACCTGGAAATATACCTAAAATATATATGCAGCATTTATATTATGGATCGATCAGTCTTTTATGATATGGAGCAGTGAACCACCGAAAAAATAAAATTGTCCGCAGTGGTCTTTTCGCAATTTAGTATAAAGGTTTAGGTTAGGATATAAATTCTTTCGCAAAAAAGGTTTTACATTAAGCTAGAAAAAGAGTTAGACGGTCCATTTGGCCAGTACGATATTCAAAATACACCCCACCACTTGATCGAGTATCGAGAATCCGAACAGCTAACTGCAAAATCCACGTAGAAAAATAATTCTGACACCAAGGCTTAGTATATAAGATCAAAATGGTCCTTACCATCAGATAATTCAGTTTACTCAAATCATATTTAAATTGAAGATAACTTGTGAGTTAAATCAATGGTCAATTTCATATTCAGTCAGGTGTCCCTCAAGGCAGTATACTTGGGCCACTACTTTATGTGCTATATACATCCGATGTTAACACTGAAACTTCAATAGGAGTTTTTGCTCAAGATAGGGCAATCGAACTTACAATAGCGTTTAGATCTTATAGTAGGTAAATTAAATCAAAAATTGAAAAATCAAAGCCAATGAAACAAAATCGACACACATTACATAAACGCTTCGAAGAGGTTTGTGTTCGGCCGTTAGCTTAGAACAAATGGTACTACAACAAGAGGAAAAGTGTTAAAATATCTACGGTTGCATCCTGGTTCGAAACTTAGCTGGACAATTGACATATACTTTGTTGAAGAAAATCGTATATGAGCAAAATCTAACCTATTTTGTATATTTTATTCAAATCTGACTTGGCTATCCAAGGTGATAGATATACTTTCATGAAAAATTATATTTTACCATACACCTAAAAGGCGATGATTTCATTAACTTTATCACGAACATCATCTGCTAAATGTGTCTCTATTCATTATTGTATATCCCGCCATTTCCGTAATCATATATCATATCCTCTTCGTGCTCAACTCTATCACGGCAATACAGGCAGTAGAGATTAGGTTATATCTACCTACGAGGAATAATATTAGAGGAAAGTATTTCTCATTTGGTGGCAAAGCGAATGACCATTATTCACACGTTTTCGTGCTTTTCTATGTGTTTAATGTGATTGCCGCATTACGATCATAGTCCGAGCGATAAAGGCTATGGCTTGGAAAAATAAAACTAGAAATCATATCAAGAATTTGAAAATGGTACCAAGGAATGATCATCAGCTATTGAAGAGTCTTGACACAAACTTAATTTTTTTTATGATTGCAATATGTACTGTTATTTTATTCTATTTAGTGGATCATGTAATGATGAAGTCGGTCCTAGGTAAATGAAAACACGCCTTAAATTAAAATTATATGTACACATTATCGAAGATGAAAAAAGTTATATGTGTAGACCTATATAGTAGAGATCAGTCGAAAACTATTCATTATTCTTTTTCTTCGTTAAAGTCTGCTAACTTACCTTTTATCTGCATGAATTTTACATTCATGTTGCTATGTAAGAAAGAATTGTAACGAGTTTGGGATATAGTGTCGAAGCCATTCCGAGGAGGCGTGTGCGATTCGTCAGAGGGCGGAGCATCATGACGAGTACCGACGTTAGTGGAGCCCGTGTGGCGTGAGCTTAAGGCATTCTGCGATTGGCCACTGATACACGCCAAGGTCAAGATTATATGCCGAAACATCTCGTGAGTTCGCGTTATTGTTGGAAAGTTCGGGGCGTTGAAAAATGTCGGTGGAAGCTTCTAGATGGAGAGGGCTTGCCTACATATTGCAGAGGATGTGATGCGGAGCTAAGTCAGTACGGTGCAGACCGGAGTATGGTGGAAAACGGTAGTCGATAGTACGATGGTACGGTGGAGAGCTATGTTGCCTAGATTTCTTTAATAAATTCATTGCAATTTGAAATGACAATATAAATATTTTTTTCTATATTCTAAGCCCTATTTGCTGGCCTATCAGAACACCTACATACTTTTTGATTGAGCGTTCGCGTTCCTAAAACGTCATCGAGGGCCACTCGGTGAGCCAAGGGTGGGGATACGTATTAAACTCGATTGGCCGACTTTTTCAAACAACTTGATTTATAAGCTCGATGATTATGACGAAAATGTCACCGTGTTTTATTTCGATCCACTCACCACTCTAATGAATACCATTATCTACACAATGAACTAATGTTGGAGTTATACTAATTGCTTAGGAACTGATGATTTATACCTAAGTTTCAAGGGAAAAGCGTATGCACTTAAATCCGAGGAAATATAGCTCAGAATTAATTGAGTTGGAAGTTTATTACCAAAAGTTTCATGTTATTATGATTTCATCTCATCTATTTCAAGACAGAATTCAATTAATTCATATCAAATGCAAAATTTTAGAGCCACGTGACCCAATTACAAAAATACTTGTTACTAGTTTTTGTTGAAGATCGATATATTCGTTATTGGAAGGAAAATCAAAAAGAAAATTATTCACAAAAATTGTTGAAACTCTCAATCCTCCGTATTTTGAAATAATGTTGAAATCTCAAGGATGTTTCCTGGAATAAAGACAGATCACAAAGATTTTATGAGAAAATGAAATGATTTTTACAAAATCCCCCATAATTTTAAAATACAAAATTTAAGACTGTCGTCTCGAGCTTCTTTAAATACATTTTTTAATTCTCTTGGCTAAATAGCATGAGTTCTATTTCCAGATTGAAATTGAAGGGCTCACTGGTGAAATTCGATTTAGCGAAGAGGGTCGACGACAAAACTACACGCTGCACGTGGTGGAGATGACAGTCAACAGTGCCATGGTCAAAGTGGCAGAATGGAGTGACGAAACTGGTTTTAGTCCAGTGGCAGCCAAGTATGTTCGATTGAAGGCGAATGCTCACATCGAGCGCAACAAAACTTACATCGTCACTACCATCGTGGTAAGTATCTGTTCTACCAATGGAACTAGAGTATGCCTAGCATGCTTGTTGTATGCTACTTCAAATAGTTAGAATAACCAAAGCTTTCGCAAATTGCAAAGGAGGCTTACTTCCGTAGCTCGATTCCAAATCTAATTTTCTTGTAAAAACTACTGCATGAATTCTCAAAATATAGTTTTCATAAAAAACTATATGAGAAAAATTGAGGCTCATCGAAATTCAAACTTAGACTTCATTCTTGTTCATATGAGTAGAAATGAGAAATATGGATAGATATTTTTCAAAACTTACATACGAGGTTATTTGCCCATAACAAAAAAAAAATCTTATCGAATAACACTCAAAATATTCCAATTTTTAATAAGGTAATTGCCTTGATTCAACTTATTTTCTTCTCAGAAATATATACTCAGATAAATAGGTATGTATATATATATATATATATATATATATATATATATATATATATATATATAATCCATATACCCTTTCTACCATAGGTATATAATGGTGTAGGGCCTACAATCTGTTCATTATTGCAAAAAAATTCTCCATTTCTTCCTGTCGTATGCCAGTCCAGTTGCTTCTTTCGAGTTCCTCCCTCTATTCTCCAGCACTTGTGTGATTATTTTATCCAAACTGTTCCTTGGTCGGTCCTTTTTGCGATTCTTCTTTCCATAATTTCTTAACTGGTCTATTTTCATCCATCCATTCTTCTATGTACTTTCGATATTTGCTCTTATTATTTTCCCAAACATTTTCATCGCTGTACATAACAGGATTATTCCTATGTAGTCTCCTTTCTTATGTATGCAGATAAGCAACGCTTTCTTCCAGTCTTCTGGTAGTTCTTCTTTGCTCGATATCTTGTTGTAGATATCTAGCAATCTGTTTTCACATCTTTGTCCAATATTTTTGAACATTTCTTATGTGTTCTGGTCATATTCGAGCGCCTTCCCATTCTTTAGATCTTTTATCACTTGTTTTAGTTCTTCCATGGTATAATTTTTCTTTTCTTGATGTAGTATTTCAGCTTGTTCTATTTGTTTCACGTCTTATGTTTCATTGAAAGTTCCATAAAATACTCTCTCCAACTTTTCATCTTTTTCTTCTGTTAATATTTCACGACGTACAGAGATGCCATAGCTTATAAGATTTTCCTTACATCACAATTTTGATCAATTATCAATTCTTATTTTCCAGGAAGAGCCCTACATAATGTTACGCACACCAGAATCCGGAGAACATCTATCTGGCAATGATCGATTCGAGGGGTACTGCAAAGACTTGGCAAACTTGATTGCAAGAAAATTGGGAATCAATTGTAAGTGTGATGAAATCACTGCTCATAGACCTGAATCAGCCGTATTATTAATCAAATCTTAGTTCGGGACTAAAACTATCACGTTTTATATTCGTTATCATATGAGAATATAACCCATTCACAATCCGATGTCCGAACGATCATTTGACAGAATTATCAAGACATCACTCGAAGACTCCGTCTACTTCTAGATGCAACATGATTTCAAAACGCACGTCGAATCGCCTAGAAAATCCAACTGTAAGAGGAAATCATCTTCTCGGGAACTCCGACAATTATTCCTGAAATGTTTGGTTGGGTATAAAGCGAGCTGAGTCCAGTGACGTATCAATTCAAGTCGGTCAAGGGTGAATTAAAGCAATTTATTAAACACAATTTCATTTGTTAAAATTATAATCGGTGTGTGAAATATCTATTTAATTGTTCAAATAAATTGTCATATTCACCGATTATTTGCTTCCGTTTGTCGTACCAGAGTCACGCTACACTATTTGAACTATAAACTGGTAAGGAACTAAGATTTGATTATGAATACGGCTGCATGACTTTAGTCAGCATTTACTGTTCTGCTGTTGTTTTGTAGATGAGAATATGTAATTGATTTGTATTATTTTCAGACGAATTGAGAATCGTGAAAGATGGACAATATGGTGCTGAGAATCATGACGTCAAAGGAGGATGGGATGGAATGGTTGGGGAACTTGTAAGACAGGTCAGAAAATGCATATTATCTTGTTTTTCTTCTAATTTTTCAATGTTCACTCGGTAATATGACATAGGTATCTATCAGAGGAAGTACCTATTGTTAGTAGTAATAACAGATTTTTATGGCAATAATAGATAGACACTCTGTATATATTAAATTAGCTAATCGATATATAAACTAGATAGAAGCATACAACGTTACCGATAATGTAGCAAAATCTTCATGTGGTCTAATGAGAACTTGAGACGAACAACAGCTTGCGGTATTTTTCGCAAGAAAGAGCACGTCAGCTGTTACGGCTCTGGCAATATTATAAATACGTTAGACGAATTAGATTCTAATCAAGATGATATTAAATGTAAAATTAATATTTAACATTACAAATCCCAGAAAAAATGAACGACCGTACTATCTTCGATGTTCACCACATCCAAATCTATAACAAACAGTACGTGGGGTTTTTACTGGTTGCTAAACCAAACTTATATATAAGTAATTTTTAAATAGGTTATGATTTCATTAGTGGATAGTTTAGCTCTAAGATTAAAAGATTTATGAATTAAACACATAAGAATAACAAATTTTATCAATTATTATTATAAAAGGGGATAAAAGGAGACATTTTGGTTGGAGTACTAGCATTTTTCCATCAGAAATACGTCAATTGTAGAGTTCAAAGTCACAGTATGTAATACTAGTACCGTACCTACAAACGATGAAAACAACAACTCGATGAGCAAATACTCTAATCCGAATTGCATTACATCATCGGTGGTAGGTGCAATATGACTGAGATTGTATTCAATACAAATATTGCAACAAACATCTAAGCCTCATGCTTTCATTTCATTCGGAACACATCACAGTGCTGAATGCACTTTTGATCTTATTAGAACTCATGAGCTTATTCATTTATTTTTCAGGAGGCGGACATGGCAATCGCCCCCATGACCATAACATCCGAAAGGGAACGTGTCATCGACTTCAGCAAACCCTTCATGTCCTTGGGCATTTCCATAATGATCAAGAAACCCATGAAGCAGAAACCAGGTGTCTTTAGCTTCCTCAATCCTCTGTCCAAGGAGATTTGGGTTAGTGTCCTGTTTGCCTATGTTGGTGTGAGCATTGTGTTGTTTGTGGTATCCAGATTTTCCCCATATGAATGGCGATTGCTTCACATCACTGGCGAGCATAGGTAATAAGAACTTCCATTATCACATTCCAAATCACCTACCTTTTGGTTCACTCCACAAGTTTGATACAATGTTGATTTTTGTTACTTGCTAATAAAAATCATTGGATTTGTAATGACATCTAGAAAAAGGTGCAAGACTTTTAAACACCATAAGCAACAAAAAAATTAGATTATTTAAAAGTTTTAGTTTTTTATCTTCATATGCCTTATCCTGGGAAAATAGATAATATCAAAACTGTATCACTCGAAATAAAATAATTATTACTCTGAATTTTTAGGTAAATTTCTTATAGAAATGTACCTATTGCGATCGTTCACACTTTTGAATTTCGAAAAAATGTCAACGGCATGCTGTTATATGTCTATAAGTTAGTCCAAAAAAACATTTGGTTCAAAAGTTTATATATATATATATATATATTTATGGGATATTACGAAATTTATTAACACGATAGAGGTCGCAGTTTTGAAGGTATCAAGTTCAAATTTGCTACAAAAATCAATCTCCCAAATATCTCGGTCGAGTTCGTTATTGGGCAATATCGGGTAAGTAGTTTCAAAATGGCGACCTTTCAAACATTTAAAAAAATTATCAAAAAAGAGCCGTAGTGTAAATATCATCAAAAATAATTTTAGATTATAGATATAATCAGTACCTACAACTTATGTTCGAAGCAATTTTCCATAAAATGCACAGATAAAAAAATAAAAATTAATCAAAAAAAAATAAGAAATATTGATAGAACATGAACACTCAATATAAATTTGATGTAATTGTACATTTTCTGGAGATCTTAATACAGACCCTGATTGAAAAAATATATAGTATATTTATTTAAAAGAAATAGGCGAAAAAAAATTTCTGCCTTGAAGTGGAACGCGAACCCTGTGTGCTTTATATTCAACAGCCAAAACAAAAACCTCTAACCGCAAGGCTATGACACATACGGCAATTTTATGTAATAACATGTACGTATACCAATGAAAATGTTGTTAAAATTTCAATTCAATGAATTTTGAGAAATTTACCTTTTCGCTGACTACAGGCTATCGGGATTTTTTTAATTTTGGCGGATGCGCGACATCAGAAATATTGTCCAGATTTTCAACAAATGTTTATGTTCCAGAGGTCCCTGAATCAAAAAAAAAATTAAGCCACTGATTTGTCTATATCTCAGTCTGCCTATGCCAAGATTGTCTCGGCAACAGATGCAACGATTTTTGACTGAATTCCCAAACGGAGGAGGTATACAATTCGACTGCATGAGTGCATGTTTTTTTATGGATGTTCGCGCATAGTAAAAGTGCTCTGATTTTGATGATTTTTTATATGAGAGAGGAGTATTAAGAACTGGTCCCATATTCATGAAAGCTCCAATCTGAAATTGCTTCACTCCAAAAACCATCACTGAAAAAAAGAAGATTGAAAAGCTGAGACGACCAAATCAAAGACCAAATTATTTGTACCCACATTTAATCATTTTTTCCACATAGTTACGCTTTTCGAGTTAGAGCAATCGTAACATCTAAAATATGTGTATTTTTGCTCGATGTCTTGAGATCTCTGAATAATAACAAGTGCAAGCAAAGACTATATGTGGGCAATGTGATAAGTACTATCTTCTTTGGTATTAGTGAACGTTCAACGATTTTCATGACTCATGTTAGGTACACTCAAAAGTGTGAAATAAATATTTTTCAGGAAAAATTTGACCGGCGTACAAAAATACAACATAATATTAATTCTCTTGGTGCTGGTACTTGTGAAGTTGGTGCTAAGAATCTTCTTTTTAACTACAATTGCACAACTTCAAAATTACCAGTACCAATAAAATTAATATTATCTTGTATTTTTCAGTGGACCAATAAATAAGGTTAGTCCAATTTCTTGTAAGAAATATTTATATTGCTTTCTTTTTTGTTTTGTCTGGTATCGATCCTGTTGGTCAGTGACACCAATTGGGCATTCGGATATCTAGACAACCATCTGCTATATAACACGTATCTTTGAGTAAAGACCGCATAATGTTAAAGAAGCTCGGTGATCTAAAATCACTTTCTTTGATATTCATTTGAAGAGTCTCACCTGGTGCATATATATATAAATAAAACGATTTTTGCTTAGGGCTTTTTGGGAAGCCAAGTGGAGGCTTAAACGAAAAATCCGTACATTATTTACAAGTATTTTTTTAGATCCGAGAGATTTTCCTCATTAACTTGGACATCCTGTAAAGGGGTTTTAAATTTTTACACATTCTGCATTGTTACAAATCCAATGAGTTAGTGCACGTGCGTAGGTATATTAATTCGCAGTTTTAAATTTGAAAACAAGGTGAAAAAAAAAACTGAAGCTTATAATCAATATTATTCTTCCAGAGAAGGAGCCGCAGGTCAGCACACCAACCACGGCGGCACCATGGCAAACGATTTCACCATGTTGAACTCGCTATGGTTCGCCCTGGGTGCATTTATGCAACAGGGTGGTGAACTGTCACCCAGATCAATTTCCGGTCGTATTGTGGGCGCATGTTGGTGGTTCTTCACGCTGATTCTCATATCCAGCTACACTGCCAATCTGGCAGCTTTTCTCACCGTCGAACGTATGGTAGCTCCCATCAATTCACCCGAGGATCTGGCATCACAGTCGGAAGTGGAGTATGGCACGCTGTACCATGGTGCTACATGGGATTTCTTCAGGGTAAATATTTTTTTTCTAGCTACAGTTTACAAGCTGAACCAATAGACGTTATTCGGAACAAATATGAATACATATTTTAATTATTGTGTGAACAAAGCAAAATTACGATGGAAAAAAACATGGACAGGGAACAAAAGTTATGACAAATTCAATTTTATTTAAATTTAGGCTGGATATATTTTTTCACCAGATCATCCAGATTTTTCTTACTTGGGAATATGTATTCAATTGAGTTAATTCCAACCTGGCCGCTTGACGAAAATTCGTCAAATACGTAGAAAGTTTCCAGTTAAGAATTATGTTCACTTTTTCAAACTTGATGATCAATAGTTTAGGAGATAAGTAGGAAGAATGGTTAATTTTCGAAAGTTGTCTTTAAGCCGTTCGATTTAGGATAATGAGAAAAGAATTTTGAAATTCCGCATAATGAGCACTTTTTATTTGATATGTTTCATGAAGAGAGTTTTTCTTTTATTGTTCGAATTATTGATTTCACAAAATTTTCCTCCGTAATGCAATCAGCTATCTCTTGTCTGTTCAGAAGATTGGGAAGAAATAGGCTACCACAGACGAATAGATAGACAAATCGAATCCAGGGTAATTTTATAGGGGTTATGTTTTTTTATTGGTTGTTCGGAGCCCCGAAACGGAATAAACCAAATAGGTATGTCGTTCATATCGTCTGTAATATAAATTATGATTTTTGGATTTGTATCTACAAATTTTTCGACTAATTCGATTTGTTTTTTCCTGAAAATATTTCGATGATTTAATATAAATCCTAAAAAGTATCATAATTTGTTTGAAAACTTGAGATACAATTTGTTCCTTATTATTTGGCAATATCTTTCTGTGTTCAGTAGATTTGAGAAAAAAAAGACAGATGACAGACAGACACCATAGTGATCTTAAGGGTATCATAGTATGCAAGTATGATTATATACTATTTTGAATTGAAAAGATACTTCGAAAGCGAAAATTCCAGTTACAAATCCGAAGAACAACATTTTTCCTTCTTTTTTATTATCAAATTAATATAAATAGCGCCTGCTGCCTCAATTTTAATAAAACTTATGATAAAATACACCCATTTTTTGCAAACATTTGATTTTTTGTGTTTTTATAACAAAAACTGCTAAACTAGACTCTTACCAAATTTATACCAACTTAACAGTTTTGCCAGAGGCGTAGAACAAAGGCAAGTTGAAACTTCTCCTTGTCTCTGTCCTGCGCCACTGGTAGCAGCCAGAAACTTAATTCACTACAAAGTATAGTACCTAATTTCTTTGCCAAATATAAAAAGAAGTACAACAGAGACTTTTAAATACAGGACACAAATCATTTTGAAACTCTCTTCCATAGCGTTCGCAGATCACGCTCTACTCGAAAATGTGGGAATTTATGAACTCCAGAAAGCACGTATTTGTGAAAACCTACGATGAAGGCATCAAACGTGTCAGGCAATCCAAAGGGAAGTATGCTCTGCTGATTGAATCACCCAAGAATGATTACATCAATGAACGAGAACCATGCGACACAATGAAGGTAGGACGGAATTTGGATGCGAAAGGTTTTGGTATTGCAACACCGCTGGGATCACCGCTAAGGTAAGCATGAAGAATGTTGAACTATATTAGAACAATTCAATTAAAGTTTACGTACAGTACAGAATATTTATGCAATTTCAATAGTAAGATGTTTCAAAGGAACTGAAAATGGAAATTTAACAGCACACTCAAGGAGATGAAGAAGTTACTTTAGTTAATTACGACCAAAATCTTATAAAATAGATTTATAATTATTACATTAAATAATAGGTATATGCATTCCATCCAATCATTCGTAAAAAAATAATTTCTCTTTTTGTATCTTACGCAATAAAAGTCAAACACCTGATTCGCTCTAAGTCTATGAGAGTCTTATTCACTCACGAAGACTCATCCAAGTATCTCATTTATACAATTTTAGACTATTTATGTTCATCTGCTAGTAAAACTATTCTTGACACATGACAAGTTTCATCAAGCGCATATGTATATCTTCCTCACCGTCTGTTTTAGCTAATAAAACAACAATCTTCCAAGTTTCATGTTTCCTATTCTTATGCTCTTTTCCAGAGATGCCATAAATCTGGCCGTGCTGAGTTTAAAAGAAGATGGAGAGCTGACTAAATTAATGAACAAGTGGTGGTACGACAGGACAGAATGTTTAAGAGACAAGCAGGTAAAATTCTCCCCTTTTCTTTGCTAAATCCTTCAAGCCTTCACAGCATTTTATGCTGCATGTTGTTGCTCATTAGATTCGTTTAGTTGATACATTGATTACTGAAAATTTATCTGAATGATGTTCACTGGTATAGATCTCACGTCAGTTTGACGTGGATAAAGTCATTGATTTAAGCTTCTACAAAATAAAAACGGTTAAGTATGAGTTGGGCTAGCATTGAATGGGTTTCACACTTAAAATTTCCCATAAGTTTTCCAGGAAAATTTCGGTGAAGCCGTATATTTTGCATTTTATTCAAAACAAATTCCCTCGTTGTTCCGGTGATAAAAGGAGAGTGAACGTAAAATTACCGTTTCTAGAATTTGATTTCAAAATTTTGATGCCCTTGAAAAAAAATCTATTGATTTTCTTATTTGCCAAACAAAATTAAGCCACAGAAATAAAATTTTTGTAATTGTTTAGTTTAGCGGTCGTTGCTATAAAAGTCTTAAGATATCAAATGTTTTAAAAAATAGATGTAAGCATAACTTTAGATAAAATTGTGGTGGAAGATACTATTTTCAATGATTTGTTAATAAAAAAAGGAAAAAATGGTTTTATTAGAACTTACCTACGAATTTTAGTTGGAATTTTCGAATTGATATTTTAAAGTAGATTTTCAATCCCAACTAGGTACTACATAATCATCCTTGAATTTTATCAAACACTAACATCCTTCAAAATTAGCAAAAATATGCGTAAAAATATTTTAATTTTGAAGTATGTTAGCGTTCAATAGAATACAAGGATGATTATATACTATTTGGGATTGAAAATATGCTTCCAAATCGAAAATAGTCATAAGGAGACCATGTTCCCTGTTTTTATTAACAAATCATTCAAAATAGAGTCTTCCGCCTCAATTTTATTAAAAGTTATACTAATATACAGGGTGTTTCATAATATATGCGCAGGACTTGAGGATGTGATAGCAAAATGCACCAAATTCGTTTTTCGTGAATATCTCCGGAACCGTTTATAGTACAGAAAACAGCTTTTGTAAGCATTTTCCACTTATAATAAGCTAAGTTTGGAGTCAGGAAAACATTTTGGTTAAGTCATAATTGGTGAAGATTTTGAAGGAGTAGTGGTTGCTTTTTTCTATTTCTAATTTCTACGCCAATGGAAAAAGTACGGTTTTGAGGCGCCCATTTGAACTGCCAATGTTTTCTACACAAAAAAGGTACAATTGGTTGTGAGCTCTAAAGTCGACCATTTTCGAGATAAATTAACTTTTATGTTGAAAAAAAACGGTAGATTTTTTGAAATACAATTTTTGTATTTATCAAACAAAATTTATGTAAACGTTCGATAGAACAAGTAAGAAAAGCTAAAATGGACCGTGTTTTCTCAACATAAAACTTGATTTTTCTCGAAAACGGTTGACTTTAGAGCTCACGACCAACAGTACCTTTTTTGTGTAGAAAACATTAGTATTTCAAAGGGACACTTCAAAACCATACTTTTTCCGTTGGCGTAGAAATTAGGGAGAGAAACAATCAATATTCCTTCAAAATCTTCACTAATTATAACTTAACAAACATTTTTTTCTGACTCAAAAATTATCTTATTATGAGTGGAAAATGCTTACAAAAGTTGTTTTCTATACTATGAACGAATCCGGAGATATTCACAAAAAACGATTCTTTTTTCAATATCTTTACCCTGTATCTCGAAAATGGTGCATTTTAGAGGGTAAGTTAATATAAACTTTTTTTCATATTTTTGGACGAGCTATCACATCCTCCAAGTCCTGCGCATATATTATGAAACACCCTGTATATATATATATTTGCAAACATTTGATTATTTACGGCTTTTACACCAAAATCCGCTAAATTTGTTTATTTTTGCTATTTTTCCATGATTGGGTCAGTCAGTTTTCAATTCCTAAGTATTATACTAGTCATAGGACAGACAGACGGTGACATCATTTTAATGTATAATCAACGAAAAAAGGACCCTTAAATTAATTATACGAAAAAAAATAACGAATGATCCTACCAGACAAGTTTCATAAAAAAATTACACGGAACCAGTACTTTCATCACTTGGCTACTCAGTGCAGCGGTAGGACAGAAATTATGTCGATCCAATGAATGGTAGGATAACGTAGTTCCCAACACCATAACCATAATCCTTTCAATTCATTAGTTTGATAGCAATCTATAACCAATTTATTTTACAACCTAAAATCAATGCTCATAAAAGTTTCGGCAAACTATTTTGGTTTTGTCTTGGCTTTTCGCTTCTCAGCTCGAGTCAACTTCACCTTGGACTCGGATTCATCGAGTTTCTCAGTTGATTTGATTTCAACAAGAGGTGGCACCTCGCCAGCCATCAGAGCACAAGTATAGTTACCAGCGCCTGGTTCACAGAAAACGAGCTCATCTAAAAAAGTTCAAATAGATCATAGATTTAACTAGAAATGACACCAATTGCAACTCCTACCCGCTTTATCCTTCCACTTGACATATTCCAGCTCGAACAACGTCTGCATACCCAACTTTTTAGCTAACTTTTGCAATTTCCAACACGGAAATACGCCCATTATCACTGGCAAATTTAGATGTCGCGCTATATCCACACCGGTTTGCATCATTTTGTAACCCAAGCTCTTACGACGATAATCCGCATGTACACAAAGCAGATAGTACCTGAGAAATGAGTCACATTGAAAGAAATCAAACACGTCCGCTTTGCGATTGATGTAGTTTAAAAATTCCAAAATACTCTGGTACACTCTACCGCCATCTGGGGTGAGCTGGCAGCGGCTGAAGACTCGACCGAAATCGGGCTTTTTCATGGCTTTCAGTAACAGCACTCCAGCTATTTCATCGTTCACCTCGTTTATGGCTATGATGGAGGTGTGATCTTTGAGGGTTAGCAATAATTTTTGCCGAAAAGATTTGACAGAGTTTGTATCGTCGGCAAGTTTGGTGCGCGTGTTTCGAAAGATTACATCCTCAACGACAAAGTATTGCAATACGAAATCCAGCACTTGATCATAGTAATTGGCTTGCAGGTCTTGTATTTTGATGCCACATTCTAGTCGTCTCCATATTATGGGACCGAAGATTCGTTGCTGTTGGAGTTTTATTTTATCTTCTTCCTCTTGTAATTCGGAGGATAGCTGCTTGGCTCGTTCCTCTTCCAAGCGAATCCTTCGGCTCATATTATGAATGGTTTTTCTAGTGCATAATCTATTTGATTGATATGTCACATTGACAGGGCTGTCAACGATAAGGATAATGAGTGATTGTCCAGTGGTGGAGATTCGAGCGTTGATACTATGACAAACAAGATATGCTCAGTTGGTGGACGCGTTTTAGACTGCTACGCGCATGTCTTTAGTCAAAACGGGAGAATCAATAGCATAAACATCGACATATTTTGGCGAATCAAATTTATGTATTACTATAGATCTTGGGGAGATTGTTTTCTCAAGATATATGGCATTATTTTACAGAAGCCACATATATGGTAAACTAAATATTAAGTACAGAAAAACCCCATAAGCCAGAAAACACAAACTATCGGGACTATGGTTTGGAACATGCGTTCTATGGTATTGTTTGATTTTTAGTCACGAACTGACGTCATCGGATATGCGCGTGGGCATATATTCTTGTCGTAATATCATGGAGTTCGAGTTGAATCTAAATTTGAATATTAATGGGGTTTTTCGTCAAGTATACCTGTGTTTACGTCTAGGATGGGCGGCCTATGGGAAGATGCGACACGTCTTCAACTCCAACCTGCCCCTCAAACTAAAAACCAAGGAAAACTGGAAAAACATAAGAGAGGCCTATATCCAAAGGATAGAAAACGGCCAGAAAAGAAGAAGAAAGAGATACCTGTGTGCATTTAATATTTTGGGTAATAGTCTAGTCTTTTTTAATAAAAGCCCCAAAAGAAAAACAAATGTTTGCAAAAATAGGTGTATTTGAGCATAAATTTTTATAAAATTGAGGCTGAAGGCGCTATTCTCAACGATTTGTTAATAAAAAAACCGAAAAAAGATGTTCTTAGGACTTTTTATTGGAATTTTCTATTTGAAAGTATCTTTTCAATCCCAAATAGTATATAATCATCCTTGCAATAGGTACATTTCTATAGGAAATTTACCTAAAAATAAAAACTCGTTCGGACCGATTACAATAATTTCTTAATGGAAAATAAAAAAGCCTGTCATTGACTCGAGAGCGCACTTTAAGGATCTGAAGAGTCTCACTTTGATGGACATCAAGTGATTAAACAATCCATACAGTCAAGAGGTAACTCAAGAAGAAATCGATCGATACGTTGCGGAGTTATTCATTCCGCCGCCGTCAGGCAATAATCGATTTATGAATATAGGGTAAAAATTTAGACATAATTATTAGCGTCAAATGGCAATCAAGTGTGAAGATATTGGCTATCGGAGATAAATATAGACTGAAATTGCCATATACCTTAGTAGAAAGTTGGATATTTTGGACGTTATATGGTCCTAAAAGCTACTGAAAAACAATTTTTTCCTTCCATTGCTAGCGGTAGGAATGCAGAAACGAACGAACGAAAGTCATAGGTTAGTTAGCATAAAACAATAGGACATTTTTTTTAACCATTATGTGAAGACATATTAGAGACACTTTTTAGAAAGTATTCAAAAAAATGCCGACATGAACCTTTAGATAAATGCAACAGTGAAAGAGCGAAACAGACAGACAACAGATTCAGCTAGGAAAGTGAACGACAGAAAGAGACAGGCATTGGGGAAGTGATCATTAATATCCTGCATACGTGATGAGAAAGTTATTAGCTTGGAAATTTACGTAATATGGATATCATAAGGCAATGGCGACGGTGATGGTTTTTTTTTCTCTAGAAAATCTATAAATAAGATGAGGAAATAACGTTATTGGTATATAACGGCATCTGAGGCACTTGTAAGGGTATATATATTATATAATATGTAGATGGTGGAAGCAGCTGTGAAATTTAGCTAAGATTGTGAAGTACGTATTTTACAGGGTGTCAAAAGAAAAATCTTCTATGATTCTGAAGAAACGTCAACGGAATTTGGCTGGTGTAATAAGGACTTTGAGAACTTTTTGAACGTTTTTGCTGCTTTTGCGTACAAATCCATGGCCATATCCATAGAGAAGCGACTGCTGATGACTAATCGAATAGCAGTCAGAAAGCTGACAGCTAATTCATGAATAATGGTGTAACATAACCTATCTTTTGTCTCAGCTATTACCCAATTATATGACATCTATCAAATCTTTTAATACATGATCAGACAGACAGACAAATTGATTTTTCTTCATCGATTTTAAAGTTTCACAATTTAAATTGCTTCAATTCTTTCAACATTTTTCAGTTTGGCAAATGTTCATCAATAATTGGTAATCAGTCAATTCTACGGACACAGTCAATAGAAAGCTATTTTCAAGCAGTTTTATTCGAATGAAAAGGTGAACATGATATTCATAAGAAATAAGTTACGGAGTGTAATTTCCAATCAATGCACAATAGAACATTTTTGAATGCATTGTGAAAATCTTTTCCAACAAATATTTTTTACAAAAAATTGGACCTACGCTATCAGTTGGTGCACTGAAAAGAACAAAATAATATTAATTATATTGGTGCCTGCTGCTACTTTTGAAGTTGTGCAGTTGCAGTTAGATTGAAAACTTTTGGCACCATTTTCACAAGTACCAGCACCAATAGAATTAATATTATTTTGTTACTTTTCCGTACACCTACTGATAACGTCGGCCCATTTTTTTGTAAAAAATATTTATTTCACACTTTTGAGTGTTACATTTGTCACGAAAATCATTGAACGTTCACTATTATCCATGTATGCTTTGCTTGTATTTGCTATTATTGAAGATCATTGTCGCGGATATAAGCATCTTATAAACTTTACCACTCTTTTAACTCGAAAAGCGTAACTCTATGGAAAAAATGTTTTATATAAATGTTGCTACAAATATTCTGCTAATTAATTTCCCATTCTCAGATCTTTAATTTTCGAAAGAAATGACCTCTTTCACAAAGCAAAAATGCACATATTTAAAATTTTAACATCGTAGAAACTCGAGAACCGTAGCTCTTTTGAAAAAAATGTTCTATTTAAAATTCTCGGATATTTTTGTTTCTTTAATTCTAACATCGCAGATTTTCGATTTTCAAGAAAATTTGCCATTCCAACACCTTCGGGGGTGGTTTTCGGAGGGAAGGAGATTTCGGATTTGCGTTTTTATGAATATGGGACCATTTCTCAAGCTCCTCTTTCAAATGAAGTCAAATTAAATCAAAAGTTATCAAAATCGGAGTAGGTTCACAATATAAAAGGCGCGCACGAACCAAAAAAAAACAGACAGTCGAATTGTATACCTCCTCCGTTCGGGGTTCGTCGGTCAAAAAGTATCTCAAATCCATAAAATATGTATTGCATTTCTTTCTGGCACAATTTTCATGTTTTGAATTTTAAATATTCTAGAACTAACAGAACATGACAGACATACAGATTTTGTTTGCCTTTTTTGTTTCTGTAGGGTATCGATACCAGTCGCATGTGACACAGAATAGGTATCACGCTCGCACTAGTTGCAATATGGAATAGCCACAAAACGTGTTTTGCTCAAGACTGTTAGGTGAAAACGGCTTACACGATTTTTTTCATCAAACTTGTTTCGCACTTTTGCTCTTCTCTATATAAATAAATTGTTTTGATCATCTTATTTAATTTCAACAGTAATCGATTCGATAAAGAGCACTAACAATTCCCAAATATTTTTTTCTTGCAGGATGCATCGCGAAACGAGCTATCGCTCAGCAATGTGGCTGGGATTTTTTATATCCTGATAGCAGGATTGTTTGTGGCTATGGCAGTGGCCATGCTCGAGTTCTGCTACAAATCACATTCGGAAGCCAAAAGGGCCAAGATACCGCTCAGCGATGCGATGAAGGCCAAAGCAAGACTGACTATCGGTGTCGGTAGGGATTATGACAATGGCAGGGTGAGTACTACAACTATATATATAAAAATCTAAGTAGTTTGTTCTGTGGACTTCAGTCTATAGCTTATATCTGTCGATAACAATTTTTGTGTGATTTATTCGTTAAGCCGAATGGTCCTTCGATTGAGCGCTGACTTTGTGTGGAATATGTATATATTGTAAGTAGAAATAGTGTAAAGAACTTTGCAAATAGCAAATAACAATATATATTCATTTTTCCTAGAATATAGCACAATGGACTTTCGATCATCACTGATATACAACAAGTTTGGTCTGTGAATCTTTTTTTGTTATCTTGTAATATGGATAATTTTGCTGGTCCTTCTTTTCGTACATATTTGTTGACAGGCTCTCGACGTTATCCAAGATTTAACATTGACTTTAACACTAACCTTAAAATTATTATTGATATCATTTTCAGAATGAGTGAAAGTACGGGGCAGGTCAAAAGTTTAGTAAACATGTTACACTATATATTTTACTACTATTGGAAGCATAGATCTATAAGAGTTTTATCTAAAAAAAAAACATAATTTCATTGCGCATTAAACAAATTGGGCAGTTTAGAATAGTAGATTTTAGGGTTAAGGAAAGTTATTTAAATCAACTTCAAAAAATAATTATGTACGAGATGTAAAAAGCAAATATGGCATAATTTATACACTAGATATCTGATTTTCTAACACCTGATAAGCTATTATTGACTATTCTAACTCCAAATCATCTATAGTAACCTTATAGGCATTAAAAGCACCAGTTCAAACTTTATCTTGTCTTTCTATTTTCTCCATTTACAGAGTAATAATAGATGTCCACGTCATGTGTCAATCAACACGTTTGCCAACCGTCACTATTCTACCTCATCAACATCCAATCAACATCATCAACAACACATAACTCTGTAAACACAAAATTAGCGCCAACGATATGGCCACGCGGCGGGGTAAATATAAAAAAATATGCATATGTTTACATAATATTTATAATCAACACCCCCACCCCCCTCTAAAGCACAGATTATACAGTGTGGAGAACGCAGATGGAATAATTTCCTTAATTCAATTGTGTTGCATAATTATTGGAAATCCTGTAAAGTATCAAATTTAGATAGATAATTTAATAACTTCCTAAGTGTAAAAAAATCATCCTACTGAAATGCTTCCTTTAAGTGACAATCCCAATTTCTTAGACAGGAAGGTTTTGCAAAAAGAATAGAAAAATTATCAATCATGAGATGAAATTCGCTACAAAACACTAAAAACTTGATAATGTAAAAATAAACAAAATGGACAAATGAGGCGATCAATTTGTTTATTTTGAACATCTTAGCAATATCCATTCTTAAATAAAAATGTCGTCTAATGTTATTCAATATTTCAGAGGCTTACCTTAAACTGAACTGAACTCTTGTTTAGTTAACTAAATCGAGTGATTTACTTTTGTTTAGCAGACTTTTCAGATGTCTAATAGCATAAGATCAGGTGATCGTGCAGGCTATTCTGTATCGAATCTCGCTTTCTGATTCACCGATTTAGAAGCATCAAGACCACCTTTTTTTTGGAAACATCTAGATACAACACTAAACTAATATTGCCTTACTTCCTCATGATAAATAAATTAAAGTATTACTTAAGTAAAAGTACTGGCATACTTTCAGTGCCCGAGGGATTCGATGTGGTGGGTTCCGTACCTGAAAGTCTATTGTATATTTCTAAACTCTATGGCTGGATTTTGATGGTCTCTTTACCATGTATGTAAGTAGAATGTTATTAGAATAATCTGGCAGTGGCTATATGTGTGACTGGGCCTCCTAGGTGGAGGGTTGCATATCTGCAATACCCAAAGCAGTATCTCTGAGCTCTGTGACTGAATTTTCGTGGATTTTTCGCTTTATATGTGTTCAGTATGTCACTGGACTGTTTTGTGAGAGCATCTCAGTGCGACTGGGACTTAAAGATGGATGGTTCCATACCGGCAAATCCCTAAGACATATGTAGGAGAGATTCTAATGCTGTTCTATCTCGGTGCATGTCTGTAGATGGATCTGGTGGTGGTGTTCAGACTGGTTCTACGTACGAGTAGGACTCTGAGGTAGAATGGTTCTATACTCAAGACTTTTTATGACGTTATTTGTTCGTACAACAATGTACCAAAGCTGTCTAATAAAAACTATTTTTATTATTTTTCCTTGAAAGAGCGGCTTGAAAGTATTTACAATAATTATTGAAATAAGCAGTTTATTCCATTTGGCTGTTCCACAGTGTATAATGATATCAGTTTCACGCATAAACACTGAGCCAATACCTAGAGGACAATAACGAATAGATATGATAGATTTTAGCGCGAATTGTTCCCACATATTGATTAGTTTGTTACAACACATAGCCCAAACAACAACAACAACAACAACTGATGATACCTGTACACATTATGTAAATGAACTCGATGTATTAAGCCCCTTTAGGTGCGTGTATGTATACAGGGTGTTTCAGAAAGAATGGTCATACTCTTAATGGCATATTCTATAGTCTTTTTTATGTGGATTCTACAACATTTATTTATATACAAAAACGTAACCTTAAAAAAATGCAGCTCTTCAAAGTTGCTTTACATTTTTCGGTTGTAAGATTCCAACAGTACAAAAAATAATAGCTTGAAATTTCGGTGTCTACAAATCCTTAGATTCAAAAATTGGCAGAAAAGGCAAAAAAGTTTATTAAAGAATTCTTCTTTCCAAAATTTCTGAAAAAGTTTTCAAGATGTAAAAGAAACTAAGAATATGGGGGTAGAAAATGGGTGCAATGCCAGTTTCACTGGAACATTTCAACTCTTTTTGCAAAGGATTTTTGAAACTGTGAACCGATATTTCAAGCTATTATTTTACACTGTTTGGATTTTACAGCTAAAAAACTTACCGATGTAACGCAACTTTGAAGAGCTGTAACTTTTTTAGGGTGCGTTTTTGTATATAGATAAAAGCTGTCAAATCGACTTAAAATTTACCTACCATAAAATAAGGCATTAATAATATGACAATTCTATATGAAATACCCTGTATATAATCAGCATGTGTTTATTCTATGGATCTAGCCCTGTCAACTAGAAACAATAATAAGAACAATGATATGCACGTTTCTTAGATCTATTCTTTAGCACTCCCTGAAATGTGGATGCACTCTGTAACACTGACTGTTATACCCCATCTGTATTATATATTTAGTCCTAAGCACAAGAAACGCCAAAAAGCTGTCCGATCGAGTGATAAGATGAAAAGCTTTGAAAATGTTGGATTTTACAGCGACCACAAAGAAAAAAATAGGTCCCTGGGCGAAGTATTGAAACCTCAGTCGTATACTCAGAAACACTACAAGAACAAAACGAAGCAATTGATAACTTTGATAGATCCAGGGCTTAAGTGTAAACCTTAGAAACCGGGCATTTAATCATGCATCAACAAAACTGGATCCGTTGGATCAATGTAAGATGTAAGAGCTCCTACAAAATAGAAGCTCTCCATAATTTGAACGAATAGAATCAGTAATGGAACTACCAAGATCAAGAAGATCAAGATATTGATGATGTCCAACTTCTTCTTCTTCTTCTTGAAGCACCGTCTTCTTCCGAAGGTTGGCGATCCCAGTTTGCAAATGTGGCTTTGGAAAATGCAGCACGAAAAATATCTGTAGATGAGCGATCAAATCCTCGTCTCAGGTCCTTTAGCCATGAGTTCTGGCATCTTATTGGTGATCTATGTTACCCCATATTATACCCTCTATTATGTCCA
This sequence comes from Crioceris asparagi, assembly GCA_958507055.1. Taxonomy (NCBI): domain Eukaryota; kingdom Metazoa; phylum Arthropoda; class Insecta; order Coleoptera; family Chrysomelidae; genus Crioceris; species Crioceris asparagi. Next base: position 2,169,595 of record OY293830.1, read on the forward strand.
ACTTGAAGAAGTTCAAATCTTAGTCTTGTCACTAATCTGCCGACCATCAGTAGATTGAATATGATATCGCAACGTTTGCCAGTGCCATACCGATTGGTTTGAAACATTTACAATGGGTATTAAGAGTACCTGGACCAAATAGCATGAACGTGGATAATAAAGAGCAAGGGGATATGGATTGGCTTGGGTAGGTATATGAAGTCATTCCATATGTACATAAGGTCGATTTTTGGTGTATTTTAGATATAGAACCCTTCAAATTGAAGAGTTAAACTGGTAATTTATATCTTAGGTTATTTTTCAACAGGATGGAAGCTATTGCTTTTATTACAAACATATTTCAGGTTACCATGAGTCGAAATAAATTCCAATAATAACAGATTAGGTAATAGTTGTCGTTATTCAAACAATCAATCTCCCAGTACACAGAATATTTGAATAAAAATCTATAATTGCATTCATCAAATGTTCTTTGTGCTGTATTATAAAAATCGATATGACAATTGCTGGCGAGACAGATTTCATCGTTTCACATAAACAAATCTCAATTACGTAATGTTGGTCGCTACACAATAGTCATTGTGCATTTTGCGATTCGTGAAGCCAAAATCTCATCGCCGCCACCAACAACAGGCAAATTCCGAACGCTTCAAATCGCCGCCCCTCTCCCTTCCTTTCCTGCTCCATCCCTTCCCCTATCACTTCTTCGGCACACAGCAGCCCAATAATCATCAATTATTTGATTGTGTGGCAAACACACACAGACAGAGAAACAGACAGACAGAGAGCGTAATTTGCGTGGCCGGACAATAAACAAGATTAACTACTGTCGCACAAATTCAAAGGGCCGCGATTAGTAGAACTACTTATCGATCGATTCAATTGGCTCTTCGTCCGAGAATCTTCTCTTCAGTTCTGCTGCTTTTGTAGAGATGTATTTGTGATCAATGTTGAAGTAAAGGTTTTAGTTTATAAAAAAAATGTTGGAAGGTTTCTCATGCCAAGTGAAACGACCGGTAAGGTTTAACGCAGACTCACAACATCCTAAAACTCGCTAACTTTGAATTAGTTTCATAACCAGAATTCTCGTCTAATTTCATTTGACATTTTGAAATCATATAGATTTGCCCATTTTCTGATAATACTTAGCTTATCATATCATATCATCATATGTTAATTAATCAATGTGTAATTGATCAGTTAAGAGAAATCGAGTTTTAAAATGTGAAATTATAATTTTTATTAACAAATCAATACGTATACATAACACAAAGGATACAATTTAAAGAGATAATTAGATTTTTTATTTGATATATTACAGATAATATTATAAATAGAAAACATTTATAAGCAGACTTTGTTTAAATTTTGCAAATGTTTCAAAATATCTTTAAAAATAAATTTTAAAGTAAATATACGGGATGTTTCATAATATATGCGCAGGAGTTGAGGATGTGATAGCTCGTCCAAAAATATGCAAAAAAGTTCTTATTAACTTACCCTCTAAAATGCACTATTTTCGAGATACAGGGTGTTGAAATTGAAAAAAAAATGTTTTTTCTGGATATCTTCGGATACCGTTTGTAGTACAGAAAACAGCTTTTGTAAACATTTTCCACTCATAATAAGCTAAGTTTTGAGTCTAAAAATTTTTTTGTTAAGTCATAATTGGTGAAGATTTTGAAGGAGTAGTGGTTGTTTTTCTCCCCAATTTCTACGCCAATGGAAAAAGTACGGTTTTGAGGCGCCCATTTGAACCACCAATGTTTTCTACACATAAAGGTACAATAATTAGTCGTGAGCTCTAAAGTCGACCATTTTCGAGAAAAATCAACTTTTATGTTGAAAAAACACGGTAATTTTTTTTTAAACCAAAATTAACAGTTTTTTTAACATAAAGGTTGATTTTTCTCGAAAACGGTGGACTTTAGAGCTCACGACCAACAATACCTTTTTTGTGTAGAAAACATTGGCGGTTCAATGGGGCGCCTCAAAACCGTACTTTTTCCACTTGCGTAGAAATTGGGGAGAAAACAACCACTACTCCTTCAAAATCTTCACCAATTATAACTTAACAAATTTTTCTGACTCGAAACTTAGCTTATTATGAGTGGAAAATGCTTACGAAAGCTGTTTTCTATATTATCAACGATTTCTTTTTTCAATTTCTACACCCAGTATATCGAAAATGGTGCATTTTAGAGGGTAAGTTAATATAAACTTTTTTTTCATATTCTCACATTCTCAAGCCCTGCGCATAAATTATGAATCACCCTGTATATGAAACCATGTCATATACGTAATAATCGAAAGAAATTCTTGAGAGGGATAAGATAAAGGAGTTTTCTAGTATTCCTCTTTCAAATATTTCCCTAATTCTTTCTGACTGGCTATATAGGACAAATTTTCTATGAAAATATTTTCCATCAATATCACATGATCAACAATATCCTCTGATGATACACTTAAACCATCAAATTGTTTATCCGTCGTCTTGTAAGCTTTAAGTTTACAAAAAATAGAACCGTCATTCACTAAATTATCTGCGGAATTGCTATACTCTACGCAAATGTTACATGAAAGACGATTCAAACATTTCTTTACAAGATAATCAGTGATATAAGCCAGGGCGTTTCCTTAGGGACATTTTATTTATCTATAGTCGTTTGTGGAATATGTTAAATGGGTAAATTTTCGAAAAGTAGACGGAGCACAGAATTGATCCTGTAGTTCCTATCTTGCTAGAACAACAATCCACTGAGGAATACGCAGCCATTTAACAATATCTATCGAATGTTACTGAAACTCACAACGTACGAGGACACACTGTTATGTTCCGAACACGAACACAGTTGACAGCGGAGTGAAACAGATTTACGCAAGCCCTATAGACACTCGTCGCTGAACTCGGCGAGTTGGCGTATTTCCTTAGATGTCCTTTTTTGGTGAGAGTAACCCAACTTATAGTATACAGTAAACTTTGATTATATTACACAAACCATTTCAGGTCACTTTCGAAAGTTATTTTCGGTTGTGACAATTCATAAAAATAATATGCACGCTGTTGTGTACAGTTATGTCAAAAATTAATTGGTCTAGACTAACTTGAAGCAGCTCATAAAATCAAATCATCATGATAGATCACCCGTCACCAATACAAACAACTTCAAAATATAATTCAGTCTTATATAATAATAATAATAATCATGATTTTCCATGTGCGTTGATTGATGATCCCGAAGCAATCCAAAATGATGGCCGTAATTACTAATACATTTGAAGATATTCAATCTAACGACCATATAGATATTATCGATAGCCTAGACCACCTCTATCAGTCAAAGTGGTTAAGAAATAATATGCCATGAACATGAATTAATTGACAGCGTTGCTAATGCATTCTCAGACCCGTGTCGTCATCACTCCAAATGCAAAATGCTTTTCGCGTGACAATGGGCCCTCGCCCATGTATAGATTGTCCCAAATTTAATAGGGATTTAAGATTAGACGAATTAATAAGTGTATTTTTTGTAACATCTGTCGAGAAAGTTCAACTATCGAGTACAAATTTGTCACATATAATTTTGATGTTGTGCACTTATAGGCAGATATTAGAAAAAAATCTTCCTCCACGTCCCATAGCCCCTTAGGAATATTTTTAAGGAGGAACAAGATAGTGGATTTTGAAAATTTGGGGACCGTCATCTCAACTCTTCTATATACAATGAAAAAAAGAGTCATGAAAATTGGTAAAAAAGGTAAAAAAAGCAAACAGTTAATTTTATAACTCCTCCATTTAGGAATTCTGTGAAAAATTTTCACTAACAGATACAGGGAAAATTGAAAAATTGTCAATATTAAAACGACTAATTTCCTCAATTACCTGCTATTTTAAAGCATTAGGTTATATTAAAATTATAGGGTTAGTTCAAATAGTTTTCAGATCCAACTTTATATTTTTAAATGGACATCCTGTATATTTTAGTCTAAAGACTAAGGAAAAGTCTTTCAATTGAAACGGTAGTACAGCTATGGTAAACACTGATATATATGAGTATGTTTCCGCCAAGTTGGGGAAGGGGGCAGTATTTTCGAAAATTGAAAATATGAGACGGACAAATTAAAGAAGAAATTATTTGTTATATATTATTATAGGTACAATCTTCTTTGGTATTTGAACATAACGATTTTCATGACTCAAAAGTGTGATTTTTTTTTATGTTCTGGTTCCTACGAAAAGGGATATCCTGTAATGTTCAGCGGAGAACATCGTGGGAACCAAGGGAAAGGAGGTAGGAATTGGTGTTCTTCTTAAATTTCTGGAAGTTATATGCTTCAGGGAGCACCTGCCTAGGCAATGTGTTCCAGAGCCTTGCTGTTCGTTGGATGAACGTGTCTTTGCAGGCCTCCAAAGTTAGCACGAAGGGGTGTGAAGCCTGAAGTTGGTGGGTTAATCTCAAGGGGACTGTCAAACGAGGAACAATTGTTGATATTTCGGCAGAGCATCGCCCGTGAAAATATCTATAATAAATATCTTTTACAATAAATTGAATCGACTATAAGTTGGTGCACTGAAACGTTCAAAATAATATTAACTCTCTAGGTGCTGGTACTTTTGAAGTGGAAGCCAAAAGTCTTATAACTAACTAAAAATTATTGCACAACTTCAAAAGTACCAACAACAATAGAATTAATAATTAATATTATTTTTTATTTCTCAGTGCATCAACTAATGAAGTTGGTCCAAATTTTGGTAAAAAATATTTATCTTAAAATATAAAATAAATCTACTAAATAATCAAGTTGGGTCTGAAAACAGAATTATACACCAACATCTTTTTACATAAACTTTAATATCCCAGAAGACTCAAAAAGATCAACGCCTGACCCTTACTTTAATTTTTTTAATTTGCTTTTAAGATATCCTTTGGAACTATCTAAAATGAGACACACCATGTACAATGTACACATGGTATTATAATGTGTAATCCTGCTCATGTGTGGGGCGGTTGTATTCCTGTTTTGACCACAGTGCAGGAGGGCTTTGATTGCTTGCACCACTCGACCAGCTTTGATTCCGATTTGAAGGAGGAGGGTTTCTTTAGCTACTATTACACTGCTCCTATTATATAACGTGGAGAAACAGGCATTGACAATATTGTTTACAATGGCTTTGATTGAACACATGGTTACAAAGTGTGTTCATTTGAAAGGGTTTCCATACAATATCAATTACAAGATGAAAGAATAGGGATTGAATGTGTAAAAGGTTGAATTCAAAGGCTGGGTATTTCTGAATATTTTACAAAGTTACATTTTCCCGTCAGATCTGAATAAACGGAATTCAAATCAAATTCTCTATTTTTTATAGAAAATGTACCTACTTGTACTAGTTTCATCTACATCAAGCACGACTACTTGGTAAAAAGAACAAATAGATAAAAAAAAACAGAAAAACAAATGAATTGTAAACCTCTTCTGTTTGGGAACTCGATCAAAAGTGTATTAAAACTAGAACATCTATCCACTTGTACTAGTTTCATCTCCATAAATGACTATACATATCGTTATTTCCGTGGAACTCCTTCATTCCACAGTTCACAAAAAAGTGAAAAAAATAACAGCGCTGCAAAAACCACTTACTTTTCACTACTTAACACTGCGCGAAACAAACCAAACACACTTTCTTCTCAACACCATCACACACGAATGCTGCTCTTTCATCTTTTTTTTTTTTTGTTTATGTTCGTAACCTTTTTGTGCAAACAAATTTAAGGGCCTCATCCTCATCATGTAAATTATTGTGCCGTAAAGGGCAAAAATAAAGAAGCAGTAACATTTAGAACATCATCACATACATTGGCATATAGCGTCTGCATAATTTTAACTTAATTAAAAATACTGCCGGAAGTAAGTGTATATACATATACCTATGTATGTATGCGGGAAGAAGGTACATTTTCCTAGGTTTGTGAATAAAAAGACAGGGAGTCAGCCCATATATAACATTAGTACAGGGTCTTGCATATATAAATGGTATAATTTTAAATGAATAAACTTCGAATTAAAATATGAAAATTTTACTCAAATTTAGGAGTTCTAAATTGTAGGCAGAATCCATGACAGTTTTCTTCTATGTTTTCCAAACCACCTAAAAAATACGATTCAAAATTTACTCTAGCTCATTTAGCGTTACCCTTAACTTAGTCTTTGCTACAAATAATTTATAAATCCCACTTCTGACACCACTTTCAACAGAACTCTGGTTCGCAAATAGGGATTGTTAAATCGATGATTTGATTACAATTTATCTAAGCAATTAAATAAATAGCCACACCAATTACAATTTAACGAACTCACCTGTGCGTAATAAATTACTATTCCTCAAAAATTGGCCCCTCGGATTGATACGACGCTGGTTTCGACCTTTCGCTCGTTACTGCTTAGCTATCAATTGAAAGAGAGAAAGTCTGTCTCCGGAGTTTCTAGAAAATGGTTTCTCTATTCATAAATGCAGGTGGGCGTTTCTAGAAAATCGTCTGAGATCATTGATGTGCGGATCGGTTTTCTCCGGGCTCGCCACAATATTAAACAACGTTTATTGAGTTCAAACAAGATTTGTAACATATCATATCATTTATATTAGTTATAAGTAATGTTTAGATCATTTCAATCAATTTATGAGTTTGATTGCAGAATACAAACTGAATTCAGTGAATCGTAGATTCTCAATTTTCAACCACCTTTGCTTTCAACCATCTCTGGTTCTCACTCATCCTTTTATGGGATATATTATAAAGGCTGGTCCTGAAATAATAATGAAAACTCCTCTTGACGACCTCCATATCCCACATATCTCATCATAATATCATCCTCACGTCCACATAAATCCACAAGCGGCTTTATTGAAACGAAATCATGTTTTCCTCCTCTCGCTAATTCGTCCTGCTGATCCCTTGTTAATAGACCGAGGGCCAGAAATGTATTTTTCGTTGTTATTTCAAAAGTCATAAATATATTGTTACTCAGAAAAAGTTGATGTGAACCGGAGCCAAGTCATGTCTCCAAAATTGTTTCAAGGCCATTTTAACATATAAAATTATGTATGGACAAACAATAATTGTATTCGTCAGAACAGATATTACTAAAAGAAATAAAACTATAAATCAAAATTTCGATGAAGATTCTAGAGATCACCAAAAAGTTAAAGAGAAAGAAGCCTTTAAAACGTATTTTGAGAAAGTTTACAAAATATCAGAGAAAAAATACGAAGAAGCTTCTAGAAGATTTTGGAAAAGTGATTGAAAATCTTAAGAAAATTCCAAACAATTTGAAGAAAAAATGTATAAGGCTGAGAAGAACATAAAAACACTGGAACCCAGATCATGACAGACAAACGGACAGATCGACAGCAGTCTCAATATTAGGGTTCTGCTTTCACAAATTTGGTACGGAATCTTAAAAATTAAAGCTGAAGGTGCCGCGAAAACGTTGCTATTGGATTTAAATGTCATTTATGATTATTGACATCAATGTTAAATATATACACAGATTTTATCTGCTTGTCCTAGGATTAACTAAAATGACAATAATATTATCATTTTTATTATGCTAGCTATATACAGGGTGTTTCATATATGCGCAGGACTTGAGGATGTGATAGCTCGTCCAAAAATATGAAAAAAGTTTATATTAACTTACCCTTTAAAATGCACAATTTTCTGTTGAAACTGAAAAAAAAAATTGTTTTTTTGTGAATATTTCCGGAACCATTTATCGTACAGAAAACGGCTTTTGTAAGTATTTTCCACTCATAATAAGCTAAGTTTTGAGCCAGAAAAAATTTTTTCTTAAGTCATAATTGGCGAAGATTTTGACGGAGTAGTGGTTGTTTTTCTCCCCAATTTCCACGCCAATGGAAAAAGTACGATTTTGAGGCGCCCATTTGAATCGCCGATGTTTTCTACACAAAAAAGTCGACCGTTTTCGAACTTTTATATTGAAAAAACACGGTCAATTTCTATTTTTTGTTACCTTTTTCTAACGTTAACATACATTTTGTTGAATTAGTAATTGAAAAATTGTATTTTAAAAAATTTACCGTGTTTTTTTCAACATAAAAGTTGATTTTTCTCGAAAACGGTTGACTTTAGAGCTCAAGACCAACAATACCTTTTTTGTGTAGAAAACATTGGCGGTTCAAATGGGTGCCTCAAAATTGTACTTTTTCCATTGGCGTAGAAATTAGGGAGAAAAACAACCACTACTCCTTCAAAATTTTCACGAATTTTCACTAAATAAAGAGAAATTCTGACTCTAAACTTAGCTTATTATGAGTGGAAAATGCTTACAAAGGCCGTGTTGTGTACGATAAACGGTTCCGGAGATATTCGCAAAAAAAATAAACTTTTTTCAATTTCAACACCCTGTATCTCGAAAATGGTGCATTTAAGAGGGTAAGCTAATATAAACTTTTTTTCATATTTTTGGATGAGCTATCACATCCTCAGTCCTGCGCATATATTCGGAAAACCCCTTATAATAGGTTTATGAGCATGGTGATAACTCGAAAAACGTTACTGGCTCCTGGTCTATAAGGTCCTCAGGTCCCAACCTCATTTTGCCATGCCTACGTCACTACACTCATATATATCTACACACACACATCCGTTTTTATTTCCCCGGATGACGGTTACATTTTTCATTGTCGTAGTCGTAGTTGCTTCTTCCGTCACTAATTACGTTCGGATCCATCCAACAAGAGAGTGCCAACCACACCATCACCACCACCACCACCATCACCTAGGTATATAGTCCCAACTAATCTCGTTTGTGCATACGCGTATTAAAGCCATTAGAGATGGAAAATGTGAATGTGTGTGACAAAGAATTGAAGAGAAAAAAAATGAATAAAAAAATTCATGTGACATGACACGAACATAGAAGAAGAAAAAAGATGTGGATCGATTGTCGATGCAAAGGCAAAGAGTCTCTATATGTGTATGTAGGATCACCCTGCTGCTGCTAATGGATGATTTTATAATTCGAAATGTCATGGAGATAGAAAAAAATAAAGTCCATCATCCATTACTTGAGCTATTTCACGTGAGCTCTTTTTCAACGTAAAATATGCATACAATAAAAGTCTTGCCATGATGATAAAAGAGCTTTTTGCCTTTATTATTATTATTATTATTTAGTAAAATGTATATACAAGGTGTTCCTTAATGATATGCCAGTATTTAAATGGTGATTCTACATCGAACATTAATCAAAGTTTGTTGATTAAAGTATAGTTCCAAAATGTTCCCTTACTAACATACGGTGTGTTGAAGTTTTAGAAGAAAAAAAGGAAAATAATAAGAGTTTTTAACTTAACAAAATGTTGTTTGGAATGTCAACAAATCACCAAAAATGACTACTATGTATATTAGGTTCAGCCACGTAAATTTATTTCACAATTGTATGCTTTTACAAATAATTACTATATTATTTCTGTCAAACAAACCGAAGGTTTTTAATTTTTATTTGTCAAATTAAAGGGGAAATTCTGTTCGGGAAAAAAATATTGGCGTAACATTTTTTCTTTAGAGATATCAAAGTCCGTGCTCGTACGCACGGCACTGTTAAAGCTAGAAATTATGTTTGTTTTGGAAAATATGTGTCCTTATATTAATAGTCACTGCTCACCAAATTTTAAGAAAATATCTAAAGCGATTCGGGCATTATCGGGTAAGTAGTTTCAAAATGGCAACCGTTCCAACATTTTTTTAAAAATATCAAAAAAGAGCCGTAGTGTAAATATCATCAAAAATAATTTTAGGTTATAGATATAATCATTACCTACAACTTTTGTTCAAAGCAATTTTTCATAAAATTAATAAAAAAAATAACAAATATTGATAAAACATGAACACTCAATATAAATTTGATGTAATTGTACATTTTCTGGAGATCTTAATATAGACCCTGATTAAAAAAATATATAGTATATTTATTGTAAAGAAATAGGCAAAAAAAATTCTGCCTTGAAGTGGAACTCGAACCCTGTCTATTTTATATTCAACAGCCAAAACAAAAACCTTTAACCGCAAGGCTATGACACATACGTCAATTTTATGTAATAACATGTAGGTATACCAATGAAAAGGTTGTTCAAATTTCACTTCAATGAATTTTGAAAAATTTACCTTTCCGCTGACTACAGGCCATCGGGATTTTTTATTTATGTTTGTATTCCTTAGAAATGTTTTTATCCATCTTGGGTAGGCATTCCATTGTAAGCTTTTCCAAATATTTTTTGAAAGCGTGTAAATTAACAACAAAAAAAAACATTATATCTGAGATTGTGTCAAGAGAACAGAACACCTAACAATATTGTAATATTTTACATCATTCAGTAGGTAGTGTATTTAATCATCTAAGTTTCTTCAACTCCTATCCTATTAATCACTTCTATAGCGATTTTCAGCAAAATTTTGAAGCGAAAGCTTTTGCTCCGTATAATTCTAACTAACGTTTCAAGGTTCAAATCTAGCACTTTATTAATATCAAATATTTCTTTTATGTAAGTATTTCGACAATCTTCAATTGATCAATTAATAAAACTATATCATCATAATGTAGAATGAAGACATTTGATGATAGGTTTCAGAATACACTTACTTTACTTTATTTCCATTTATTTTAAAAATCCAATCTTCAAAGGTTGATTTTGGCAGAAATTTTTTCTAAGATCTGTAAAGATTCTATTTTTGATACAGTATATTTTTATGGTAAAAAGGCTGGAAATGTTTTTTTTATTCGAAATAATATAGTTTATACTTTTTTTTTCAGTAAAATGGAAAATGTCTATAGTTCATCAATATATTAGCTATAGGTAGAATATTTCTAAAAGTAAGTAAATATACACTATACATTGAGGATTTTTTCTTGGATAAAAAGAATCAGTTTATCCTAATTCTATGAAATTTTACTTGATTTCAATCGAAGAGAATATTAAGCATCACCAATATGATCTTGATTCCAAACTGCACCTTATATTTGCCAGATCTACCCCCCACCCCCAAATAATTACACAATTGCATCTTGTGACTAACCTCAGCCGAAAAAGAAAAACACTTTTTTCCCAATCACCGAATAATTGATCTTGATTGGATTTTTTCTTCTTCTCCGTTGCAGTACTACACTCCAGCCAATCAGATAGCAGGAGCCAATGAGCAGGAACAGCCGCATAGCAACACTCACACTCAAGTATGAAAATGATTCAGCCATCACCCAAAAATGAGAGTTACTCCTTTCCCATAACGCTAATTTATGTCTATTTATTTTACCAATTAATTGGACATTATTTATTATCTGACAAACGGATTAAATTAATTTTATTCAATACTAACCTTATATCTGTGTAACTCAGTTAAACTCTCATTTTACACAGTTCATCAATGCTTATTATGAGAAATAACTGGTTAAAATGAATAATCAAAATGATTTCTAAATGGGAATAAATGAAAATATATGTCATTACTCAATAACAAATATGACTTCTTCTTTATGTATTAATATAAAGTCTGTACAATTAAGTCGACACCATTAGAAAAACTTTTGTATTATTTGTTTTATGAAACAAAGTTGAAAGAACAATTTTCTATATGGTCGCGACTTGATGGACACACTGTATAAGGCCAATATTTCCACGGGTTTTCCATTCGCTTTTTGTCCAATCAAAATCAAATGCGAGCGAAACTACAAATGATTAGAAATCAAAACAATGATTTATCTCAATCATCGTACAGCAGCACCATGTCCTAAGTGTGTTTTGGCAAGAAGCATTAATCAAAATAGTTGTCTGAGCGTACTGAATAAGTATATTATATACTTAGTGTATTTCCTCCCAAGTGGAATATCGTTCAACGTTTGACTGGCTGAAAATATTCTTGGGATAACATTTCTTCTAACAATAAACAACGTCATGTACCCTCAAAATGTAAAATCAAAAAACATTTCGTCTGATCCAAGAAAAAATGTAGTTACTTGTTTCTTTTATTTGAAAGACTTCCATATTTAACACAAGATTGTAGTTAAATCTTCAAGATTGTAAGTTAGAATAATAAATTCAACATGTGTATTATTTTTCTATGTTGTTGAGGGGTAAGGTGTACCGCAAGGGTATGTTATGAAGCCACTACTCTCCAAAGAAAATCAAAAAACCTATTGAATAGTTTTTGTTTTTCTAAAGAATGTTTACAATTAGTTAGGAAGTTGGAACTAATTAATATTATTCAAAGATGTTAAAGAAGGTGAATTTGGTGTCACAGTTATCTATATTAGCTAATAATTTAATATTTGTACTAATTGTTCATCTCTAGAGTATAAGATATAATATATAAAGTTATAATCAAATATAAAAAAGGAATAATCAAATTTGACATAAAATCAAACATATCTAATAAATCCAAATGTACATTATAATAAAAATGATAAAATGGATTCTCACCTTTACTGGACAGGAGCAGTTTTTATTGAGAAAATAAATCAAAACTCATTATTTCAATCCATTTCAAATAATACTTATAAATAATATTATAATAAATGTGTAAACTATGTAATATGTAATATTTTTACTTGTGATGTAGTTAAATGTTAACTGAAAGTTTGTCAATTTAGTCTATATATTATTATAATTATTATTACTGGCATTAATATTATTATTATTATTATATTTGTTTGTTGTATAAAAGTGTTGTTTCATTTTACCCATTTCCGTTAATAAAATAAATAAAAAAAAATAAATAAAATAACAGAAGCCAATATATTACTCGATAATTAAAGAAAGAAATATATTAAATAACTGAGAACTGAAATAGAAAATTTATTGAAATTATCGTTTTACTCTAAACATTTCCAAATACTATTCAGGTAAGTACTTATGCCAAGAGTAGTTCAAAAATATTTGCATGGACATGTCGGCATTTTTTTTGTCATTTCATTCAGGTTTGATAATTATTAGTACAGGGTAAGTAAGAAGGATGAATAAAAATCAAAAAAAACAATCGTAATTTTGTTCAAATTGGAACCCCATATTTCTATAAATTTATCATATAAGCTATAAAAAAAAAGATACACGTAAATTACACAATATAAAGACAAGTTTTACTTTCATTTGAAGAAAATTATATTTAAAAAAAAATTGTTGTATGAAAATATAGATCGACATTTTAAATATTTGTTATGGTCATAGCATTAGTTCACTTTCTGCTTCAAAAAGAGATAAGTGATGTTTTAGATGGTTAAAGAAAGACATGTCCCGATATTTGAATAGAATAATAACCATTATCATCACATAGGGGGCAGGCTGAACAAAAAACGAGACTTGGCGCAAACTCACGACCGAAACTATTATTAATAATGTACCATATTACAAATTTTCACAATATCTTCTACTCCCCATTGTCCAGCTCTACTAATTTCCCGATTAGACACAACTGCTATATTCGAATCCCCCTTATTTTTTTTTTGGTACATTTGGTAGAAGATTTTACGATTTCAATTCGAATAATAAAATCGCATACCTACTACCTATATGTACTCCTGAAGGAGCCCTTTTGGTGTTGCCTGCATCTCTCCTTGGAGACCAGACTGGGAGACACAGGTAGGTGGTAGTAGGTACGTAAGGTTGAGGAGTATTTTTATTTTATTTTTTTCACCTTGCAGTTATCGCCCTTTTTGCACCACATGAGAATCTGGCGAATGTAGGTAATGCTATAACCGATTTTATGGTGTATATCGGTGAAAATTGAGTTTGAGAACAGATTTTCCTCGAAATATTACTGAAGTATGTACATTATTTATTAAGTTTATTATCAATAAAAGTTTGATTGAATAACATCATGAAGATAACTGAAAACTTAACCGATGCAATAGAAGAAATTAAATTGCTTTGTTGTTATGCATAAACACAGATTATTCATTCAAGGTGATTTTTTCCCATTCTAGTCAAATATTCACGTGAACTGTGACCTGGATCATTAGCTAATTTAGTTTCAAGTCCTCTTCCTAATTTATTTTCATTTCTGAATCATATCCAAAGACTCTATTGCTCCCTAACCAAATAATCATTTAGAATCGCTACAGTTCTAATGGAGACTTTCATTTATTGAAGCTACCATTCATGTTACTTTATATATTTTTCATCACCATAGATATATATTGAGCGTGGTAAGCAACAAGTTCAAACAGGGGAAAGTCCCCCCATTCACATGTTTCCCTGACCTAGTCAACTGATATTATATGTAAAATAAATACACTTGCAGATGTGCTGTCCCGGATGATACATGACACTGTGATTTTATAGACACATTGGCGATATCTTGGTATATGTTCGAGTTTGTGGAGCAATGCAATCAAAATTATATTATGAAAAATCTTTTTATTATGTAAGAGCAATAAAAATATCGTTTAGGAGATAAAATAAAAGTTGAAGTATGAAATATTGGGCAATGAAGTAACAATTAGACGTTTGTTTTGCCAAAACAATTGCAGCTGTATTCATAATCCATAATCTTAGTTCGGTACTAGGTAGTACCGTATTAAAATAAAAACAAAACACTATCCTACCATAACACTGACATAAGAGTCATAAACCTAATTTAAGGTTAGGTTAGTTAGATTGCAGCTCAGTCCTCATTTACGACCGTGGATTGAAGGTTCTGTCAGTTGTGTGTTCTGGTAGTCATAAACCTCCGCGCTTAATTTAGTAGCGCACTAAGTTTCGATTATGAATATGGCTATTATTGTTTTGAGGAATTTCAGACGACACTCGTCTTTCGATGCATGTTCACTATAATTTGAAAATGAAGGTTTATTTTTGTTACTCCCACTCAAATCAAAATATCAAGGTGATGAGATCTTTTACAGAAATAATTTTGTGGAGTAAATTGAAAAAAAATAATGGACACACCACGAATTGTTTTGTGATGTTGTGTAGAGACTATTTTAATATTACAACTCTGATAAACTCGAATATAATTTGATTATTTTGTGAAAAACGGATGACAGAAGAGAATAATTTTCAAAACTTGGATACAATCAGAATAATTGGTTTGTATGAGATTGAATTTTGATTAATGGCACAATGAAGAGCATAATTATTGGAAAATCAAATAAAGAAATTCACTAACACATTTCAGAAAAGTGATTAAAACCAGTAGTTGATCTGCATGATTTTCGAGGGGATCTATGTTGATTATTTTATGTATCTATATCTTTTGTATAATAGCATTAGTTTATTAACTGCCTTTCATTTTTGGTTAGGTTAGGTTAGGTTAGGTTAGGTTAGGTTAAGGGATATTTTGGGAGGAGGGAAGGTGGAAAATTAAAATATCAAATAGAAGGTCTTGCTGTGAAGATTTTATATGTATTTTTTTGTAATTTAAAAATAAATAGTTTCCAAGTTATTCAAGAAAATAGACGAAAATTGACCATTCCCCCCCCCCTTATCTCCGAAACTACTGAACCTAAAATGTTGAAAAAATTACAGAAATTAGTTTTCTACTTATAGATTATAGGAAAACTTATGAGAAGTCCATGATATTAAAATAACATAGTATATCACTCAATATTGACAAATTTGGCACAGATTAAAAAAAAACATGAACGTACGGAACCCTTTGCACGCGAGTTCAACTCGCACTTGTCCAGTTTTTGCAGCTTGGAACCACTTTTTTCTCAGTTTTGGATCAGAAAGTACAGCTAAAAACAATTTATTTGGAAACTTTGCTGAATTAGATGGACGCAATGGCACAAAACATGAATCAACACTGTTTTTTTTATAAGAAAGAACATTAGTAGCATTATTATGACTACCTGATGTTGATGGATGCCTGTAAAATGGATTCATTTTAGGTACATTACAGTTTCTTTATGTACTTATATAAAAAAAATGGAAATGCAATACTTGTGAAAGCCAGCAACGAACAAATATGAGTGACAGTGACAGACATGAGTGACTTCATCGGAACTGTATGTTGCTCTATTTTCGCGCGAAATTTGAAATAGTCAGCTTAAAACCGCATCTTCTGTAATAAGTTTAAATATTTTTTTTAATATACTACTGGTCTATTCTACCATAGAATTCTTTAAATGAAAGCGAAACTAAAAATATTACATGTTGTCGTCATTGTACGTCACATATGGACTACTATTATTTATGAGAGCACTGTATAACATAGAAAGCTTCAAATGACCCCCACCCTTCCCCCCATAAGAACATACGCTGTGGTTTCCTTTTGGCCCACAACTGAGCTTTAACTCTCTCTTTCTCTCTCTCTGGCCTTTTTCTTATTAAATATGCAGCTGCTAGTCGGTGGTATAGGTACCCATTAAAAGCAAGCGACGAGAACGAGGACGAGATATCTGTCTGTTTTGTGGGATAACTAACCGGGAAAATAATATAGCTCCCACAGGAAGCGTTTTACGACATATAGGTTCATATAAAAGGTCTCTCTTTCTTTCTCCATCCATCCATTCTTTTCTGATGGGCGTTGGGGGGTGGTATTTGGTGTGCAATTAGTTGGGTGAAATATTAAACCGGTTAATACAGTGGTACCTCGATAATTCGATTCTTTATTAAACCAGATTCTTGGATAATTCTTCGGACAAGTATTTCAACTTTCAACAGTATCATGTCAATTAATTTCTAAAGAAAATAATCATAATTATCTTTCAATTACTTGTAATAGAGAATCATAAAATAGCATTGTACAAGTCATTAAAATATTGTTTAATAAAACGTAATTTGTGAACGAGTCAGAATATAAACGAAAACTGAAATTTACTGAAATAAGGATTGAGGAATTGAGGACCACCGAGACGGCAGTAGCGGGGTGCAAAAGAACAGGTTGGATTTTTCTTTTTGAAAATGTGACGAAAAGTTTACAATTTACGAGTGTCTAAATACTAATTTTCTTATCAGCTTAGATATTTTTTATATAAAAAAATTATGTTATCTATATTTTTCTTATGTCTATCATTATTTTTCTCATATTTTGTTCATTCTTAGGTGCTTAAAGTTAGTTTTTGTGATGATGTCATCCTCTTTCGTCAGCCTGCTTTAAATCAGTAGCTCTTCGTTTTTAAGCACTTCGAGAAGATGTGCGCGAGTTGCGCTCTTCTAGAGAGGCGGTCAGATTATTCTAAACGTAGGGGTGCTGCTTATGAAGTCACCAGCAATATAAAATATAATTTTTAAGATACAGGTCGTTTTGAAGTAACAAAAAACTGTCCGACAGATTTTGCCCGAAATCGAAACAACCTATTGCTATGTCAGTATATATCGATTAAATGTAGTACCAGTTTATATCACTCCTGGGTACTTTAAAACGTGGAAATTTGTTAAAATTTCACTTGCACAAATTCTAACTTATTCAACAACTTGGGCATGTTACAAAAAGCAAAGATACAATCGGCTTGTATACCTTCTCATTTCATGAAGTCACTGAAAATTAACCTCTTATCCTTATTATGCACTCTAATAAGTGGTCATTGACATCATTAAGGATCATCGACATATTCATGTCTTCCTCTTGACTTCACTTCGACACTCAGTTGCTCGATCGAGCACGAATCAAGCAACAGTTTGCCAATAGAATATCTACCGTTTTTTTTCTATTAGCCGCCATGTCATTCGGCCACAATGAAACATGCCACAAAAAATATGTGAAATTACATAAGCATATGTTTCGGGAAGTATTTTCAATAATTAAAAAGTCACTTTCGCTAACTATTGTCAGCAAAAAATCATCTCATTGGACTACGCGAAGTATAGGTAGTGTATTTCCTTTCACATCTAATCACCTCGAATATACAACTTTTTTTAATGAACTTTTAACAACATTTGACATTGACAATGCATAAATAATAAACAGGTAATCAGATGATTCTAGTCAAATCCCATTGTGTGTTTTGTCAACGTTGGGAATAACCGGCATACCAATCCACCTGTAAAGTAATACAACCAATGACAGAGATAGACAGAACACTTCATTGATTAAATACGTTATGTTTGTTGACAACATCTTTGTTGGCCAGGGGGGGTGAGCTGCTGTGGAAGCGGTCAGAAGGGGCGGATACAACTGTTTAGTTTAGAGTTTAGTTAATTCCGCGTTCACTGCACTCGTTTTCTTCGCATAGAAAATACGACACCAGTGGCGTCTCGTTCTTTTAGGTTTCATTTGCTATACGTCGAAATAATTAATACCACAAAATAAATCTGGAGCTTGGTGAAAAAAAGTCAATGTCCGGAAGTTGCATGTTTCAGCAATATTATTAAATAGGTGTGTATAGTTTATTTTTAAAGTCTAGGATTTGAAAAGCGCAAACAATATAAAAATCTATTTTATGAAATAACATTGATTGGGTAATAATTTCTATAGTACGCCCATGAACGACGTTTATATGTTAATAATTTCCTTTCAAAATTCAAATATTTAAGTTACCAAATTTTAATTTAGACGGGCTACTTACCAATGAAAAGTTACTTCTGCGTTCGTGGATTCTATTTTATTGCACACTTTGCAACGTCTACTCATTTTTTCAATTTTGAAACCAAAGAATATAATAGAATATTCAAAAACCACCAAAACACCAATAATGGGGGGGAGAAGCTGATATACGATGAGGCGTGGCCGAACAAGGAATGATGTCAACAAAATATATTGTTTACAGTTCCGTCTATCTCTGTTAATAGGTCATTGAATACAACAGGTTACTTAGATGGATTATATTCTCTATTTTTATGAAAAAAAAAATGGGGCGGTAAAAGAGCGTTAAAAATGCAAACAGGTCCCACTAATTACCATCATTACAAAAAAGGGCGGCGCAGCGAAAAGCGTTGTTCTCTATTTCCATAATAATATTATTATTACCTTTTCCAGCAGGAAGAGCGTGGCAAGACGAGAGTGTAGAAGTGAGGGTAGAAAGGAAAGACGGGTATAGAAAAGGGTAACACGCGAGACCTTCCTCCTATCCGGTTCGCTTGTTAAATTATAGCCCGACATACACGATGACGATAAGTAATTATCGTGTGTAGTGAGGTGAGGTACCTATTTCAAAATATACATACAGCGTGTTCCTAAATAAAAACCATTAGCATTTAGTCATCAGTCAATGTCATATTCCTATATTGAGTTCATATATCTGTCAATTTTCGACGGCCATTTTAACCCTGGCCAGGCTAATGGTTTTTATTTCGGAACAGGTAGATAGTGTCTCATGATTGGACACATAGGCTCTCAAAAACATATTACACAGAACATGGAGATAATCGTCCGATTGATTCTTGAAAGCTCGGCTTAGTTAAAAGAGATTTAATTTAACAATTTTTAAATAGAAAACAAAATCAAAAAATGTATATAGGTTATATTTATATGTTAAAAGAGATTTTAATTGGGGATGCGGTCATTTAATAAACAGAATTCTTTAGATATACCCCGAGCTTTAGAAAATGTTTATTCTCTTCTTCCGGTCAAAATTCGTGAACTTATAAGAAATTAACTACAAACAGGATAGATTTCAATATCATCATTCAGAAATGTTATTCGTTATTTGTACATATATTTATAAATTTTTCTTTGATGGTTATGGAATCTTCCCTATTTAGTTAGTTAGTTTGTTTCAAATTCACAAATTTTGCCCTAACGAAGAGAATAAATAGTCTCGAAAGCTCGGCGATTTCTATTTATTAAATGACTGAATCCCTAACAAAATCTGTTTAATCAAATACTGAGCCAGTCAAGATTTTCAAATAAATTACCTAATATATTATTATACATATTTTGATTTTTTTGTATTCTTGACTGGCTTTATTTTCAATAAAAATATGTTCTTGGGAATGCAGTCATGTAATCAATAAAATTTGAGTTAAGCCAAGCTATCGAGAATGTTTTTATTCTCTTCTTAAGGCCAAACTACAAATCGTTATAAAATTATTTCAACAATTTAATAGTATTATAAAAATACTTACAGTCATGAATTTAGAATAAATGAGCTAAAAACAGGAAATATTTCAATAACAAATGTCATTATTTATATTTGTCATGGCAACATAATAAGTTAGAAAGTATCTAGATTTAGTTGATAAAAATTAATATTTATGAAAGGTATTTATATATTTGCAGCAATGTGAACAAGGAGCACAATTAAATTAAAATTATTAAATCTTTCCTGTTTTTAACTAGTCGATTCTAAATTTACGACTGTAAGGGCCCATTTCATAATAAAATTTAATCTCCTATTAATTTTAATCCTAGATTAAAAATTTCATAATTTTTTTGGTTGGTCATATAATTTAAAGTTACTTTAAAAGAACGAAAGATAAGGTAACTAATGTTGCAAAAGTTACGGAAAAATGCACTCTTTTTATTCCGTCATCGAGATATAAGCTAAGCAAATTGAAGAATTAACTAATCTCCCATTAAGGATTCATTATGAAATCGGTATTTTTATAATACTTTTAAGATATTGTTGAAATAATTTTATAACAATTGTAGTTTGCCCTGAAGAAGAGAATAAACATTATCGAAAGCTCGGCTCAACTAAAAGAATTTTATTCATTACATGACTCCATTCCCAAGAACATCTTTTTATTTCATATACATATGCATGTATATTCCGTTTCTTCTCACCATTTTAGAGAAATAAGATTTTTACCCACCAATTCTCTGTCAGTCTGTTGGTATGTTGTGTCGACGATAGAGTAACGCGTCCCGGATTTGAATAATACAGGCATACGGCGAAGGGCTGTACAGGGTGGTCCAATCAACCCCCATCCTCATAATCCGGAGATGCTTATCTATACTTTGGTAGAATATGAGCTCAAGGCAACTTTGGGAATAACTTTTGAATAAATATATGGGAGAGTGAGAAAGGTTTGATGAACTTACAATTTTGATTTGATTTAACCGATTATAACGAAATCAGGCTCATTCGGAAGAGTGTGGATCAGTCAATCCGATATGATATAAGGGACATTTCGATCTAGTTCCATAACTGTCGTCGATAGGGGGGCAACTTCAAGTGACAATAAAGACTCGTTTTATTTGACCACGAGAAAACCTGTCAACCGCACTATTGAATATCAAAGAACATAAGAAATTTTCTTCTAGCGAGGCCGATAGCCAATTGAATTACTTGCAAATTTTTTTGCGAAGGAATTGGCTCTCTTTTACATTTAAAATGTTTTTTCATTGAGATGTCATTATTTCTAGTTAAGTAATTCTCTTCTGTTTTCTAAAATAAAAATAAGGTAAAAGTTCAGACGAGTTAGGTCAGGTTACCTAGCTGGCCATGGAATTGATTTTGTACTAAGGATGCTTCTCGAAAGTTGTGCGGTGAGCATTTCCTGAGATACAGTCAGAAAATTGGCTTATTGTTCCACCCGGTACACCTGAAGCGCTTACGGGAGGCGCCACAGAAAGGATGACCAACACCAAGGCATGAATAAGTCATTGGGGGGACGTGAAAGACGACGATTCCGAGCCGAGAAGGTGAGCGCTGTGAGCTCGATAACTGTTGGTGAATATTTACTGGAAGGAAAGCAAGTATCTTTACATGTACTATGAATTACGTTGTAAATAACATTCGGCAGGAGATGGTAACCGTTTTTTTTTTGTTATTTTGCTGCCTTCGACATGCATTGAATGTTCAATTTTCGAACATGTTGTGTGATCCATGAGAAAGATGTTCAGCCAATGTTTTGAAGGGCCTCATATAGAGGCTGTATTGTAATGTAATATGATGTAAGCAATACGCAGATCTACTTAACATCCCTATCAGAAGGCCGAATCTTTTTAACATTTCTTTAAGATTCATGAAGACATCATAAAGGAGTAAAGTCTTACGAGAGTGTCCATTGGTCGGAATTCGACTATAAATCATTAAATTTGAGTTCCAACATTATTGAGGTTCTTCTTCCATAGATTATTCCTCGATAATTATTGGATATAATATTTTTAATTTTGTTTTACAGAAAAAAATGCATTGGTCAAAAATCGAACCCACCCGGGTCAGCTATACCAAAGGCCACTACACCACCAGAGCGGTTAATTTCATGATTCTATACATAAATAAATATAAACGAATTGTCGACGTAATTGCACTATTTTTAATTTTGTTTGTAATACATGGAATTAAACTAATTAACAAAGTAGCACTCATTACTCTGACTAATATTTTGGTTTTCTTGATATATTTTTTTTCATTTTCAGCGACTAGCTCATTTTTTCCAAACACATCTGTATTTCTTGGGTATTTTAAATTGTTTCCGCGTATTTTGAACTTTATCCCAATATTCTTTCTGATATCATCTTATCACATCAAAAACTCCCCGGACATTTACCATTGCGTCGACAGTTTTTCTTTTCTTTTGCCATTAACTGACTAATCTAATGTGTCATATTTGTCATGGAAGCTCTCTCTCTGTCTCTCTAAGCCGATTAGATGTGTTGAAAACTTTATCCCTTTCTTTGGGAATTAGGGCCGCGTCCTCTGCTCTATACGAAAATAGATTAATTCGCACAGCTACCCTTCCTTTTCAGCCCTTTCAATTGCATGATGGAAAGAGATCAAATACGAAGCAGTTAACAAGCTAAAAATAAACTCAGAGATATTTTGCACTTCAAGATGGCTTAACGAATTACAAAGGGTGTCATGAGAATCCAAAAGCACTTTACCACATTAGGAGGTACATAATATAAGTAACAAAAATCGGGTGTGTCGTCCCACACGACATTCTTACTGCTCTTAAACAAATTCCATGTAAAATAAAATTCGTCTGATCAAGAAGTGCTATAGGTTATTCTTTTCAGAGATATTCAATTATACCGCATGAGGAACCATTAAACAGTTGGAAAATTGGACAGTTCATTTCAGCGTAACTATTAATTTCCAATTAATTAAAAATGTTATTTGGTAGCACATTTTCCACTTAAAAATAGATCAAGCTTCAAATGGTCTTGACTCAGACACAAAGCATTCTAGACTATGTTTGAAAATGAACTTTTGTGTGCTCGTTTTGGTGAATACAATACGACTTTGTGTAGCCAGACCACCTTTTTCGTTACACCCTGTATATTAAGGCACTGGGATCAGTGTCGATACACAATACAGTAGGTCTTGATTGAAGGCTATTCAGCCCCTAGTATTATTATAGCCTCATAACAGAGCGACAGACCGCCACCAAAAATGTCCATCATCCTGTTCATCCACATACAGTGTAGAACTGGCATATACCTAGGTCAATTTTCGATTATGAAATATCATACTGCAACGAACAATTTCAATTTCAATTTTTATACTAAATTTCATCTGAGAGACAATTTTAACTGTCTTCTTTTTTTAGTAGTAATCCGAGGATTGTGATTTTTTAAATTTCTTTAGTTTATAACAAAACTCAACAATAAAATAAAATAATGTTTTTCTTATCCACATACTAGACGAACAGACAGCAGAGGCATACTAACATGGTCCCCTTAGCAGCCTTTGGAGACCGAATCCTAAAATTGAACTTTCTGAGCGACGAGGAAGTTCACCACAACCTATTAAAAAACTCAATGCTTAAGTTCCTTTCTTTATGATGGAAAGAAAAATTAGAGAGCAAGAATCTTATCAAAAGAGAGATCAAAATTTGAATAAAAATCGAATGGTGTTCCTTGAGAACGGTTGATCAGAATTGGCTATTTTTTAAAAACTTTACAAATATTTGCCAGTGAAAATACTGTCGTAATCGGCTTAGCCGTTACGGAGATGCGCCGGAACAAACGGACAGACAAAAATTATAAAAATTACTTTTTTTTTATTAGTGACACATATACTTCCATATGCAATTGGTTAGCACCTGTTATTTTGAAATTACAATCAAAGTTATTCGTTATAATATTAGCTATCTGCCACTGAAAATCCCTTTGAAATCGGTTCAGACGTTAAAAAAATTAGCCGGAACAAATAGACAGACAGACAGACAAAAACTATATAAGAATACATTAGGTAACTTGATCTTGACACAATTACGTATTAGAAAGTATATGATGTAACATATTGATGGGTTTGATTTAATTTAAAGTTAAACTTCCTCTTTTTAGAGCAATTAAATAAAAGCTTGTTTTGAAATAGATTATCTACTATTAACTTATTTATAAAATGATAATAAAAAGATAATTCTTGAGGATGCAGTCATTTCATAAATAAAATCATTTGAATTATGTCGAGTTTTCGATAATGTTTATTCCCCTCTTCAGGGCAAACTACAGAACAACTTTTTGATCTCGAACTTATTTATATTTATTTGTAATAAGCTAGAAAGTATCTAGACTTAGTTGATACTAATGAATATTCGTGAATGAAGCCATCTGAACAAGGAGCACATCTAAATTAAAATTATTAGGCAGGTACAGATTCAGTGGTAAGAATAAAGTTCATATGTCACGATTATACATTTAAGAATATAATATAAACATAAAGATATACACCCATACATAGATTAGATGGTTTGGAACCTTTGGAAGGTGACTACATTCCCAAGAATCTGTTTTTTATGGAATATTAAATGTCATGAATACAAAATCAAAAAACTTAATCCATTTCGTCGTTTCTCACTGTATATTTGAAGCTCAATTGTTGAATAGTAGTGGATATAGAGAATCTACCCTGGTCCCCGTGGTCTATATTTACTTCTCACCCATGTGGACAATATCTATATTTTATCGCGTAATTCACGGTATAATCTAGTGTTATGTAGGTCGAATATTCGCAAACACACACTGTCCAGATAAATTTTATCTAGCTAACTAGACCAAAATCATGCTATACTGGGCGTATGTAATATACTACTAGGTACGTGTCAAAGGACGGTAGATGTAACTACGAACCAAAGGCGAGTCTAACCGCAAATGCCATTTATACCTAGTCTCATGTTGGATTAGCACGATTCGCCCAAATTTAGCATGGACTAATATATTCAAATATAAATAACTTTGATCAATGAATGCGTAAACTATTGCCATACCTACCAACAATGAAAACAACTACTCTCTGAACAGATACTCCAACCTGCATTGGTTTATAGCATCACAGGTAGGTGCAATATAATAAGAAATATTGCATCAAACTTCCAACCCCAAAAAGCTTTTATTTCATTCGGAATACATGACAGTAGCTGAACGATCCGCATTCAACTTTTAACTCATAGATGGCGCTAAAAGCTGCACACCCCATTGAAATCTTTCTTTTATTTTTCTCTCTCTCTCTCTCTCAAGACTTCTCAGCAGTGCTTTGACTTCTTCGGACACATCCCGAGTCATAAGCGCAGCAATTATGCAACATTCAATTGTGATGTGTTCTGAATGTAATAAACATTTAAGAGTTAGAAGTTTTTTGCAATAATTGTATTGTTTTGACAATTTCTGCTCGATAATTTAACTTCATAGGCGGATGTTACAAAGATATTATTTTGTGCATGAAAATTATGGCAGGTATACTCCAAACTTGTAAAATATTCAAGGGACTTCAACATATTGCGGAATGGCCCTCGGACTAAAGGCCGGACATAACTAGACCAAATTTATTATATTAATAAAACTGTTTACTTTCCAGTTAGCTTTGGAAATTCGATAGTTTTCTTTGTGTTTAGGCGTCATACATATTTAGGGTCGTTTTTTCTTTTAGATGCTTTGTGTTGGTTGGTTTACGTTGTCGATTGGTCGTCTCTGTGTTTGTTTGTTTGTTTGTTTGTCTATTCGAGTATTTTCAGTGATGTGTGTATATGTGTTGCCATAAATAGAAAAGAAAAGCCTCATGTGTGATGGTGTAAGAAGAGATATAAGAAATGGACGATGGGAACTTGATGTTGTTATTATTAGATTTTTTATAGGTTTCTAGGTTATTTTGATATCAATATGAATAATATTATATTGAAGTGTTAAATAACGAATGGAGTTGACGGGAATTGTTTGGTTATTGTGGGTTTGTTATATTATTGTATTGGAAATTTACTCCAAGAGATGTTGCATTTATTTGTACAGAGTACAAGTCGAATTTAAAAAAAAACAATAAAAATAGCTTTTATTGGGCATTTAAGATCTGAACCGTACCGATGAGTACTACTTACTGCTATCTCTCCTTTTCTTGATTTAAACTATACTTACTATACTATATCTGTTTGCCAGCAACAGCAATTCCATAACAAATTACTGTTTGTCTACCACAATACAAAATTAAATTTGAAATCAGTATTGTCAACATCTGACGTCTGACAATTGCGACAGCTGACAGTGAATAACCCGACATAACCATAGAGCATGAACAAATATAGGGAGGCCGAGTAACACGAGTAGTGGGAGTAGCACAAAAAACATTGGGTTATCGTATGTCATTCCGGTGGGTTGCGCAAAATCACGCTGCGCATCCCTCTGTAGTATGGGCGAAGGAAGCTTAAATACAATAATAGACACAACACATCAAATTGACAACTTATCACGGGACGTTATTTCTGCCACTTCTGCTTATAGAACAGGATACAGAGTTAGTCATCCTCCCTTTATATTCTTGCCATAGAGTAATATATACGACATCCTGCCAGAGAGTACCTATATACCAGAGAACAGAGACGTATATATACGCTCCATGCTCGTGCGTAATTTCAGTGATGTCAACATTTTTGTTCCATGTTGAAGAAATAGTTTGATCTTGCTTGAATGAGATAATATAATTAATCAATATTGGATCACACTTGGAGCTTAACAGGCGGCGAGATGTCTGCGATCTAAGTACGAATTCGAAATTTCAAGTCTGGAGCCTGAAAAATCGCTGCGGAGTTCATTGATACAAGAACCGAAAGTAATAAAAACTATTTAAAAATCCGAACTGAGTAGATACAAAATAGTCTAATTTGGATGATACCTCATGTCATATTTTTCAAAATTGTAAATTTTTAAAAGATATACACAAATATAACATCGTTACCCACAAGTATTTTTAACTGAATAAGTGTTTTACCAATTTTAGTCAACACAGTCTGTTTTATGAAGAGTAAAAACAATACATTAGTGGAATTTATTTTGCTACATAGATAAGTATTTTTTTGTACTTCCTTATATTTTTCTGCATTGGTCAGCATTCACATTTTCACAATTCATTATTTAATACGAAAGAAACTACAGCTGGTGTTTTTATCAGAGAAATTATTAGAGATTTTATCAAGCAAATAATTTCTACCACGCAATGAAACGTCGTAGACAGAATCTAATTTCTATGAAAGAACATCCTTACGCAGTTATTTCTACATTAAACGGATCGCGCCGTGAGACGTGAATACATGCGTATTATGAACACGGAAAACACACACAACGTGAAATTTACAGTTGGTCAAGTAGAGATTCATGATTGGTAGGTAGGCGTCTCTGTATTTCAACAGCTTCATTCTAATATCGTACAGGTCGACTGGTCCGATTACCTATTTTTCTAGATCACTGTAAAATCCACCACAGTACATGCAAAAAACTGTAGCTTCTATCACGTGATATAACAGATTTTGCGTAAAAAGTAATCCGATTATTGCTGTATAAGTATATTTCCATTTAAGTTAGTATCAAATCTCTATCATTTTTCCATCTCGAAATAACACAAAAACAAACATACAGACCTCAACCATCTTGTCAAACTTACAACTTCGGAAAACCGCACCCAATACAATAGCTTTCTACAGTAAAGTGGAAAAAAACATTGCAAGTATTACTATCTATTACTTAGAGATAACAAGATCTACCCATGAATTGTAATTAGTAATCAGTATCCCACAAATTGTAAACAGTTAACGAAATTCAACTAAACCCCACACCCCAGCTACCCCTTGTCCCAGTCAGTCTCACTTTTAACCAAGAAGAGAGGCATTTGGACTTGCAAATTATGGTCTCTTGCTGCTAATTGCATCAGAGTAAGGCTATAGATCTCACATTATAGAACACACACACATACAGTGAACACAGAACAGAGTAAGTGAGTAGATCGAGTAATCGACGTCTGTAGGGACAGACAACCACATCCTATATTGACGTCGTAGAACTCGTAGTAGTTAGTATACCTGGGTAGTAGGTGGGGTATCAAGAGTCCTTTGTAGCGTAAAGGGTTGATGTGAGGAAATGGGAATATGTTCATACACCTCCCTCAACGACTAGTTAGTGTATTTTTAGTCAATTTAACACGCCATATTTATTTAGTTGGATTATATGTGTGACGTAGGTCAGCAGTTCTGATGTGATATGGTTGGAATATCAAGAGAACTGAAATAACAAAGCAAAGCAAAATAAATGTATAAGCATTTATTTTGCTGTGACTTTGAAGTTTAACTACTTAGTACGAGATTATTTAAATGAGTCTGCTCTTGGAAAAATCTAATGTTGAAGTTTTATGTCCCTGAAATTGGACACAATGGTTTTCAGAAAAATGTCTCTAGCTTATGTACCAACGAACCCCGAATGAAGGAGGTATACAATTCGACTGTCAGCTTTTAGGTAAATTTCTTATAGAAATGTACCTATTGCGACCGTTCACACTTTTGAATTTCGAAAAAATTTCAATGGCATGTTGTTATATGTCTATAAGTTAGTCCAAAAAAACATTTGGTTCAAAAGTATATATGGGATATTACGAAATTTGTTAACACGATAGAGGTCGCAGTTTTGGAGGTATCAAGTTCAAATTCGCTACAAAAATCAATCTCTCAAATATCTCGGCCGAGTTCGTTAGTGGGCAATATCAGGTTAGTAGTTTCAAAATGGCGACCGTTTAAACATTTTAAAAAAATATCAAAAAAGAGCCGCAGTGTAAATAAAAAATAATTTTAGATTATAGATATAATCAGTACCTACAACTTTTGTGCAAAGCAATTTTTCATAAAATGCACAGATAAAAAAATAAAAATTAATAAAGAAATATTGATAAAAAATGAACACTCAATATAAATTTGATGTAATTGTACATTTTCTGGAGATCTTAATATAGACCCTGATTAAAAAAATATATAGTATATTTATTGAAAAGAAATAGGCGAAAAAAAAAATCTGTCTTGAAGTGGAACTCGAACCCTGTCTGCTTTATATTCAACAGCCAAAACAAAAACCTCTAACCGCAAGGCTATGGCACATACGACAAATGAAAAGGTTATTCAAATTTCAATTCAATGAATTTTGAAAAATTTACCTTTCCGCGGACTATAGGCCATCGGGTTTTTTTTGGTTTTTTTGCGCCTTGTATATAGTAAACGTAGCTCCGATTTTGATGGTTTTTCATTCATTTGAAAGGGGAGACTTGGAAATTGATCCCATATTCGTAAGGACTCAAACCGAAACATCCTCCCGTCCGAGAACCATCCCCTAAGGGGGTGGATGTGACAAATTTTCTCGAAAATCGAAAATTCGAATTACCAGAATTAAAGATAGGACAATATGCGGAAACGTTTGAATTGAATTTTTTTTCAAAATAGTTACGGTTTTCGAGGTTACATTCATGTTATAATCTCACATATGTGGAAGAGGCGATTTCTTTCGAAAACTGAAAATCTCTGGAATCATCATCACATGAAAGACAATAATATTTGTAGCAGCATTTATAATAAACATTTTCTCCTTAGAGTTACGGTTTTCGAGTTAGGCAGTGGTAGAATGGTTAAATCTAAAATATTTAAGCGTATTTCTGCAACGATCTCTACATAGTAACAAGGACAAGCAAAGAATATACGTGGATTATAGGATATTAGTGGTATTAGTCTACGTTCAACGATTTTCGTGAATGTTACACTCAAAAGTGTGAATTAAATTTTTTTCCAAGAAAATGTACCGTCGTTATTAATTGGTGTACTGCAAATTAGGAAATAATATTAATTCTATTGGTGCTGGTACTTGTGAAGTTGGTGCCAAAAGTTATCAATCTAACTGCAATACCACAACTTCAAAAGTAGCAGCACCGATAGAACTAATATTATTTCGTATTTTTCAGTGCACCAATTAATAATGTCGGTCCATTTTTTTGTAAAAAAATATTTATTTACTTCTCAACTCAGTTCTTAAGAACCAATAACAATATCGACGATGTCGGATTGGTTCTTATCAAATTATTGTCATTTTTCAAAGTATACGTACTTACACCATTTTGAGTTTTGCTATTCAATTATATAGTCCTATAAATGGATAGTTGTTGCAAAATAATATTTTCTAGTACTCTTCTTTTAATTCACTATCAGAAAACTTGTTTTTCGACCCAACTAGATGCCGTTCTTCAATTATAGAAAATAAAATGTATACTTCTACTGTCTATTATTTACTAAAGTGGTAGAAATATCTGAAAATTTTGTACTTCTCAGTGCACCAACTGATAAAGTCGGTCAATTTTTTGTAAAAAATATTTATTTTACACTTTTGAGTAATACATTTGTCACGAAAATCATTGAACGTTCACCATTATCCATGTATGCTTTGCTTGTATTTGCTATTATTCAGAAATCTACCGAAGAACATCGTCGCGGAAATACGCATATTGTAAACTTTATCACTATGCTGTAACTCGAAAACCGTAACTATAAGGAAAAAATGTTCAAAATAAATGTTGCTACAAATATTCTAGTTATTAATTTTCCTTTCACAGATTTCAAGTTTATGGAAGAAATTGCCCCTTCCACATAGCGGAAATATACTATTTAAATTTTTAACATCGTAGAATCTCGAAAATCGTAGCTCTTTTGAAAAAATTTTCAATTTAAACGTTTCCGGATATTCTGTTATATTCAATTCTGCCATCTCGAATTTCCGATTTTCGAGAAAATTTGCGCTCTCCACTCCCTTTGGGAGCGGTTCTCACAGGGAAAAAGATTTCAAATTTGCGTTTTTATGAATATGGGACCATTTCTGAAGTATCCTCTTAGACTGTGCAAAAGCGGTGCTTCGGGCTTTAAGAAGTGTTCAAATCTTCTTTCAGCCCGGAAAAGATCCAATTTCGTACCTAGGGTGAAAACATACTATTCCAAGTCATGGTCATGGCGAAGCAAACGGTACGAGTAAAATCAGGAAAAGATTAAATGAGAAAATAGCAAGATTACAATAGTTTTCATTGAAGTTCTTCAAACGTACTAAGAAATGCAGTTTGATTTGACTCAAACCGTATAGCAAGTACCTATCTAAAAAAAACATTGCACTAATTAGGAATCATTTTCAACTTTGAAGGTCTTATTCATAACGTTGTGGTGCATGATTAGATTGTGATATATAAACAACAAAAATAGACTAAATGGGAAATCAATAAGATAAATTGTCAAGTTCAGTTCGTTTATCACGGAAAAAGATAATTAAGAAAGAAATTCACTTTATAAACAAACTTGCTAGCATTTCAGGTTGTACCAACAAGTGTTTTTTTATTATTATTGATTATTTTATAAGCTGCAGATAGAAATATAGATCATTCAAAAATCGGATAGCGTTAACGAGGTCGCTGGTAAGTATGAAGTTGAAATCGCACTGAGAAAGTTATGTACACAAGTATTTCGTTGAGATTATGTTTTTTTTTAAATTAATCGATTTCATATATAAATCTTCTAAGATTTGAGAGACCATTTTGTTTCAAACAACTATCCGTTTAATATAAAATAACTATTGTAATGTAAATGAAATATAAATTTTTCAAACTTATGTCTCAAAACTGACCCCCCAATATCAGTTAATGTCACTTATAAGTATCTGATTGGTTGACCTAACGCCTTGCATACATTAAGTCAACAATTTCAAATAGTTTTCATTACCTAGATTCTGAAAAATAGACTGTAACAGACAATATTGACGGACAGCATGGCAGGAAATGAGTTCACAAGAGCGCATAAGAATTTCATTATTTGATCGTTTGAACAATACCCAAAAAACTGACATATGTAAGAGTCGAAGATCTAGAAGGCTATTCTTTGAGAGCCTCATCCTCAGGTACAAAGTTTATTTCAAATTTTAACATAACATAATGTGTTATACATATGGAATTCTAAAAATATTTTTTACAAAAACTTGGACCGACTCTATTAGTTGATGTACTGAAAAATACAAAATAATATTAATTCTCTTGGTGCTGGTACTTTTGAAGTTGTGCCTTTGGAGTTGTTTTAGGCATCAACTCTAAAAGTACGCACCAATAGAATTAATATTATTTTGTATTTTTTAGTACACCAAGTCCGTCCAATTTTTTTGTAGAAAAGATTTATTATACACTTATGTCATAAAAATTGTTGAACATTCACTAATACCAAAGAATATAGTAGATACCTATCCTATTACCATGTATAAGGCTTAGATTGCACTTGTTATTATTCAGAGATCTTCTCAAACCATCGCAACGCAAATATATATTTTTCAAACTTTACTGCTGTACGTAACTCGAAAACCGCAACTCTTTTGAATAAATGTGCAATTTAAATGTGACTACCTACATATAATCTCTTCTTTAATTCGGCCGTCGCATATTTTCAATTTTCGCAAAAATGCCCCTTCCACATATCCCGTATTTCAGACTTTTACCATACTAATAAATAAATATAATAATTTCAAATAAAACATTTCCGGATATGGTCTAATTTTCCAATATCGAATTTTCGATTCTCGAAAAATCTTTCCCCTTCCACATAGCTAAAACACATATTTCAGACTGTAACGCGAAAACCGATGATTATTTTAAAAAATATCCAATTTAAACTCTTCCGGATTTGGAATTCTCTTTAATTTTATCGTCGCGGATTTTCAATTTTCAGGAAAAATTTGGAAACCACCACCTCCTAAAGGGAAGTTTCTGAGGGAAAGGGCATGTCTAATATTGTTTTTTTTAATGGGACCAATTCTCAATACACCTGTGTCAAATAAAAACAAATCATTAAAATCGGACCTCGTTTACTGTAAAAAAAGTTGCGAACATCCATAAAAAAAACATACAGACAAACAGTCGTATGTTTTTCCCTCCTCCGTTTGGGTTCGTCGGTCGAAAAGTGAGTCTTCTGCGATAACTACCTAAAACTTTGTGCCAAGCTCGCATGAGAACGAATTATCATTATATTCCAAAAAGCTACCTGCTACCACAATTATTATTCCACCTCAATTTAACTATTCTCTATTCTGAATAATGCAAATACTTAATTAAACATGAAAGCTGCCAAATTGAATATTATTATGAAGAAAGGTAATTTTATATGTACATATATAGGAATATATATATATATATATATATATATATATATATATATATATATATATATATATATATATATATATATATATATATATATATATGTTACTTGTTTGTAATTTCGCCGTGGTTAGGTTATGTGTTTATGTTGTTTGTGACACACAAAATATGCAAACAGAAATAATATATACACTAACCAGAAAATACTGATTGCATTGTTGATAATTCATTATATGACTGCTGTTACATAAATTGTTGGTCTGATGAATCCATTGAACTGATCACAAATCGTAATCCTTTGGTAATTTCTTCAATTGAACTCGTGTGAATAACTAATTAGTTGATGAAAGAATTATATCAATTCAGGCAAAATAAAAAAATGTCGGCAGTGCAAAATATTTTAGATATTACTTGTCAGTTTTTTAACCGAAAGTATGAACGAGGCGTACCATTTTTCTTCATGTTTGTTAGAAATAATGCACCGATTCCCACATATTGTTTTTGTCGAAATCCAATATTGTCCCCCAAAATGATATGGAAAGGCAATAATTTTTCGAAAATTGGCTGTGCTTCTGGATCTAGCTAAGACCTTTGATACGGTAGACGGATTTATAGTGATTTGATGAGAAACTGTCATCTCTCAAACTGATTTTAGTGAGTTTGTCATTAATGGTGTTACCAATAATTTGGTCACTTGTGGTGTCCCTCAAGGTTCAATTTTCGGTCCATTGTTAGTTGATAACAATAGCAAAAAATGCATAAATGCTGCATTCATCAAAAATCATACAAACATATGGTTTAGTGATCGCTGAATATGTGGAAATCGACATTTTTAGATGTATTTTTATACACGGATAAGCTCTCTAATTGATTATAAAAAGAGAGTTGTAATAATAGTTTAATTTGTAAATGTGATAAATAAACTAAATTCATTAGATGAAAATTGGAATTGGAAGAACATTTTTGGTGTTGTTAAAAGAATAAGGTACCCCCTATTTGTTTTCTATATAATTTTTTTTTATAATTGAACCGAATTTAATGTTGCAATGGAAAATAATACTAATTGTATTTGTGCTGGTAATTTTGAAGTTGTGCAATCGAGTGTGCAATTGTCGTTGCATAGAAGATTCTTGGCACCAACTTCACAGGTACCAGCACCAATATAATTAATGTTATTTTGTATTTTTCAGTGCATCAACTATTAACGTCGGTCCATATTTATGACACACTTTTGAGTGTAACATTATTCATGCTGAACGTTCACTTATATATTTTTTTAATTGTATTTTTAGGAGTATTATTTGGAGATCTTATTTCAGACTTTACCACTGCTGTAACACTTGAAAACCGGAACTCTATGAAAAAAGTGTGCACTGTAAATAATCTGGTTATTAATTCGGCAATCTCAGATTTTCAACATTTGCCCCTTTCACAAAGCGAAAATACACATATTTAAAATTTTAACATTGCTGAAACTTGAAAACCGTAGGTCTTTTGGAAAAATATTCAATTTAAACGTTTGCGGATATTTTCTTATCCTTAATTCTGCCGTCGCGGATTTTTGATTCTCGAGAACAATTGCCTCCTCTAAATAGCGGGCGGTTTTTGGAGGGGCGGAGATTTTGTATTTGAACTTTTATGAATATGGGACCATTTTTCAGGTCTCCTTTCTCAAATTATTCAAAAATGATCAAAATTAGATTACGTTTACTACATATAGCGCGCGCACAAACCCAAAGCAAACAGTCGAATTGTATACCTCCTCCGTTTGGGCTTGTCGGTCAAAAATGAGATATACAGGGTGTTTTAAGCTGAAATTTATGTGTAAAGTTGTGCAATATGTTTGAATAGTTTCTGCTATAAAATTTGTAATTTTATTTTTTTGTCATGGTGATTACTAATTTGTCATATAATTTAGCATTTCTTATACAGGGTGTGATTAAAAAAAAGCATAGGTTTCCGAGTTGCAGCAGTGGTAAAGTTTGGTGTATGTATATATTTTTCGAAAATTTAAAATATGAGACCATCAAATTAAAGAAGAGATTATGTGTAGCAACATTTAAACTGGGCATTTTTTAAATCATTGTTTCCGAATAACAGCAGTAGGGATGTCAGAAATATGTGTTGTATTTCCGAGATGTTTTGAAATCTCTGAATGAGTTTAAGCAACGTATTATCTTCTTTGGTGAAAGTTGAATGATTTTGATGACTAATATGACACTGAAAAGTGTGAAATAATGAGTTTCTTCATAAAATTGCTTGGTGCCCCGAAAAAAATAAGTTGGTGCTAGAAGTTTTCAATCTAACTACAACTGCGCACAACCTCAAAATTATACCAGTACCAATAATAGAATTAATATTATTTTGTATTTTTCAGTGCATCACCTAATAAAATTGCTACAATTATATGAAAAATATCTCTCTACACCTTTGTGCTTTTATTTAGTTGGACACAACCACCACTAGAAGCGGATCACGTGATTTCAAGCTTGTTAGCTTTCATCAGCGCCACATAAGTGGAAGCTGTATTATCCAACTAAACAAAAGCAACTGGAAGATAGTCGGAATTTACCAGACCAAAGGTGTAGAGCATCTCCATTATTATATATTTTATACTCTTTCATTTATGAAATATAGAAATCTTCAATTTACATATATCCTTACGTTAAACGTAATTAGGCTCTCGATACCTAGGTGGCGCGAAGTGTGTCCCACTGGTAGATCGGGTCTGGTAAATTCCGACTATCTTCCAGTTGCTTTGGTTTAGTTGGATACAGCTTCCACTTATGTGGCGCTGATGAAAGCTAACAAGCTTGAAATCACGTGATCCGCTTCTAGTGGTGGTTGTGTCCAACTAAATAAAAGCACAAAGGTGTAGAGCATCTCCATTATATATATATATATATATATATATATATATATATTTGTTATGATTCTTGGGATTTGGGCTTCTTGTATTGATAATTTTTAAGAAAATGTGTTTAAATAATAGTGCATTTATTTCATGTCATTAGTAATAATTAAAAAAAGAAATTAATAAAATTAGACGTTTCGATCCACTTTGTGGTCTTTTTCAATTATAAGTTTAGAAAATAAGATAAAAATATATAATGATGAACTACGACATGCATTGGAAAACTAGTATTTTTTTAATTATTCTATTAGTCAAATCAAAAAAATCAAAATAACTTTTCTTTCCCATCCTTTTATGTGTAATATTAATAGATAATTGTAACTTAAAAACAACTCAGATATTTCGAAAAAACTAAAATAATCACATACAAATAATCAAGAAAAACAATACAACAAGTTAACATGACAACCAAGAAAAAAAAAAAACCCATGGAATAATTAAGTGAAAATATGGGGAGTTAATTGAATTATATTTTATTTTATTATACGAAATATCTGAGTTGTTTTTAAGTTACAATTATCTATTAATATTACACATAAAAGGATGAGAAAGAAAAGTTATTTTGATTTTTTTGATTTGACTAATAGAATAATTAAAAAAAATACTGGTTTTCCAATGCATGTCGTAGTTCATCATTATATATTTTTATCTTATTTTCTAAACAAATAATTGAAAAAGACCACAAAGTGGATCGAAACGTCTAATTTTATTAATTTCTTTTTTTAATTATTACTAATGACATGAAATAAATGTACTATTATTTAAACTCATTTTCTTAAAAATTATCAATACACGAAGCCCAAATCCCAAGAATCATAACAAGAATAAACTACACAAGGCTCAAGAATTCCTATAAACAAAATATATATATATATATATATATATATATAGATATATATATATATATATATATATATATATATATATATATTTGTTATGATTCTTGGGATTTGGGCTTCTTGTATTGATAATTTTTAAGAAAATGTGTTTAAATAATAGTACATTTATTTCATGGCATTAGTAATAATTAAAAAAAGAAATTAATAAAATTAGACGTTTCGATCCACTTTGTGGTCTTTTTCAATTATAAGTTTAGAAAATAAGATAAAAATATATAATGATGAACTACGACATGCATTGGAAAACCAGTATTTTTTTTTTAACTATTCTATTAGTCAAATCAAAAAAATCAAAATAACTTTTCTTTCTAATCCTTTTATGTGTAATATTAATAGATAATTGTAACTTAAAAACAACTCAGATATTTCGAAAAAACTAAAATAATCACATACAAATAATCAAGAAAAACAATACAACAAGTTAACATGACAACCAAGAAAAAAAGAAAAAAACCCATGGAATAATTAAGTGAAAATATGGGGAGTTAATTGAATTATATTTTATTTTATTATACGAAATATCTGAGTTGTTTTTAAGTTACAATTATCTATTAATATTACACATAAAAGGATGAGAAAGAAGTTATTTTGATTTTTTTGATTTGACTAATAGAATAATTAAAAAAAAAATACTGGTTTTCCAATGCATGTCGTAGTTCATCATTATATATTTTTATCTTATTTTCTAAACAAATAATTGAAAAAGACCACAAAGTGGATCGAAACGTCTAATTTTATTAATTTCTTTTTTTAATTATTACTAATGACATGAAATAAATGTACTATTATTTAAACACATTTTCTTAAAAATTATCAATACAAGAAGCCCAAATCCCAAGAATCATAACAAGAATAAACTACACAAGGCTCAAGAATTCCTATAAACAATATATATATAGGTATATATATATATATAGATTTTGTATTCTTGACTGGATTTATAATAAATAAAAAGATGTTCTTGGGGATGCAGTCATATATTCAATAAAATTCTTTGACTGAAGCCGAGCTTTCGAGAATGTTTATTCTCTTCTTCAGGGCAAAAATCGTGAATTTAGAATAAATTAACCAAAAACAGGAAAGTAATTGATGGATATGAAATCTTTCCTGTTTTTGGTTCATTTATTCTAAATTCACGATTTTTGCCCTGAAGAAGAGAATAAACATTCTCGAAAGCTCGGCTTCAGTCAAAGAATTTTATTGAATATATGACTGCATCCCCAAGAACATCTTTTTATTTATATATATATATATATATATATATATATTAGTGCATACAGGTATGATGCGCGTATTACAGAGGTAGGTCGCGCTGCCAATGTGTGTTGTTGACTAAAATTACGTCACCACACATAGCAAAAGAGAAGAAGCAGCAGCAGCAGCTCCACACGACAAGAGCACCACCACCACCACCAACACCACCACCAAGCAAAGAGGCTATGTGTATGTGTATAGTATTGATTCCTCCTATATAGGTGCTAGTAGCAAGAGTCCAGGACCAACGCCGCCGCCCGCCAATTCACCCCACACTACATATTCACTACGCTACAACACCGCATCTCTGTCGCACACAATGCCCCCAACAAAGACACAGCCACTGGCAGGGTGTGTGTGAGCTGCGAAGAGACAGAAGGAGAGAGAGAGAGTGAGTGAGTGAGTGAGTGAGTGAGTGAGTGCCTCGCGGATCTGCTGCTCTGCTCTGCCTTCATGCGCACTGGCAATCACCCGGTAGAAAACCTGGACAGACCACTCCTTGTGTCGGTGTCTGATGTGACACATCTCTACACACAGAAGACAAGACACAAAACACATATTACTATATATATATATATATACAGGAGAGTGTGGCCCTTTTTCTAATTTTGCACCGATAACACAGCCTGTGTTTGTTTGCAAAAAAAAAAAATTGGTATTAATAATTTTAGTATCTAGTAGTGTCAGTTGTGTGAAAGAAACTTTGTTGTTATTGTGACAGTGTGAAGCTAGAAGAAAATTGAAAAATAATGACAATGACGAGGAGCATCACCACAACCACCACCACCAGCACCACGTCGATGACAATACTAATGTTCATCATCATCAAGGGACACGTGTAGAGGTGGTGAGATTGATCATCACATACCTACAGGATGGGGCACGGCCGGATGGTGATAATATGGCCATTCGCGCTGGTGACCCTAGCGCTGGTGACAGAGTGGGCGAATGCCGGGTAAGTATCCACTTTTTTCACCTGCACCTACCTCCTCTTCCAGGGGAGGATGCTCTTACACATATATATATGTAGATGTATCTATATATTTATATATATATATATGCGCATCCAGCCCTTTATTTATCTTCTCGCGTGTATGTAGTGTGGGTGTTTCTCATTTTGACATAGATGCTAGTTCCTGCAGGAACAAAGTGAAGCTGGGCATGCAGCAGGAGATCCTGGCAACAAGCTCACGCTAGAATTTGTATTGCTTGATGAATTTAAAACACAACCTTTGCAGCGCTCAGATGAAATGAGATAAAAAAAACCATTGTTATCCGTTCAAGTAACTCAAGTAGGTACTTGGAAAATTGATGGAGAGAAGCATTATTAGCGAAGAAAAATGTTTTCCATGCTTGTTAATATCTCAAGTTTTGCAACATCTGCTCTCCATGTTAGTTTTGTGGGTGTGTTGTAGGTTGTAGATCTTCTTCTGTGCAATATGCGATCTTCCCCAAATCTCTAACGTTTGACGCTCAAATATTGTTTAAATCAACTGTTGTGTTTAGCTTTTTCTAGTCGCAATAGATTATTGTTTCAAAACCATTATAGGCACATAAAAACAAATTGTTATTTTTATCTCTTTTCTCAGTCGTACATCCAGCTGTTCTATTATTTAAGGCAAACAAACGCACGGTCCGTCAGATGATGAGAGCCAGGAAATGTGTTCTGTCTCGCTAATACTATCGACAATTTGGCCTGGACAGCAATGATGGCGCTCGGAATTTTGATCTTCGTCTTCTTCTTCTTCGCCTGTCATGTCATTCACTTTCTCTGTATAAAAGCTTATAATACTGTAGTGATTTATTAATATTTTTCTCC
Source organism: Crioceris asparagi (assembly GCA_958507055.1). NCBI lineage: Eukaryota > Metazoa > Arthropoda > Insecta > Coleoptera > Chrysomelidae > Crioceris > Crioceris asparagi. The sequence goes on from OY293830.1 coordinate 2,209,733, forward strand.
TAGTGATATGCAATATCTTGAAGTTCTTGCTTCTTTTTTTATATCATCAAAAATTACCCACCTAAAAACCTTTATGGTAGCGCTTTTTTATTCGTCCGATCCTCCCCCTCTAATATTTAAGCGTAAGAGTAAATCTGCTGAAAAAAATTGGGTGGTAAAGTTTGTCGTCTGGGTAATGCAGAAAAAAATTAATTATCTCTTTAATTAAAGCATTTGAAGATAAAAATTACAGTCTATTTTTGTGGTATAGAAACTAAAATCAGGACTGCTCATTTATGGGTTTCTCATCAATTTTCCGTGTACGAATTTCGCTTGTAGAATATAAAATATAAATCAAAGAAAAATAAAACGTAGGTTGTAATCGAATTTGTTAATGAAGAACAATTAGTCGATAAACGAGTATATTTATAACTCATGATTTCTTCTGAATAAATCGTTAAGCTATCAGTTCTACTCGACCCCATCGTATTCTACTGTTCTTTTATCTTGTGTGTATTTATTTTCAATGATATATGTACCTATTGATTCGTTCGGTATTCTTATCCTAGATGACCAATAAAAGTGGGAAACTTTATATAATTTAGGATGGTCCAAAAAATGTTTCTCTTCATACTTAATTTTTTATTTATTTTGATGTGATAGATACAATTTTTAAAACATGAAGATTTCCTTAAATTTGAATTTTATACTATTATAAAATATAATTTGTTATTATATTAGTAAAAGAACCAAAAACAATCTGCAATAAACAAATTAAGGTAAACTACTATGAAGTTTGAGTGCCTCCGCCAGAATTTAAAATGAGTGTAATGTTTTAATTTTAAGCGCATCCACCAAAACTAACAGAAACTAATGCTGCCTACCGTTACAGATTTATTTCTTATTGGTGATATTTTGAAAGATTGAATGTGGCAACAGTAATTTAGGCTCGATGTACACTTCAAAATATTGTTAACGCAGGCAATAATTTCAAAAGAGTTCATACGTTTGATACCCACTAGGATAATGATTAGGGTTTCATGAGACTCTCGAAATTCGAGCTTTCTCGTCTCATCTCGATTTCAAGACGAAATCGAGGCGAAGCTGATTTCTTTTTTCGGGACGTGATCAAGAATTACACTTCCAGATTTATCGAGATCGAGAATTTTTTCTAAAAAAAATGTGCTGCTATAGCACAGCACAGCTCTTGTTAGGTCAGAAAAGCGAAAATATAAAAACTATGTTAGGAAATAATTTTATTGTATTAAAAACATTAGAAAATTACCAAAGTAAAACAAATATTAAAGGTAAAAATAAATATTTTCATATTCTTAAAAAAGACCCTATTAAACACTAAAGTTAACTTTAAACACTTGAAAATGGACAAAACATGAGGGAAATAATGATAGACATAAGAAAAATATAGATAACATGATTTTTATTAAAAAAAAGTATCTTAAAAAATAAGAAAATTATTGCTTAGACTCTCGTAAATATATCTTTGTTACACAGCCAAGAATTCAGACATAGTAAAAACTGAGCCGATTCTCCAGTTAATCGACTTGGTTCTTTTCTAATAATCAGTGTTGCTCTTGAAAACTGTCTTTCTGCATCAAAATCAGAATACGATTACTATATAAAACGCGCGCACGAACCCAAAAAAAAGCAAACAGTCGAATTGTATACCTCCTCCGTTCGGGTTTCGTCGGTATGGAAAATTGATCCATACGTCCTCGAGATAATCGTGACAAAGACGGACAGCGCGGACAGACAGAACAATGCCTAAAAATATGTTTTTTGGAACATGTACATCTGTTGAAAACCGGACTCCGATTACACGCCTACAATACGTTCCTTACTAGCGCTACTACTTAGAGAAGCGGTAGGAAAAGTAAGAATCTTCTGATGCATATTATTCATTGAAATCACACTTCATTTTTCTCCATCGCCGAGGTTACATGATGCACACAATATTGGAGAGAAAAGTACACTCTTGGGAGAATTTTCACTATTTTATGAAAACAAAAGTCTGGAGAAATCTCCTTATTAAAACTGTGCAACCGTTCGCGAAAAGCTATAGTCTCACCTTCATTCACCACTTGGGGAATAGAAGGAGAGAAAGGTGGAAACAGAAAGATATATATATATATATATATATATATATATATATATATATATATATATATATATATATATAGGTATATAGATCAACAAGTCATTATTATGAAGGTGAGCTCACACGCCCGAGGGATATAAACAAGACTCAAAGAAATATACACTTCTCAAACAATTATTAATAAATATAATAATAACTATAATAATAGTTTTTATTGCCCAACAGTACAAAAAACCATTTACAGAACGAAATTAACATAACTAATAAAAAAAATATATAAATAATTCTTACAAAGATAAACGAAATATGATATAAAATAATTATCATTATAAATACCCACTTCCTAAAGCAAAGGTGGAAAAAAGAGAAAGGAAGGGAATGTATATATTCTTCAAAAGCAGAAGACAGTCAGTAGTTTATGTAGAAATAATACAGAGATGCTTGATTTCTGCGTTTCTCTATAGATATCATATATAAAGTTCCGAAAAATTGGAAACCAGGACTAATTATTTTTCAAGAACAGTGGCCCTACATAGTACACATATGTATTTTGCCCAAATTGTCAAAAAATTTTGCAAAAGTGATAGAAATTCAATTTCGTAAACATGTGCTTCAGCTTTATCATATGATATTGTGAAAGCCTTAGACTCAGAAAAGACCACTGCTCTGTTAGTAGGGCTTTCGATACCCTCGATCTTGATAGGGAGCAAGTGGTCTTTCTTGGTGAGAGTACCTCAGACTCCATCAAAGTATCTTCCGGTGTCCTCCAGAGATCAGTTTTAGGACCCTTGCTCTACACCGATTATACAAGCTGCTTTAATGCTTCTATAGATTTCTGAATGAATTTTAATATTTCAGAATTAGCAAATGCGACTAAAAAGTTCAATAAAGATATAAACTAATTGGGTAGTACAACTAACGATCACAGTTTGTCTATCAATGCATTTAAATCATTTCTAGTATTATTTTGTAGGGACAAGGACTATTGTTATATTAAAACCAATATAAATATTATTGTGTTGATGATGTTCTGGTACCATGCGTCAATGAGGCAAAAAATTTAAGCGTTATACTAGATAAAGATCTCTGCTTCAAAAGCTACATAAGCAAAGTATTGAAAAAAGCCTCCCATAGCCTTACATTACTAGTCTAGTTCTTTCAAAATTTAATTCTGGTGACAGTTTGTATCATTTTTATATAAACAAGGAAGATTCACAACAAATAAAAATGTTTCAAAATGCCTAGTTGGCTCAAAATGTCATCTAGGAGGGTATATTACTCGATGAACTTTTTCTATAAAATAATCAGCCTAAGAACGCCGCAGTATTTGTCTAATAAAATTACATTCCGTTCGGATGTTCATAATATTAATCTTATGCATAGAAAGACTTTAAGTGATCCGGAACACAATAAAACACTTTTTACACGCGGATTTTCTCATAATATAGCCACTTACCTGCGATAATAAACTTCCAGACAAATTTATAAAAGTATCTCTAGGCAGCTTCTCGAAGAAACTCAACACCTTTCTATATTCTAATGACTTTTGAATATTTTTTTTTCGATACGAATAAATACGAACTAATAATAATTCTATTGGTGCTAGTACTTTTGAAATTTTGTGCCAAAAATCTGTATGTCTATCTATAATAGCACCAAAGGGCTGGTTAGAAATCATTTATATATACTTTTTGTTCATTATTACAAAATCAACGGTTCAGAAAATTGATATACTTACCTACAAAAATTGACCGTTCTCTTCTTATCTCTGAAAATACTTAGCGTAAAAAAATACAAAATATAGTCCGAGTCGCACTTGTCTACTTTTATGTACTAATTGTTATGCATTATAATATAGACGATTTTTTATCTAAAGTGACTTCTTTCTTGTATCAATATACAGGGTGTTTCATAATATATGCGCAAGACTTGGAGGATGTTATAGCTCGTCCAAAAATATGAAAAAAAGTTTATAATAACTTACCCACTATAATGCACCATTTTTGAGATACAGGGTGTTGAAATTGAAAAAAAAAGATACATTTTTTGTGAATATCTTCGTAACCGTTTATCGTACAGAAAACAGCTTTTGTAAGCATTTTCTACTCATAATGAGCTAAGTTTTGAGTCAGCAAACAAATTTTGTTAAGTCATAACTGGTGAAGATTTTGAAGGAGTAGTGGTTGTTTTTCTTCCAAATTTCTATGCCAATAGAAAAAGTACGGTTTTGAACCGCCAATGTTTTCTACACAAAAAATGTACTCTTGGTCGTGAGCTCTAAAGTCGACAGTTTTCGAGAAAAATCAACTTTCATGTTGAAAAAACACGGTTAATTTTAGTTTTTGTTGCTTCTTCTAACGTTCACATAAATTTTTTTGAATTAGTAATTAAAAAAATGTATTTCGAAAAACTTACCTTGTTTTTCAACATAAAAGCTGATTTTTCTCGAAAACGGTCGACTTTAGAGCTCACGACCAAGAATACTTTTTTTGTGAAGAAAACATTGGCGGTTCAAATCGGTGCCTCAAAATTTTATTGGTGTAGAAATTGGGAAGAAAAACAAACACTACTCTTTCAAAATCTTCACCAATTATGAATTAACAAAAAAACATTTCAGACTCTAAACTTAGTTTATTACGAGTGGAAAAGGCTTACAAAAGCAGTTTTCTGTACGATAAACGGTTCCGGAGATATTCACAAAAAAACAATATTTTTCTCCAGTTTCAACACCCTGTATCTCGAAAATGGTGCATTTTAGAGGGTAAGTTGATATAAACTTTTTTTCATATTTTTGGATCACATCATCAAGTCCTGCGCATATACTATGAAACACCCTGTATAAATAAGTGTCGTTACAAGTCTTTGAGCAGCTTATTTTATCTACTCAAAAATAAAATACTCTACGGTGCTTCGAGAGATTTTCCAACCACCTTGCCCGAGCTCATCTTCTTCTCTTTCTCTTACGTCTTCTTCTTCTTCTTCTTCTTATTTCCAGCGCATACAATTTAATGCACTCATCATCAACCTCATTGAGAAACGGCGAGAATTACACAAAGTTTTTATTCGCCGAGATGATGGCTCTCGCTGCTCATCCACCTAACCCAAAAGCTTTAAGCGAGATAACAAGTTATTGATTTATTATTGTTGTGTGGGTAGGTATTTTTGTACTTGGTATTGAGAGGAAGACGAAGAGATGGGGGGCGATTCGAACACTCTCTCGAGTCTTTTTCTTTGTAAATTGGTTCTAATGATGCTTGAATTTAATCTCAAAAGATAGCTTGTAGATGAGCTTGAAAATGGTTTGTTGTTTTGAAAACAATTTCTTGGTGAATTTATTCTCTTATCAATGGAAAGATAGCGCATAGGTATATTTTGCCAAAACTGTTATATAAATACATATTTTTAACAAAAAGTTGAACCGATTTTGTCAATTCAACGTTCACCAATGAAGATAATGCGTTGTTTATACTTCCAAAACATCGTCGAAATACATATATTCTAAACTTTCCCACTGCTGTATGTCGGAAACCGTATTTTATTGAAAAATGTCCTATTTATGGGTAGCTGGATATAATCTCTTATTTAATTTAACCGTCTCGTATTTTAAATTTTCGAAAAAAAAATGCTCCCACCACATAGCTAGGACACCAATATGTCAGACTTTACCACTATTGCACTAGAAAACCAAAAAAACACAAATGAACTATTTTCCAAAAATACATTTGAACTACTAACCTAACCTAACCTAACCTAACCTAACCTAACCTAACCTAACCTATGATTGTTTAAAAATATCAAACTCAAACGATGCCTGATATGGGGGGTTCTTTAATTTTATCGTCTTAAATTTACGATATTCAGAAAAAATGTCCCCTCCATTGCCTTTGGGAGAAGTTTTCGAGGGGCAGTACATGCTTAATGTGATTTCCTTCTCAGTGGGACCAATTCTCAACAGTCCTCTATCAAGTGAAAAAAAAACTTGAAAATCAGAGCACGTTTACTTACTATTTAAAAGGCGTGAACATCCATAAGAAACCTGGAGGCAGAAAAAAAAAGTCAAATTATTGTATACCTCGTCCGTTTGGTTCGTCAGTCAAAAATTAAATATTTTTTGGCAGTAGAACCCTTAATAATGTTCAAACTTAAATTTATTGAATAACTATTGAATTTTGACCTCTGGGAAATTACAAGTAGATAATACTCGTACCATTTTATAAATGTATTCATTATTTAAAAGAAAAAAACAACACAAATCGTCTACCCATCAAACCCTAGGTATATGATTATAATTTATATAGTGTGATCCAACTGAAAGAAACACTGATGAAGTCATATCTTGAAAATTAGTGTGGCTGTTGAAAATCAGAGTAGGCCTCAGGAAACAATGAATGTTCTACAAAAACATTTGTGAGGAATGTTTTTAATAAAACGTATAAAATAGCTACAAATCAGATGGTTCCATACTGTTCCCCATATATGTATAATATTACCTAAGAAAATACTCATTCTCATCTTGAATTTTTATATTTTTTAAACTTATCGTTTTTGATAGAAGTTTTCTTGGTAGCTAGATTTCCTTCTATAGGTACTATAAAAATCACATTTATTCTAGACGTCTTTTAAACAACTTTTTTACAATTTTCTTCTTCTCAAATCAAACCATGAAATCATAGTTTCTTCATTTTCACTATATGTCTTTGGATGTGTTAAACAATTTTGTTTGGTTAGAAAAATTCAGTTTTTCGAACAACAAAATCGGCTGTAACAGACGAATGTACAGACGTACTAGAAATAGTGATACTGCGAGACTGGTCTTATTCACAATACTGGCGAGTTTGTGTCTATACAATGACCGAAATTTTGTATAAGGTTGACATAATTGTTTCCACTTCAAATGGTAATATAACTATATGCAATTTTATGAAATTATCATTTAGATATTTCAGATCCATATTGCAGGATTCTTCTTCATCTGAATTAAGCAGTTACGGTTTTGAATTGCGCAAATTTTTCACACTTATAAAAAGAGAAAAATGTTTGCAAGTGTCTTGCGAAGTCTTACAAGTCTTGCAGCAAGACCAAGACCAATACCAAGGCCGTCTATGTAAGACCAAGACCTAGGACCAAGACCAAGGATTTGATGCAAGACCAAGACCAATACCAAGAGAGCAAGACCAAAACCATATCGGTCTTGGTGTTGCTTTGCGCATCACTAACTAAAAATGATCTGTTAAGTTTTTCCTTATTTAGATATCAAAGAAGAGAGATTGTTAAAGTATCAATCTATTATCTCCATAATAATTTATAGATTCTGCCTCGCGAATTTGAAACCAGCCTATTGACATAAGTTTCGCAATTTTAAGAGTAGTATGTCTTTCTGAATTCAAGGATCTACAGTGGTTTTCAAAAACTACATAAAGAAATGAGATGATATAAGTTCTCAAATTATTTTGAAAAACGTATTTATCCTTCTACCGATGGTTTTTAACGCATTCATTAACTCAAAGTTATTGCTTATAAAGTTGCTTTTAACAAGTATTTATGGTATTTCCAGAGAAAATTAAAAAAATCATGCAAAATTGGTATGGAAGGAATCTCATTTCTAGGATTCTTGATTGAATCAGCCAGAGTAATATATCATTAAATTAGACTAATTTGTTCATAAGAGTATGATTAATTTGAGTATTTTCTTCCGTTTAAGGTATTAAAAAGAGTAAGAGACCCTCTCGAAATTAAATCATAACTGGTCAATTTTTTCTCACACCTGTAAACGTAATAATTTATTATCGATCTGTAAACTAATTTCCTAAATGGAGGAACACAATTCCAGTCAAAAAACCAATTCAAATTCATTTCTGACGAATAAAAAAAAACAAATTCCAACGCTATCTATCACCTTTAACCTTTAATATCAATGGAAATATACATAATTATTACAGTAGAATAATTAATATTATATTTTAATAGCATCGTTATCGACATCTCTTCATTATTATGCTCTATATATATTCCGCAGAAATATATAAAAATTATATTTTTATTGGCCTTTATAACTTTTATGGCTATTTCTGGCTATTAGTTATAATACTAAAAGGCATACCAATAAAACCGATAAATGTTATAATAATAATAATAATAATAAGAATAATGGTCGTGGTGGTATTCACGGAAAATGGGTTTTGTAGGTCAGTGTTCTTTTTGCTCATGAAATTATAGTTCCATATATTATTATAGCTTTACTCTATGCCGTAAATACATATTCTAAAAATTCACTAACAAACGAAAAAACTTGCAATATCAATATAAATGATGTTTTTTTCAGGTCTCAGATCTAATATTACATTTTTTGGCACTTCCATCAATTTACTTTTCTAGAATAAAAACTTTAACACCTATGTACTTTGAAATTTTAAGTCAGATATGGAATCACTAACATAGGTATATAGTTGTGTGGCGCATTCTCCAAAATTTAAAAAAGTCAAATAAACATTGATTTATTATTTTATTACCTAATAACATAAAAAATATATTTGAAGTCAACTTCGATAAGTAAGATATAACAAATGTGGTATTATAAGAAATAAATAGAATATTTTTATCGTCGAAGAATTTCAAAATTCCAGAAGCAGAAACATAAAAAATAACATCGCATTAATGGATTGTGGAACGGAGTCTTAAAATTAAGCTTTAGAGGGAATTTCTCTGTTTTTATAAGCGCCAGCTTCGGACAGTATTCTGAATAGAAGCAAAAAAAGATGACTTCCCTTTGATATACGTAAGTGAGCGCTTGAAGGAAATCTGAGAAAAAAGAAAGTGAGAAGGAAATTCAACTGCAGATGACTTGAGCGATGTAGATGGCGATATTGCTATTTCCACTGAATGAGCTTTTCAAATTTGTCATCTGAACAGTTTGACAGCAGAGACGATAACAAAAGTGAGCAATTAACATATATTTATATTAAATTCTCTGCGCTCTTTTGGAATTTTAAATAAACTACCTATCAGGTGTGTCGGCTCTAAAAACAATATTTTTTTGCTAATTTTGTGAAAATTGTCTAATCCACTAAAGTAAGAAATTAATTGTTATTTATTTAATACAAATTCAACATAGAAAACTAATTTATTAATGCCATTATGTACAGGCTGTTCAATAAGATTTACTATCGCCTATCTCAAAAACTATGACAGATAAGCAAAATAGTATCTTCCCCTTCGTCTTTCGTCGTGGATTATACTACCACACTTTATCACCAGTTTTAAATAATCCCACTTCTGACACCAGTTGTATCGTTTAACCCTGTGCTAAAACTTGCGGGGTGAGTTCACTTACGTAATACTCCAAAGTTCGCATTTTGCTTCTATAACGCTTATTTTCAACGCATTCTACACGACCTTCAGTAGTGGTACAACTGTCACAACTTTGTCACTTTGAGTATAACGTTTCAGAACTATTATAGACTTATAACTCCAATTGACCAATTCAATAAACTGACTGTGACCCGTGATCGACATGGCTTTATATATCTGAATCTTGACATGGCATTCATCGAGAATGTTCTATGATCATTCTAGATTTGTAATTTGTAATAATGATCTAGATGCTTGTCAAACTGAAAATACTGTGACAAAGTGTACCTCACATGCAGTTTCTGGAAAGTTCGAGAATAACTCTATCAATTCTACAACTAATTCATTAGCTACGAATGATACAACTATAGCAAAAATAAAGTATTAGAACAAATACATACTAAAACGAATAAAAAACGTAAGTACATGATAATATATCACACTTCTGACAACAATTGTAACGTTTAACCATGTGCTAAACGTTGTGGGGTGAATCCACTTGTGTAATACCCCAAAGTTCGCACTTTGCTTTTAAAAAGTTCATTTCCAACACTTTGTACACACACTGTGACAAAGTGTAGAGAATAAATCAAATGAAACAACACATGAATCAACTATAGCAAATAAGGCACTAGAACCAATACATACTAAAACGAATAATAACCGTAACTACATGATAAACTATCCACGTGATAATATATTATAGTACTGTTGCTGAAGCTAATATTTAATAACAGAAATAACAAAACGTTTTTGTGTCGGGAATTGAGGCGGGGGTGTGATGGCACTGCCCTGCCACTAAAGTCCGTACGTACGTACCTCTATGTTTTCATCAGATAATAATCGTTCGAATGTGTACGATAGTGTGTTTGTATATTAATGTGTGAGGGTTAAAAGGTGGCGATATTGATTTTGAAAAGGGAGTGAGGGGAAAGAGACAGGTAGCGGCTAAATGATCGTACATGTTTCTAAATTTAAACGACGAGCAGCGACAGCTTCAAGTGATTTATTTTAACAAATAATCAATGTGGAGCTATTTTAGAATATCTTCTATAAAATATTAATTTTTAAAAATATGGTTAAAGGAGTTTTACTCGGCTAAGACATTTTTAGGAATGTGGCACTTCCGGTTATACCGGAAGTAGTTGCCAACTTGATTATTTCAAATGGAATTCACTATGTATTTTTATTACTTTTTTTATAATTTTTGTTCAGTTGGAAACATATTTCATATATAATGGTCTATAGAGTTTTTTATGAGAGAATGACAGACAAATACATACTTAATTAACATTTTTTGATCGACGAACACAAACGGAGGAGGTTTACAGTTCGACTGTATGTCTGCAATTTTTCTCAAAAATCCGAGATGACAAAATTAAAGATAACGAAATATTTGAAAACATTTTATCAGTTACGTCTTTTGAGTTTGTTAAATTTGAAATATGTGTATTTTCACTATGTGGAAGGGGCAATTTCTGTTGAAAATTGAAAATCTGAGAATGCCAAATTGAAGATCAGATTATTTGTAACAACATTTACGTTGAACATTTTTTCCATAGAGTTACGGTTTTCGAGTTACAGCAGTGGTAAAGTCTGAAATATGTGTACATAAGTATTTCCGCCGCGATGTTTTGAAATCTCCAAATAATACTCGTAACGTTCAACGATTTTGTGACTACTGAAAAAAATATTTAAAAAAAATTGAGCCGACGTTATCAGTTGGTGCACTGAAAAATACAAAATAATATTAATTCTATTGGTGCTGGTACTTGTGAAGTTGGTGCCAAAAATCTTCTATCTAACTACAATTGCACTTCAAACTTCAAAAGTAGCAGAACCAATAGAATTATTATTATTTTGATATTTTCAGTGCACCAACTAATAGCGTCGGTCCATTTTTTTATATTTATTTCCTATACGAAAACCTTTAGTATTTCATTTGAGTAGGTCTTCTTGTAAAAAAATTACGACTTTAATAACAATTGTTTTATATTTTGATAATCATTACTGTCAGAAAAGAAGAATAAAAATCAAATTTTAAAAAACGTCAAAAGTATTTTGTTTCCTGATAAAAATGATCATTTAAAGCAATAAAAAATAAGGGGAACATTGTATAAGAATGTCTATTCCAAAAATTTCTAGTTTTCGAAATAATTGTCAATTAAATATTTTCTATGAAAGAACTCTACTTAACTTTCAAGTTGTGTTAGAAGTGGACCATGATTGTATTCGAAAATAATTACAAGTATCAAACAATTCAAAGTGTCACAAAAATGTAAATATTATACTCATAGGTCGCAGTTTATCAACACCACCCAATAATACACGCCTCATTTTCTATGTATCACCCTGTATCACACTAACGGGCAGCCAATGATTTACGTGGGCGACTACGAAAACGGGGCCTCCCACGATTTCATTAGCCTTTTATAATTATATATATATATATATATATATATATATATATATATATATATATATATATATATATATATAAATATCGATTAAAATAAATTGAATTCTAATAACCAAATTAATTCGCATTTTGAAACATAATAGAAAGGTCGTAGATATTATTTAATTGTTAGTTCATTTTTTGCCATTTTGTGTCATCCAGGCGTACATTTTCCTGGAATTAAAAAAAACGTTCAAGTTGACATGAACATTAAACTTTATAGTGGGACTCTCATATTATTACAAATGTTCGTTTTTATTAGTGGTGTCAAATAGGTTATAACAATTATTCAGGCGTATTTAGATTAGCCTGTTAGTTAGTTTGGAATTGCGTTTTAAATAGATTGCCAACATTTCTTATGTGTAGCTTTTATATACGCGTGTACGAAATTGTGTTTTAGGTAAATTTCTTATAGAAATGTACCTATTGCGATCGTTCACACTTTTGAATTTCGAAAAAATTTCAACGGCATGTTGTTATATGTCTATAAGTTAGTCCAAAAAAATATTTGGTTCAAAAGTTTATGTATATTATTTATATATATATTACGAAATTTGTTAACACGATAGAGGTCGCAGTTTTGAAGGTATCAAGTTCAAATTTGCTACAAAAATCAATCTCTCAAATATCTAGGCCGAGTTCATTATTGGGCAATATCGGGTAAGTAGTTTGAAAATGGCGACCGTTCAAACATTTAAAAAAATGACCAAAAAAGAGCCGTACTGTAAATATCATCAAAAATAATTTTAGGTTATAGATATAATTAGTACCTACAACTTTTGTTCAAAGCAATTTTTCATAAAATACACAGGTAAAAAGATCAAAATTAATAAAGAAAAATAACAAATATTGATTAAACATGAACACTCAATATAAATTTGATGTAATTGTACATTTTCTGGAGATCTTAATATAGACCCTGATTAAAAAAATATATAGTATATTTATTGAAAAGAAATAGGCGAAAAAAAAATGCCTTGAAGTGGAACTCGAACCCTGTCTGCTCTATATATTCAACAGCCAAAACAAAAACCTCTAACCGCAAGGCTATGACACATACGACAATTTTATGTAATAACATGTATGTATACCAATGAAAAGGTTGTTAAAACTTCACTTCAATGAATTTTGAAAAATTTACCTTTCCGCTGACTACAGGCCATCGGGATTTTTTTACATTCCTAAGCTGCTATAGGAGCTAGCTGTATAAGGAAAGTATTGTAATCCTGTGAAATTTTCGGTATCGAGATTTTTACAAATGTTGACGTTTCCGAGTTTTCAAGTCAAATAAACATATTTTCAGCCATTGGTCGGTCTGTCTGTCTGTCTGTCCGTCTGTCTGTATGTCTGTGTTAGCATTATCTCGGGAATGGATCGGTGTATTTTGTTGCTGCTTGAATAAAATTCCGTATTTTTCACATGTTTCTTCAGATTCTGGCTAAACGTTTCATCTTGCGAAAAAATGTTACATGACCATTGTTGTTAGTCTTGACATGCTGAAAAAAATGAGTGGTGGCACGCTTTAACAAGAGGATTTTTACTTTACTATCGCTATTATCGTCGCTATGTAAGGAAAATATTATAATAGGGTAAATTTTTCCATTCACTGGAATTTGCTTGCGAGAGGTAGGAAAGTCGTGTGAGTGGACACACCAGATTTTTGTTAATAGTTCTGCAATTATCAAAAATACTGGCATATCCTTGACTTTCTCAAATACTGATATTTCTACATTTATTAAATTGTAAAATGTCAAAGAAAAAAATTAAGTTTATACATTCTGTCATTTCTTCTTACTATGGAAGAGTACCCTTCATAAAATTTTATAGTGATAAGAAAATAAAAACATAATAACTTTCCGAAAATTTATAATGAAATTATAAATTTTAAGATGAAATCACAAATACCTTAAAATTTTAATCTCATTTGTCCAAAACAATAACTGGCTTAACAGAAAGTCGACAACATATCGACAAAAATCTGGAAGGCTCTAAAATAGTTCAATCAATTATTAAAGCACTATAGCTTTATCAATAGAAAATAAGTTTTTAATGGCAAAAAGTAACAGAAAATAATAACGGGATATCAAAGATTATTCAAGAAGTGAACTCCTCATTTTGAACGTAGTTTGATGGCCAGTATTTTTCTGTTAATGAGTCATGTAAAATCATATTACTTGCAGAAGAAATACCAAAATTCTAGTAAATTTACATTTTACATTTCAGCCATTAAGTGGCCAATAAACTCCAAGAATCTCGAAACCAACCTCAGATAGTCATTTGACACTTTTTCCTATGTATTAAAATTAAACAAAGAGTGCTCACAATTGCGTTGTTATTATTATAAATTGTACAAAAATATTCAAAATGTCAAAGATCGAAAAAAATAGATCGTCCATTATCTTTTATCACCCAAGAAAAATCTCCAACCCCATCCCAAAGTCCTTCAACTTCATATTCCCACCAACAAACTACCAAACTAAAGAACGTAGCACTTCATAATCCATAAGACAAAAAAAAATCCGCGTATAAAACATCATAAATCTTCACAAAAATACTAACCCCAGTCCACTCTCCCAGCAAAGATGTTGATATTCTGTTACTGTACTAGCGAATAAGAAGGGATATTTAGTATGTCACGCTCAGAGAAGCAGAAAGGCGCACACCTCCCCAAGCAGAATGTATATATGTTTTCCAAATATATATTAGGTTTAGTCGTTGCCAATATTCTTTGTAGCCTGGATGTCGAGATCCGGTGGCGGTTTCGGATTTTAGCTAACTACAATAATAATATCTTTGACTACTTCTCAGACGCAAATATGGCGCCAAACACTCTTTTTGAGCGCCCAGCGTTACAGTTAAAGGAGCACCACTTCACGAGTGGCTTGTCCCATTTTGTTTAATAAAAGATAATAGAAAAAATTATCGAAATTCGCCAAAACAAAAGGTCCACTCACAGAACTTTTCATTTTCTCCTAATTTTGTAAATAATTATCCGATCGATTTTTGTAGAACCACAAACCGTAGAAAGTAGTAAATATTAAATTTTATTTCAGTACAACTTTTTTCGCTGTTTTTTCCCAGAGCTCTACCTGGAGAGAATGATTAAATAGAACAACTTCAAACAGGTTTCATTCTAATGCTATCAGTGCTAAATTCCGCTTACACAGAATACCCTACTGCATTCATTTAACGCCAATTTGGCATTCTCGTGTTCCGCTACTTTTCACTTACCCGGTATATTTTATACAAGTTCCAATATTAACAAGTCACATGAAAGATGCAAAGGCCATTCCCCTCCAAAACATATCATCATGTTGTTCGCTGTTTGAAGTAAACTCCCTTGGCGCGACGAAGGCAGCTACAGCAGCTTGCTGCTACTCCTGCTGATTTTGCTCCAAGACTCTCCAAATACTGTCCTCCTTCCCTCTCCCAGTGGAAGAGGAACTTTCTGGGGCAAGATAAAGCTCGGGGAGTTTAGGTGATTCTCAACTTTGATTGGAATTTCTTGTAGCTGTCTCCTTCCATTTGTGCTATAAATTAACCACGACGACCCAGATTAGCAACGAGTCCCTCTCGTTTTTCTTCTTCTACTCTTGTCTCTGTTGTTCTCATTCTCACAGTGTGTGTTTTGTCGTTTTTGGATGTGTCCAAGATGCATCGCAAATTGGGAAGGAGGCGGAGCAAGAGGAATGAGTCCAGTGCTAATGACCAATCGATGAAAAAGCGGTCGTCTTGTGCCATTTAGGCGAGAAAGACGGACACTACCCATCGTTCGATAATGGAATAAAGGATTCTGTGCCTTTTGCACTATTTATTACAATTTCCGGTTGAATTTCCAAATGTAAATATTGTTTTGGAGATGATAGGAAACAATTTTCATAAAAAGTGTCAAAAATGTTTGCCTAATGTAATTAATTATTCTAGTAAATATTTGATTTAAAGCATGTACAGGCTGTCCAGAATAAGATTCATTATCTTAGAAACTGTGAGATATACGAACAAAAAGTATGGAGGTAAAATCTTACTGAATTTCTTGGATTTTTTAATTTTCATTGCTGTCATATAGAATAAATTATAAATATGATCCTCCATTGATAGATCTGCTTGGTGTAGTATCTTGAATGTACGATTCATAGAAGTTGTCTTCGGGTCTCACCCTCTTGTCGGAAACAGAAATTCATCAACTCCTACCTTGACTGAAATAACACATTGTGGCCTGCGTATTTACGAAATGACCCCCCCATCTATAAATATCATGAATGCATATGTACGTAGGTATATATATGACCTACTTTTAAAATTGACCTTTGTACCTGGCTGCGAAAATCACATCTCTGTTTTACACAAGCTCTTTCAGTTTCGGAATAACATATCAGTGTGATGTTCTTACATGAAAGATGATACATTGGTATATTTAGACGACCTGTATCACCTCAACGGTTTCAATCAATTAAAACGGCTTTTTATTTGGATGGATGGCACTTCGTTTCAGCGGTAGGTATCATTTATATATAGAGGGTGTTTCATAATATTTGCGCAGAACTTGAGGATATACTGTAAATAAAATAAGGGTGGTTCTTTTATAATTGGAAATATTTTAACTAGTATATCATGGAAATATTATGATTATTGTATCGAAATAACCTAGAAATAATATGGCTCATCTACAAATATAAAGAGCATTTCGTTAAGAAGAATGTAGATTATTTATATAGAAAGTCTTAAAGAATTTATAATTCATAATAAAATCACAATGATGGCTTGCAGAAGTCCAGCTGGTAAGACTTGGGGATGTAACCCAAAAAAACTGCGATGGTTGTACGTCATGATTGTGAGACCAATACTAACTTATGGGGCAATAGTCTGGCATGCCAAGGCAAGCCACGACACTATGAGAAAACAAAGTTTGGCATGTGTTCGCATCACCGGAGCTATGAGAACGTGCCCAGCCTGGGCATTGGAGATCGTCATAGATCTCACACTTCGTCATCTTGTGATAGATGGACTAGCCCATAAGGCCATTCTAAGACTAGCCGGGGAAGGTACCGGCAATGAGGAAATTAGGAATCGGAGACCCTGGTCCTCCTTGACCAAATACATCCCATCAGCAAACCTTCCCAGTGACGGGATGATAAAGAGAATTAGCATCGAGAAGGCTTTTACTACGATGCTAAGTAGAAAAGAAGACTGGAAAGAGGAACCCACAATCCAAACTCTCAAAAAGAATTCCATCGAAATGTACACAGATGGTTCTAAATTCACGACAAGGAATGGCGCTGGATTATTCGGCCCTAGCGTCAAATGCTCACTATCTATAGGTCATTGTCATTGAAACTATCAGAAACAAGATAAAGCTATACATTCCGACATTCAGGCTGCGATTAAAGCCCTATCATCGATTGTGGGATGATATAGGAGTGCCGAAGAAAACTCAATGAAATAGGCAAGAAAATCAAGGTCTGTTTAGTCTGGATTCCCGGTCACTCGGAAATCAAAGGAAATGAAGAGGCCAACACACTTGCCAGGAAGGAGCTCAAACTCCTTTAATTGGCCCAGAACCTTTCAGTAGTAAATGTACCTACAAGAAAGAGTGTCAGGTGAAGGGAAAAACCAAAAGAGAAACACTCTGGCGGAATCTTTCCGAATTGGATCATTCCAAACAATTTCTTGGAAGCTTTAATACCGCAAAATCTAAGAGGTCTCTGAGTCTTAGCAATAATATGCTACACCTCCTCAATGGATTCCTTACAGGGCATTTTCGCCTCAGAAAGCACCTAACGAGAATATGTCTAGCATAGAACGACGAGGGTAGATTCTGTAGAGAGGAGGTGGAAACTCAGGATCATCTGGTGACAGAATGCCATTGCGAGCCAACAAAAAAAATAATCTGGACAAGAAACATGCAGATTCTGGATTTCATTAGAATTCTGGAACTGGAGGGCGAGCTGTAGACTACGTAATGGCAAGAATAGTTCTGATGGGGGGCACAATAGACCTCAAGGTAACAGTGCAATGAAAACGCCTTAAATCTACAATCTCAAATCACAATTATGCCAGAGGCGTGGAATTTAGGAAGGGTCAGCCTCTCAGATGCAGCTGTATATAAAATAAAGTAGGAAAAGAATATATAAATGTCATATATTTTCTTTAATTTTATTTGAAATATTGTGGTTGATAATTACATGATATGTATCGGACTATTAACAGGTTAGAACTAGATTTGATTTTCGGAAATACCCACCCATGTAAACATTTTCGGTCCCCCAAAGTCAAAGAGGGTGGAGTATGCAATTTTTTTAAAAAATCGAAAATCTGAGACAGCAATATTAAAGAAAAGACCAGATTCAGCAACAATAAGTATGGACATTTTTCGTAAAATTCAAAGGTTTTTGTGTTGAAGATATAGTAGAGTCTGTGAATAAGTGTTTCTGCTATGTTTTCGACAGACGAACCAAACGGAGAAGGTATACAATTTGACTGTATGTCAGCATGCTTTTTTCGTGTTCCAACTTTAAGGATTTTTTTTTCATTTGAGAGAAGGGAATTGCGAGTTGGTCCCATTGAAAAAAACAATATTAGACATGCCCCTCCTCTCCAAAACTTCCCCAAAAGAAGGTGGGGGCAATGTTTCCTGAAAATTTCAAATCCGAGACGGCAGGATTAATGAAAATTCCATATGCGGAAAATTTAAAGCTGGACATTTTTTAAAATAATCATACATTTCTACGTTACAGTCTGAAATATGTGTTTCAGCTATGTAGAGGGGGCAATCAAAGATTTGAGATGTCCAAATTAAAGAAGAGATAATATCCAGCAACATTTTATCTGGACATTGTAAAAATCATAGGTTTTGAAATCTCTGAATAAGTATGAGTACGCATTATCTTCTTTGGTGAGCGTTGAATGATATTGACGACTAATGATACACTCAAAAGTGTGAAATAATTTTTTTACAAAAAATTGTACCGGCTTTATTAGTTGGTGCACTGAAAAATACAAAATAATATTTATTCTACTTGTGCTGGTATTTTTGAAGTTGGTATCAAGAGTTTTCCATTTACCAGCACCTGTAGAATTAATATTATTTTGTATGCTTCAGTGCACCAATTATGAAAGTCAGATCCAATTTTTTGTGAGAAAAAATAATAAAGGTACGTTTTTAGATCTGGAAATCTTTATTTGGTTTGCCAATATATCATGAATACGCTTAAAAGACATAACAATGCCTGAAAATTGTGCAAATTTATAACGAAAATCTGAATTCAGTTTGTTTTCGGAAAAGTCCTTTTGCTCGGATGACATGATTGTCTAAAGTCTAGAAAAACAGGTATAATTTGAATAACTATGGATAAGTTTTTGCATTATGCATATATTCTACAATGATAATTTATGCTAATATGTTACAATGAACTAGCATAATCTCGTTTATAGAAACTTAGATGAACCCAAAATTTATAATTTTATGATATGAGTAGATACAACGTTCCAATGAATTAAAAGAGGCGAGTAAACTAATTTGAAGACTGAAGCTGCATTTGAAAATTGTTTGGATACAACTTAGTTTTCTTATCAAAGAACTCTCTTATCTCTCTTATCAAGAGTCAATGAAACATCAATATTTAATGTCAATATTTTGATTTAACAGAACCAGAATGTTGCGTTAGATACCTACGTTGATCGATGATTGTCGATTGGCCCTCCTCACCATCAGTGGAATTGATCACAAGAGGGTCGTAAATAGTGTCATACAAGGGGGGGGGGGTTGAGTTCAGGAAAGCATGCTAAGCGGCGGCAGTTATGTAACACATCCGAGCGTACTAAAGGAATTCAGGCGGAAGAAAGTCAGGCTATATACCTACATAGGTCTACGTCTGAAGGTAACGTGAAGCAAAAAGTCGAAAGGAATCTTTGTACCTATATATTAGTGTGTCCACTGACAGTACTCTTCACTACCGTCCTTAAACAAATTCCATCGAATATGAAATTTTTTCATCAGATCATGTTATTAATAAATTTTGTCTATCTAGTAAGAATATGAAAAAAACAGTTAAAAATTTGAATAGCAAGTGCGAAAGAGCTCTCTTTGAGCAAAATATTCTAGGCAAGTTTTATCAAAATCGTCAAGGCCGCTTTGGCGCCACAGTCTCGAGCGAAACATATTTTTTTGCCCTTGCCTAGAAACTGGTACCAGTTGTCCAAATCAGTTCGATAGCATTGAACTGGCAACATTTCATCCGACCCCTATAATTTTTGGTTTTTCTAGCGACTTAGCTATAACCAGAAGTTCAAATTTTAATCAACTTGGTGATGGATTATGTTTTCGTGAACTAGCCATTGGAATATTTGGAATAATGGAAAATTAGTTTTCCCATCATCCACTTTTCAAAAAGTTCACAATTCATATTATCGTGGCACGATGAACCTCTTGCCCGAACCATAACATTTTCTCCCTTCACTGACTTTACTGAATCATCTTGCCATGATTTAGAACCATTTCCATTCGCAAATACCAAAGTTTCGTCAAGAAAAACTATTTTTCTGAATTTTTACCCGTAGTTTTCAACATGTTTCCTTAAAAACTTGGCCCTTTCCTTTGTAATTCTAGATAGCAGTAGAAGTATCTTCTAGTGCAGTCCTTTTTCTGTAGAAAAGCTATTTTTTAATTAATTCTCCTGATGATCTTAGTCCAATATAGAAAAAAATATTTATTCTTTAAAGCATTTCTCAAAACTGGAAGTGTTTTATGGGTTTTTGAGATATAAAGGTCGTAAATAACATTCCTCACACTCATCTTTGCTGTTTCTCCTATCATATCAGTTTTCTTTTCCCCAGTTCGTCGTTGTTTCCTCTTCATTGGTAACCACTTACGATTTTTCTAAAAAAATCTCTCTACCGATTTTACATCTTTGTAGCCTCTGGAATTTTATGTTTGTCGCTCTTTTATTCATGAAACACGGATGTCCTATCGTATTTAAAGTAGGGCTGACTTTATGACGGTATTTTTTCCTGGATAACAGAGTAACATAGCACTAGATCAGTTTGTCGTAGATGAATTCATAATCCACCTCGTTAAGTAAAAGGCGACTACATATATTGATGATGATTACTATGTTCAGGTTTGCGTATTAATTTCAATATTGATAAATGAAATCTTGAAGAGATTTACGTGAGCGGCTTTCGAGGTGGATTGGAAAGCCTGTGACAGTGGAATGGATCGTAGAAGTGTCGGGTTTTAAGATTTCGATTCCTATTAGATTTGGAGGTTAGGAGCATGTGGTTCGGCGGTGAAGGTTATACTTCATAGACTTTGTGTTGATCTTTGTGTTGCCCAGCACAATAAAATAAATAAAATAATCGACAAACTCTCATGACATCAACCTATTACTTACCTTCTTTATGAACGAGAATTTTACAAATAATTGAAACTTTCATAGCTAATAGTCAACATGTAGAATAATGATAAAATAACAATAATTATTTTATTCCAGGACGGGAAATGTTGGGAACTACATGGGTGACGTGAATGTGTCCGCCATCTTGGACTCATTCAGCGCCAGCTACGACAAAAGAGTAAGACCCAACTATGGAGGTGAGTGTGAATTGCACGTAAAACATTCCCCATCTAATTATATATTTATTTATTCGAAAATCGGCTGGAAATAATGAAAATTTTTGAATTTACCTCACGTCGTCGCGAAATCGGTGGGGGTGTTAAAATAAAACGCGTCGGGCGTCCGGCCTATACAAAAACACAGAAACAAACCAACACAAATCATCAGCTGATATAATATAACATAAATGTATTTATGTGACGCTTGCTTTGGATCGGGCGACGTTGCCAGTGTGAAGTGTGAAATCCAGATGATCGAGAAAAAACATTTCAACAACTAATAGAATCCTTTTAATAAATGGTGCCATTACGTAAACAATATTTGATCAATGATATGTTTTTTTAGTTATATACAGATTATTATTATTATTATTATAGATACTACGATTACCGAATAGATATAGTAATCACGTGATATTAAAGTAGAGAAAATTATGAACAGGTACCACTAGAGTACCTAACGAGGCTTTATTTAATAATACAAATATAGGTCGACGTTTTGAAAAGTAAAATTCTCATCACTATTAATTTTGTGTACCTCGTTTAAAAATGGATTTTTTTTCTTGATTATGAGTCTTACTAAAGTTCTATTTTTTAAAGCGTTTGATATGATCTTTTACTTCCTTCCTTTAATCATTTCTAGTACTCTTTGTCAGAACTCATTCTACAATGGTTTTCCCCCACTTTTTTCCGAGAAAAATCTGTTCTTTACCAAAATGAATGAAAATTTGAATTTCTCTCATCTGTGGATTATTTCCACACTCTGGCAACGTCGCAGCCTGGCCAGCGTCGTAGTATGCCGGGCGGCCGTTGCCCCAAGCAGCAGCAGCAGCATAGAATGCGCACCAGCCGGGTGGAGCCACACACAAGTAACAGATATGAGAGAACGAACAGAATAACACGAGGGAGAGCTGTGTATAGAAAGATCGAAAGAGATGAAAAGAGAGAAATGAATCGATGGACGCGCGTCACATGTCATGCACACGACGTCAACGGCGGTGGCGGCTAAATGCCGCCGCTCGGCTGCCTCCCGCTACGCGTTTTGTTATCTTTTGCCTGCCAGACCGCCATCCTGCGAGATGCCGTCCCCATCAAACGTGTGCGATTTGATTGAAGAGAATGCTTACCTACCCAACAATCAACACAATTTGAAAATTCAGTTGATAATTAAAATGATACACCTAGATCAGTTATAAATAATAAGAAATGTTTTTAAGAGTCTATAGAATAGTTGTTATTGAATTACATTAATTCTGGCAATTCTAGATAAAATAAAGACTGACTGAAGGAGAGTAAAAAAAATGTATTTTATCACCACAAAATGATCACAACATTTTTACCTTTAGAAATATCTTTCATAATTGAGTTTTAAAATACTTATAATTCACAAGACTTTTCTGCAGAATGGCCAATTATTAGTTAATAATTACGATCACAATGGCTGAGTGGGCTAAAGCGCTGGAATTGCGTTCGTAGCTTGCCACAGCTCATCGTGAGCGTGGGTTCGAATCCAGCCAGAGCCATGGTCGTTCGGGAGTGTATTCCAGATATTAAAAAAAATTAAAGCAAAAGGTTTAGAAGTCTGCAATATGTGTATTGAATCTAATTCAATCATATTGCACCTATCAGCGATGATGTAATACAATGCGGGATGGAGTAATGGAGTATTAGCTCAACAAGTAGTTGTTGTCATCGTTGGTAGGCATGATAATTGTATTATCTGTTCTCAATTGTTGACTTAGAGTCATTCATATTTTCTTGAAATGAATATCATCCAATATTGCCGAGTTTAAAATGAAAGAAATATACACTGCAACATCAAAAGCACTAGAAAAAACGACCCCGAAGCGCTGATGCCATGTCAGTGTCAATTTACACTCTGACAGCCGACACGTGCGCCACAACATAGATACAACCAATTCCAAGCGGTGTTATACTAACTAGTGTCGCGCTACTCATAAAAGGCCTTGGGGCTAGACGACTAGATGATTTTTTTTAGCATATATGCAAACAAGAGAGTCGCGTTCCCAAACAAAACATATCACTTTTCTATTTTGGATTCTACTCGACAATCAAATGGAAAGCTACTGTATACGTATAAAGCGCATACATGAACTAAATTACAATAAATTAACCCACTTTCGTGTCAATTAAGAATTGTTTTATAATGTCAAAAGACGACTGTAAGCCCGTTCGACCTTTGATGAAAAGTTAAAGTTCGACCATTAAAATATTATGAATGGCGGACGTACGTACGTATCTGGCTCGGCCATGCCCGTCAGGGCTTTGCAACAGTAGCCGCGGGCCATTAAAAGCGGCCATTAGAGAACATAAAGCGTATATATTATATACTGTAAAGAAAATGTCGTGTCATTTAATAATATACCTACACCTTTTCCGAGCTAAATTGACCAATATGCAGTCACAAGGCAGCGCATAAAACAAGAACACTACTCTTTTTATTATTATTTCTTCCAGTACCCTACCGTTGCTCATGGAATAGGAGATTATTGTCGAAAAAGCAAAATGGTCACTATACGATTGTGATATTAGCAGTTTTTAGAATTGCTAACAAAACGACAGTTAATTTTGATAATTAGATGTCGAAATTATTTTAATCAGGCTTGCACCAAAATTATTGGACACTATTATGTAAAATCAAGTTCATCAGTTTAGATAAGTTTAACATTGTAATTCTACAAATATTCATCAGTAAACTGAGTTTATGCAAACAAGTTCATCTGACTTTGTAAGCTTCAAAGCTGTGGAGACTTAAACATAAAGCAACAACAACTGGGCTCCAGAATTAATACAAAGAAGACATAGGAAATGGCAGTCAATGTATACCAAGGGGATCGGCTTGTAATATATAGGGCGATGTGGAAATTAAGGAAGCCTTCATTTACCTGGGAAGAATAGTGACAAAGAACGGCAGTGAGGAGGAAGATGTAAAGAATATAATTTGGAAAGCATATAGTTTATTTGTCCTGTGTGGAAGAACAAGAATATTTCCAGGAAAACCAAGATCTGGATATTAAACACCAGCGTAAAGTCAGTTCTTCCACCCAAAAACTTCAAGGAATAAGTTGGACAAACGTTATTTCAAACACAGAAGTGGGAAGTAAGCAAAACAGAGGAAGTAGATTGGTTAAGCACTTCGAGAACAAGCCGATTTTGGGTTGGAACCAACATGGTGTACGAAAACAGGGGCGCCCACAGAAAACCTGAAGACGCACGATTGAAGAGGAAGCACTTTAAGGATTCAGTATGTCTGTCATAATATTTTCTTTTTTACTATAGTAGAATATATACCAAAATTTCTCGAAACCACTAAACATATATTTTTTCTTCCTACGGAATCTTCAACAAGCAAGTCTGCTTTTTCTTGTATGTTTTTCATTCATTCATTAATTTTGTTATTAAATTGATCATACATAAATTCATATTACTCTCATCAATATCAGAAGCTGGGGAAAGTAAAATGACAAGATTCTCCACATAGTAATTAATATGGATACCCTTACGTGATACTGGGGTAATAACCTGTTAAACTTCCCGACGAAGAAACCTTTCCCTCCACCCCCACCTGCCCCACCAACCCTTCTTCATTATTATATTGCTTCAGTTCATACCGACATGGATTTTTCTTACATCAGCACGTGCCAAAATGGAATGGCGAAGCGAAAAGAGAGTCATGAATTTCAATTTACGCTAAAGCCAAAAGCGCAGGTAGAAAAAGGAAATGCAGTTTCAATATTATTTATTAGGTGGAGTAATGAGAAATTGCGTCTTTATCAAGATTGAACGGTTCCGGGCGTGAGTTCACTGAAAGAAAAAGCGGGGGATGTAATAAAAATTTAAATTCTAAAAGCATTTGCACCTATTTTCAATTTAAAAGTTTAAATACTCTGTGTAATGGTAAAAACTAAAAACCAATAAACTTGATTGACATATTACAATTTAAGCTCTTCCATCTAGAGCCAAAGGTAGTATGTTAAGGATGGACTATTAATTTTGATGTTTTTATACCGAATATGTGAAAAAGGGACCCTACCCTCTTTTACAATGGTACGAAACCCTTCGTATACGAGTTCGAGCTGGGCCACTATTTTTTTTTTTGTTTCACTACTTGAACGATGACAAACGGAAATCAAACGAAGTACAAAAAAGTTTAATTCTGGCTAAAGGTTCTTCCTTCTTCAAAATTAAATTTTACATTAATTTATTGATTGTTTTCGAAGGAAATACAGGAAATACGATCATAATAACTATCGAATAAATGGAATCGTTATAGAAAGGAACAAAAAAACGACATCCATATCATTGTTAGATAGCTGTGAGGTCAAATAAAAGTCAATAAGGCCTTAAAAATAAGACATCCACCACCAGCATCAATCTACTCGTCGGTTTGGGCTTTAATGAAAAAAGTTTCAGCAAAGTAGGAGATGCTAGTGGGCGCAAAAGCGTAGATGTAGCTCCCCAACAACTAGGTATGTGTATGTGTTTGGTTCTTTCTCTCAAGATTCATTGATTGCTCACTCGGAAAAGGTCAACAGAAATTGTTGGGATATTTTATGAAGTAAAATAGAGATTCTCTTATTTTATCAGAGCTTCCCGACCTTACCTCAACCCTAAATACAGTTATTGAATAATCTAAGAATACAATTACATATTAGATTTTCACATCAAATTTGATAGAATGTTTAAAGGCTTGAGAAATGTCAAGACAAAGAATAAATAACAACTTATATTTATTCTGTGGTCAAGACTTTATAATGTTCCAATGCTTATTTTACTGTAAAAACATCAAATACATATATTTTGAAACAATTGGTCAAGTGTTCAAGGAAAAGAATGAGAGATTTCACGACCTTTGTGGCAAAATACGCTCTGGAAACGTTTGCTTGCAACAATTCAATGACCTCGTTAGGTGCATGTCATGTTGCACCATCTTGTTGAAAGAAATATTGTCACTGTGGTTCAGGTGCTATAGCAAAGCTTTCATAATATTTTGGTAGAGATTTGCAATAACAGTAACCACCTCGAACTGTAACAATTATTCTAGAATAACCAAAATCTTAGAATAATCTTTGTGCTTCAAATTCCCTGAGCCAAAAAAGCGCTTCATACACAAAACCCAAAGATGCAGACGCATGAGATGATCCAGCCGGTTTAAGTGTTTGAATTTACCAGAATCTTAGGATTATAATGCAAACTGCTTCAGGAAATGAGAGACAAAGTACCATCATTCAGGTGGTGGCCATCCTATGAAACGAATGACAAATGAACTACTACGATACAACTACGATACTACACAACAAGTGGGTTTTTCAGCAGTATATTTATCCTCACATTGTACTTCAGAATATTATTCTTCACATGCCCATCATTGAATACTAGGAATATATGATATATGATCCATTTGGTTGGAAAGAAAGCTGCTCTCATTGACCTCTATTTCCAATTCCAATTCATAAATCATAGAAAAAATCTGATCTTTAATACAGGAAGAGCCAATCATTTTGTCGCTTCCTTCCGTTTTCTTTTCACACCCTCCGCGAAAACTGAATTCATAGCCCAAACATTGCATCCTCTTCGCAGAGACAAGAAATGTTGAAATAAGAAACAGACTTATTTGCTCCTGCCTACAAATAGAGTAAAGTCTGTCGAGTCCTGCCTTGTAAGGCTCTCATCTCTTTTATGTCTGTTTTTTATATTCCACATAAATTGTAACGCAGTAGTCGCCAACCACTCTCGGCTGTCGGCTTTCAACAGAATTAGAGATATATACATAAATATATATATATATATATATATATATATATATATATATATATATATATATATATATATACACTCGTAAGTATATATGTATATGCCATTCGTTAGCAAGCAGGCATTATTACAAGTTTGCAAAAGCTTACGAGCAAAAAGAGACGTGTAAAACACATCCTCCTTGGAATGTTAAAGATGTTACGGGTTACATAAATATAAAAAACGTTGAATTACAATTTGAATTTATGATGTTATATGATAGCAAGGTTGTGATGGTGATCATCAACGGATGTTTTGCTGTATGTATATATTTATTTGAGCAAATTCACAGACAATCAGTTTTATTATTGCAACATAATTATTTTATGAATGGAATAATATTTTGAAAGAAGCTTCAAAAATATTTTTCACAAAAAATTGGACCGACTGTTGGTGTACTGAAAAATACAAAATAATATTAATTCTATTGAAGCTGGTAGGTACTTTTGAAGTTGTGCAGTTGTAGTTAAATAGATGACTCTTAGCAACAACTCACAAGTACCAGCACCAATAGAATTAATATTATTTGGTATTTTTCAGTGCACCAACTAATAAAGTCGGTCCAATTTATTGTAAAAAATATTTATTTCACACTTTTAAGTGTAACGTTAGTCATGAAAAACAATAATTTCTCACATGTAATGAAATGACACATTTACGATAAGCTGAAGAAACATGCGTGCAAAACTACGAAACGCGTGGCACCTAGCACCTCTTATCACTTGATTTCAAATAGATGAAAGGTATTTATTCTCCAGTCGTTTCGAATTCAGTTATATTTTGCATTTGTCTGTCAAACACAATGTTAAACCCATTTTGCGAACATCTAATTCTTCTCGCCTGGCATCCGTTGAGGCAGTTTGACATCGTCATCTTCAGTGCCACCATACCTGGTAAGGCTAAAAAACGACGGATAAAAGAACAATCATACAAAGGAAATGATATTTTAAATAATACCCTCCCTCCCATTGACCAAGTACTGGATTTTTCAGTAGTGGAAAATTTCTTCTTAGGCTGTGCCAATAATATTCTGGTGAACTCAATCGACCGGACAACACTCAATACTACATACACATCTATATCCTGCAAGGATAGCAGGATTTGGGAAAGCGAGGGTGGGGGCGCTTTGGTCGAGAGTATAAAAGGTGAAGGAGGGCAAACTAAAGGAGTAGCCGTATACGGAGATGCATGGAGATAATAAATTTTCGGTCAAATAGTGCAGTGATACTATTGTCACGGACATCGAGTGCAGATTTCTTGGTATATATGGATTTATCAAATATAAATGATTGGGAAAAAGAGATATGTGACACAGTTTACATTTTGATAGCTTGTATAAAATATTATTGGGTGGATGAGCCGTTCCAGTGACCCTATTTATTAAAGCATGAAATTAACCCCAACTGAAAGCATAAAATTTATAAATTGAAGCTATGATTGAAGGAGTCTGCGATTTATTCAATCATCTGTCAATGAAATACGTGATAACCATTCGGACTCAATTTCCAGCTGATCCAATATTCATACACAAAAATCATTTCTGATACTATTTAAACTGGATCATCATTCAGTATGAAGGAATACATTTTTAAGATTTGGCGTATTTTTTTCTCTGAATCGCGATGACGATAGTTCCATTTGTTAATGTGAAACTAGATCCGATTTACTTTTAATAAATTGCTAAAAAATTATACAGGGTTTTCCCTGGAAAGATAATTCAATTGATATCTTTCAGACAGTTACCATGGTATCAACAAAATTTAGGGAACTAAATTAATCTATAATGATGCTTACTTTCATATTTGAACTACTGTTTAGTATGTCTGTGTTATACAGGGGCAGATAAAATTTCCTAGTTAAATTTATACATTTTTGAATGAATGATGATTTTGCTAAAAAAGGATATATTGTTTTATTCGTCAACTTGTTCTAACATTATTAACAATATGTAGATAAATACTAACGATTAAAAAGCAATAAAAAGTCAATTTATTCAAGTCAATTTATTAGATATTTAATGTGACAGTAAACATCAATTAAAATAATTTTACGTGATTATTTTCGCGTGTTACATTAAAATAATCTTAAAGGTATGTTCATTTTTTCGAATGACGAATACGCCGACATTCATTTTCGCACAATTTTTGTTGTAGCATTATTGATGACCGCCTCATTGGTCCATTTATAATGGAAGATCGTCTCACAGCCATTCGTTATTTACGTTTCATTGTAAATGATCTTCCAATATTACTGGGTAATGTTCCTCTCAATGTAAGTGAATGAATGTGAATGCAGCACGATGGCGCACATCCACAATTTGGTCGACAAGTAACAGAGTTGTTTAATCAAAATTATACAAACCGGTGGATTGGAAGAGGTTCTGCAATTCCTTGGCCAGCAAGGTCAACAGATTTTAATCCCCTAGATTACTTTTTATGGGAAAACTGAAAAGTTTATATAGAAAATATTGAAAACAGAGAAAGCCTAGTAGCTAGAATCATGGATGGCGTACAAACTATTCGTGCTGATCCTGAGACAGGGGGTGCTGGCAGAGCTACCACTTCAATTCTAAGAAGAGCTAGACTATCTATTCAGCGATTGGGTGGACATTTTGAGCAGCTAATTCAATAAAGCGGTTTCTTTTTAGATGGTCCTAAAATTAGTAGGGACTTCCTACTACTACTTAACTAAAAATTCAAATGCTTCTAGCTCTGTTAGGCACGAGTTCCAGGTATATATGTTCATCAGACATTTTTCACTTAAAACCACCCCAGCAACAAACTCCCAAGCTATGGCAGTCATGTCGTGGAACACCCTGTATTTGCGAAAACATTATATTTGTATATCAGAAATAATTTGTGGATTGTGCGCCTCCTTATTGCAGTAAACTTGTTGGTAAGAGATTACTTAAATAATCCATTTCCCAACCGGTGGTACTTTTTCATGGCCACCTCGGTCTCCACATCTTAATCCACTCGACAATTTCTTTATTTTGGTTTAGTTTATCGAACTTCTGTAAATAATAGCGACGATTTATTAAATCTTATACTCACATCTGCTGATAGCATTAGAAATGTTCATCACATGTTATACCGAGTGCAACGGAAATTTTTAGACAACTTTAGAAAATGTAATTGAATCAAGACGCACATATTCAATATATTGATAATTCATCAAATTCTCACCTTTCATTGCGTTTTAATCCATACTATCTTTCGACATGTTATTAAAATAGGATTTCCTCCCAAACAAAACAAAATATCGATTAGAATGAGGTTTTTTTTATTTCCAAATTTAACTGGAAACTACACGTGTACACGATGTACTGAAAAGTAACAAGCTTTGCCTTGAAAAAACGCAAAATATTCATCACATAACACAAAAAAACTCCAACAAAATCCAACATTTCCAGTGACTTGCTAATTTTATGCCGCGCAATTTTTTTCATCCCACTAGTCTCTAGTGTTGGTTTCATTATAATATACCATCAAGGACTAAGTGACAAGTGAAATTCAATATTTTCAGCTATACATTTTCTTCAATAGCAAATCAGTTAATAAATATTTTCATAAATTAACACGCCCGGATGGAGCTGACAGATAAGGCTAAGAAATTTTTTGATTGACATTTTCTCAAGTAGTTTTTTCTCCACCCCCCAACTCCTTGTGTAGAAGGGATAAAAATTGATTAATACGCAAAGCAGCAGCAACAGAGTGGTTTAATCGTCGTTCTGAAAACCACCTGGCGACCTTTGGCATGCCAAAACGTTATTTAGGGAGAGAATAAAAAAAAACAATAGACCTTGGCACGATCTGGTAGTTTGTATTTGTATTTGACCCAGATATCTCTTATTTAGACTAACATCTTACCTTGAGGGCTGTTTCCGACATGGCAGCTCACTCAGCTCTCACCTGATTTAGTTAATTACCGCAATAACTAATCTAGATGCAATTTCCTCGATGCTAATTTTCCATCACATATGGTACTTGCTTACATATATGGGTAATGGTTTAATAGCTGTAAACGTACTCTCGATGATATCGCTAGCATATTAAAATGGCGAACCCGACCTCATAGGTATATATAAGTGTGATCAAGATTGCGTTGAAGTGGATATTAAGGTGCCTGATAGTTAATCTTGAAGGAATCGTTTAGCTAATTTTTATTGGTGATTCCAAGGATGCAAGATGACTACCTTAAATTTCATCATGTGTTTTAATTTGCAGGAATTTGGTGCAAAGGAAGATGAAGATTGCAATGTGTAATGTTTTTTTATTATGTAAGAACTCAGTT
Organism: Crioceris asparagi; assembly: GCA_958507055.1. Lineage (NCBI taxonomy): Eukaryota > Metazoa > Arthropoda > Insecta > Coleoptera > Chrysomelidae > Crioceris > Crioceris asparagi. The sequence continues at coordinate 2,241,350 of OY293830.1, forward strand.
GTTAGTAACTGAGTTGACAACGTTATTAAATTCTTCTATTTTTGTTATTGAAGGCCCAAGATTAAAAAAATAACAAAAATCTTTTGATGCTGCAAATTAAGGAAACATCGCTACAATGTTTTTACTTCCCTCAATAAGGGAAGTACTGTATTCACGTGAAAATCGACCTCGAGATTTTTGCTGATATTTACGTTTTGGGGTTCCTAGATCACGAAAATCATGATATCTCAAGTCCGTCGGTCTGTCTGTTTGTCTTCCTGTAGTCTGTCTGTAGTCTGTTTTCAGTTATACCGGGTGTTTCTAAATAGTTGGAACTGTACATAACTTAGTTTTTTCTTATGGAATGTATATAATTTTAGTTTATTTTTCAGATAAAAATGGAAAAATAATGTCAGTTTATTAAATGACTTTATGTTTATATCTGATATTTTATGAGATATTAATTATTTTCTGAAAATTTTGAAAGATAACTAGCGTAATTCAAAAAATCATATCACTGAGACTCATTAAGATTAAGAGTTGAACTTTTAATGGACACTGCTCAAAATTTATTTGAATAAAGCTTTGATAAAATCAGGTATAACTCATTTTTTTCAAATAAGACTGTATAATTTTGACACTGCTAATGGAAAGATCGGATAATTTTATATGCGAATAACTGAGCATTTAACTAGGCCTCATAATGATTTTTTCAGAAATATTTACTATTTTGAAATTATTTAAGGGAATTTTATAAATCACATATGTCTTGGTGTGAATGACATTAGAAATTAATTCGTCAGTTTGATTATCAACAACAATTTTTACATTTCTTATCGGCAAATGCTACAACAGCATAAAAAAATGCTAAAACATGAATATTACTAAAGAAGAATTGAAGGACATGATTTATGTTTTGGACGAGACTAATCAGAACGCTCGTCTATCGACAAGAGTCTACAGATCACGGTGGATTGTTTTAGGAGGACCAGTTCCATTTCCTCCTAGATCACCTGATCTTACACCTTGTGGTTTTTTTCTTGTGGGGCTATGCCAAAGATATTGTACACCAGTAGCCCCCCACTGACCGAGACCATAGAAAAATTCATATTACCAATGCATTCAGGTTAATTACCCCTGAGATACTACAAAATACGACTACATCATTTATAAGACGTGTCAACTTATGTATGAATGTAAATGGTAAATACTTTGAACATTTATAAGGCTAATTTAAGATTGTTAAATTGATGCAATTAGTTTATGTTTTTATTCAATTAATTTATTATTGCTTGAGTTTAGTCGTTTAATCTATCAAAAAAAATTATGTATACGATTGATTATTTAATTATCGAACTGATAACCTAATTTTAGTCATGAATCCAAGGAATATCTGATTAATTTATGAAATTCTATTAAATAATTACAAAATTATGAATATTTCTGGAAAATCATTATGAGGCCTAGTTGAATGTTCAGTTGTTCCCATGTAAAATTATCCGATCTTTCTATCGGGAGCGTCAAAATTATACCGTCCTATTTGAAAAAAAAATGAGCTATGGCTGATTTAATCAAAACTTTATAAAATATATTTTGAGCAAGGACATATAAATTAACCGTAACATATTACTCGATAGTGAATAGTGTCCATAAAAATTTCAACGCTTAATCTGAATTAGTCTCAGAGATTAGAGAATTTCTAAATTTTGCTATTTATCTGTCAAAATTTTCAGAAAATAATTAATATCTCATAACATATTAGCTACAAATATAAAGTCATATTAACAAAGTTAGGTTCAGGTTTTTACATGTATCTCCTTAGTGAGAACCATTGTAATTATTTATTTTTCAATTTTGATCTGGAAAATAAATTAAAATTATACACATTCCATAAGAAAAAACAAAGTTGTGTACAGTCCCAAATATTTAGAAACAACCGGTACAATTGAAAATATTTGTATATTGTAGAATGTTTAAAATAAGATGGGGTTGGTCTTAAAAATGTTCTCCTAATCTTTACAATAACCCCGTAATCGTCTGAATACGCACTCATCTCCCACCATGTATACCTATATACTATGTAAATTTTCGTATATTTTTGGGTAAATACAAATAACAACCCTTTCGCATCGATGACGTGACGGTGTAAAAATCAATCATCAGCAATCATTTATAAAAAAATAATAATGCAGGCTCAACTCCCCATAGGCCTCCCTACATTTTTCCCAGCGCAACACGTTCGATGCCAAATATGTCAATAATAATTTATTTCTCATGTTATATAGCAACAAACGTGCAATAGCACCAGCAGCAGAAACGTGTACGATTCGACTGGCGGGGTGAAAAAAATGAAGAAAATTTGAATGAAATTTCCATAGCAGCAGTAACAGCACAGTCTGCATTGCCAAGTCGATATTTCACCCAGAGTTGTGAAAATCTATGCAGGGTGGCCCGAATTATAATGGAGAACTTTAACAGCGTATTCAGTAGATAGAAATAATTACAAAAGTTTATATAAACTTATCTCCAAAAACGCTTCGTTTTGGAAATATGGGGAGTTGAAATATTGCGAAAAAAATTGTTTTTTCTTATTTTTAAGAAACTCTTCTAGATTTTGCTTTCAAACTAGGTATTATTGCCACTTAAGAAGAAAATAGCATGATAAACACTTGTTTTTGTTTTACCAGTGGCGTTCGTGAGACCGTTTTAATTATCTTAAATATTAAAAAAAAAATTATGCCAATGGTTTATGGCAATTTAGATATATTGATCAATTCTGAACAAATATGGTCACTTTAGTTTTTTCACTAAAACGTGCCGTTCTCGATATCTGAGGTTTGCAAATTCAATTAAGATAATTCGCGCTATTTCAATTCGTTTTTATTTACATCACATTTGCAAATCTAAGATATTAGATGCACATGCAAATAAAAATTATTTTTTTTCTCGAAAACGGTTCGTTTTAGCAAAAAAACTAAGGAGACCATTTTTGGTGAGAATTGATCGGGATATCTAAATTTGTTAACAAAATTGCGATAAACAACTAGCATACATTTTTTTATTATTTAAAGTAATTAAAACGGTCTCATGAACGCCAATGGTAAAACAAAAACAAGTGTTTATCATGATATAATTTTGTTCTTAAGTGATAACAATACCTGCTAAGTTTCAAAGCAAAATCTAGAAGAGTTTCATTAAAAATTAGAATAAGTTTATATGAATTTTTTTAATTATTTTTATCTGCTGAATACACTGTTAAAGTTTCTCCATTAAAATTTGGACCACGCTGTAAATGTATAATTTTTCGTGACCCATATTGCCCGTATTAATGATTGAGTATGCCATGAGTTATTTATGAGAACAGTAACTGAAAAATTAGCAAACACAGAATGTTATAAATATTATATAAAAATTTTGGTGTGGCAGTGTGATGATTGGTCGATAATATAAATTTATAAATTATAAATACCTAATCAATATTTGTATGGAGGAAAGATTTACGACAGAGATCTCATGATTTCTAAAGCACCTTTCCCAGATTCTATATCTGAACTCTAAATGTGTGTATACGTTTTGGCGAATGCGCCACATATTATCAAAATTCTATCAAACTGCCACAATTCAATACTAAAATACTAAAACAAATAATATTTCAAGAAACATAGTTACAGGTTACTGCTCAATAATTGAAGACGGCAATATAAACATTTCTTAAATGTCGATGTAAATATCAGAAATGAAAAATATTAATCCTTTGGAATGAAAATCTATTCATTTATTACGGTACTTGCAACAGCTGTTTACAAAACTTAATACCATGTAGAACCCCCTTGGGCTCGCCTTAATACCGTTACTCTATTTGTCATGTGATATTATTAATAAATATTATTTTACGAAAAATTGGATCGACGTTATTAGTTGGTGCAGTGTAAATTACAAAATAATATTGATTCTATTGGTGTTGTAACTTTTGAAGTTGTGCATTGGCAGTTAGATTGATAACTTTTGGCACCAGCTTCACCAGTAAGAGCACCAATAGGAATAATATTATCTTATAATTTTCAGTTCGTCAACTAATAACGTCGATCCATTTTTTTGTGAAAAATATTTATTTCACACTTTGGAGTGCAACATTAATCATTGAACGTTCAATTATACCAAAGAAGATAGTACTTATCCTATTACCCAAGTACATTCTTTGCTTGTACTTATTATTAATTAGAGAACTCAAAACATTTCGGTGGAAATACGTATAAGTGTTTTAGATTTTACCACCGCTGTAACTCGAAAACCGTAACACTAAGGAAAAAATGTTCATAATAGATGTTGCTACAAATATTCTGGTCTTTCATTTGTGTTCCTCAGATTTTAAATTTTCGTAAGAAATTGCCCCTCCATATATTGTAAATACAAACATATTTGAGATTTTAACATCGCTGTAACTCGAAAACCGTAACTCATTTGAAAAAATGTTCAATTTAAATGTTTTCAGATATTGTCCTATCTTTCATTTTGCCTCCTCAGATTTTCGATTTTCGAGAAAAATTACGCCAAACACCCCCTTCGGGAGTTTTTGAACGAAATGGGATTTCGGATTTGAGTTTTTACGAATATGGGACCATTTCTCAAGTCTCCTCTTTCAAATGAATCAAAAATCATCAAAATCAGAGCACGTTTACTACCTATATAAAACGCGTGCACGAACCAAAAAAAAGCAGACAGTCGACTTGTCCGTTTGGATTTGTCGGTCAACAAAATACTGTGGAATACCTTCCCAGAGTGACTTGTAATGCCTTAGTTAATGGCCGTAATGTTTATAGAAGTTTTGAGGTTGATTTAATTACCTAGATAGTTCAGGCCAGACATGATCAATGCAATTCATATCTGGTGAGCACAGCGGCCATTACATTCTGGTAAGCCCAAGATGGTCTGGCCAATTATTTTAAATATTCTTTCTCGATGAGGACGAGAATTATGATCAATAAAAACAAATCTATCGCCTATGGCGTCAGCAAATACATACGAATATCGACTCTATAACCATATGTCCTGATATTATTGTTTGATAAAATTACAACAAGAAGATCCATGTCTCATCTGCGTCGCTTTTAACCGTGGGCATGACGCACGTTGTCTTGCTCTGAAATTACGTCCAGACAACCGTCTTCTGATAGTCTGGCTAGAATTAACTAGTCCACTAGTTTATCCCACGAAACATCTGATTCTTGATGCTGTCAGTAGGTATATTAAGATATTTAAGAATACTTATTGTACATCGATTAAAATGTAAACATATTAATGTAATTCAAATCTAATAACCAATTTTTTCATAAATACTGGGTAAGCATTCTCCGATCAAATCATTAGGAAGGAATTGAAATTTGTTCGAAAGAACCGAAAAAAACTTATTATTCGCTCTTACGTTGTAATTATCGCAGGTATTGATTTATATTTTTTTCTATTTATCCGACATAAAATTTAAGACTCATCCGTAAGAATGAAGCGGAAGCAATCACATTATAAAAAAAAACACCACGGCACTAACTGAGTATGAGCACACATTTAAGTGTTTTTTCGACCGAAAAGGCCAACCCAAAATGAACGGAATTATTTTGATGTGTGGTGGTGTATATTTCAGGTCCTCCAGTTGTCGTGGGTGTCACCATGTATGTCTTGAGTATCAGCTCTCTATCAGAAGTCAAAATGGTAGCTACATATATTACACATACATGGACTGAAATATTTTTTGTGGCGTCGTATACTATTATATCTATTATTATTATTATTATTATTATTATTATTATTATTATCTTAACTAGTATTTGCGTATTTTAAATTTACATTTTAGTTGAGAAAAACCAACAAAAAAAATACACCACCAAGTCACTGTTGAAAAGAAGTATGTGGTTTTATTTTTGACACATTATACAACACCAGATAAGATGAGATATATATATATATATATATATAGATATTATATACACTGACAGATTGTCTTTTGTTTTGTTTTTCTTACACCGCTATCTTTAGTGCTATCTACACACAACTAACACAAAACACATGTTTTCTTGTTCTCGCTAAAAATAATGATGTCAGAAATAATCATTTAAAAAAATAGAACAATAATTGAATCAGCTGTAAATAATTTTTTTATATTTATTTTCAACAGTGGTTTTGAAATTAAATGCTTTATCTATAAACACTTTTGCGGAAACTGATGAGACTTTTTGATTTGAAAGAGAAAAAAACAGTAGAAAAATTAAGAATAAAAAAGGCCTGGAAGTCTCTAGGTGGTAGAAAATTCATATCATAAAGGTATTCTTAAAATCAAAATAAGCTGATCCTTATTATTAAAACTTACCCTAGTACAAAGTTGAACAGTTCAGTAGCCATAAGGAACTTAAAGTTAATTTTTTGAATTGTAATTTTATTTTAAATATGCAATGCCTCATGCAATTTTATACATTGACTTCAATAGTTCACTAGTGCAAACATTATAAAACCATCTAACGTTATCCTAATATTTTCTTCACATTTTACCCCAAAGCTACGCTTATGCTCTTTTCTAAACTTTCTCAGATATTCTTATTTATTTCAATACGGTTCTGATAATCGTATTCAGTGGTTACCAACAAACCTTGTATTGAAATTTATGTGATCTGACATATCTAGAAAAGTCACCATGTATCAGGAAGGTCTCTAGCTAAATCAGATTGCAATTGTTTGAATATCATGAAGAGTCAGTCATGTTTTACAGAACATGGAAGTATTGCTTCCCATCTCTGGTATGAGAAAAAGTACCAATGAAAAGCAAAATGTTAAAATAAATAAACCAAAAGAAACTGTTCGAGTGCTCTTCAATCAATATTTTCCTTGCTATTGAATTTTATCTCATTAAAAGAATGTTTTTTTCTTTCGAAATCAAAAGGTTGTCATTAGTGTCTCCACCAAACAGAAAAAAAGACCGTCAACTTTTGCACTAGGCTCTCGCGCTTGGCGGCCTGGAGGAAAGTGGGGTACCTTCCTACGGGGGCGTAGGGGCGAGCGGAGCATTTGAACACATAATTTTTTTCCTTTTGTCGGGGGAAAACACTAGCATTTTTTTCTTCTAATTTCGCTTCCAGGCCCCCCAGTGGACGTGGGAGTGACTATGTACGTGCTCAGCATCAGCTCACTGTCCGAGGTCCAAATGGTTAGATTCTTGAATTTTTGTTTTCCCTACATTAACATTCTTATAATATACTTATATTAAAGAACAAACTGATAATAGCCGAGCTAAATGGTTTTTAATTAAAACAAAAAAATATATTTTTTACCCTTTATATATATTTTTATGTTTTTCATAATTTTCGTGTAGAGCTAGTTCCGTTCACCGTTAACTGCGATTCTTGATATTGCCTGATAAATAAAACTAATTTGAATGTAGATGAGATGATTTTTTACCTTTCGAATCATTAGCTGTGCACATGTTTACTTGTATGTTTTTCTATCTAATGTTAAGAGAGAATATGATATACTAAATAGATACAAATATTAAAGCTTACAAGACTTATAGATGAGCCATTTCTATTTGATACTTGATCTCAAAAATATATTTCAACATAACTCTTAAAACTTGGATAAATCGTTATTTTTTTATTTATTTTAAAATTATTTGAGAGGGAGTATCAATATCTGATAATATTGGCTCCTAAAAAGATAAAAATTAAAATAAAGTTGTCATTTAAACTTACACAGCTAATAGAAAAATTCATGACTCATAATAATTTCATCAAATAATTATCCTGGAGTTTCTTTCCAGTACTTTATTAATTTTTCGAAGAATAAAAAACCACATCATAGCTGGAATGATACTGTAGAATAAATCATCTTTCATTGTCATCAGAACAGAAGATATACAGGGTGGGTTTTTAGTGTGAGCACGGTAATTTTGACATTCATACGTTAAAATTAACTAGAAATATACAGGATGATCCCCGGCAATTTTTAATTTTTTTTACATATATATATATATATATATATATATATATATATATATATATATATATATATATATATATATATATATATGGAGAATCTACACGTCTTTAAGATTACAATAATGTAAATTTATACTGGGTTATATAGAGTGTTTAAAAAGATATGATCGATATTATCAAAAAAATTAATATTATAATATAACGACAAACAATTTGTGCAAATTAAAATAACACGCTGTATAAAACTCTTGACAGTCAATAAATAATAAAAAATTATGTAACTGTTCAGTACCGATAACAAAGCAAGAAAATTTGAGATCATCTAAATAAATATATTCAAGTATTTTATCAAGTATAAAATAAAATTATTGTTATTTATCTAAATATCGAAAATGCTTGAGCAAAATTAAGCAACACCAAGCATGCTATAATTTTCTGGATGCATGAAGGTAATTTTTAGAACATTATCCCAGCACCCATGTGATATACCTAGATAAAATCTCCTTGTCAGATAATTTTGTTTTTGTAGTAATTTTTCAAAACAAAGAAAATAAAAGGAAAAAGGAATCAAATATGATTACTCCAGAAACATACCAGAGACTTCCTTATATTGCTCCAGCATCTATATACCTAAATATTGTTTATTTTATCTAGGAAAAAGTTATTACTTTCTTTTCCACAAATTGAAGGTATACCTAAAAATTATGAGAACTTTTTATATCACAAAAATCAATAATTCTATTTATACGGAATAGTTTTTAAAAAATTAAACATAAACAACATTACTTTTATATAGGGTGATCCATTTGAGAGAAAAATAATCGACAAAATATTGTATTTGAGTTTTGAATTACCCTGTATATAATTCACGAGATAAATAATTTGCAGATAGTAGAGTACATAAATAAACATAATCGATGAAAGCAAGAAAAATGTTCTTTATATTATTGTTTAAGCAGCAGAGTTGGAAACATCATATCTTTTAAAATACTCGGTATAACCCTTTATAGGTTTATATTATTGGAAAATAAAGGGTGTCAGGAAGCATTTTGTATGTACATTTCTTGATAATTTCAAAATATGACGGTCAACAGTACAATTTATGAAAATATTTTTTTCAATCGTCTGTAATAACATAATTATCGTCATACTAAAAACTCACCCTGTATGTGTGCATCATTTTCTTCATTTAGTAAGAAACGAGGTGTTATATTAAACTAAGTAATTCAATTAGAAATACAATCCTAAAAATATATTTATTCTCTTGTAAATTTTTTTCAGTGACTTGTTGATATGATGATCAATTTGTCTTTTTTTTTGGTCAAGAAAAAAGTGACTCAATATTTCTGGGATACTCTCATGTATTATATAGATTCTATTTACTTAGGATAAACAAACAAGAGAACGGTAGAAAAATAACACTCCGTTTATTTGGAATCAATATGGCTAAAGTTGAATACTCTTTTATCATAGAAAAAAGTTCTATTTATCATTCTCTACAATATTGTAGTAGCTATATCAACATAGTTATAGTGATATTTTTTGTTTTACATAGATTTTTAACTACAAAAAAAGACTTTGAGAATCCACTTTATCCCACTTCTGAAAATCTGGGAACAGTAAATGCACAAACCCAAATAATACTGAAATATATTTTATGACCTTGAAGCTAAAATTTAATGGAACAGTAAATTTTTCTATGTACGATTTTTACTGATACACCACGTTGCTTACCTAAATGTTCCAAATATTATGCATAAAATTATTTCTGCTCTATCGTTGGACAAAAAAAAAACATCAAAATGGTAAGTGTCTGTTATTTTTTGTATACATATAAGTGTATGTCGGGAATCGCAGTGACGGTAGAGTGATTGTCTGCCTGCAGTTTCGAGTTGAAAAAAACAACAACAACAACAACAAAAAAATAAAAATATCACACGTTCAGGCGGCAGGCCATGGACACACGATGTGCAAAAGAAGAGAGAGAGTTTGATTTGGTTTTCATTATATTTGTTTCGACGATGCGTTCTTTTAAATTGTCTGTATGTCTATCTTCTCGGTGTCCAGGAAACACCACTCTGGATAAGAGTGTAGCTTGCGGTTGATTACAGGCCCGCCCGTAGACGTGGGAGTCACCATGTACGTCCTGAGTATCAGCTCCGTCTCCGAAGTTCTAATGGTACTTATCCTGTGTTACTTTTCTAACTTTAATCAAAAAGCAACAAAAAAAAATCACCACCATTTCCAGAACAGTGGGTGTTTAGGGTTGGATGCGTTGATCATGAGTAAAAATCATAATTTTTCATTTGAACTAAATAGAAGAGACATTCTCAAAATCAAAATTATTGAAACACAGAAGTTATGAAAGCAGTTCCCAAAATGTTTGATCAAAATAACCTTGTGAGTTTGTATTAATCAAAAACCGTTGGATTTTTTGGAATGATCTATTTATACCAATCTTATCCTGGACGTTATATTTTTCAACAATCAGAAACGAAAGTAAAAGAAACTGGCATACATTTCGTCCAGGATATAAGAGCTGATATCGCCTTCTCCCATATTATGTGTAGAAAAAGTTATGTATTCGACCTCAAATGTCTTAAATTCACCCATAATTTAAGAAATGTTTTATATTGATGAAATTTTGTGACTTGTTGGACCAAGAGACTTACCGGGTATGTAATTAGTTCAACAAGCAGACATTAGGGTCGATTTCAGCACTTGATACTTCGGCTCTTTACGAATTTCCCCAGGTTCAATTTCGTCGTGAGCAAATCATAGATACCTTAGCCAATAACTCTCTGCTAAATTGTTTTTTTTGGAGAACATGCAATACAGGGTACGGTTGGTTTAAAGCTAAAGCTTTATCTGCTTTTAAACACTTTCAAGGTCATTATCTACGAATCGTATTGGGATCATTTATTGAAATCAACCAATTGTTTGATATGTCCAGACTATCATGCAAAATTTGTTCTCGTTAAAATTCAATTATTTGTCTAGATATATAGGGTGCTTTAAGAAACGATATAAAACTTCTAATAGTATAAAATTTTATTATCCTCAGAATACACATGTTCTTTTTAATGGAATAGAAATAGATACTCAACCATGGGTTTGACAATGTCTTTTTCTTTTGGTCTTTTGAAATAATACGAATTTACCAATGGTCAAAATGTGAATCCAACCTTGAAATAATTAATTATTTATTTGAAAGCATCATTATCACTATTTTTGTATACGTGTGTTGATATTATTATTATTATTTGAGTTGAGAAATGCAACTTGATAAAAATAAATGGTCTTGTGTAAAATATTTATTATACTTGATATATTATATATACTTGGTTAAAATTTGTGAGCTCGCCATTTGCTCAAAATGGCGACTGACTCAAAAGCGATGTGACACAGCAGGTCTCTCTTGTTCTGTTTGAAATTTGATATTTTAAGGAAAGCATCGAAATCATCATTCATTAGAAGGATGTGACAATATAAAATTCACTAGAATAGATACATGAAATATGATGTGCATTATTTTTTGTAATAGGAAAGGTAACAAAGTTCCAACATTTTGAAGAGATGCATTTGGTCGAAATTGATGCTGTTACTAAATCTAAGATAATGCGAGTTTGTGAGAATAATATTTTTTGTGAATATCGTTGGCACAATTTTCATTCGAGAAGTTCCTCAAATCTGGAAGCCTTGCTTTGAATGCACAAAAAATAGTTTAGAACAGCTTTAATACACACAAATCACAAACAAACAGGTGATGCACAAAAGGAGAGAAGATTATTTCAATAGAAACATAAAAACCAGATTTGATCAACTGCTCTTTAAAGAAAGAGAAAGTAAGAAAATATTTGTAAATAATCTTATTAGGATTTGTGAAAATTGATAATAAATTTCACAACTATAATTCATCCATTTCTCATACCATTCAACATGTTCTGAATCTCGATACAAAGTGCATTGCTTTTCTGACAGATCCTGAGTCTACACTCAAATGCAAAAGATTCATTTATTCATTAGATCTTAAAATAGTTCCAATGAACGAATTCATGTTTCCCAAACAATTAAAGGATGTCCAAGTTTTACCTTCCGAATTAATTTATTAATAAAAGGCTCAAAATATCCTGCAATTGATCACCTCTGATCCAGTGGTGTCTTACCTATTATTTTCTTCTTTTAATTTTCAATTCTATTCAATTTTCCCAATAGCATTGATAATGTTCTCTCGAATCTATTTAGTGCTTGAATTCTTACAGGAAAAAAATCCAAGTCATGTGATAGGTATCGCAAAAGCTAGAGGTCTTCGAAATATTCCCACCCAAACCATTTCCTTAAACCATTGATTGTTACATCCGCTGTAAGGCCAGGTGTTATTACCTTATTGAAAGTAAATATTCTCCATATCTTTCACGTCGTTCTATTTAACATTATCCTGTATCGAGCTTAATTTGCATTAACAGCATGAACAGTTTCATTCTGGAATAAAATAGGGATCAATCACGCCTCCAGCTCATTCACCACTCTGCACAGTCACTTTTCTGGATTCTGTCACTTTTTTCATAGAATTTCCTTAATCTTTGTTTACGTTAACCTCTAATATCAAAATGAACTTCGTCACCAAAGACCACCAAAGCCTCTTAAAGCACCCTGTTTTCCTGATACACAATTAAATAATATAGGATATGGCAAGTGATCGTTTGGTTTCAACTTTTGATCAGCTGTATCTTGTTCTCTATACTCGTAAATGTAGATCTTCTTTTAAAATCTTATGCAGATCTGATTTTCTATTATCAACTTGATGTCAAAATTTACGAACTGCCATTATCCAGTTTCAAACAACCTTGTTTAGGAGTTTGGAATTTCTAGGCACTAAATTCTATGAAATCTGTAAGTGCTGAAAGACTATGATGATGTTATGTTATGCAGTACCAATTTTATAATATTCACTTGTTGTTAACGTTTACAAACTGTCATTTGTTAGTTTCCAGAAACCCTATAAAAAAGTTCAGAATTTGAAGGCACTAAATTTCATGAAATCTGAGAGTGCTGGAGCAAGATGAAGATGCTGTTCTATACAGCTTCAATTTTCTCATATTTACTTGCTGTTAACGTCCAAAAACTGCCATTTGCAAGTTTTCAGCAACCCTATACTAGAGTTCGGAATTTCTAGGCACTAAATTCCATGAAATCTGAGAATGCTGAAAGACTAGGGTGATGCTATCGTATGCAGTTTCAGTTTAATAGTATTTACGTGTTGAACGTTTACAAACTGTCATTTGATAGTTTTCAGCAATCCTATAAAATAGTTCGGAATTTGAAGGCACTAAATTTCATGAAATCTGAGATTGCTGGAGGAAGATGATGATGCTGTTTTATACAGCTTCAATTTTCTAATATACACTTGTTGTTAACATTGCCAAACTGCTATTTGATAGTTTTCAGCAATCAAAAGTGGGAGTTTGGAATTTGTAGGCACTAAATTCCATGAAATCTAAATTGACTAAAAGACTATGATGATGCTATTTTATGCAGCTTCAATTTTCCAATATTCTCTTGTTGTGAACGTTCACAGACTGCCATTTTCTAGTTTTTAGCAGCCCTATACTAGAGTTCGGAATTTCTAGGCACTAAATTCCATGAAATCTGAGAATGCTGAAAGACTCGGGTGATGCTATCGTATGCAGTTTCAGTTTTATAGTATTTACGTGTTGAACGTTTACAAACTGTCATTTGCTAGTTTTCAGCAATCCTATAAAATAGTTCGGAATTTGAAGGCACTAAATTTCATGAAATCTGAGATTGCTGGAGGAAGATGATGATGCTGTTTTATACAGCTTCAATTTTCTAATATACACTTGTTGTTAACATTGCCAAACTGCTATTTGATAGTTTTCAGCAATCAAAAGTGGGAGTTTGGAATTTGTAGGCACTAAATTCCATGAAATCTAAATGTACTAAAAGACTATGATGATGCTATTTTATGCAGCTTCAATTTTCCAATATTCTCTTGTTGTGAACGTTCACAGACTGCTATTTTCTAGTTTTTAGCAGCCCTATACTAGAGTTCGGAATTTCTAGGCACTAAATTCCATGAAATCTGAGAATGCTGAAAGACTCGGGTGATGCTATCGTATGCAGTTTCAGTTTTATAGTATTTACGTGTTGAACGTTTACAAACTGTCATTTGCTAGTTTTCAGCAATCCTATAAAATAGTTCGGAATTTGAAGGCACTAAATTTCATGAAATCTGAGATTGCTGGAGGAAGATGATGATGCTGTTTTATACAGCTTCAATTTTCTAATATACACTTGTTGTTAACATTGCCAAACTGCTATTTGCTAGTTTTCAGCAATCAAAAGTGGGAGTTTGGAATTTGTAGGCACTAAATTCCATGAAATCTAAATGTACTAAAAGACTATGATGATGCTATTTTATGCAGCTTCAATTTTTCCAATATTCTCTTGTTATGAACGTTCACAGACTGCTATTTTCTAGTTTTTAGCAGCCCTATACTAGAGTTCGGAATTTCTAGGCACTAAATTCCATGAAATCTGAGAATGCTGAAAGACTCGGGTGATGCTATCGTATGCAGTTTCAGTTTTATAGTATTTACGTGTTGAACGTTTACAAACTGTCATTTGCTAGTTTTCAGCAATCCTATAAAATAGTTCGGAATTTGAAGGCACTAAATTTCATGAAATCTGAGATTGCTGGAGGAAGATGATGATGCTGTTTTATACAGCTTCAATTTTCTAATATACACTTGTTGTTAACATTGCCAAACTGCTATTTGCTAGTTTTCAGCAATCAAAAGTGGGAGTTTGGAATTTGTAGGCACTAAATTCCATGAAATCTAAATGTACTAAAAGACTATGATGATGCTATTTTATGCAGCTTCAATTTTTCCAATATTCTCTTGTTGTGAACGTTCACAGACTGCTATTTTCTAGTTTTTAGCAACTCTATACTAGAGTTCAGTATTTGTAGGCACTAAATTCCATCGAATCTAAAAGCGATAGAAGGACGATGATAATGATAGATATTTCATTATTTGCTGTTACCTAAATTAACAATTATTAAGCAGCAAAATAGGAAGAGCCACAAGAACACATAAACGTCACCCACGACATATTTTGAGAATTTAGTGCATAGTTTCCGAACTCGACTATAGCACTTAATCTAATTATTTTCTCTTCTGATCAAACACAGCGATCATAAACTTCAATTTTAAAAAAATCTCAATAACTTCAATCGATGTTGCAACGTTTCATCAAAACATTTCGTACAGCTTTTGTTTTTACCAGATATCAGTTTTAAATTACAGTAGGCTCCTGCATAATCATTATGGATTAATTAATTTATGGAAAAATTATTTATCATCCTCATGTGAATATTGTCTCATTTTTATCATTTACATAAGTCATCCACACCATTTTTGTTAACAACCATCAAAATCATCTAATTGACTATGTTGCTAGAAACAAAGTATTATTAAAAAAAAAAACAGAACAAGACGCCTAATGTCCACATCGACGCAGAATGTTTATATATACATATATATATATATTTATTATTTTTTTGTTGTATGTATACGTCACAGCAGTCTTGAATACTTTGACTGTGAGCATGGCCGCCTTCTTCGTCTGTTGCCAGTTGCTTTAGTCGTCATATATATATTATATAAAAGAGTACAGGGTGATTCATGGTCGAAGATGCCATAAAAGTTTAAGGAAAGTTCGTTTACTCAAATGATACCTGCTTTTGTTAATAAAAGTATTTACAGCTCGGCGACGTTGCCGCTTATACCCAAAAGTATTAGCAAGTTTGATTTTGCAGATGAAACAACCGCCTGTGTTAGTTTTTCTAATATCCTCTTTTGTTTTTTGCGAACATTTATATACATATCAGGAGTTTATGGTTTTGCGTTTTCTAGAAGATGAAATTTGGACTACAACTCCGGAATGTCTTTTTTATTATTGGTTATGTTTGCAAGTAATTATATGATATACAGGATCTTTTAAAATTCCAAATTTATTTTTAAATACAAAAAAACATAGTTAAAATAGTCTATTTCAACAGAAGGTTACTTTTATTTGGAAACAAGACTTTTCAAGTATATAAATATAAGAAATTCAAAGGGTTTTAATTGTTTTTTGCCAGAATTGATGATGTTAAAGGGTTCTATTTGGCGCACTTGCTGTTATTCTTGTATGAAACAAAAAACAATTTAATAGTTTTAAAAGATCCTAGACAGAGTATCAAAAATCACAGCAAAGATAACTAATGAATATAATTAGGAGTAACGAATAATTTCCCAAAAGCTGTTAGACATAGGAGTATAAATTTATGCAAAAATAACTAAAATACATTAAATAAACTAATAAAGAAAAAAATAGGGTTTTATTTAGAAAAACTAAATTTCACCTACTTTTGTTCATAAGTGACAACGTCGCAAAGCTGAAACTATTTTGAGTTGATAGACCAGTAGATATTATTCGAGATACAGAAAATTCTCCTTTGAAGCTTTAAAGGTACCATCGACTTTCAATCCACCTGGATATGATTGATAATCTTGAGATAGAAAAAAGAAAATATTTAAAATGATTTATTTGTTTTTTGTGGTTTGATATAAAAATTTACAGAATTTACACGGTCGGACATCACTCTTGATTTTTGTTTTTTCGGGTAGATGTTGTTTTTATGTTGTATATCAGAATTTGAAAAAAAAACAATGATGGTATGGGTAACCTTTTGGTGGATAAAAATAATAATATATTTGAGGGGGGGCGGAGAGCTGACCACTTCGCCCCCATTGCTAATGTACACCACCCATTTTTAACAAAACAAATTGGGTATACCTATACCTCCAATGGAAACCAAATCAAGGTTAAAGGTCACCGTAGGACGTGACCCTGGCCTGCCACCTTCGCCAGCTCTGTCAAGCGCGAGCCCTTCTTCTTCTTCTTCTTGTCCTTTCCCACCAATTTAAGTAAATATATGTACTTTTATATATATACACCTATCAGTAATAGTATATCACAAACAGTAAAATCTACAAGTGACACATTTGAAATGGTTTTCGATTTATAAGTACAATCACTGAAGATGGGTATATGATAAGCCCGAAACAACGTTTCAACTTCTTTACTGAATATTCCAATATGAACAAGGGGAGTTGGGATCCAAACAATGTAACACATCTCTTATTTCAAATGAATTGCTTTTGGAAAATACGATCCGGATTACTATTACTGGTGTAAATATTATGCCCTTGTAGATACACGATGGTATTTTTTGTTTATAAATGTAAAAGGCATTTGAAAAAGCACAAAAATTATTATAATCTGCATTTAGGGACAGGGCAGATAAGTACAGTAAAGGCCTGGATGTGTTTTTTTTTTGTTTGTTTCAGCATGTTGCATGATTTATTTTGCAATCCCTACATTCTAAAGATGTCAACTATAATAAAGTGATTTATTTAGTAGTGCCGAAGAAATCTTTTCATATTCCTACTGAATTTTCGATAAATCATAGTAAGCATACTTAATTCAGGTACTTAAAATAAAATTGTATTATTTCGACGCTAAACAACCTTCAAGTCACAGATTGAAGTAGTTTTTTTTTGTTTTGCTATAAATTTTAAATTGAGCATCCTATTTTGCTGATTTTTCATTGTTGGAATTAATTATTAAAGAAAACAAATTTCTAGCAAAAATTATAGAAATATCTATAGACATAAGCATTTATATTTTTTAGATAATTGAACATTTCTAAGAACTACGCGAATGGATATAGAGGGTTTTGAGCAACAAAAAATAGATTGAGTAATTTACAAACTACAAAATAAGTACCTGGTCTACATAAAACTGGTTTTCCAAAATTTGGATTTAAGAAATATTGAAGCTATTAGAATTTTGCAAGATTTCTCAATATCGAAGAGTATATGAATTTTTCATTTAAAAAAATGCATCAGATACTTCAGAGATATTGGGTCCAATATTTCAACGGCAGTTAACATCACTGTAAAAGAACTTTCTCCCATCCTTTATTAATCCTTGGATCGATCCATTCAAATTTGTCTTGAATTTTCAATTTAACAACAACAACAACAACAAAAGTAATTGTTTATCCTTCTAATTTTGTTCATAAGCTCATTGCAGCTACCTAAAAAGTAATAAATTAAGAAGCTAATAGCGAAATAAAAGCACATTTTATCTTCAAATTTACTCACCTAAATATGCACAATAACCTTTGGCAGAATTCTTTTTCACAAAGAGATGTAGGTATTTTTATTTACGTTGTGGAAAAGCGTTTTCCATTCGTTCAACTTGCAGCCAAGCAAGACGGGATTCAAGAGAGAAAAGCCAAAAAGAAGAAGACAACAGCCCCAACTATATCTCAAAGAACGTCTCTCTCCACCTCGTCCTCGTCTATAAGGTTGCTTTTCTCGGTTCGCCAGATTAATTTTCCAGATAAGCGGTCAAGCGATGTGATCTACCAGAAATGGTGGTATACAGGAAATAAAACAAACAAACAAAAAAAGACAGGCATATAGCGGCGTAGCGTAGCTTGCGCCAAATTTAAGCAAACTTGAATAATATTTGATCCTTGTCAGCTTAAAAAACACATTCATAACGAATTTTATAATAACAAAGATACGTAGTCTAGAACGTGGAAAATTATTGTCACTTTTACAATAAATAAAAAAATAAATGACATTATTTTTTGTACTTTTTAAAATCATCTCTATTTTTTATCCGTTTTTTTTTTGTTTTTTACACGTGTGCATGTTTTTAATTCAATCATACATCTGGAAATAACGTTAATCTATCGGATCTATCCCATCCTATTGATCATTTTGATACCAAATTAGAAAAAGATTTCAACGACGGATTCCTTAAATCAAATAATTCATCATATTATGGTTCACTTAGCTAACTCTTGCAATAAATTTCAATCTAGAGATTAAGTTAAGGACATATTCATTAAATGCTGGTCCGATATACAGCAGCAGTTACAAGAAAGGGACTTGATTTCCATCTGCTGGAAAATCCATCTCAAATAATATCCGTTCAAACTAGCAGCACATAACAAAACATTCGGCAGCCGAAGCAGCTTCGATTTCCTCCTCCTGCTTAGTAATATCTTTTTCACCATACAATATCTATCTCTGTACTACTACCTTCATCACCGTGCACATATACACAGTCCCTTTGCTGTATTTCTTTTGCTCACACACACATTCAGATCTATCCATCACCAGTCAAAGGACAGGATAAGTTTGAATCCTGTCGCGCAGTGGAGGATCTATGCATCACCCACGTGTGATGTGTCCCTTCCAAAATACAGAGCCTGGCTGTAAGCCAGCAGCGCACTGCGACGCCTCTACCATAAACACACATATATTATGTGGTACATATGAACTACCATTTACAGGGTGTTTTCTGATTTGGCCGGCAACTTGTATTCTAGTGGTCATACAAAACAACAACAAATCAGTCATTGTTTCTATAGTCATCTCATCGCTTCCTGTTTATCTCTGGTCCAGAAATACCATCGCCTTGTTCATCTCTATTTCAATAATAACAATTTCACTATAATACCAACTCACATTAAAATCTTGAAGTATCACTTCACACCCAGCATCAATATGATCTGGATCAACCACTGATTTTGAAAAAAAATAGTGAACCACGGCCATGTTTGATATCGTATATCGACGACATACTAAGAGGTTTTTCAAGGTGGATCTTTCTCTATACGTTGATCTAAGCTCACTGATGCACTATTCTTGATATAATCCACTTGATATAACCTAACCTAACCTAACTGTGTGTTAAATGGAGCTATCATCGAGTAATTTAACGAAAATAACAAGCAGTTCGGCCTTTGAATTGCCTCAACATGGCATTTTCTTCAGTTTAGAATCATCACTACACATACTAGTTCAATTAAGAGTTACCGCAGAAATCACCCTGTATATGAGCGGAAGAGTCCTCGAGGAAAGGTGCTCCGCCAGACATGTCCTCAAGGACCTCCCTCACATAGGTATACCACCTACACATAAGGTGCATATTGTCCGAAATATGTAGCCTCTCGGCGTAATCCAATTAGGGCTCACCTACTCAAGTACTTGTTGGTAATTAGCGCTAGATGGCCTATGGAACAATTGTGTCTATATCTGGGATGGTGTTGAGTATTTTTTTTTCAAAGTTATTTTCGTTGTTGTTTGTGACGCTCTATAAATGTCATTGTACCTACTACACAAGGTGATCCATGAAGGTATATATATTTTTTTTTCTATTTTTGTCAGGAAATTTTGTTGCGGAAATGTAATGAATTTATAATCTTCAGTTTTTACTATACCATCTAAACTTTGAAATTAAATGTTAGAATGTATCAGAAACGATTTTCAGAATGAAACGCAATAGAAATAAAAAATTCAATGGGTGCAAAATCAGGGCTTTTCGGTGGATGATCCTTACGTCTTCGGCAGTTGTTCTCCCTTATTTTTTCCCGAAGACTTCACGTAACAAAAATATATACCAGTCAGGAATGATCGTTCACTGTTGCATTAACGTTCAATTTGTTACAAATACGGTTTTTCCGAAGAAATTGGTGAACATTTAGGTCGAAGTGCTTCATGCAATTTGGGTATTACTGTTTTTTTTTTATTTAATGCACAATTATGACAAAATTCAACAGTGATAGAACCACGACCAGTTTTGATACCGTATATCATCGATAAACAAAGTGGTTTTTGAAGGTGGATTCTTCTTCTGATAAAGTCCACGTTCACGAGATAATTAATTTTTTATAGGAAATAAATTACGAATTGAGTGAATAGATGAAATAAATTTGACATTTTCACTCATTTCGAATCTAGCAAAATGTGGAACAGGTAATCTCATCATTAAAATGACTGCCATTTTTGTAAAGTGCTAAGGCGAATTTATTAATTATTTATTCATCGATTTCTAGGTAAAATTATATTCTGAAAATATAAAAGATAGATCTGTAGAATAGTACCATTAAAAATAAAATCAGTTGGCTCTTTGTGTAGATATTCACTATTATTTTGTTAACATTTCTGCTTTGAAATGAAATTCAAGACAAAACCTCCTAGAACCCAGTATCCTATAACCTTACCATAAAAAACTTCATTTACATTTCTCCTATGTACATAAATGTATGAATATTGCATGATTAATGTTGTTTCAAATATGAATATTTTAGATAAAGCATGTGTATTTTTTAGTTAAATAAATATTAAAATAATTGATCATAAAATAGTCCTTAAAACTAATAAATTTATGTCAAAAAGTTCATCCTTCCTATTTGGATATTAACCGTTAATAAATAAAAAACAGGCAATTACTACTGAATAAAATAAAAAGGAAATTGAACTTTAGACATTTGATTTAGATTTTAAAACTGATAATGAAGCCTCGCTCTTGAGAGTCCCGGAAATAAATTAATCTTTGGTTTTTTGCATTAATTCATAAAGAATCAAAGAAGTAACATATTTGTATATTCAGAATAATATAATTTTAATAATACCTTGTCTATACATTATATCAAACTGAATTATTAAAATAATGACATAAAAATAGATAGTGATAAAAAATTCAAGCAAAGTCACTAAACCATAAAATCAAAATTATTTCCGAAACTCTCGTAACAATTTTCACACCTTGCCATATCAAGATATCAAACTATTGTGCATTTTCTGCAAATCAATCCTTCAGTTTTGTTACGACACAGAGATTTGGGGGGAGCGGTTATTATGGCGGGGGAGTGGCGGTAGCGTACCTGCCGCCGCTTCCTTGATCGTTGCAACCTTGAACATGTTGAATCGTTACTACGACAAGAGTACATTATTTTGCTGCACTACCGCAACACAAAACCATACTTTGATAATTATCAAGTTCGATCAAGATCGAAATATATCTTATCCAGTTATCAGAATAGTTTGAATAGATAGCAAATTTAGTGCGAGAGCTAATGGCTTTTGTTGAATACAAGTTAATTCTAAAAGGTTGTTATACTGCGGCATTTCGAACAAGGACATTTTTGAAAGAAATCCAAACAGAATAGTTTAATTCTGAAGTGAGAATCTTTATTTCAGGTAATGTTCAATCTCCTTAGAATTTAATAGGTATTAGATATTGTAGCGTGATTCAGCTCGCCAATTTGGATTATCGAACCGAGTCACGCTACAATATTATAATTCAACTACTAGAATATCGAGAATTTTCAATATATATTTTCATTATAATTACTCCACTCATTTTCGCAACTGAATATATCGTCAAAATAGTTGTCGATAAAGACGATAACCTAAGTAGAAACGGTGAAATATTTATTAGAAACTACTTTAGATCCTACCTTCGAAGTAAGGAGACAAAACTGTATAATATCTATATTTTAATAAATTTTATGAATTATAGTTGTTATTAATTGAAAGAATTTCTCATTTTGAGAAATTTCGGGAAAGATTGCTATGAGAATATTTCAAACTGACAAATTTATGTTTGAATTTTACAAAATCTCGGAAAACTGGATATTATGTGTGGAAATTTGGATCAGATTTGTCAATGAATCTACACGTATTATGTATGGAAATTGACAACATTTTGGTAATCTAGTGGTCTTTAAATGTCTAAAACACAATTAGGAATGATAAAAAATGAGACCTAGAAACAGAAATAGTCTATGATGAATACATGAGCTTCTCTTTTCAGATATACTTCTATAATAAATAACAATATCGAATTTCATCTCGGCGATTTTCAAACTCATCCATCACACAGCCAATGCTGCCGCCCGCGCCCACTGACAGCTCACTAATTTAGATTTGGATTGTGTTTGTATATTTGTCAGTCAAACAGAAAGAGAGAGAGAGAGAGAGAGAGAGAGAGAGAAGGAGAGCCAGAGCAGTAGCGACACTCACTCAGTCTTAATCATGGAAAGGAAATGGCGCGACAAGAACCGTCCTCCATGACAGGGACAGGGCGATGAGTGGTAGTTTGAGAGATTTTCATTCTATCTATTCCGTCTAGCTTTCCTCATTTTATATATTTTCTCTTAATGGAGTTAAATTTCGCATATCAAATTTGCTTTTGCGTTTCCATTCGAGGATCTCTCCCATCTCTGCTGATCGACGATAAATGGGTTTCTCGAATATGGCGCGGCAGCAGCATGGTTGGATTCCCGAGTAGGAAGTTTTTAGTACTTAATTATTATGGAGCTTCCGATTTGTATTTTTGTATTTTGCGTAACATGATAGTTATAGCAGTAGAAGAGTAGAGTTGGTAATATTATTATTTGAGAAGTCGGCAGGAGATATTATATTACAAAGTAAACAAATATCAACGTGAGATCGACTTAAGTTTGAGTATTATTAGCGTTTACCAGAATCACATCCTCATCAAGTGCGCTATGAGACTTTGTTTAGATTCTCTAATGTGGTTCGATATACAAGGTGGCCCTGTCGGAAATGAAACAGCCATTTTCAGGGGATGTGTCATTATTTTAGGAAAAAACAAAGACCCGTCGCTTTCTGATTCAAGAGGGACACTTTTTTTCGGTATTTTTGACTCCACCTCCTCTTTTACCCCCTATAGTGAAGGTAAGAACCACCCCAAATATTTAAATAACATTGGGGGTGGAGTAAGATGTCTTTCAGCTCTTGTAATTTCCGTTACAATAGTCCGCCTAATACTTTGTACATTTTAGAGGTTAAATCATGGTTTGCTCCTTACTTAATACTTAGTTAAATGTTTAAACCGATGACCATCTAGCTCCATACAATAATAAAAATTGTGTTCGAATCGTTCGGGCACATTTCGAAGCATTTCCGGAGAGATTCGACGGCATTCGTCAACACTCCTTTGACGCAAATCTTCTAACGACGTTGGTTGTGTTCGGTAGATTTTTCTTTTTAGGTATCCCCACAAAAATAAATCCAGTGTTGCTAAATCTGGGGATCGAGGAGGCCATTCAATGCTGCCTCTTCTTCCAATCCAATGCCTTGGAAAATGTTGGTCTAAATACTGAGTAAACAATCAAAGCATAATGCGGAGGAGCGTCGTCCTGTTGAAAAACCAAATGATCTTCATCATACTGCTGATCAATTTCAATATTATTAGTCAAGGCAGGATATAGAGCGTCTTCCAGTAATTGCAAATACATTTCGTCAGTTAAAGTACCAGGTAGACAAAAAAAGGAACCCACCACTGGGTCACCGAAAATGCCAGCCCATACAATTATTTTTGCTGGTTGCTGTTTAAGCACCCCTTGGAAATTTCTGGGATTTGAATCAGACCAATAGCGGCAATTGTGACGATCTACCGTCCCGTTTAGAAAAAAGCTGCATTCATCGGAAAAGCAGATAATGAACTGTAGATCGTTCATTTCTCGCTCTTGCATCACTTCGCAAAATTGTAAACGACGGCCAAAATCATCCTCATGAAGATCCTGTAGGAAATGTATTTTATATGGATGAAATTTGTTCTTTTTCAAAATGGTTTGGACGCTACTTCGATTGATCCCAGGCACAGATGCTAGTTGCCTCTTACTTAAGGTAGGATCAATATGAACATATACCAAAACTGCAAGTTCACTAGCTTCATTCTCCAACTCCAGGCTTTTCAATTTCTCGTTTCTTATAAGCTACATTCCCTGTCTCTTGAAATTGTTGAACTAACTCTACAACATACTTCCTACTGACATCTTTCTCTTGATGTTGTTCATTAAATAGCTTTTCTATTCGCACATTTATTGTTCATGAATTAGAGCGAAATGGTATCTACCTTTTCCGCAATCGAATAAACCATGGTATTCAATTTTCAAAAAGAATGTACAAGTAGATAAACTAACAACCAATACTTCGAAATAATTTAAATTTTAAAATGTAATTTTCTTCAATGCTTAGGCGGAATTTGCAAATACTACTGATTAGGGAATTACACGAGCTGTTGAGAGACATATTACTCGACTCCCAATACTATTTGAATATTTTGTGGTAATTCTTGCCCTCACTAGGAAGTAAAATACCTAAAAAACGTGTCCGCCTTTAATCAAAAACGACGGGTCCTTGCTTTTTTCCTAAAATAATGATACACTTCCTGAAAATGGCTCTGTTTCGTTTTCCACTGGCCACCCTGTATTGTGTTTTCTTCAGGAAGAATTCTTCGATCCTAACCTAACCAAGAAAAGATTTGGTGCAGCTGTGTTTCTCTGTTTCATTCCAAAGGGATACTTTCAGAAGTTAATTCCGTTGAATACTTATTGTTTTATAAAAACCTATTAATTGAGTATGTGGTTTGTCGTTGGTATAATTCAAATTTTCGATTTCCAAATCTTGTGTGTCTAAACTGTAAGTTGTCTCATTTCAAATAAATATTTTCCAATTCCCAAGAAAATATAAGAGTTCCACAAAACAAAAAAAGTTGTGTTCAGCAAGTGCAGTTACAAGAGTTCACTCTAAAAATGTTCCTGCTTCAATTCAACTCCATAATAATGCTGAAGTAGTTGCTTGTTTCGACAAGGTGATAGTTTCCGAAAGGGGTCGGGGGGGGGGGTTTAGAGTTTCTTTCAAACTTTGAAATGTAGTTGAATTGGTAACGTGGAATTGTTTGCATGTCGTGAAGTAGATGAGGGCGCATTATAGCTTGAGTGATCAGGATAGAAGCACTATGTAATGAAAGCGATAACTTTTCGATGATATTGATTGAAAGTTTTACAAAGAAACGTAACTGAATCAAAGATGAAAGGAAGATGTTGTCTATTT
This sequence comes from Crioceris asparagi, assembly GCA_958507055.1. NCBI lineage: Eukaryota > Metazoa > Arthropoda > Insecta > Coleoptera > Chrysomelidae > Crioceris > Crioceris asparagi. The sequence continues at coordinate 2,267,109 of OY293830.1, forward strand.
TATTTTGTAGCAAGCTAAATTCAGTAAACAAAATGTATCTCTTTCAAATTCCAACAAATTTATTAAATGTTTTCTTTTATTCCAGAAATATTCATAAAGTTCATTGATCTAACCCTTCTACAACAGATTTTATATCGCATTATATGGTATAATTTTTTCCATACCCTCTGTATAAAATATATTTATACAACCTGTGTAAAAGTTAGTTTTTTCATGATGTTGTATTTCCATTTCAGTCTAAATAGGGCTGAAAAGTTCTGACTTCGATTAGAATTTTTCGCCTGGAAGAACAAAGTAAGCATTTACTTTGGCATTTCTAATGGATTCCCAATTTTCCATCGATAAACTTCAACTTGCATTTAAATTAGAAACAAACTAACTGGCTTCCTTTAAATTTGCTCCACTTGAACCCTCCAAAGAAACACAATTACCACTTTCATGATGGTAACACGAACAACAAACTTCTTGTCCCATATTCCAGACCATAAAAGACATCTCCAGACTTTATGGAAGTAGCTAGCGACGCCACACCACCTTTATTATTATTATTATTATTTGACCAAGAAGCCTCCTTTTAACTGTAATCAAATCTGTCGCCAGTTCTACACACTATAAACCCCTTCTATTATAATCCAAAACGGTGTAGTGGCTATATTATAGGCAAAGTGTACTTAGCAAATTAGGTAAATCTGGCAAATGCGCGCTAATAAGCTGTACAACAAATAACAGTGTGTTCGAATCCTTAATCTGGGAATCCGACGGGGGAATAAACTACCACCTACAGGAAATAATGCTGGATGTTTAATTACTTTGATTTAGAGTACCCGAATGTTCCATTGATAATGCTGATTCATATATTTCTTCCCATCGCTAATTTAGATCTTGTTGAATGCCGCTAAAAATAGTTATCCTGGATTTAGTTTGTCTACAATACACATTCCAAGACTATCACCTAGAGAGTAATGGACTGACTGGAGATTCCTCCATTTTATAGTACCAGTGATCTCAGTTTTTTTGCACTGTAGCTGTTTTTAGTGTTGTCGATTCAAGGAATTTGCCACATTCTGCGGGAGCACCACATTTCGAAATGATCCGAATATTTCTTCTTAGGGTTCTATTAGTCCAACCCATTCAATCGAAATCTAAAATTTATATGCCATCTGGTACATAAATTTTGCATTTTGATGAATGTTGAAATGGCCTTACTCATATGAGCGATGAGGTTATGAAGCAAAAAGCTGTCAGACTTCAGTTTAGAATACAATTATCTTCTTTTATTTCCGTTTCCAATATCTCGATCATCAAGCCAATCTTCTTCAGGGTAACTTATTTATTAAAATCTTACCACTATTGTAGTTCCAATGCAAATGTGAAACTAATAATTATTCAATTTCGTAAATGCTTCGCCTTGCAGTTGAGTAGTTGGGCATAGCAATAATTGCACAAGTTCACTTGCATTTCAAACAAGAACTGTACCAGATACCGCTAATTCCGCAATTTGAATGGCCCAAGAATGGAGAAGATCGAGATTTACCATTGGTGAAAAGTTCGCGCGGCGGCTAAGAGCATCGTAAATCATTGGAAAATGTAGACAGCGCCGGTTTTGTAGAAGCGCAAGTGATAATAGACTACTTCATATACATATATACAGCGTGTCCTAAATAGATGTCGAGAGTGATTGTCTCTTATCGAATATTTCAGATTAAGTCATTCTCCAAACGATTTTGTAATTATTTCAATGAACATTAATTTGAAAGGCCAAAAAATTGAAATGTTTGGACAATTACCTGTAGAGGGTTCAAATATCTACCAAAACATAAACGAATTCAACTCACATTTGGAACATCCTATATATATATATGGTCATTAATGCTAAAATCTCTCTGTTCTCTTCGCACCATATCCTTGTGCTAGTTTCCGAGAAGAGCACCAAGAGCTTAAGCGATTTGAATATTATGATGGTTGATTTGAGTCAATTAAAAAATTAAACTGTGCGACATTAATATCCATATAAATAAGTACCTACAACAGGCACCACTTATCCAAATGTAATTTATTTCATTACTAACGCCTTAACATCTCTTCTGTCATTATATCTTGAGAAATAATTGGTTTGAATATATTATGCAGGATTTCGACTAACAAGCCATAAATAATTAACAGGAGATTTAAAATAATATAGGATATTGAAGGCAGGTCTTTATGTTTTAAATTTAATTCAATGTACAATTAGGGAAACAATATGAAGAAAAGTTTTTTTTATAATTTTAATGAAAAAAAGTGTGTCCAAGATAAGGATGTCGATCATTGGGATCTCGGATAAAAGATACGAAGATGGTTAAATTAGAGAAAAGTTGTTGTTTCTTTATAGCTCGTTAAATAAAATGAGAAAGAAAAATGAAATCGCCAAATTTCGTTTTATTTAATATTTCTTCGGAAAGGAGCGGAATTTGTCGCTTTTCTCAACAGCATGTTATTAACCCTCAAGAAAAGCAACTTTTCTCAAATTTAAACATTTTCTTATCTTTTATGATTTCCGAGATCTTAATGATAGACATCCTTTACTTTATTACTGTTTCATGCATATACGTAGTTTCATTGATTGAGCCCATAACTGTTCCAAGCATAGATGCATATATGAGTATCTATGGTTCCTTGTCCCAATAATAGGTAGGCGGCTGAAGGTAATTTAAACCTATTTAGAAATGAAAAAGAAAACGCAGTAGGGACATACTTATCGAAGAATCAACTCTGAAGATTCAGGGGGCATTAACGGCCAAACACTTAAATTATTTTTCAGAAGAAAATATAATAATGCTTAATCAGGATTCACATGTTCAAGGTTTGAGTAAGTATAAATGATCTTGTAAGAATAAACAACAAATTGAACATATCCGAAATGACATTGATTTGCACGAATTGGCACATAATATAAAAGGACAAACAGACAGTTTGATAGAAAATCCCAAAGGTAACTGTATTAAATTAAGTAAAGTAATGCTTACTGTCAGTTAATGAATATGTTGTCTGGATAGAAGAATAATATTCAAAGAGTAGGGGAAGATTTGCAGTTTTTATTCATTCATTGAATCTGTTGTCTAGGAATTAGTTCTGTTTCAAAAGCATAATTTAAAAAACAGCTTATAGGTTATACTATATGAATTTGAGAATTTTCTTATAACCAAACATTCATATGAATCATGAAATTTGAAACAAAATACAACAATGTTCAATATAAAAAGTCATAAAAAAGATTTTTTTATATGGAAATAAAAAATATATTATAGTCCCTTTGAGGATTTTAAAATAAGTTATTTCTGTTAATCGGTATAAAATACTTCAGTGATATATAAAAAAAATGTCGTGAATATTTTATTAAAAATTCTAATTCTAATTCATATTCGGTTCAATCCTGACTATTTAATGCAAAATTATGCAATTTGTTTGTCAAAATAATTGTTGCATCATTAAAAAATTCTCTTACACTATTAGCCATCACTGATCCAGACGCCATTTTGTATTTACCGTCTGTTTGTCCAAAACTTTCAAATTTATCTCCCCACATCCCAAACACCTTAATTCTAAGAAAATCTTCCATCCACCACGATTATTACATAACTAATTCCTTGTTGTGTCATACCAAAAAAAAAAAATAGGACTTCACGTTGGACTTTTACTTCCGACAATTCTGGACAGATCCACGGCTGGCCTTCCGGAAGCGACCCGGCGTCGAGACGCTGTCTGTCGGCTCAGAGTTCATCAAGAACATGTGGGTGCCAGACACGTTCTTCGTCAATGAGAAGCAATCGTCCTTTCACATAGCCACCACATTGAACGAGTTCATCCGCATTCATCATTCGGGATCAATTACGCGCAGCATTCGGTAAGTAAAATGTTTCTTTTTTAATATAGTACTAAACTAAAATCTTCTTGATATAGTCAGGACGCAATTCAAATGCAAATTCATGTATCTATAGCATTGTTGATATGGCCATTGCAATAAAAAAACAATCGAAAACCGTGGGATTCCCATTTTGCTGCCAAAGCACATATGGTTCATCGTGCTGTCGCTAGATGGTCGCTAGTCTTCACTGTGATTAAAGTCACTGTATCTCTCAAAGAACCGCAATTAAGCCGCCATATTGGGGGCAAAAGGTGGCAGGAAATTTGAACGTAAACAGTTAAAATTTACAAGCTGACCAACCCGTAATGGTTTTTATTTGCAATAATGCTGTTATTGTTTTATTATATTGTCTCAGTTAGGAATTTCAAGCGGCACTCGGTTTACCTGTAGCCCCCCCGATACGGCACAGTCATATCAAAAGCTCATTAGAATCCTCAAAATGGTTGTATCTGCCTCAAATTACCAGAACATGACAACAACTGCAGTGTTCTACGCATAAACTACACAAATCACTGCGCGTTTATAGCTTAGACTAGGAAAGAGAGTTTTATAGCTAGCATTCAGTTATGACGTAACACACAAAAATTCAGAACGTCACGAAAGCATTAACTACAAATGCTTTGAGCTCCATGAACAGATGATAGCGCTAGATAGTGCAGATAGTGATTCCCTAAACACAGCCTAAAAATGAAACTTTGGAAACAAGATAAACACATCCACAAAATAATTTCTTCAATATAAGATACAAAAAGTCGTCCATATTCGTATTAATAAAAAAACACTACATAAGAGACATATAAAAATTTTGTTTTTCTATTCATGTCAAACAGAATTTTCACGCACGCAATTTAATTAATCAACGTTGGAATTTGTTTTACCTACTTCCCTGATCATGTTTTAATTTATATAATTGTATGTATGTATTGTGAGTGTGCCTGAATTAACATGCATATTATAATGCGGCAATGCAAATAATACCTACTGCTACGAATGTTATTAATTAGCCAGCTGTGCTGATTACGCCATCTAGCAGATTATTAAAGGGCACGGCAGTATAGTAGGCATTGCATCAAAAAAGCTATGTGTACTTGAAATGAAAGAAATACTCGCATTCATTTAATTTGTCGTTTGACTATTGTTTTGATTTTTTTTTGTTTAGAAAATAAAAGAAATCCTCCCAGACATTAGACATTTTACAAGTCAATGTTAATTTTCCAAATATAGGTACTGCAATTTAATTGACACTATCATTATCTGAACCACGATTTTACATACAGGTCTAAGGACTTTAATAGTGGTGATAAGAAAACTATAAGAAAGAAAACCAACTCGAGGGAGGGGGGTCATTTGAAATGGGGTTAAAAATCTATGTAAATGGGAAAATCCAATTCGCAATAATGTGATCATATGACTACATTCTATTTTACCTGATTGGCAGGCACCCACAGGCTAGCAAAATCTCCAGACCTGAAACCAGTCGATTATTGCCGGTCGATTGCAGATTACTGACATAGACCTGAAACTTCAAAAAACCCCACAAGGAATAGTCCAGAGGAGTCAAATCACCCGACATTGGTGGCCAATTTACGTCACCTCTGCAAGGGATAACCATACCCCAAAATTGTTCATCGTGGCGTCGGCTGTGTGGCACGTAGCACCGTCCTGTTGGAACCACATGTCGTTCACGTCCATATTTTTCATTCTGGGCCAAAAGAAAGCGGCAATCATAGTTCTGTAGAGGTCGTTGTTGACGGTGATGGCCTCACCAATGTCGTTTTCGAAAAAGTACGGACGCTTCCGGCTCTAAATCCGCACGAGACGGTAACTTTTCGTGGATGCATTGACACCTGATGAATCTCTTGTGGGTTGGCATCATTCCATATACGGCAATTTTGCGTGTTCACAAAGCCATTCATCCAAAAATGCGCTTCGTCGTTAAAGATGATTTTGCTGTCAAAATTGGGGTCCTCTTCCAAATGCTCCGATGTCCACTCATCAATAAAATGACGTTGTCTATGGCCATTCACTTTGAGCTCCTGGGTCAATTGGATCTTGTACGGGTCTCGATCCAAAATTCGCCAAGTTGAAGTCTCCAAAACGCCGAGTTCTCGTGCACGGCGAGGAATTGACTGCTTTGGGTTCTCGATTGCATTTTTTTGATGTACGGGTGTTGATTGAACCGGTCGTCACAAATTTGGCCTCCAAACATTGGAGAATCGACGTTATATAGAATGACCATGACTGAGGAACTAGCAAAGTAATAGGCAGAAAACAAGGAATACTCTGAGAATAAAGGCAAAAAACAGAAATGGATGGAAAATAAATATTCTGCATATTCTATTGTACAAATTTCATCTTCTTCATCACTTTCTATTGTAAACATGAATTCGCCGTTTTTGTTCTCATGCTTCCAAATTCCAATTTCCCAGTCAAAGGTCTCTATGTACCATCGCATGTCCAATCTTAAAGCTGGTCTTCCTTTCCGTCTTCTTCCAGAAGATTCCCATTTCATAATATTCTTTTAGGTCCCTTTAGCTCTTGATGCTGCTATGTTTTCTAATTTTCTTCTTATTAAACATTGAACTACTCCCATCCGTTGACGTATTTCCGCCGTTCTTGTTCTGTAATTCTTCGGAATTTGTAGACTTCTTCTCATAAAGTCTTATCAATATTTGAACAAATTTAATAATAAATAATCTCTTACCAGCCCTACACCCAAGAAGACTCGATATGACAGAAGAGTACCAGCACAAAGATGCATTTTTCGAAAGACTTGCGTACGGAAACTCACACGATATTTTGAATGAGTTCAAGAGTGGTCCTGAACCATTATTGTAAAAACAACAAACATGGCATTACTAAAGCCATCTGATGTTATGCACATCTATGAGAGTACCTACCTAGGTAGGTATATATCCCTCTCTATCCATCCGTCCGTCTGTTTGTTCGTTCGTTCGGAATGTAGGTAATACAATTAGCCTTATAATTTATGAACTGCTTATCAAGGTGGTGGTATTTAGTATGCATATGTCATCATCATATCAGCAAAATGGCGTATGAGTTCTGTATGTACTAACCTTATGTGAACTAGGAGGAAGGTATATATATATACATCCTTTGAGCCTCCTGTTGGCACGTCCATCTTCACAGGGCCTTGATGAGTGTATTAATATTCCCTTTATATGGGTTACATATACGTATCTGCATATATAGGTATGTATGTTGTATGTGTAGATGTACTTACATATGTTTTTCTTTGGTTCAACGACTCAAAGCTTTGAAAGTTTTTTTTTTCATTTACTACTCAACCAGGAAAAATTCCATAAATAAATGTAATTTCTACAAAGATAAATACAATTACCTGTACGTAAATCTGGAAATCAAAATTATTGGAATTATATTATTATGAGTATTTATATAAAAAATGAGACAACAAGAATACAAGTGTTTATTTTTATACATTAGATCTTACCCACTTTTTTAATTTAACCTGTACAGTATTTTTATTATTTTTGATTTATTTGGCAACCTGCTAAATAATTTATTTACAGTTGTTGTTAACTATATTTACTTTTTTGTTGGTGCACTGGAAAAAAACAAATATCCATAGAAAACAGTATCTACTTATCCTAATACCCATGTATATTATTTTCTTGTACTTATTATTCAGAGATCTCAAAATATCGCCGCGGAAATACACATATTTCAGTCTTTACCATAGCTCAAACTCGAAAACCGTAACTCTTTTGAAAAAATGTTCAATGTAAACGTTTTCGGAAATTGTTTCATCTTTTATTCTGCCGTCCCAGATTTTCAATATTCGAGAAAAATTGCTCCCTGCACCTGCCTTCTGAGACGGTTTCTTGAGGAAAAATAAACAAAACAAAACAAAAATAAAATTATAAAAAGTCTTGAGTATGAAACCCTTCTTCAGAGTCCTACTACCTTTACGTAGAACCAGTCCAAACACCAACCCAGATCCATCAACAGAATTGCACGAACATATATATGCCTTAGGAATTTTCCAATATGGAACCCTCTACCTTTAAGTCCCAGTTGCCCTGACAGACTCTCACAAAATAGTCCAGTGACATACTACACACAAATATAGCAAAACATCCACGAAAATTAAGCCATAGAGCTCAGAGATACTTCTTTGGGTATTACAGGTATGAACCTCTCCACCTAATAGGCCCAGTCATACTTACAGCCACTACCAGATAATTCTAATAATATTCTACATACATAAATGGTGAAAACACCATCAAAATTCAGCCACAGAGTTCAAAAATATACAATGGAAAATATCTAGACTTTCACGTAGAGTCCAACGAGGACTGAAAGTATGACAGTACTTTTACATCATAAGGTATGATTGACACGTGTGCAAAAGTTGATGGGATATTTCTAATAGTGTAAGAGCCAATACGACACATACACACTCAATTCTTTGAACCTTTCGGGCACAATTTGATGCCAAGATTATTTGCACCGTCACGACATCTTTTCAATATATGCGCATTGGGATAACGAGCAGATCTTTTGAGCGCGTGTCAAAAAAGTGTTTTTGGCCATTTGCGAGATACAGGTTGCTTTCTATATAGAATAAATAAACTGACATATACATACAAAGATGGAATGGTTAAGATGCATACGTTTTTTTAAACATATCTTTACGAGCCTCCAGTAATAGTGATACATGACTCTGCATTGAGAATACTCAATGCCATTGTGGCCCCAGGCCGATATAACACAAGACAATAACAGAGTGACACAACGCAAAATAGATTTGATACGAGCATCCCATGTTAATTTAATATTAAAATAAACTCTATGAAATTTCGCTGGTGACTGGAACAAGGAATGATCTGAATGTTTTCTCAAAGAGAGAACATCATATGTATGTACCGTCTTTTCATTATTCATGATTAGGATGTGATTCGTTATTTTTTCATCACCGGTATAGTGGTCTTTTCGCCGTACAGAACATACTTTTCACCAAAGTATCGTTCAAGCATATTGTTAACGTATAATAAGAACATTAAAGGGTCCTAATATGGATCCCTGTCGCACGCCTCTATTAGTTATTCTGTTAGCTGACGACACGCCATTCACAGATTTTCTTTAGACTCTATCCGATAGGAATGATTTTTTTTGCTCTCACGTTAAAGTCTATCAGTTTTTTTAATCATATCATGGGATAGGCAATCAGATGCCTTTGAGGTGAGGTTACTGAAAACTGTACCTGTGTGTCTTTTTCTTAAAATCCCGGAAAGTGTGTTTCTTATCCCTGTGGACTCAACATATTGTTCATTTAATTGAGAGTTTTCCACCAAATGTACAACCATTGTGTTAGTCATATATTTCTCCACGATTTCTTAGAAAACTGGGAATAAGGAGATTGATGTGTACTTAGGTTTTGTCATATTTTCTGAAAATTTGGGACAACTAATGCTGCCTTCAAACATGCAGGGAATGTTCGCTTTTTTGAAGTTACTGGTACGACAATCAGCTGCACTATGATTTTAATAATAGAAGTTCTTAATCCAAAGCAATCTTTGGATTCATTGGTTCTTAATTTTCTTATGATATCCTTAACTTTTAAGTTCAATGATAAATTCGTAATATATTTACTTAAATGACCAATTTATGAAGCTTTTCAAATTTACGATGATGATTCGACATTTTTGCAATCTATCTTTAAGAGCTAATTTAATTTTACCACATTTTCTGTCTATCTATTTCCAGACTAACAATCACCGCCTCATGTCCAATGAACCTCCAGTATTTTCCGATGGATCGACAATTGTGTCATATAGAAATCGAAAGTTGTAAGTATATTTTTACATGTTTTATAGATAAGAAGACTCTAAACCCTCAAAATTATGCCTCTTGATAACAACAACAACAACAACAAAACTATGTAAATTCCTCGATGCAAAACCATGTACATTATTCCATATATTCAGCTATATTCATAATAAAAGTGCCCAAAAGACTGCAATAAGTAAACACATCATATTATTAGAAGGAAATGTTTTTTCATGTTCGAATTGAGCCAATTAAAACTATTTTATAACCAGCGAGAAGAAATAAAAATATTAAACTAGACCTGACTTCGCAAGCTGGAAATTAATCTTAAAACCATATATATTTAAACGGTTGCCATGTTGATTTCAACGTATCCAAATTCAAATGCTGCCTATCCAACCTCGAAAATATGTATCTCATTTCTAATAGAATTTTAGGTTAGAAGAAACGCTCTCAAGATCGAAACATTTTCAAAGTTTTATTATGAATATGGCTGATTCAACTTTTTTTCTGTAAATTATACATAAAAGAAGAAGACATCAAAAGATAGCTATGTGTGTGTTGCTTTTGTGTGATTTTTTAGCACATTTTATGATACAGAAACTCATTCCAATGGCGGACAAAAAGGTTAGATCAGAGAAAACATACCTCGTTAGATTCATCTATCCAAAACTTCAGAATCTGGTATAATATTCATCATCGTCATCTGCTGGTATACGACAAGGATCCCATGTGAGTCTAGTGCACATAAAATGAATAACCGTACTAATTCTTGCTATGAAAGTAGCTCATTGTGCTATTACAAAAATCATTGTCACTAATTGAGGATTCAAGAAAAGACATTATTGACGTTAGAGATTTTTTTAAACACAGATTCTCAAGAAAGAGGAATTTTTCTATCGAAACAGGGGATCGGCAATTGTCAAACCTTAAAATTGCAAATGAATCAGCTGATTACATATTTATTCTTTTATCAGATTTAACGATCCAAAAATTTGATATAAATAAACGAACTTGCATTATTTATGATTGTTTTGATATTGACAAGTAACATAAACGTTAAATATGCAACATAAGCCGTCAATAACGATTCGATTGTATTACAAATACAATGCCTTTTCACACATATTTTAATTCACAGTAGAAATAATTAACAAGGCAACTTAAGAACTAGACTATGTTAACAAATCAATCAATAAAGTTGAATAAAAACTTGAAAATACAGTTGATTAAACAAACATCTAGATATCACCAATATGTATTTTATAAATTAGAAAATTCCAGACAAATATTTCTGACGCCTTGTTAAGAAGATAGCGAAGAAATTCCCCTTAAAATATCAACCGCCATGGGATCAAAAAGATTGGATATGTCAACAAAAGGCTCTTAAAAAGCCACCACCACTCATTTACACAAACACTCATGTTTCAAAGTGTGGAAAATTAGCAATTTATGAGCCAGAAATGGCCATTCAATCGAGTCAACACAAAAAAAAATGGAGAAAAACAAAGTAGTTTTATCAAGGAACATCTAAAGCTACCGGATGCACACGGCGCTACTCCAACCCGCTCCGACCTTCGCCTACAGTAGGCAGACACACACACAGAGTTTATTTTATGGTTTATGGTACAGTATCAATCTTTAGATAATGTGATTTACCCAGTGGCTTGAGATAATGATTATGCTAAAACGCCCTCTGGATGAATCTCCAAAGACTGATGCTGTCCCACCAATAACCATTAAAATAAACTCTGTATTCGTCACCTACTATGATCCGCTCCGTGTCCATCTTCCATAATATGCGTGACTATCTCATATAACGTTTATACGATCATTTTTATTATGTCTTATACTTTCTGCTCATCGCGCGTGTAAGCAGGCTGTTTAGCAAAAGGTCAATGTACTGTTAAAATTCAATTGATTTTCTTACGAAAGGGTGGGAAAGATTTAGTTTGCTAGATATAGGATGGCGCTTAAGCATGCAATGGCCGGCGATGTCAAGGTCATTACCATTATTTGTTAATTGATTTACAAAAGTCACAGTTGTAGTTAAAGATTATATCAACTATCGTGAACAGGGACGACTAGCAGATCTTCCGGTTCCCAATTTTGTTGAATGACATGTTGAGTAAGGTTAGGCACAATTTTTCCACAGGTGGAATCACAGGATACGTCAAACATTCTTAAAAATGACCAATTAAATATAGAATCAGTCAATAATTCATGGACTGATATTATCTCAAAATTAAATCCTTTTTATAGGTGAAAATTTTGGTATGAATATTTCTGAAAGAGCTACAAACTCACTTCTAATTCCTCACATACTCAAGATGTTATGGCCATTTTGCAAAATTAAACAACTTATCAGATTATAAATTCCATTCAATGTTGTGAATTGCTCTCCAGTGTGCTATAAATATAAATTATTTATTACATATATATAGTTTCTGTATATATGGCCATTTATGCGTCTTCCTGATCATATTATGGGAATTTATAATTCAAGAACAACATTTGTTTAAATAATTTATTGTGGCAAACCAAAATACACCCATTTAGCCGTGAAGCAAGGAATCGTGTTAATAGTATAAGGTGAGATAATTTATCTAATTGTTGTTCAGTAATAGGCATTCCATAAATCTGGAAGAAATTGCCATTATTTGCGTCTAGAAATGGCGGTTAGGTCAGTGAGAATTTATGCTAGTCTACAGATATAAATAATAATAATGTAACGGGAATTTATATTAAGACTGGGTTCGATTTATTTTCACTTATTTATTTACACCAATAACTACACGACTATATACACATTTATATTCACACTTATTTCTCGGACTATACACTTCTTACTACTGTCTGATCTATGACCGATTGTGATCTATGACTAACTGACAATCTCCGTGCTCCGTGTCTTTATATATATCCACTTAACCTCCTATCTCGAAGCTTCTCGTCCGTTCTAATATATTGTTCTGGAAGTATTTCCCAATATATTCCTGCGAGAGAGTAATTGAGGTGCTTCCGGGGCTCCATGTTTCTAGATGTTTGTGACATTTGTGAGTATGTGTTGGTGTCTTTATTCGGGTAAGTCTTCACGTCACAATAACGTATTTTGAATAGAAACTCAGTCACAAATCTATGAGAAACTCACAAGTATGGAACTTTCTCGACAAAAGCCCAATACGCACGTGACTATTACTATCAAATATTTGTGGATTCTCAATGAATTCCTCATGCTCCATTCTTTTTATATTGATCTTCACCTATACGGGTGAAAACTGGACCCTATCACAAGATTCCGTCAGTCCTTTTTTTATTTTCTATTATCATTTGTCAATAAATATTTTTTTCTTTCATTTTTGTTGTTATCTCTTGAGAATATAGAAAAGGGATTAGATAAAATATAGCTTATAGAAAATGCCTATGTTACAGTTCTAAATTAATTCTATAAATCAAAATCAATAATTATTCCCTTATCCCTGTTTTTGACGTAGGTACGCCCCTTTTTTTGTTAATTCCTGTCATATCCATCATTGTATTCGTATTGTATCGATGGATGGTTGAAATGACAACCCTCAAAGTGACTATCAAAGCACAAGGAAACGTTTTACAAAAAGCTTCGAACCCTTCTTTCCATAACGAACAAAAAACGCATCTGACATTGACATAAGTTCAAATACAAGTAGGTATAGTTTGTTTCACGAATGATGGCTTCTGAATTGAAAACAGGTGAAACGGATCAATTCAACCGAGGGGAGTAAATCAGTGGCGTGACGATTTTGAGATAAGATCTGGTATTTAAATTTTTTTTTATACGCTTTAAAGAAATTCATATAATTAGGGAGAAAAAAGCATCGATTGATTAAGCAATTGTATGAAAGGTTTATGATTTATAATAATCCAGAAACATAGAATACAAACCTTTTGCTTGAGTTACAGAATATAAATTTATTCATCTGAATTCCCTGAAATGTCACTTTGACTTTGTGACGCCGATAAAATAAAGATTGCGTTGCCTTCGGCTAGTGCGCTATCATGCTATAAAGCTCGACAAAGGTTCTAGAAGATTTCATGATAATGAGATGCTATGAGACGTATAGCTTGATGTACGTAGTTCGTGAATGATAATAGGCATTAACCATCATTTGTGAAACAAACTTTACCTATAGATTCTTTGAGCAAAACTGTGGAGGAAATTATTATTTTCCAATAATTAGAATTAGCAATAGGGAATATTGCTTATCAAATGTAGATATGTAGAAACCGAAAGATGCACTTTCTAATTTTGGACTACAATATTTAATTATTATCCGGAGGACTGACTTTCACTCGGGTAAACAATGTCAATTGTTCAAAAATAAATTTCGGAAACTCATTATAGTTCTAATAACTGTTGTCTAGAATGAATTGAACATATCTATCTAATAATAAGAGATTAATAATTCATTATTTGTTTAAGGAGCCAGTAAATTATAATTAAAATAATTATTTCCGAACTTCAACTCAAATCTCTGCAGCAATATTTCGATAGCCTGTACATATACCCTGATCTTTTAATTATAATAAGATTACCAGTCAAATACCAGCAGACAAAACAGTACCTAATAATAAATGAAAACCATCAAATAAAAAAAATATTCCCTCCAGCATCCCATAACAGCTAAAATCCTCCCAAGCGGCAGAAAGGCTGGAAATAGATGAAAAAATATAACGGTGCAACTTATCTAATATGCCCTTTGAGTTTATTTGCTGTGCTGGATCATCAATCACACATACGCGGCAGCAGATGAATGCTGATGTGCTGATGCCCATCCCCATGATGACGTTGCTCTACTCCGTGTACTCTATCCATCCACTAATGTCGTTGACATAATTCACAGCTTTTAGACCCCCGCTCCCCCAAAGCCCCTACTTCCCTGTCCCACCATGAACGCCGAATTATTATTAATCTAACGCCGCCATTGGAGTGAAGAGATCCCGCCGGACGTTCTGTTGTTGTAGCAATAGAAGTACAGGCCAGGGCCGGATTAAGGACGCAGGTGCATTAACATTTGACAAGCCTCTTCCAGTATATGTATATTATAGGCTTATAAGCAACTCTGTCAAAATAGATTGCAATTGTAGTTTATCTTTGGAGCCAAAAATGTTATTGTATATATCAGCCATGTTATGTTATTGTGACATCATTTTTTGCTCAGTTAGGTTAGTTGTAAGTCCAGTTTACTTGATTTGTTTTATGAAAATTTGTGGATGCTATAACAGCGCTTTAACTTGGCTCTGGTTTCGGTGTGAGTTGAAGCACCCACAAAAAGCACACAGATAGCTTTTGATATTGTGTTAAAAACCACTTAAATAAAGCAGACACGCAACTGAACAAAATGATAATAATTGATGCAGCTCGAACGGTCAAGCTGAACGATTATTTTAGATACAAACCCCTGAGGTAACTTGCTTTCTTTAATATCATGTATCTTTACAAAAAGCTACCACATATTCTTGAAATTGAGTTAAGCTGATTTAAGCAAATTTGGGATATCTTAAAATGTGACTCTAGAACTTCAAAGCTCACGCAACAGCATTCTAAGGACTTTTGATATTTATTATGATTAATAAAATATGTGGCAGGTTTCTGTAAAGGCCTTTTAGGAACAGATTATGACCGTTCGAAACTGCAAAGAAGCAATAACCCTTTTAATTCCTCAAATCCGAATATCAAATCTGTTTTGATTTGTGTTTTCTTTTTCAACTTTCCATTATAATTTGACAAATCTATTATTTCTGTCTTGCGTTCTGGGGCACATTCAAAATTATAGATTAATACAGAAGTATTTCTTTTCATCGACAAATTCATAGTTTCGATTGTCCAAATTGAAAGTAAAATAAAGCATAAATAATGGAGCGACACGAAATTTGTTCCATGGTCTTTGAACAGCTTCAATGTTCTCTGAAATCATTTCATTTCTATAAAACTTACATGAACACAACCTGGTCTTCCAGGAAACGTGTCAGATTATTTCCATACAGTTCTTTGATCCAAACTCTTTTAGTATTATGTTAAATTTTAATTACGCAAAATTTGAAGAAAGTATCATTCACGATATTTTGTTGTGCCCTAGTAGGCAGTTCTTTTTTATTATGGACCCAGTCTCCTTCTCTCTGATACAGCACTCGCAGAAGGAGTTAACTTTTCGAGCTAAACACGCCTCGATAGCGCGTTGTCCAGCCGCAGCCACACAGCGCAATGGAACGGCGCAGGCAGCACTGAGCTCTTCTATTTTTTTGTATGATGTCTAATCTCACTCTGCTAAATGTCAGAGCAATCGAACAAAACGAAAATTATGACAAGAAAATCGACACACTGACGAACATAAAATTATGTGTATTGATATCCGACTAGCCCAGCCGGTAGTCACGTGACTATCGCGCATGTGCAGCCTCTGACAGCATGCTAGTTCTTACTCTATTATAGTGCATCAGCCAGTTAGTAGCTCAGATTTTCATATATCCTTGATTTAAAAAAAATATAAAAATACGTTTATCGAAGTCAAACAGTAATTGAACAAGGCAATTAATCCAGATATTATATGGAACTTTGGAGCAATGGTATGTAGGTAGTAATAAAATAACAATCATAACGAATACGCAAAACCGGACGTCTGGCCAAATTACCGGACCTCCGGCCAAACTACCGAATATCCGGCCAAATTACCGGACTACCGGCCAAATTACCGGACCGGGTCCCGGAAGCCCGACTGGACGATTGAATTCATCCAGTATTAATAAAAATACGAAATCAAAAAACATTTATTTTGAATATTTGAGACGGAAAAATAACAAAACAAAAAGACTTTCACAATAGTCCATGCCATCATCATGTTTTTTTCACCAAAATAAGAAAACCGAAACATTAATTGAATATATTTTATCAAAATTTTACTCTGAAAATCTGGGCTAACATTTCAAAGTTATTTAAATGAACGCGACGCTAAAAACACATCATAATTACTAATTAAAAAATGTCATCCCAAGCAAAGGTAAGAAACAGATCCATTAAAATACAAAAAAACAACTAAACATAAACCATAATATATTAATCTGTCACAACCATTATTTATTTACGCTTCGCACTTGCTTCAGCTTTTATGAAAATAATGATAATTATTATACATAACCTGATATTCTAGTCTCATATACAGAGGATGATTATTTTAATTTTTATATTATTATTGTTATTTTGTTAATGGGGTATTTAAACCATAATTTGATTGATACAAAATTAATCTCGAAGTTATATTCACAATTTATAAAAAAAATCTTAGGGGTTGAGAGATGTTTCGAGTCTATATAGACTCATCTTCAGTCAGGATATATACGAGGAATATGTGGAGAGAAACAAAAATTAATAATATAAATATCACCAAAAACCGAAAATTAAAACATTGATTGTAATAGAAATAAAATAAATAAAACATTCTAAAAATAAAACGAAAAGAAATAACTGCCCTAACATGAGGGGAATAATTTTAAAAAAATCATTTGAAAAATTAAAATTAAAAAGGATGAACTACATCATTCTCGTCTTGACTCTCGATCTAAGATGTAGTTCATCATTTTTAATTTTTCTAATGTAATTTTTTTAAATTATTCTTAAAATTATTCCCCTTATGTGAGGGCTGTTATTTCTTTTCATTTTATTTTTAGAATGTTTTATTAATTTTAGTTTTATTAGAATCAATGTTTGAATTTTCAGGTTTTGGTGATGTTTATATTATTTTTTGTTTTTCTCCACATACTCCTAGGATATATCCTGACTGAAGATGAGTCGAGTCTCTATATAGACTCGAAACATGTCTCGACCCATAAGAATTTAATTTTTTTTATAAATTGTGCAGATGACTTCGAGTTTTATTTTCTACTCCACTTTGAGAAATGGACTTTTTCTACAACTCCATAATTTGATCTTTCATCTTTTACAAAAAAAAAACATTCGTTTCGACCGCACAATATAGATCTTTTTTGTGAAAAAAAACTGCTTAAATCCAGGATAAAGATTGAGGGGAAATGGTATGGGAACAGTGATACCCTGGAAACAAATGTTTAGTGCAAAATTTCAACAAAATATAATACGAAATTTGATGACACTTAAAATTTTGGGGACTGATATAATATGATTGAAGAATCAATATAATCTTAAAATACAACTGACTGCTCAACTTCTAACACCCTTTACCATGCCTGCCCTGCATCAGCTGGTTTATATTGTGCGGTTGATGGCCCGTTAAGTATGTGTTGTGGAGCCGTCGACGACCAGTGGCGTGCTTACTGATACCAATGCGCAGCCACTGATCCGAGAAGGGTATACTTAATATGAGTGTAGCGCACTGCTCAATGACAATGAAAAATGACTATACCTACTGCTTCTTTGTCTTTTTCGGCGTGTCTCTGCTGGCTGCGCTAGTCGGGTACACGATGCGAGACATCCGCTATAAATGGAACAGTGGACTGAAAAGTGTCGGCATCAGTACCGAGGTGGAGCTGCCACAATTCAGGGTGCTGGGCCACAGGCAGCGACAGACTGTGATCAATCTCAGCACAGGTAAAAAGAAAAAACGACAACACAGACGATCGATCGATCGACATCGAGTGGTGATCGATAATAAATGCTGATGTGATTGATGGTGATAAAAGTGTCGAAGAAAAGAGGACACTTTTTGACTTGCTGAATGGCAGTACCCCTGGATTTTTCACATTTTCTCTTAGATAATGCCATTTGATACTCTTCATATTATACCATGATTTTTGAATAGACAAAGTACTTAATGAGTAATCAGTCTGACAGAAGGTTATTTCTAATGAAACTATCGTTGCTGTTAAAGATTACAGTGGCGGAGAAATATTGC
Source organism: Crioceris asparagi (assembly GCA_958507055.1). Lineage (NCBI taxonomy): Eukaryota > Metazoa > Arthropoda > Insecta > Coleoptera > Chrysomelidae > Crioceris > Crioceris asparagi. The sequence continues at coordinate 2,285,724 of OY293830.1, forward strand.
CTGTTTATGATTTATTGTTATATGCGGCTTTTTCATGCCATCTTACAAAACCTTGCTTGAACAGCAATTGATCGTTCCGTCTATTCAGTAATCATAGTATAATTGACTGGAATCGATAGCCTACTTCAAATATCCAAGATCACTCGAATTAGTTATTGATAAAAAGACCAAAGGAACATTCGATTTGGAAACTTTCCTAAAAACCACTTCTGGATAAAAACGGGACAAAGTATTTTTTGCAAACTCAATCTTGTATAACTTTTTGAATTTTGCATGGTATTTAATAATTTTTTGTCAAAATGTAGACGATATCATCTTGAATCTTACCCTATACTGAACTTTTGAAAATTTCGAATGAACCCGGAATGGAAAAATAAGTTGTCTAGATTTGCTAAACAGAAAATTCTAAGGACACAGAGAGATTAAAAACTCAAGTGAACTTGAACGCCGAGCTAAGCTTTGAAATAGGTAATTGACACTCATCAAGAAGGGCCACTTGAACATTTGAAACACTTTATGGTTGTCGTTTACGCACATGTCCCTCACATTTATGCTCGATGCGGTTTAGGTTAGGGCTTCGTGGTGGCCAATCAAATCGTTGTGGCGTGGCGTTATCGGGCATTAAAGAAATGCTCTCAGCAACAAATGGAAGGAAAGAAATGACAAGATCTTCTAAACATTCTATGACAAAACATTTTTTTACTAAATCAAGATCTGTGCAGTTTTATAGTATTGCATCAAGGAACGGTATTGTGGACATAGAGTATATTATAGAAGGAACTTCCACCCTGTATAATAAATACCAGGTACAATAGGCATTTTCTTAAAATCAATATAAGATAAAGATTCAAGATGATTTGGCCTACATCTAGACAAAAAATGATTAGAAGTAACAGAAAATTTGAAAAGTTATTCATTACTGAATTTTCTTTACCCTTTTTTTTGGTTTTGTCCAGGAGTGCACCTATATAATTTCCACGGTACACCATTCAGACAAGCCAAAACCAAAAAGCCGCCGTGTATGATTGTAAATACTGCCTGCCTTTTATATATACTTGAAGTGGTGATGGGAAGAATAAAGAGTTCTAAGACTACTCTCCTACCAAAAAATTCTATAAAGTTCGCAATCCCACAAAACCACTATTTTCGATTTGTGTGGCTTCTGTAAATATATACGCGGCGAGCACCAATCACCGAAAAAACACTTCCAAGATGCTCGCTACAATCACCAAAGTTAAAAAAAACAAGGAAAATGAAAAAAGCTTGCCGAAAGCGCACGTTCCTGTTCTCTTTATGTGTATACTTTATATATTATATTAATAAAATGTTATATGTCACCCCCAGCCCTCTTGCGGCAATATATACAGCTACAATAAGCTGCGGCTGTCACTTGTCTTTGTATTTTAAGTGTGCTTTATATCTCTATTTTCTGTCTCTTTCTATTTCTTTTTTCATCCTCAGGCCAATCTACAGAGCTAGAAGATAACCTGTTTCTTTTTTAATTGTTATAACAATTAATTAAATAATCATTAAAAGTAAAATCAGATGATTGAAATTCTTTAATCGAAAATGATTTATTTCTCTCAAAAATTACTCAAGTTATTATTTTGAAAATTACTTAAGAGGTTTCTAGCAATTTTCAATAGATTAAAAATATTAAGGTTTTGACTGCCCTTCTGCCCTGCCCTTTTTTAGAATAATAACTTGAATGGTTTTCGAGAAACGACTCAATCAAACTCTACTTGGTACACACACTGTATAAGGAAAAAACAAGAGAAAAAATAATTTTCACAATAAAACTGTTGCATTTCTTATCAAAAAGTATTTCAAAATTTCTGTAGCATGGCCTAAGACACCCCCATCTCCCCCATCATCCTCCTTTGTATCTTTTCCCAATTGTTATATTCATATTTGGCACTTCCACACACCCAATGGCTTGTCATTGCAGTCGGTTACACCATGCGTGACATCAGATATAAGTGGAACGAAGGCCCCAATTCGGTCGGGGTGTCCAACGAGGTGTCACTGCCCCAATTTAAGGTGCTTGGACACAGGCAGAGGGCGATGGAGATCAGTCTTACAACAGGTACCACGAAAGCCCCACTCCCCCCAAATTTATTTCTATTTCTCATCTTCATCATCATCAGGGCTCAGCTGTGGTAGAGGCTCTTAAGGAGCCTAAAAAAAGCCTGTTCCCTCTATAATTTCTCCACGCTCGAAAAAAGAGACCGCCCGTACTAGAAGCGCCATCTGCATGCTGCATGAAATGACGAAACTAGTACCGGTCTCAAGGCATGTATCCATAAATCCAAATAAATCGATCTTTCCATAGAAATGACGCAGAAAATCACATTTTGCAAAGGCTAAACATTACAATTTAGGAAGGCAGTAAATTGACCGGTAGCCTGCTTAGCACTTAGACTCTAGTGAGTCACCTGACGTCTATCAATATCAATTAAACATTCTAAAATTTAGATAACCAGCCACACTATCCAGTTGGGAACATCTCTAGTCACCTGGTGCGTACCGTCAAGCTTGCAGAACTTTGATAGACGCCAGGTGAATCACTAGGCTCTAGGTGCTAAGCAAACCACACGTCTATGCATTCACGACCTTGTAAATGATTCAAGTGAGCAAAACTTTGTGCTTTTTACACTCGTCTGAGGGCAGAATTTTCCTTTTTCATGAAATAATAATCAGTTTTCGTGTCAATCTTCTCTATGGAAAGGTTTTATTACATTGGGTACATCAAGTATAAGTATTTCACATTGTAACGCATGTCCAAGTTCCTAGAGTAAAATGAGTCCCCCCCCCTATTCTACTAGCTTCAAATTACACGACACAAACTTTAGGAGAAAAAAATTACAGGATAAACATACAACCTTAATACGTGTAGCTTTCATGTGATGTCGTAACTTTTGCAAATATGCTGATTCGTTAGTTTAGTTACAAGGATTTTCACGCTTCGAGCCTTTTCATTTTCCAGCCAAATGAGAAGACCATAATGAAACAAAAATGAATATAATCGGTTCAAACACATATCTACCTACCTACGTACAGGGTGTGTCAGTTCCATACTTTTACAAGGCAAATATCTCCAAAAATGTTAGATATAGGTGATATCGAAAAAAGAAGTGTCTTGAGTTTTGTTGAGATCAAATTTTAGTGCGAAAAGCAAATGACTTTACGAACACATTGTCTGTCATACTTGCAACCAATACAAAAGCAAATATATGTCACTATATTAATAGTTGGAGTATCCTGCTGACATAATTATAAGTTAGTCCAAAAAAAAATTTGGTTCAAAAGTTTATATATATATATATATATATATGGGATATTACGAAATTTGTTAGCACGATAGAGGTCGCAGTTTTGGAGGTATCGAATTCAAATTTGCTACAAAAATCAATCTCTCAAATATCTCGGTCGAGTTCGTTATTGGGCAATATCGGGTAAGTAGTTTCAAAATGGCGACCATTCAAACATTTGAAAAAATTATCAAAAAAGAGCCGTGGTGTAAATATCATCAAAAATAATTTTAGGTTATAGATATAATCAGTACCTACAACTTTTGTTCAAAGTAATTTTTCATAAAATACACAGTTAAAAAAAAAAAAATTAATAAAGAAAAATAACAAATATTGATAAAACATGACCACTCAATATAAATTTGATGTAATTGTACATTTTCTGGAGATCTTAATATAGACCCTGATTAAAAAAATATATAGTATATTTATTGAAAAGAAATAGGCGAAAAAGAACTTCTGCCTTGAAGTGGAGCTCGAACCCTGTCTGCTTCATATTCAACAGCCAAAACAAAAACCTCTAACCGCAAGGCTATGACACATACGACAATTTTATGTAGGTAATAACATGTAGGTATACCAATGAAAAGGTTGTTCAAATTTCAATTCAATGAATTTTGAAAAATTTACCTTTCCGCTGACTACAGGCCATCGGGATTTTTTTACTATCAGAGATAACCCTGGTATTATTAATTACATATATAGTTAGTTATATCAAAGATGCTATATTTCTTGAGCTATATAGAGATTTCTCATTCTATAACATATTTTAGGTTAGCTTAGTATTTAAGGTTACTATTTAAAAACAATATTCAAACTTTGGATAGAGAATTTCTTCTAAATAGGCTTTGAAAGAGCTCTTTTAGCTAAAAGTGGATGATGTATAAGACGGATAATTTTCAAAAATTGTCATAAAGAAAATTATTTGTAATAATATCATTACGATATTGAGATGTTTCAAATTTTCCCCAGTATCTCTTAAGTAAAAGAAAAAAAATGTTCTACCATTTTTATTTGGCCTCAAAAGTGAACACCAGAACTATAATATTTAATGGATATTACGAATAGTTACGAAGATACCCTAAAGAAGTATTGAAAATAGAACATCCTGTACACATATACAGTTATTTTATTTTATTTTCATCAGGATCTTAACAGACAAGAGACTTTTAAAATCAAAACAAAAAATATTTATATAAACTTTGTTCTAAAACAATTCTGGCTTTGAGAAATAAAATAGTTAATAGAATTTAAAAGTTATAATATCAGTGCATAGAACTACAAAGTTGGAAAAAATATTAATAAATTATCTCTTATCTGATCACGGTAGACGGTATTTGGTAGATTTTTTCAGGAATTTTCATGTAACGACCTAGTCGGCCACGAACCCACGACATCTCGGTTAAAATTCCAACGTCTTACCCACTATATCACCGGGGATAGTTTACTTATAAAAATAAATTTCAAAACTTGATTATTTTTCTCAGTATATTTGTTGCGAATTCTACCGAATGTTAAAAATCGGCTACAAAATAAACTTAAACAAATTATTATTAGTTGTAGCAGTAAAATTTAAATATGTTCGACATAAATAAAACATAATTTATAATTAACAGCATGCAAAAGAAAATATCACCACGCATTAAGTAGCTCCCCTGAAAAACCACGGCTATATTTATATTTAAATTTAAAAGAACGTGTACAAATTTTTATCATACTTTGCACGAAGTATATGCAAGCAACACAAGAAAAATGTTCAATATGGAATGTGTTATCGATTAGACAAAAAGCTGGCTTTACAAGTGCATGCATGAAATGTCAACTGAAGTTACGTTAACATCAACGAGCACCCTCAATGTGGCAGGTAGAATGTAAAACGTCGTCAACATCAAATTTGAATTAAAAAATAACTGAGAGATGACTGCAAAACAAACCAGGATAAGGATGCTTTCCTTGGAAATGATAATTTTCATAGCGTCTACTACGGAACACTTTATATTCCGCAAACATAATAATAGAGTAACAACAAAAAAGCAGAATAGGTATGTAACTTTTCTCGCCGCCAGAAATGTAAATAATTCATACTTGATTAGACACAAAACATGAAAATGGCAAATATCATTCGTGTATTATTTTTCCTAGACGACGGAATGTGAATACTGTCATTTACATTCCTAGGAAAATAATCATTATTTTCATTACTGGCAGCGGTAAAAATGTAATAAGTAAGATGGAATGTAAGACTGTTAACATCCTCGGCAAGTGAGCAACGAGCCGAGGATGTTAACATGTCTTTACCTTCCTTGTTACTTAAATAACTATTATTGGTTTGGTTGGTGAATACGAAATGTTTCGTAGAGAAGTAATAAAAAGATAGCTGGACAAATTCAGCCAAGAAACCTCATGACTTTCCTTATAGTCGCTGTAAAAACGAACATTTCAAGCTCAGGAAAACCCAACATCTGCACTGTCGCTTTATTTCAATATATACCTATTTTTATTATATTCAAACTTTTCAGACTTATCAAACAATCTTTGTCAATAATATACGAGAGGAAAAACTTTCTTCAAAATTCGATCAATAATTGAATGGAGAAAACAATCATTGACCGACCTTCTTGTGCATGGTATCTCTAAGATATACAGTGCGATCCATAGATATGGAATAAATTTATTTATTACGTTATTATGTATTTGTTTGAAAAAAACTGAAATAGGTCGATTTTTGTTTTAAATTTGACAATTTTTAGTATGAAAAAAGTACCCTTATCTTGCATCCCCTCTGACTTATGAGCACCCCCTCAAAAACTTTAAATGAGAAGGGGGTTCGTATGGCACCCTGTTCGAAAGGGATTTTCATTCTTTGTTCAGCAGTACTAAGTTTTTCAAATTTGGTGCAGTTTTAATATATTTTTTTTTGAAAATGCCATATTTTGATACTTTAAGTATAATGTAGTAAATTATGTCGCATAATATTTAAGAATTATTTCTCAATTTATTTTACAGTTATTTTTTTCCACTTTTTGGCAAAAACCAAGGCGATCTTAGAATTCTCGTACAACATTTCCTAGCACCTTAGGGTTTAAGTTGTTAATTTCAGACGATATCTTAAATTCTAAATCGGCAATTTGTCCGTTTTATTGAAATATACTTTTGATTCTAAATCACCCCATAAGAAGTAATCGAGAGGAATCAAATCGAGGGATCTAGGCGTCCATTCAATCGTTCCACGTCTTTCAATCCACCTATTGGGAAAACCTGTAAAATAATCTCTAACAGAACGTGTGTGTGATGCGGTGGTACCAAATTGATATATCTATTGCATTTGGATCATTAACGTCAGGAAAAAGTATTCTTAATGTAAGCAGTAGGAAGTTCATCAAAAAACCTAGATAAACCTGACCATTAATTGTGCCTTCAAAAAAATATGGGCCAATAATTTTGTTGTTAAGGATACCAGCCCAAATGGTCACTTTTTGAGCCTCACTTATCCAAAGAGGATTTTCTCTGCTCCATTGTCTATTACCCTTTCCATTTAAATAAAAAGTAGCTTTATCAGAAAACACACTTTTGTTTATGAACTGAAAATCTACTTCATTCTGTCGATCAGTAGTTCAAAGACTTGTTGCCTTCTATCAGGATCATCCTGACGCAACTCCTGAACCAACTGAACTTTATAAGGATAGTATATTTCTTTATGTAAAGCTCTCAATATCGATGATTTACTTACATTATTGTCGGCTGCAAGTTATCTACTTGTCATACGTGGATTTTCCTCAATCACTATCAGTACATCTAACATTTTTCCTCATCCAATTCAACATTTCAACCTGGTTTTTGAATAGTTTTTACATGTCCAGTTTCACGAAATTTTGTTTCTATCTTGTTGACAGTAGATTGTGAGACGTGTTAACCAGGGTATTTATAATTGAATATTTCACAAACTTCCTTATGAATTCTTGTTTTACTACCGCATCTAATTTTAATTAAAATGTCTATCCTTTGAATTTCGGATAAATGAGCCATAGTTGAATCAAATATACACACAAATATATTCCAACACACCGACTTCTGTCAGCAACAAATATCAAAATAAAAGTAGACTAGATTGACAAAATGTGGAACGAGAATTCCAATATCGCCTTGCTCATTGTCATGAAGTGAATAGTGGTCACATTTTGAACATTTCATTTAATTGTAAAATAAACAGAAAATTACTTCCTAAACATTATGTGACAATATTTCTTTCATTCTACATAAAGTATCAAAATTTTAAATTTTCAAATAAATTTGATCAGTTAAAATTGCACCAAATTTGAAAAACTCAGTATTGCTGGACAGAGAATGAAAATAGCTTTCAAACAAGATGCCACAAGCCCCCTCTTCATAATACATTTTTTCAAGGGGTACTCATAATTCAGGGGGGTGCAAAAAGAGGGTAATATTTTCATACATTCAATCATCAAATTGGGAATAAAAATCGACTTTTTTAAGTTTTTTTTAAACAAATACATAATAACGCTAAAAATGAATTTATTCCACACCAATGAACCGCACCGTATATAAAAGAATACACTACTTCTCTGAAGTAGTTTGTTCCAATTCTCCAGACACAAGTCGTTTTTTTTTTGTTTAACTGTTTATATAAGAGCTTTTCGATATTCAGATAGTATGTTACAAATACATATTGTTCTTTCTCGAACTTTAAAAGTATCTTTGACTCATCTATAAATAGATGAGTCGAGATATCGAGTTCGATTATTCCATTGAGAAAAGTGAATAGCAGTAGATAGAGGTATATGTTTAGAGCTATTCAAGATATTTGAGACAAAGTCTGAACAGTCTATACCTGAAAATAACCTGTTAAAGTCAAGAGTTTGACATAATGAATTAATATCATATGTGAACTATTTTGGTAGCAAGGTAATTAATTAACAATAATTGATTATTTTCAGATATAGACCTTTCAAATTTTGTCTCAAATATCTTCATTAGCGCAATACAGTACAGATACGTCGATATACAAGGTGTTTATTTGAAAACTTCCCAGCTCGAATCTAACGAATTTTGAACATTACAAAAGAAATCGCTGAAATATAAAAATTCAAAAAGCTAGTTTACTACCAAAGCTTTTATAGATACAAATAAACTTAGCAGAAACTTGGAAACGTTATCCATTCTACCTTCCACATAACCTGCTTGTTGAGCAAAGCATGACCACATTTTACTATTGCAACTTCCAAGTATTTATGAAAATATAAAAAAAACATATAAAACACCTAACCTAACCATACTTTTGTCCAATATAGGAAACTATTCGAGACTGGCGTGCGAAATCCAATTCGTCCGTTCGATGGGCTACTATCTGATTCAGATCTACATCCCATCAGGGTTGATTGTCATCATCTCGTGGGTTAGTTTCTGGCTGAACAGAAATGCCACACCGGCTCGAGTGGCCCTTGGTGTCACCACTGTGCTCACCATGACGACGCTGATGTCGTCGACCAATGCAGCACTGCCCAAGATATCCTATGTCAAGTCGATTGACGTTTATTTGGGCACGTGTTTCGTGATGGTCTTTGCTAGTCTATTAGGTGAGTTGACTGTGTTTTTTTTGCTATTTATCGGGTATATTTCATAATAGAATGCATTGTATGTTTCGGCTTGATGACGGTAATATTACTTTACCCTTATGATAATATAAAGATAATGCAGTCCTTTCACAAAAGACGTATATGTTAAGTTAGCATCTTAAGTCTCAGCATCTCACACTCTGAGTGAAGTTCTTATAGCATCCGATATAGTTCTATAGTTCTTTTTAAGAATACTTCTGTCAGTTTAGTACCGAAAATATTTTTTTGTAAATGTAAAATTGGGACACTAACTTCCGTCCGTCGACAGTATCCCAATTTTGGTTTTTAGTGATTTCATAAAAAAAGAAGCTAGAACTCGGTACCCCATGAATAGTTCTAGAGTTACATAACTATAATATAACATTGATAATGTTGCTATATCAGTAAAGATTTTACAATTTCTGATAATAAACCCATATGTACGACAAGCTGATGTGACAATTTCATTATTGTGTTAGTGGAATGTAAGCTGATAATTAAAGCTGACGCCAAGATCACTAATTGTAACAGTGTGTCTTAGATTCTGGTTATTAATTTTATATGAGTTATATATTTAAAAATACTTCATGATTTTTTTGATCTTTTAAAATATCACAATCTTCTAAACTGGTAATGGAAGCGTATATAGCTTAAGATCATCAGCAAACATTAGCTTATTGCAATTTAATGAGTCACAAAGATCGTTTATAAATATGAGAAATAATACAGGGCCTAAATTTGATCCCTGTGGGACGCCACTAGTCGCAAGATATATATAGCAGAGCTGTAATGATTAATTTGTCTGAGAAAAATACTAGTGAACCTCTTCGTAAGGATGAACATTATTTTAAAAGCAGGAGTTTGTGTCAAAGAATGAAAATCTGAAAGAAAACATTTGAAATTTATTATTTTGAACCAATATGAAACTATGACGTAGAAGTTAGGATTTTTTTATCCACTGAATAAGTTCAAAACGCTTATCATTTATTCCAGAGAAAGCCTCAACATATTGTAGTTCAAAGATATGACTATTCCAGTACCAGAAATCATACATATATCACCATTTCTTAAAGACAATAGCGGGGTTCCTCAAGGTTCAATACTCTGTGCATTATTATATTCATCTCATGTTCCTAAACTATCTAACGATCTCTCATAAATTTGTTGTTGATAATGTATCATTGATTGTGTTGCAAAAAAATGCAAACAAAGTTGCTGACGCGATATTTTAATTACGGGTAACCATGAAACATATATGCATTAAGGAGTTGTCAGAGCAGCCATGATCCGGGTTCGATTTTTAGCGACCACATTTTTTTGTTGTTTGAGGAATACTCTTTGACAGAAGAAAGTCAATAGGGTTCCTTTTATTTGCGTTAATTTCAATTCTAAATTTTCAATGAAAAATACTGAAAAATATACAGAAACATTCAAACTAGAACCTCAAACCATTTTATAAATTGAGCTCATTATATTAACTTCCATTCAAAAAGACCCAAATTACGTCTACCTTTTATGATATAAAAACTTTTCTCAGAATGATATAAATACCCAAAGAAAAACACACAAACAAGTCCCACTTGTATGCATAATATATCTTCCTGTAATAACTGTAACTGCTTCACTCCCACTCCACAACTCGGGACACAGGATCATCTCAAAAATGCTTCCCTCTTTGCCTATCTATAGATATGCATTAGTAGCAACGGAGATGATTCCGGGAAATTCTCAAGTAGTAGAAAAAATACAAAATGAAAAAGACTCGACTGAGAAGCGAAAAACAACAAGAAGAAGAAGAAGAAGCAGAAGCATTCCTCGCGCAATTACCATTAAGACGAATGATGAAGCAACTTCATAATCAACATTGCTGAATGCGCCAGTACATTCAATAGATACATATATAAATATACAGGGTGATTTAGATATATTTTCAGATTTGAATTTTCGAATTCAAAGAAATAAAATACAATTGTAAAGATCTTGAAAAAACATACCTAATCGAATACAAGCGGGCTTGTAATAGAAATGTGTTAATGAGTGAGTTGCCTCACCCAACTGGTATTTCCTATGCATTCACCACGATTATGCTAAAAGCTTATTGAAACAAAAATATGTTAGAATAAACCAGGCGGATTATTGAAATTATTATTTTTATATTTGTCTGAAGATCTAATGGTTGAAAATAGTTCACACGTATTTTCAATTTACCCTGTATATATATATCAAGCCGTTATAGCGGTAGTACATCTTTTGAGAGGTGAAATTCCAAGTCGCGAGAAATCGTTCAAGTTGCGTCCATTTTTTTCTCCCATCTCTATATTTAAATAGGAACAAACGGGAACAAAAGAGGAAGCTGGATGAGGTGGCCAGGAGAGAGGAGGGTGGAGGGGGGGTGTGTGGAAGCGAGAAGCAGCAGGGAGCAAGGTTCTCTCTGGAATACGTGCGCGAGACCCTCCCAGCCAGCAGACAGCCGCCGTTCCCGGGCCGTGCGAGAAAAGGTCAAAGGGCGGCGTGAGCGGCACGGAGTAGCTGCCAGGGCGCCTGTGTATACTCAGTATATACCTATATACAGAACACAGCAAGCCGGGATCGCGATGATAATGTTCGCGCAAGAAGAAATGGGTGGAGAAATAATAGCCCAGTCGGTCGGGTTAGTTATATCACCTTTTTTGCAAAACATTTCCGTCAGCAATTCTATTGCACTCACCTTTACAAGGGGTCTCTTAATAGTCTCAGTTCAAAATAACATAGAAATTCTACCGCTGCATCAGCACCATTTTTAATTTAATGGGAAACAGTTTTTTCCCAATCAACTTTTCAGGAATAATTACATCTCTACAAAAACCAGTAACAAATTATTAGACGCGGCCCTAGTTAATGGAGAAAATAATTCATGATTTAGGAGAATAAATTCATATATTCGCACTAATGTAATAAATTCGGAAATTAACATCAATGTTGCGGATATATCTCGAGTAATTTCGTCATGACACTAGCGTTGAAAGTTGAACTTTTAAGACACAAATAGTTGTTTCACCATCAGAATCACAAAATTATCAATTTACATGTACAACGAATCGGTAATCGTAATCGACCACAGTCAGAGCGATACAGAAATAAGGTCCTTCCGTCGTCGATTACGATTGCCGATTCCACATTCCAATCCGTTCAATTTCGTACTAAGGAATCTAATTACAAAAAAAAGCAGTTTACCACTACCGAACCCCGCCTCAATCGCCACAACACTGTATGATGTATCTGGCTAATTGGCTAATGCAATGATCGCAACATAAGCCAATAAAATACAAGTGTGTCATTATTCAAAACCATAATGGTAAACGTTGATGGCTGAGCGCTGATTTTGCAGAGAGCGCCAATGGAATCGGTAATCGTGATCGACAACCATCATTGGGATCCGGCGAAGAGAATCACATCACACACAACAATATTGCAATTGCTTTCCATTTTTGTTGGAATGTTTGGACTGGACTGGAGATGTTTAGCGAAAATAATTTCCCCCTAAATTCATAAATTGTTCACTATTTTTGAATTTAAAGTACCAGTAACCCCTTTTGGAATTTATAATAATAAAATCGCTGATAAATGTACTTGCAAGGTGAACACTTTTTTTTAACCGACTTCTCAAACGGAGGAGTTATTCACTCGATTGTTTGTGTCCTTTAGGATTCCGTAGCAAATTATCTAAAACGAGACCTTATTACTAAGACCCCACTGCCCGTCCGTCTGTCTGTCTGTCTGTAAGCAAGTCTTTCACCCCAAAAACTTCACTCTTAAAAGTGGTGGGTCATATTTTTTTTCTAAAATCGTAGATTTGAGTTGTGAATAGTGAAACAATATTAATTCTATTGGTGCCCGACATCAGTACCGATAGGATATTTTGTTTTCGTCGACCCATTTTTTTGACTAACTCGACTGCAGCAAAACGGAACCTCTGCTCTATGCTCTGCATGCACTCTATGATGATGGTTAATGGATTAGATCGAGATGAAAACTACTACTCTATGTTGTGTATTTTTGAAAAGCACCGACGCTGGCTATTCGCTTTTCCCCCATTTTTTTCTTTCTCCTTTTATTCTGCGAAAGAAAAACAATTGTCAAGATTTTTCCATAACCAAGATCCAGAAAATATCGTCAATTTGAAAGCACTCACATAACTCTCACAGTTATTTTCAATAACTACAAATAAGTAAAAATTGTATCTTATTGATGAATTAAAAATTAAACTCATAAAAGAAACACAACAGAGGTGCATATTCAAGAATTGTTATTAATTGTAGTTAAGCAAACATTTTGTAGATTCATAGATTCATAGAGAAATGTGTTTGAATAAAATTAACAATGTTGGAAAAATTCTAAGAGTTCATCGAACAAATTGCTGCAATTCAACCAGAAATTCTTAATAATGTTCTTAGAGAGGAACGTTGGTGATTTTACAGATTTTATTTAAGAAACATATAACGATTATCTTGTATAACGACATTCTCCATAAAATAATATAAATCTGGATGAAAAAATAAGGAAAATTAATTATTTTTTGACCGACGAACCATACGGAAGAGGTATACAATTCGACTGAGTCTGCATGTTTTTTAGGTAAATTTCTTATAGAAATGTATCTATTGCGATCGTTCACACTTTTGAATTTCGAAAAAATTTCAACGGCATGTTGTTATATGTCTATAAGTTAGTCCAAAAAAACATTTGGTTCAAAAGTTTATATATATATATATATATATATATATATATATATATATATATATATATATATATATGGGATATTACGAAATTTGTTAACACGATAGAAGTTGCAGTTTTGAAGGTATTAAGCTCAAATTTGCTACAAAAATCAATCTCTCAAATATCTCGGTCGAGTTCGTTATTGGGCAATATCGGGTAAGTAGTTTCAAAATGGCGACCATTCAAACATTTTAAAAAAATATCAAAAATGAGCCGTAGTGTAAATATCATCAAAAATAATTTTATGTTATAGATATAATCAGTACCTTCAACTTTTCTTTTAAGCAATTTTTCATTACACAGACAAAAAAATAAAAATCAATAAAGAAAAATAGCAAATATTGATAAAACATGAACACTCAATATAAATTTGATGTAATTGTGCATTTTCTGGAGATCTTAATATAGACCCTGATTAAAAAAATATATAGTATATTTATTGAAAAGATATAGGCGAAATAAAAAAATCTGCCTTGAAGTGGAACTCGAACCCTGTCTGCTTTATATTCAACAGCCAAAACAAAAACCTCTAACCGCAAGGCTATGACACATACGGCAATTTTATGTAATAACATGTAGGTATACCAATGAAAAGGTTGTTCAAATTTCAATTCAATGAATTTTTAAAAATTTACCTTTCCGCTGACTACAGGCCATCGGGATTTATTTATTTTGAGAGAGGAGTATTAAGAACTGATCCCATTGAAAAAAAAATCAATATTGAACATATTCTTCCCCTTAAATGCTTTTCCCAAAAAGGGTGGTAGGGGCAATTTTCCCGAAAACTGAAAATCCGAGACGGCAGAATTAAAGAAACGTTTATATTGGACATTTTTAAAAATAATCATAGGTTTCCGCGTTACTGTCTGAAATATGTGTTTCAGCTATGTGGAGTTGACAATTTTTTCCGAGAATCGAAAATTTGAGATTGGAAAATTAGAATAGGGATCATTATATTCAGAAACGTTTAAATTGAACATTTTTTCAAATAAGTCAAGGTTTTCGAATTACAGCAATGGTAAAGTCTCAAATATGTATATTTCCGCTTTGTGGAAGGGGCAATTTTTTCGAAAATTGAAAATATGAGACAGTCAAATTAAACAAGAGATTATATGTAGCAACATTTAAATTGTACATTTTTTTAAAAGAGTTAAAGTTTTCGAGTTACAGCAGTAAAGTCTGAAATATGTATATCTGCGCCGCGATTTTTTGAGATCTCTGAATAATAACAAGTACAAGCTAAGCTTTACACATGGTAATACGATAAGCAGCCATAGTTTGCTTACTGAAAGTCATAAATTAATATTTTTGGTAGGTACTGGTAATTTTGAAATTGTGCAATTGTACTTAAATAGAAGATTTTGGCACCAACTTCACATGTACCAACAGAATTAATATTATTTTGTATTTTCAGTGCACCAACTAATAAATTCGATGCAATTTTATGTTCAAAATATTTATATGTTATTCAATTGTATCAATTATTCAAAAACCATTAGGCTGAATCTATTCCATGATCCATGTTCAAGCATTCTATTTCACAATTCCACACCCCCATGCATTCACAATACTGTGAATTATGATATTATTTATTCTTATGTTACAGAATACGCAACTGTAGGATATATGGCAAAACGAATACAGATGCGAAAAAATCGATTTTTGGCCATTCAAAAGATTGCCGAACAGAAAAAAATCAACGTCGATGGTGGGCCCGATGATCACGCCCCCAAACAAACAGTGAGTAGTCGTCCAATAGGCGAGGAATTGTAATTTTTTCTTCTCTTATATAGAGATGCAATTTTTTTAGAACCCGTTCCTTATCATGACCTAATCCTTTTAAAAACCATGCTGTAAATAGAAAAACTCTAAGTTGTCCATTGCCTGTTTTGCTAAATTCAAACTAACATAGAAGTGACGTCACCCCAATCGACGCCATTATCAGCTGGTGTCACACCGGTGTAGCGGCGCTATTTATAGAATATTATTGCCAATAAACATCATATGAGATTAACTGATTGATTTATAAGATAAAAACATGGCTGTCAAGCATTTGACAACAAGCTTACATCCAGGAATGATTTTGGAACGGTACACCAATACGGTGTCAAATGATGACTTTACCCAACACTGTACATTACACTGGATCGAATTCAGGAACACAGGCTGTATCTATTCTTTTCCTCATGATCTGATTTAGTATTTATTTATCAAAAAACTTAATAAAGTGAACTTGATCTGGAAAACTAGCAAACATTTCCATATCTTCGACTATCAACTTTATAATTGTAATTCAAATTTCTTAACACAACTCCAAGTAAGTACATATTCAATTGATAATTCATTCCATGATAGAAGTTCTAGCCTTGGTTGATTGAGGGAAGTCTGACTTCCTGGAATTCTTATAGACCCATCCTTTCTTCTCCCACGACCTGGTTATAACCTAAGACATTTCTGTTTTGGTACAAAAAATATCGCAAGCTGGACTTGGCCGCGTTCGACGTTGAGTCTAGTATCTGTTTGTACTAACATTTTCAGACTATTGGTATAAATTGATTATGAATACAGCTGCTAGGGTTAGTTATTATATTATTTTCTTTTCTAACATAATCTTTTTAAAAATCTATTACTTTTGTCATGGTTCGGATGCTTGTTAGTGGGGACGTTTGTTCCAGGAGGTACGCTTCAAGGTGCACGATCCCAAAGCGCACAGCAAGGGTGGCACCCTCGAGAACACCGTCAACGGCGGACGTGGTGGTGGTGGTGGTGGTGGAGGCGTTGGCGGTCGTGGTGGTGATGGTCCCCCACCCGACGAGGAAGCTGCCCAGCCACCTATTCCCCAACACATCATCCACCCGAACAAGGACATCAACAAGCTGTACGGCATGACGCCGTCAGATATTGACAAGTATTCGCGCATCGTTTTCCCCGTGTGTTTTGTGTGCTTCAATCTCATGTACTGGATCATCTATTTGCACATCTCCGATGTCGTCGCCGATGATTTGGTGCTTCTGGAGGTGGACAAATAGGGCGAGGGCGATCATTACGACGATAATATCGACGAGGGTGTGACCTTGTTGATGAAGATGGGGCTGCACAGGTTGAGTTACTTGGCAATTGATTACTTTGCCATATTAGTACGTTTTTTCGGTATCTAGATGCAACTCAGTCAGGTGGTGCTTGCAAATCCAAATTTATATAATCCTGCTGGATACTTTACTTCCAAAGATTTACATAACTATAGATGATATAGTGCTCAACAGTATCATAAAATCTATGGAAGGTATGAACAAAGAAGAACTGAATAAATAAACTCAAGAACACGTTACACAGCTATCTTAATAATCACTGACTATCGCAGTTTTGACATATGTCATCGTGGGAATAATTCATCAACTGCATCTAACACAGTTTGGCGAGCAATTAAAAATATTTGTAACATCTGCGACACTTTTTTGTTGAAATAAAAAAAATACATTGGCTCAAATATCAAACTGATTCACCTGGTATTTTTTACACTGCTCATTAAGCTATCTTTTTTTTTGACAATGCTTTCTGGAAAGTCATGATTTCAAGAAATTGTGTATCCATACAAGACCTTTATCATTGGCAATAACTGAATATAGAGTAAAGCTTTGAGAAAAAGCTCATGGATTCCCCAGAATGTTGTTTTTTACCAAAAGGAATACTGTTTTCTCTTGTATACTGACATCATGAATTTCCCATTATAAAGGTCGATGTTATCGCATGCATTACTGCGTCTTATGTGTTCTCTCCGTTTGTATCCATCGATATTTTCAAGATTATAGTTTGACGTTTCATCAAACACAGATTTGGTATGAGTTTATAACATGAGATTTTCAAAATAAATATTTGAATATTCTATCTGATAATATGATATGGGAAATCTAGGCTAGAGCAGAATAAACGCAATTCGGCAAAATATGTAGAAATTTAGAATATTAAATATAATATCCTAAATCTGCACATATATTCCGTATACCCCTTCAAAAGGAAAGAATATACTATGATAAGGTCAACAATTTTGCTAATAGCTTTAATAAATTTTATCGAATAACACAAAAGATGTTAAAAGGTTTATTAAATTAATGATAATATACCACTATTTATTGATAAGACATCAGTTTCACTATAATTTTAGTGAGTTTCTTACCCACCCTAATGTAAAATAAACAATTCATAACATAAATAAAATTACTGACAACTGGTTCAATAGGCATCAATGATAAGAAACCTATCATCTAATGATAAAATTTGCACATTTTCTTCTCATTCAAAATTCATCTCTCTTCATCAAAAGATTGTAGAACTTTATGGCCATGAAAACTGTATTATAAAAATGTGTGTCCGGAAAAAAAAAAAGTATACAACAGGTACGAATGGCAGACTCTAAGTTCACAGCCTCCTGTGATATCACAACAATAAGTTTTTCAGTGCTATATTGAGTTTAATTTAAAAGTAAGAAATGTCAAAAAATGACGTCATATGGAAAGTAATCGTTCTACACCATCAGGGTAACTAATTACAATGCAAAGAATTTCGGCTAGAAGAATTAATTGGGTAACTTTTTTGCGTCCTGAAAAAGTTTCGTAATAACAAACGGAAAATGAAATAATTTCTAGGTATCTACTTTATCTTTAGCATTATAGAAATGTGATCTATTTTTCCTTCAAAAGGCTGCCATTACCTGTAGTCCAGGCATTTTTCGCGGACACCTTGTATAAATAGTTAGATATACCTACCTATGTTTTTGTACCAAATCTGTGTCTCACAAATTCACCTGAAATTTGTTAAAGCACCACCTATTATTATTATTATTATTAAAATCAAAAAATGATAACTAATTATGGCTACAATCGTAATCGTATTGCCATGGTCAAAAAACAACCTCTAACAGCCAAACGATCTGTCAACCACAGCAAAATGGACGCTACATACAGATATACACGTGTTTTTTTTACTAAAGCTAAATGAAAAAATGACGCTTGACTAGAGAAAACATTATGTAGAGTGAAATTCATTTACTCAAAAAAAAATGAATATATAACTTTACCAACAATCGAAAAAAAAATACAAACGTATCGTAGTCACTAATGCGCAGCTTCAAAAATAATGATGGAAAAGAAGCTTTCGATACTTATATTAAGAAGGGCCAAAGCGTGTTGTATAACAAGGCACTCGAGAATTGGCAACTGTCATTCATATGTCAAACTGTCAAATGTCAATGTCTATTTCATTTGTGATGAGGATTTGCTTGAGATTTTAAGATATCGATCGAACACTTCATGATTTGAGAAACGAAGGTTGTATTTCAAGTGAATGTTCCCATCTTTAACGATTATGTGGATATCGATCTATGGAGAACGGTCCACCCTTGTATATTTAACAGAGCAGGCAAAGATAATAATACATAGTTACAATTCTTGAGCGCCCTCAACGAAACTCAGTTGGCTGTGCTTTTTCGTTCTTTTCGGGTTAAACAGAGTAAAAATAGGGGGAAAATATAATAGTAGAAAAGAATCGGATTGAACTGAGTGTGCCCAGAAGTTATTCTATAAGCTTGTTTTTTTTTTATTTCTAAACTCTCGATAGAAGCGAAGAGTCGTATATATACATATATACATATTATATTGTAAATAGTTCTCAAAAATAAAACCCGTTCTCTGGAAATCTCGTCGTTCCATCAACTCATATATATATAAATATATTATCAAAAAAAAGCACAACGTTCATTATTCAAAGCTATCGAAAACCAAATTAAAACAAAAACATTACAGCTAGCTTCTTAGATTTGGTATTATTTTTTTGTATAATCTTAAGTGTAGGAAAGTGATATTATATATTGTATATGTACCTATGTATTTATTTGTGATATAAACAACAATCTCTAGAAACTAGCTGTACCTAGGTGAAATATTTTGCATATTCCAACAAAAAGCAAACTCATTCAGACATATATTTTTTTTTTCGATAGCTTTTTGGATATAAATAAATATATAAATATTATATAGATTTATTATTAAAAAGCGAAAATAATTTAATATTCTGTTGAAATTATAAAAATATATATACAGTTTAATTGTCGTTATATTTTCTAGCCGCTGTTAGACTAGATAACCATTAGTTTCTTATAGGTCCAGGATAAAAAAAACGGTTAGAACATGTTATTTTAATAATAGAGCGGATCACTAGTCAAATCATTTGTTTTAAGGGATGAAAACTAACTCTCTCAATTCCTGGCGTGTAAGAAGCTCAAACTCAACTCAATTATTAAATTAGAAATAATCGCAAGTCATAAGCTAACTACACGTCAGTTAATAACGAAAAAACTCTTTTGAAAATGACATGAAAAGTGATTCAATTCTTTTGTTATTTATTTATATATATATATATATATATATATTTAAAATTGTATATCGTCACTGGACTATTATTACCACCCTGATGATAGTTTATATTACTCAATTCCTATGTACATAAAACGTTCCTGTTTTATACTCCTCGCACATTACTTACCCAACAAAAAAAAACAACAACAACAAATAAAAATTGAACCTATATATAAAAATATATATATATAGGGTAGTCCGCACATACCACAAGACACAATAATCAAATCACCCCACCCCTCTTAAGGAGTATGTCTTTATTCGTAAAAGTATAACGCTATTCTCCATTATGAATACGATTTTTACGTTAAAAATGGTCCAAAAGAACTTGTTGCCATCTTGAATAAACAGTTTATTGTTCTGTGATCTATGATTAGAGCAAAAATGACATGACATATGTCATGTATGCCGAAATACAGGTGGCGTTCACAAGTTTTTCTTCAAATGAGTGTGATCTACTGACATTCTAGATACGTGGCAGTTTGGAGAACAGTTTAAGCTTTGTTCGAGGTAATGTTGAGTATATGGTATTCTATGTTAGATTTTATATAGTTATGAGATAAAAAAATATAATGGAGAAAAGCGTTATCCTGAAGATCTCCGTCAGGGATTCATGCATGTATAAAGAGTTGTTGATATCTGTGGGAATAGATGAATATTTCCAAAGATAGGATAATTATAAACAAAAAATTGAGTACAGAAGTTTCAGTCTCTTAGTAAGACTAAAATTTATAATTCAAAAATGAAGCAAAGTTACTTTACTGACAGAGCACACTGTATGTTTAGTTGTATCCGGACAGAGAATGCTAAAATTAATTATCGATTTCGAAAACATTGCGGTGTTTTCATAAAAGAAACTATCTAAGGTAACTAGCTCTATTTCGGATGTGAAATAAATTTTCATTTTTTTCAGAAATATTCAACTAGTTACATACTTATCAATGACTCTGTATATATTATATATAAACATATTATTAATAATGCAGGCCGTTGACAGAAGCGCACGGCGAAACGAGATTCTAAAAATGTAACATAAATATTATTGTAATAAAATTATATATACAAACCAAAAAAAAAAAATATGGAGAACATATACCTATAGGTAGGACAAGCGCTCGTAGCCAAAATTGAAATACCTAGAAATAAACACTGACTGTAAATATTATATAGAGCCACCAATTATTATTAAAAATGAAGATGAGAAGAGAAGTCAAAAAATATAACTTCAATGAATTACGCATTAAGACAAAATGAGCGCGTCAAATCAAAAGAAAATTCTAAAGAAAGGTAGGACAAAAAAGGCGACTTTTAAAGGGGATAATAATGACTTGAAGCAATGTAACACCCATAACGTTTTGATATATATATATATAAAAAAAACTTCTGTAAATGCCATTGCCCCCCCTTTTAAATCAACTTGAAATGTAAAGACTTACAGCCCTAAACTATATATCATATTATATAATCTAATCTGTGGCAAGACATTTTTCATTTCCAATAGTACTAATCTGTGCTGAACTTATCTATATCGATTCATATATGTAATGAATCAATGGAAAAAAAAGAAACCCTATTGATTGTAGCAGTCAATATATTAAATATAAAAATAATAATTTAAAATATTCTAGTCCACTAGTTCAATTTTCTTTTTCGCATTATAATTTGTAGATGATAATTTTTTTTCACTCTTAGATATTAAAATAAATTACAGCGTCAAGAAGCTAAATTAACTAAGCAATAGAACGAAACAAAACGCATAATGTGATATTTTTATAGAATTATGATGATGATGATGATATTGTATTTGCCTTTATGGAGCAAATCTCGTTTGTAGACTTATAAAATATAAACTTTCTATGATAAAAAAGAACCAAGATATAAGAGCGTATCTTGTATCGCTGTACTTACTTTTAGGGCAGACTACTGAAAAGAACATTGTCTTGTCACAGATAAGTATTTTAACTTCTTTTTTTTCACTAGAAAATAAGATTTGCGGCTGTTAGTCTACTAGTCCAGTCAATGGAAGGATTTCGCCTACATTGCCTGGGCTATCGATGAGACATGGGAATGACGCGTTCTCAAAATAATTTATTTAAATAAACTAATATAAATAAAAACATCTCCCTAGATCGTACACAATACCGTCACTCCAGTGTTTGATAATCTTAGGCACTTAGCACAAGGCAAGATTCTGGAGCAAAACAGAATTTAAATATATATAAATATATATTTTAAAGAAAAATCAACTTCCTTCTTCTGAAAATGACACACAAACACGTCGCAAAACTGCACCCACTTGGAAAATAAAAAAACACAAAAGCGAGCATTCCGATAACACTGACGTCAGCCTTTTTGACAAAAACAATCTCACAAAAAAAAACAAACCAAGATCCTTCCAATATCAAATTTACAACAATAATTGACCAGACTAATATAGTCCAGGGATACAGTGACATCAAATTATGTACATGTATTATTGAAAACAAATACAGTGGGTATGTGTTTTTTTTAAGAGTAAAACTTCTTCCAATATTTGCACATCTTTTTAAACCAATGATTTTCGGTTTAGGTACTTTTTCAAATACATTATAACAAATAATCTGCATAAAAAATTTTTAATATGGCTGTGCATTTGTTGATGTCATTGGCTATCACTGTGACTATGACGACATTACAGACGAATATTTCATTCAAAATCCATAATCACTTGTAAAAATGTATATCAACAATGTCATTATAGAAGATAATTGGAAACAAAATCTCAAATAAAAAACGCAAAGTCAAAATGACTGATGGTCAATTATTAGATAATTAAAATTTAAACATTTTATATCATTTATTCTGGATTTCCTATTCCACTACAAAATACTTTCTCTTTCAATATATCAAACTAATTATATAAATTGTACATTAAAACTTCTATAATGACATTCAAAATCAGACCGACAGACAGGATCTGTTCAAAGTCGCCATATTAAGCATTAACAACGTAATAGAGAAAAAAATGCCTTAGCTAAATCAAAAACCAATATTAGAATGCCTTAAAAAAAGATTTAAAAAACAAAATAATAACAGAACACATCGAGACAAGCATCATCTATTTTCAAAAAAATATCATTAATCCTTTAAAAATAACGTACAGATTTGACAGACTTGGAAGTTTTTTGTTATCAAGATAATCAAGAGCTGTTTGTAAAAAAACGGCAGATCAAGTATCAGGATGAAATGTTTTGGCAGTGTTAGTTTTCGACTATAAAGGAAATTATGAAATACCTGGGGGCGGAATCTGTCCCCCTTTTTTATGACTTTTCTAATAAACATTTATTAATCAGGAAGCATACCAATAAAGTAACTGTCTGAGGTTACACGTAATACTAATCATTGTAATTAAATAAATTTGGGTGGGATAAATGATAAATCTGGTTCTATGAATTCTGTGAATGTATGAAAAATTTTTATTTTTGGTAAAAGAGCATTTAATCCTGTTACTTGATAGACATGGTTTGTATGCACTCAGTTCTTTGAGACTACACAAAGACAGTTGACAGACAACAACAACAACAACAACAAAAAAGACTAAAAATATAGTATCCGGAGCTTGCTATTGTCAGTGACGGCGAGCTCGTTGAGAACGGACCCGAGGCGATGGGGGCCCCATTTTTTTAAGGAGGGCTCAGGCTCCCTTTACCCCCCTTCCGTTCGATACTGCGGGCGTCTATTGCTCACTATTAAATATTCTAAATGATAAGAATGACTTATGTATATGTATATTATATTTGAAAAAACATTCCAATTATTTATTATTATTATTATTATTATGATTATTATTAATTAATTATATTATCATTAACTACGTACTGCGTAGATAATATATACTGTTTGGCGTTTTTATTTAAATAAAAAATTAATAAATAATTATGATAGTTTTAATTATGCACTAGACGTGTCTACCGCTTTACAGGTGGAACAAACATAAAAATGCACCCTCTATGTGGTAGAGAAATGCTCTGTCCGGGAGACGTATGTATACTACCGCTGCGTTAAGATCATTAAGATTAAGATTTCAGTTGATATAATAAAAATAATTCAAAAATCGGTTCTCTCCATATATTCAATTATCCGCATGACTCGTGACAACACTTAGTCCGGATGATCGATCCTACATTGTATATTGTTTCTATTGTCAGATATGGTCGAAAGTGCAGTTTGTTCGAATCTTCCGACGATCATTAAAAACAAAAAAGAATAACACATATTTAAATTCGAATCAGGGTCATAGAAAAACTTTATAAAAATAACTTTCTGTATATTTTTTAACTCAACTATCTTTCACTGCAACTTTTCTATTTTCTCTTCAACTAAATGGCCTAGCTGTTATCAACTAATGGTCTTACCAACAACCAGCTCTTGAATTTAAAGATAAAACCACGAACATGACGATATTTCAAAACAATCGTACAATTATAACCACAGAATAGATAGATTGTCTGTGCAATAACCTAACTGCTGGCGCCATCTGCTAAGAACATAGAGAAATAAATTAATCATTCTCTTACAAAACAGATTTCTGCACACACAACAACATATAAATTAACAACTTCAAAATATTTTCGCTAGATGTCTCTGTAGGTAGTTTCCTAGCTTCATTCGATCAGCATGACATACGTCGTCACATCATTTAGATTAGATAACAACATCGAATTTCTAAAAGCAAAATTATTGATAGTCAACTACTATCGAAATAGTTTGCCCACTAATTTGTTTGTGCATTTGTAAATAAACACATAATCTAAAAGAAATGTTGTAACCAATTTGACCTAATGTTACCAACGGGGGATAATAATTTTGTAAATAAAATATAATTTCATGATGATGAGAAATACGAACAAGCACCCATGAGTGACTGATACTAGATGTCAGCCTTCAGTTTCACCAACAACAACATATAAATGATCAGTGTCTTCACTCATGACCGATAACGTCGAGTTGAAACGGTTTTTTTTCTCTGTTGATTACATCGCATCATAAAATAATATGGCTTTACCACGTTTACTAGCCCGCACAGCCATTTTGGCAAAGAATGCTCCAGTTTTCAGTCAATATTCAAGCAAGACCGGCACCAGGTATATACATACGTCAAACTGCGCATTCGCAGGTAAGAACCTCTATTGTTTTATCAAGATTATATTATATTGTTTATGATTATTTAAAGCTGCTGGTGATTAAGAACATTTTATTTAATATTTCAGCACGTTTGTACACTGAAAAGCACGAATGGGTGGAGGTGGATGGAAAAATAGGAATTGTAGGCATCTCACAGTACGCTCAGGTAAGATATAAAACAACTATACTTCGTAATATTATCCTCAGTTGAATAATAATAGTTATACAACTTTAAAGTAGTCACACAGTCACATGGGATGATGTCAAATGTCATTTCGAAATTAGACCGCGTGTGGTAGCGTAGCCTCAGCGTTGTCAGTGTTGCCGCTATTTGAGATAGATAAAATGTATCAGAACTCACGACATTTTTTAAACAAAATTTTAATTTCTGATTAAACATTTTTCATCTTCTCTTCAACAGGAAGCACTCGGAGATGTAGTTTATGCCCAATTACCTGATATAGACACAGTTCTCAAACAAAAAGGTATACTAAGATGAATTTTGGAACATTATTGCAAGAGTGTTTAACGTTTAGTTTATATTTTCAGACGAATGTGGTGCTCTAGAAAGTGTAAAAGCAGCAAGTGAAATCTACAGTCCTATATCGGGAAAAGTTGTTGCAAAAAATGACGAGGTTGAAGACTCACCAGCACTAATCAACTCATCGTGTTACGAAAAAGGTGATGAAAAAAAAAGTTTTGTTGGTGTTCGTTTAAACATAATGTGATATGTTTTCAGGTTGGTTGTTCAAAGTTGAGCTGGCAGATCAAAGTGAAATTAAGAAACTGATGACAGAAGATCAGTATACAGAATTTCTAAAGACACAGGAGAGTCATTAAATTATTATTTTGCTATAATGTTACTTTTTATAAGTCACCTTAAATAAAGTTGCTTACGTGTTATGTTCTTATTTTTGAAATACAACTTTTATATCTGAAAAAAACATAATTTAACAAGTGCAACATTGTCGAGTGACGTCAAACTATTTCGGTGGACTTAACTAATGCCAAAGTCCAAATTAGTTGAAATTACCATACAAAAAGCTGGTAAACGGTACCTATGAAAAACGTGTCGAAACCAAAAAAATAATACTTTTGCACTATTGTTGCTTGACTTTAGAAAATATACCATAAACGAACTGTTTGCATTCATCGAGACAATGCAGTGAATTCCTTTTTTTTTGTTTTCAATAATATCCATCAACGTAGTATACCATCATTGTATTTCAGATACAGATTATAGAAGTGCCTTGACCCCTATAACCCTTTAGCGGTGATGTATGAATTCTATTCACAAAATGTGTTGCTTACGTATAAAATTCATGTTAGTAGTTTTATGTTAAATAAAGTGTAGGGCGTCAGAAAAAAAAAGTGGTAAGCACGTGTAGAACTCATCATAACCCAATAAGGGTTTCGAACAGTTATATCAACAACTTTAAAAAGGACAAATTATGAGATGAAAATAAATTTATTTTCATAATTACAGGAAACTGTATCATTATATTTATAATCTACAGGCAAAGATAATGGAGCCATTATCTTTACTATAGGTATATATACAGGGCGACGGTGGGCCAATGAAAAGTTTACATCCCGATGTATTAACTTTAAAATCAAAACAGGTAAAAATGCTCGGACCCGTCGATTTTTGTTTCAAGGAGCAACAACTTTGCTACTTCTTTCAGTCCCGTAACTCCTATCCCCTAACAGGGGTAAGCACAACCCCCTGTTTTTAAATAGAGATGAGGGTTATTGCTATACCTTATTTCAAAGGACTCATCGAGTACTATCTGGCCCTAAAATTTTGCTCAAAAACTTCCATGCATAACGAAACGACAAGGTAAAATATTTGTAATTGACCTTGAGGAAAATGATTGTTATCAGTCTGGCATTTCAGAATTTATTCATTTTCTTTTTTGTTTCAAAAGAGATTGAGGTCATACTAATTACTCCTTTATTTACCTCAGTTAAAATTGTTTTCTAAGAATGACGACTCTGCGCGAATAACAGTTAATTTATTTAACGAACGTCATCATGAAAGAAATGTCTCCACTACTTACGTTTGGCACCTTGTTGCCAAGCTACTGGTTCAGTCTAAAATAAAAAGAGGGTGCATGAAAGAGACGAAGCAATGGAAGTGGGTGTTTTAGGTCATGTAGCAAGTGATCCGACCATCAGTACTAGGAAATTGTCTGACGCATCTGGTGTATCACTCATAAATATCATTTTTTCAAGATACGATTGGTTCAGGAACTGCATGAGGATGATTTTGATCGCTGACTCCACTTCAGTGAAGTGATCAGGGCAAATATTAACAATAATCCATGTTCGATATCTGTTTTTCGGTTTTCGGATCAGTGTTCATTTTACCTTAACGGAACTGTAAATAGGCATAACTGCCAATATAGGTCAGAAGAAAATCCTAGACTATTTCATGCATACTCAACATCTACAAAAAGTAAATGTTTGGGCGGGTATTTATGGAAATAACATAATCCGCCCCTTTTTTATAACAGATAACTTCAGTGGCGAAATTTATCAGGATTTATTAGAAAACACTATTTATCCAGACCTCGTGCAAAAATTGGAGAATGAAGAAGTCCATCATACGATCGATTTTCAGCAAGATGGCGCCACCTCATTTTGAACAACCTGTACGTCAATTTCTGGACGATACTTTTCCTCAAAATTGAATTAGAAGAAGGTGGCATACTGAGTGGCGACCCTGTGGTCACCTGATCTGTCTCCTCTTGTTTCTTTGGTGTCATCTGAAATCTCGGATTTATGCTAACCTGCCCGATTCACTGGAAGATTTTCGAAATCAGATAATAAATGAATGTCGTCAAATTACACCCGACATGTTGCGTAATGTACGGTAACGTTTTGAACAGAACTTAGTTTACTGCATGGACGTGAATTTTGGTCATTTCCAACATTAAATAAACTAATAGAAAATAAGTAATTCTTTCTGGTTTTTAGGTACACTTTGTGTTCTCATTGTCTCTTACCCTATTTCAATTAAAATGAACACTAATTATCAAAGGACACACTAAAATAACTCTCGAAATGCGGAGACAATTTCCGAAAATTGTTACAGATGTCAAAATATGTCAGCAGAGCATTACCATTACAATGGCTCGTATATCACTGCTTACTTTTATGCTATTACATAACTTTTTTAATTTGTTATTGACATATTGTCATTGAAATTAAATTATGTTTTCATTCGAACGTAGTTTTTTTCTGGAGATTACGAATTTGAAAAGAAAACTACTTTCCATTTAATTTTTAAAGGTTACCCCCATCCCTAAAAAGTGGTGAGAGTTACAAAATCACTAATGCTTCCAAATGGTGCCCCCAACGTCCCGCTGCATAACTCCAAATTTCATTCTTTTTGAATCTGCTGTTTTCTAGATAATATATTCTTTAATTTGGCCGTCTCATATTTTCAATTTTTGCAAAAAATGACTCCCTCCACATAGAGGAAATACACATATTTCTCTTTTGAAAAAATGTTCAATTTAAACGTTTTCGAATATGGGCTTATCTTTAATAATTCGACTATCTCAGATTTGCGATTTTCGAGAAAAATTGACACCTCCATCCCCCTGGTGGCGGTTTTTGGAGGGAAAGAGATTTCGGAGTTGAGTTCATTGGAGAACTCCATTTTCAACGATTCAGCAATTGACAATAATACAGAATGTCATTTACGTGTCACGACGTATTGGAAAAATCAAAGCCAACTACTTTATAACAGTAATTTATTTAATTTCTCAGATTTTTAGGACAACAAGGCCAAGGCTTATGATACATCGTCAGAAAGGTAATAAAAAGGGCTATTCAAATTTGTGGAATGCCAATATGGCTCCCATAAGAAAAAAAAGTTTATGATAGTTACACATAGACGAAACGTCAGGTTACAAAACTATTCACACCATTGGAAAGAGTGAAAAAAGTGGCAAAGTAAATGTGCTATTTATTTGTAAATTCATTAGGAAATAAAGCCAGGGATAAAATAAAATGATTTTCCGAAAATTCTTTTTTTTTTCGGATATCTCCGGAACTATTCGAAATTTTAAAATTTTTTAAACGGTGTATTGTTGAGCATATAAATGCGCAACTTTGCTCCAATTTAACCATCTTCGTATTCCCCAAATTTTCCGAGATCCCAAATGGTGAGAGTCGAATTTGAAACACTCGAGTAAATGCAGATGCTGTAGCTTAATCTAGACACCGCTGTCTTAGATCAAATCTTTATTTTAGATCAAATTATCGGCCCTTAGCATCTAGTCTATCTGTAATATTAGACATACAAAAATGACCTTCACTATCGGGATCTCAAGCAATAAGTTATCTTAATTAACATTATATAAGTATCTGTGATGTTTTTATAGATAACGTTGAAGCACAGATGTTTTGGAGCACATACAACAAAAATTCAAATGTTATCTACATATTATTATAATTATTTTGTTAATTAAATTTCATTTCTTGTCGTGATTTCGATAAGGAATCTCGAATGAGAGTGATCATGCATCCAGTGAAAGATATAATAAATAGCACCACTAATTTTTTGAATAATTCGAGAAGAAAAAAATTGCCCAATAAAATAATCTGGATAAAATGTTAAAGTGCAAGAAAAAAACGGAGCCATTATAAAAATCACTGTGGTCTGTTTGTTCGTTTGTCATGAAAATTAATCATAAAAAAAAATCACCTAAATTATTGTCCATTTCTTTTAAAGACCTTGAACACACAACATTTTGGCAGTTTAACTTGAAAACTTTTGACAGGAGACGCTACAAAAGAAAGAGGAATGGTACAATAAGTTCATAATTTTATGTAAAATTTGCTGAAAGGTTTCAAAAAATGTATTCACTTCCAATAATAAATTTAATTCATTATTGAAAAAAAAATACACGACAGCTTCTTATGTTGAATACAATTATTATTAATTGTTGAGATTAATATAAAAAATAACACCTACGTAGATAAATCAAGTGGATTCGAAGCACCTGTTCTTTAATTCGAATAATGATGACATAAGATTTTTGTTGATTAATTTTGATAGTCTAATTTCTATCAAGGTTAGGTAAATGTGACGAATTTTTTTTTTTTTTGTAAATTTATTACCAGACAAAATAATCATAAGATTAGATAAAAACGTAATTTGTACATTAGTAAATTTAATTAGGAATGTTCATATCGAAAAATAACATAAAGAAAACTGAAATATCTAATAAACATAACGAAAAAAATAATAAAAATCAGGAATTATGTTACCTTGTTACCAAAGTTATTAAGTCAAACTTAACTTATAGACACTTATAGTCCAAAAAGTTTAGCATCCTCTCCTGCCTTTATTCTACATTCAAAAATAAAAAATCATTTATCAAAAAGATTATGGTGATACAATGTATTCATTTATAAACTTATATTAAAACATCGCATTTTTATACGATCCAAGCTATTATGCCCCCTAGCGGTGGACGTATGTATGTAAAAAGAATTTCCAGCAATTTTGCTTGGTCGATTTCCTCAAACTTCTACGACTATTAGTTCCTGAGATACAGAAGTACCTCGTCACCTTTATTGAATCACCCGGTACAAGCATTTTGCACTTAGGGAGCTTTATTATACAGCGTGTACAAAAAGTAACGAAACTTGTTATTGTTTCAGTTCCTTATAGATTTTACATAAGAAATTTCAGATAAAAGTTTCATGAAATGAACGATTACCGCAAAATAATATATTTATTTTTGAAAGTTTCTCGTTTGAATGTAAAATAGGATAATATTTAATTTATGCCAAAAAAAACAAGTAGGTACTTTTCATTTCATTGCTTATTTTAAAATGTAATGTGTGAAATTAGAATGAAAATTATGTATTCACATTTTTTTCAGATAGAAGAGATACAATAAATATTTTATACCAAAAATTTTACCGACTTTATTAGTTGGTTCAATGAAAAATAAAAAATAATATTAATTCTATTGGTACTGATACTTTTGAAGTTAATGCCAAAAGTTTTCAATGTAACTACAACTGCACTAGGTACTTCAAAATTACCACTATCAAAAGAATTATTAATATTTTGTATTTTTCAGTGCACCAACTAATAAAGTCGGTCCAATTTTTGGTAAAATATACTTATTTCACACTTTTGAGTAAAACATGAACAAAAGAAGATATTTCTTATCCTTTTACCCATGTACATTATTTGTGCTTGTACTTGTTATTATTCAGAGATATCAAAAGAACGAGGCGGAAATACGCATTTCAGGCTTTACCACTGCTGTAACTCGAAAACCGTAGCTTCTTCTGAAAAATTTTCAATTTAAGTGTTGCTACATATAATCTCTTCTTTAAAATGGCAGCCTCATATTTTCATTTTCGAAACAAATGCCCCCTTCACATAGCGAAAATACACATATTTCAGTATTTACCATTGCTGTAACTCAAGAACCGTAACTCTTTTGAAAAAAAAATCAATTTTCCCCCTCCATTCCCTTCGGGGGCGGTTTGAGTTTTTTTAAATATAGGACCATTTCTCAACTCTCTTCTTTCAAATGAATCAAAATCGGAGTACGTTAAGGTATTATGCAAAACACGCGAAAAGCCATACAAAGAAAATATACAACCGAATTGTATACCTCCTCCTTTTGTGATGTCGGTCAATGATATTAATTCCACCGGTACTAGTACTTATAAAGTACAAAAAACTTTGTATCTATGTATACAGTTGCATCCCATCAACATTACCAGCACCGATAATGGAATCAACATTTATTAATGTTAAATAAAATATTTTTCTTCCATTTAATTCATCCTCATGATGAAAAAAATACAATACAATAAAAGATCTTTATCTTTCATGGAAATGATATCATTTTACAATTGATGATAAAATGCAAATTTTTTGCTAGCGAAACAACTGTTCAAACAGATTACAAAATTTGAACTATTAATTTAGTAGATCAATAATTTGGTATTTAAGTATTAGTAATACTATCAATTATTAATTGTTAGGTATTATTTTTTGGCGGCAAATCTCCTAGAACAAAGTAAATCAATTTAATAGAAAATAGTTTTTAGATAAGAATAGTTTGAATCTACATACAGTTATTTTTGTATATTGATTTGAATATGCATACAATAAACATTTCTTATAAAAAATTGTTGGTGCCAAAAGTTATCAATCTACCTGCAACTGCACAACTTCAAAAGTACCACCACCAATAGAATTAATATTATTTTATACTTTTCAGTGTACCAACTAATAACGTCGGTTCATTTTTTTTGTGAAAAATGTTTATTTCACCCTTTTGAGTGTAACATTAGTCACGAAAATCGTTGAACGTTCACCATTATCCATGCTATGCTTGTATTGAAAAAATGTTAATTGTAAATATTGCTGCAAATAATTAGGTCTTTCATGTAGAACCCACAGATTTTCAATTTTCGAAAGAAATCGCCCTCTCCACATAGCAAAAATATACATATTTGAGAAATGAACATGCCTCTTACTCGAAAACAGTACCTCTTTTGAAAAAATGTCCAATTTAAACGTTTCCGGATTAATTATTATACTACCTCAGATTTTCGATTTTCGAGAAAATTTGCAATCTCCACCCCCTTCAGGGGCGATTTTCGGAGTAAAGGAATTTCGGATTTACGGTTTTATGAAATGGAACCAAATTTCAAGTCTCCTCAAATTTTGGAACAATTTTTTTATTTCTTAATAGTTTCCGCTAGAAAATTTGTAGTCCTATGTTTTTTGACATGGTACTTACGAATTTGACTTTTATTTTGTTCCATCTAAAAAAAATGGTGATGACGTCATCAAACGAAGGTATATTAGATTATAATTTGAAAAAACAGTAAAATAAAATCAAAAATAGACCTTTTTCGGGAATGTCTAATATGTATAATTGTTTATTTAGCTAATAATGACTTTATGCGTTACTTTATGAACGCACTGTATATGAAGGAAATAAAAATAAAATTCATCGTGAACTTCAAATGCATTGACGTGTATAACAAATGTCAATTCTGCTTAAAGAAACGTATAATAAATAACGTCTGATCGAGAAACTAAACTCGCGACGTCAAATACAAATAATGGTAATAATCTAGTTAAGCGACTTTTATCATAAAAGCCCTAAAAAATCAAATGTTTGCAAAAATTTGTGTAATTTAGCTATTTTCAATGATTTGTTAATAAAAAATGGAAAAATGTTGTTCTTAGGACTTTTAGCTATAATTTTCGATTTGTAAGTATCTTTTCAATCCCAAATATTACAAAATCATCCTTGCATTTTATTCAACGGGAACATCCTTCAAAATTTGCAAAAAAAACGCGTGAAAATACTAAACGTAAGTTCGCAAAAAAGTTAGGTTAGGTTAGGTTACGAACGAATTGATGATTGACTTGTGGAGTAGGTACGTATATTCAACATTCAAGTGCCGTTAATATCAATGTTACCAACGCTGCCAGTAAAACTTTCCCAGCATTAGATTATTCTATGAATTCCATTTTCAAGATTATTTACTCTACAAAAAATAAACGAAAATAACAACTGAGCTTAAAATATTATACAAATTTATTGCCTAACTTTTAAAAAAATGACAAGAGTTGGGTGTTCTGGAAGCAACTTTTCATATATTGAATTTATTCTTTTCAGTGAAAATGAAGACGAACTACCCATTGAATTTTTCAAATAATCATAGTGTTTTAGTGAATTCCAGAAATTTTCGGAATTGTGATGATGACATTATCTGAGAATGGCACTATATGACGCTGTCAGAAATCAGTTTTGCTCTAAAGCAAGTATGTGTAAAAAATAATTCTTCAGTTAATTTTAAACATGAAACTATACCTTCAGATATTTAAATTCTCACCACTTGGCTTATGCTTTCGATATCGAATATTTAAGAATATGTTCAATATCGCAAACTATATATTGGTAGTTTTGGTAACATGAATTGACAGTTTTTAAACGTCGAATACACTGCACAAGTCAATCATCGCTTCGTTTAACCTCACTTTCTGGCAAATTTATGTCTTCTATTTTCACGAATATTTTTGCTAATTTTGAAGAATGTTAGCGTTTAATAGAATGCAGGGAAAAATATATACTATTTGGGATTGAAAAGATCCTTCCAAATCGAAAATTCCAGCAAAAGTTGTAAGTCCTAGGAACACCATTTTTCCCTTTTTAAAATAACAAATCATTAAAAAAAGCATCTTCCGCCTCAATTTTATTAAAAGTTATGCTAATATACATCTGTTTTGGCAAACATTCGATTAGGACTTTTATAGCAAAAGCAGCTGAACTAGACCATTACCATAGTTTTTAGATAGGAATAATTTGTACTTTTGTATATCGATTTGTATATGTATACAAAAAATATTACCTGTTATTTTATCTAGTTGATGCATACATTTGACCCTCAATATATATAATATATAAAAATAATTGTGACACCTTCAAATGCATTGACATAAATAACAAATGTCAATTCTACTTAATATCGCGACGTCTGTTACAAACTGAGGTAAATAATAATCGTATGAAAAAAAAAACAAGAAAAATTATGGAAACAACTATTAGCAGGAGAAAAATGTCCAGACAAAAGCGGCTAGGAGGACGACATCGTGTCCTCCAATGACACAATTTTATATCCTCTGGGAAGTCAAGTTTACGCGCAGCACGTGGGCAAGACACACGGAAAAATCGTTATCTCTCCAAACGCGAGCAGCTCCCAAACAATCGCGCGCATTCGCTATAGGTATCCTGCCCATTTTCCGCGACCTACAACACCACAATATCTCCTACCAATATATATATATATATGTATTATCAACGCCAGTCACGCCAGTCTAGTCGTGCTGTTGTCGTGTAAACGTTTCATTCACGTTGCCCGTCCTCATAATAATATACCACCTAAACAGCAAAAATGCCGTCGGAAAAGTCGGTGTACAAGCCAACATTGGCCGCTTCCCGCAATGCCTACATCTCCAGCTTTCCACAATACAAGGTGATGCACCAAAGATCCATTGACAATCCCACCGAGTTTTGGATGGAGATTGCCAAACAATTTTATTGGGAAAGTCCACCATATCAAAATAGATTCTTTAGGTACAATTTTGATATGACAAAGGGCCCAATTTTCACCAAATGGATGGAAGGTGCCACCACAAATGTGGCATATAATTTGTTGGATAGGAATGTCAGGAATGGTAATGGGGACAAGATTGCGTTTTATTGGTAAGTGCATTTTTTTAGCTTAAAATTTAATGATTTTTTAAATCGAAGGTTTCTTCTGTTTCGCTTTTTGAATATTATTGATATTTTAATCAAAAACTACACCTAAGAGTACCTAAATCAATTTCCAATCTTTAAGTTGAAGGGTATTTCAGGGATTGAAACAAAAAATGCAGAAAAAATGTTTTCTTAGATATGCCAGTTCATATTTTTATGTTTAAATCAACGCAGGTATTTCTACAATTATGCATTATTATTAACAGATAAACGTTTCTATATAACACTTTCATACACAAACTAGGATCGACTTTAATTAAAAAATCCATCTTTGAAGTCAGTCAAAAAGCGTACGGGGGCCTGTTTTGACATATTTGTTAAACGTTTCCGGATATGGTCTTATCTTTAATTCGGCGGTCTCAGATTTTCGAGAGAAAATGCCCCCTCCACCCCCTTCAAAAGCGGTTTTTAGAGGGGCGGAGATTTCGGATTTGAGTTCTTCTAAATATGGGACCATTTCTCAATGCTCCTCTTTCAAATGAATCAAAAATCACCAAAATCTTTTACTATGCAAAACGCCCGAGCAGATAGGTATATAAAAAAATCAAACATACTACCAAGTTCTATACTTCCTCCTTTTATGGATGTCGGTCAAATATAATTGTTGTCTTGAGTCAATGGATATGCCCCGTAATCATTTAATATTGTATCATCCATCAAAAACACATAGAACGTAATTAAATTTACCTAAATGAAATTTGATTATAGCATTTGTAAAAATGTACTTAATTACAATAATTGGTCATATAACAACACTGCTGTCAAATCAAATTAAGCTAATTATTTGATTGGCATTAGGGATAATTAGTCGATTAAACAAATTAGTTGAATGTTTTCAACACATTAAAATGTCTCGAACTATTTTCATTAAAAGAGTAATTATTATAATGTAATGCTCACTGTTTTTTTATGTAAAAATTACAAAACTATGTAAAACAAATGATTCTATTGATTTATTTTACAAATCCTATTCCAAAAGTTTATGAATCTGAGTAATGATTTAGGTTGATTAGCTTCAAGGATTTTATCGAATGTCTAAAATACAAAAAAATGTACAAATTTAATAAATTCGCGAATAATCTTTTTCAACGATCTTCGAACCACTTGAGTTTATAATCTTCTATCAGAGATATTTTTATCTATTTAAACTGATAAAGATCATAATTTAAGGGTCTTTCTCGAAAAGCTTATAAATTTATTGGTGCCCGTCTGATTGTGTTACAGAATACCGAAAATATCGGATTAACAAAGGTACGATTAACGAGATTTGGTATTATCTCAGCCTCAACTAAAGGAGACCCCAAGCGGTACAATATCTAAGGCAAATTCAGTTCTTCTGTATACAAGGTGTTCCTAAATACCATGTCACTACATACGCAAGAGGATCTTTAATTTATTTCACTCCCTCGCGCATTTATAGAAACACCATGTACGCTTAACTTAATATTCCTAACGGTTGTCAAAACGTCAGGTCCCGTCGGTTAATTTATCGAAATGTGTTATTTTTCTATTGCTATTCATATAAATCAGTTGACCGATTGTTTGTAAAACAAGGTGGGCTTGGAAGCTAGAAAAGAATTCTCATTCTTTTATGGAAGTACCTATTTCTCAGCAGCATTCTTTTGAAAAACAAAACGTTTTATTATGCGAAGCTCGCGAATATACATCTATGAAAACGCAAACATACAATTGAAAAATAAAATTCGATGTACAATTAGTTGGTGCACAGAAAAATACAAAATAATATTAATTCTATTGGTATTCTTTTGAAGTTGTGCAGTTGCAGTTAGATTGATAACTTTTGGCACAACTTCACAAGTACCAGCACCAATAGAATTAATATTATTTTGTATTTTTCAGTGCACCAACTAATAATGTCGGTCCAATTTTTTGTAAAAAATATTTATTTCACACTTTTGAGTGTAACATTAGTCACGAAAATCGTTGAACGTTCACTAATACCAGTGAAGATAGTACTTATCCTATTATCCACGTATATTCTTTGCTTGTAGTGTTATCGTAGAGATCTGAAAACATCGCTGCGGAAATACGCGTAAGTATTTTAGATGTTACCATTACAAATAATGTCTTTCATGTAGTACCCACAGATTTTCAATTTTCGAAAGAAATCGCCTCTCCACATAACAAAAATACTCATATTTGAGAAATTAACATACCTCTAACTCGAAAACCGTATTTCTTTTGAAAAAATGTTCGGTTTAAACGTTTCCGGATATGGTCCTGTCTTTAATTATATAATCTCAGATTTTCGATTTTCGAGAAAATTTGCAACATCCACCCCCTTCGGGGGCGGTTTTCGGAGGGAGGGAGATTTCGGATTTGTGTTTTTATGTATATGGGACCATTTCTCAAGCCTCCTCTTTTAAATGAATCAAAAATCATCAAAATCAGAGTACGATTACTATATAAAACGCGCGAACAAACAAAAAAAGCAGACAGTCGAATTGTTTACCTCCTCCGTTGGGGGTTCGTCGGTCAAAAATAGCTGTAACAATTATTGTTATCCTTAAACTATTTCCCATCAACTTGATTCATCACTATCTTCTAAAAGATTTTTCACCAAAAACTGATAACGATCATTTATGAATAGCACGCATTTCCAAATATAAAACACAAAAGATAACAATAATCCTTTGTAGAC
Source organism: Crioceris asparagi (assembly GCA_958507055.1). NCBI lineage: Eukaryota > Metazoa > Arthropoda > Insecta > Coleoptera > Chrysomelidae > Crioceris > Crioceris asparagi. The sequence continues at coordinate 2,323,965 of OY293830.1, forward strand.
TTGTTTCCGTCTTGAGGATCAAATGAGTGGGGAAAATAGTACAAGTACAAGTCGGTTCCGTAGGTTTTCCAGTGAACTACGAAAGAAAGTCTATATTTCTTTATTTCGAAATTTATAAACACGAAAGAGGCATTAATTATCAAAATTTTTGCAGTAAAAATCGATCGTACAAATATTTCGGTCGAGTTTCTTAACGAACATGATCTGAGCAAGTAGTTTGAAAATGGCGGCTGGGAAACCTTTTATAAAAATCCAAAAAGTAGCCATTGACTAAATTTATTCGCAAATGTTTTGGAGTTATATACAGGGTGTCCCAAAATTAGCCAGCAGATTGTAGCTTTAAGAATACTGCAAAAAGTTTCAATTTACATACGTCGAAAAATTTTCGTTAAGGGAGTTGCAACCCTTTTAACATACACGTCTGGAAAGAAAAAAATTACAAACACTACATTTTTCACTGAATGAATGTCAAATAAGTTAACGCGAAACATGTTCTTTCCATGGTTACTAACTATGATCTAAAATTGTATGATTTACAATTGAGACAAGTAGTAATGCTTTTGAATCAATGTTACTTGGAAACGTTTTACCCTACAGAGGTTCGATAGTAGTACTCACAATTCAGAAGAAGCCACATACAAATGAGTTAGGGTATTTTTACCCCAAAGCAGCCTTGTTTGATGCATCCCTATTTGAAATTTCGAAATTGCTATTAGCCTATCACGTTGGGAGTCAAAACATTAGTAGTGTCTCCATTATCTTCTCTAGTTCTGGAGATATTGAATAAAAACCAACTTCAGGTGCAGGGCTGCACCTCCCTTAACGAACATTTTTCGACCTATGTTTATTGGAACTCTTTTTAGGTAAATTTCTTATAGAAATGTACCTATTGCGATCGTTCACACTTTTGAATTTCGAAAAAATTTCAACGGCATGTTGTTATATGTCGATAAGTTAGTCCAAAAAAACATTTGGTTCAAAAGTTTATATATATTTATATGGGATATTACGAAATTTGTTAACACGATAGAGGTCGCAGTTTTGAAGGTATCAAGTTCAAATTTGCTACAAAAATCAATCTCTCAAATATCTCGGTCGAGTTTGTTATTGGGCAATATCGGGTAAGTAGTTTCAAAATGGCGAACATTCGAACATTTAAAAAAATTATCAAAAAAGAGCCATAGTGTAAATATCATCAAAAACAATTTTAGGTTATAGATATAATCAGTACCTACAACTTTTGTTCAAAGCAATTTTTCATAAAATACACAGGTAAAAAAATAAAAATTAATAAAGAAAAATAACAAATATTGATAAAACATGAACACTCAATATAAATTTGATGTAATTGTACATTTTCTGGAGATCTTAATATAGACCCTGATAAAAAAAAATATAGTATATTTATTGAAAAGAAATAAACGAAAAAAAAAATTCTGCCTTGAAGTGGAACTCGAACTCTGTCTGCTTTATATTCAACAGCCAAAACAAAAACCTCTAACCGCAAGGCTATGACACATACGAAAATTTTATGTAATAACATGTAGGTATACCAATGAAAAGGTTGTTCAAATTTCAATTCAATGAATTTTGAAAAATTTACCTTTCCGCTGACTGCAGGCCATCGGGATTTTTGTTTTTTTTTAAAACTTAGAATCTGCTGCTGAACTTTGGAAGGCTAATTTTGGGACACCCTGTAAATATGGTCTGTACATATCACTTTTATTTGAAACATTTCACCCTATAAGGGATATAAAAAAAATAAAAACCTAGAAATTTTTCATGTTCCTCCCTTAACATCTTCTAAGCCAATTATTTTCAAATACATTTGATTGCTGCTTTTTTTGTAGGGTATCAATACCGCTCGCCGGTGGCACGATTGGGCATCCTGTTTGTGGTGATTGCTAGTCCTTATCGAATGGTTCAGATATCCAATTCTCTAACATTCTATATACAGTTTATTTGACTCACATATCTGATACTTCATCAATTTTTTTGCCATTCTAAAAAAAATCATTCTGTATCAAAATTATTTAGGCACAGAGAACAATACAAATATTGTCAATTAAAATTAAAATCAAAATAATTTTAAAAATTATATTTCAATTTCCATTATTTATATACGTGAATATGTAGATTATCTAGACATTTTTTAAATAGTGATATGTGTGAATAGTAATAATTATTGTTATTGTTTTAAACTTTGTTTGAAATTATTTCATAATATCCTTTTATTATTGAAAATATTGTTTTCCAAATTATCCAAATTTTTTACTTATCAAAAATCATGAGTCATTTACTCGTACTCAGTACTTTTATCAGAGCACGAACCTTTCATATGGACACAAGAATGTTCTTAGATGATTGAAACATTACTTGGCAAAATTACATAACCGAAAAAAAAATGTCATGGTACAACTCGTGATAGAAAAGTTATTTTTTGGGTAATATTGGTGTGATTGATAAATAATCTTTTTTTTGGTTGATTAATATAATAATAAAATGGTATGATCGGTGTGCGGTCAGTGTAATATAAATTTGTTATAACCTTCATTATATTTTCAATGACTCCTTGAAGTTATAATCTCAATGTCCGCAGTTCGCAATCAATTTGATATGTTTATAAAATATTGCACATTTAACAATTTATTTCTTATATAACTTTTGATAACTTCCGTGTTTTTATATATTTTTTTATATTACCTACTGGAACTAATCATTGTCAAAGATAATTTTAAAAATCATTATTGAGAGACTTAAAAAAAGAAGGAGGTATACAATTCGATTGTATGTTTGCTTTTTTAATGTATGGTTATCTGCGGGTTTTGTATAGTATACGTGGTCCGATTTTAATGATTTTTGATTCATTTGAAGGAGGAGAGCTGAGAAATGGTCCCATATTTAGAAAAACTCAGGCACGAAATTTCCCTCCCTCAAAAAGTGCCCCCGAAAATCTGAGACGGCAGGATTAAAGATGAGACCATACCCGGAAACGTTTAAATTGATCATTTTTTCAAAAGAGTTACGGTTTTCGAGTTACACCAATAATAAAGACTGATATAATATATGTATTTCCGCTATGGGGAAGAGGCAGTTTTTTTGGAAAATTGAAAATATGAGACATTCAAATTAAAGAAGAGATTATATGTAGCAACATTTACATTGGACATTTCCCACAAAAAAGTTACGGTTTTCCAGTGGTAAAGTCTAAAAAATGTGTATTTCCGCCGCGAAGTTTCAAAATCTCTGAATAATAAAAGTACATGCAAAGAATAAACAAGGGTAATAGGAAAAGGACTATCTTCTTTGGTATTATTGAATGTTCAACGATTTTCATGACTAATGTTACACTCAAAAGTTCGAAATAAATATTTTTTAGTAAAAATTGGACCAACTTTATCAGTTGGTGCACTGAAAAATACAAATTAATATTAATTTTATTGGTGCTGATACTTTCGAAGTTGGTGCCAAAAGACTTCTACCTAGCTACAAATGCACAACTTCAAAAGTAGCAGCATCAATAGAGTTAATATAATTTTGTATTTCTCAGTCCAACTAATAAAGTCAGTCCAATTTTTGGTATAAATATTTATTTTAGTTTTTACTTTCCTACAGCTACTCTAAGTAGTCTTGCAAAAAAGTATTGTAAATCACTTGTCGAAAGGTCCCTGATTCCAAAACACATATTTTCACACATTTGTCTGCCTGTCGGTCTATTTCGGAATATGTATCGATTTTGTTGCTTTCTTTTTTCGTAGGGTATCGATGAGGGTTGCCGGTGACACAGATATTGGGCATCCTGCTCGCACTGGTTGCTAGGTAATAGATAAGAAATGTGTTTTGCTCAAAACTATTGCGCAAAAACGGCTCTAACGGTTACAAAGTCTCAAAAAGAGCCCTCTTGAATGTATAAATTTTAGGTCTGGGTAACAAGAACTATAATGCGCGCATTCACAGAATTCTGATTCTGGACTTTATTAAACAACTTTATTTTTATATTATAGGGAAGGCAACCATCCCGACGATTACAGTCGTCTCACGTACAAGAAATTGCTCGAAGAAGTATGTCGATTTGCCAATATCCTCAAAAGCAAGGGCGTCCAAAAGGGCGACCGTGTGGCCGTCTATATGCCCATGATTTTGGAGGCTGCAATCACACTCCTAGCCTGCGCCAGAATCGGAGCTGTACATTCTCTTGTTGTAAGTACAATTATTACAATAGGTACATAAATTATTTCAAACATTATATGATCATCTATATCTGAATAGCACAAAAATTATAATACTGCATAAATATTACACGACATCTGATGACACCTATATTATATTTTGGTAACTTTGGTAAATAATTCTTTACCTAAAGGTAATAACAAATTAATAGTAATGATTTATTTACCAAGAAACATAAAATTGTATAACAGAGAAAGTAAAAATAATAATAATAAAATAAAAAACATAAGTAGGAATAAGCAATGAAATCAGAAATGTAATTAAAAAAGCTATATAATACTTATTTATTATGACATTAATAATAGATATTTTTTAAAACTATTTTTAAATCTTGTTTTGCCAAGTTTCTTCAAAAAATTTGTTTTATCATTATACACTTTTAAGCCCTTGTAAAGAATTAATTGTTTGCCAATTTATGTTTTCAATTTTTATTGATAAAAGATTATAATTATTATTAAATAATTGTGTTATTCACTATTAAATTTCAAACTTACCAGCGAATTTATATACATGAGAAAAAGAACTGGTCCCAGGATAGACTCTTGTGGAACACCAAATAATACGGTGTTTTCTGAACCAAATACTTCTGCCATGCAAACAAACTGTTTTCTATTAGATAAATAATTTTGAAATCATTTGCATACCAATTCACTAAGACACATATGATAAATAATATTAAACAGAATTTTATGATATACTGTATCAAATGCTTTACTCAGATCCAATGATAAAAGTCCATTTTTTTGGACTCCAGATCAACTTGGAACTGAGTTATGAAATCGAAAGAGAGATGGAGAGAGAGAGAAATGCTTCATTGTTGAAAAAATATAAATTTTGTAGACTAAGCAAAATAAAAATATCAAAATTAAACAATACACAAACAAAACAAAGTCAAACTAAAGCTAAAAATTAAATTAAAATTAAATAAATTTATAAAATGTAAAACAAAAATATGAAAATATAAAGATGTAAAACTATAAGATAATAAGAATAAGAATGTAACCTACAGCTGTATATTCGGTCAGAAGGTAAACACTAACTAAATCACAAAAAAAACAAATTATATACAAACAATAAACCAGTGCGTGAGCTGAGCAGAAACGTGCCTTAGTGAAAAAAGTCGTTAACTGCATAAAAGGCATTATCTAGTAGGTATTTAATTGAAAGTTTGGCAAAATCTGCGAAAAGCCGTTATAGATTTAATTTCGTGTGACAGATGATTTTACATTACAAAAGACCCTTAGGATATCAAACATCAAATAATATTCCCTAAACCAGTGGGTGTAAGAAGCTTTATATTAAGTATTAACAATTTTTTTAAAAAAAGTCGCTTACTGCATACAAGGCTCTCTCCAGTAAGTATGATCTTTAAACCTTGCGAAATTCAGGAAAAGATCTTATGGACTTGATTCTAAATGGTAGATGATAGTGCATTTTTTTGCATTGTACAGTATAGAGCTTTTAACCAACTCTGAGCGAGGGGTTGGCAGATAAAGATCATGCTCCGTATTTCTAAGTGGATAGTTGTGAAATGGCCTCTCTGGAATAGAAGATACGTGCTTGCGGATTAAGCATACAGATTCAAATATGAATAGGGACGGTAGAGTAAATATTTTAAAATTTTTAAAGTAATCCTGACAGTGAGTCCTTCTGCTAAGTCTCAGTGAATACCGAACAGCTCTCTCTTCAGCAGTTTAAAAATACGTTCAAGTTGAGTCGCACAACATGTACCCCAGAATGGAACAGCGTATCGGAGGTGCGACTCAAAAATGGCATAATAGACTGTTCTAGAAGTAGACAAGTTGAGCTCCTTGGACACTGATCTCAGCGCAAAGCAGGCAGAACTTAACCTTTTTGATAAAGCATCGATGTGCAAGTCCCATTTTTAAAGCCCCAAGAATTTCACAGATTCAACGGCCTCAATAGTGGTGTTATTAAGCACAAAAGATTGCAATGTACTTTTATATGACAAAAGTTTTATTGAGACATAGGAGATTTGAATCGCACCAAGATTTAATCGTGACTAAGTCTCTAGATACACTCCTATGAAGTATCGTAATATCCGGGTTGCTCCACGTGAAACTAGTATCATCCGCAAAGAGGCAGATTTCACCGCTAATGTCCAGACTAGCAATGTCGTTGATAAAAAGCAGAAACAAAATAGGGCCCGGTACTGAACCTTGAGGCACTCCATATTCAATTGGCTTGCAAGAAGACATCGACGTATCAACCATCACGATCTGACTCCTGTTGTTGAGATACGACTTAAACCATTCGAGAGACACTCCTCTGAAACCGTAGTATTGCCATTTATTATAACAGCTAATTCTGTGTCACTATATTTTCGAAATCCGTATTGAGCGTTATATGATAATTTTGATTTATTAAGGTATTCCAATAATCCTGAATACAAAGATTTTTCAATAATTTTAGAAATTACTGATAAAATTAAGATTCGTCTATAATTTGTTATTTCATATTTATTCCCTGTTTTGAAATTGTTTTTTTTTTGTTCATTCTGTTTGTTTTTCTAATAAATGTCATTCCTTTCAGTTTGCCGGTTTCTCAGCCGACTCTTTTGCCGAACGCATAACCGATTGTGGAGCACGTGTCCTTGTCACAGCTGATGGAGCATGGCGTGGTGAAAAACTCCTGCAACTCAAAGCCCTATGCGATCAGGCGATGGCAAAATGTGCCCAACAAGGTCACAATGTGGAAACTTGCATAGTCGTTGCACATTTGGAACGTGTCACATCGCCCACTGGTTCACCACCGTACAAGTCCAACAAAACACCAATGACAGACGGTAGAGATTTCTATTGGCAAGATATTGTTCCAGAAGCATCGTCGAGTTGTTATCCCGAATGGATGGATGCAGAAGATCCACTCTTCATGTTGTATACCAGTGGCTCAACGGGTAAACCCAAAGGTGTTGTCCATACGACAGGTGGTTATCTTCTGTATGCAGCAACGACATTCAAGTATGTCTTTGATTATAAACCGAATGATGTTTATTGGTGTACAGCTGATGTGGGTTGGATAACTGGACATACGTATGGGGTGTATGGTCCATTGGCGAATGCAGCGACATCTGTGATGGTAAGTACTTATACACTAGTTGAAGTAAATAGATAACAGTTTTGAATAGATGATGCCTATTCGTTTAATTCCAATATAAATAGCCGCATTGTAGAAAATTGAGAGGCAAAACATCAGAAAAAAAAATCAGATGCTCGGCTATTATTGTTGTACATACTATTTGACATGTCACCAAATTTGGTTTAGACCGAAAACAATTTAGTGGCCATTTTAGGTAGTACATATGACCTTGAGTATAACGAAATATTATTGTAATAAATAAACAATAGGAGAAGAAGAATACAACGAACTTTGATTGCAAAAATCAATTAATGTATTCATTCATCATGAATATTGGTTTCAAATTAGATTGGCCAACTTTTATTAATTAGAAAGTGGGTGTGGACGAAGGAAGTAAAAAACGGTGAAATAGATCATGGTCATGTATAATTTTTCCTAAGAAGATATTCTAATGAACAGATCAGGATCAGGAATATATTTGGTAATGTAAGTAGAAGTCCATTCTCGAAGTGGAGTGAAGTGGTAAGATGAAAAAGAAACACAAAGTATTCTCCACAGTTTATTCTTAAAAGGTTAAATATTGAAACATGTTTCGAGATTGTACAATATCATTTTCAATCAAAAATGTTCAAAGTTATGGAGATAATGATATTAAATTTTTTTTAAGAAACTAGAAAAACTGGAAAAACGGATCCCTAACCAGTGAAAATTTAAAATTTATACTTAGAATAAAAGCAAAAAACAGCAAAAAATTGATTACCTATCCCATTATAAAATAATAAAAATAAAGTTAAATTCTAAATCAAAAAAAAATAAAAATAAAAATATTTGGAATCTGAATTCTCTTTTGTGAAAGGACTGCATTCTCTTAATTTTTTCATAAGGGTAAAGTAATATTACCGGCGTTAAGTCGCAACCTTACAATGTACTGTATTATAAAATAAATAGCTGGCTCTCATTCTGTTTTCTGATCTGTTACTAACATTAAATTTTAAATTTCATATGTATTGTAAGGGATTAGGTAAACAACACAGGTTAATGCCATTGAGTACAAGCTTGCGACTGACGCAATAGAACAAAATTTCCAAAAATTATATGCATTTTTATATCTTTTACGAAAAAAACCTCAATAAAGTCTGAATTAAAAAAATAAGGATTTACGGTCGAATTTCGATTCTGACGAACACTAGTTAATATTATTTTGTATGTTTCAGTGCACCAACTGAAAAATTTAATCATAAGTTATGGAGATACACCCTATATTAGAAGTACCTTTTATAGGTACGTTTTTTCTGATACTGTTATCTTCATTGTTTAGGTAGACCAGTGACCTTCAACTCGTGCATATGAATTATACGAACAAAACGAAATTAGGTTTACCATTACCATTAACAAGCAACTATTATAATTTTCGTGAAAACAATAGTGAGAGAATGGAATGTTGGCATTAGCGGATTATGTATACAGGCTGTTTCAAATTCGACTCTCACCATCGGAATCTCGGAAATTATAGGGAATACGAAGATGGTTAAATGCACAACTTTTTGAAGTTGTGCGTTTATGTGCTCAACAATACGTCGTTTAGAAAGTTTGAAAATTTTGAGTAGTTCCGGAGATATTCGGAAAAAACGAATTTTCGGAAAATCTTTTTTCTTTTTTCTTGGCTTTATTTCTTAATGAATTTCTAAATAAATAACACATTTACATTGCCACTTTTTTCACTCTTTCCATTGGTGTTGATAGTTTTGTAAACTGACGTTTCCTATATGTGTAACTATCATGAACTTTTTTTTTCTTATGGGAGCCATATTGGCCTTCCACAAATTTGAATAGCCCTTTTTATTACCTTTTTGATGATTATCATAAGTTAGCCTTGTTGTCCTAAAAATCCGAGAAATTAAATAAATTACTTTTATAAAGTAGTTGGCTTTGATTTTTCCGATCGGTGACACGTAAATGACAGTCTGTATTATTTTCAATTGCTGACTCGTTGAAAATGTAGTTCTCCAATGAAGAAAAACGAGATATGATAAAACTTTATTACAATATGATAGAAACAGTGTGAATAAAATAAATTCTATTAAATTGTTTTTCGGTATGTAAGATTTTTACATCATCATTAAATGTGTGATTATTATCATTGAGATGTAGCGCATAGTGGGAATTTACTTTTATGGCATATGAATGAGCTCTTGTAATCAAGTTTTATTCCATTGTAAATAAATGATTGCAGGTCAATTATCATTATTATTTTTATTGGTGCAAGATTATTTGAACGTCTAATAATCAATAATTGTGTTGATCACTTATTAATTCGAAAACCTACATATATTGCAAATGAATATCTGCCATTATCTGAACGACGTATTTCTTATCTATACTTATTATACATTTTTATTCTAGGTAAGAAGAAGAATATATAAACAGATAATCCTAATTTGAACATATTTTTCAATCTGATATGAAGATTTTTAGATAAAAATTCTGTGGCATCATAAAACCTGTTCAAGAAATTGAAAGATAAGATCTCATTTTCAAAAGAATTGCTAAAGGCTGCTATCAGCATAAAAATCAATTTATGCGTATATTATTTTTGACCGACGAACCCCGAACGTAGGAGGTATACAATTCGACTGTCTGCTTTTTTGGTTCGTGCGCGCCTTTTATATAGTAAACGTACTTCGATTTTGATGATTTCTGATTCATTTGAAAGAGGAGACTTGAGAAAGTCAAAATATAATATAAATACTATTTTCAATTAATTAACCCGCATTTTCTACAATACAACATGCTTTCTCCACCAAAATTACCTCGTTCAGGAATAAATTTAATTCATGTTGTGTCCACGATGATGAATTACCAATTATTTTGTACAACTTTGAATCTTTATTTTCTTTTACAGTATGAAGGAACACCATTCTATCCACATAATGACAGATTTTGGAGTATAGTAGACAAGTACAAGGTGAGCCAATTCTACACCGCCCCAACGGCGATCAGAACCCTCATGAAATTCGACGACGAACTAGTCAAAAAGTGAGTGAAAAATTTTATTGCGAAAAAATTCTTTCAAACTTCAATCAGTACGATTTAATCACAACTATATAGAATAATTTATAGAAATTTACTTTCCTTTTGCATAATGCTATCGATTACTATATCGGCTAATATGATTTGAAGTTCTTTAATTTGATTTTAATTAAAAGAAGAAAAGGCTAGAAAAAATAATAATTTCAAACTAAGAATAAAATATTGTAGCGTGACTCGGTTCGCCAATTGGAAATCAAATTAATCGGTGACTTGAATACAATTTATCTAACCAATTATATAGAGTACAACACCAATTACAATTTAACAAACTAACTTGTGCGTAATAAATTGCTTTACTTCAACAGTTGACCCCTTTCTTAGATTGATACGTCTCTGGTTTCGGTCCTCCGCTACCAATGATAAATACTGAAATGGCCACTCGCTATATATCTCTCGCTGCGTTTCTTCTCCCTAGAGAGCATGCTAAGACTAGCGCAGAGTTCTAGAAATTACTTTCTTTTACAGATGCAGGTTCTAGCGTTTCTATAAAATTCGAAATGCACCTATTGGATTCGTCATCTCGATTGTATGAGATACATTTTAGGACAAAAACAATGATGGCCGTCGAGCAGTAACAAAGGCGTGCGGATAGGATTTTATTCGGTGCTCGCCACAGTACTTTAATTACTAATACAAATAAATTTCGTAGGAATATACTCATGTGCCATCTATAAACTCAAAATAACTTTGATTATTTATTGGTTTTTCTTGAATCCTTTTGATTATTTATTTGTCGATAAAATTGCAGACACGATTTATCATCGTTGCGTGTTCTTGGGTCAGTCGGTGAACCGATTAATCCCGAAGCATGGCTGTGGTATTATAAGCTGGTAGGACGTGAAAAGTGTTCAATCGTTGACACTTTTTGGCAAACGGAGACAGGAGGTCATGTATTGACTCCACTACCCGGAGCGACGCCAATGAAGCCAGGAGCTGCGGTAAGTAATATTATTATCTATACATTCTCAATGCTTGTCTCTATGGAAAAGTTGAAAAAAAATTAGTCGCAAAAATTAAATTGAGTTGATATTTACCAACACATATTTCTATTCCAAGTTAAAATGGAATATGAACATTTTTGATTATCTTTACACGTTTTTCAATAGAATTCAACTGTACAGGTTATCCCATTCCCGACTCTTATGTAGGATAACGATATTGATATACATTTGTGAAGATAATTCTAAATGCCAGCTTTATAAACCAAAATATACTGAGTCTTTCATTAAAAAAAATAGTTGCACCTTTGATCACACCTCGTATAGTCATTTTGAAAACATCGTATTATTTCAAAATTGCACTAAAGAAAATTCATGTTAAACATAACATGCATCCATTTTATTAAAGTACAAAAGTGTCGAAATTGGGACACCCTGTATATTATTGCATGTTACAAAATTAGAATAACAAATGAATAATTGGAGTGAATTTGAAAGGAAAACTGCGGATAATTTTGTAATTTAACACAATAAATATATTCACATACAATCCCCGTTTTTGTTTTACCCATTCACTATTATTTCTACTCAATAATATTGTTTTGGTTTGAAATACTCATTTTATCTTGAACAAATCAAAATATTTTCATGGGATTTCCTTTTAAATAAAGCCATTGATGATAACTACAATAGAAAGATTATTTACATTATCATTAATTTAATTAAAAACATACACGTAGGTATATAAATAAAACAACACCAGGAGATTGATAACAGAAATGTAACAAATATAAAAAATAGTTCTCGTGGGTCACACTTATACTTCCCAGTAGCTCATCAATTCCAATAATATTGATAATAACGATTTATAAATATAGGCCTATAACTTATTTGTTTCTTAACCCCTCATCGAATGACATGTAAATTACAGGAAGTTCAGGTTGAAAAATTAAATAAAGTCTTTTAATTTTTTAAAATTTTGCCATTAAATTACGAACACTTTGTGAATAATAATATTAATCTAACTAGTTGTTAGTATTTATGTTTTATTTATTTTTTCAAGCCCGTGGTGCAAAACCGATTTTTTATATTTTTTTGGGATTATTACCGAACCGATTTTTTTGGACTAAAAGAGAAACCAAAATAAGCAACAAAATATACGGCATATATTTTAAAAAATAGATTAACGTACCCTCAGATAATTTTTCAGATAATTTTTTCTGTATAATCTAAAGTAATTTCATCAGATGGGCCTTACGTTATAGATGAGGATCGCAAAATATCATACTCATAAATTAGCTCACAAATCAGCAATAAAAGAAGGAAGTTGATTCACAAGACCCTGTATATTAGTTTATTATTAAATGGAATCCGTTTATGTTCCGTATTTTTAAATAACTGAGCCATCAACTCAGAACAGATCATTAATAAAACTTTCTATTGAAATATATATATACAGGCGTTCCCATTCTTTGGCGTTCAACCAGTATTACTCGATGAAAATGGCAAGGAGATTAAAGGAGAAGGCGAGGGGTATCTGGTGTTCTCCAGACCTTGGCCCGGTTTGATGAGGACCCTGTACAACAACCACGATCGATACGAGACCACATACTTCTCCAAATTCCCAGGATATTATTGCACCGGTGATGGTGAGTCGGTTTTTTTTTCTAATTGATTATCGTATAAAATATAGGTTCCTACATTGCATTTTAAAATAATGCATACATTCATTATTACCAAAATAAGCAATTTTCAATAAAATTAATAATACAACGTTGGTGAATTTGATTTCTATTATTTTTATTTATTATTTATTCTCGATTTATAATTTTGTAATCATACAGAAACTTTCAAGTTTCAATTGAATTTTCTTGAACAATTTTCGCGTGCCTCGTACCTATTTAAAGCAATCTGTGATACATTTTTGGAATCAAATCAGCATGGGAAATCAGAGAATTTACAGAAAAACTGGTGACATCGTGCGCGTGGAAAACTACATTCAATTCTGTGCGGTAGTTGATGGGTATACAAACATACAGACAGATGCGGTAAAATGGAACCCATATTTCAACTAATTTCAAGTTAGACCTCTAACAATACATTGGTGAAAATTGCAATCAATTACATATAGTAGTTTTTGCGTTTCGATCGAGTTCGTCAACGGGCATGATCAGACAAGTAGTTTCAAAATGGCGGCTGACCAAACTTAATAAAATCTCATAACGTAGCCAATAACTAAACACCATTGAGGGTCGGTTTTATAATGTTGACCGAACATTGAAACCCAACCGAGGGTCAACCGTGACTTTCTGTATTATAAAACTTCAACGGAACGTTGAAATGACAGCAAGTGACAGTTTCCTCAAACATTTCAACCAGCGATTGACCAACCTTTCCTTTATAAAACTGGCCCTGAAACTGTTGAATTTGTAGGTATAAAATGTACCTACCACTTTTCTTTGCAGCATTGTTCGCGAAAGAAATAAGAAAAATTCAAAACCAAATTCACTGATCCACTGGCTACGAGCCATCGAATTTTTTTAAATTGATTCCACAACAAAATATTACTTATGACTTTTGTAGTACATTTAACTTGGGTGTATTGTTTTTTTTTGGAGAACTGCTGATGTAGCATTTTGCCAGTCACGCGAAACAACAATTTAAAATTCAACTTACGTACAATGTAGATATACCCAATTTTAAATGACGTATTCAATCCAAGTACAAATATGTATGTACCTATATACAATGTGTATATTTACGTGGGCTCTTTTAGGTAAATAATAATATGTACCTATATGGGTAATCGATAACTTTTGAATTAATAAATAATGATAAAATGAGGGGGCACCATTGGAAGTGCGTTTATGATTGTTGTAAGGGTATATCATTATTTTTTATCCCAACTAAAGGTCGCCCTGTGGTCGAACATCGAGCAATATAAATAAATTACAAAAAAACTTAGATGTTTATTTCACTATTTTTAGTGACCTTGGTTAATAATTCACAAAGAGGTTTCTTGTTTGATGATAGCAAAAATACGCCTCTTGAACAGTCTAAAAATAATCAAAAAATCGTTAGAATAAGAAACAAATTCTACACAAGACAAAATAAATTCTTAAATTAAAAAAAAATCGAAAAATTCAAAAGCATAAGTTTGGCCAATTCTAGAAAATATGAATTTCTTAGCACTCCCCCTTCAAATAAAAGAATAATTATCAAAAACGGGGTGATTGATGAAATGAAAACAAATTTTCGATTCAATTCAACATTTTTTTAGAACAAATATTATTTCTTCCAGGTGCCAGACGCGACGCTGATGGCTACCTATGGGTGACAGGTCGTGTCGATGACATGCTCAACGTTTCCGGTCATCTAATGTCAACTGCCGAAGTGGAATCCATCCTCACCTCGAATCCTTCAGTAGCAGAAGCAGCAGTCGTAGCAAAACCTCACCCCGTCAAAGGACAATGTCTATACTGTTTCATCACATTGACAGAAGAGGGTGTATACAATGACAAACTCATCAAAGACCTCAAACTACTTGTGAGAGAAAGGATAGGCCCATTCGCTCAACCTGATGTCATCCAGAATGCTCCCGGTCTACCAAAGACGCGATCCGGTAAAATTATGCGCAGGATATTGCGGAAGATTGCCGTCAATGATAGAGATGTCGGGGATATAAGCACATTGGCTGACAGCTCAGTGGTGGAGCATCTGTTTGCAACCAGACCTGTGGAAGCTTAGTAATTGAACAACAATACAAAAGCGCTTTATTAATTATTATATTATCGTTGTTACAGCGTTAATTCTAGTCGTCATTGCTTTTACCTATAGATATGGAAAATAACATGTCCCATACATTCTCATCCATATATGAGTGTAGTATTTTTGTAAAAGAGATGATCCAAGGGCCATTGTTTTTTTTTTTTGGTTAAAACTATTAGTTGCCAATAGATGACGTCGTTCGTGGTGATTGGATTATATCGAGAGCTTTCACAAACGAGATGTAACACCATTTTGAGAAATAGAGAATCCCTTAGAAGAAGTATTGTAAAATGATTTGCAAAACGTGTTTATTTTACATATAGCACAATAATTATGCTATTATATTTACACGCCCAAAGAAATACGTACCTATATCTACATGTTGGTCAATTCTGTCGAACCCAAAAACGAAACCGACTGATCTAACCGATTATACAAAAGATTTGAATTTAACGAATACTGAACTGAGTACAAACTAAATGCTTGGTGTTTCCGAATAAGTGCAAAAGTTTTTTAGGGGGTGAATCCTTGTCGAAAATTAAAGGGGGTCTTTCATGTAAATAAAAGCTCCTAGACCTTTCCCTGAAAAGTAACATGATACCTGTGAATATTTTTTTTTTCAAGTTTGTTGTGATCTTTTTCAAGAAATAAAATTTATCAGTTAAGAAATATGTGTTGAATAGGACAATTTATTGCAAATCTTTTTTAACTCTTTTGATGTGTTTGTAAAGGCAATAGTTTTTTGATAAACAAATAAAATACAATCTTCTGTAAATGGAATATCGAATAAATCTAGTAAGGATTTTTCTTTCTCATTTTTGGAAACGTGTAACTTTTGAAGGAAAGTTCTGAGAGCTTCTGTTCACATGAAAGACCCACTATAATTTTCGACAAGGATTCATCCCCCCTATCAAACTTCCGCACTTATTTGAAAGCACCCTGTATAATACTCAGCTCCTGAATGTATCCTCAGTAGACTTACTTTTCTGGTACACACATACCAGGTAAAAGTCACGAAACTGTCTGGAGAGGCTACAAATGTCCAAGGTGTAGGTAAATCTGTAGGGCCATTTTTTACACAAGCACATAAGACTAATATATACACATGTATTTATATTTGATGCAATAACTTGTTCATTTGTTTTCGATAGCATTACATTATTTTTGCTACTACTTTAATAATTGTTGTATTAAATTGTTGATATAAATGAACACAGATATATTTTCTTTTATTTTATTGTTTAGGATTTTGTTCCAACAAAAAGCCATAATTAATATTAAATACATATAATACCGTTTTCATATAGGAACTAAATTTAATATTGTATTTATTTTTTTAAACTTATTTTTAATGTAAGTTTATATTATTGATAAAAAAAAATCTCTCCAAAATGTTTTGTGAATTTTGGAAATTTTTGTTGTTGTTGATGTTTGAATTTGTTGAAAGTATCTATTTTTATTTATACTTATATTGTAAGACTGTAATTGAAAATTTAATAGGAATTGCCTTTCATCCAACATATCATTCCCCCATCTAATCGTGTAAAATTGTAATTTCCATATTATTTGTATAAATGTTTGTATATAAACATAGAATGTATAGTATATATTATACCTAATAAATTTAAAGATGTTAAGCTTTTGCTTTAAATATTTTTAACAAGCTGCGTCCGGTTAAATAAACTGTTAATAAATATTTTTTTACAAAGACTGGACCGACTTTTTTTTTAGAAACTACAAAATAATATTTTATTGGAGATGGTACTTTTGAAGTTGTGCAATAACTGTAGTTAGACAGAAGTATCAGCACCAACAGATTTGATATTATTTTGGATTTTTTGTGCACAAACTAATAAAATCGGTCCAATTTTTGGTAAAACATATTCTACACTAGTCATGAAAATCGTTGAACATTCACTAAACCAAAGAATATAGTACTCATCCTATTACCCAATTATATGCTTTGCTTGTGCTTGTTGTTATTCAGAGATCTCAAAACGTCGCGGCGGAAATACATATATTTCAAATTTTACGGTAACTATAACTCAGAAACCATAACTTTTTTGAAAAATTACCATTTGAAATGTTGCTACATATAAACTCTTCTTTAATTTGGCCGTCTTATTTTTTCAATTTTCGCAAAAATGACCCCTCTACATAGTGAAAATACACATATTTCAGTCTTAACTATTGCTATAACTCGAAAACAGTACCTCTTTGAAAAAAAGTTTCAATTTAAACGTTCCGGACACTGTGTCAACCTTAATTTTGCCGTCTCAGATTTTCGATTTTCGAGAAAAATTGCCCCCTTCAAGCCTGGGATCTGAGAAAGCGTTACGCAACCACCTCTTCCATTTAACCGAACAAGTTATAAAAACTATTTAAGAAATCTGAAGGAATTTACAATAACTAATGATATATTCGCAGCAACCATTCTGATTCCCAGTTTCATTCTTTCACATTAGTAAGAAACATT